>OX457116.1:60000-2460000 GCA_949752805.1 Deilephila elpenor
TAACCTAACCTAACCTAACCTAACCTAACCTAACCTAACCTAACCTAACCTAACCTAACCTAACCTAACCTAACCTAACCTAACCTAACCTAACCTAACCTAACCTAACCTAACCTAACCTAACCTAACCTAACCTAACCTAACCTAACCTAACCTAACCTAACCTAACCTAACCTAACCTAACCTAACCTAACCTAACCTAACCTAACCTAACCTAACCTAACCTAACCTAACCTAACCTAACCTAACCTAACCTAACCTAACCTAACCTAACCTAACCTAACCTAACCTAACCTAACCTAACCTAACCTAACCTAACCTAACCTAACCTAACCTAACCTAACCTAACCTAACCTAACCTAACCTAACCTAACCTAACCTAACCTAACCTAACCTAACCTAACCTAACCTAACCTAACCTAACCTAACCTAACCTAACCTAACCTAACCTAACCTAACCTAACCTAACCTAACCTAACCTAACCTAACCTAACCTAACCTAACCTAACCTAACCTAACCTAACCTAACCTAACCTAACCTAACCTAACCTAACCTAACCTAACCTAACCTAACCTAACCTAACCTAACCTAACCTAACCTAACCTAACCTAACCTAACCTAACCTAACCTAACCTAACCTAACCTAACCTAACCTAACCTAACCTAACCTAACCTAACCTAACCTAACCTAACCTAACCTAACCTAACCTAACCTAACCTAACCTAACCTAACCTAACCTAACCTAACCTAACCTAACCTAACCTAACCTAACCTAACCTAACCTAACCTAACCTAACCTAACCTAACCTAACCTAACCTAACCTAACCTAACCTAACCTAACCTAACCTAACCTAACCTAACCTAACCTAACCTAACCTAACCTAACCTAACCTAACCTAACCTAACCTAACCTAACCTAACCTAACCTAACCTAACCTAACCTAACCTAACCTAACCTAACCTAACCTAACCTAACCTAACCTAACCTAACCTAACCTAACCTAACCTAACCTAACCTAACCTAACCTAACCTAACCTAACCTAACCTAACCTAACCTAACCTAACCTAACCTAACCTAACCTAACCTAACCTAACCTAACCTAACCTAACCTAACCTAACCTAACCTAACCTAACCTAACCTAACCTAACCTAACCTAACCTAACCTAACCTAACCTAACCTAACCTAACCTAACCTAACCTAACCTAACCTAACCTAACCTAACCTAACCTAACCTAACCTAACCTAACCTAACCTAACCTAACCTAACCTAACCTAACCTAACCTAACCTAACCTAACCTAACCTAACCTAACCTAACCTAACCTAACCTAACCTAACCTAACCTAACCTAACCTAACCTAACCTAACCTAACCTAACCTAACCTAACCTAACCTAACCTAACCTAACCTAACCTAACCTAACCTAACCTAACCTAACCTAACCTAACCTAACCTAACCTAACCTAACCTAACCTAACCTAACCTAACCTAACCTAACCTAACCTAACCTAACCTAACCTAACCTAACCTAACCTAACCTAACCTAACCTAACCTAACCTAACCTAACCTAACCTAACCTAACCTAACCTAACCTAACCTAACCTAACCTAACCTAACCTAACCTAACCTAACCTAACCTAACCTAACCTAACCTAACCTAACCTAACCTAACCTAACCTAACCTAACCTAACCTAACCTAACCTAACCTAACCTAACCTAACCTAACCTAACCTAACCTAACCTAACCTAACCTAACCTAACCTAACCTAACCTAACCTAACCTAACCTAACCTAACCTAACCTAACCTAACCTAACCACAACACCATTTTATTTCACATCAATTTTGGCAAACTTGATCAGATAAAAATTAGTAGAACCACTCGGACTTTTAACACCAAAAAAAAAAAAAGCTAATTGGGCTGAATTTAGTGATAAATTCGCCCAATTAAAATTAGATTCAAAATTTAATACCAGCAACATTGCAAATTAAAAAAAAAAAAAAAAAAAAAAAAAAAAAAAAAAAAAAAGAGAAATAGACGGAATAGTAGAAGATTACACTCAAGTCATTCTGGAAGCCTGTAATCAGAGCATACCTAAATTCAAAATTAATAGAAAGCCTACTATTCCATGGTGGTCTGATGAGCTAGCCTCACTGAGAAAGGCCATGGTCACCAGGAGGAGAAGGATCCGCTGGGCAGCAGCAGTCCGCAGGGATTTCGTCGTCGGAGAGTACCTGAAAGCAAAGGAAGAGTATGAGACAGCAGCTAAAAAGGCCCAAACAAACAGCTGGAAAGCATTCTGCGAACGACAAGCAAAAGAAACCGTTTGGGACGGCATTTATCGAGTGATAGGGCGAGTGTCGAAAAGAGAGGAAGATCTCCCCCTGAAGAAAGATGGAGTTACCCTTAGTCCAGAGGAATCGGCGAAGGTTTTGGCGGAAGTCTTCTACCCGGAGGACCGGGTGGAGGACGATAACGCAGAACACCAGCGGATTAGGGCAGAAGCTCATAGCATAAATGACGGATTAGCGGATAGTGATTATCACGATCCGCCATTTACCATGGATGAAACCCTGGCGGCTGTGAACAGCTTCAACCCTAAGAAAGCCCCCGGAGCAGATGGTCTAACAGCCGACATCTGCAAACAAGCTATCCTTAAGGATCCGGAGTTGTTCCTCGCGCTGGCTAACAAATGCCTCGCAAATGGCCACTTCCCGACCATCTGGAAGGAGGCCACGGTCGTAGTTCTCCGTAAACCCGGAAAGGAGGACTACACACACGTTAAATCGTACAGACCGATAGGCTTGTTGCCGGTGCTGGGAAAGATTCTGGAGAAGATGGTAGTGGGAAGAGTGAAGTGGCATCTGCTACCTAGGATGAGTACACGACAGTTTGGCTTTATGCCCCAAAGAGGCACGGAAGACTCCCTCTATACCCTACTCCAGTACATCAGGGGTAAAGTGAGTGACAAGAAAATTGTCACACTGATCTCACTGGATATAGAGGGAGCCTTCGACAGTGCTTGGTGGCCTGCTATTAAGGTCAGACTGGCGGAGGAAGGTTGTCCGAAAAACATAAGACGGTTAGTAGACAGCTACTTCGAGAGCCGTAGAGTCAAAGTTCGCTACGCCGGAGTAGAACACATGAGAACGACCACCAAGGGATGTGTACAAGGGTCTATTGGTGGTCCTATCATGTGGAACTTGCTCCTCGACCCACTGCTAAAGGAGCTCGACAAGCGGGGCTTTTACTGCCAAGCCTTTGCCGATGACGTTGTGTTAGTGTTTCACGGAGATGAGACACTAAAAATACAGAAACAGGCCAATGAGGCGCTAGCGTATGTGCGGGATTGGGGAGTTCGGAATAAGCTGAATTTCGCTCCTCAGAAGACGAAGGCTATGGTCGTAACACGACGACTAAAGTACGACTCCCCAATCCTGCGCATGGGTGGAGTGGACATTGGCCTGTCACATGAAATTAAAATACTGGGCCTGACTGTGGATGACAAATTAACATTCAACACGCACGTCTCGGAAGTTTGTAGGAAGGCTATAGGCTTCTACAAACGAGTGGCTACTGCAGCGAAGGTGCAGTGGGGACTGGGACCTGAAGTAGTGAAAACCCTGTATACGGCAGTCGTCGAACCCACGATATTATACGCGGCCAGTGCTTGGGCGCCAGCGAGCAATAAGATCGGGATACAGAAGAAGCTCGCTAGGGTTCAGCGGGGTTTTGCACAGAAAATGGTAAAGGGCTACAGGACCGTTTCGCTAAACTCGGCCCTGCTGCTTGCCGGGATCCTTCCGCTAGACATTCGTGTCCGAGAAGCGGCGCTTCTTTACGAAGTGAAAAAGGGACATACTCAGCAAGTGGTGGGTGACCGAGAGGTGGAATGTCCTGTGCCCTTTGCTATTTCGAAACACCCGGCTCACCGTAGAGCGTTGCAGTTCGAATGCGTGGTGAACGATGCAGAGCTGAACCTCAAGGCTGCGAATACCGTCAAGGTATTCACCGACGGCAGCAAAATTGGTGGCCAAGTCGGAGCATCGGTGTCCTTATGGGACGGCGATGCCGAGACGAAAGCCACCAAAATGAAACTGGAATCGTTCTGCACCGTTTACCAGGCAGAGCTGCTCGCTCTGCGGAAAGCTGTGCAAATGGCCTTACAGGGCAGTCGTAAAGAGTACAGCATCTTCTGCGATTCGAGGGCCGCGCTCGAGTCCGTCGCGAGCGGAAACTCCCTCCACCCCATTGCATTTGGCATCAACGATTTGTTGAGTAAGACCGTAGAGTGCGATAAAACCATTAACCTCTTTTGGGTTAAGGCGCACGTGGGGTTGGCTGGGAATGAGCGCGCAGACGAACTCGCTAAAGCAGCGGCCCAAACGCTGAAAAAAAAAAAAAAGAAGCCTGACTATGACCTATGCCCCGTATCATTCGTCAAGCGACAGATCCGACAGGGGTCGATTGACGAGTGGAACGAGCGCTATCGGGCGGGAGAAACAGCTTCAGTGACCAAGCTGTTTTTCCCTGACGCCAGACAAGCATACAGCGTAATCAGGAAGATGCCAACGGACCCGGTTCTCACGCAAGTTTTCACGGGTCATGGGGGATTCTCTGAGTACTTGAATCGCTTCAAGTGCAAGGAGAGCCCCTCATGCATCTGTGACCCAGCGGCCATTGAAGATGTCTTGCAAGTGTTGACCGAATGCCCAGTATATCTGTATCAACGTCTGAAAGTCGAAAGCGAAATCGATGTAAAAGTTTGTAAAGATAACCTAAGCAGTATACTGGAGACCGGTGAAATAAGATCAAAATTTTTAAGATACTGTAGAGATATAGCATGTAAAGTGTTGGAAAGAAACAAATAGCCGGGGCAACTACTTAATATAATATGATATTATATAAACCTAGTTGCCAAGGAATGTGGTTTTGACGAAGAAGACATGCTATATCTAAAAATGTGTAAATTTTACAATGATTTTAAATGTCTTTTAACAAGTATGTAAGTCTTAATGTTTTTAAAGTTATCTAATTTTTTGTACATACTTGTATTTTTACTGTAAAATAGTAGTATCTTGTAGTTGTCGGATGACTGTAATCGTTCAGATAGGTAGTTAAATTAGCATCAGACGAAGCACTTTATGTGTGATATTTTTACTTTTGTAACTTTTATTTTGTCTAGTCGTTTTTAAACGAATGTATGCTAATCATTAAATTTATGTAGAAAAATCCTCTGAACGGTATCGGAGGGACAAGTATTTAAAAAAAAAAAAAAAAAAAAAAAAAACCTAACCTAACCTAACCTAACCCAGAGCGAGCAGGGTCCCTCCAAGTTGAGTGACGTGATTTTCTGCTGCTTTTCCGATGATTCTGGCTAAGTCCTTGGTGGTGGTGGAAGTCTTCAACCCCACAGGTGTAGCTGAGGTCGATGTCTACTGGAAGCTGCTGAGATTTGGTTTGTAACCCTAATAGTTTGGATTTGAGCGGCGAAAAACTTCTGATTGGCCGAGAGCCAAAATTTAGTTTCCGGTCAAACTACTGCACCGATTTGGTCCAAATTTTTTGGTGACCTGAAGGGTCCTAAAGGCTATCTTGAAGCACTGTTACTAGTTCCGGGGTGAGTCCAGGAATTGAGAGAATCGATTTTTAAAATCATTCCGAGTCATCCGGCACTTAATTGTCAAAAACTATAACTTACGTGTGTCCAATTTTTATTAGAATTTCACTTCCTGATAGCGGAAGAGTCCCCTTATCCGGAAATACCAAAGTACACGTTCTATATATGTCCACTAATCACTTAAATGCTAATGAAAGTCACTGTCTAATTTTGCTGAAAAACTGTCTTTGAAAAAGTCTTAATATCTCGGTCAAAATAATCGGGAAAAATCTTAAACTTCGCACCAGGATAGAAGAAGAGTCTGTGCACATATATCAATTGTTAGAAAAATAGGTCACTGATAGTTTAGGCGAGTTATGATTTTTTGAAAGTTACAGTCACTGATTTTGCCCTAATTTTACTCACTAAATTGTTTGTTAAAAATCGAATTTCGACGGGAAAAATCTGAAAATTCGTCCCGACCTGCAGAGGGTGATTCCTCAACTAGCTGCAGTCCGAAAACGGGGTGTCACAGATCGTTCCGCCGAGATATCACACTTTTATGTTTCTGTTGAATTTTTTGAATTTTAGTTTTTCCGCAATAACTTTTTATTAAATAATCGAATCACTATTTTAATTTCACATTTCGTTAGGTCGTCTCAGCGCGCATCTTTTAAGGTATAACACTGGTATTTTTGTCGCCTGTATCGCCTAGTAATCGAGTCGAATGTATGAAAATCCACCTAAGCTGTGCAGTAGCGAAAAATTTGAAGTTAACTTTTAGTTTTTAATTTATAATTTTTTCTACTTGTGGTCTGTTGTCGTTTGAAAGCGCATAGAGGGCGTAGTGTTTTTGATCGTTTCAGTGTAATTTCAGTTAAAATTTGACATTTGTCGAAAATAATATTTTTTTTGTGAACATACTCTAAAATTATAGCATCGAATTGTCTTGGATTGTTGCATTTATAAACGCGTCCCGTCGCACCCGATACGATCGAATTGTCTTGGATTGTTGCATTTATAAACGCGTCCCGTCGCACCCGATACGTGGACTCCACGCCTGCTGGGATCTGGCGAACAGAAATTGTTTGTTTTTGTGATAGTCCATATAATTCGATATTTTGTTTGAAAATCTCACTTAGTTATAATTTTAAATTGACTTTTTGGTCTAGAATTCTAGATTCTTGTACAACCTGTGTCTCGCCGTTCGGTGGCACACAAGGGCAGTTGTGTTCCTATTGTTTTGTTGCAAATAACAGTAATTTTCACTTAAATTCCTATAAAATATCACATTTTTGGCCCCCCTCGAAATTTTTTGCTCCCGGCTGTTCCCGATTGTTGCACCATTACACGCGTCTTGTCGAGCCCGACACGTGGATACCACGCATGCGGGGTCTTGACGCACCAAATCTGCAAAAATTGCCCCGTCCACCCACCCGATAGCGTCATTTGGTATATCAACTCTGGAACATTTTAATACAAACATTTAAACATTTTTAAAAACTTTTAGTGTTTAATCTAGAATAATATTTTAAGTACTTCATTATATTTTATCGTTCTAAAAACACGCTGCGCCATACACTAGCGCCATTAAACCTGACCTACCTGACAAAATTGACTCCTGCAAGCAATTTACACTTGCCAGGGTAAAACCTTGTATTATACCGTTGACTTATATGTTTATTGGCTATTTGGCCCGCAGACATTTATTTTGACCTACACATTACGGACAAATCAATTCTATAATATTTAATTGACACAACCACACGCCAAGCTCTTTACACTTGGCGTATAGAATCATACCATTGACAAGCTCCCCCTTTCCCCCAAACATTAGTATCTCCCCTTCCCCAGTTAAAATGTTTGGTTGTGGTTTTCGCACGCCAGCTAAGGAAACTAACAAAATGGTTTCTCGATCGCCGACAGTTACACCACCGGAGTCAAATAGGGCTACCGTTGCTCAGGCCCGCCAAAGTATTGAATCCAAAATTGACCATCAAGAGGACCCTAAGGCTGTCGGACTAATCAAACAGAGGCCTAAAATTATTATTCCAAAAAAGACAATCACAAATCTGGACGCAGCCACAATCGATAAGTCACCAACTAAACAATCAGCATACACCAGCAGAACGGCGGAGGCCAAGGCCTGCCTAATGAAAACGCGATTACAGATAAATAACAGCCGAAACTTGAAGACGGAAATTAAGACAGAGGTGATAAATGCTACAGAACGACTTTATAATTTAGTAAAGGACGCAGAAGAGGGGAGACTCTATAATGGGAAAGAAGTTCAAAGGAAACTTACAGGTGACCGACGATGCGATGATGATGTGGACGTAGGAGAAAGGACAGAACAAAACAAAAAGGAAGAAGAGGAACATAAGGAGATAATAAAAAAGCTAGAAGAAAATACAAAACTTTTAAAGGAAAACCAGAAGCAAATTGAAAATATTAGTGTACTATTAAAAAACGATTTAGAGGAAAGGAAAAACCTAAACACTTATGCAAGTGTAGCAGCCGGCCCACAACTGGGTAAACCCTCAAGTGTGGCTACGGCGCTACACTCCATAATGGTAACATCGACGGACGAACAAGAAACAGGCGATGAAGTAGTGGAAAAGATAAGGAAAGTAGTAAACGCGACAGAGGAAGGATATAGGATAGACAAAATCAGGAAAGCAAAGGAAAGGAAAGTCATAATGGGATTCAAGGATAAAGAAGAGTTATTAAAAGTAAAAGAAAAAATTACAAAGGCAGGGGATAAACTGAATGTGGAAGAGGTAGTAAACAAAGATCCACTCATCATATTGAAGGACGTGCTGAACTGTCACCCGGACGAGGAAATAATAAAGGCTATAAGGACACAAAATAGACACTTAATGGAAAGGATCGGGAAGGACGAGGACAGGATTGAGATTAAATATAAAAGGAGAACACGGAACCCGCATATGTCGCACATAGTTGCCAAAGTATCACCACAAGTTTGGGGACTCCTCACAAAAGCCGGAGCGGTGCATGTAGACGTCCAGAGAATCAGAGTTGCCGACCAATCACCACTAGTTCAATGCTCTCGATGCTTGGGCTATGGTCACGGCCGGCGCTTTTGTCGAAACACTCTGGACGTCTGCAGTCACTGTGGGGGCACTCACTTAAGAGCAGAGTGCCCAAACTGGTTGGCAGCCGACCCACCAACGTGTTGCAACTGCCAGAAGGGCAAGCTTGCAGACGTTAAGCACAACGCGTTTAGCCACGATTGCCCAATAAGGCAAAAGTGGGATGCGTTGGCACGATCGGCCGTGGCATATTGCTGAGGTGGCCCCCAGCACCCCTAGCCCAGTCAATACTAGTCCTGAGGAAATGTTTTATCAAGTTGCGCAGGCCAACCTCCAAAGGAAGTTGCTTGCCACCCAGGAACTTATGTCGATGGCAAGCAACAAGAGGTTGGCCTTCGCTCTTATCCAGGAGCCTTACATAGGGAGATCTGGCTACATGAAGGATTACGGGACCGCCAGGATCTTTCAGCACACAAAACAGGAAGGACAGGTCAAGGCGGCCATAGCAGTATTCGACGAAGATTTGGACGTCTTGATCTGCACGGAACTCACCACAACTAATATTGTTGTGGTGAAAATCCGCAATGATGCCTGGGAGGTCGTGGCGGTCTCGTTTTACTTTGAACCAGACCAGCCAATAGACACATACCTTGACCAGCTAAGGGAGATTGTGAGGAGACTCGGGCCGGGGAGGCTGATACTGGGGGGTGATGCCAACGCAAAAAGCATGTGGTGGGGCCAAACGATCGATCGAAGAGGACTGATGGTAACTGAAACGCTAGACGAAACCGGACTCCAAGTATTGAACGAAGGTGATGTACCGACGTTTTATACCGTAAGAGGAGGGAGGACATACTCCAGCCAGGTGGACATCACTACCTGTTCGATCGATCTGTTGGACAAAATTGACGACTGGAAGGTGATGGAGGACCAGACTAGCTCTGAGCATAACACCATATTTTATAAAATAAAAATGAAGAAAGGTCAAGGAACTAATATAAAAAGAACCACACGTATATACAACACTAAAAAAGCAGATTGGACAGAGTTCGGGTTAAAATTTAAACAATTAATTGATGAAAATAATATAAATAAAACACAATTAGAAAAAATAGAAACTAAAGAAGTACTAGAAAAGCAAATAGAAAAATATACAAAATTAATAAAAGAAACTTGTGAAATTATAATACCTGAAAAGAAAAAACATAGTAAATATACAATACCTTGGTGGAACGAAGAGCTTGAAGGTCTGAAGAGAGACACGATGAGGAAGAAGCGTAGGATCCGATGGGCAGCACCTGTAAGAAAAGAAAAAGTTATTAAAGAGTATAAAGAAGCAAAGGAACTATATGAAAAAGAATCAAAATTAGCACAAGTCAAAAGTTGGAAAGAGTTTTGTGGTAGGCAAGACAGGGAGGGTGTGTGGGATGGGATTTATCGCGTAATAGGACGGCTGTCAAAACGACAGGAAGATATACCCCTAACCAGGGACGGAAATGAATTGGATGAAATGGAGTCGACAAAATTCCTTGCCGAGACATTTTACCCAGAGGACCTGGATAGGGAGGACAATGAGGACCACCGGCGCACAAGAGCTCAAGCCGAGCATGTGAATGACTGGGTCCATGGTGAGGTGCATGACCCACCATTCACAATGCGCGAGCTTGAGGTTGCGCTGGCGGGATTCAACCCGAAAAAAGCGCCCGGCTCGGATGGCCTGACATCCGATATTTGTTCACGGGCGATCGCCCAAGACCCGGAGTCTTTCCTATCACTGGTCAACAAGTGCCTTGAACTGGCCTGCTTCCCAAAAATTTGGAAAGAGGCCACGGTCGTTGTGCTTCGGAAGCCGGGAAGAGATGATTACACGATTCCCAAAGCATACCGACCAATCGGATTGTTGCCAGTGATGGGAAAGATTCTGGAGAAGATGTTGGTGGGCAGACTCAAATGGCACCTCCTCCCCAGGATGAGTAGCCGCCAATACGGATTTATGCCGCAAAGGGGCACCGAGGACTCCCTCTATGTCTTGATGAAACACATAAGGACGAAACTAAAAGAAAAACGCGTCATAATAATGATATCACTAGACATAGAGGGAGCCTTCGATAGCGCCTGGTGGCCTGCTATCAAAGTCCGGTTGGCGGAGGAGAAATGTCCACCAAATATTAGACGGGTGATCGCCAGCTACCTGGAGGATCGGGTTGTTAGGGTCCGATACGCGGGTGCGGAGTATGCCAAGCGGACTGTTAAGGGTTGTGTGCAGGGGTCTATCGGAGGGCCAATCCTGTGGAATCTGCTCCTTGACCCTCTGTTGCAAGGACTAGAGAACCGGGGCGACTATTGTCAAGCATTCGCTGACGATGTCGTCCTTGTGTTCGACGGGGATTCCACAGGAGAAGCACAAAAACAGGCCAATGCCGCGCTAGCCTATGTGCGGGATTGGGGCATCAGAAACAAACTTAAATTCGCGCCAAATAAAACCAAGGCAATGTTAATAACAAATAAAATAAAGTATGATGCTCCAATCCTACACATGGGTGGCGTTGACATTGGCCTGTCAAAAGAAATAAAAATGCTTGGCCTAACGATAGACGACCGGCTGACCTTTAACAGTCACGTGACGCAGGCATGCGGGAAGGCCATTGGTCTATATAAAAAACTGTCGCGGGCAGCCAAGGTCCAGTGGGGATTGAGCCCAGAAGTGATCCGGACGATATACACGGCGGCGGTTGAGCCCGTAATTCTCTATGCAGCAAGCGCGTGGGCTCCCGCCAGCCAAAAATTGGGCATCAGGAAGCAGCTCGGGGCAGTACAGCGGAGTTTCGCACTTAAGTTGACGAGGGCATACAGGACTGTCTCCCTACACTCGGCCCTGCTGCTTGCGGGAGTGCTCCCCCTCGATATAAGAGTGAGGGAAACCGCACTCTTATATGAAGCGAGGAAGGGGTACTCCCAGCAGGTAGCAGGGGACCGGGAGGTCGAGAGGCCTGTTGCCTTCGTCAGCTTGGAGCATCCGGCGAAACAGAGGAGCGGAAGATTCCAATGTCTGGAGAACGGGGCGGAACTGGGCCAACACGTCGGTGAGGGTCTCAGTATCTTCACCGACGGCAGCAAAATCGGTGGGAAAGTCGGGGCGGCGCTATCCATATGGAACGGCGCCGCCGAGACAAGTACCAAAAAGCTGAAGTTGGAACCGTGCTGCTCCGTTTACCAGGCGGAACTTCTTGCCCTCAAAAGTGCTGTACAAGAGGCTGTCCGGAGTGGGCTTCCTGAGTGTAGCATCTTTAGCGATTCCATGTCGGCCCTTCAAAGCATTGGAAAGGGAGATTCCCTCCACCCGCTGGCGTTCGAAATAAATAAAATGATAACATCAGCTGATGAACGCGCCCAGAAAATTAAATTTTTCTGGGTTAAAGCGCATGCCGGATTGGAGGGGAATGAGAGGGCGGATGGGCTCGCTAAAGATGCTGCTGAAAAATTAAAATGTCGAGCGCACTACGACAAATGTCCGGTTTCATTCGTCAAAAGACAGATCCGTCAGGAGTCAATTGGCGAATGGAGCCGGAGATATGCGGACGGAGAGACAGCTTCGGTAACGAAGCTGTTCTTTCCGGATGCTGTCGTGGCGCACAAGACAGTACGTCGGATCGCTCTGGACTCAATCCTCACGCAGGTATTCACGGGGCACGGCGGATTCTCCGAGTATTTGAATCGCTTCAAATGCAAGGAGAGTCCGGCGTGCCCATGTGATGCTGACGTGATGGAAACCGTCCCACACATCCTCATAGATTGTCCCATGTACCTAAAAGAGAGATTTGAATTTGAACAAAAACTTGATATGAGCATAACAAAAGATAATATACCAGATATAATAAAAGATATTA
Source organism: Deilephila elpenor (assembly GCA_949752805.1). NCBI lineage: Eukaryota > Metazoa > Arthropoda > Insecta > Lepidoptera > Sphingidae > Deilephila > Deilephila elpenor. The sequence goes on from OX457116.1 coordinate 72,548, forward strand.
GTAAATTACATACATTTTTAAAATATTGTAAGCTAATAGCAAAAAAAGCAATAAGTAAAAACAAGACGTAACAACAATATACTAGATATGTATAATACAATATTATATGATCTTAGTATATATGGATAGAATAGGTAATGTATAAGATGCAAATAGACAATAATGTAAACGTTGGTAAAAAATATGAATGTCAAAAAAGTAAATAGAAACTGTAAAGTATAATAGAAAGTAATAAAACATAGATATTAAGTGGTAACATATGTATATATTTTGTATTAATAAATTGAAAGATAAAAAATAAAAACGCTAGAAAAAGTCCCTTGTCATGGATAGGGGGAGCGAAAAAAAAAAAAAAAAAAAAAAAAAAAAAAAAAAAAAAAAAAACAAAAACAAAAACAAAAACAAAAACAAAAACAAAAACAAAAACAAAAACAAAAACAAAAACAAAAACAAAAACAAAAACAAAAACAAAAACAAAAACAAAAACAAAAACAAAAACAAAAACAAAAACAAAAACAAAAACAAAAACAAAAACAAAAACAAAAACAAAAACAAAAACAAAAACAAAAACAAAAACAAAAACAAAAACAAAAACAAAAACAAAAACAAAAACAAAAACAAAAACAAAAACAAAAACAAAAACAAAAACAAAAACAAAAACAAAAACAAAAACAAAAACAAAAACAAAAACAAAAACAAAAACAAAAACAAAAACAAAAACAAAAACAAAAACAAAAACAAAAACAAAAACAAAAACAAAAACAAAAACAAAAACAAAAACAAAAACAAAAACAAAAACAAAAACAAAAACAAAAACAAAAACAAAAACAAAAACAAAAACAAAAACAAAAACAAAAACAAAAACAAAAACAAAAACAAAAACAAAAACAAAAACAAAAACAAAAACAAAAACAAAAACAAAAACAAAAACAAAAACAAAAACAAAAACAAAAACAAAAACAAAAACAAAAACAAAAACAAAAACAAAAACAAAAACAAAAACAAAAACAAAAACAAAAACAAAAACAAAAACAAAAACAAAAACAAAAACAAAAACAAAAACAAAAACAAAAACAAAAACAAAAACAAAAACAAAAACAAAAACGAAATAGTTTGTCAAGTACTGTAAATCGAGGTATTTTTTTTGGCCTTTAGCATAACATGGTTAAGCTTTCGCAACTCGTCAGATAAATTAATTATGTAACCAACATACATACATACATACATACATAAACTCACGCCTTTATCCCAGAAGGGGTAGGCAGAGGCGCCACTAGGACACCCACATTTCGCCTTGTATGTTCCGCGGTTCGTACGATAGTGTGATAGGGGGCAAGCCTTTCGCCATATCGGGCACAAATTCCTGACTCCGGGCTGATAATTAATAGAAAAACCCAATATCACTTTGCCCGACCCGGGATTCGAACCCGAGACCTCAGCTTTGTAGTCGTACCGTAGTACACATAGACTAAAAATCTAATAGACTGCTGTATAGTGCCTATTCAGTCCCACAGAAAGAGATGCCGCTTATAGGTTTTGCTATAAGATAGAAAGAGATCGAAATATACATTTTCTGTCCTGCACCGCGTGCCGGTTTTTTCAAGGTCGGAATTGAAATTGCTAAACAAATTTTGACTGTCGTATCGTGTTTGTGTTTAGTGTCGGAAGTTTTCAAAGTGATTTATAATTGTTTAAAATGTCAGAGTGGCAAGAGTGAGATTGTAGTATTACCCCGTACCCTGTATAGTAACCCGTATAGTTATATATTGTTGATCTATCATACGTAATTTTGTACACTTTGTATATATATGTATACAGTAATAAATAAAACAAACCTATCAAACTGTTGCATTTTTATTTATCCTTCCTTCTTCCGTGTTTGCAAATTTTGTATCATTCTAAAAAGCCGTTACATAATAGTGGGTAATTGTACCATACTTGGCAACCCTAAACCAATTAAGTACTTTATTTGTTGTCCCTTTCGGTGGCACGGGGTCACTACGTCTATTAGATATTTCGTCTATGGTAGTACAACTACGCCACCGAGGCAGTCGTAATTATGTAACTTATCATACTTAATTGATATTTTATTTGCTTGCGAAAGTAATAGTACAACTATCTTTGGTTTAGCACATAATATAAATAATTGTATTTTATTGATGTAAAAGGTTTGCATAAGAGGTGTATTAAATTAAATTATTCTTGTTATTTTATACTTTTTAGTAGTTGAAGTTGGTTTTTTTAAACGTAGTTTTTTTTCTTAATAACAAATATAACAATGATGTATATGTCAAAAATCTATACCTATTGCATCTATTTTTATTAACCGACTTCAGAGGAGGTTATCAATTCGTAAATTTTTTTTTCTTATGTATGTTCACCGATTACTCTGAGATTTCTGATTCGATTTACGTAGTTCTTCTTTAGTTGGATGCAAAATAGCTGCCATTTGGTCCCATAAAAAGTTGGTGAAGACCTGATGAATATCTTCGGACTTAGAGAGTAGAACTCCTCGAAATTGAACAGGTTACCGATGGTTTTTACGCAATAGGTTCAGTATAAAAGTCAAATTGTAGTGAGGTAGAGAAAAAGGGGTGGGGGTGAGGAGGGGGTGAGAAAATTAACATGCATGTAAATACTTCATATCTTCGGCAGCTTTGAACCGATTTTAGTGATTTTTCTTTTGTTTGATGCGGAATAGTTGTCATTTGGTCTCATAAAAAATTGGTGAAGATCTGATGAATATCTTCGGACCTGGAGAGTAGAACTCCTCAAAATTGAGTAAGTTTCCATCAATTTACATGTAAATACTTAATATCTTCGGCAGCTTTGAACCGATTTTAGTCATTCTTCTTTAGTTTGATGCGGAATAGTTGCCATTTGGTTCTATAAAAAAGTGGTGAAGACCTGATGAATATCTTCGGACCTAGAGAGTAGAACTCCTCGAAATTGAGTAAGTTTCTATTAATATGCATGTAAATACTTAATTTCTTCGGTAGCTTTGAACCGATTTTAGTGATTCTTCTTTAGTTTGATGCGGAATAGTTGCCATTTGGTTCTATAAAAAAGTGGTGAAGACCTGATGAATATCTTCGGACCTATACAGTAGAACTCCTCAAAATTGAGTAGATTTCCAATGGTTCTTTTTGTAACAGATTCAGTATTAAAGTCAAATTTTAGTAAGGTAGAGATAAAAGGGTGGGGGTGAGAAGGGGGACGAGAAAATGAAAATAATGTAAATACTGAATATCTTCGGCAGTTTTGAACCGTTTTTAGTTATTCTTCTTTAGTTAAATGCGAAATAGTTGTCATTTGGTCCCACAAAAAATTGTTGAAGACCTGATGAATATCTTCGGACCTAGACAGTAGAACTTCTCAAAATTGAGTAGGTTTCCAATAGTTATTTTTTAACAGGTTCAATATTAACGTCGAACTATAGTGAGGCAGAGGAAGTGGTGGGGGTGAGGAGGAGGGTGAGAAAATTAAGTTACTGTAGGCGTTTTGCTCTTATGAGCGTTGTTAACGAAAATTGAGTTTAGCTCACACTAAAAAGTAAAAAATAAAAAAAACTACGTTTAAAAAAACCGACTTCAACTACTAAAAAGTATAAAATAACTTAATAAAGATTTAATTTAATACAGCTCTTGTGCAAACCTATATCTTTCATATCAATAAAATACAATTATTTATATGTGCTACCTATTGATAGGTTTGAAGTCGGTGCCAAGCCTTAAACACAATAAAACTTAATATTATAAACAGCTTAGTTTCTGTAAGCAAATTTTTACGCTAAAGATTAATCTACATAAATAATCCTATAAGCAATGCGAATTTGTGACATTTTGGTTCGCGTATTGATACCTCTGTTTTAAAAACAAACTAATAATGGAATTAAGTAATAATGAATACCTACTATTATAAAAACAACTTATATAGGTACTAATACCTTCGTGCAGCCGATAAATTATACAAATCTATAATAAATAAATTAGGTTACAACGAATCAAAATTTTACTATATTTCGAGACGACCGTCTACGTCGTTTGCCCGCTTGTGTTTTTTTCATTGTACTAGACTAGTATAGAGTTTTTCAATATTTTTTAATATGCGACACTTTTTCAGGTTAAAAACTTCCGGCGACCCCCGCGGGCGATACACAGACTAAAAGTTTTAGAAAGAGATTTAGATGTGATTTAGAAAGTGACTTAGAAGACTGTGTTAATGAATTTCTCCATTTTGGTACCTTAATTTATTATGAACACCTATACTCCATTTGGCTTGGCACCGATTTCAAACCTATCAATAGGTAGCACATATAAATAATTGTATTTTATTGATATGAAAGATATAGGTTTGCACAAGAGCTGTATTAAATTAAATCTTTATTAAGTTATTTTATACTTTTTAGTAGTTGAAGTCGGTTTTTTTAATTTATAAACACTTCCTCGTTGATTTCCATATTTGTTCAATGCAATTCAAACAATTTATTTTGTATATTATGCTAAAACATTTTATATGCAATTTCATGACTTGAATTATGAAATATCCTCATTTCTTGATAACTTCAATCCATCAGCAATTATACATATTAATTCGCAAAATATAAATAAAATAAGGCTAAGCTTGGATAGATGATTTTTGATCACTTCATTTTTCTGCCTATCTGATAGCTTAAAATACAGAAAAAAGAGGCACAGACAATTTAAACCGAACTGAGTTAAAATTAATGGAGAAATATGGGGCCTGATATTGGCTCATGTGATCCGTGTGTTCTTACGGACTTTTATATTTTCTATGTGTAATATACTATGTTTGTTTTGAACATCTTAACTTATTGCTTGGATTACGTTGTACTGAATTGGTTGAGGGATGGTTGAGGGTAACTGTCAAAATAGCAGACTTCGGCAGATCAACGCTAATAACGTTTTAGGTGTAAAAATAGTTTATACGACAATAGAAATAATAACACAAGACACTGATACAACACGTTCTTTTTACCAGGATGTTTTATTATAATTTTAAATTACTAGAAAATGACATTCCTGATGTTACATAACCATAGTATAGCAGTCATAGCATGATCATGCCATTCGCCAGAAGTAGAAAAACAAACAATACCATGAATTACAAAGCAAATTAAGTGTGTGGTGGCCTGTTGGTAACGGACCAGACGCGGCTGGCTACATGTTCACGGTGGTAGCGGGTTCAAATCCCAGGGCACACCTCTGACTTTTCGGAGTTATGTGTGTATTGATAGTCAATCACCACGCACTTTAACGGTGAAGGAAAACATCGTGGGGAAATCTGCATACCGTAGCGATTTTAAAGAATTTCTACGGTATGTAAGTCCGCCAACCCGCACTAGGACAGTGTGGTGGACAATATGGCCTAACCACTCTTAATCGATTCTCTCGATTGTAGAGCAGACCCGTGCCCTGCAGTGGGACGTATATGGGCTGATATAGATAGAACAAAGCAATGCTTGGCATTTCACTGCGCTCACCATCTGGATACATAAGATGTTAAGTCTCAATATGTCCATTAGTTACTCCTCTCACATATCCTAACGCCAGTACACATATGAGAGACCTACCACTATTAAATAATATACTATACCTTAGTATACTTTAGTTTTTGGATAAAAGGTCTCTAGAGAGGGAGGGCCGGTAAGGGGTTGCGATGCCTGATAGATTTTATTTGATGGGGTTGAACGGAGTTCAAGGGAAAATTCCAATATTGTGATGAGTCGTTAAGTGCGTTTGCGATAAAAGGAGTGAAGTAAAAGATAATTTGATTTTTTTACTAAATATGGGTTAATAAATACGAACTTAATCTAAAAGTATTAAGTTTATTACAAACAAACGAAGATTTATTCCTAACGAACCTAAGACCCTTCATACATAATATATTATAAAATAAAAATTCCGTCCCCGAGACTCAAACCTCGATTACTTGTATGTATCGCTTGCGTTCGTCCCGCGACCACCTGGTTTCCTGACTTCCACCCAAGAAACTTGCGCCTTTCACAAACACGACGGGGGCCAACAAGGCCGTTTCCTCAGGGTGAGAACAAAACAAAAGTCAAGTACATGCGGGAGCGCTCTCGAGGATCGGAATCAACCAGTGACTTTTATAATCAATTTAGGTTTTGCAAAACACAAAAGTACTAATAACTGAGTACCACTTGACCGTTTTTAGTTTCCTCCAAAGCCTCTCTTTCGAATCACCTTTCACCTCGGCGGCCTCTCACATATGTGAGATCTGCCACCAGTATCTTTAGAAGATTTTCTATTTTTTTATGGACATACATTAGATTAACAAATATTTATTCTGATTATTTATTACAATAGTGTAATTATGTTTATTTCATTATTTTTTTCTCTCATTGATCATCTGGAGCCTAGCAAGTGAACGGATGTTACCACTCGCTTTTGTAGAACGAAGATGGTATTAATGTTAGCAGCATCATCTCACATTAAAATTCAATAACTCATAAGGTTATGAAAGTATGCAAAATAGATCAATCGAGCCGTATCAATGTCAGTCAATTGGCGAATCTTGCCCACTGCATAACCTGCAGCACTCAGCTTTTTGACTAAGGCAGTTATGTGGGGACCTAATTACAATTTAATACAGAATTTGAATACAGCACATGCATTTTAAGAACAATAAGTTTGGCCAGGAAAACAGCCTGTTGACAGTCTCTGTGGCGCAATTAACAGTTCAGTGTTAACAGTTGTAGTGTTAATGTCAACCGTAAATTAAGGGCGTTTAAATGAATAAATCATACACTCATTAAATGACTATTTGTTACAAATATTTATTTGATAATCACACCATAAGTACTTAAAAATAAAGTACATAGTAATTAGTTAGGAGGTGACACGTGAGCCGTGGCCCGCGTGTGAGCGGCGCGGTGCGGCGACCCTGGCGTCTATCTTCGCCTGCACTGGCAGTTGATCACGGAGGCCGCGCCGCAGTGAATGTTACATTACTCCTTGAACACAAGAGCAACGCACTCCGTGCACCGCGCACGGATTACTATCCGCGCAAGTATGTCACCAATAGATGTACAAATGATTATACTACCCCAAGCAGGTAACAGACTGACCCTTAATCTAAAATCAATAAACTTTAGCCAAGCACCGTTAAAGAACTATAAAACGTCACAAGCGCGTACAACACGTGAACGTCTTCTGGTGGAGAGGAACTAATTTAATAAGTCTTTTGGTTTTGGTTTGACGATACATGATCGGCACTGAGTCTGTCCGCCGCAACACACACTATCGGGGCGGCGCGAATCACCGGCGCCGCACCTCGTTGTCAGCAGCGGATGGCACCGCGGTCGTGCTGGTGGTGGTGGTGGCCGGGTCCAAGCCCTTGATCTCGAAAGGACCGCGGAACAGGGGCCGGAACAGCCGCAGGAAAGACTGATAGCGCACCGCCGAATTCTGTAAACATCATAGAATGATTGAAGTGAGTGTTGTGCCGACCGAGGGAGGACACCGATTGCTCCGGGCCGCCAGGCGTCTCACCTGTATGACGTCACCAATAATCTTAGTGGTCTTGATGAGGAGCGACACCGAGGGGCCAAACAAACTCCCCGGGAAGTCGAGGCTGACTTTGTTGCGGTCGAAGACGGGGATGTCGTCGGCCTGGCGGCGCGCGCGTGATCTCAGCGCCGTACTGCTGCGCCAACGCGAAGGCTCCGAGGTGAGCGTCAGGCGCTTGTGCCGCGAGTCCAGCGTGTACCGCCCCAGGCGCCGCCACGTAGTGCCAGTCTGCGGGGAATCAATATGCAGTAGTAATGCGTCCGAGGTTTGGTGACGGCAAGCGGTATGGTACAAGGCTGCGCGTTGCATGAGTTAGTACTGGACACTCCGAGTGGCGCGATGCTTACGGCGAGCGCGATGCGTTCTCTCACACGCATATGAACAAAGCTGAACACGCTTGCGCATTGATCTGCATGCGGCGCCACTAGGCTCTGTTATTGCACTGAGTGCAGCGGCACAATGTACAAGGAGACGAGCTCCGATGCTTCACGGGACGCCGGCGATCTGCCAGGCGGCGTTGAGTGTGAGCTGGGGAGTACTCTCATACCTGCGAGCGGCAGCGGCGCGGCGCGCGGTTGCGGGCTGGCACATGTCGTCACGCCGCGACTCGCCGCGTCGAGCACAGCGCTACTGAGGGACCTGGCGTCAGATACAACGCGCGTCGACTCGCGCCGCCCAAGATTTTATCAAATGAAACAAAACATCGGTTCCAATATATTTTATTTATAGGCAAGTTTATGCATTGACAAATGTATATGGCATATAGTTACTTGACGTCACTACGAACGACAGACAGCACTGTGTATACATAATAATATATATCTGTATAAATATAAGAATGATTGTGAGACGCGTAGCTACCATAACATTATTATCACGTATATCCGTGGCGAACGTGCTACATACGATCTACGATGTGTTTGAGGGCTACGAGTGCAGTCTACGGCGCGAGCTACGACATGCTATAGTGACCTAATTATAAAAGAAGTAGTGGGTGCTTACGATATTAGTTAAGGAGTGTTACTCGAGACTCAGGGAGAGCCTCCCGGCGGTGCAGCTGTGGGCGCTGTCGTCGAGTAAGGATTAATTTATTTACTATACTACTCTGCATTTTGAAATGTAATTAAAATAATTATTTATAAGATATGTAGATAAAATATCATTTAAATTCAGGCATTTTTGATTCTACCTCACGGTTTAAAAACGGGTTTTCATATTACAAAATTATTTGGACAAATTTTGATTAAACTAATTGTTGTTAGCACGTCGTTAAGTAATTAGTATTTGAAGTATACATTAAAATTGTTAAGCATAGAGAAAAATTAAGTGCGGGGTGGCCTGTTGGTAACGGACCAGACGGGGCTGGCTACATGTTCACGGTGGTCGCGGGTTCAAATCCCAGGACACACCTCTGACTTTTCGCAGTTATGTGTGTATTGATAGTCAATCACCACGCACTTTAACGGTGAAAGAAAACATCGTGAGGAAACCTGCATACCGCAGCGATTTCAAAGAATTTCTACGGTATGTAAGTCCGCCAACCCGCAATAGGCCAGCGTGGTGAACTATATGGTCTAACCACTCTCAATCGATTCTCTCGATTGTAGAGTAGGCCCGTGCCCTGCAGTGGGACGTATGTGGGCTGATATAGATATATAGATAGAGAAAAATTGGCGAATAAAACTCAGTATATAATATATGAAAGTATCAAATATATGTTGAGAACAAGGAGTGGAAATGCGTTGTCCAGCGAACACGATGTCCTGACTTACTAGGCTGTTGGGGCGGGAACGGGGACGCGGTATGTCGAGGTTAGGCGTGAGGCACAAGGCGACGCGGCTGGCGCGGGGGTTGGGAGGGAGGCGGGTAGGTGTTGCACGAGCTAACGAAAGGCACTCACCTTCAGGTCGATTCAGGTCGCGCGGCACGAGCGCGTGTAACCCAAGTGCAGCAGCGAGGTCACGCCCACTTGTCCGCTTGCAGGGGGGGAGGGGTCATACTGACACATATACTACGCCAATACCCACACAGGGCCGGCGACGGAAACACAGTGCCCACTACATATATTATACATATTTACATACACATACAGGAACAGGCAAGGACTGCGACTAGAATGCTGACTAGAGGACTAGCTGACTAGACTACATGCGAGGCGCCGGGTCCCGTGCTCCACGGGAACGGCGCCGATACGTGCGGAGATGTTTGCCGGAGGAGGAGGCGGTGCGGGTGTGGCGGGGACGGGGTCGGCGACTGACGCGGCGCCGCCGGCGCCGGGCGCAGAGCCGCGCTCCCTGCCGTGCGGTCGGGTGCAGTGCACAGAAACAAACACATTGTGAAGTAAACGTTTAATATCACCATCGCACACCTAATACTATTTACAATATACACAAATATATAAATACATTGAGCATGAAGAGACAGATTGAATCAGAGTGGCGGCGCCCTCGGCTCGAATGAGCCTCGTGAGCGAGGGCGGAGCCGCACTCGGTGCAGGGCAGGCGGCCGCGGACTGTACACGCGGCCGCGGGACACACCGCGGCGGGGTGCGCGGGGTTGCGGGGCGGCGCGCGCGGGGACACCTCGCGCACGCGCTGCCGGAGTAGCACGCCGACGTGCCGCGCACGCGCCGCCCCGCCTACACTACCTGACTTACTGGATTATCTCTAACCCACTACTGATTTTGGCTTAATGCATAATGTTTATGTTAGAGAAGGCAAGATGCCGTCACTGGGCGAGCGCGCGCGCCGCGGCGTGTCCTGGCGAGTGCGCGATCACGAGTCGTCCTCCTCGGAGGAGTCGACGGTCTCCACGGCGCCGCCGCCGCCGCCGCCCGACGACGAGCCGGACAGCGACGTGACGAGCGACAGGATAGAGCCGAGCCCGCCCCCACCTGAGCCGCCGGAGCCGCCGGACGCGCCACCCAGCAGCCCCGTCACTGCTTGGATCTTGGGCCCGAGCAGCTGCAGCTTGGGCCCGATCACCTGTCCCACCACGCCGCTGAGCGACGCCAGCCCGCCGCTCGACGGCGCTTCGATGCCGTACTGCTTGTTAAGCTCGATGTTCTGGCGGTCCAGCGAGTCCACGAACCGCGTCTTAGCGTCGATCAACGAGTTGATTTTCTAAAATAAAAAATTGCGATGAGATCGTGCGGCGCGGGACCGCCGGTCCTCATATCTGCCGCGGCGCGGCGCACTCACCCCGAACACGAAGCCGAGCACTGCGTTCTTGATGCCGAACTTGGCCTGCGTGGCGCCTTCCAGCTTGCGCTTCTCGCGGGCCTGCTCGTCGCCATCGGCGTCCTGCGCACACACACACACACACTACACGCACGCACATACAGGGTCACACACACTCACACACACGCCTCGGAGGACGCAAATCACATCATCACTAGCACTATGTAAGCACCGGCCACCGAAACCATTCACCAGTATAGTATCACCTCACCATTAGCCCAGAGTCAGGGACGCACTGGGGCGCATCACCGCGAGCGGCGCTGACGGCGGCGGCACACGCGGTTTTTGACGCGAAATGTTGTGTGGCGCCACAGCAGCGAGGTGGCGGCGCGGTCGTGGAGGGTTGCCGCGGGGCCAAGCGTGACGGCCCACCTTGTAAGGAGCGGAGAGTATGCGATGTAGTGCGCGGGAGGCGCGCGGAGCACGCGAGGCGCGAGTGCTGTGGTGTCGCAAGCGCCGCGGCCGACTAACACTCGCGGATCTTTCACAAAACGCGCTAAAGGTCAACGGATCGTCAGATAACGATGTGGTAACGCGTGTACTGGACCGACCGACATCTCCACTAATATGTCGCGGGAAGCAGTCTTCATTTCAACAATATCTAAAATATAATATACATAAGAATAATACATGTAAACAGTGAAATAGTATAATATAAATAAATATATAAATTAAATACGTGGCCGTACTCATCACGTCTCTGGCACTTGTACGTCTGGAGCGGTGCTGCGAGCTTCCTCCACGAACAGTACGCGGCGCGGCCCGCCCTGTACGCAGCGCTCTATCGCTCGCTGCAGTCACTGTGAGTCGGCGCAGCAGCCGCGCGGTGCAGCCTCACAACATCTCATGCTGACTGTATTGTGTATCGAGAGCATGTGCACAGCGCCTTTACGTTGCGTTGGCTGGTGTAAACTTCGTGTCACAATAAATATACGGCAATTACGAGTAGCGTATAATAAACGCTGGACGCATAATATTTATTCTGTCAGTTATCTAGATCCCCATGTGAACTGCGTGATATTTCACTTCAAAACAAATACGAAGATGGTTTATGGACGCATAGTAAAGGAATGTATTAGAGCGGAATTGAAGTTGCCCAAAACGAGATGGACACTTTGTGAATAAATCACATCGCTCACTTAATGTCGCGTGGAATATAGACTCTTGGCAAACGTTGGACAATGCCTAGTTGTGATGTGTAGCCACGCTTTTTTAAAGTAGGGAATTATCTGAATGTTGAACCAATAAGTGATGAGTATAATTTTTTATTTTTTAAGAAGACATAGTTGTCAGCCTTTCTTCTTTATTTAGCCTTTCTTCATCTTACATCCTACTGTACCGGTGATTGTCGCGACTCAAGCATTTATTTAAAAATTGTAACAAGTTGTGTTAGCTCTGAGTTACTGAGAGCTCAGCGCGAATGGGTCAATTGATTATAAGTGTGCATGGTTGCAGTACCTGGGCAACACAGTTTGTCGTTTCGTTTACTTTACGTTAGGTTCTTTGTTCATTATACATTTTGACGTTTGTATCTCAGAACATAATCATTGTATGATATTTTTAAACCTGTCTACTCATACGTAGCAAAGCAACTGCCCATAGCACACATTTTTGTAGGGTCAGCGCCACATGGTTTTTATATGTACATATGGATGTTTCGAAGTGTGTTTTATTTGGAAGCCAGGGCTTCACGGTTCACGGTTGTCTCGAGTGCTAGTGGAATAGTGTGTCGACTGCGACTGCACATGCGCGCGTGCGGCGTGCGGGAGGGAGGGGGTCAGTGTGAGCGGATGGGCTGCGCTTAGCACGCGATGCCCACACAAGGTCGCGAACATTAGCAGCGCGCGCGGGTCGAGGACGCCCGCCTCTCGCGCCGCACACACTGCGCCCTCACCCTCGGCGCCGCGCGCCGACACTCTCTCCGTGGGACATTACCTCCGCAGCACACACTATTGCCTCGTTATAGAGCGCCGCTGTGAGTGGTGCAGTGGAGAATGCTTGTAGAGAAACATGGCGTGAGTGAGCGGCGCTCCCATACTGATATACAAAAACTCATCGAGGAATTTAGAGTGTGCTAATATCGAACCGGCACAATGAAGTCGATGGATATTCGTGGGAATAGAGATTGTGGATCGGAGCCGGTAATGAGTGGTGAGAAAATATAGGTTGGGGAGGCGGCGCTTCACTGCACAAATACTGCAGAAACGACGCACACCGGTAGAGTGGGAGCGAAGCGCTCACGTCAGACAAGTGCGTTTACACGTGGTTATACAATCATCATGTACTCGTGTACAAGAACGTTCCGACGAGCGCGACAGCTTATTGTATTTAGAAGAATATGAGGGGTCAATCGCTGGCGCGTGTGTGAGCGGGTGTCTGCGTGCACACGGCCGGTAGTGTAGCCCTCGCCGAGCGGTAGTCTAACAACAACTATCAGAAGTGGCAAGGGGCAGGCCACGCTGGGTAGGTGAGCAGTGGGTGCCTCGGTGGTGCGCTCTAGTCTAGTTCCCACGCGCTGAGAGTTCACTTCCGCGGCGGCGTGGGAGCGCTCGCTTGCATAACACCTCGCCCCAGGTGCACAAGCGCCGCCCTGCACGCCGCTAGTTTCGCTCTCCCAGGGCTCATCGCACTGGATGGGAGGCGCGGCGAGGAGTGCCGAGCGCCCCCTTGCCGTTCAGGCCAGCGTGGATTGCGATAAGTACTACTGTACTGTACAGTAATGGTGAATGATTATTGTTTCATTAGGCCACATTAGCATTCGTAGGACCTTGCGTTGGTATTAAATTACCGTGCGCCGAGATTACAATCTAATGCGCAGCGGTTTGCGTAAAGTCGAAATACCGGCGCGTGCAAGGCTGGGCGCTCGCGAGGGCCAGCGCGGCCGACGCTGGCTAGTGCCATTTTGGTGACAGTGTGTGGAGTGAGAAACTGTCTCCGAGCAGCCGTGGCGAGGTGCGTCCTACACACTAGCAAGCGCATGTCGGCGGAGTGGCGCAAGAACAGGCGTCGCCCTTGACCAGCGCCGAGCGCTCTGTGTCGTCAACATATTCGGTAATTCTTTACACGAAAGTAAAGGGATCATCTCTAATAATTTTTAAACATTTCATAATCTATCTCCAGCCTCCGTGGCGCAGTTGGTTAGACGCCGGCTGTGAAACGAGAGGCCGCGGGTTCAATCCCCACACCGAAACAAATGTTTGTGTGATCCACAGGTATTTGTTTCAGGTCTGGGTGTTTGTGAGACCGAAGCGTCTCTCGTAGATTCTCATACCCACGACACAAGACTCGATCTTAGTGTGGGATCAGAACTATGTATGTGACTTTTGGGTGTATTTATTTATTATTGATTTATCTATATTTAGATTCTATTATTTTTTCTAGAGCATGGATAATGTGTGAAACGTAAAACTATATTCAAACCAATACCCTTACATTATAAAAGTACATTGATAAAGAAAACACTGCGTAACATTTCCATGTTGCTATATTATATTTTCTATTTTACTGAATAAGTATTATGCATATCGTAATGGACCGTATAGAATAATTACAGTGAACAGCGATATTGAAATATCAGTATTCAGTGGGAGCGTCCGCTGTTGTGTGGATGTGAGGGAGCTGCTTGTACTAGCGTGTGGAGTGAGCGCGCTGTGTCGGTGTGTTGTGGCGCTCGCCGCGTGTTGCGCAACACTCGCGCTCGCTCGATCGTCTCCACGCTATTCGACTGTATTTATTTTCAAAGTAAAACACGACGCGGTCACAGCTTGCGTGCTTTTAACAAATCAATAAACTAATAGCGTTGTGTCATATCTCTCAACGCCGCGGGTTAGTGGTCCGCGCGCCGCCGCCGCCCGCCGGAGCCCGCGGCGCCCTACTAGCTACCCACCCGACAAATGCATATCGCCCCGATACATATCTATATTTGTAAATAAATAGTTATTAGTAAAGCGGCCCTTTTCGATTACTTTCGGCACCCGGCAACCTCTGCGTTTTATCAGCATTATATCGAGGCATAAAGAGATTGTGAGGCGGGAGTTATTCTTTGATACAAATTTGATGTATGTGAAGTGTGGCGATGTTAATGAGAGTCGGACGCCAAGACAATGTTACGCTGATACAGGAGGCAAAGTGGCGCGGGCGACCCGCCAACGCCTCTGCAGCAAGCTGAGAGTTAGTACCCAGGGAAGGGTACAAGAGACCCGTGAATGAAATTCCGCCGATTATCTTCATGCGCGTGAAAGAAGTAAAGCATATAGTGATGGTGAGTGGCGAGGAGGTGTTACCTGGAGCGGCTGCAGCGCATCGTCGTCGGCGAGCTGTCGGCGCTGGCGGCGCGGCGCGGCGGGGGGCGCGGCGGCGGCGAGAACCAACAGCGCGGCCAGGAGCACGGCAAGCGAGCGTGCGGACACCATCGTGCGGGACGGAGGACTGGCGAGCAGCGCGCGCGCTCGCGACACCACCGCCGCGCCGCCGCCGCCGGCACCCCGCGCGCCGCGCACGCCCCGCGCCGCCCCACCACACACGGTGTCCCAACATGCACTACGTTGCAATACTAACACACTGCACCGCGCACTACTCCGACTCCAACATCTCCACATCAAAACCTCTTCCATCGGCATGATGATGACCGAACACTCCTCACATACTGGCACACGTATGTAAAGGGCAAGGATCTAGCCCTACATATGAGCCCATAATGAGGGCGGTACTGTCGACATTCTAGCTGAACAATATTATTGGAGGGACTATTGGCACAGATAGTATCTTTCACCACGGATATGTCAGTACACTCACATTGAGATAAACAATAAAGAAACTAACACACCTTGCTCTTTCTTATAAAATTCTGCAAATAAAACAAAAAATATTTACTAACAGTTGTAAATGTTTGGGAGTAGGATTTTTTACATACTATAGTTCTAGCAAATTAGCAAACAGGTTACCTGATGGTAAGTGATTACTGCCACCCATGAATATCCACAACGATCGGATCATTACTGACACCGGCGTTGCACTACCACTTGTAGGTGTGTTAGTAGGCGCCGCTAGCATAGCGCGTTGATGTCTTTTGTAAGGGGCATTATAAGCTCGACGCCCAATTCCCTAGGTACACTGAACAAGTACAGTTGTTAGCCATAGTATAAGATAGTCCACGTGTAGAAGCACACAAGAGGTTGTGGCGTCAGATAAGACTCACTGCTGGGCGTGTGGGCATTTCGTGGCGAGCGGAACAAGCTGTTAGCAAGGTGGGCGCGCGGCGCCGTGCCGCGGCTTGGCAGGCGCATGCGCACGCCTCGATGCCTGCTCACCTCCTACGTGCAGTCTACACCTGGAGAAATCCACTAGCTTGTATGATTTGTGAACGTCGTATAAGAATATGGGTGATTATAAAATCTTGCCATGATTGGCTTCATTTGCTCGGCACTAAAATCTTGCCGACGCCTCGCGACTCCTTGCCCGAGTATACTGTTCCAGGACGGTGACGAGACATACATGCGGGTCCACTAATGAGGGTTGTTAATATGCGTTAATTATTGCTTAGAAGCCATCAAGTGTAATTATTATTAATAAGTGCTTGATGTAATTATGGCAGTAATTGATTAGTCAATCGCGATGACGCTGCGTCGCCACTCAACACATTTGGTTATTGTGATACTGCCATGTGCATCCTCCTTATGAGATGCTAGTTTGAATTTAGTTTTCCCTTCGACGTAATCTAGTTGTTTAATACTTTATTACCCTAATATATACCAGTTAATATGTTATTTATATGAGACATTTTAGGTATCAGTTAGTAATTATCACGGGTAATTTGAGACCAACAACAAATTATACAATATTGGATTGCGTCATTCAAGTGCATTCACATATTTGAGAACTTCACTGGTATCCGATTACTTACTAGACTTCTAACTTCAGAAGTACCTAACCATTATAGGTTTTTTTTATTTTTTGACAGCCTCCATGGCGCAGTAGGTTCGACGCTGGCTATGAAACATGAGACCGTGGGTTTGATCCCCGCACAGAGAGAAATGTTTGTACGACCCACAAATATTTCTTTCGGGTCTGGGTGTTTGAGGTATCAGAAATACGAAGTCTCACGTATTTCTGATACCTGCGACACACGACTTAATTGATCTTAATGTGGGGTCAGGACGATGTGTGTGACTGTTGGGTGTATTTGTTTATTTAAAAGACAATTGTCTTGTTGCTTGCGCGCACCTTATTGGGTGTAGCAGTGTGGCGCACGCGCTGTGACGTCACAAGCAGCGAGTACCCCACGTCACTGCGGTACAGGCGAAGCGTTGCACTGGGCCACTAGGGCGCTGCTTACGTCATCATCCAACACTAGAGGACACGATACGAGGCTTGGCGCTTCCGCCACATACTAATATGATAATTATGGTAATGACACAGCGAGCACATATTTTATGCCATAGCGTGAGTGGAACGTCCCTGGTCAAATAATTCTATTTAAGCGAGTTTTATTTATTGAGCATAGCTAGAATTTCCCAGGATACTTTGTGTGACAAGTTCATCGACGTCCGCCAATTACGCGGGACATCCGCAATTGGTTAAGATGCCGGTTGTGAAACTAAAGGCCTCCGCTTCGAAAAAAATATGTTTGTGTAATCTACATTTGTTTCCACCCGGAGTTTTGTGACCCAGAAAGTTCTCTCACTTTTTCAGTTACCCGCAACGGTTAGGTATGACACATGACTCGTATGTTTCTGGTCAACACGGTGTTTGTGATTGGTGGATAAATATGTACATATTGATTCTTTACAGTCATTATTGCTCATTATCATGGTAAATATTACAATATGATCATTGTACATACAGTTCCCGGGCAGCGCCGTGACGCGTGGAAAGCGATAGTGGTTACGCTAGTCTCGCTGATGAATGAACGCACACCTAGTAGTGTGTGCGCGGTAAACTTCGGATTACATCTATTCGTTTTCTGGTCACGAGCAGCGCGAGCGACACGCGAGGCGCGCGGGGACACGAGTAGCTTCCATACCGTGAGATACCTATACTTGCACTAGTTCATATACGTCCTAGAGTGTGCCCAGTAGTAGAGCTTCCTCCACCATAAAGAGGGGTAAGGTCCTAGGACACCACGCTGGCCGGACTGCACATATATATTTTTGAAATCTTCAATGTCTATAATATGTAAGTTTGCTCGTTATGTTTTTATTCACCGTTATAGTGCGTTGTAATTGGCTATCAATACACACATGGCTCTGAATAATCAGAAGTGTGCCCTGGGATTCGAATAAGCGACCGCCGTCTCGGCAGCCGCGTCTGGTTGCTTACCAACACATTCATAGATCATACTGGAAAACGCAGCCGACAGACACATTACTCTTAACTACGTCACGCCGACATCGTGTTGTTGTAAGGAGTGATCGTGATGTAATGGTAATAATATATGTCGCGGGTAATGGTAACCGATACATTACTACGTCACGGTGGTTGCTCGGAGAAGCGCATTTATTTACACTTATTTATCTCTGTGGCTGAACATTTTATCGATAATTCTAAGTGTCTTTTAATGGTTTTGTGATATGCGAGTAGATAACTTTTGACCAATTGAAAAAGACACACGCTGTGTTATTAATGATCCTGGGAGACAAATCAGGGCATATGACTCAACAAAGCGCGTACTTCACCACATACATTTAAGTCAATAAATAAATACTCGTATTCTAAGATAATTTTATGTCATCGGAGTTTCGATTTTCGTCACGTTCGATGTGGTTAAGTCTCGCAGTAGGTCGTCAAAGTTGCAGTGCTGATGGGTCGACTCAACCGCGGCGGCGCCACTGCCTCTAGACAACCGAAGTGAAGCATACTTGCACTGTTACGGTTCCTCCAGTGGGTGGCACTACCGGTGTATGTTGTTATTGGTATCCACACGGTTACCGGCTAACATGACCGTCACATGATACTAGAATCGTCACAATCACCTACGTAATTATGTCGTGAACCTAAAAGTTCATCTGTGTATATCCGGGTTCGACTCGTCCGGCTCATTGTGGCGATCGGTGAGTGATGGCTGCTTGAGTTGCAGCGCACGTACTGCTGTAGTAGTTTTATCGAGCCAGTACTAAAATAGTGTTGACCACTCTGCTCGCTGCGCACTAATCGAATATAGTCTCTACATCGCTTTTATACGGCGTGTTAAAATATTATTAATCTATCAATGAAGGTAGAACAACACGACTTTTTATAACCTAGAAAGAGTTGTAGATGCGATACCACGCTATAAGGGTGTTACAAGATTACAAGGGAGGGCTGCGATTATTACGTCTCGAGCGACGTCCCTGTATGCAAGGAGCGACTGTATGGAGAGGCGACAAGCGAGGTGGAGCACCAGGTCAGCGACAACCAGCGAGCATTCACTGCTCGCTAACGTGGGGCAGTTCTAAACATTAATTCTGACTTCGGCCGAGTTGAGTCAGCGTTGCAGTGTGGTGAAATGGGTTTTCACGTCTAGTTGACGAACAACAATACACGCAGTCCATTCTGCATGCAGTACATGCTACATCAAATATTTAGTGATTATCAGGCACTATGTGACTGCATCGCCGACAGGACGCCGTCGTCGGCGAGTGCGTGTGCGACACGTGATATTGTCGCTGAGCTTGTCGTGACGTAATGAATCGGTTTTTATAATGCTCGAATTATCCGCTCCAATATATCGGCCGTTACTTTTACGCATTACGTGAGCGCGGCGCAGTGTCCGCCGCCGCGGGGATGACTAATCGGATCACGGAGTTATTAACTACATTATCAAGGGATAGAGATGTTTTTCCTGGCTGGACTCAGGTGTTTGTAGGACTAGCAGGCGGATGCGCTGCCGTGCTCCAGCGGAACGGCGAGGGCGCGAGGGTGCGCAGGGTGGCTATGCGCGGAGTGGCCGCGGCACGGCGCGGCGGCTGCTTAATAGCGGTGATGTCGCAAGCGAGTGACGCGGCGCAGTCCTTCACCCGCTTCCACCCGCTTACAAATATAAACCATATCAGCCGCGCCCGGTTTTTGCTTCATTACTGATATTTGCTTAAATCCTAATGTGAGTAATCGAAGGGCGGCGCGGCGTGCCCCACACCCGCTATACATGTATTCGCGTCACCCGCACAGCGAGCCCGGCGGAGAGCGTAGTGTGGCTACTGCGCCACTAGCTTCACTGACACACTGTGTCTCTGATGTGTCCGTCCATGTCCATATCCAACAAGACATACATTAACACAAATAATGTCATTGCTAAACTAAAATCAATTTTCATTTACGAATTAAATTAATTATCGTTATAATTAATACTTTTTTTAGATTTAATTCGAGGTCAACGGATCGGTCCATTGACCTCGAATTAAATATTTTTTAGGGTTCGATACTGTTTATACGATACGTTACGAAAATATAAAGTTCTTTGTAGTTTAGTATTTGAATTGAACTAGAGTTTATATGTGACTTGTACGTGTTTAGCCTCAGACGTGGATCACATTTCATATAGACCTTACTTTACACTTTAAATTAAAGGATGTGTTTGGCCACGCATTAAAGATTCTAATGAAGTTGTTAAGACACGTGATTCAGGTTAGTACAAGTGATGTATGCTTAGTTGCAACTTTTGCATTAGAAATTCGTTTTCTACCGGAATATAAATTTACATAAAATATAATTGATTGACATCAACGACATTAAGATAAACGGATACGGAATTAGCAACCTAAGTAGATTTCTCGAAGCACTAGAGTTTTAGTCCAAGGTCTATACATTTCTGAAATATCTCCTTTTTAAAGTAAATTTCGTAGTGCTGACCTGCACTGCGTATAAGGATCTCCTCGCTTCTGGGCCGGCGCGCCGCGGCGTGGGCGACGCGGCGTCTGTCGGCGATTTGTCGAGTTTGAGATGTAATGTTTCGTTCAGTTCACGTCAGTAGTGTTGCAATGTGTTGTTAACTGCTCGTGTTACATTGTTTATAGTCATTTGTGGTTACTTATTATTACTTCAAATTTAAATTGGATGTTGTTATTGTTGGTATTATATCTGTAATGTACGTGTATCATTTATAACATTAGTTGGTAACAATAATAATGTGTATATAAGTAGTTTGGGCGCAGCGAGTGCCTGAGTCACAGTCGTTTGCGTCTCCGCTCGCAGCGGTGAAGTAATTGGGTGAAGTTGCGAAAAAGCTAATTCGAAGTTATGTTAAACGTTATAATATGTGAACACACTTTCTAAGTTATATGAGTTAATGGAGTGATGTATTCTAACGCTCGGTGCTGTAACATGGGGACGCGTAACAGAGCGTCTCGGTTCTCGCCGCGCCGGTCACGAGCCATGGCGCGCGCCCCATACACAACACCACCGCACAGATAATATGCGTGCTGTGACCTCTTGCCACCACATATACAATAGGGATGAAATCCTGTATTAACTATTGACTCACAAGAAAGACTTACATTGTAGCTATTATACTAATAGCAGCCAATATAAGACCCAAAATTTTAGTAGCATAAATCATGACAAGCGTAGGTACTCCAGCACATTGAATATTGGGCCTTTTTGGTCGTAAAATATTGTCGCTTCTGATAGTTAATAATTACCGACGGCTCACATATGGCCGGTGAGATAACATCGCTACGTCCGTGGCGTCATCTACCAATAAAATTATTGGGTCGGTTAATGTTACACATAAGAACAATTATACTCGTGCAGGCGGATATGAAGCTTGCAGTCGACACCAGATGAAAGTACGGCGTGCTCCGCGCCAGCTCCGACCAATTATATAATTGGAGTTGTTTTCGTTTGTTCGTGATGTCAGATGATAATGTAACATTCAAGGAAAACACTCCACACCGCTCGGATGTGCACTCTTGTACATGGGCTATTTACATGTCTCTACCTAAGAACTTACAACAATAGTAATGAAAGAGAATGTCCGAGACGAACTGTGTTAGCTAACGTACATGATAATACGCGACACATACCGCTGGGACGCGCTCTTGAGCTCTGCCATCGAGATATATCGATTAGTTCTACAACATTCTTCTAACAGCTGGCTAGGAGAGAAGCAAATTTTACTGCTTCTTAAAGAGAGGACGCTCTTGTAGGAGCCAATAACACTCATACAGCACATTTTAGGTATATATTCGCCGATACGGGCTCAATGCAGTCTGTCATAAAGAAAGCAATCGTCACACGCTTACTCATCATTAACAAAGGCTAGGCGGGACTCTGATCACTAAACGTAAACCTTTATCAACTATTCAACATAGTCGTTTGGTGTGAACTATTCTTGCCTGCCATAACAACGTCACTACTGAAATGAGCTGAATGAGCAACATCAAATGCGAAGCTCCTGCAGCTCTATTGGAAACTTTTAGGATTTTACAACGGACTTTACAATGTTACATTGATCGGAGACATACACACACACACACGCAAAGCCGCGTTGCTCGCCGTCGATTATTGGAATATTGGCTAATTTGGAATAAGTTTCGTCATTATTATTAATGAGCATCTATCGGTTCGGTTCGTGTGTGCTAATGCAAGTTGCGCAATAGGGCAGATCCGCAGTGACCGGCGACGTTCTCTGCGCGGCGAGCCTGGCGCCTCTCATGCCCGCGCTGCACGGCGCCTCACCTCACCAAGGCGACGCACTACTTCCACCACACAACTGATGGATGCACCTCTAGTTGATTTTCTTTTTTGGTCGACTACGAAAACAGAAGATTATCAATTTGAGGTGTAATTGTAAATTAATTGTATTGTATGTAATTTTGTCGGAATTACATAGTTTTTGTACATGTTAATCTATACCAGCGTCTGATTACGTGCCAAATTTCATAGATTTAGTATGTTTGTCCACGCATATCTCATGAAGTGTAAGTCGGTTTTAAAAAAAATGAGTTAGATTATGTACAGTTCAACTTAGGAGCTGTGTAAGTTTCAAAGAAATCGTGTCAGTAGTTTTTAAGATAGAGCAAGGGTATCCAACCTTTTTCAGTCCTCGGCACACATACTTTTTTTAAATATTATTCATGTGGTGTACAATGAAATATAAATAAATGTTTACATGTACATGTTTACTATATTGTCTCGGCATCTAACCTATCTAGCTGGTTCAAATATACAATGATACTAGTTAGATAAACAGGCTCAAAACTTAAAATTAGGAGAGAGATAATTTCTTCGCGGTTCCTTTACTCTCCACGGTGCGGCGCCGCGCACCAGGGCGCACACTTGAGGACACCGTAAGATAAAGAGTAAAGTTTCTATCATTCTCTAGTAAATAGTTATCATAACAAAAAAACAATGATAATAAAATAGTTTAAAAATTTAAAAAAAAGAAGAAATAAAGAATAATTCTATGAAATTAAACTGAGTTTATTTCGCAACTACTTTTTTTATGATAGTGCCGGTGCCAGCCTTAATATTTGGGACCAGCTACGCCCCCGGTGTTACCCGCTTAGTTCGTAGCGTGATGTTAAATAGCTTATAATCTTCCAGCTGGCTTCGAGCTTTTTGAATTTGAAAAGACGAACTTTATTTCTTCTTTTTTAATTTTTAAACTAATTTATACCATTTTTTAATTTTTATATATTATTTTCATCACTTAGTTCCAACTTAAAGGCAAACTATACCTAATAACTCTAAACAACTGGCAGTTTCACACTCAGTGGGAAGTGCTTGTGTGTTACTGTTGATCCTGGACGACGAAGCGTGGGTGGGATTGTCTCTAACATTGACATAGTACATTTCTGCCGTCGCCAGCTTGGCGTCAGGTGCCTTCGTGCAGTATGCAACAAACATTAATTGTCCATCTGTCGTAATATTAGTATTACAGTGGTTATTCAAGAGGGGTGTGATTAAAGAGCGAGGTCGTTTCTACATTTTTTTTCGTTTAATGACGACTTTGTTGCTAGTCGCGGCGCGGGGCCGGGGGAGGAGGGGGTCGCTGTAATGTACTGTTGTAGGCTCCTGCGTGTCATTGTCCACGCTCCTCTGACTATGCCAAACATAAATCAGTGCTAGCCCGCTGTTAGCTATGCAGCCAAAGGCGCCCAGCATCTGCATTGCATCTCACCAGCAAAATGTATATCACACAATTATGCAAAGACACGCTACAATATATATGAGTCTCATTATTTATATCTCTGGAAATTTCCTTACGAATTTACATTGCCAACTAACGAGAGTAATTGCAAAACGTATTTATTAGTATGATACAATTTCCTTGACACCACGTGTACGTTGGCACACTACATACGAAATATAATTTTAAAAATAATCACAACGGTTTATTTAAATTGCTGCGAAACTTGTTTTATTTATAAATACAACAATTCACACCGGATTTATCTTTAGCACAGTAAGTATTTTGAAATATGTAAGAACTTGGCGTCGACAATATAGCAAAGCGAACGAAGTCGGTTTGTTGCCCTAACTATAAAGCGAGTATTGCTCCCACTCACAACCAAGGTTTATATTTTTAAGCGGTTGCGATGAATGTAGGAGTAAATGCACTGCGTTCAAGTGTGCGCTGCCGTTGCTCTGTAACAAGCTGTATGTGCGAATATTATGGCCTCCAACAACGAGACGCCTCGTATACGAGAATATTCGGCGGGACTCGGAGCAGTCACTCGTGGTCGTCGCTGCAGCCTGCATTCCCTCCGTGGGCAACGTTAATAGTCGATGTTGCTCTCTCTTTATTTACCAAAAACATGACCTTTACTACTGACCTATACCACCTGACTCTGACTAATAATAACACCAACTATAAAGAGATTAGCGGTTGCCTCATTACTGGTGCTGCGTTCGACCGTGGACCCCACGTGCTTACACACACACACACACACACGCACGCACGCACACACGCACGCAGCGCCGCTCCACGCGGAAGTATTTGTTCACCAAGTGCTTCGCCAATAATTCTTAATTATATCGTAATTATGCAAGACTTGCTTTCCAGTGTGTCCGGTCGTTGCAACGGGTCCCTGGTGGAGTGTCTGCTGCAGGGCGCTCGCCGGTCGACCGCCGCTAGTGCAGGGCGCGGGCCACGCGGCGCGGTGACGAGCGCGGAAGGAGTTATTTTTAGATGAATAGCCCGAATGCACATTCTCTTTATCGGTTGGCGGAGTTGCGACAGTTGGGCACAGTTATGTAAGAGCAGCGGCCGGCGCCGAGAACGCGGCGACACCGGAGCGCCGCGCCGCTCCACGCGTCGCAGCGACGCGACGGGTTCGCGATGCGCAATCACGTTAACCTTAGAAACGACGCAGATAGTTACAACAATCCCGCAAACTAAGCTTAGAATAATATTACTCAGTACAGACCCCTGATAACTATAGGTATATAATGATTTCATAGATTTACGCGAATGTTACATGTTATAAAACTAATTTTTACGGATTTTATCGCGATTTGGTTCAGTTTTTACATTTTTTTAACTTCCCGATGTTTCGATTGTCTAATACCTCAGTCCACCCCGCAACCAAGAAAACCGTAAAGCAATCGAAATATCTGGAAATTAAAAAAAAAATTAAACCAAATCACAATAAAATCTGTAAAAATTAGTTTTATTTTTATTTTTAAAATGACACCCAGCCGCGTTTTAACATTAACTTTTATATACAATTTTAAAATTCTGTTTTATTTTAAGCACATACCTCCGACTTGGATTGTTTGTATCACACAACGAGGAAAATTATGTAGGTAAATAAAATATCGTTTCCGTGAATACGTAATGCGCGAGGCAAGCGCGCGGCGGACGTGGCGCGGACCTGCGGCGACGCACCAGCGCAGACATGCTCGCCACACACAACACTCGTCTAGTCGTAGGGTATTCCTTGCTAGAACTTTCTCGAAGGAGCGGAGGTCAGTGGGTCGGCGCGGCCGTGTATTTCGAGCGCTAGTTCCAATAGATTTGTTAACGCAGCGTATCCGGCGCAAGGCGCCAGGTGTCGGGGGCGGTGCGGGGGTGCTGGATTGCGAGTCTGATGGAAAGCGTGCTGGCGAGGAGTGTCGCCGAGGCCTTCACCCCGCGACCTGTGACACCGCGGCCGATGCCGACGCCGTCACAGCGCATGCGCACGCAGTAGCACAATCACCCACACGCATGCACTGAAATGTCTCCCCCGGGAGATGCTAGCGGTGCACTTCATTTACACGCTCTCAGTAAATAAACACAGGGCCTGCACGTGTTTTTGTTTTTACTTTCATTTACGCAAATATCTGGCGCCCTGATTACAATCTCTCGCCTTATTGCTCGCCGCGTCGACACAATGAGCCGCAGTAATTGTTGTCCCACGTCGTACCTATAAGTGCTTACCGTTATTGGTGCACCGGTTGCCACATGTTATTGTTGCCGAAGTTCACAGTCCCGTGTTGCAAGCGAGTTCGTTCTTGTGTGTTGTGGCCGCGCAGTATGTGCGAGTTTGCCCGAGGAATTAAAATACAAGTGTCTCAAATCGCAGTTCATTTTTTGTGGTGAGCGTGTGACGTCACAGCGGTTTCAATAATATTTCCATTCGGTTTTTGTAGAACGTGATATTGCATGAACGAGAATTTGAATATCGTTGCATATTGTTATAATTGGGCACATCGTATGTTAATATTCATGCAACTTAATTTCGTGACACTACTCAGCTAAAGCGAGTAAAATTTGTACGTATTTTCTTACTTAGAAATAACTACGTCATTGGTCGTAATCGTTGACATTTGGCGATAATAGTATCGGTATCAGCTTCGGTGACATTCAACATGTTGGAAATCTAGCTGAAACGTACCAGACATACGGATGTGAGTTGGCTGTAGATGCCATATGTGCGTAGTAACGACACTACATGCCCCGTGGGCTGAGTCTCATGAACTGTGTCCTGCGTTGTGAGACGAGCATTGGCGCACAATTAGCATGTGGACACTTATAATTAGCGGTGACCCTGGGTGCGCGTCGCTGTGGAGTAGTGAGGCGCGGGTGTAAGGTGAAGGCTCGTGGAGACGGCGTCTGCTCGAGGCGACGCGGGCCCGGGGGCGCGTGTCACGGCCTCTACAGCCGCGGTAGATACCGACTAATATTGCTTGTACTGGCAGTTGGCATCTCTACATGTATGTGTTTGACCAAGCCAAGTACTATCAGTATATTAGAGCAAACTAATCAAAACTACACTGATATTATGAAAGCATCCATGGAGTAATTCGTTGAGAAGGTGATTGTGTGAGGCGAGGCCGTGGGCTCGATGTCTGCACCGTGACAAATGTTACCTAGAGTTTCGGATCAGGGCAGAGTCCGATAATTCCTTAGCAATTTCTGATACATACTAGTGTTAGGTGTATTTTCTTCCACATTGAATCGAAAGCAAGGGCGATGTTATTGTTTTGTCTCATTTCTGCATCCGCCAACGGTTGACTGGTAGAAAATGCCGTTGGCATTAAGTTCGCCTGTACAATTTTAGTGTATGAAGTTTGATGAAATAAAATAAAAATAAATATTATGCGAATTGCTATTGGTTAACCGGCGTAACAGAACTGTGCCAAAGCGTACATGGAGTACTGATCCTAGACGTGGTTGTTTATACTCTGTGCTATGTAATCAACAAGTTATTAAGATGAAGTACTGAGCGCCCGCGGCGGTATATTTCGTTGGCTATGAGTATGTTGTCTGTCGTCTTTTATAAGAGATATACAGTATTGCTCTTTGGTGTAGTTATTGCTGAGTCATAAACTGTCTTATTGCAGTGTCGCAGGGTTGTGTGTAATCTTCGTGATATCAGAATTATATTTA
This sequence comes from Deilephila elpenor, assembly GCA_949752805.1. Taxonomy (NCBI): domain Eukaryota; kingdom Metazoa; phylum Arthropoda; class Insecta; order Lepidoptera; family Sphingidae; genus Deilephila; species Deilephila elpenor. The sequence goes on from OX457116.1 coordinate 100,132, forward strand.
CAAAGAAAAGTAAACAATGACTCTCCAATCGCGTGTGTTATTATTATCTCGATTTCTGATGCCTTTCTTTATCAATACAAAACAATTTATCTCTATTTCCGTTTCCCTAGGAGAGCCCGCAAATACAAGAGGTGAACTTTATCATGCTCATATTAAGAAATTTGGAAATGTATACATTTAATTAAATTTTGATGGACGCTTTGTAAAGGATTGAAAACATTGTCTCAGAGAAATATCACACGCATTGCACACTAAAGCTCCACGCGCAAGTCACCCTGCGCATCGGAAAATGCTCAGAGGAAACCTCCCGTCGGGGTGAGTCTGCTGCGACGACAGCGCGGCGCGGCAGGGCGCGGGGCGCGGGGGCGGCGATGCTGAGCGGTGGGGCTCGGCCGGCGCCGGCGGCGGAGGCGGCGGCGGCTGCGGCACTCGGTCGCGCGCGCTCTCTCCGCTCACACGCGTCCCCGGAGCACTCGTCCGCGCCACTGCAGCCGCCGTGAGTGTCGCCGCCGCAGCTCGGTAACGTACCCGCACGCACACCACACCTTCAACAGAACACAACACTACACTACTGCGCAACGGTCTCTGGCAGCGCCGGCCCGGCCTGCACGCCGCCCGTATCAGCGGTGTCGGTTGCCACACGGCCGGGCGGCGCAGCGCGAGGTTGCGCGCCCGACATTGGGCAAGTTTCAACACCAAGTTATCGTAGAAAACTGATTTCGATAACATTGAAAGCCGAGGTTTTGCCACTCACTAGTGTTGTAAATGTAAGGCGGCGGCGGAGGCGCAGCGCACGCGACTGCGCGGCACTTTCCCCGCCGCCCCACGCTCGTGCAGCGCGCGGCCGCTCGGCGCGCTGTTTGTTGTGGATACATGTGAGGGCGCCGGGCGTAGCCTTAAAAAAATGTGACCTCATGACGGAAATCGTTTAATGTCCCGCGCATATTCTAATCACTCCTTATTGTTTGAATCGTGACTTCAGTGAGGCACTTCCTTATCTAGATGTATTTGCCGTGAGACGTGGAGTGCGAGAGATGTTCGCTGGCATGTTGCACCTCATGTTGCGCGACGTGTTGCTAGCGATGTCACAACAGTTCAGTTCCGGCACACTTGTGTAATCGTTTCACACCATTTTAATCGGCCACGGGTCGAGCTTTACGGTCAAGGTTGAGGTCAGATCACTGCTCCTACACCTGCCAACCAACCCCCCCCCCCCTTCGCCACCTGACCCCGCCCCAACCCGAACTACATCTACAGGCCCGCGCGAATTTGGCCTTCATCAGATTAACGTAATAATAAAAAGTTTACAATTCAGGTTTAATAACAACGTTGCCGTAAAATAAAAATAACTTTATCTTGCTGACAATCAAATTAAAAGCAGCACTTTGATTTAGCCAACAAAATAATTATTTTTAAATCGTGATGATCGTGACCCCGCGACACTGCGCTTCAACAATGCTAGTCCTTCCCAATCTACATATCTACATATGTAAACGCTGATAAGAAAAGAAACATTGCTGTTTAATTCTATTTTCAACATACCAGATCTAATGAAAGTACACCGAAATGAGTAGAAGATATGTTATACTTATTCTTTGTTAACGGCCACTGATTCAAAACATCCACTTTTATTCAGTGATATACCGGTCATATCGAATAGAAAAGGCATCATTAAATTAATGATCTCAAAATTCAGACCATTAGCTTGAATAGACATTTTGATCAGTCTCGATCACCACCGCAAATTGCGTCGGATCGCGCGGATGACGCTAGAAGCATCTTTGTCCGCGTTATATGATGTACGAGTGAAATGAACACCTGTTAACGACAGCGCCCGAGGAGCCCACGTGTTGCGGTAGGTCGCGGTGACGTCACACTTCGTACTCGCTGTAAGCTCAGTGCTGAATTGTAAGTAGAGGAATGTGTGCGCAGCGCGTTTTAATGTCGGTGTCGCGGTGTCGCTGTTTCGTGCTGTCACGGTGTCGCGTTGTAGGTCCCAGCGTGTGTGTCGCGACACCAATGTGCAATAAACCAGCGTGAGAGGGCGCGGGAGGCAAGGGTTCATGCAATCCAAGCTGCTAGGATTATCCCTCACACAGAGAGTTGCCTTACGACAATCATAGTCACACATTTATTTGTGTCTCTAATAAATTCTGTTGCTTCGTGACGTCACAAAGTCAATTTAATTATCATATCGAATAATCGAATGAATTCAGCCAGTACTGTCGCTTGCCTTACATCTCTTATTCGCGTTAAATGATCGCCCATCTGTATTGTATTTAGTTGTGTGACGTCACCGCAGTGACGCTAGTAGCGGCACTCCGTAGGATTGTGTAACACTTTGGATTGTTATTTTTAAAAAGTAATTGGTATTTAGATTGCGACCGTATCGTTTCTCTTAAAAAATGTTCAGCTTCCGAATAGTGGTGATAGATAACGAAGCTGAAGAGTCCATATCCGCTCAGAGACACACTTTACTAGAAGCTAGGACCATGTTTCACAACAACACAGACTACACATGATTCTAATTATTTTAGTACAATACCCGCAGAACTCGAGACTATGTGCGTTCTGAGCCGCTGCTCGGCGCCGCGTAGTTTGCATACCAATGCAGGTTGTAATGTCTAAGTCAATGGCGTTTTTAGAATTCTGTGCATCGCACATTTGAACGGTCTCTCGAGTACTCATGGCAGTCCATGTGTGAGGCGCGTCGTTCACAACTCGATGTCTCGCTATGTGTCGGTGGACTCGCTCCGGTTCGCCGGTTCACCCGCTCTTGTTCAATCACGCGCGACCACTTCTATTTAGGTTTAGTTTGTATTCTGCCGGAACTAAGTGCTTAATTTGCCCAACAGTAGATCAGTAGCGCGCTGCCCGCGAAGCACCGTGACTATGTCACATAATTATACATTGGTTGCATAAAGCTTCAGATCGGCATACCAATTAGAACCGCGTTGTATGGCGGCCGCATGCTTCCATTGCGTATAAAAGACTTCAACGCGCAATATTACGAGTATTAACACCCCCTGGACACCTCTCTAATAATATTTGCTGTGCTCTGCTATAATGAACAGGCCTATTGATAAAGTGACATAGTGCATGCTTGTCGGCACACTCGCGGCGGTATTCCCCGGACGCACGCGACGCGCGTCCTCGTGCGCGTGTACGGTTTGTGCATGCGATTATCTCAATTTATAAGCAAATGTTCGTGTTCACCAATTTAAAATGTACAATGGTTAAGTAATTTATTTAATAAAAGGAGCAAAAAGGGGCAGAGATTAAGCGTGGTCGATGACCGTGGTGGATGTTGCAAGCGGCGCGAGGAGATCAGGTGCAGCGAGCGACATTTGTTCGGCGGAGGTCACGCCATTGCTCTCACGACAATTAATTTCGGAGAACGCGACATATACAGCGACCATGTAGGGCAATTTCAGTTGAAACTCTTTGATGCAGCTCCACATGACCACGCGTGTGTGAGATCACTCGTTACAAGAGGAGCCGATGTATTTACTATGTTGATATAGATGTGTCTCTAACGTAGAGTTGGTGTTCAATGTTATCGTCGCATTCATATGTTAATTCTTATAATGTGACATTCACGACATCAAGAAGGCTCCGCTTTAAACCACTTTCCGAACCGGGTGGTACCACAAAAAATGACTGAATCTAAATAATATTGAACATTTTAATAGATACAACAAATTATTTTCATTTGTATTTTCTCGTGATAAACGGCAGCTCAAATGATATAAAATCAACCGGGTGTGAATGAAGCTACTTTATAACGAAGCTAACATTAAAAGGGCTGCTGTGGAATATCATGCAAAAAGAGGTAACGGAAAAGGAGGAGGGGCGATGTAGCCGCGTGTCACGTGTGTCCGAGTGCGCGGGATGCGACCTTACCGAGGTTGTCTCTTATTTACTGTTGGCGCTGCTTCCGTTGTGTAGTGAAGCGAGACTGTTTGGAAGAGATTGCGCAAGCACTGCCGCGACCGCCAGCACCAACGTCGTGCCCGACAGCTTCGCCTCACCTTTTTGGAGCCGGCGCGGTGACACTGACCACGCGCCTGCAGAGAGAACCGCCTGTCACTGGCCTGGTTTCATTATTTCGTTGCAATTATTAATTAATATATTGGATACCATTCTGAAGCTCGAGCAGCTGTTGTTGGCGAGTGGACGTGTGACACAGCCAGCTGCCGCGACAATGCCTGGCCGTGATCTTGTGCAGCAGCAACACGGCGCAGACCCGTGAGCGCGGGATGCGCCGCGCGAACAATGAGTGCACCACGCCCTTGAACTGGCGCCGACACACCACACATCCGTACAAACAATAACACCGCTATACTTACACGCGCCAGTCGTGTGTTTGATCAGTTCATCCAGCATTACCGGTTTGATCCGAGCTGCCAAATTTGAAGTATTTTATGACATGTAATGATTGCAATGAGCCTTACATCGCATATTACTCGAGACACTTCCAAAGAAACGTTGTGGTTATTTATATTTGCTAGGACGCTATCATTTTCAACACGTCGCAGTACGATTGATAACAGGTCGACTCAGACGTCGCCGCCTCCTCGTGCTGTCGCGACACACTCACGGAGTTATGTCACTAGTGCCGAACATCTGAGCATAATGTTACGCAACCGTCTCAACTACACGCTCACACTGATCAACTAACATGGACAATTATATGTGCATGTTATAATTATCTCTATAATTCCGCTCTTTCTGTTTGTTACCTCATCATCAGCACGGAATAACATTCGACTTCGTATAATAGTTATTTTGGGGATTTTTCTTTCTTCTATTTATTTTGTTCGTACATCTTAAGTGCGGTTCATACGTGAAAACTATAGTAAAATTGTCACCAAACTAGTGTCACTCAGAATGTTTTAGTTTATTAAAATGAAAGTGCTAGTAATTATATTGGGGTACAAGGACGCAGAGTTAATCGCACAACATCGCCGACAAAGGGAGTCGGTGTTGCGGACAATTTCAGAGTGACTAATATAATGTTATTGAATAGAAACCGGCGGTTGTGTAACACTGGGAAGTGTCGGCGCACGTGCCTTATATCAAGTTATTAGTTATTACGGATCCGGATTCATTACTGTCATAATATCGGTAAAATTTGTATCGAACAACAACAGCAAGGCTACCGTGTCGTGGTATCACACCAATACTTCGACAATCGCAGAGTCTCCCTAACACCATATCAAGAATTCGTATCACGGAATACAAAGGAAAAAAAAGAAGAAGATGAAAAACTTCACTTCCACTGACGTTCTCATATCCGGAACCCCGGACATCATCGTCCACGCTGACATAGATCACGAGGTTAAGCACCTAAGAACTGAAGACTACATTGAAACTAGGCGAGTTGTGTAACCGCTGTAATCATAATACAGTAGATGACGCGTGGGTCGCGGCGGAGATGCGCGGCGCGTTGACCTCAGCCAGCTGTTAGATTCCGCTCACCTGCTGGCTCAGTGTTCCACATCGACACGCATGCGCAATTATACTGCTAATACTGCTCATCATTATGGATATATTGCTTGAATATTGATGTGAGTTGTGAGATATCGCGGGGATTTGAGAAGTTACTTGTGCAACAATACTGTATTGGTGTGATATCGGCAAGGCGTAGTAACACATAGAGAAGAACCTGTAATCCAACGCGTGTATTGGGATATAGATTATACAAGCACAAGACGTAACGTAACACATCTGAACACAGTACAGCTCGCACTGCGCCGGCGCGGAGGTCGGCGTTGCGTCACCGAGCCGCAGCTGTTGGAGCAGAGCCGCGGAGGAGCACTAGAGTTAAGGTCAAAGTGCTCAGACCTCACATGACACATCGCGAGAAATGGAGCAGTGTGTCACTCCCCTCACTCCGCGCTGCGCCCCGCACCGATAACACTCGTGTTTTTTTTGAGCTCATAGCTGTATAATGAGTTAGGAGGTCATTGCATGAGCTATTTGATTGGCAGAACAAGTCAATCGCAAACAAGTCGAATGTTGTTAAAATATAGAAATAGACAAAAATTGATAGTCAATCACCACACACTTTAACGGTGAAGGAAAACACCGTGAGGAAACCTGCATACTATACCGTAGCGATTTTAAAGAATTTCTACGGTATGTAAGTCCGCCAACCCGCACTAGGCCAGTGTGGTGGACTATATGGCCTAACCACTCTCAATCGATTCTCTCGATTGTAGAGTAGCCCCGTGCCCTGCAGTGGGACGTATATGGGCTGATATAGATATAGATAGACAAAAATATGAAAAAAGAATACACAATTTTCAAATGGCCAGTATTACATACTTAGAATGTATTTATAAACCGGACTTGACGACCCAAGGAGTATTCATAGCTGTTGTTCTGTCACCTTCATATTAAGGAACAATTAGGCTATTGCGGCCCTATGTCGCCGCCTAACAAGCGCAGTATTCAAGTCACAAACATTCGGAAAGTGATGTCGCAGCGCGGAATCAAGGAAGTACATGTGTCGCATTTTCGGTGATGAGTAAGGCGTAGTGTACACAGAGCCAGACACGTCGCCATTGGCTCGGCTCGCGCTAACACGCGCAGCAAACAAAATTAAAACCGCGAAGCATTACACAACCGCTTCGTAACACAATATAACAAACGCACGCGCGAGCCGCGCCGCCGCACCACACGCAACATGTTCACAAGGCACATTCCTTGGTTTCCTTACTCCATTTGGAAATGCAATCCAAGAGTCAAGCGTATCAAAGACTACATAAGATTCTTCGGTACAACAACAATCACTACTTAGTAACATCTGCCGCTCGATTTACAGCTCTTATGTATGTCTAAACTAACAGTACCATGAAGGGTGTCAAGTAATATTATTATTATACATCACCGGTGTATTTGATAGAGTCCTGCAAGAGACAGTTGATCAGTTGTTTGGGAAACGATCTATATTCAGGTTACATGTGACCCTTCACTATGGAACACACTATGCGTGCGCTACATTTGGGCGAATCAATGTCGGTGGCGCGAGCGCCTTGTACTTTGAGTGTGACCCTCGCCGCGGCGTCGACTCGCCGCGCCGCCCGCGCTGTTACCATCAACGGCGGCACTACCGGGGCTGCGCTACTAAACATCGATAGCATAAGTCCTCAGTATTAACTGACCTTACCATGTATTAACTTAGCCATTGATATAATTTCGAGCACGAATTTTTGTCCCGCCCTCACAACTGCTGTTGCAACTCCTCCGGTCAAAGAACACCCCGACGGTAAGGGAATTGTAAGAGCACGGCTGATGTAGCAGTAATTACAGCTATGTATGAAGTCCGCGTGCACTGTGACATGCCCTCGGCGTAATGTCAAGATGCCCCGCGTCGCGCGTCCCACGGTCAGATGTCTCGCATTAAACATTTATATCGACTCGTTATTATATAGAGCTGTGCATACCGTGGGAGCACACCACCTCATCCATATACATACTCACACACACATCCATACATGCACGCAAGTAATTTTGTTCAAGTACAAAACAAATTAAAATTCTCAATGCCATTGACTAATCTACTAAATGTATGGGCGTCGGAAATTATATTTTGTTGGAAACATGCTTCATGATACGATCAAGACATGAGCTTAAATGAATTTAATTTGGGCGTCGGGCGCAGGGCCGCCCTCGGGGTCGCTGTATATTATAATAATAGTAATTAGTGTAGTTAGTGTGTCAGCGCGCGGCCTTCGCGCTCAGTCACCGAACACTGCACGAAATTACAGGTGTGTAAAAAGCGTCCATAAAAAAGTTCGCGAAACCAGGTGACACGCCGCGGTGAGGTCGCGCTGAGACCTTTACACCGCGCCCCTCGCCCCGCCCCGCATCCCGCGCCAACACCGCCAGCGATCACAAACGGTCAGAGTGGTGCCTATAATATAAAATTCATAAAGTCTAATTTCAGATAATTTACAATTTGATTTAGGAAATATAAACGAACAAAATAAGCAATAATGGCGGTGTGTAATATTTTTGCAATGCACTGCTTTCGGTATGGACAATTATTGGTTTTGTAATAAATAAGTCTGTGATTGGGCGCAGTGCTATCGGATGTATCACTGCGCGGGTGCGGGGCGGTGGAGGGGGTGGAGGGGGCGGTGGTGTTGCGGCACAGTTTGTTTTTGTGCGAGTTATTTAACGCGGCGGCGAGTGCGGAGTGCTGTGACGTCACACGTTGCCTCACCGCGCTCCACATCGCACTCCCCCACCTCCCCGCACTCTCACGAGGACATTCACTCATCTCAAATGTAAACTTGTGACGTCACCACACCTTACCCTACATACACACTTTTATCTTATTCATAATATTATGTTAATGGGGCAATCTAATTTGCAACAATATTTAAATTGCATCCATTTGAATATTATGTGTTTTTATTAATATGTGTTTAATACATGTTATTTAAATATTTTATGTAATTACGTAAGTTTATTTGGAGCACAGTTCATCCGCGAGGCAGATGTGTCGATATTGTATGCACGTGTAGGACACCTCGCGAATGTCGCAGACTCAACACTCTCAGCCGCGAGTACTAGCAGCGCGGTACTGGTGGTAGGTCTCCCTCATGTAAGAGGCCGCCTGGGTAACCACCGCAATGTCTTTTTCTCCCGCCAAACAGCAGTGTAAATGCACTGTTGTGTTTCGGTTTGTAGCCAGAGTAACTATTGGACATAATGAGACTTAACATCTTATGTCTCAGGAAAGCAATCGCAGTGGAATGCCAAGCATTGCTTTGTAATTCACGGTGTTGTTTGATTTTGCTACTGTCCATGAGCGGTCATATCGCTTACCATCTGGCAAATTACATGCCCGTCTCGTCATTCATCGCAATAAAAAAAACATACAGTGCAGCGTCGTGCATGGATGTGGCGCGCCTTGCGTCGTGCGGTTGTCCGGCAGCAGACAAACACAGCGGCGTGACGTCACACTGCCCGGCGCACCATTACTTTCGCTGGCGGTAGGAGGTCGCCGAAAGGGAAAGGGGAAGCGCTGGCGCACACACATACAGATAAACAAACACACACACACACAGCGGCGTGGTTACGTGAGTGCGGCGTGTTATCAGGCCGCGGGTTATCCAACGCGGCGCGATCTGTGCCAGTGAGCCTGTGTGTCTGTGTGTCTGTGTGTCCGCGCTCTTCCCGCCTGCGCAACTCATTATACAACCAGCGTCTCCCGCGCCGTCTAATAAAAACCCGCCGCGCCTTACTAACTGGCACACATTTCTACTACTTCATAGATTATCTGATCGTAGTAACTCTATTACGAGTAAGTCAATACGTATAAAAGTCAACAAGGTTTTGGAGAATACAGTGAAGGCGTGCTGTATCATTAGTAGGTGCTTTGTATTCCCCGGCAGCGCGCATTGTGCGGTGTGTACATATGTGTGCTCGCAGGTGGTCCGCGGAGTGACCGCGTGGCGCAGAGGTCGCGGCGCGTCCGGCGCGCTCGCCTCGTATAACGTCATAATAAACTGCATTAATGCAGTTATTTGCAAAAAATGCAAATAATCGTCATCAAAGCTTGCATACGCACACGCACACGCACACAGGTGCGCAGGAGGCGTGTGAGATGCGCCGCCACGCAGTCTGCTCGCGCGCGGTTAGCCAAATCTGTCAGTACGGCACGACGCGCACCGCCCGCGTGCTGCCCCTCACCTCACCCACATGGTGATGTGGCGCGACGCGGACGCAGGGTGTCGCCGCTTACCCGGTTCCGCGCTAGAGTAGAGAGTAAAACTGTTGCAATTATACCCGGACCGGTTCAATTTACTTGTGCAGAGGAAACAAACTATTTCAACAGCGTCCGGTTCCTGAACCTGTTCGCAGCCGCCACATCGCATTCTCCCCTTCCCTGTCACACCGCCGCAGCCGCGTGGAGTAATAACACTTAACTATTTTCAACATTGCAGAAACAATACACCACCGGGAGCTTACAAAATTATAAAATGAGATGCAAGATTTTATTACTGACGAACGACGCAAGACAACCAGTCTGATACTTACCGGTTTTCTATGAATAAATTAACCCAAAGAGCATAATAAAACATTAAATATGACAGCCTCCGTGGCGCAGTTGGTTGGACACTGCCTGTGAAACGAGAGGCCACGGGTTCAATCCCCGCACCAAGACAAATATTTGTGTGATCCATAGATATTAGATGTAAGTGTTTGTGAGACTGAAGAAGTCTCTCTTAGTGTGGGTTCAGGACTATGTATGTGACTGATGGGGTATTCGTTTATTTTAAATCATTGCAATAATTTGTAATCCTGAGAGAGCGGTACTACTGACTTAATCAAGTGCAAAGGTACAAAAACCGTAACCCTCATTTTTATGAGTGGAGATGAGAAGGCGCGGGGGAGACAGGGCAGCATCTCGCTGACCGCGACCGATATATGATATGCGCCGCACAGAATGCAGCGGAACCAATCAATTGCGACGAACGCCACAGCACCACGACACTCAGCGATAATATAGGGTTGTGCCACCAGATCTTTGATTTAGACATTTTTGCGGAACCATTATTTTGCCTGACTGCCCGGTCCGGTACGGTCCTCATATGAAATACATCCTCATTGCCAGGATATACGTATACATTATACACAACTGACATCTTATTTAAATTGTCTGTTGCTTCATGTTGCTTCCAACAAAATGAGCAACTAAATAATTTATGACGAAGATTCAACAACATGACGCATGCAAACAGACTGATGTAATTCATACACGATGTTAGAGATATCATAGTACAGTAAGTGAGCATGTTACTAAAACAGCTAGTAGGGGTGTCGGTCGGCGCGGAGAGCGGCCCTCTGCCGCTCATTGTGTAACGCATGTAATCATAACGCACAAAAACTTGATTGCTCGCCGAGTGTTTACCCGCGCCCGAGCCTTGCGACAGACATACGACTCACGCACACGACACCCAGACAACGCGCTGCCTGGCCGAGCCGCGCGGCGCTCGTAAACACTGGACACTAACGAGCGACGGCGACCCCAATGCGCTGCGGTTACGCGACGCGCCGGACGATACCATACATTCCTGCCTCCGTCCAGTACACAGCCAGTAATAACAATCACTCTAACCGTAGCTATTATATTTTGTAATTGCGAACACTCATTAGGACACGTAGTCACATCGTAGCACATAGCTACGGTCGCTACGAACTGTCGCGCGTTGACATCTTTTATACGGCTAGAGCATGTATTTTAAAGTTGAAACGAATGACACAATTCCGTGCTCTAGGATTGTGTTTGAACACTATTTTTATAACTTACTTCTATTTAGTACTTATTAGTCACCGGGTATGATACAGGGATATTACACAATCTATTTGTCGATATTGCATAAACTGTTCGTCGAGCAATGAAACAAAACCGGTACATTAGCTTAAACTCACGCACAATGCACATAGATTTTGGTTATACATTTTACGCGCAGCCGCACAACCACCACAGTCACAGTGTGGGACTCATGTGCCAGGGGTGCCTTACATTTAAATATCCGCTGGACAATAATAATTATGGAAGAGAATCCCCCGCGCGTGCGCCGGTGCGCGTATTAAATCTGTCCTCACTTCCATTTCCGAATGCAGTACAAGGCAGCTCTGCACCACGTCAACACACCTACCCTCCCCGCGCACCCACCAACCCCCGCACCACTCTGGCTTGCTGAAGGCGCTGTTATTTTCCATTTACTGTTGCTCACAAACGACTGTTGATCCGAGCCGTTGTCACGTCACACGTGACAAGAGAGACTTTGTAACATCCAGCAGTGAAACTCTTGGCTGAGTCCTATAATATGAACTAGTTAGTAGTATGTTAGTAGCGGATGAGTGACGCGATGACGCAACACTGCGTCACTCGGCTCTCATCACGGATCGTGGTTGCGCCACGCGACAGAGCCACTCGGCGCCGCACTCATTATTTAAGAGCGCTAATAAAGCACATGCTTGAACCCTCATAGAAAACCCTGCAGTAAGCTCAGCTTATGACGAAGTATTTTCCATCTAAGTATGTGATGTTTCCTTGTGCGGGCGTGTTGGTAGTGAACGCGAGCGCGGGCACTTTTACCGCGCGTCCTTGTGTCGGTGCTCGGTGGAGACCAACACCCACCCCCCTCCCCCGCCCGCTACCCGCCCTGCGTTTCGCGCCCCGCGCCGCGCTGGCGCTTTACCTGAAACGTAGTTTATAAGTGGCAGGTGTGCGATAAACACAAATATAATGTCCATAGCGTCGCGCGGACACTGTCGAGTACCGCTGTTTCCCGCGCCACATACTCGCCACACGCTCCCCACACACGCGCGTGTCGCGCCGTCGCAGTGTCGCTTGCAGTAGTGTCACCGCGCTCATACTCCGCGACCCTTGGTAACGTATGCACTGTGTTGTATTCAAGTCTCCATCCTCACCACACATCACAATGCAGCCGAACATAATAAATAACATTAACATTTACGTAATCTCATTACGGATCATACGCATTGTTGAGATATTTCTTTAACCTTTAACATAATACATAATCTTGCATCTTTTTCATTTACCCTTACAGCAGTAGGCGGGGTTATTCCGGGTCAATATGAAGCCACATCGTGCTTGGGGGTTGCATTACATAAGGGTGGCGGGCGCCGCCCCTCGTGTTCTATGTAGAAAGTGTACCGCGCTGTTCTCCCGCGCCGGCGCTCGCTGCTACCACATAACTGAGGCCATATATTTAAACATGACAATGTGCCAATTAGAATAACATTAAGCGGGTGTGTTGCGCCAGCGGTGCTGTGACTCGGCGTACCCCGCGCGAGTACGTGCGCCGCGCGGCAATACACCTACAAAGCCCACGGCTGCACACAAATTAACTACTCTTAATAGCACGGAAAATAGATCATAAATGTTATTACGTTTCGTGACCTTTAAATAACTTTTAAATATCCTGTTTTGGCAACGCCCTTGTAGCGATGCACCTTTCACGCCAGCTCGCGCACCGCACCACTCAGCTAGCAGTACTCACGAGCTGGTGTAGTATGAAGCACAGAGCATGTGGGCGCCGGCGGGCGGTACTGGTGTTGTGCGAGACTGTACGCTGTACACTCGCGCGATACATTCAAGTATCCGCAAGGCCGAAATGGCTCATTTCCGTTTAATTATTATTATAATAACTAAATGTCATAAGCAACAAGTTGTGACCTGAACGATGTTATAAAAAAATTAAGTATTGTTCGCTTTCGCCACATGCTGTATATTCGTTCCCGGGTCTGTGTTGCGCCATAGAGTACAGCCGAGTTCGGAATACATCCGTTATGTTAATAGTTGCTCGTTGAGTAAATCGGTTGCGCGTTGTAAAGGGCGATATGTTTTGGGTTTTTTCCTCGGCGAGTGACTCAACGCTGGGGTCAGTGTGCGGTGAAAGGGTGTTGTGTAAACTTTGCAGTAACTTCCCCGCGCGCCCGGCGCCGCCCCTCACACCTAGCGGTTATTAATATTGTCGTAATTCCTTTCAATTTGAATGTAGCGCGAGGCGTGATGTCCGCGCTGGTCCCGCGCCACGTCTTGCGTCACAACACTTATCACAACACAAAGCCACTGCAGCTTCACTATCGCTCTACATACAGCTCCCCCCTCCGCCCCCCGCCCCGCTAGTCTCAGCTATAATCTGCTATTACGGACATATTAGGAAACACTAGTATATGATTATGATACGGTACCGTGTGTGTAATATCCGCAGCCACGTAACCGCTGTAACCTCCAGCATTTGATTCGTCGTAACACCCGCGGTCACTCGCCGGAGTTCAGTCGGTCAGTTATATAACACTTTCGCTTCTATAACGCGTCGGTGCAATTAATCGTATTGAGTTCATCGCGGGTCCTGCGCGGTGGCTTTTACACTACCCGTATTCTAAGAATATGCATTATTCAATATAGTAGTTAGTTTGTCAATTTTAAACTTTATTATGAAATTGCAGGCAGTGGGTACGATATCTGCATCGTCTTACTCTCAACACTTGATATCTTAATGTAGGATCAGTAGTATGTGGTTGATGGATGTCCTTAAAGTATATAGTCCAGAGTAGAGTAAAGCGCAGAGACGGCGGTGTTGCGTCACGCTCTGCTGTCCAAATCGAGGTAATGCAGATATAATGGATCACCTCTGCTCCGTGGCCTCTGGTCGCGCTGACAATTTGCGTTGAAACGCACACCATGTCGCATTATGCGCGTCCAGCGAGTGTCGCAAGCGCGCATTGTTTGCGACACGCCGGAGCACGCGCGACGCCGCGGATAGTGCGCGAGACAGTAGATGAAACCCTTTCAAGCTTGCAGTTCTCCATGACACTCTACATCCGGCCCCAAACGTTTTAGGAAGGAAATGAACATCTGGTTTTTTCAACTTCTATTACTTTTTTTTCTGATTCGCGCTGAAAATACGTTTATATCCTTGAGAGTATAATATATTCCTAGTTTATATTCCCATTGACTGCGTGGTGGCCTGTTGGTAAACGGATCAGACGCGACTGCCAACATATTGACGGTGGTCGCGGGTTCAAATCCCAGGGCACAACTCTGACTTTTCGAAGTTATTTATGTATTGATAGTCAATCACCACGAACTATAACGGTGAAGGAAAACATCGGGAGGAAACCTGAATACCGTAGCGATTTTAAAGAATTTCTATGGTATGTAAAGTCCGCCAACCCGCACTAGGCCGGCGTGTCGAACTATATGGCCTAACCCCTCTCAATAGTTCTCTTGATTGCAGAGAAGGCTGGTGCCTTGCAGTGGGACGTATATGGGCGGATACAGTACAATCCCTAAGAGGCTTATTTTGTGGGCACGTGTCTGTTGATCCTAGTTCCTAGAATTGCAGTGATTATTGCTAGCCGCAAGAACTCCATGAAGGGATAGGGACCAGCTCGTCGCTGTGACGTAGCGTCCTGTTCTATAATGTCTTGTTACGAGAGTCCAGTTGACGGCAGCGTGTAGGGCACGAATGTCACAAGGTTGCGGGGTCGCGGCAGTGTTAGTGTGCTCCGCAGCAGTAGGCACAGATAAACTCGGCGCGCGGCTCGGCGGGTGAGACTCGCGCGTCGTGACGCGTTCTGTACAGCCTGCATTATTCATGGAGGTAGGTGCTGCCTCGCTCCATTATATAACTCGTCGCGATACTTAGCACCTGATACTTACATTACCGCGTACAAATCTGTTGACGATGTAATAAAACAGCTTGTCTGTGGAGCTTTTCCGAGGTTTTAATCGAGAGTCATTATAATTGAGTATGATCAAGTGTCGCCCACCATCCATTACCACTGACGGCTTTGAGTGTTTTTAGTGGGTATATTTTTATCGATGTTATTTTAATCGTTAACATAAACGCTTAATACTGTTGTTTACCAACTGCGATATCGCATGTTGTTGGCGTGAGCTGGTTGCAAAAACTATGCACAAACTCGCCTTAGATCACAATGAAATGAGGAAAGTACGCATCAATGTGCTCGGGTATCGATACGAGGCGTGTGTGGTGCAGCGGGGAGGCGCGCGGCAGGGCGGGGCGGGGCGGGGCGGGTGATGTGATTTCAGGCGCCTGCACAGGCCGCCGCTATTAGCTAATGACTGCGCGGAATATGCTATTAGCCACACGCCGCGCTGCCTTATTACGCACCTACAATATAATTGCACTGACACGACTCGTCATGAAACATATGCGACACTCCTCCCCATACAATCCAATTAGAAAGTAAAAAATATGACGAATTCATAAACCGCATTGTCTGCTTTTATATATGATTTTGTTCCATTGTTGTTGGACTCCTCTTTTATTTAGAACTATTTTGATATTTCGCAGCAAACTATACAAGGTACAATTATGTTTAATTTGGCGAGTTATTTTGTAAATCCGCGTTGTAGATAAGACATCTTGTAATTGTAACAGTCGCTATTGTTGCGGCGCACGGTACAGTGAGCGACACTAACTGGAACTCTCAATGGCCGGCATTGTGCGCATACTGTCGCCGGCTGTACTTGCAAGTAAAGGCGCACTCGCAATTACTGCGCGCATGTGTGCGCCGCGGAGTGTGACGTCTCATTGTACATTGCAACCGCAAATATTTATAACTAGGGGCGGGCCTGACTCCGCCAGGGTGTATATACTTTTTGAGTCCAGTCGACATTAGCAGCACATTATTTCCCCTACTGTTTTATTTAAAATCAAACTTTCAACTTCTATACTGCTTTTCCCATCCCTTCCCATACCATCCCATCCCGTCCTATCCTGTCCTATCCCATCCCATTCGAAGTAAAAACGTAATATTTTTGAGTTCCTTGCTCATCCCACGGAACCACAACATTTTTACAAAGTAGTCTATGTTTTAATCCAGGGCGTCAGCTACCTCCATACCAAATTGAATCAAAATTGAATCTGTCGTTTCTGGGATTAGCGTGCACAAAGGCACAGACACAAACTCTAACAATTATTGTTTTAGGTTCCATTACGTTCATACAGTACCCCCATATCAGTTTTTCTCATTTATCTTCCATTAACAGACTTTATGATATGTATAGATATTCTGCGTAGGGATTAGTCAGCGCTAGTGTATAGCTAGCGATGAGCACTGACCCTACGCGTCTCTGACTTAAGAGTAAAGGTCCGTGCTCTGGTGGCTTTTGTTCGACCCTCGCCTCTACAATTTCGAGTGTTTACTTCGAGTCCACCGCAGTCACTCCGCGAGCCGCGGTGCGTCGCTATTGAACATCGCGTAGACCGTATTGTTTACGGACGCTCATACAGCACACTACTTACTTTCATATATACAAATACGAGTATTTGTACAACAACATAATGACAAGTAATCCTTTGAGCGAGTGTTTGCGTGGCGATTGTTCAAACACTCGGCGCGTGGGCAGTTGAGTCGGAGTAAACGGATCAATAGCAAGATAGCGACCACGAGCGACCACTCCCAGTGAGTCAGCCACTCAGTCCCAGTTAGCCCTGATATTGACTGCTCAATAGTAAATCAAAACTGAACAATAGATTACAGTCTAATATCGAATGCTGTACTACATGCAGTAGTGTGCCAGTAAGCGGCGCTCGTGTGTACACAATGTACAAGATGAGTATCCGAGGGTAGAGTGAGCAGTTCCTCGCGTGTACTTCCTGCGCGGCAATTACAGCGAGTGTCATAGCGCACGCGACTCGCCGCGCTTTACGAAACAATACCACATTAAGATAACGCTTTACGCTATGAGGAAGCCGCTACTACACTGTCCGCCTTTAAATTGTAAACAATGTGCCTGACGTACACACATACACACACACACACACACACATACATACACATCAACAAACAGAAAATATGTCGGAGAATCCACTTAATCACAGTAAATAATTACGCGCGTTATGTAATGGTGATCTCGCTCTGCTTATCGGGGCACAGCGATGGCAATCTCGTCTTATCTTAAACGGATCATAATGCAGCGATTTGCGTAAATCTAATCTGTGTGTCGGCAGCCATTGTCTAGGCGCGAATTTGGGCGACGATCGAGTTTCGTCGCCTGCATTGTGTTGTTATCTCACAATCTGTTGTCGAGCTAATGTCTAGTGTCGGCACAATATCAGCATTGTGTCGTGAGCCGCGCGCAGAATCCATTCAAAGACAGGTATTAACTTAACGTTTGCGACATTTTGAAAGCTAGTTAGTTGAAGTTTTACTTATTTTGGCGTTTTGCTATAACCGCTGCATCGAGTGTGCGCCGGATGTTGCGCGAGCTGCACTCGCCTGCGGTCTGCATCGCGCCTGGTTACGTCACAAGTCATCACTTACTTCTGCTGTGCAGAGTATCGGTGCAAGGCGCATCACATTAGGTCACAGAGACGCTTCCGCATCAGCAGCGCCCTCAATGATTGCAAGTCCCGCGCTGACCCAGCCGCGCTATCGCGACAGTTGTTCAGAGCTGCGGGGGGCAGGTCGGCGGGTCGCAGCCTCGAGGCCGATGCTCTGTGAGGAAACGATTAGCTCACATGCGAGTACAATTGAACAACATGACGATCCACACGCAGTTTACATCGCAATCATAGCAGTTAGGTGTCGTCCGGTGATCCCTACACCGAGGAGTGAGGCACGTGACACGTGGCGCGGCGGATGTGTGGCGCGCGCCACGCGGCGCGAAGCTCGTGTGGCGAGGCCGAGTTGCGGAACCACACCAATTAACCCTATTTGGAGCGCGCGGCGCGGCGGCGCGGCCTTGCAGATACAATAAACCCGGCGAATGTGCGGCGACAGGGGTCGCCGAGACGCTAGGCTATCGCGTTGTGAAAGCCGCCGTTTATTGCCCCTAATGTTACACCAATAAATTATGAAGCCACATGTACGAAACATTGTAGCGGACCAACAAAACCGTAAAAAATTAACATTTAGTTAGTAATAAAAGTGCCATTAAGTTAGGCAACATTCGCAACCAATTCGGGGCTTTGCGACACGTCGCGTCGCCGCGCTGCGCAACGCGAAGCACACGCGCGCTCCAGCACCACACCCCGAGACCACAACATGGACCAGACACATCCCGACGCACCCGAGCTTATTCAGTAGTAGGAAGATCCTTAAAGTTATTGTTTCCTCTCATACATACATTACATTCTTTATCACCTAACTTATGTATATTTGGCCTCCAATTATAGTTTTAAAAACCATACGTTATCGTGTTTAGTGATTTTTTCAAATATTGTGTATATCTCTTTAACAACCGAGTTTCTTTAGTATGTTGAGAAAAAGTACAACAATAGTATTCTCCACAGCTTGCATGACCTCGACACCTCTACAATCAACTAGCACTCATTTACATTATCTCACTACAATGTTCAGCCGGCGACTTCATAACTAATATTAAACCCGCATTACACAATCCTCAATTCAAATGACATTCATCATTTGTGTTTATCGGGCGGCGGCACGTGACGCCCGCGACGCAAACAATACGCGAGCACGTGCCGCACACACACACACAACTCACGTCACCACAGCGCTTGCTAGTGGTTCCCGACTCGTCTTCGTGTAACTGCACAGAACGGCTGCACATTGTGTTTATTAATAGAGAAGTACAGTTAATTGAGTTTGGTTTTTGCTCCCTCGGCGACCTTCACTGCGCCGTCCGCGTCCGATAGACAGCCGAGACTGAACTCGCGAGCTAGTACGAATAGCATCGATAACTAGCTACTGTCCATTTGCATATTCCTGATACAGTTACTATGCGGCAGTAATGCAACAACATGAAACCATATTTAGATTGCTCTTATCCAATCAAAAGTATTTATTTTGTATCTTCCCACTTCGTCCCACTGCAGGGCACGGACCTCCGCTACAACCTAGAGTATGATTGTGAGTGGTTAGGCCATATAGTCAAATTATAGATAAACAATCACTTTACATTCGGTGCAAGACATTGTCACAAGGGTCTCAAGCTCCTCTATAGCTCTAACGCTAGTTAATAATAAGTTAAACTGAAGATCCTAGTTGTTTTCCCGTAGAAAGCTATATTATTGTATAAAACATTACGACTGAGACTTTGATTTACTTATATCAGATAATAAGTTACAAACTCGTATCGGTAAATATTTTTCTTTCTTTCTTTCTTTCTTTCTATCTCGGGACTCGACGGACGTATAGCACATTTAGATTTTTATACTCGTAAATGTGACTGGCATGCACTTAACCAGTAAGCCAAATAATCGAATATCCACTTTTGAGGAATAAACACAAGTCAACAAAATTATACCGATCTGCTCAAAATGCGATGTTCACAGACTGAGCCCGAAAGTAGCGGTTCTTACCATCATGCACGATAGTCGCTGCCGCGTCATGTGAAATTTGTAACCTATCGATGTCTGTACATGGGTGATAAATGAGAAAAACTAATATGAGGGGTCTGTATTAACGTAATCGGAACCAAAACAATCAGTTTTGGATTTTTTGTCTGTTTGTCTGTGCCGTTGTGCGCGAACTCAGAGATGGCTAAACGGATTTCGATAAAATTTAGTATAAGGGTAGCTGACACCATGAATTAACACTTAAACTACTTTTTATCCCGAAAAAAATTGTGTCCCGTGGGATCAGGAAGGAATTCCGATATATCTGTTACTTTTTTCTACTCAAAGGGAAGGGATGGGACTGGATTACATGCTTACATAGAGTGAGAATGAGATGGGACGGGCGGGATATAATGAGACGGGACGGAACGGGATGGGAAATTCGAAATAAAGTTAATGTCAAATAAAGTTCATCACGCAGACGAAGTTTGCGGGCAGAAGCTAGTTTTAAATAAAAATGAAATTCATGAATGTAGTCCGATGAAACTGTAGTATAAGCAAACGGGCGGAGACAGGGTTACTATTTAATTAACCGATTTGATTTCACATCCAGAAGCGTTGAGTTAAACCTCTTTGAAAATACTTACATTTCGCTATTCTTTTTTTAACCTTAAGGTATCGATATAGCAACATGTAAACATCCCGCTACAAGTAATGTGACGTGTTTTGTAGACTCGTCGTGCATGCTGTGTCCTCAAGCTTGTCATATAATGCGAGTGCGGCCACGTGGTCACTAATTACACCTCGCCGGCTCTGAAGTGACAATGGAACATCCCGCTCATTACGCGCTCACGGGCGGCGCGTCCGACGCACGCGCTCGTGTGCTTGTATATATATCATTGTATTTTAGTCTCAAAGAAGGTCCGCTTTTGTCGTGGTCACACAGTCTTGAATAATAGGTTCAATGTTAACAATTACTTAGTGAAAGTTATATAATTATGTAACAGCGGGATTCCCAAACATAATAATAATATGGTTTATGTACAACGCGGGCAGGTTCGTTTGCATGTACTGCTGATTGGTACCCGGGAGCCCCGCGCGGGCCGCAGTGAGCTAACATTGGCATCACGCCGTGCCAATTTGCAATTTATTCCAAGTGCTGACGATGTCTATAAATTCATTTTGTCACTATTTGCGAAATTAATTTCGACATTAGCTTGATACCGCTGATAATGCGCAGCCGGGTGAAGGCAGCGACCTCGACGCACCAACAAGGGCCTCCAAAATTATAGCTACCGATGTATTAGCGCTATATATAGCGGCGTTGCGAAAATCAAGCGATCAAAATGCTAATATTTTATATTTACACAACGTATTAAGCAGATTACGATCTCCGTTTCATCGGGTGCACACACATGCGCGCATGTTTAAAGGACACGCGCGTGTGTATGTGGCAGGCGGCACATACGCCGGGGCGAAATTCGCAACACGCCAGTAACCCGAGACGAACTCCGAGACACATAATATTAACATTAAAATGTGCAGCGCGCTCGAGCTCGCTCTTGAACGGCTATTATGAAATATTTCTTCTCGACTCGAACGAGAATTGATTAAAATTTGCATAACATTACATTTATATTGAAACGGCGCGAGTTATAATGACAGTTCTGAGAGAGACGTGTTGATCTTTTGGGCAAGGTCGCGTGTCGAGTGAACCTTGCCTCTTCATAACAATAATTAGTAATGGTGTAATGTCTGCGACGCACGAACTCGCAGACGTTTCACGTTCCCTTCACGAGAGTAAAGTTAAGTGTAGAGACGCGCAACCTCGCCGAGCTGCCACCGTAGAGGTTGCCTTACGCGCCGCCAATCAAACACATAAACGCACAGGAAATTAAAATCACTCAACTAATATTTAAACAGACAGCGCTATACTTTTGATATTAGGCAGGCGAATGATCCGGTTCAGGCGGTCGGCTTTGACCTCATTATTACGCCGAGTAATAATAAATCGCCGCTTGATTTAGTAATTTATAAACACTTCATTCTACTTATAACATATTTCGTAACGCTCCGGTCAGGAGTAAAGTTACCAACGAGCTGCAAAACATTTCCTTCAAGCTTCCTTCTTTACCGGTTACTTCAGACATATCGCTCGCATTACAGTTAAGTATTCGGGATTCAGTGATAAGGAGGGAGTATAATCCATTCACAGATACATCTTGTGGACTATTTGTTTTGGATCTATAAGTTTTGACAAAATGTTTAGAAATGTACCTTCCTATCTTAAAAATACGGAAAACATTATAATAGTCCTAGTAGTAGACGGGAGAGTGACGATCAGTGTGATGGCTGGGTCTTCCGCGGCAGGAGAGTGCGGGCGGCGCAACCTCCACGCGCAGAACATTCTAAATAACAGCACCGGCGCGGAGTTGCCACATCTCACGTGTCCGTACCCTGTAGCGAGCGAGCCCTGCCGCGGGGTTCCGCACACAATTATATTAACGCCTATTATCATAAGGTGGATATCATGCAAAACGTAATCTACCATTTCGTTCAACACATTTTTACATAGAGCTTTACTTTTAAGCCGTCTTAGTCCGCCCTACATTCGTGTGCGTGCTCCTGGAACAAAATGTAATCTGCTTAGAATTAATTATTTTATCTTACTAATATGATCTGGGTAATGAGTAGTTCTGCAACATCCGCCACGCCGATGCATCTGTGGGTATTGAAGCGCGCAACTTTTAAGCCCGGCGCGCGGCCGGTTGAAATTAGTCTCTTCAGGACCAGTGGCCGGTTCGTAGTGCGCTGGCGGTGACTCGCGACGACAACAGTGTTAGTAATTCTGAGTAGAGTGCACAATAAGGTTACAGTGCGGTGAACACTGCACGCATCCTATTAAATAACAAGTTGTTTCGTGTAAATATTTGAGCGCACAACACACACCAGTCATATTAATGTTGTATTGTCTTCATTACTCACGTCCAACACGCGTATAATAGCGCCGCAAAAAATATGAGAAATACAATAAGTGTAATTATGAATATTCAGCAGATTGAATAGCATCTGCTTGATTACCTTCAGTTTTTCCAGTTTTATTGAATGTAGTGTCTCGGGACGAGTATAACTCTCCATCGCTTTGTCTAGAGGTGTGTAATTAGTGTGTATTAAGTCGATGTAATACGACCTAGAGAACCCCAAACATGTTAATATTTTAGTAAACCGCTCACGTTTCGACATTAACAGCGTTACAAAACGGACCAGTTATGAGTTATATATATCGCACACTCACACACACACACGTGCGGATGTGTGTAGGAATTTATTAATGTAAATGTGGTGCGAGGAGGAAGGCGAACGCGCCCTTGCAAACTGCATGATTTATTTGCCACTTAGCGAAGTGTAATTAAATATAATATGTGCGGCGAGTGGGGTGCGCTCTGCAGTGAGTAGGCATAATTACGATAGGTAAGGCAAGCGGGAGGTTGCGCGATGTTTCGCAGATATAACGCGGTGCGGTCAATCAAATTATATGTATAGAAAATCCCTGAGCTTAATTACTGCAAGCGTTCGTTGAACCGACAACAAATACCGATACGATAATGTAATGCACCTCCACTTCACACGGCTCGGCAATATCGAGAGACTGCCACAGGCTCTTGAGTTTTGTTAATGTACAGGATTGTTGAAGTGGTAGAGCCTTGCTGTTGCTTGTAAAGGCTGCACTACATAACCTGCACGGTACCAGATTTTCGTAGACAAGCCACGTGAAGTATCAGTTTTACCAAAACGTGGCTATTTTATCTGAAGCGCACTAATCTTACCACCAGGTGCATTGTGGACTTTTTGTCGCTCCAACGTAATATCGTTAACAAGCATTTAACTTTCGAATGCGACTATGGCAAGTATAGTGAAGGCGAGTGTAAGTGTTCGGCTAAGGATAGACAGCAGGTCGCGTGCCACTCAAGGGCCGCCCAGCCGAGCGCGCTTGCACAACGCGAGGCGCCGCGCGCCGCCTGCATACAAACTCGCAGCTCGGCGCGCGACCACGCCACTGTAGCACACAGCACATACAGGACGCCCTGCTACATCAGAACACTAGCCAATACCTCATAAACAACACATGAACACTGTCATAGCACGCGTGCGGGTATTTTGTCAAGTTGTTGATCATAATTATACTCTTTGGAGACTCTTGAACTGATATTTGAGCTTTTTAATCAAAACAATTTTTTTTTTTTATTACGTAATTCTATTTGTTCATGAATAGTTGAAAGCAGTTCAGATCCTTCTTGTGCGTTGTCAATGAAGTATTTTGAGCTTGTGAGTAACATAGTTGTGCTTTACAGGTGAGATAAAGTTGGCAAGAAGTAGAAGCATTATACGTCAGAGCCCACAATGAGGTCGTCCCTATTCCTGGTGGCCGTAGCGGCGGTGGTAGGCGTGTACACCGCCCCCGCCCCCGCGCCCGCTCCCGCACCCGTCGCCAACCCAGAGCCGCAGCCAGCGCCCGCCGCCGACGACACGCCCGAGATCATCGAGATCATCGCACCCGCCGCCAGCGCACAGGTAACCCGCTCTTCAGATAACCATTTGCCTTTTTTAGAAGTGGCAGATCCAAACTAGTCAACAATCTACTTTAAAAACTGCAGTAAGAATGGGCTAGCTCGACGAGGACGGTGCCGCTGTCTCACAGAACACTGATGTAAGGCGACGGTATTGCTGTTTCTTTTGGTCAATTCGTGACATTTTCGAAGGCCCCATATTCCTTTCGCCTTCCAAAAATACATACTGACATAAACATCACGCCTTCAGAAGGGTGGGCAGAGGTGCTACCAGGAAACCAACGTGACACCTTTCGCCTTGTGAGTTCCGTCCCATCATGTGATAGGGGGCGGGGCTATTGCCATGTCGGGCACAAATTACGTACTCCGGGCTGATTATGAATTAAAAAATCCAAAATCACTTTGCTTGACCCAGGACTCGAACTAGAGACCTCAACGTTGTTATGGTACCATAGTACAAATGTGCAACGAGGCAATCACTTAAAAAAATACTCATTCAAATTTTCTCATAAAATCACTAAATTAAAAACAAATAGAAGTGTAAATGCACTGTCGTGTTCCAGTTTCAAGGACATTGTAGCCAAAGTAACTACTGGACATCAGAAGGCGTAACATCTTGTTCTATAGCTACATTGTTTTATAATTCATGTTGTTGTTCGGTTTTGCTTCTGTCCATGAGCGGCCCTATCGCTTACCATCAGGCGAAGGGCATGCTAGCCTCGCCATTCATAGAAAAAAATAACTTTGTGCATCACCGATCTGAAATAAAATCCTGCATACCTGTCTTTTTTATCGGTCAAATCAATTTGATTGATGGATAAAGTAAATATTACCAACATCAGGACAGCGCAACATTAGCTAGCAACGTCTAAAGGTCTGTCCATCGTTCTCCGAAGATGGTAGTGTGAAAAGTATTCGCGTTGTTTTTGCAATCGCTATAGTCCTACTGTTCATTGCCTACTTATTGGTAGTTAGCGCGGCGGCCTGTCCACTGTCGAGTCGATGTATTGGGTAGCAGGCTGCGCGTCCACTAAGCAGGCGCGGTTGCGTCACACATAGGTAAACACTTTCCATCCATTTTCCTCAGATAGCGTTGTGCAATGTGGTTCGCATTCAAAATCAAACGCACACACATACAGATACATATATACATACATACACATATGTATGTAGGTTCACAAACATACAATCTTATATGCACTCACACGCGAGTGAGCTCGAGCATAATGTGGATAGTAAAACCAATACAGGCAGCGCGTTTCAACGCAAATATACGGAACTCATATGTGTATCATTTTTTGTGACTTGTAAGCCGTTCACAATAAGAGCAGCGCAATGAAACCGGTAGGCTTTCTACCATAATATGAAGATTAGTGCTTTAGAAGCACCTTCAACCTTGGATCAACAGCATAAAGATCTTTCTACATAATTTAAGTTATTGAGGACAAATAACACGTAACATCTAGTCGGGCCCAATAATGTATACATAGGTAAGGAAGATATAGTTTCACATACTCATCGGTTTTCCAAATAACTAGCTCTTGAATTATGCGACGCTATAATATCTCAAATAGGATCACGCGCACGGTGAGTGACGTGTATCGCGTGGTTATGTCAATACGACCCGGACTCCGAGCAGGAACACGCTGGCGGGGTCAGCGCGACTCCGCACGCGGCACACGCATCCATTCAAACGGTTTTTACCATCGGATAGTTTGTGATGTGTCGCAACTATTACGCGAGCAAGAGTTAATTGTGCGGCCGAGCACTGCTCAGTGATAATGTCGAAACTGTCTGCTAACAACATGTTGCCCTCATCTTCCGAGCCATCGTAACTGCAGTGCAACAATCTCAATACAAGCGGTGTCGGAGTGCGCGACACGTGTGTGCGTGCAGGGGTCGCGTGCTGGCCGCGCAATTACTTGCAATCTATCAATATAATAATTGCATAATGAGCGCACTTTGCTATGAGAACGCCGGTTAGCGGCATTGTTTGCGTCTCGGCGGCGGCGCGCGGCGGCGAGGTCGCGCCCCGCGGGTCACACACAATTCGCCGACCCGACATTACCCGCCGCATAGAGGACGCGATTGTTCTCCGAAATTATTACATAATAACTAGTCAATATTCCATCTCGCGGGTCACACGCGCCCCGCCGTGCCATACTGCGCAGTGTCGCAACGCCGCAGCAGCGTCGCTTGACCCTAGGGAGCAGGGTCACGGCGAGACAATTTGCCATCACAACCTTGTACCTAATAACTTTACCCAAAACAATGGATTATTATATAATTTTTATTTTCATGTAAACACAAATGTTCGTGGTGCGTGTGAAGTGTGATCATTGGTCAGTGAGAGTTGTTACAAGGTGTCTAAGTATCGGTTGTGTGGTGTTGCAGGAGACGCTCGCCACGCTGAACCTGGGCGCGCCCGGCTCCGAGCTGAGCGAGCGCAACAAGCGGACCATCGGCATCCTGCGCCAGCTGTTCCCCACGCTCACGCAGGTACCGCGTCGGTTCCCCCAACCCCCCTCCGGCCCGCGCCCGCGCAGGCGCCGCACTGTGTAACACATTCACTCGTGTGCTATTGATCCGCAGGCTGACACGTTCGGTTCTAAGGGCGGTGTATGTTCTAGATAGTCGATCAGAAGGTACAGCAGATAACTGGTTGGGTGCTGCAAACGTTCGGCCCCATATTCCTGCGCGCGTTCCTCGGAGGGAACCGCTCGGGAGGCAACAGCAACGGCGGCGGCGGCGGCACCATAGAATTCGACGACGATGACGACGACGACGATGACGCGACCACCGCCGCCGCCGTCGCCGCCGCCACCACCACGACCACCACGACCACCGAGGCCACCACCACCAGCACAGACGAACCCGAGCGGCGCAAGCGCGCGCTCTACTTCTTGCCGGTATGGACGAACATTCGCACTAACCCCAGCCTGCCTTGGGGCGGCAGTGCGTTCATCGTCCATCGTCCACCGCCATCGTATCGCATCGTCACGTCACTCACGCATCGTCGTCACGACCATTGATCACTCGCCGACCACCCTGGCCCCCGCTGACCTTGCGCCCTGTTCACAGACTGCGCTCGCTGAGGAGAACCAGCTGCTGTCGGGCGCGGAGTCGCAGCAGGCGGAGGTGCGCGTGGCGTTCGGTGACGCCGCGGCCGACCAGCAAGGCGCCGCCAGCGAGGATCAGCAGACCGCCGCGCAGACCGCCAGCATCGACGAGATCTCCCTCGACGACTCCGACATCAGCGAGGAGAACAGGAACAAGAGGTACCCTCCCGCCTACACGCGCACACACACACATACGAGTATCTCCCACTTAATATTGATTTACTAATTTAGTATCGAGTGAGGAGTCGCGATTGCGAACTGGTCCTCTCTTCTAGAACATTACGGGTTAGTATATTGTGGAAATACATTGTTAATGTTATATGTTACTGTGACGGTAGCATCACGTAATGGAAGATAAGCGGAGACCTCCGCAGTCCTCCCTCCGCGTCTCCCAGCTGCTTCCGACACCCCTCGGCGTCCGCCACAAAGTGTGTTAATTCACGTTACACAACACCAAGTCGTGTTGCAACTTGATATATTTTACATTACATACATACATACATAAACTCACGCCTTTATCCCCGAAGGGGTAGGCAGAGGCGCCACCAGGACACCCACTTTTCGCCTTGTATGTTCCGTCCCACGATGTGATAGGGGGCCAGCCTATCGCCATATCGGGCACAAATTCCTGACTCCGGGCTGATAATGAATAGAAAAATCCAATATCACTTTACCCGACCCGGGATTCGAACCCGAGACCTCAGCTTTGTAACCGTACCGTAATACCACTACGCCACCGAGGCAGTCGGCACCGAGATTTTACATTACTTTCCAATTATAAAAGCTTAATATCAAGATTGAGCTTGTCACAGTGTCTGGGTGTCTGGACACTCGCACCTCGCCGACAGCAGTGTATTTCGCAACGAGGGGACACTGCGCCGACGCACAATGCGTGGCGGCTGTGCGTTTTTGCGATAGTGTTCGATTCGCACGTTTCCATTCAGCGTGTGTGGCGCGCGCAGCCCGCGCTCGCACCCGCGCCGTGGGACTCTATCAAACTAATAATAACTGTATCTCAGCGCTGCATCTGAGATACAATCGCAAACAATACGCGTTAGAACCGCGTGCACAAGTAGTTAAAACATTACATGATTGTGTTACAATACCATGTTGGCACTTTGAATAATCTTTGCATAAGGAATTTACTGCAATTATCATATCGCATTGGATAACCTCATTATATTTTGATCCGTAAAATATCTCACTATTAGCTAAGACATATTTTGGACAAAAGTGAAAGCGTGTACAAAATTGCTGCAATAATTATGACAATGTGGTGAAAGGCAAAATACAAAACGTTCTCATACACATCACTTCATTATGTACAGTATAGACTATAGATAATACAAGGCAGCCATAAGTTCTCATCATACTCATGATATGCAGCAGGAAAGCGCGCAAGAAACCATTGTGTATGTACTAGTACTGACGTGTGTGTCTGTCTGTCGAGGTTCCTGAGCTTCGGCGGCTCTGGCGGCGGCTCCGGCGGCGGCTCCGGCAACTTCCTCTTCGACATCATCAGGGTGAGCACCTCCCACCAGCACCACTCCCCATGAATACCATGCCACAGCCCACTATACTACATTCTGATACCATACTCTCTAAATTATATTAATTATACTGACGGGTCTCAAATCTCGCTTTAATAATATACCAATAACTTATTATATTCTTCATTTCGTAACAAAATTACTTCTTTATCAGTCTGCTTACTAAACCCTACTTTAATACTTCTTTCTAAATGTGAAATCAACTGACCCTAACACTACCAAGTGCGACATCAAGAGTTTAGCGACATGCGAGGCACCGAGGTGCTCGGAGATCAGCTGTGCGTCGCCGAGTAGCCGCGAGTGAGGCAGGTAGCGGCAGGTTGAGAGCGCGGTGCGAGTGTAAAGGTTTGGTTCACAGCGTCCGGCGGAGTCGGTGGCTCGCGCGGCTGGCTCGGCGTTCCGACTGTTCGCCGGCACGGACTCTCTAAACCTGGGGCTCACCGCCTCCCACACCGCCACCCTGGATCCCAACGACCCCCAAGTACACACACTACAACCGCACCTACTAGTAGCGCCGACACAGTAGTCTGTACATACTGAAGGCGGCGGAGCAGGAGACTCACGCGCGCCGCCTCCACGCGTGGACAACTACACTCGCCCATACATAGCGTGCTAATTGTAAACTCTAACACCACTGCTACATCAATTAGATATTATTATTAACCGAACCTACCCAATCCTTCACTAGTTCTGTTTTCTGAGTTTCCTTTATATCTATCATTATCTATTCACAAGTAACACTTGACGTTTCCACCCGACATACCTACTACGAACTCACCAGAGCTGAAACAAATATCGAGCAATATCCTTCCTTTAATAGTTCGTGTGTAGTGCTGTTTAAAACTCAGTAATTAACTTAATAGTAGTGTAGCAAGTAGACATTTTGTAACAGCGCTTTAATTTAAATAAATCACAACGCACGACCTCGACGACCACGACACCCAAGTATATACCTACGTCCTACATACCACCAAAATGCGACATTTCAGATACATAATAATTTAAAATACAAGTGACTACTCGGTGTGTAGGTATGTAGGTGTGTACATGTGGTGTGCGGCGGCGTGGTGTGAAAGTGTCTGCGCTGTATCCGCGCATGCGCCGTGCTGTAGTCGTAGCTGTAGCTTTAGTGTACTTACTGCCTAGTTATTATATAATTTATATAAGATGAAGTTAGACAGCGATTACCGGCCGGCGAGGCTGCAACTTTCATGAATTTATTGCGCAACTACCACAACAGAACCGCGACTCCGAGTTCGCATTCCGCCGCGATCAATAATGTAGTGAACAATCGACGGAGCAAGTGGACGCGGCGGTCACCGGTCGCGTCGCGTCGCTCGGGCCCTCGACGGCTCCGAGCCGGCCGCGTGGTGTCGCCGTGGCGGAAGCGACTCTTACGACGCGACCGGTTTGCTAATTAGACCACCGCTGATGTAATTTTCACGATTGGGCGATACTTTAAAACATTAGATACATAATTTCCTTGATATCGTTACCTTACATTGGTGACCAAATTTTCATACAAACGACGTATGAAAGTGAAATTAAACAAGTTTACTGACCGTGACACACTTACAAACCGGCCATTACCAGTCCACATAAAATAATATTACGTCACTTCGACATGAGGAAATATAAAGATTTATACAGCGCGCCGAGCACTGCTTAACTGGCGACGGAGCAAGAGTTCATATTATTAACGTGAGATTTGGTGTTGCAGCTGGTCGCGGGCTCGTCCACGTCGAGCGGCGACGCGGCGCCCGAGGGCGAGGATGCCGCCAAGGGCGACAACCTGACGGAGGGCGTTCCCGGCCCCATCACCAGGCTCTTCATCATCGCAAACCGCGGCATCGCCAACCTCATCCAGGACCTCATCCTGCGCATCGCGCAGACCTCCGAGAGGATAGTCAACTTCAAGGCGCGACTCATCACCTCCATCATATAGAGTGATTTAGAACAATTAGTGTAGGTAGGGTAGTGGTGGCGGCGGCCAGCGAGTCGCCAGCGCGCGCCGGGCCGGGCCGCGCCCTCGCCGTGGCACCGCGCGACCAAGCTGGCCTGTTTTAGTGCAACTAAAAATAGTCGTCAGCTCCGATGAGATCCGTCCGTCCGCTACACGCAGCGCCGAGCCCATGGCGGAACACACAACGCTCCGCCGGCCGGCGCCGCGGCGCACTCATCGCTCAGACAGCAGCCGACTCCTTGTACTCAAGTCACACAAGCGATTCGCAATAGAGTGCCGCAACATTAATTGAAATTAAGTATTAATTTATTTATTGTAAGAGTAAAATTCCCTTCGGAGTGTGTGCGGGCGGGCGGCCCGGCCCGGCGGCGCTGGCGCGCGCAGCTAGTGAGAGACGAGCGGCGCTCGTCGCGGCGGCGGCGGCGGCGCGCTGCGTGTGATACGATGCGACTTGCTGCGGGTCCTGTGCTCCTAGTACTCGGACCCGGCAGCGCGTCGCCGCCGCCGCCGGTCAACTGCTCAAGCTTATTTTTTATACCGTGACATTTTCGATTCGTTTTTATGTTTGTAAATATGTATCATAGCGGAATTTGTAATGAAATAAATAGTTAAATTATTTAAATCGTTTACTTTGAATCGACTTTAACCCCACAGACACATTAAAGATCAGGCGACAGATCTTTATTCCTACTTTTCCTGTTGACACGACACATTTAGCGGAAACTTTTGGCATTGGTTGCATAGTTCTTGCCATTTACATATTATATACTACGAGCAGTTGTTGAGAAAGGAGTCGACCATCTTGGCGAAGCAGCCGACGCAGCAGCGGCGCCGGTCGGCGGGGGAGGTGGCGGGCGGGAAGCGCTGGCCGCGCGGGGGCCGCGAGGGCTCCTTGCACTGCGCTTTGAGCGGTTTGGTCAGCGGAGGACTCCGACACGTGCACTGTCGGGTCGGCACCTTACACGCACATGTCGTGGCCCGGGGCGCGCACGCTCGCACGTCGCTGAAGATCGTACTTACATGGGCGCAGTACTTGTACCTTCTACAAATAACCAATATACATCAACAACCGTTCATCAGACCAAGACATAGAACTTAAACAGTGAATATACTCAAACTAGAATATGCATACCGTAAAACTTTTGATATCGTCTGTGGTTTTACCTTCATAAAGTAAATATAAAAAATAAATACTAAAAAAAATATTTAAAATGTAAATCTAAAATAATGACAGATGTTTTTAAAAAAGTTGCCACGATAAACCGAAGACAGAGAAACCTACTTGATTACAATTCGACTACACATTGAGTATTCATTTATGGTAACAATTAAGTTCTATCCATTGATTTAAAGGCGTGGAAACAACATGGAATGAGATTGTCCCACTGAATAACTGGAACATCGCTTATCAATAATGAATAAGAATGGAATACACTTGTAATGCCGCAGACTCCCAAAAGGTAATGTGCAGAATGCCGATATCTCCGATTACCGATAGGCTAACCGTTGATTTAATAAAAAACTAAGGATAGGCCCTTCACTACATTGAATAACAATAAAATGTCCGTAACAATCGCGCCATCTGTTAGATTTTCGTGTAACTACATAGTAACACAATAGTAAGATAAATGTGGTGGACTATATGGCCTAACCACTCTCAATCAATTCTTTCGATTGTAGAGTAGGCCCGTGCCCTGCAGTGGGACGTATATGGGCTGATATAGAATAGAGAGTAAGATAAAGAATCCAATCGGAGCGAATTGGTCGACGTAACTGACGTAACCTTGTTGCAACGTCGTAGTTTATTGTCAATATATTTGACAGCCTCCGTGGCGCAGTTGGTTGGACGCCGGCCTGTGAAACGAGAGGCCGCGGGTTCGATCCCCGCACCGAAACAAATATGTGTGTGATCCACAGGTATTTGTTTCGGGTCTGGGTGTTTGTGAGACCGAAAATTCTCTCACAGTTTCTGATACCCACGACACAATACTCGATCTTAGTGTGGGGTCAAGACTATGTATGTGACTGTTGGATGTATTTATTTATTTATTTTATTTATATCATCAATATCATCGTCATCGTGCATGTTCTCATATTTTTAACGAACTTCAAACAAATAGGTTATGATTTAGTCACATACCAATGTATTATTAATGGAACTGCAATATATACCTATACATAATAATATCATGTAGTATTTATGTATTAAATAAAACGATGGAATTTTTCAATATATATACTCGTATATACATAGATACATATAAAGTTATGTATACACACATTTGACATTATACTTTCATAGCTTAATCGAACCACATACGCACACACATACACGGTATCTTAAGACCGCGACCGAAAACGAAGCCAGGTGGTAGTTTTAGTGGTTACAGACTCGATGCAAATAAAAATTCACCAAAACAGCGACAGATATTTTTTTAGAATTTTTTAAAAATCGTCTTTTTTGGGTGGTAAATACCTAGTAATTGCGAAAATAATAATTTAAACGCTTACGTAACATTGAGTATTTAGAAATAAAGAGGTCTACATCATTATTTTAGGAAAGCTATGTATTCATCACCCAAATATGACGATAAATAAAAAATTACAAAAAAAAAGTTGCCGATTTTTTTTGAGAAATTTTTACTTGCATTGTGTCTGAAGTCACTAATACTATCACTTGGCTTCGGTTGCGGTCTTGATATACCATGTATGTACACATCATGCTCTCACACTCACACACCCAAATATTGTAAAAATAATTATATTTAAACTGGTTTCTCAAGACACAGGCAACGCCTAATTTGAGAACCCTTGCAATATTCTTTATGTATAATTAATATTTTCAAATAAAGAGTTTTTCATTTTTCATTTTGGATAATATTTTTAATACTACTTATTTACATACCCAGTTTGTTGCATAATTTATTTTTACTGGCAACACCAAATGCGATAACAGCGACTCTCACACCGGGCCAGAAAAGTTTGTCTCACTATAAACCAAATTGGCTATTTGACTAATTTCTGAAAAGTGTTTTAAAGTCTAGATATAATCACTCTATACCTCTTCAAACTATTAATTTATTTTTAAAGAGTTGTTTATAACGAATAAACATATTTTTCAGTTTTATCATCATATATGTCAGTGGCGTGCCTAGGGTTTTGGAGTAGGGCAAGCCGAATATTTTTTTACGTTTAATTAATATTATTTAACACAAAGTTACTAAGAACGAAGAAAATTAATTTATAATACGTCGGCAAACCTTCAACACAATCTTAAGATTAAAACAATTAATATAGATTACTTGTGAACATGCATCCGTAACTTTTCATTCATCATTGCATTTCTATTGCCGTCACTATTCTGTGGTGCCGTGTTCGACTTCGAGGTTAACCGAAATTGCAGACAGAAATTATTATTAACGCATTCATGTTTAAATGTTTTTCTGAATTTAAAATAATAGATTGCCTTTTGAAAGGACCACCTAAATTTATGAAAATTTAATGAAAGCATTATAATCCAAACAATCTACAACACAAGACGTGTCATATAAAAACATATGAATCACGATTGTTTAATAGCTTTAAAGGGAGCATGTAGTAATAAAAGTACGTAGTTTATTAAACTGACCTGAAGAAATGTCTATTGTGATTTACCGCGACTTACTAAATGTACAAACCCGGCATAGGTTTCGCGCCGGTTTATTTTTCAATATAATTGAATGAATTTACCTTTTTACCGGCAATGAACGCTTTCACCATGGCACTCAAACCATCACAGAAAACAATACAACTCATAATAGTATCAAAAAGTTTAAATAACATAAAAAAACTAAACATTAACCTTAAACAAAACACAACACAACTCATAAATCATAATACAAATGAAGTTAGTAGAAAAATGTGCTGTATTGCCAGTAAACGTGAAATAAACAATACAAAAGATACAATTTATTAAAAGAAATATTAAAACTTCATTATTTGTTCTAAAAAAAATATTAGAAATAATTTCTAAAAGGAACCAACTTAATTTAATAACAATAGATATAATTGATTTAACAAATAATCACGTGACGACCATGCAACGCACGATGTTTTTACATCATCAAGGCCGAAGCCGGGCATTTCGTGTACAGTGAACAGCTATATAACATATCTATAGCTATACATTCGTAGCGATCGAGTAATATCATTTCCCCATACAGTTCACGCGTTGCTAGAAGCCCCGTAAAAGCACACGAGAGAGAAAAGGATAGATATATGTGCTGTGTGCTCCGTCTTTTCAAGTTCAGTATAGTTTTAATGAATGAATATTACGCGGCGCTTCGGCGCTGGCGTCTCATTGAATCGCGGCGCGGGAAATTCAAAAAATTTAAATGCTAGATGTTTTCTAATAAATGACTGTTGTATTGAATGTAATAGTTTGTATTCAATATGGAGTAAATACGTATTATGTAGGGCAAGCCAGGCTTTTGGGCTTGTATGGAAGTACCGCCACTAATATATGTCACCAAAACGGTAGGTCACGTGACTTTGAAAAAGTTACGTCACGCTTTATAAATGGTGAATGATCTTAGTGGCAGAGATGAATGAAAATTGAAAATCGTGACATCACACGCTGCACAATGACAGCTTGTCGTGTTTTGTTACATTTAATCAACAGATAAAAAATTGCAAACTTATTTTAGATAATTTAAATATTTATAATTTAGATAAATGTAAATAAAAATACCTTTAATTATTGTTTACCAAAAAGCTATCATATGCAACACATTTTATAATTTATTGCCACAACAGTCAAATACCCAATTAATCATGTTTTATTTATATAACCGGTCGGAAATATCTGTGAACCTAGCTAGAATGCGGTTCATATTTATTTTTTTTGTGTTCCCCTATATTATTTTACATTAAAAACGTTTTGTGATAGATGCGAATTCTACTTTTTTTCATTTTTTTTGCTATTTTAATTCAATTTGTTTCACCTATATTTTGAATTTGCTGAACTTATATTCCAATGACGTCAATTATTCAGGTCCACAGATATTTCCGACGAGTAATAAATACGACTCTTTTTTCCAAATGACAGCCATTACATTTAATCGTGAATTTGGACTTTACAGTATTACAAATGTATGTATTGTTTCTTTGTTAGCAAGTTAATTAGGCATATAAAATAATAAAATCGAGTTTACGATATACCTACAGTTAAATAGGTAATTGAATTTTTCCATTTTGAAATATTTTCGAAAAAATTACTGATATTTTTCCGAATATTACTTTTAAAATTACCTGATAATTTCTGAATTAGTGTTGACTAATTCTGACTGTTAAATTGGGTACCTAAAGCAAGAGATGTTGATTGGAGGATTGTATCCCGCGCTAATAGGGTGACCATTTTAAATTTAATACACACACAAATAGACCCAACAGTCACACACATGGCAGGAAACGCTCGACCCTTATCATATCATGGGTCATAATATACAACATGTAACAGGATTAATTCACAACCTCAGACACCCCAACTTAAAAATATTATTGGAATCATAGTAGAAGTTTGAAATTGTACTCCGAAGATTACAAATATTATTTATTTATGAAATTAGTTGTACCAAATGTAGGCGCGCAACATGGTCATCTTACGATCTTATAGTGCACTACTGTATAATACACACGCGCGCGGACACGCACACATGTTCACAAGGCCTATTCACACGAGTACCTACGCAACTGGCCCGAACGCCGCGCCGCGCCGGCGGAAACAGCCGACCACAGCAGCCGACAATAAACGAAATACAAATTTCGTACGTAACTGATTACCGGGTAGTTTTGTAAACTAATTATTTATTTACTGTGTAAGCTTATCATTATTATTTGAGGTACAAAACGAAATATTTTAACTTACATTATTATGGGCACGAAGACAACACAAGACTTTTCTTGCATTCATCGGTTATTAAGTAATTAAGTTCATATTTGTTTATTATTTGATTTATTAAAGTATTCGTTTATTATGTAATTTAGAAAAGACCTTATACTCTGGAGTTACGTTTCAATTTCGTTTGTTCGGTGCATTAAAGGAAAGGGTGTCTGTTATTTACTAAGTTTTAATTAATTATTTAAAAAAAAATAACCTATAGAAAAAAGTGTTGATATCGATTCAGTAGCTGATTCTGAACCTACAACTTTCGGCTTTTACATTAAATTCTGTTACACGTTGTATAAGGCGAAATGTGGGTGTCCTAGTGGCGCCTCTACCTACCTCTTCTGGGATAGAGGCGTGAATTTATGTATGTATGTATATATGTACAATTCATGATCAATTGTACTAGTAAGATCTATCAATCATTATCAATCATGATAATGATTGATTTCCATTAGAACATAGTAAAATTTTATCAACATGTATAAATTAATCGTAACAATTGTAATAATAAAATTGAGTCGGTTTTAATATTCAAACAGGTTGTACGTTGTTCGATTTTGAGCTGAATTTTATTTGTCGATTGAAAAAAATATTTAAGATAGGGTTTTATTATGGTCACCGTAACAAAAGAAAAGAGACACAAACCTCCATGCACTATCTCGCTCGGCTCGTTTTGCCTCCATGTCTTTTATCATATCAAATTAAACCTTATTTCACAGGCATATGTGTCATTTCAGGACAACACTATTTCGTGAGTGCGCAGTCCTGTTTGTACATGGCGTCTGGCGATGATAGATTCTAACAGAATCTGCTGTTTACTCCTATTCTGTGACAGTCTATGACATAGATCATAACATAGACAGTACGTTCCACTTGACGATCGCAACGACCACGCTCACGACCGCGATATTTACCGTTCCATTTGCTCGTGAGCGTTATGATCGCAAACCCAAGTGGAACGGGTTATGAGGCGTTTTGAGCGTTTAAGTAACAAATACCTATTTTAAAAAAGCTATAAAGAGTTAGGTTGCATTATGGGTTAAATCTTGACGGTAAAACATTAAAGTTTTATCGTCTTGTATTCTGTGATAAGCATTAATAAAATTAGATAAATTTATTGATGTTGAAAAAACCCATTTTACGTTCGAAGTAACAAAAATATCCCTCCGTATCATATAATGTAATTTTCTCTGTTGACATTTTTCTTGTTTTGACGTTTCAAAATCCCGCCAATTTTCTCAACGCGCACCACGACCCACCTCTTGACATGGGTCGTCGTGAGCGTATGTCATGACGTCATCAGTGACGTTTTCACCGCGACCACGACGATCGTGATCGTCAAATGGAACGGCGAAATGAGTGTTTTTAGCGCCGTGAACGCTTAATGGAACGCGCCCTATATGATACGGAGGGATATTTTTGTTACTTCGAACGTAAAATGGGTTTTTTCAACATCAATAAATTTATCTAATTTTATTAATGCTTATCACAGAATACAAGACGATAAAACTTTAATGTTTTACCGTCAAGATTTAACCCATAATGCAACCTAACTCTTTATAGCTTTTTTAAAATAGGTATTTGTTACTTAAACGCTCAAAACGCCTCATAACCCGTTCCACTTGGGTTTGCGATCATAACGCTCACGAGCAAATGGAACGGGAAATATCGCGGTCGTGAGCGTGGTCGTTGCGATCGTCAAGTGGAACGTACTGAGATTATACACTTATAGTCTATGATATATAATGTACTCTGTGCCCTGTGGTCTATGATGTGCTGACAGATGATGTCATTTAGAAAGTAGAGCTAGCCTGGATTTTCGAATTTATATTAAAGTTTGATTGTTTTGGAAATGTGTTAACGAGTAGACTGAATCGAAACCATGGCTCTTTACGAAGGTATAGCTCTGATCCAGGAGAAACAAGCCGTGGTGCTGGACCTCGGCACCGAGTACACCAAGTGAGTGCAACATGATTGAACACATTACACAAACTAAACACAAGCGGTACGCTTGATGATGATTTTTAATTGTTTGAATCTATACAATAATAATTGCAAGTACCGATATGATATTGTTAAGAGATGCTCTGGTCATTCCCCGTTCCAAGATCTTGTATGAAACGTAACAGCGTTTACCGACTTTCTTGGTCAATGCGGGATTTTAATTTTTAAGTCTCTAAAAGTATTGACTAAGCGAGACTCTTCCGTAGCAAAAGAGGACTTATAAAATTGCAATAATTTTACTTTCCACCCTCAATTAATCTATAGTTCAATTATTTCAAGTAGAGCATGTTACGCGCCAAACATTTAATTTAATGCAAAAAATTGGCGCATCAGGCACAACAGACACACTGTATACTAACTACTAGTAACTAAATAAGCCAATGTTATTTTAATACATGTTATCTGTGAGGTGGTAGGCAGTATGGTAAGCCTCAGGTATTGTTGCAAGGTTCGGGTTCACTGGCGAGGCGGCGCCGCGCTGCATCGTGCGCTCGGAGTTCTGGTGCACCACGGAGCGCCGCTACAAGAAGGTGCACACTTACAGCTCTCCCGAGGAGCTGTACGACAACCTCGTGCATATGCTGCACACACTATACTTTAGGTGGGGACTATGAAACACCAAGAAACTTAGCTACCACTACTGCACTAACTCAACGTGTTAGCCAATTAGATTTTGTATAAGTCTTAAATACACACAAGCCAATAATTCAAGTTATTTGTTGTGACCCTAACAAATAAGACCACTAGCTTATCCCGCAGCCAATTACAGGGAAACATTTGGTACACAAATTCAATTAGGGTAACATTTATAGACCTAATGTTAATTATTTATATTACTCTTGCTGAACTTGCATAAATATTGATATTACAGACATGTGCTGGTGAATCCAAAAGAGCGCAAAGTGGTTGTGGTGGAATCGTTGCTGACACCCACTCTGTTCAGGGAGACACTCGCTAAAGTGCTGTTCACACACTATGAGGTAATTTATTTTAACACTAAACCAGCCATCTTTTACATCATGCTGGCTTGATTTCCGTGATCTAAACCAACTGACTTATAATTGCTGTTAACAATGCTAATAGGAACAAGTTACTGCTGAGTAATGTGTGTATAAGATTCTTGTTCAAGTACTCCCCCAGTTAATTTTTGCTAATCAAGATTTGGCCTGGAAATTCTATGAATCTTAAGCTACATTTTTGTCCAATAATATGTTAATTTGTAAGCATGGTTAAGAAAATAATGTAAAGTCAATCATAATTACCACAATACACATGTTTAAAGTATCATTAATTGACCTTAAGTAATAGATAAAAGTTTATTATAAATACATTATTTGATTTGCAGGTGTCTGGAGTAATCTGGGCAGATAGTCCCCGGTTGTGTGCTCTCACTCTGGGCACACCTATCACACTCATTGTCTCTATTGGTGCTAAAGAGGCAGAAGTTGCTGCAGGTAGGCATGATTAATTTTTATCTAAGAAACTAAAGGCATAAAAACATATATAAATGTAAGACAAAAATATAATCCATCAGCAGTCTGTTTTGCTTTCGCCCTGTGGTACGCTCCCAGCGTTACGAGAATCCCGCCACGGTATCCCCTGCCTATTGTGAGAGGCGACTTATGGGCAAGTGGAGGTCGCTGTCGCGCATTTGGGCACACTTTCTCCGAGGTGGGGCATTAGCGGTTACCCAAACAGTACCTACGCCAGCATACTGACTAAAAACCCCTTGATTGATTGACTGACACACATTTTGTGGCGGCGCCGGACAACTCAGGGTAAAGAGCGCTCCGATTTACGTCCGCGCAACCGCCGCGCGCAAAATTATAGGTGCTCTTTCCATTAGTAGAATTCTGTCGAAGTATGAGTGGTGGTATAGAAGAGTGTGGTGTGTAGTGGTGCACTCGTGCGTGGTGCTGCAGGCGCTGCAGGCGCAGCCGCTCGCCGCGCACGCCATCCACGCCGAGCTCGCGCGCCTGCTCGATGAAGACAACGGCACACAACTCGACCTGCCCGACCACATCATTGAGGACATTAAAGGTAACAATATATATCAATAAAAATACATTACTTAATTTATACCAGTCATAAATAACTTTTTAGAGATTCATAATACATACATCAAAATACTTTTTTGATTGAACCATTTATAGCAGGGCAGTAATGGTCATCATCATCAGTCCATTGCAGTCCATTGCTGGACATAGGCCTTTGGCAAGACATTTATTCTAATTTGTAGCTAAAGATGACAACTGCCACTACTCGTGACTTGTGTGTAATGTTGCAGTGAAGACATGTTTCGTGGGCAGCATGTCCCGCGCGGAGCAGTGGGCGTCGGACAACAAGCCCACGCCCGCGCGGCCCGTGCAGTACCCGGCGAGCGGCGCAGGGGGCGCGGGGGGCACGGCGGGGGGCGCGGGGGGCTCGCCCGCCATCACGGTGTCGGGGCGCACGCGGGAGCTCGCCGCCGCGGTGCTCTTCGCCAAGGACAACGAATTCGCCTCGCTGCCCGATATTGTGTTGCAATGCATTATGCAGGTACTGCGATATATTTAGAAACACATATACTGTTTAAATTATAGTTTGTCTAGAAAATTCAGTTAAAAAAATTCTTCATGAAAAAAAAAGACGAGATTAATTTCAAAAAATGTGTAGGTAACAAATATTTTAAATTAGTCAAATAAATAATAATTGATTACTTTATTAAAAAAAACCGTGTGTGTGTACTTATATGTATATGTACACAAGTAAGAAGTTATACTTCTTTTTAAGATAGTAAAAGTAATTTTTAGTAAAGTAAGTTTTAAAAGTAATTTATTTTAACAATGAACTATCATTCACCACATGTAAATGTATAATTTAAAATCACATACACTGATTTATATTTACGAATAAATATTTATTTTTATCCCCACCGCTACTAATTCCAATTCTGACTCTGAATTCAGATTATTATAGCATAGGTGCTCTCAGGTATCGATTTTGAGACCAATGAGATCCATAAGTAAAAGTTCAAAATGGCGTCTAAATTGTTCAATTCTAAATGAATAGTTCATTTAGAATATCGGAAAAAAGGATTCTTCAAATATCGATTTTGAGACCATTTGGATCTAAAACAAAAATCTCTGATTCTAAATTTAGATTATCCGAACAAAAATTCTCAGATATCGATTTTCAGACTCGTCGGATCAACAAAAAAAAAAAAACACTTTTATCAAGATTTTTTGCAATGGCCGATCATTCACAGCCATTTATAATTTCATCATAAATCACATCCATATTTATGAATTATTAATTTTTATCTCCACTGATATAAAACACGTCTTCTAGTTTTACGAATATTTAAAAAAACTACTTTGAATATAGTTACGAGTTGTCACGAAATTTTGACAGATAGTTAACAGCTAACTTCATCATGTCGATGTCGATGTGCGCGCGCATATTATAAATTTTACTCTCATAACCAACCGTCCCAAAAGAAGAATAACTTCAAAAGATATGTCTACTATGCGTGAACACGTTTATTACGTGACTCGTAAGGAGGTAGAATAAGTTGGCATTATAAGAAACCCGTATAAAGTGACCGTTGTCCATGCACCACGCAGTGTCCCATCGACACGCGGCGCGCGCTGGCGGCCAACATCCTGGTGACGGGCGGCTCGGCCGCGCTGCCCGGCCTGCAGGCGCGCCTCGCGCACGAGCTGCGCCACCTCGCCACGCAGCATCCCTACAAGTACGTGCCGCATCTCCTCCATGTACTACTCCACTGCCTGATGCATAGCAGCTTTTTCTTTGTTGATACATCCACTAATTCATTCTTCCTCTTTAAGTTGACCGTCTGCTACTTGTATTCGTCCTTGTCATTAGCCAGGTGGAATAGTTATTCTTATTGCAATAGGGTATTCCACTCTTATTTGAAAAGTATCCAAAGTTTTTCCTAAGGTAAAAACAAACTAGTAAAAGCTTTATTTTTTTGTTTGATCGGCGCGTGTAGTCGTTTCACTACATCTTGTTTTCTCTCTTCTCTCTGCCAAAGAGGGGTTAGTTGGCCTGCTTGCATGCTATTATCTTATACAGTTGGATATTGCATATTATAGAATTCAGTGTAGATGCGGTGCAGTATAAAGTGTGAACGTGTCAGGTCGCGGCTGCACGCGCACGTGTTCAAGTTCCACGCGTCGCCGACGCCGGTGAACGCGTGCGCGTGGGCGGGCGGCGCGGCGTGCGGCGCCGGCGAGGCGGGCGCGGCGCGCGCGCTGCCGCGGGACGTGTTCGCGCGCCGCCGCCGCCTGCGCGACTGGCCCTGCCTGCTCGACAACACGCCGCCCGCGCACCCCAGCCGCGCGCACGCCAACATATAAACACACGCAAACACACACACAGACACATCCAAGGTCGGATCCAGGGGGGAGGTCATGGGGGTCATGACCCTCCCCTGGGCTGACTCCAAATTGACAGATTTTTTAAATATATCGTTGATTTTCGCTTTAAAAATTCGTTAACATATTCACTAATCACAGGTATAACAAACTTATAAATAATCACTTTTAAATGTATAATTGTAATCGAATTCGAGTACGTTCAGTGTTCTGACTAGAACTATCTAGAACTATATGACCCCCTCCTGACTTGAAAGCTGAATCCGCCCTTGGACACATCTTGCTGTAATGCTAATTAAATACACCCAACAGTCACATACAAATCCTGTCGAATCCATGTACTCTCCTCCTGTTGAGCAGCTACGATAACTTCAATGAACTATGATTATGTTTAATGGAAGACGGTTGCGTACCAGTGTTGTAACTTGTGCAGTTACTCCAAAATATATTGCACACAAATACTATGGAAGACCAGTGTAAGTAAAAATCCTTGAGATTTGTAATCAACCAACTCCTTTTCTTTTTGCCACGGGGAGATTCTTAGTAAAGGTTCACGAAGCATTGATGCTCACTAACTTACTGGTGTCACCGAAGAGTCTCACAAGTGTTAACAGTTGTGTAAGATTTAGAAAATCTATTATGCTCATAACAATTGCTTTTGAATCTAGTTATTTAAGAACATTTAGCTTGTATAAGATTATATTTATTTTATTTAATAACACAAAATGAAATGTTTTATATTTAGTTTCATTTCTACGTTCATAAAAATTCAATAAGAATTCCTCTCCTAATGACATGAACAGAGCAAACTTCTAACGAATATTAAAAGAA
Source organism: Deilephila elpenor (assembly GCA_949752805.1). NCBI lineage: Eukaryota > Metazoa > Arthropoda > Insecta > Lepidoptera > Sphingidae > Deilephila > Deilephila elpenor. The sequence goes on from OX457116.1 coordinate 144,304, forward strand.
TTAAAAGTTCTCTGCTTCATTGCCTCGGTGGCGCAGTTAAACTACGGAACGATTAAAACGCTGAGGTCTCGGGTTCGAGTCCCGAGTCGGGCAAACCGATAAGCACTAGTTTCTAGAACATTAATATCGCCGGTGTGACGTAAAAGATTCCACACTCTCGGCGCGTATAACTCTCTAAAACGGAACGCTGCAACAGAGCGTCTACCCATTGTGTCTACCGCACATTCGAGTTGCTATTGTTGTTGTCAAGTTGCGTTACCGATGCGCCAAAACACGCGGTGTTAATAATTACTCCATATATTTATATTTTATTTACATTAACATAGTACATATGTATTATTTACTTATAGTATATAATTTCTACATATATTATTCTACTCTTAGAACAATTACTAAAATTCTACTCTTTGGCTTAGACATAGAAAATAATATGAAATTATAATAGCATTGAAAATAATATGAAAAACCTTTAAGCTCTTTAGTATTTTGTGAAGAACATGGTAGGTTGCGCGTTTTTAACTTTTAATGGAAATAAAATGTATAACGTGTCGGAAATATCTGTGCACCTAGCTGGAATGCGGTTCCCCCGCGCTTCCCGCACCTCGCCCCGTGTTCGCAAACGAAGTACCGATAGCAGGGAAAGCACGAGCGCACGAGCGGTATTTTAGTTCTCAAAATTAGTTTTATTGTGTGTTAGACGATCTATTTGACAAAATATTGTTGAACTGTTTAGTGTAGTAAGATGGAAAAGACTATATAATATAGTGCAATTGTTGTTGTTTTTTGGAATTGCGTTTTTGTGTTCCCCTATCCACTATGGTTTCTTTTTTACATAAAACACATTTTGAGATGGATGTGAAATCTATTTTTGTATTATTTTTGTTTTTCTATTTTAATTCCTTTTTTTACCTATATTTGGAATTTGCTGACCCTATGTTCCAATAATGTCAATTAGTCAGGTACACAGGTATTTCCGACGGGTAATACAACTTTTTGTTTTTCCTTAATAATAATAACATTTAAAAAATAAGCGGTACCAAAGGGCATATTGGCTTTTTATAATTACAATAATTTATGCATATCTAGGTTCATATTTGGTGGACGGACGCCATAATTAGGGTTTTAGGAAGTCGCTGGATGATGGCCACTTCCAACAAGTTAATGTCGAGATCCTTGGGAGAGACCTATGTTCAGCCGTGAACGTCCTATTTTAAACTTTCTTGACAGAAAACCCGTGCTACGAACTCCAAGCCAATGAAAAGACAACAAATGTCTTGAAATAAATTACTGCTGCAGTGCCGAATGATTTGTTTTAAAGGCTGTAATTACCCTCTCGAATTTTCTGCTGGTAGAATAAACGGGGATTAAACGTTTGTACATATTTTTAGACCCAAATTCCTAGAACCCGATCGAAGTAGTAAATAAAAAATTAAATAGTCAAGTAACATAAATATACATACTTAATATAATTTTATTAGTGAAAATAATAATTGGCTATTTGACTAATTTCTGAAAAGTGTTTTAAGGTCTAGATATAATCACTCTATACCTCTTCAAACTATTAATTTATTTTTAAAGAGTTGTTTATAACGAATAAACATATTTTTCAGTTTTATCATCATATATGTCACCAAAACGGTAGGTCACGTGACTTTGAAAAGGTTACGTCACTCTTTATAAATGGTGAATGATCTTAGTGGCAGAGATGAATGAAAATTGTAAATCGTGACATCACACGCTGCACAATGACAGCTTGTCGTGTTTTGTTACATTTAATCAACAGATAAAAAATGGCTAACTTATTTTAGACAATTTTAATATTTATAATTTAGATAAATGTAAATAAAAATACCTATAATTATTGTTTACCAAAAAGCTATCATATGCAACACATTTTATAATTTATTGCCACAACAGTCAAATACCCAATTGGCTATTTGACTAATTTCTGAAAAGTGTTTTAAAGTCTAGATATAATCACTCTATACCTCTTCAAACTATTAATTTATTTTTAAAGCGTTGTTTATAACGAATAAACATATTTTTCAGTTTTATCATCATATATGTCACCAAAACGGTAGGTCACGTGACTTTGAAAAAGTTACGTCACGCTTTATAAATGGTGAATGATCTTAGTGGCAGAGATGAATGAAAATTGTAAATCGTGACATCAAACGCTGCACAATGACAGCTTGTCGTGTTTTGTTACACTTAATCAACAGATAAAAAATGGCAAACTTATTTTAGACAATTTAAATATTTATAATTTAGATAAATGTAAATAAAAATACCTATAATTATTGTTTACCAAAAAGCTATCATATGCAACACATTTTATAATTTATTGCCACAACAGTCAAATACCCAATTCACATTGCTTAGAATCTATTAGTCTGTGAAAATAGCTAAAATGTCAACCGCTTTAAATTATAGATTTTAGAGAATGTTTTATGATGTGGCAATAATTTTTGAAATTGTCATTTTGATAAAACTCAGCTGTCATTTTGTCCAATCATTCCGTCGATAAAAATCTAAAAATATTAGAAGTTCGCAAGTAGTTATTAGTTATTAACGCGTAATATCAGCACAATGTCGACCGAAGTGAAGATCGTGGCCGCGAGTATCGTAAACTTCCTAAAGCAGCAGCTGGAGAGCGAGGCTCTGAGCGCGGACTCGCGCGAGAGCGTCGAGGTTGGCGTGCAGTGCATTGAGACTGCCTTCGAGCTCGCGCCCGAGGACGCGGCGCGTGGCCTCGACCTGCTGCAGCTCGTGCGCCAGCAGCGAGGCGCCGCCCCCGCGCCCGGCGCCGCGCGCGCCGAGGCAGAGAAACTCAAGAACGAGGGCAACGAGCTCATGAAGGCCGACCGCTACCGCGAGGCGCTCGACAAGTACACTCGCGCCATCGAGCTGGACCCCTGCAACGCCGTGTACTTCTGCAACCGGGCCGCGGCGCACTTCAAACTCAACGAGCACGAAGCCACGGTGGCAGACTGTACAGCGGCGCTTGCCATCCAGCCTGATTACAGCAAGGCGCACGGGCGCCTGGGGCTGGCCCTCACGGCGCTGGAGCGCCACCGCGAGGCGCGTGCCGCATACGCTCGGGCCTCACAACTCGAGCCCGACAACGAGTCCTACAGACAGAACCTACGCCTCACCGACGAGCGCCTGGCGCAGCGCGGCGAACGCGGACCCATGGACCTCGGTGGACTGCTGCAGAACCCGGCGCTACTCAACATGGCCACCGAGATGCTCGCAGATCCCAACATGCAGAACTTGATTTCCAACCTGATGAGCAACACGTCGGCGCCGGCGGGCGTGGCGGCGGCGGGCCCGGGCGGCATGAACGCGTTGCTGGAGGCGGGGCAGGCGCTGGCGCAGCACATGCAGGCCGCCAACCCCGACCTGGTGGAGCAGCTGCGGAGGCAGGTGCGGCCCCCGGGCCCCGGCGGCAACCCCCCGCCCGCGCAGTGAAGCGGCGCACAGGACTGTTAGACGCTAAGTAATGATATATCAAGGGTATCTCTAGTGATTGCCTGGTTACACGGAAGGACTACTGATTAAGCCGAGGGATTAATTACTATGTATGTTAGGAATTATTAAATTTAAAGTGCTGTTTTTATTTTAAATTGGGATTTATTTATGAACACCATTACTTTCAATATCCAATATTATTGTTGCTATATATAATTTACACTGAAGTTTTAAGTGCTGGCTTTTAACCATCACGCAGTATATGTCAACTTTATTGCTGATGTTTTACATTATGATGATGATGTGATCAATAATTATGACTAAGCTCAGCCCTATTTGTATGTACATAATGTTAGTCTTGGTGAGTTTGTGCATTTATGTATTGTTTATATTTATTCCAAGATATTTTATCACTTGTAAACCAGAGCTTATGGTGATGAAACAACACATTAGAAATACAAATTTCCTTTTATAACTGATGTGTTATGGAGCTTAAAGAGAGACAGAAGAGTACCTCTATTGGATCCAAATTATTTGTAGCTAAGGTTTGAATTCTTGGTACTGTTAATAAATTTATTTAAATAATATGCTGTTTCCTTTAACTTGGGATTGTTTACAAACTTTATTTCAGCAATATTGTTCTGGTGGCATAATGGTCCTGCAGTACTTGTTGGATATATTTCCTAGGAGACACTGTGTTGTGAGAATATTGCAATCATCATTATGGCGCCTATATAAATGGGAAAGGCACCGATATGTGCAGTGAGTCGATCGTCGCCATTCTTCACTGGAATCAGATACTACTCTCATATCTATTCTGTTTCGGGGGCGTATTTTGATATCAGGCAGTGCGTTTCCACCCTAACTGAAATTGAAATGTTACATTGTTGTTTTTCGAATTGACCTCATATTGTTAGGTCGACTAGTAAAAAAATTAAATAATCATCAAGTTCAAGCCAGACTAGTAGTTACGGGTTCCGATCTCCATATCACTGGACTTATATAATTATAGGCGTTCGTTCTATAGAAATATCATTAATGATATTCAAATTTTTATGACTATTAATATTTTATAACCAGAATTATTCCTGCTAACAGCTAGGTACTGTACTTGTAGGGAAATTCTTTAAGCTCAGTAGGTAATAGTCTCGTTGACACCATTCATTTACGGAACCCTAAAGAAGCCGCAAAAGCGACGCTGAGGAAATAAAACAGCCGTCCAGTGGTTTCTTAACTATTTATTACACACTATGTATAATTTACGATAATTGTAATCAATTTACATATCTTTATGTACACATAGTAGCAAAATGTAAAAACACGTGGCGCCGCCGTGCCGCGCCGCGTCGCTCACACTAGTACCTTATACTGAGTACTAAATACTAGGTACTGAGCACTGAATACTGGGTACTAAGTACTGAGTTCTGCGGCGCGAAGCAAGCCGGCAGCCACACAACATATCGATATAAACATCATGTATTTACACAAACCCACACCAACATGTTGATGTCACTATTCCTTAGACCCGCCTCCAGTGTTCCCTTTGTTGCCCGCGGATGTCCCGGGGGACACATTATATTCAAATATGGGGAATATTCAAATTCAATGTTACTAATGGATATTTCACTAATATAATTTACAACATTTTTCGATCAATACAATGAGTGAAGGAGTGTTTGAGGTCAGGAGTCAGGACTCATGACGTCACTACTCAGCAACAAGGAGCGGAACACTGGCGTCAGGCGAACGTACATACTCGTACACTCGAAATGATGTTAGATACCAAGACACAAAGCTTGTTACGTGTAGCGAAGGCACCGTCACTTCATATCTAACAAATAAATGCAATATTATAATAAGCAATCGATGAACAACTTCCTGACGCGAAATAATAATATACTCGTGGTTATCGCCGCTTCTAAAAACATCGTCAAGTTTTGTATGAACGCCGACAACTACTAGTAGGAACAATTAAAAGAAATTTAAACATTATTAGGTATATTTGATAATAAATAAACATTTATTTATAATGATTATGCAAAATAAAACATCTGTTATTATACGCAATGTGTAAATAACTCTCTAAAACAATAAAGAAATGAAAGTGTAAAGTACGTTAAATAATGAAGAGCTTAAGATGAATTAAATAGTAGTAACATACGCAAGAGCAACACACAGAAGATGTACTTAAATTAATTCATAAACGTTTGTTTCTCTAACAAATAATTTAGTGGGCGCTGTGACGTCACCACTCACTCGTCTCGCGCGCGACATTAAGTGGCAAATATAAAGCTAACTCATTGGACGCAGCTGAAAGCACTACAATTTTGAATAATATTAACAAATTTTACACGAACAATAATATATCTTTATGCATTTAAACATTCTCAAACGCCCCAAAAACTAAAATTTAATATAAAGTAGGTACTTAACAAAACAGTAGCCGCAATAATGCAGTAGCACTTTGTGTGAGAGTTATAACAACGTACACTAGAAATGCACCAAACAGTGTAATGTAAGCGCCACTCGTGCACTGCGCAGTGCACAGCACGCTGTACAGTGTTCAGTACGAGCATGTGCATGTGCAGCGCTCAGTACTGGCGCCGGCGCCGCCCTCTGCCACACTCACACTAACATTACGCGCGCAATATTTATAACAAGAAAATATTTTCCGTTTAACTAACAACACGATGCGCGCAACAATTTCCAAGTAATTATATAAACGCGTTTGCAATATTTTTCGCAAGCGGCACCACGTCATCCGCCAGCGAACGCAATTCAATTATATAATTAAACTGATGATTCGGTTAAATTACAAACCGATTCGGACTGCTAACGCCTTTCCGATCATTGGTCGGCCGATTGACCAGTAAAGACACTTCACTATATGACTTTGGTCTTTAAAGCTCGAGGGAGATGAACGTAAGCAGATTATGAACTGAACGATCTCTACAGCACTGGTATGGGGTGTATAGAGATTGCAGAGAGGGTGGAGACGCGGCGCTGTCTGTAGTGCGACCGACGAGGGATGCAGACGGTGACGCTAGCACGTACAATGTGTAATGATTTGCAATGGAAATCAGCACAATGCGTGGAGGCGCGCGGGGCGACGCGGCTCAGTTGCGCTTGGAGGGCGGCACGAGGTGCGAGGGCAGCTCGGGCGGCAGGTCGTGTCCGTTGATCTTCACCTGGATGAGGTGCATGGCGAGCGCGAACTCCTCCTCGTCGAGGAAGCCGTCCTTGTCGATGTCCGACAGCTTCCAGATCTTGCCGAGCACGGAGTTGGGCAGCTTCGACTTGACCATCTCCGTCTTGGCCGCTGTAGACAAACCTCACGTCAGCACGCCCACTACCCACCAGCGCCTCGCGCGACTAACATCATTTACTATTCCAACAGATGAGATTTCATTTACAGTGGGCAAAGTGATGCAATGTTACTTTTAACCAGATCAACTTTCATACTGACAATATCAAATGTGATGAAATAAGTTAATGTAGGCAGGGAACACCAGATTGGAATTAAAAAAAATGATTTTTTACATAGTAAATAAATAAGTGAATAAAATAAAAAACAGCGAAAAAATATTAGAAACACAAACATATACATACGCCCACATTATGTAGCCCAATGGGTCACACAAATCTCAGGAACATAAGACAAACCCTTTATTCGTTGTTTATCCCGACCGAGATTCGAACTCGGTACACATTATAAGAGGCATTATTGCTACCCCTGAGTTAGGTTAGTTGTTATGAAGCAAGTGTTTAATATACAAAGTAAAATTAGAACCTGGGTTAATTAACAGCGAGTAAATAGTGTCAGGTAAAATCATTTCATTAAAACTAAAAACACACCAAGAAATAATACCAAAGGACCATAATCTATATCAGCCCATATACGTCCCACTGCAGGGCACGGGCCTACTCTACAATCGAGAGAATCGATTGAGAGTGGTTAGGTCACCACGCTGGCCTAGTGCGGGTTGGCGGACTTACATACTGTAGAAATTCTTTAAAATCGCTACGGTATGCAGGTTTCCTCACGATGTTTTCCTTCACCGTTAAAGTGCGTGGTGATTGACTATCAATACACACATAACTCCGAAAAGTCAGAGGTGTGCCCTGGGATTTGAACCCGCGACCACCGTGAACATAGGACCATAATAAATAATATAAATAATAACCAAGAAATAATAGAAAGCGGAAAAAAGTTTGAAAATCAGTGATTCAGGGAAATGCAGTAGTCAGTACTATCGCCAGGGTATTAGGGCGCGCCTGCATCAAGGCTCAGAGACCGAATTAAGTATTTCAATATGTTTATAACATTGTTCTTGGAGAACAGCTCTATGAACGACTCGATGCGTACCACCTCTTCCTCGGGACCAAACGCTGCGGTTTTCGCCTTGTCCAACCACGTGAACGGCGTCTTTTCTATGCAAAACTCTATAACGGTGTCGCCGGTTATAGCGTACACCATCGAAGTGAACAACAGCTGCGCGGTTATAAGTATTGTGATAATGTTTAAAGCGAGCAAAGTCACTAACTTCACTGTAAAGAATATGGGACTAAAGAATGTTTTAATACTATTGGTTGGGTTTACAACGACATCATCTTGTTCCTCGATGTTATTGTCACATTCAGTATCATCATCAACTGCGGCGGAGTCAAGATACTCGTCAAACGGATTAGCAACCGCAGTGGTTTCATGTACACTTTGGGCCTCAACATCGTAGTGTATATCTTGCGCACTCGTACTGGCGCTTTCAATGCTTAGAGAATCGTTAATGCTGTGAATGGAAACGCCATGCGACAACGGCCTATCACTACCCTCGCTGTTGTTAATTAGTAATTGTGCGATAACGTGAGAGCCTTTCAATGAAATTGACAACGCTTCGGAGATTTTGGTTAGAACGTCATCGTTGTCAGCGTCGCCTTCGTGTTTCAGCGTCATGTAGAGCTCGGTGAGCAGGCGCGAGTGCTGAGTGGAAGAGAGCAGCGCATGTAGCGCCGCGTCCGTCACGAGCGTGGCGGGCGCGTGTGGGTGTTGTGTTAGTGTGTGTGCGTGTGTGTGTTGGAGACTCATACCGGCGCCGGTCACTTTGCCGTCGATGGGGTTGAGCGTGTGGAAGATCTGGTCGTATTTGGGCTTATCCTTGCTGCAGATCCACTCGGGGTCGCCGTGGCCCGCGTCGACGCCCTCGCCGCGCCCGTACCCGAACGGCGACACCTGGTCCTCTACGCCTTCGAACGCGCCACCTGAAAACGTTATAGTTTCATGTTAAATGATTTGGAAGGTATTAACAACACAAACATAAATCTTTTATCTAATAAAATACTATATCAATAATACATCGTCGGAAGAATTTGTAATAACTAAACAGTAATAGAACCGTAGTTTGTTTATTGTATTGTCTTTCCTTGAACGGTACTTTAATGGTGTAAGGTGTCGCGGAGGTTGCGTCGTTCTAAACTATTATTGTTTAGGTTTTTGTTTAGTAGTTGTCATAATAGACAAAAGGCATGATTAGCATATTCCTACATAAGAAATTATGTTTTTCACATTCTACTTCCCGTGCTGCATTTTATGAAAAAAAAAAAAACTACAACTAGACAATCCTAATCTCATAAGTATAATAATCATTTCGTACATTACAAAAAGTTGTAATTACTCAGTCGGTAAAATTAATTTATCAAGTGAATATCAGTAAAATGCCCTTGAGTCGATAGTGTACGTTGATTCTACAATTTCGTTCAGTGAATGTAGTTAGCGAGGACATTAGAATTAGACAACAGCTGCGATAAAGTCTGAGGTTGCTATAGTGTCCAGGATTTACTCCTGTTCTATATCCGATTTTTATTTGATGTGATACTATTTTGCTGGGGTAATGAGAATATAAGTTGAAGAGCACGAGTGGTTGTCAAAAATATCTTGAGGCTCTCATGTCTGAAACGGCACATAGTACATGAGCCATTGAATTCAATCATTTAGGCATAGATAGAATTGCCACCCGAGTCAAAAACACGACGGAAATCACCTTTGTAGATAACATATTTAGAAAATGCTCATTTTATAATGAATAACCAATAGATAAACGTAATGAGGATTTAATACCGTCATAGATACAATGGTAAAGTAGGTACGATAGGCGAGTGAGTGCGTTGCACGTGCATCTGACACAATGCATTTCGCTAAACTACAAGAGTACTACACAGTACACCGACGCCACACCACCTCATATCGCTGACCAGTGTGAATCTGAAGTCGCTGCTAAGTTTACGCAATCGCAATGACTATATTGTTAATATAACGATGCCAAGCATTGTGTGCAACAGTATGTTTTTGTTGGTGCAGCTATTGTAAAAACATCAAGTTATGCCATACTTCAAATGTACTAAAAGCCTATCCTTATAAGTTGTGCACAAAATGTTACGACCTTCATTTAATCTTGCTAAACATTTGAAATAGCATAGATCTTAAGCAATGCAGACACATCACATGATGCAGTGTAGTCTCAGATCTTGTCCTATTCTCAAATTCTGAATAGGTACTACAAATGAGTACAGACTCTTCCCTGATTATTTTTTACAGGGCTGTTGCAATATTAGACAAGCTTTAAATAATAAAATGTACCACGACAATATTAAACATAATCGTACTTCAACTAGAAATATTAAGATACCAAATACATTATTACGATACACTTTCCGAATGTATTAATAATTACGAGTGATCATCGAAATCTCCTAATTTGTAAACAAGCTATCGGGACGACATTTTTGCCATGTGGGTAGTGCGTACAAACAGCACCGTTATGTTGTGATTGGTCAGTGCGGGGGCGAGCGGTGTGCGTTGTACACACCGCGGCGGCGCGGCGCGGCTCCACAGCTCCACCTTGCACTTCACTCGCCGCTGCGTCACCCCGGGCACAACGCACACCAGCCTTGATGCACCGCGCACGACCCGCGGTTACTAATCACATGTTTGTAACTCATGCCGTCATTAGTAGTTAATGAATAATAACTAATAGATACACTGAACAGTACACATACACATGATGTATACATGTTTATTATATTCCAGATCAACAGTCATATATTTTTTATTGTGTTGAATGGCGAGACGAGCATGTTATTCGCCTGATGGTAAGCGATACGACCGCCCATAGACAGTAGCAAAACCAAACAACACCATGAATTGCAAAGTAATGCTTGGCATTCTACTGCGCTCGCCATCCTGAGACATAAGATATTGTTAAGTCTCAATATGTCCAGTAGTTTCACTGGTTACAATGTCCTTCTAACCGGAACACAACCGTGCATTTACATTCCTGTTTGGCGGGAGATATAGACATTGGGGCGGTAACTATCCAGGCGGTCCATCCAACTTATGTGGGAGCACCACCTGTATGTCACTGTACAGTAACACACTGTAAAACCAAATATTAGTGGATCGCCCTTACATTAATGTTGTGAGTCGATCTCGCGTCATCATAAATTAACCGACGTCACAATCAACTGCGCTACAGAAGCTATTATCGAAGCTATTGTGAGCACAGTCTCGTATATTGGAATCCACGTCATAGGAGTGACAAGTCACAAAATTACTTTGCAACTAATAACGGTATAATGTCACGACTAATACGGCGTTAAGCTTGAGCCAACATTGCATCACGTCTTAGTTTTGTGTGCATTTATCATCTGTACACACCTATAGATATCGTTCCGAGTTAATGATTCATCAATGAATCATACTGATGCTCACTTTAATTTTTTAGTCTGGCATCAGTAAGCGATTACAAGGTACACTACTCGATTGCAAATGGTGTTATCCAGATGGAGTATCAATTAGAGAGAGATAGTCCCCGCCGGACGATGTAATTATGTTGACCTGCTGTTACCGGATGTGCACTGGCTGATCCCGAAATATAGCACACTTGCACGAGTTACGCGGATATCTAGGACAGGTTTTATAACTTATGTACTATTGACTGCGAGGATATAAATATCCTACAGCCAGACAAATAAAATGTTTTATTTATTAACATTTATACATACTTTATTTATATGTAGTTGACGCATGGCGTTGCAATGTTGTGTTATGTACACACTTATCAACATTATGAACTTGGATAATTTCAATATAAAATATTTAATTCATACATACAATTATCGGTATTTAAACAGAGTGATGTTTATTGGTTCCGTTGCATACTACACAATAGCGGTTCGTGTTGAGTGAACCTTCTGTCCGGTCTGGTTATTGTGCGCGCGGTGTCTGTGTCTTAGACATCAGCGAGAAGGTCGCGCGATCATTTGGCCAGCTCAATAGACCATAAGAGAATGCTTTTTATCGATATTGGTCTAAACAAATCATTGTTCAAGGATTCGGACAGTTATAATTGTAGGTCATCGGTTTGAAATAATTGTTGGAAGTAAAAAGTAATTGTTTGAGAGTCGACGAAGCGTCGCGTCGCGGGCTTGCGTAACCGTTGCGCATTCATCAACGATCTCGTGATGGAGACGCACTAGACAGAAGAAATAAAATAACACGAGGTCAATGTATATAAAAAAAATATAAACACTGCCACATTCATAGGTACTCCTTACATTGGGAGTGATCTGTGTACTTACAGCACAGCTAAATACCCGTCACAAGCCTCAGATACAAATAGTTGTGGCTATTACAAAAGTTAGCTTGTGTCGTAGCTGCGCTACACGTGCTGTCGAATAGCAATTACTTTCCATTTATTCAATACCCCTAACATTTATGCAATAATTTGTCAATCACAAGTCATTACGATCTTTCATTGCTGCAGCCTTCGATATTTGGGAAATTGAAACGTGTATGATATTAGGAATATAATCACTCGGTAGTAACACCTGTCTCCGCACGCTACATTTGATTGTCAACAAACGCATCAGAAATGTTTGAGCACCATTTTCTCACGGGCAATGTTTATAAAAATGGATTGCAATAACTGCTGTTATTTTCAGATACGTGAATAAGCTTATATACTGAACTATACTCCTGAGCGGGCAGGGAGGAATACTATTAATGCTACCTAGGGATTTCCGAGCTTATTGCGAGCCGTTTACGACAGAAAGCGCACATACAGTGGATCGTCAGTCCTGGGAATTATCCTCATTTATACATACATACTAAGTGAAAATTAAGGTGCTTTTAATATTAAAGAGCCGAGACAAAAAGCAATTGACATTCGTAATTCGCAGTGTACCTATAGAGGAGAGATAGGGGCGGGCGGGGCGGGCGTCGCGGCGGGAGTGAGCAGTGCACGTGGCAGCTATTAATACCGACAGTCGGCACTTCAGGAAGTGCAACAACAGAGCATAATATCACACATGCAATTCATTTGCGTCTAGCTCTAATATAGTTTTACGACTTTTCTGTAGCACTTCAACTGCAGTATTTCTAGTATTTACCCTAATAGACTCCTCCAATTTGAGGAGCCTGTAATCCGAATTCCACTGTAAAACACTGTAAAAGGACTCGTGGACAACTTGCGCTAAGAGTTTGGCACTTAGCCAAAATATTTCCCTCGTCACAGTAGGTTCAAAGAAAGGTATTTTATACAACAATGAAGATCGTGTGATGCTGTGACTGATTTCACTGACAGAGGATTGCCCCTTATATTCTTGCTTTACGTTAAAGACTATACCTACGTTTTATAAATAAGCTGCCAGAAAGTACAGGATCACGCAGAGAATCCACACCGAGCACCAAAACTGGTCGAATCTCTTAAGGAAACTCGCTTTTCTTTAACCCGCAGCGAAAAAATCAGAAAGAAAACAAGTAGGGGTTAAGAGAAGCGACACTTAGGACCACTTCTCTCATATTGGACTAAGAGGTATTTTCCGCCATATAATGTATTGCATTACGTTGTATTGTAGACGTGAATTTAAGTACACTACTGGAATGAATATTGAATGGTTATCGATCGACGCGACGCGGCCGGCGAGTGATTACTACGTGATTTTTATACGACTTGTGACGACACCGCAGCTGATGATAATTATTGCTCATAAGAACTTATGCGCTACACTAACATACTGTATTACGAGCTCTGTCACACATTGTAGGCGCTAAATCATGGGAGCAAATGAAACAAAAGCCATAAATCAATTTGAATCCAGCAAAGGAATTGTTGTTTCTAACACAGTACGATCTTTTGAGCCCATGGCCATATATCAATGCTGAATTTGGTAGCACACAGCCGTGCAAACTAATAAAATAAGGTTTTGAGTGTAGTATAGAAAGCGAATACTGTAGCCACACCATAGTCCCTCCGAGGAATGGAGAGAAAGTCGATTCGTATCTATATTGGTGTTTTAGGTAAAACTTGTGTTCTACGAAATACAAGCAGAGTGACGATGTGAATACAAAACGAAATCAAAGGTGAATACTTCTTTAATATTCACTTGCAATCACACACTAACCTGGAAAAATATTATGTTGTAGAAATATTTGTTTTATGAACTTGCCATCTAAAACTTGGAAATTCCAAATTCCTTTGAATATTTTGTTGGAGTATACGGTAAATTGGCAATAAATTTAATACTGGTTTCCAATCAACTAGATCAATAAATACTAATATATACGAATTATTTTTTATATCACATAGATTGGTAAATGAGCAAACGGCTCACCTGCAGGTGAAACATTACCGCCGTTCATGGACATCTGCACCACCAGGTCCGTAGAAGCGTTATCGGCCTCTAGAAATTAGGGGAAAAAGGAGACCGGTTAAAAATAGGAGAGAAAAGTTAGGACAGACGACGGAGGACGAGATGTATTGAGGGCTCCTAAAATACAATATTGAAATACGACAACAAAGCGTTCGGTTCACATCGGTGTAAGGTGAGACTGTGATATCACCTAGTCGAGGCCTATAAATCCACAATATATACACCCCTTACTAAAACGTTGGTTACGCACTGATTAACTAAACACTACCATCTTTTTAACGTCATATACAAAAGCTTATATAAATCCATAATTTATATTTTTTTATCCGAGCACTATTAGCATACCTGGGCCGTCATATTCACGATCCATAATTTTCTGAGTGATTGTCCTACCGACACTGGTCCCTGGTCCAATGACCAGTAAATAACTTGTGATGCGAAGCGAACGGCACAGTGTTTACATGTGATGTGAGATGCAATTCCAAATGTCACGAGACTTGAACTGTTGCTAATTAACGAACAACTATAGATGCACATTATAAGCTGAAGATATTATCTTTGTTAATTATTATGTGTGCAATCACGGATTTATTAACGTAAGGCTAAGGTCTTTGATATAATAATTAAAGGGAGAAATAAGGACGATTTTATCATTCAAGTGTTACCAGATCCTGTTTTTGTTAAAGTTAAATAAATGGGTCTATCGTCGAGACATTATTACAGGCTTATGTGACTAATTAATAATATTAATAAATAATATTGGATTGAGCTTTAGATAAATTGCTAAACTATTCTAGTACATTTTCCAGGTTTTATAATACTCTTATCGCAGCCTTCATACGTTTTATACGTAATATTTTATTTATTTCGACAGCCTCCGTGGCGCAGTTGGTTAGACGCCGCCTGTGAAACGAGAGGCCGCGGGTTCGATCCCCGCACCGAAACAAATATTTGTGTGCTCCACAGGTATTTGTTTCGGGTCTGGGTGTTTGTGAGACCGAAAAGTCTCTCGTAGCTTCTGATACCCACGACACAAGACTCGATCTTAGTGTGGGGTCAGGACTATGTATGTGACTGTTGGGTGTATTTATTTATTTATTTATTTGCGGGCAACAGGAGTTTTTACGACCAATGGTCAGACGTACGTCTACTTTTAAAATAATTAATATAGGAAATATTAATTATTTTAAAGGTAAACGATATTAAATAAGCTTTTGAATGAAACAATTTATACTGAGATTTGTCCAGCTTATTCGAATCTAAGGCGTAAAATTATTATAATCAGATTTTACACACAGTACTTATTACATGTAAAAATTACGTTCGGTGAGCTCGACGTAGTATCCGCATTGATAACGAACATTACATTATGCATTTACAATACGGAAAAAAAATTACGCTTATTAGAAATATTTGATATCATAACCTAGGAAAAAGGCCTGCATAACAGTAAACATTTTGACAACAAAACTTAAAAATATTCTAAGAGCTGTTGCTCCTTTTCTTTAGCAGGCGTAACACATAACATCAGGCGAAAGGTCTACTGGTCATTTCATACTGTATAATAAAAATAAAGCGAACGAATAAGTTCAGACAGAAACACAACGCGACGTGACAATCGAGTGTGTGGGCAGCTCAACTGGCTTAGTTTGCACGCTCTATTGCGATGGGGATGTTTAAACGCTTCGAGCCTCGTGCGAATAATCACCAACGGTTTATGTTGACACTGGTGCCGTAAACCCCTGACATTGCTATAGAAGCAAAGTCTAATACTCTCGTAGTCATGACATTAGGTCTCTACACTTGTATGTTGGTCTCACCAAGTGTCGTGGGCTGACTAACCGACGGGTGACATCAATACAACAGAGTTAAACCTGCCCTATTAAAACATTGAACAAACACCCAGAAAAATATCTCAACATAGACTGCAATTTACAAATCCATAGCTGGCTCACGAGCGGCGTGAAATAAGCCTTTGAACAATTAATAAAGTGTAAGTGAAATCCAATAGCGGCTACAATGGCGGAACTGTGAGAACAGTAGTAGGCGGCACATTAGAAAGGGAACAACAAGAACAACATAACGCCACAACACATGCAACAATGAAACACTTGTTTACGACACACTACACACTGGGTGCACGCGGCTGCCCGCGGGCCGCGACTATACCACGGAATAACTGACGCTTGTCTGTCTCTATTCTATCTAGTAGGACACGAGAAGCTAACAAGAAACAAACAAGCTTAATTGTTTGAATTAAATAAATAGTCTTTTCAAGGGTCTTTCAAGACGTCTAGTAGTACCTATTGCAGTCGTTTCAGAACGTGTTAGTAGAAGGCTCTTACCTAGATTCTTTCTGTAGCTCAAGATTGTAACCAAAAACCAAATCTAGTCGCAGTGATTTGAGGCGTCTGGGCGATGCGAAAGGCAAACGCTATTTGGTATCTTTTAGAACTGAATGGTAAGATATCATTTAACTTATTTAACGTAGAGTTTTCCTGTCAATTTCAGTTTTGTACATAATGTGGTGGTTTGCAGTATAAGTGCTGTACCGACTGGTGGTCCGGGATGTGCCCAGTCTGGCTGGCACGCGGCGGGCTCGTGACGTGCAGTGAAAGTGGGGCCGACCGCGCGCCGGACATTCGCGCCCACCATATCGTACTCACTTTTTAATTGCATTTTCTGCAACTCAATATACATAAACTGCAACTATCACAAATAGCTAATAGAATCCCCAGTATTCTTTGACCGATGAATCCTTCTCGTTAGGTTGATGAGAAGCGTTGCCAATACACTTTTGCAGTTTTTAACTTTAAAATTATGTCAGTTTCTGATACCCACGAGAACCACGACACAAAACTATGTGTTAGTGTGACATCAGGACTATATGTGTGACTGTTGGGCGTGGTGTATAATTCCTATAACTAAATGTTGTTGTTCGGAAAATGTAGAGCTCAAGTGTCCTTGTATAAATTCTTCAATTTAAGACTTCTCTTAAGCATGCAGCAGGACGTAAGCAGGTTAATGCCGTAATGATATGGTTTTTCAAAACAAATTTCGCAAAATATAATCTAGCTTTGGACACTTTATAAACACGCTAAGCCTCGGTACATTTGACTAAACAAGCACTTGCAAGTAGACGAACTAATTACGACTAAACATACGACGTGGTAGCCGAAGCTTGGCGTTGCGTGAGATACCTGCGCGATATGTATTTAGAACGCCTACTGCGACTACTGTTACGAGCCATTCAATATTTATACAGCAAAAAGGAAACGTTATTTGGTTTTTCGATTAGATAAAGGGTGCGTGACTATACGTTATTACACCTACATGTATGTACATGATTACGCCTAGCGCCGCCTTCATCATCTCATACGAAGACAAATCACTTGTCACGTACACGCATTAGCAAACTATTTTATCACTAAACTTATTTGCTGGTCTGATGGTCGTCGATATTAGGTAATTTAAAGGCACATTGTTATAACCGCATTTACAATACAGGTATAAATTCGTTCGTGCCCCACGTAAGATCCAGTACACCGCAACGATTTACTTTACGTTATTTTGATTTGTCACCTCACTAATATGAACCCTTTTGGATATATTCTAAATCAAATTACTTTCAATAAAAACAGCTACGACTTAAACACCAATTAATTACCGGACCCGACGATTCGCACATACCGTCACTGAACTAATTAGGTGTTAAATGAAAACGTATAACAGTATTCTGAATCGTCAAACTCAAATTAGGTACCCATTTCAACATGCATACACGATTCCATCGACTAACAATGTATTTATGAGTATCGCAGGCATTCTCATCTAAGTACATCAGTGAATTACAAACGCCAATAGCGACAAAGAGCGACGGCTAACGATGGGAAGCGGCGCATCTCAGCGTGCGCCAAATTGTGTGGTGGCGAAGGTCGCTGGACGCAGGATACCTGTATCCTCGCCGTAACAAGGATGCGCATCCGCCGGCCGCCCACCCGCGCTGACCACGTACACACGATATACTCCGGCTCTACATTAACACTTGTCATTCGCAAAGTCACGGCCTTCGAGACACGGCAAGGACGGAAAACAACACCTTAGTCTCACGTGACCTCATAATATTTAGGCCGTTGATACTCGTTCAACAAACCGTGGCACTTTGGTAAGATTAGATATAATTATATTTGAAATAGCACCATGAGTGAAGTTGGTAACATTATGTACCCAATCTCTTACATTAGATAATAACTCAACACGATCAGCTAGTAAATGAATGTGATCTACGCAATATACCGTAAGAATATCTTTCTTCCAGAAAAACACAACCAGATGAGCAAGAGAATATTTTATGAATAATGAAGTTAATCGAAGCAAGGTAGGGCATCGACGTTCACCTTATAAAGATTTTGGAACCTCTGATGTGCACATACGAGACGTGAGAAAAATCTTTTATGTTGAGCTTTTTCTTTAAGTAGCGCCTCTGCAACTAGACCCAAATTAAACGTGGTCGCTCAAATAATTCTGCAACAGATATAGAAAATAATAGGCCGAACAGTCGTGGGAGTCGAACCACAACACTCAACAGACAATAAAAAAGCTAAGTACACCCTACACATTAACATCTAAAATTATATCTCGTCTATTTACGAATATCTATTATTATTTACGAAATTATAGTGCACCAGTTGGAGAGCAAAGATACTAAACAGATATAGTGTACGTGATGCCGAATGCGCGATAATTTCCTTTTATCTGCGGAGAGCGCGGGCGATGATAACGCTATCACCGGCCGCGCTGCATCATGCCACGAATACTTCGCATACTACAGCATTGTCACGGACCTACGTGATACCAACATGATGTAACGTCCAGTACACTGCGGACCGCATTGAGGCATATCGATTTACTGTTCTAGGAATGCATTCATCGCTATTTTTATCGCAATTAAACACTAACCTATGCTGACTAAAATAGTTGGTCTAATATTCACACACCAACCTTCGAAGCGATATCACTTATTCATTTAACAATGTCGTTGTGCTGGTATATACAAATGGTTATTACTACTGTTTAGATTTTTTTAAATATTTTCAAGAAAACTTCCGCATTCTATAGTTCTCCTATATTGGCATGGAGTCTACTTATAGTTTTAGGACCGACCGCCTGTCAACATCAGCCTTTTCGGGTAACTCATTTGTGCTTGTTAGCAAACTAGGCATGGCCTTGAAATTCTTATTTAGAAATCTAAGGCACATTGGTTTTTCTTGCGACCCTGTCTATCATCCAAAAGAATCAATATTCCTTACCTTAATAGGCTCGACGTTCTATACAAAGTATTTTTTAAAAAGAATGTCTGATACATGGAATGTATGGAATAAATGGGAGTTTTCGGCCTTTACAGTCAATTCAAAATAATGCTCCACTTCGGGGACTTTTCAAAATAAAATGTATCCAAACCGGGGCACTACTCCGCCCACCACACGCGCGAAATGTAGAAATTACGCGTGATGGTCAACTTCCGACTGAACTTGACTATTTTTAGCAACCAAATGGCCGCTTCATTGAAGATAAGATTAACCCCTGCACTTGTGTGGGGGACAGTGTCATAAAAATATTCATTCAGGGTCTAAACGCGGGGAACAATGTTTGTGTGATCCACAGGTAGAGAGAGACTGAAAAGTCTCTCGTAGTTTCCAATACCCACGTGAATCTTAGTGTGGGGTTAGGACTATGCATGTATGTGGTTGTTGGGTGTATATAATATTATAGTGAATGAAGCGGGGGTGGGTGTTGGTGCGTGTGGGTGATACAATGTGGTATAGTGGCGTGTCGGCGACGCAGGCATCAAAGGCGCGTGGAATCCCGGCGTACCGTTATGCGCCCGTGCCTTATGCGCGCGCATTGTTCGCCGTGTGAGACATAATCACCACCTTGTATGACTTATAGCGTATAGCAAGCTGCTTCAGCATAGAAATTGCGAATATTATACATCGAGTCACTCGCAACCAGGTCTAAAAGAATTTATCAAGAAAAGGAAGATAGCTTATATTTGAATACGTGTATCGATTATATTTATAATGTTTACAATGTTTTTAAGCAGCTCAAAAAATTATTATAAGTAAACACTGCGATAACTTATGATGTTTATTACGTATAAAAAATTTACGATCCAGATCAGCTGGATGTTTGACCTTTCAGAATATAATTCAATCAAAAAACCTTATAAAATGGTGCCATTTTTAAGAACCATTACCGTCAAGTTTATTTCTTCGAACCCCAAAGTCCGTACACGATGCCCGTGACGACACTCGGCAGACTAATGGGATTATCTCAAGTGAATAAGGTTAATGTAACACGGGAGCAGACGAGACATTGAACTTGCTGACTTCATAAAGGTCGCAGAGAGCCGGGAGTGCGCGGCCGCGACGGCTACCTACATCCATACGTAGGTATAGCATACTGTCTGTTAGGATGTACCGGGTATATCCAGACTGCGAACTAAAACGAAGCTAGGTGTTAGTTTTAGTGATTACAGACACAACGCAACTAAAAATTTCACATAAAAAGGCTACAGAGTTTTTTGTAATTTTTTAAATATCATCGTGTCTGGGTGGTTAATAATATCTAGTTTTTGCTAAAATAATTATTTAAAATTTTTCGTACAATTTGCGATTTAATACAAGTAAAAAATTACAAAAAAAGTTGTCGCATTTAATTTGCGTAATTTTTAGTTGCATTGTGTCGGAAGTCACTAATACTACCTGGCTTCGTTTGCGGTCTCAGTTGTTTCATATATGTACGTAGGTAGAAGGTTTACCTACTCTTGCTCTCGAATTTTGTTGAAATGTAGGATTAGGAACTAAAACTAGGAAGTAAAACTTTTGTGGCATCAGTAGAACTAAATGAAAGCTAATATCAAAAGTTGACTAGCTGGAATCAATAAATCTAGGCAATATGAAAAACAAACAGTTGTTTCGAGAATATCTCATGTGTTACAGTTAATCGGCAAATAAGTGTCAAGTGCCCAAGAATGTGGCTGCGTATAGCTCACGTAACTCTTTCCAATCCTTGCATAGACAAAATCAGACAAGAGTTTTAGCTTGCAATTTACCGATTTGACTTTAAAAAGATCCCAAATCCAGTCTAAATTGATTCTTATTCGCCACATAAAGTTATGAATGAGTGACAAGACTCGACTCACGAATCCGAGAGTCTAATAGGGCGTAGTGGAGCGGCACGTGTCGGCCCTACGAATAGAGCCCGTATTCAGCGCGCGGCGCGACCTACATCGACGGCCCACACCCAGCGCGCGGCGAACGTGCCGCACCACGCAACCATTGTAATGCGAACTCAACGCAACTGTCGAACAGGAATGTTTGCCTGGATATTTTCCTCTACGCACTTCGCCGAAGACACGCATTTTATCCAAGGGCGGAAGAGTAAGAACACCCAGAATGTATAAATAAGAAAAGTAACAACCGCGATAAAACTTTTAATTCAGTTTTCGATCACGAAAATTTAGCTTTAAATGGTATAATTAATTAATAGCAAATGAGCGTAATACGAGTACAACTATATTTAAAACATAGATATCTAATAACACTAATGTGTGCCAAATGTGTGTTAGTGTGGTTCAATTCATATCGACCTACAATTCCATTGGCATTGTTCGTTAATAAAAATCCATTACAACAAATATGGGTCCATTCGCACTGGCCGTGTTTGGGAGTGAAACGCGTCGCGAATCAAGCGGGCGCGACCGTGAACCCCTTGACAATGACACCGCGAGCCGCAACGCGACACCACAGCGACACGCTGCGCCGAACTGCGCGGAACTACGCCTTTCGCGCAACAAGCCAACAACTCACGTGGACTGCTTCAATAAATAATTTCCATATTTATAATAACTTCACATAATAACTGATGATTGTAGTTATAAAGTCCATGTATTAGGAGACTGTCCCGCCCTCACACCCGCCACTGCAACTCCTGTAAGCCAGGATCAACAGTGGCACGCATATTAATGACACTGAGCATTGAAGCTCAGCGCGTCTCCGGGAATGTCTAACTTGTCTTTAACCCGCAACGAAATCAATCAAAAAGTTAAATTAATAGGAGGAGTTGGAAATAAATGATTGTCCACTTCCCTCCCTAATAAAGCGGGTGACAAAACAATGAACTAAAGAGGTAAATAACCTCGCATAAAG
Source organism: Deilephila elpenor (assembly GCA_949752805.1). Taxonomy (NCBI): domain Eukaryota; kingdom Metazoa; phylum Arthropoda; class Insecta; order Lepidoptera; family Sphingidae; genus Deilephila; species Deilephila elpenor. Next base: position 166,689 of record OX457116.1, read on the forward strand.
ACATTTACAGCCAGAGAAGCCAGCTGTAAAGCACCACGGAATAGTGATTATTACATTTAAATGGGACCTAATATGTAAGCTGTTATACTTGATTCCAATAATAGGTATGGCAAAATCGTCGGAAAGCACGGAAATTCTTCCTAGTCTCCACAAGGTCCATGTAGTATACAACTCCAGATGTTATTTGCATAGTATCTAGCATGGTTTTACGCTCATTCTGCCAAAGACTACACTCCCAAAGTATATGATGCGCGGACTGCTCATATTCGCAATAAGGTGTTGAACATGAACACGCAGGCGAATCAACGAGCTTAAATGAGTACAGTTTAGACTTAAAGTTACCATGGCCCGTAAGAAACTGTGATACGTAATAATCGATATCTAGCCAAGTCTTTGCCAACCGATCACGCACGCATGGAAAATATTGGTATAGATGCCGACCCTTCAAAGATACATCCCATCTATTTTGCCATTCATCTATTATTTCGTTATATACAACTGAGAGCGGCTTAAATAGTCTGTCAACTTTTAAAAGTCCATGTATTAGTTCACATCCGCATATAGTACATTTACACCGCTAATTGTTTTAGCGTTTTGCGGTTAAGAAGTTAATCTAACTTACAGGTTATTCCCTATATTTGAATACATAAGTATAAGGAATAAACTTATTTAAAATAATTTCTTGACAATATCAAATTCAAATGTAAAAGATACACTAATCAATGCATACATTTATCAATGATAATTATGATCCAATTGAAAATTTCGTATATTACATATTAGGATGATCCATCGTTAAGTGGCACGGCGCGGTGTGAGTCACACATGATCCGGTGCACGACAGCACAGGCCACAGAGAATAGAGGACAGAGGGCCCAACACAATGGCACTGTATCAATTGGCTAATGCCCCCAATGATACACTGTGCACTCCATACATCACGAAGCCCAAAGAACGACCAACTACACTACATACGTATGACTAGGTACTACGCACCGCCTGACGCTGTTAGATCCTTGCAGTCAAAATATCTTGCACGAAATAGAGACGTAATAAGCCCAATTGAAAACTTGCACAGCCTGCGCAAGTGAAGACTTGCTGAAGATTTGGGCAGCCCAATTGAAGAATTGGGCTTATTTATTAATGAGACTTAACATCTTACTTATAAAGATGTTAAGTCTCATTATGACCGGTAGTTACTCTGGCTACAATGTCCTTCAAACCAGAACACAAGAGAAATAAAAGAAATAGAACTGGCGGGAGAAATAAGACATTGCGGTGGTATCTACTACCAGAAAAGATCTAGATCTAGATTAATAATTATGTCTCCTGGTTCGCTAAAATATATTGGAAATAAAAAGACATCGACGATAACAAAAACAAAATAACTGCAACAGTACAAAAATAATGTAAACATGTGGAACAGGCTTACGCGAGTATTAATTCCCTCCCATAACCTTGGGCTCATTAAGCGGACCGTGGAAAAAATATTTCACAATCCGGCGTAAGAAAGGAGGCAGAAATTATCGCTTGTCGGCGGTTAATACTCAATCTGAAGGACTACGAAATTACAATCAGGTCTAATCTTACATTCGATGTTTCAGACATCATGGCCAATCACGAACGTCACAGACGGTCGATAATAATAGTAATGATTGCTAGTACAGGTTCCATATATTGAGAGTATAGTGAAATGGCTAGGCTCTCCGCGTGTATGAGCGGCGCGGGCGCGGACAATGGGCTCGTTGCTGGGCCTGGCTCATGTCACGCCGGATGCACGCACAATGCCGCACACAATTAGCTGTCCACCGCCGCCCTCATCTCTAATGTGCCACAATCAACTCTCGATCCCGCATGCATACCGCATTGTTCACATCCAAAACTTTTGTACCACTTTCATTAATTACATCAAATTTTGAGAAATTTAATATTCAGTGTATGTTTCAGAAGTGTGACTCACGTAGAAACAAAAAGCGATGTTAGCGCGGTTTACATTCGAAATGTATAATATTGCTTTGTATTTATGTAAACATTGGTCATGTACCAGATCAAGGCGTTAGCTGGAAGGTATGTCTGTTCCTATAGTTAGGCATGGTAATAAGTCAATGATATTGACCTATTTAGCCTAAATGTTTGATAGATCCTCTGCAGGACGTAGGACTTAACGGATACAGCGCGAAGAAGTTAAATAATAATATAGTCCTGGGACCGTAATGATCGAAAGTAATATTACAAAGAAGAAAGATTTGATTGTTTGTTTGCATTGAGTATGCTCCGGAACTACTGGACTGATTTGAAAAATCTTTCACCATTAGAATCCTACATTATCCCTGATGAACTTAGGAGAATATTAAAAAAAAAGTGTATCTGCACCCGGGCGGAGCCGGGCCGGGCCGCTAGTTGGTATGTAAAATCTCATATAGAGAAAAACAATTGGAAAAAAAGAGACAGTACGCGTTGTTGGGGTAATCTTGCAGATTATTCAGCTAATGAATATATTAATTACGATTTGATATAAGACAAAAACCATGTGCTCTCCATCTACGTAATGAAGAGCGGCAGTATCGACGGCCCAGGTAATGAGGTGGAGGCATCACACAGGTCGCAGCAGTCGATTGGTTAATGGCTGGTAAGTGGTGCGTGGCGAATTCGTTCGTCCCCATTAACGCTTCCTGCGATGAAAGTAACCGGGCGCCGCCGCTCCGACTCGCTGCAGCAGCGCCAGACGCGCGGCGCCGGCACAACACGGAGCAATCGATCACTCAGCCTACATATTTACTATAACTAATTATATACTTTACTGGAATCCCGAAAGTTGATGGTAGAATACACAATGGTGGAAAACTAATACAAGTATGACGCGTTTTGGACACAGTCTGTTTAAATTCGATTTTGATCAGGCCGGCTTAAAGAAGAAATACAAGCATATCTTCCCGATGGAAACTGTCACTTTGGTGCATTGCAGTCGCCGGGGCCGGTATAACATCAAATACTTGAGTAACCGCGATGTGGTGATTACCCTAGTTGAATAAACTAGGATGGCAAACGTGACATGCAATAAAGCGATTAACATCCAAATAAATTAACACTTCCAATGCTTACATTACATAATAGTCTTAAGACCGAAGGTGCCAAAGACCAGGCGGAACGGCGAAGATTGAGTAGAAAAGCCTGGCACAGGTCGGGATAACGCTAGATACTAGATAGAAAGGAAAATAGTGACATAGAACTGCCAGTAAATAGCGTGGTAGAGTATTTTGTAAGCGGTGCTCGATATTGGAGTAGTAGTGGTGAATTTGCGACACTTCCCTGACGCGGCGGCGCGGCGCACACGCAGTCGCCACGCGATGCGCTCGCACCACGCACACCGGGGCACGGTTATGCCAAAATGTACCAACTATTTACACATTACAAGAAGTTCTTTTTTTTTTGACGTAAACGTAAATGGAAAGTAGAAGCCGATAAGATTTTTATGGGTAGGCACCAAGCCGCTTAGGGCCGTTTAGTCTGGAAAAAAAAGAGGTTTCTACCCAGCATTGAGACCCTACCCTACCCTACCCTAGCTGGTAATAAAAATATTTTTTGTATATCCAATGTTTGGGTTGGTTCATACACGCTTTTAATATCATAATATGTGAATAGATCTTACTCTGTCTTTGAAAAGTAGCAATGCATTACATTCTGAAAAAAATAGCGTCATTTACTATTTTTTGCTAATTTTATAGCCTGCTACATTTTAGCATAACTGTGTCCGCTTATCGTATCATCTGCTTTTGCAACTTCCCAACAATCATGAAATTGTTTGTAACTAATAGTTGTAGGACGTCGTTACATTTTCACTTTTTAATTCGCAGTTTCATCAGCATTCCGAGCGATGTGTATCGCCAGGGCTTGGTAACGTTGCAATTACATCGAGAGCGTTCAGATCCACTTTCACCCAATTAAATGGGTTAATCTAATTATATTAATCGTTTATGAATAGGCAATATTAGGCAGAAGCTTTCTCCTGGTTGGCGGATGGTTGTAAAGGCAGGTGTACGACAGTCGGTGACACATGAACCGGAGCGAGGCAACGGTGTCGGGAAATGCACATGATCACTTGCACACGCGAGTCGCCATCTCACGCACTTGTCTTTGCATGCTCATGTGATCACTTATACGGAAGTCTAAGAGATACTCTTTGAAATTATAATCAGACTGGAATTTGTTTCTATGTAATGGCCGAATTCGGAATATTTCGGTGTATAGCCCTGTTTTCAACGAACTATGTTTCAAAATGGTAGTAGAAAATAATCAGCAAATTTTAAAACATTTTTTACTATAATAAAGGCGAACAAACCCCTGTACCGTTTTCGATAACCGCCTTGACCGAATTATAGGCGTCACCTCGGGGGCAACGACCTCGCCGGCCAATAACACGTGCTGCACGCCATTCGCGCATTTAATCGCACTAATCCATCGACGAGACGAGAGCGGCACGACCACGATACGACCACAACACGAAGACAGCACGAGAGCACGGGAGAAAGTGGCCGACGCGCTCCCATTGTCAAAGTGCGTTCTTTTCCAAACGTATGCAGCGACTACATGATCCCTATATAAATTACTAACTGTACTATGAAATTGACGACAAATTCTATCCATGAAGTCTCATTCTTAACAATTGATTAAATTGATAACGATCCTATCGCAGAGAAATGTATTTCTCTATGTTATTCTTTAAAATCACAATAAAATGCAGGCAATTTGTGTAATTGAAAAGGCTTTTATTACCAAAAAAAATGTATCCACTTCGTTTGATACGGTTTCGTACCTAACATTCCTCTGTAAACGAGTCAAATAAAGAAGAGTCGCAGGGGGCGTATTTAGGTGCGGACACCCACCGCCGCCCACTCTTCACGACAAATATTTGTGAGAGCACGTAATCCGGTATATCTATCTAACTACATATACCGCGTCCTTGACATTGACACCGATGACCCTGGCGGTAATGCAATCAGTCGGTATCAGCGTGATAAGGGATCGATGCAAACTTCGCGCCCGCGCCGATAGCTCCGATACGTAGCGACACATTTACATAAGTATGTTACATAATACCACCTCGAAACGATGTACCCTTGGCCCAGTACATGTAGACACATACGGGGTATTTTGACTTATAGGTCTAGGGGAGTATATACTAATTCGAAATAATCACACTGCCTCGGACCTCGGTGGCGTGGTTGTACTGCGGTACGACTACAAAGCTGGGGTCTCGGGTTCGAATCCCGGGTTGGGTGATATTGGATTTTTCTGTTCTTTATCAGCCCGGAGTCAGGAATTTGTGCCCAATATGGCGATAGGCTCGCCCCCTATCACATCATGCGACGGAACATGCAAGGCGAAATGTGGGTGTCCTAGTGGCGCCTAATCCCCTTCGGGGATAAAGGCGTGAGTTTATGTATGTATGTATGAAATAATCACATGGATTTACAATGGCCAAATATTATAAGCTCAACAATGTATAAATTCCTCAAAGGTTACCAAGCAATATTGGGCATATTGAGAATATCCGATCTCTCAATCACTATTGCAATTTTGGTCTGGGTTAGCATTATCACGAAAAGCATTGACACCCAGCAGTAGGAGCTCAGTGAATCTGTTAAAACCGTTAGTTTATCTTTGGCCCGCAATAATATTATTCAGAGAGAAAACAAGTACTAGAAAGATAGTATAATTGTCCACCAGGACAACGCCAGATGTATAAAACAAATAAATCAAAATAATAATAAAGATTGCAATATGATCTGTTTTCAAAGTGTACGTGGTTATTTATGAACACACAATACTAGATGGATGTGATTTACTGAGCGTAATGGATGCTTCCATATCTGCGCGACGTGCTCTTGGCGACATTAATACCTACATATAAGAATCAATTAGCATCACTCCGCAAACAACTAGCCACAACTAACTGCAAGGCTTTTCCGCTGTGACGCAATCACTGAACTGATATGTTCCTCAATGAAAAGTATCATCAAATTCAGCCATATGATGTCTATTGCGGAACGTAGGCGTTCTGGGTGGATTTTTATAATGATTTGGTGGAAGCGGCTTGCAATCTTCATTTGTTAGGACCTTGCCTAATATGATGAGAACGTAAATTCGTTGTACTTACACAAATCCATTAAACTAGAACCTCATTGTGGTAAAGACTTAATACATATTAGTTTGTTCCGCGTCATAAATTCCCAACTAAATTCGTGTCAAGTTGGTCCCAATCAAACTTGATTTAAACTTAACTCGAAACATCGGCGAGCTGTGCCCCTAGCCGGAACATTTTGCAGTATCGTAATAGAATAGTAATAGTAAAATTTTGTATGGGAATTTAAACAGCGCAATTGTGAGCGTATTTGGAACTAAAATTTGACAGCAGGAAACGTTTACGATACTATACGAGAATTACTATACGATACTTCAAAATGTTCCGGCTAGGGGCACTGGTAATCGTATAGTAGGTCACTATCAAGCTTGTGAAATGTGCTAAACTAACGAATCAGCGCGTGACGTCACCATATGGACGCTTACCTTGCAGCCACTTGCAAACGTGCACAATTTATACTTCATTAGCATTATTTCAGCGGCGAGATGGAAGGTACGTGCAAAACAATAAATTCAAATGTATACATACATTTATCAAGTGAACTTAGAATATGCAACTCCAGCGCCTTGTAACACATTTGAGGAGCAAGCAGAAAGCACAGCGAGTGATGCGTTTTATGCACATCTAGACGCACTACAGAACTTACCTTCAGTTTCTGTGGGTGCCAATTTAAGAGACATGGAATAAAGACAAATTTGTATAAATAAAAATGTATTAAACAGTGCAATTTTCCTAAGATGGTGCAGAGTAAGTTGTTTCAAAATATTAGTCATACCCTCGTATCTCTATTTAGATAAGTGTTAGCACTTACGTGGTATAGTATAAAGATTTGGCTAACAATTAGCAACCTTACATCATTGTGACCTCATCTTTTTACGAGTATTATTAAATATCGAGCAAATCATTATAGGAACGAAAAAAAATCATGAAATAGATGTCTCGTCTAGATATCGTACTAAAATCAAAGTATCCATAGTACTATAACTTTGAATATTATTCAGGTACTAAACATTTTTCCCACAGAGCAATTCCAATTGCTTGAACAAAACGCTAACGATTCGGCACAGTTACCAGAGTTTCGGACAAACTTTCATCGGAAAATTAGATTTGATCTCTATACAAATATAACCTAGTTTCACAATCACCGTGTAAATTTGTCTAATTGCCTCACAGCATGAGGTTTGTAGGCTACATTCTCGTCGGTAAACAGACATTTTCAGGAACGGAACAAAGTAGGTATAGCTTATTGTTTAATGCTAAAATGTAACCGAGTAGCGGCTTTTGATTTGCAAAAACTCGTGTTTCCTAACCCGAAGCCAACGTGAACAGTTAAAAACAGTGCAAAAACTATGCACTGTCAAACAGCTTCTCAAGAACGTAGTTAAAAGGAATTTATGAGCCATACCGATGCATCAATCATTCAGTTATACACCGATGTTAAAATACTAATAACAATGCCATGCACCAGCATTTTTCTATATGGCTAATTGAATATCAAACCATTTGAGTTAATAAGTTTAGCGAAAGAAAAAACGAAATTCTGGATTAGTACATCATCCTAATATTGGTAATCAGGGATGATTCCAAGTTGGTGGGCGGTCGCAATTACAGAAGCCTTAATCAAGCGGATTAGTTAATCATTAAAGGCATCAGTAATCTCAATTAAAACAAAATTTCACCAGTTAGAAGAAAAAAAATCTCCATAATTACACACTCTTTACGTAACAATTAATAACTCATACATTAACCAATATCAGAGCTGTATCTTACGCACATAGATATCGTAACATAGTCACTCGGCACTATCAATAAGCCGTGATAAGCATCAGATCAGTCACGACAAGCGCATTCGGGTGTTTTCGGGTGGTGTCGAGTGACTTCGGGTAATGCCGGACTGCACCGAGCGTCACCGAGTCACCTGACTTACGCAACCGGCGCGTATGAATGGAGCACTCTATGTTCGCACGGTACTTACACAACACATGCCATGAAATATCTCGCGTGGACGCCGGGATTCATTAAATTCAGTAAATAAGCCACGGGGCAACGACCTGTCCGTCTGTTTGGCGACAACCGGCATTGACGGAGTAATGCTGTTATTGCAAACGAACTAGCTGTTTTCATGATCATAAATAGTTACTGTCACTAACACCCAAAAAATTGCTTGAAAGGGAATAAAATCGGAGGTGAAACAGGACAGTAACGGTGTTAGTTAATGTCGAATAACTGTGAGACAGTGACGTCATATCAACTGCAAAAATATTTACAAAACACTCTATTAGGTTGGTAGGTAAATGTTATTGAGCACAATGGGTTTCGTTATTAGACCTGTAAATCTGATTTCTTACTTCAAACATTTCCCTAGCATATGCAGCACAACCGCTATGACTCCTCCAATTAGATGTACTCAATAATAACATGTGATGTATGTGAAACGGCGCGTCATCGCAGTATCGCCGCGTATGATGTGTATCATTTCCTGGACAGTGTTCACGCATTCCGCCGATTTACAATGTATTTGTCGAAGTTTGCATCCCGTTGGACACGGAGTCAGTGCCCTCAGTTCTAATGCTCCACCGAAGTATACTGTAAGGCTTTAAGCAATCCTACACTATCCTTAGATACAATAGGATGTTTATATTCCATATGTATTAAATATGTGGCACTGACAGCCTCCGTGGCGCAGATGGCTAGGCGCCGGCTGTGAAACTTGAGGCGGCGGGTTCAATCTCCGCACCGAAACAAATATTTGTGTGAACTACGTATTTGTTTCGGGTCTGGGTGTTTGTGAGACTGAAAAGTCTCCCGTAATTCCTGATACCCACATCACAAGACTCGACCTTAGTGTGACTGTTGGGTGTAACTATTTATTTATTTATATTAATATACGCAATATTATTTAAAATTAAAACGGAAAACTCTGAGAATAATTAATTTTTTAGGTCGAAGGACATATAAAATAAACCAAAATACCACTCGTCATTTTTAAGTTCCTATTGCTTACATGACATTACTACACAAGTACCAACTTAATGAAAAAGCGATAATTCGAACCAATGTTAAACTAAACCATAAAATTAATTCCATGCAGCTATTAATATTTATTACTCAGTAGTCGCCAATTATACCATTAACAATCGCCAATTATACCCAAACAATTAAACATATGAGTCAGAGCATGAACGCGTCGACGCGTCAACAGCATTACCATATTGGCAATATTTAATGCTTTTGTCACAGCACAGCGAAATGACGGAAACCCCTAACCATCGTATTACTCAATCTGTGTGTCTGTATGTACGCACAAACCACTGAACACAATAGATGTGATCGTGGACCCCTTGCACAATGAACGAGTGAAACGCATGACGACTAATTTGATAAGTTAAAAAGAAAGTTAGAAAAGCCCTTTTATTTGAAGCCCTTATATTCTATGGCGTAATGGATCGAGCCTGGTTTAGGTTTTTATTAAAATACTGACCAGTGACCAATATGATTTATAGTATATCAACAATTAAAAATACTTTTCATATTTCACACACACGAGACACGAGACCTGTGTATATGTTGGAGTTATGGGTATTAGAAATACTAAGGGAATTTTCGATCTCACAATTTTCAATTCGTTATTTACTTAAATATCCGTCACATAATATGGATCTGTTGCCCGTCGTTTCACAGGTGGCTTCTCGTCCACTACGCCAGGAAAGCTATCATTAAACAATTAATGCGGGGTGCTAGCTAACACCGATCGATACAATCGTAGTGTTTAGTATAAATAATGTAGAAACACTTGTGCAAAGTCACGGCCATAACATCATTTAATATGAATTGTGTTTATTATGAAATAAAGTTCTGTTTAATAATATTGTATTTTGGCAAAGGTAAACTTAAGAATAGCCGTTTAGTAGTTTTATAGTATTTTAAGTTTATTTTATTATTTGTCATGTTTCGTTCGGTGATGACTGCCGAGCAGCCAACCCCAGTATTATCATCTATACAGACCCTATAGAACTTTAAGTACGTACACATTACACAAGGTGTGGTAAACATTACACTCAGACGAGCAAACCATATTGAAACAACACAACGACGCACTATCGAGTGCAGTGTACCAAAAAACAAAAAGCACTGGTATAGGGGTTTTATCGCGTCCCTCAGTTCCTCCATTTCGGAAGTCGATGACATCGAGTCACTCGAACACTCTGTAATTCCTAAAACAAAATCTAAAAGTGAAGTTGCAACAGTATTTCTCGGTAAACGTTGCGAAACATTTAATACACACATACTTCTGAGAACAAGTTGCAAACGTGACGAGATTTTTTGCAACCTTACTAAAATAGACAGACTTGTGGCACCATTGGCTTATACCAATTTAATATTTAATTGTATAAGGCAGTTTTATATTAACACTACGATGGGGTCAAATAGAATTGAAATCCAGTGTAAGAGTGGTCACTCTTTGGTGGTAAAAAATTAAAAATCTTGATTATTTGCAGTTTGTCCTGAGCTATCAGTCTCGTTTGAATGGCTCAAAACTGTTAATAGTAAACTGGCCTCTGGTTTCTGGATTAGCCCAGTTATGTTTCCAGGCGGATGCCAGATAACACATAGGTCCTCGAAAACTACGATTTCATGCCCAGTAGCGAGCAAGGCGAAATTGAACTAATCAGCAAACGCTAAAACAAAACCAGGAACACTGATACGTAAAAAATTACTCTTCTAGTTGTAGGTAAGGCGCCGTCATATCGGAAAACATGAAACACGTTTTCCGCGCAGGGGCCAGGGACGGGCTGTGTATTTGCGCGGCAGTATAAGGTGATATTATTATGAATGATTGCATTGGTATACAGCTAGTACGTAGTAGTAGCATCTCACTCGTTGCCACCAGTTAAAACTCAATAACTATTTATTTATGACTGGAAACCAAATACAAATAAACAACAAACACAAGTATATGAATAAGTAAAGTCAGTACACACCACTTTATGGGAACACGTTAGGACATGATGAAAACCCAAGACTAGCAACTATAACATACGAACATATAGAGAAAATAATACTATTTCGACAAATGATTTTCTTAATTCAGAAACAATAGCCCCAAGTAGTAATCTTGACCGTGTTTTAAAGTACATAAAAATATTCCAAAACGTGTAAAAGAGCGTTCACCGAGTATGAATGCGGAGATCGCCATTACCGCCCGTTCAATACCAGCATGCACATTAAAAATGCGCATATTTATGAATGGTTTTGTTTTATTTATACTCGGAGCGATGCAAACACACAGCGGAACAATGCCTAGCTGACAGGCCTAGTTGGTAATGAGACCAGTGCTTATGATAGAGAAACTAGACTAAATCTAGGTAATACTTCCAAGGACCCGTGGCTGTTCATAGCCTATGTGTAATGTATATAATTTACCATTTACGTAATTTCCGGAGATTTATTAGTTGTTTAAGGTACCTACTATTCAAAAACACACTGTAAACCAAACTAGAAAAGTCCTAAATATCCAAGGCGTTACAGAAATTCTTCCTCAAGAACCATATTATAAATAATTAATTAAATCCCCCTGTTAAAAGCATATTAGGACTAAAAACTGTCTTAAAAAACCAGTTTTGCTAAAATGACGTAGATCTTACAGGTCTGCGTTTAAGGAGTATTACCTCAGCAAAGTTATTACAAGCTTTAATATTCTATCTATCTATCTATATCAGCCCATATACGTCCCACTGCAGGGCACGGGCCTACTCTATAATCGAGAGAATCGATTGAGAGTGGTTAGGCCATATAGTCCACCACGCTGGCCTAGTGCGGGTTGGCAGACTTACATACCGTAGAAAGCTTTAATATTGTTGAGTATCAATGAGTACCGGGTCAATGGCCGTGATTTTGGCTCGAGTCCAGAAAAGATAATGAACATTTACTAGACGTGGAACAAGTGTGGTAGCTGGCTCTATAACACTTAATATGCGTGTTGCCTGTTGGTATGACGCAGTACAAAGTCCCATCCGGGAGCGGACACTTGTAATGCCAGCCAACAATTTTATAAAGTTTAATAGTGGATTAAATCATTCTGGGGAAATCCTTAACCCGTCCTTCAAACATTAGGTACTATGTTACAAGGATACACATCTTCATGGTCACATTATTGGTGGTTCGTGTACAAAATTCATACGTAGTACCTATGCCATGTTTAAAAAGAATTAACCCTTGAAGAGTTCATACACTTCATAAAAATAATTGATTATTTTGGCGGTAGAGGCACTGTTAATAAAATAGTGCTATCGTTCAACACTAGACATGACGTCACCGGGTGTGACGCACCACAATTCGCAATACATATCTATACGAAACTGCAAATTCCACAAATAATGATCATCCATTATTAATCACCCATTTAATAAGACGCGTCAATGTCTTGTAAATTTTTCGATCGATTATTTATATAGGCTTAGGCTACCCTTTTGGAGTGACAAGCATGAGTTTACTTATGTAATGAATACTGCGAACTCCCTGTACAGGGATCAATAAAAGTAGTACGTGATAGAGGCAACCTTGTCGTGTGCCGTATAGGCTAGTTAACAATGAGCAATAAGCAGGGCCTGTCAACATTAAACACGACTCGTCTCCGCCACGTGCACGCCTACCTAGTACCTACTGCTAATGTTTCAATACAAACGCAACTACGAGTACTATGTAATGGCTCGCTGCAATTACTTCACTTGAGAACTCGTAGGACCAGATTTACTTAACAACAGCTAGTAGGGTGGATGCTAATGATTTGTTATCATCGTCCTATGTTGTAATTAATTCAGCTTCAATCCGTTTGTGCAAGGGTCCACATTAAACTCTAGCTGTAGTCTTAATTTTATTTTGACGATGCACTACATCTTTACCAACATCTTCTAAGTCATTTCAACGACGAAATCTTTTCAAGCATTCGTCATATACCATCCATCTCCATATTGTCTTATCCATTTTCGCCACTCCCACGCATTCTTATAATATCTGGTACATTCAATTGTCTCCTGAATATTCCGGAATTCGGTTTATAACTGGATATAACTTAATAATTATCACTGTTTCGATGAACTAATTTGTAAAAGGAAGAAATTGATACATTTCATAAATATATGCACGAATGCTCCTTATAAGTTGCAAGTACTTAGTGCGTGGTAACTGGTAGGGTACCGAGTGCTGACCGCACCTAACGTTGCCTAACCGCGGATCAATTTGATGCGTACCGACAAGTAGGGCATGAGCCTCTCATTAGCTCGTTTGATTGGAGCATTGCGACTCGCAGTCATGCACTCCGACGCAAAAACACGTATCAACCGACATCAAGGAATATGCATATTGCAACCGTAATATGGATTCCGATGACGAAAAATGAATACGAAGTGATCCTATGCATGTGAAAATCAAGGTAGAAATCGTAGGATGTAGGCCACTTCTAATGTCGCTGCAGAAATGTTAAAGGGAGGCTTACATACATAGGTATGCACAACAATGGATTCCTGCGGATTAAATTGACGATGGAATATTGCCAGAATATATTTATTTGTTAAAAAATTGTGCTTTGCAGTGAAATAATCGACAACCAGGTTCGCAGGAAGTCTAAGCAAAGAAACGTTCCTTATAATAGATTCACGTAAAGTTGTTTAACCAGCCATATCATGTTATCATTTTCCTAAAACTGAATTCGTTATCACGGCAAATTTTCCTTGAATGCTACGGATATGGTATTTTAAGGTGTAGGTAATTATTCCATAAATGCGTTAATACCCTTTTGATGTGCTTGAGTAAATAGTTAACGAAGTTATCTTATGTCATTACTTGGCAAGGAATATCGCAAAATAACACTTTTTAGTAGTCCATATTAGAAATTGTCCAAGCTTTATAAAACTTATAACATCGCCAAAACGTGGCCGTAGTCACAGCTCGAGTATTTTGGGACGATCGCTATTTTAAAAACTACCAAATGTGGACTCTCTTCATGAATACCATATGACCTCATTCCAGTACTTTATTTCCCGTATTGCACAAACACATTCTACCCAATAATATAAGAAGTAAGAACTCAACAGTCGTATGTTTTTATTTGATTAATATTGAATTAATTATAGGTACTAAACAAAATATTGTACTCGTATTACTTGAACCACATCGACCTATAGTAAACAAAACGTTACTCATTGCTAATCCATTGTACCTACTTAGCAACAGTCACAAACCAAAACGCAACATCATCATACGTTGATAGTAACAAACTTGTTCTACATTTTCTAATAGTGATGTACTCATGAATATTGCATAGTGAATGACCGAACCCACAAAAACAATATCTTACTATTTATTACATAGTTAATTGCGAATTTTGATTTCATCTTAGAAAATAGCGTAGAAATAGAAAGTCATTACGCAATACTATCCATGAAATTGTTACGTTCACAACTTCGTTTAATGGGACGATTTTCAACGGCTCCTATTGTTGTAGCGAGCCAACAAAGTACTTTAAAAACCCCGCAATGTAAACATAACACAATTAAACAAGCAGTATTATAAATCTTATAGTACAATGTGTCGTGTAAATTAGATCAACATTGTCGCGGGCTGCCGGCAGTGTATGGTGTGAGGCGACGTGTGTGTGAGCATAGTGTCATATGTGTGCGTATACGTGGTGTCTTACTGATACCTCAGGTTGCAAGGCCGTACGCTATTCGCCCTTTGATATTGGACTTGAATTTACAATTAAGTACATAAAATTAACATTAATGTTGAGTATACGCCTAATGAACAATGAGGGCTGGGGGATAGATCTGTGCGTGCATGGTGTAATGTGTGTGTGTGTGTGATATTAGTGTAGTGTGGGCAAGGTCGCGGGTACAATGGCGACACAGGTGCGTCCGCGCGCGCGCCCCGACACCCGTGCGTTTGGCATCGCACGACGCACCACAGCGCACGGGACAAGTGTTGGTGTGCGCGCATTGATTACCAAGTGTCAACGCTCCATACAAACCAGTCTACGTGGGCTTTTGTATAAAACATAGCATTATTATCATATCCATATATCATGGATCAAAGGTCGCATATCCATATTGACCACTATTAGTGTTTTTATAGATTAACTTTACAATTGCCATATTGCAACAACCGCAGGAAATGGCATAGCGTGCTTCCCAGGCATGAAGTATATGTATATCTAATAACTAGTGCACACACTAGAATTACAAGAACGGTATATAAGCATTTCAAAGTCCACATATAAATTACTGTGCATAATAAGCTCTACATCGATAGGTGCTTAAACATTTTAAATTATTTTCGTTTTCGCAGCTAAAAACAGATATATAACCGTGTACATCCTTATCTAACACTCATCGCATTCCGAATTGCAAGAAGCATTCCACTCTAAGCTACTACAAATAGTAGTACAGCACTTGAAAGGCACGTCATCACATATCAAAGAAAAGCTAATTAATGCGGCCACCTGACGCCACCACTTCCTACTAATTAGGTTGTTGGTCATTACTCACGTAAAATAACTTATTTATCACATACTCAATCTAGTCTTTAAATATAAAATGTCCAGAAAATACTTATTAGTTTATAAATACATAAGTCGTTGCCTGTAGCCCCGAAAGGTAGACAGAGGTGAGAGCTTATTCGCGTCACACAATACAACACCGCTCCAACCGTGGGACACAAATTATAGACCCAGGTCACATCTGATATTTTCCAACCGAACTCACACAAAGTTTTTTCCTATCTGGCAATCGAACCTAACACACTAGTGACCAATGAACACAGGGACATATAAATAGTTGGATTCGAGGTGTCGCAGACCGAGTGCGTCGCCTAGATGACTCAAGTATTCACAACGCGCCAACACGACACGAACTCTAGCACTATCTACCAGGAAAACCACCAACGCCGAATCTTATTACAACCCAAACATATTTGGATGATATTACATACATACACGCAGTACGCACTATGAACATACGGGACAGCCTCCGTGGCTCAGTTGGTTAGCCGCCTCTGAAACGAGAGGCCGCGGGTTCGATCCCCGCACCGAAACAAATATTTGTGTGATCCACAGGTATTTGTTTCGAGTCTGGGTGTTTGTGAAACCGAAAAGTTTCCGTAGTTTCTGATAAACACTGTTGGGAGTATTTTATTTAGTTATAGATGAGTAGTTCTTTAAAAATTTTATACTAGCTACAACAAATTAAAAATGCCGTTCTGATGACCCCAGAGTGTCAACATATTGTTGGAGGGATGCTCGGGTCGCAGTCTATTTTGTATTTTGTGGCCTATTTTATAATGCATATAGGCCAGATTATAGACTGTAACATGAGTAATATATTTTAGAATTGAACAATTCTATGCGGTCAAGTGTTTCACGGAACTCAATCGATGTTTACGAGCCGCGCCTAGTTCGATATAAGTTCGCTTATAACTTTATCATAGTGTTTTACAGATAACTTAATATTTTATTGATTGCGATCAGTGAGGAACACTTCAGACTTAGCCTTTTGGTTCACTGTGGGTACTGGCCTATTATACGATTCAATATTATTTATCCTTGACAAAATTATGACTTATTATAGTTTGATTTATAATTTTAAGCTTAATTCACTTTGTCATGATTTGTTTCCATTTGTGTTTATCACAGGGTCAACTAAGTTAAATAATAACAAATACGCCCAAAACAAATGGACATACAAGCATGATAAAGAATCAAAACACTATGAAACGGGAGTTGAAAGCTTTACCTCCTGTTGCAATGAGCATACAATTATATAAGATATTTACGACTTATTTTTCATACGTATTCTGCATAACCTCACCCCTTGATAACCATCGTGTTGGTGAAGATTTACATTCTATGTTTTTATACTGACTTATCAAAAGTTCTGATTAAATGAAACGCCTTCGTGTTGTAATAACCGAACTTATGATGATTACATTTACATAAATCTAATAAGGCGCGAAATCAATACCAAAGGCAAGTTAAAACTTGGGTCCTACAGACCTGAGAGAAGCTCCTATTTCTCATAGATATTTGGATGACGAATATTCATCAGTGTTCTCGGGGGAGGCACAGAATGCAATAAACAAGTGAGTAATGGCGGCTATCGGAGATGTTGGTAAAGAAATTACAACAGTTAAATGGTTTAAGTGCGCTGTTAAGTGCGTTAATGAATAACACACGAGCTCGGCTCCGACCCGCCCGGCTGACGTCTGGCGCTCGCTACTAAATGATGCGCTTGTTTCTGAGAACCACCTAACTTTGTGAATCTCTAAGGACTAATTACTAGCCTTATGTGACTTGAAGGCGATACAGGGTATCTTGTTTTAGTGTCAACCTGTTGGTACTTGGGCCTCCACCAATTTGCGCCGTTTCTCCCTGTCTTCGGCTTATCGCATCGCATAGTATGTATGTAAGAATATCTACGACTACGTTGTGTGTGGAATTAGTTCCATGTATCGAGAGCGACGCATTCAAGTGGCGGGATGTGTGCAGTATCGCCGTTTGTTGGGCGGATGGTTCTTGTAACTGATAACCTCTCAGTGCAACACCAAGCGATGTTACCATTTCGCTGCATTATGTCGAATATCTATAGTGTAAGATTAGCTGATATTGCTTAATTGTACTACATTTTCATTAAATAAATACCACTAACCGACCTAGTAATCACTTAAATATGAAATAGCCGTAATAGCCACAGACAAATGTAGTCTAGAACTCCTGTATTGACTTCATTATAAACAATATTTTCAGTCGGCATTTTCGGTGCTATACCACCCGGATGCAAAACAAATATTAGTTGATCATTACAAATATTTTTTCCCTGCGACATTCGCAATATCATAAGTTGAACTTAGTCATAATTATTTGTGCCTACTCACATTATAAAGTATTGATTAGTATAGACTGTGGAGCGCGAACTTTCTGCGTCATCACATAACGTTAAACATTAACGTATTGGACCAAAGTTGCGGCCTGCCACCAACATTGGACAATGCTTTTTTCTAGTTCTATATATCGGACGTTACGTCGGAGCCAATGGTATGATAAGCCAGTGTATGGTGCCGGGGGAAAAAAAACATCTATATCGCATACCTGACTGAAACGGAAATTGTCATCCACGCATGTTTGTGTCTATTGCCTGTCGTAAAGAAATGAACAATGATCTCGACCCATACAGAGATCCTATTACACCTAGTAATAGACCATTAAACATTCTATTAACGGCACGGCACGGCTTAACATTTCAACATACTGTAAAATGTATGATTATAATGCTGTTATTAAAAGATCCACAACAATTTATTTTAACGGAGAATATCTCTCAAAATCTAGTCAGTCTTCATGCAATTTATGACAATTGTCAGATGACTGTCATTTCAATGTCTCTTGATGCCTTTTTCCGAAAGCTCTAGGTACTATAAAATAATAACACAAAGCCTATACACCAAGCCCTAACAGCGCATTATTGCTATTTAAATTATCTAATATACCTTTATATCTCACACTGCTTTAGAATGTATTTTTGACAAAGTTTCAAGTACAAACGTCCAGGCAGCGGCCTCCAGCAGTGGATTGCCTTATGCGGGCTCTATTGAAAAGAAAACGGTAATAAAGTTCATATATAGCGCGCAACGTGAGTTAATTGAACGGACAATGCGCCGGTCACGCATGGCTTACAAACGCAATCTATTTGAGCACACACCGAGTGTGGCGCGACATCACACTCAATGGGATGAACTCACCGGCATGGCAGCCGGAAAATAACACCGTGCTCAATGGGAAGCGCGGTACAGTTCTACGAAATAACGAAACGCTGTTGAGAATCACTACGACGTGACTACTTAGTATACAAAACTTTCTCATTAGATGTGCTCGAAATAAAAATAAAGTGAACTTGAGGTGTGTAGCGTACGTGCGGCGCATGGCGATACGTCGGTGGCTCATTTTAATTGACGTCGACAATGAGAGCGGCGCAGCAGACACTGCCGGTGCAAAAACACCGCGATCACACTTTCGCCGCGCACCGCACCGCCGCCATCCGCACCACCGAGCCACTCGAACGTTCTGTCTCGCGACTATACTGCGACTAATCATTGTCATTTCAACGTACATTTAATTCAGATCGATACATTCATCTCGAAGCAATCACAACATTGCTGTTTTTCAAACTTTCTCGATGCAGCTTTCGACTGTACATACTATTAATGTTTGTAATAGAAAATTCTAAATGGTTTATGCTAGAATAAAGATTAAAGGTACCTCTGAAGAAAAATTAAATCGTCCTAAAGTTAAAAACGTATTTTTGAGCACTATTACCATTATCGAGCACTAACGCCAAGTAATCAAAATTGCTCTCAAGTAATATGAGCATGGTGTTTGCATTCAATCAAAGCAATATGACAATGCAGTTATTAGCCGGTGCATTGAACAATACCTACACTCTACAATATACACCAATACAAAGTAACATGCTAAATATAGCAGAATATTCCTTGCCAATGAGAAAACAATTATACCGGAGTTAGACAGTTTTACTCTAATTATAGCGATGTCCTAACAACAGCTAATAGTGCTTGCTCGTGAATTTGCCGTAGTATCAGTGTGATAACTGATAACACTGATTATTTAGGTCAATATCTCGAGATAACACACTGCTAACAGTACAGAGCGACGAGACATAGCCTAAAGTACAACAATTTGGAAATTGTAATGTGTAAAGAATTAAGACATATTATATCCTGCTTGGAATTTTTTTTATTAAAAATCAACTTTCTAGCACAAAATAATAATTATATGTATGTATTTAATTATTGGGAATCATTTAGATATTGTTTTAAATAATAATTTAAATATGACTGCAGAAAAATATTTAACAAAGCATAAAATATTGTAGTAAAAATGTACTTATGTACTGAAAAAATATGTACATACATTTGTGGAATGTTTGTCATGATTATATGATATGGTGTAACAAATATAGCCTTGTAGTGGCAGGTGATAAGTGGCACTCCTACATTACACCGCATATTGATATTAATGCTTGAGATTTGGTCTCCGTCTGATACAGTGATCAATATTTTATATTTAAGAGTTTCACATTTTCAATGATCACCAAATATTTCTTACACAATTCAATGCTAATGTATAACATCCCAAACAAATCAGGATATTAATCTCATGTAGGTAGTAACAAAAATATAATATAATATAAAAATAGATATAAATATCGAAATGACACATTGATTTTTATAATTGAAAAATTATGTAAACTGATTAAAAGATTCTAATCAGAATATTGTAACAAATCCACTTACCTTTAATGAGTGGCTCAGCAACAATGTTGACATCCTCCTGTGGGATCATGTCCATGAGCCGCGCGATGTCAGTGGCCAGCATGTGATCCACTACTTCCAGCAACTTTGGTTTCAGCGGGTGGAACTTTGTGAAGTCGTGGTTGGCCAGGTTCTCCTGCATTTTTTTAATGTCTGGGAAATCTCCAGGGGAAATCTGTTGTTCTCTCTGTATGCGATCATATACTTGTCCTAAGTTCTTGATCAGTTCTTTCTTTTTGCCATCCTTACCAAACATTGAGGGCATTTCTTTCCTCAGTTCACTGACAATGTATGCATGGACCTTAGCTAAGCGGGCTCTTTTAATGAGGTCATTCAATTTACGTAACGCCGCATTCCTCGGTAAGGACTGCATGTCTCTGAACAAGTCCTGCTCTTCATCCTCAAACAGCCTTCTGTTGACGTCATACCTGAGCGGCTGGTCCCAGAAGGAGCCGATGTAGACCCTGGCCACCTCAGGCGTCTGCAGCACCTTACCGAGCGACCACATGAGCGCGCCGTACACGCGCATTAGTTGCTGATGGTCGATCATGTCGGCTTTGTTCAACACGATGCGGATCTTGTCGTCGTGGCCTCTCAGCGCCTCAATACTGCGTCTGAACTCGTCAGAGATATCGAGCTTGTGTGCGTCGAACAGCAGTATGATGCGGTCGACGCGCTCCGCGAACCATTCCAGCACTCCCGTGAAGTCGTACCCTCGGTCCACGCGCTGTTTCTCCCCGGACAATATACCGGGCGTGTCCACGATGGATATTCCCCGCAGCACCGGCGACGCCACTGTGGAGCACTGGAATCTGTTCAAGAAAGCGTTACCGAATTTACTAAGTGGTCGGAATTGCTTTTTGGGATCGACTACGAGCGCATTGCCGGGGATGACGCCCTCTTTTTCGTCAAACATAACGGCGATAAATCTGTCGGTGGTCGGCTCCGGGCCGATGCGAATGCCGGGGAAGTCTCTCTCGAGCAAGTACTTGATGAATGTCGTTTTGCCGGTGGAGTACTGGCCCACCAGCAGTATCATCGGCTTGGCATCGAAGTCCGGCTCTTCGAGCTGCGGTGAGTGGAAGTCGTGGAACTGGTAATGCAGCTCGAGCGGCAACAACTTCGTTTTGTAGATTCTTTTGAGCCCTTCCACGACATTTTCAATGCTTTCCGACTTTTCGCCTTCTTTCTTGAGCCAACTAAACATTTTTGCTGCAACTGTGCGCGGCTTATTATTATCGGAACGCTATACACTAGTTCACTCACTGCACTTTATTTAGATTTTATAAAACAATATTGACGAGACCACCGCGATCATCCTCCCCTACAAAAATGAAATGAAGTGTCAAATGACGTGTGACGTGTGTATGAAATATGACGTGCTGACCTAATGTTACCATTATTAAATAAAATAACTAGTGTTGTGTAATGTCTAGTGTTCTTGAAGTTTTTGGAAATATTTCAAGAAAAATTCGGAAAAATTTCAAAATTG
The DNA here is from genome assembly GCA_949752805.1 of Deilephila elpenor. Classification (NCBI taxonomy): domain Eukaryota; kingdom Metazoa; phylum Arthropoda; class Insecta; order Lepidoptera; family Sphingidae; genus Deilephila; species Deilephila elpenor. The sequence goes on from OX457116.1 coordinate 188,699, forward strand.
AAAAATTCAATTATTTTACTTTATTATAGCTTTTAAATTGTAAAATCGATTTTATTATTTATATTCGTAATAAACTTGCTAATAAAGTAAAAACACATACAGTTGTAATTGGCTATTTGACTAATTTCTGAAAAGTGTTTTAAAGTCTAGATATAATCACTCTATACCTCTTCAAACTATTAATTTATTTTTAAAGAGTTGTTTATAACGAATAAACATATTTTTCAGTTTTATCATCATATATGTCACCAAAACGGTAGGTCACGTGACTTTGAAAAAGTTACGTCACGCTTTATAAATGGTGAATGATCTTAGTGGCAGAGATGAATGAAAATTGAAAATCGTGACATCACACGCTGCACAATGACAGCTTGTCGTGTTTTGTTACATTTAATCAACAGATAAAAAATGGCAAACTTATTTTAGATAATTTAAATATTTATAATTTAGATAAATGTAAATAAAAATACCTATAATTATTGTTTACCAAAAAGCTATCATATGCAACACATTTTATAATTTATTGCCACAACAGTCAAATACCCAATACTGAAAATTCCAAATTCACGGTAACAAATTATATGTAATGGTTGTCATTTGGAAAAAGCCTCGTAAACTATTGTTTATAAATAAAACTTGATCAATTTGTTTTGATTTCCCCCTTAGTATCGATACACCCCGTTTTGCAGTATGTTACGTTTCGTTCTAATTTAAAAAATGGAAAAATAATATTGGAAAATGATTCTGAAATTGTTCATATTTTTTTCAAGATTTTGAGACCAATCATATCAATAAATAGTTTAAAATTATGCCCAAAGAATTCAATTCTTAATTACAATTTAGAATAACGGAAAAAGGTTCCCTCCTAGTCTGTAGTTCCCTCAGATATTGAATTTGAGGTCAATCAGCTATGTAGGCTAATGTTACCTCAATTTACAATACTAAATGCAGTAATGCTAAAGAAACGACTATAAGCAACCCGAGCCGTAATCAATCATCAAGAATTATGAACTGTCACATTATTTATTTATCGTCTGTGCTTGTAAGTGTCCGGCATGGTGTAGTGATAACAAAATATTTAATTTTGTCCGCAAATAAACATTGTTTTGGAAATGACGATATTTCACGATGAAATAGAAATCGAGGACTTCGACTACGATGAAGAAGAGGAGATGTATTACTACCCGTGCCCGTGCGGTGATAGGTTTCAAATAAGCAAGGTTAATATTTACTCACTTCTCCAATGAGACGTAATTGTTTGTGGCGTTCTTTGAAAATGTAATCGCTAATTTCAGGAGGAGTTAATGGCGGGTGAAGAAGTAGCTACATGCCCTAGCTGTTCTCTTGTGGTCAAAGTAATTTATGACTTAGTAAGTTCTTTTACATTTTTTCCTCCTTCGTCGCTTTTTAGTAACTAGGAAGGAATACTGGGAAGTGTGCTTAAGTGTGAACTGCTTAATAAGTTTCCTTGTACTTACAATCTTAATATTAAAAAAAACTATTGTTTTGGGAAGTTTTTACTTCATTGCGTTTTATGTGAATTCATATATGTAGTAAGAATATCACCAATTAGGGTACTTACACAGCCAGTATAAATAACATAATATTTTTGTAATGCACAAATATTGGTACCTACAAAGCAATGTAAACAATTTTATCATTAAAATATGTGTACAACTAATAAGGAATTAGGGATGAGACACTTATTAAAACTTGTTGTTTTAGGAGAAATTTAAAGCGGAAGCAGAGGAACTACATAAAGAGGATGGTGACAAAGAAGCTGTGAAGGCTTAAATTGGAAAGAAACATGTGAGTGTTGCAAATATAAGCAGGTGCAACCTACTGTGGACTCACTGGCAGAGAGCACAGTGGCTGGAAGTATGGGAGAATGTGACATCAGAACCAAGTTCAAGGATGTTTTACTGTGATTTATCATTGTGTTTACTAAATCTGTAATAAACCAATATTTAAGTTGACAACAAATCCTTTTTCTACACCCAAATGTGGATATTTAGATGGTAATGTGTGAATTTAAAACTCTGTATGTCATCCAATTGTGTAGTGGAGGACAAGGGCAAATTAATTTACATCTCAGTTGCAAAATAAGGAATAACAACTAATAGATAAATTGATGATGATAGAACCTGAGATGTGTTATAAAAAGTATAAAAAATTATTATATATAAATATTTTCGTAAGGACCAAAATAAAAGTAATTATAAAATTGCAAGTGATCTATTTTACACTCGATAAAAATATGATAAACACATTATTAATTTATATCTAATTACAGTAGTGTATAATTTCTGTTCTAAAATAAACAAATAAATATGTCACACTGACTTTACAAACAACTAAAGTTTGACTAGCTACACAATGTTGTCTATGTTTCATTATGATATTCGAGCTCATAGTGTCATATTGTCTTTATTTGTAATCATTAACAATATTACAAATTCCGAGAGTACAACAAGGCAATAAACACAACAGTATGACCATCATTCATACCAATACCAACCCTTTGACACAAGCTTTTATTCTGCACTTACCAACTGCTGTGATTGGTCACATGTTTTTTACTAAAACTTAATTTTAAACAAAATGCTTTTACTTATTTCACCATTTAAACCTGTACTGTTATTTTTTTATTACAATGATCTTATATTTAAAAATACAACTTTGTCTTAGAAGTAATTGGTGTGGAATTTAATCTATGACTGTGATATTTTAATATTGTTAGATATAGTTATTATTATTGAAAATGTCAAACCAGAAGCTATTTATCCGGGCAAATACATTGGAAGGGAAGGGATAGTATTGAGCTAATGTTTTATTCTACACCTTGTGCCTAATGAACATTCTAAGATCTTTATGTTAATTTTTTATTTCAAATGGATTTACAAAAAAATACTTATAACTAAGCAAGCGTAAAGCAATTAATACTGGAATGAAACATCAAAAATTGCAACCATATAGGTTGTTTCATTGATCAAGTCGACGAAACCAGCTGCAGAAATATAGCTGTCAGATATTAATCGCAATAATCTTTGCTACAATTGCAGTGCTTTGCCCTCGCAGTTATTATTATTACCATAGTTGTAAAGCAAGAGGGCAGTAAATAGTTAATAATGTATAGATTTTTCGAAAATAATATTAATAATACTTAAGTAACATAAATTGATCTATTTTTATATATATTTTATAATTTGCTCAAAAGCGAGCGATAACTTGATAAAACAATAAGGTAAGCTATATACTGTATTGTATCACACAACGCTAAAATTGTCCAAAAATGTCAGTACACATTATGTACTTAAAGCACATTTTATTGCGATAAATACTTTTACCTAATGACAAGACCAAAAATATTATTATACCTTAACATTGTGATTACATGGGGGTCGTGACAAGTGTTGGACGTGATATTGTTTGCATCCTAAGAAGCACTTCTCAACGAGATGGTCAACAAGCAGTGCGCACTGCATTCACATCACACCACAATAAAACAAACTCACTGTGGAATCAACATATCTTATACTTTTAAAACATATTCCTTTTTGCCGATATTAATAAAAAATCCTAATCACTATCTAAGATTCGATCCAGAAAATGAACCAATTAAAATGTATCTGACCCTATTGCTATATTTTCAGGATCAATCGGCAAGATCGTTTATTAATAGGAGCACAAATAAGTACAACTGCATACTTAAAATAATACGGTCATCACATTCGGTAGTAAATAGGAGTGATTACTTATGAATGTCACATTAGGAATACTGGCGACAGTACCGTGGCGGTCAACCCGCAGTGTTAGCAAGCGACTGGACCGCAGCCCTGCGCGGGCTCGTCCTACGCCGTCCGCGGCAGCACGGGCGCGCCGGGCGGCGGGGGCGACGCCGCGGGCGCGGGCAGCGTGGGCGGTAGAGTCGGCGGCAGTGTGGGCGGCAGAGCCGGCGGCAGCGTGGGCGACAGCGTGGGCGCGGAGGACGACGGCGGCGACGGCGTGCGGATGTTGAAGTGGCGCACGGCCGCCTCGAGCGCCACGTTGTTGCCGCTGAAGTAGGCCGACACTGCGTTGTGGAACAGCAGTAATTGCTTGTTCATCACTTTCACCTGCAAAAATATGTCATAATTAAAATGTGTCATTACAGTTCTTTGTTAAGTTTCTATAAATAAGTGTAATAGAAGTGGTGAGAACATTGAATTACATAGTATAAAAATGGCACAAAATTAATATAAAGGTAATTTGAAATCCCAATTACAACTCCAATGAGAGTAAAGCTACCAGTGAATCTGCATACCCTGTTCTCATGCAGCAGCTTGAGTTTGACCGCGGAGTCGTCGCGCAGTCTCTCGTAGTGCCGGCGATGTCTCTCTATATTGGCCAGCAGCAGCTCGGGAGGGTTGCCGCCGCTGCCCTCCAGCTCGCTGCGATACGCGTCGTACTCCACCCTGACAAACAAACAGGCAGGAATAAAAAACTAATTAGTGCCAACAGATAAACCAAAAGTAATGAAGATAAGTATTGCTTCGCCTGTGTGAAAAAGTTTTCCGGTCCGGATTTTTTCCCGGGATAAAAAGTACCCCATAACCATCTTCGATAAATGGACTATCCAACTATAGATTTTATTTTTATTTTAAACCAGCTGTTCCTGACATTATTAACAAACATTTCACCTGTAGGTATGGATGTATGTATGTATAGGTCGTACCTGGCGGCCTCGTACTGTCGGATGGTGAGCAACGTGTCCTCGATGGTCTTGTGCGTGAGCGTGTTGAGAGAGTTGTTGAAGAAGTGCAGCGCGGCCAGTAACGTCTCTCCGTTGCGAGTCAAAGCACGCTGCGTGTCCGCGTTGTACAGGAACCTAAGTGAAACATATTTCTTTAATTCACAGCTTGCTTTATCCCTCCTACTTAAGATCCGTAACTCACTAATCAGAAGTTTCATAGGTTTTAACTATAAGTTGAGCATTTTGCTCGTTTCCGAATATATTTCAGTGTAGCGTGATGGCCTGGTTGCTTGCCTGATGGTGCGGGTCACGCCTGATTATAAACAGGGCCGACACATAACAGAAACTATTAAGCACTGCACTACGCTCATCACTGTTACATATAGCATATTCAATTTCTTAATAGCCAGCAATCACTGGTCACAATATCCTTCAAACCGTTACCAATAGTGCTTGGAGTAAAACCATTGTATCAGCTCATATACGTGCCACTGTAGGGCACGGGCCTCCTCTACAATTAAGAGAACTATTGAGAGGGGTTGGGCCATATAGTCCATCACATTGGCCTGGTGCGGGATGGCTATACCATTTAATATAATAAAGGGCAATGCATACTGGTTCTGCAGCTCGGGGCTCTTCTGCGCGAGGTCTGCGAAGGCGTCGCCGAGCGCGCGCTGCGTGGCGCCCGCCGCCGCCAGCTGCTGCGTCAGCGCGGTGCTGAGGCGCAGCACGCTCGCGTACTTGCGCTGCGTCTCGCGCACACTCTCGATCTGCGCCTCCAACTCTACGCACACAGACCGTGTATCAATCAACTAGTCACTCTCTCTCTCTCTCCCTTCAGCCACAGGAAGTGCACTGCTGAACACAGGCCTCATTGGATCACTCTTTCATCCAGACAATGTACTCTACTCTAATGTACTATGTAATCTACTACCTTAAAAAGCTTAAGTTTCTAATAACAATATAATAATAACGTACATTACACTAGGTCACCGTGAATTACTAAAAATTACATTTTTCAATAAAAAAATGATAAAAAAAAATTACCTGTATCAACAGTTCGAGAGCTTTTCCCCAATTTTTCGTAGAGTATCTGCTTGGTACACTTGTAGGTAGACACGCCCCAGTTGCGAATGGATTCCAGCTTCGTGGATCCAGCGCGAAGCAACGTACTCGTACCCGCAGCCCCATTCTGAGACACATCCGGAGGTGCTGGAACAAAGAGGTCATTCTATGATAAATAAATACACTCCCATGACAAAACTCAGTTTCAACTGCTTGGTAAAATACTAGATATCCAGAATACTAGCCACTACAAAAAAATATAGCCAGCAACCAGATATGTACACATTGAAATTATTCAAAGATATCCATAGTTTTACTATGTTCATCACATTAAAACATGATTTATTTTCCTTTAAATTCTATTTAAAATTAAACTTGGATATTTCCTTCCTTTACCTTCTATCGAAATGTTGACATTCATATACAATTTAATTTAGATATATCATAAATGTATTACCATAGGCTGGAGGGAATGGCATTGAGCGTGATGTTGGAAATTTGGCCTCTGTTCCTGATGTGATGGAGTCACTGGACTCCCGCAGGGGTGGTGTGTCCTTGAGCATCTCGTGGATACTACGCTCTGATTGCCTGTATGACAAGTTGTATAATCTACTATGACAAATATATTATTTATTTATTTATTTACACACTTTATTGTACACCACAATAAAAGAGAATAACACAGTAACAGTAAATCACTTAAAGCTAATGTTATGGTTACAATTGGCGGCCTTATCGCTAACTATGACAATTCTGGGTTAGAAGACATGACTACATTCAAACAGATTTTTTTTTTGACTGTATAAGCATAATATGAGGTAATGCTACCGTGACAGTAAGGGTCGCCGCACACGGGTCACACGCGACAGCCACAGACGCTGCCATGAGAAGCTAGATTCGGCCACAAAAGTAGCTGAAGCGCGCGACAGCCACTTGTGGCCGGTGGTCGATACTTTCAGTCGGTGACTGCTACTTCTTTTAACCCATGCGCGCAGTATCATAATGGACTCTGACGAAGAAGGTTTAATTGCGCTTCTTCTGATAAAAAATCGTCGTAGAAGACGATACCGTAGTTATTGGATCTGATATAAATATAGGGTTTTTTATTAAGAGCGCTGGAACTTAAAAATAAAATAAAAAGACCCTGTTTATGTGATATTGCCACAACTTTTATTTTATTTCAAAGGATATTTGATGACATTATGTATGGAATATAATTTCAGCCAAATGGCCGCTTTGACTCAGCTGTAGGTGGTGTATCCTGATGGACCAATTTTCTATGACATGTTTGCCTAAATGGGGCTCAATGTTGAACAGTGACTTTTTCAGAGTGTAGAGGCACCTGATGAATCTCCCGTGGATTTTCGTCGCTCCAAATCCGGCAATTTTGTTTGTTAACAAATCAACTGAACCAGAAATGAGCCTTATTACTGAAGATGATCTTTTTTCCGAAAGCAGGGTCAGCTGCCAAATGCTCTAAAGCCCAATCAGCGAATACACGGCGCTGTATGTGGTGGTCGTTGGGTTTTAACTCTTGAGTTAATTGTGGACTCTGCAGGACGGCCATGAACGCCATAAATTGGACGCAATGCACGGAACGTTAGGCGAATAGAACATTGATTTTGATAATACATTTTAACAACTTCTACGCGCTGTTAAATCATGTAGCGTTCTATGGCGAAATTTCAAGACTAAATATGTGTTCATGCCGAATTTGACAACTATTGCGTGACCAGGATGGCCAATATGCTCTTTCAAAGTTCGCGCGTCCCTATTGAAAAACCCTGTACATATATAGAATCGCGCGAGTGGCGTGTGGCGGCCACCGGCGTCAGCGGTGTGCGGCGAGGCCATATAAAATGTATGAAAACTACAAAAAATATGCCGGTGGCGGCATTTTGTAGCTGTGGCGTGTTGCCCGTGTGCGGCGACCCTAAACAGCTACTGATATTGTGGCTTAATATTGTCATCTCCCCACCATTCTGTATTTTGTGCCAATGAATTTGAGTGAGCATCACTTACAATTTTAAAATATTTGACAATTTGAATGAAATGTACTTGTGAAAAAATTGTAAAACAACAATAAAATACTCTTGGATCTTGATAAATGAGTATAAATACACACAAGTGAGAATTGCAAATACTTCTCACCAAGAGGTCATAACCAATTGGTGGCTGAAATTCCACTACATTAATTGGTTGGAATGATGATGCAATTTTTGAAGTGAAACTTCTTTATCGGGGTTGGAAAAAATTTTTCGTTACGCGTCACATTCTTCCGTTACGCGTCAAAATTTTAAGTGCCACCCACTTTTTTGTAATTTGATCCTTACCCCCCCTCTGGCCTTCCCCCACCCTAAATCCAAAACAGTGCCCAATAGCCGCCCCATGAAACCTCCCCCACCCGCTTACCCCCACCCTAAAAATTTTACCTCACCCCCCCTACTCATATCTCCGGCATTATCCATCGTAGACCCACCGACCTTGGGTTCATTGGAACCGGCTCGGTGAGGGCTACAATCCTGCCCCAACAGAATTCCCGAATTCCCCCTCCACAACTTTCCCCACCCAAAAATATTTTAAGGTGCCCAATAGCCTCCCCACGAAACCTAAACCCCCCCCCCCGCCCCTACCCCCACCTAAAATTTTTACCTCACCCCCCCTATTCCTATCTCCGCCAATATCCATCGTAGACCCATCGACCCTGGGTTCATTAGAACCGGCTCGGTGAGGCCTACAATCCTGCCCCAACAGAATTCCCGAATTCCCCCTCCACAACTTTCCCCACCCAAAAATATTTTAAGGTGCCCAATAGCCCCCCCACGAAACCTAACCCCCCCCCCCTACCCCCACCTACAATTTTTACCTCACCCCCCCTAAACCTATCTCGGCCAATAAAGGTCGTGGACCCACCGAGCTTGGTATCCTCGGAACCGTCTCGGTGAGGGCTACAAATTGGCCCCGATAGAAATCCCAAATTCCCTCAAAAATTTCTCCCCTCCTAAACTTAAACTTTATTTAATTTAGCTTTATTTTACCAATTCTGTAAATTTGTAAATAGTAGATCATTTTTCGAAAAATGATGTCATAAAGAAGTTTCACTTCTTACGTGTGTACACTAATACACACACACATTTTTTTTATTCTTGTTATGAATTTCAGATGTTTGGGTGTAGTGATACAAAATATAACTATATTCCACAATAACATTTTTAAATCTAATGTGTAGTATATTATATATTGTTCTTCAAAAAAATAAGTATTCTATTATAAAATGTTTATCTGATGGGATTTAATAAAAAAATTGATATTTTCTATCATGATTACAAGAGAATATTATCAGATTCTTCCACTATCAGATAAATGTTTATCATTACATCTGACTATATTTAATGGAAATAAAGCTAAAATACTTAACTATTCTTCTATATATATATGTATAATATGTTTTCTATTATAATCTGCCCGCTGACCTCCTCGTTCACATAGTTGTATCACGGTACAGCTAAAAAGCTGAGGTCTCGAGTTGGAATCCCGGGCCAGACAAAGTGATATTGGATTTTTCTATTCATTATCAGCCCAAAGTCAGGAATTTGTGCCTGATATGGCGATAGGCTCGCCCCCTATCACATTATGGGAAGGAACATAGAAGGCGAAATGTGGGTGTCCTGGTAGCACCTCTGCCTACCCCTTCTGGGAAAAAGGCGTGAGTTTATGTATGTATGTCTATTAAAATCTGCTTTGAATTGGTATATTTTATTGGTTTAAAATTGGATTTAAAGAACTACAGTTCGAGTCACAGTTATAAATTATTCTATTGAGCGTGTGTTCATCACTGTTATATTTATTAATGTTAATACAATTAAAATAAAATCGATGGACCGATGATTTATGCGAAGTGGAAAAAATATTGACACAAGTCCATAGTGCAAGTTAATTGATGCCAGCGTAAGTGTACTTGCAGTTAATTTGCTCAATAACCGGCAAGCAACTTCGGCATGTTCAATAGACCAAAACTAAAACTAATAAAACGATAATATGATTCATCGGATGAAAACCCACCACTTGGACATCTCGCAGGCGTTTTCTTCCACTACGGATGGTAGATCTTGAAACACAACACAATAAAATGTTTATTTTATACGAAAAACTTAATCATTTTCTATAATTATCTATGTGTAATGTTTTAGGCTTTTTCCTTATCGACGCTTTACATTTGACAGTTTGAGAAATGAGAATTGAATGACCGTTTTTGACAGCTGTGATATTGAGCATAGATTCGAGAAAATGCAGATAAAAATGAAAGGCAAATATATCCATGTTTCAAATATCACCATGGCTGTTGCCTGGATATGGAACATTTTTTTAGTTACGTTCGAAAACCTGCGATGAATTACGGCCATGAAATATCTACATATTATTATAATTAAATGTTGGTGGCATGTTCCTTATGTTTTAATTAACTGTTATAATAAGCAATAATTAACCGCAAGTAGCCCCCAGGTAGTGTTTAAATGACAAAAATCTGTACTCAGGATTTGAACCTGCGACGTTCGTATCGACGAAAACTGCCTCGCTTCGCTTAGATATTGATTACTTCGTATTACGTAGCTGATACAACGATTGATGTCACAGTCAGAGTCTGATTTTTGCTCAAATTTCTATATTTCGCCCTATATGATTAAAGAAGTGCGTGGTGTGTTGTTGGTAACGGACCAGACACGGATGCCAATATGTGAGCCGTGGTCGCGGGTTCAAAACCCAAGGCACATCTTTCACTTTTTGGAGTTATGTGTGTATTGATTTGATTGTCAATCGCCACGCACTATAATGTGAAGGAAAACATTATAAAAGAACCTGCATACCATAGCGCTTTGAAATAATTTCTATAGTAACTATGAAAAGTCCACTTACCCGCACTAGGCCAGCGTGGTGCACTGTATAGATTAACCCCTCTTTATCGTACTCTAGATTGTAGAGGAGGCCCGTTTCCTGCAGTGGGACGTATATGGGCTGATGCCTGATATAGATACATCAAATCAATGGTTTTAAAACCGCCCTCAGGGTTTTGTGTTGGCTTATATTGCGTCATATTTATAACGTTTCAAAAGTAGATAAGTACTCATGTGGTTATCATTTGGTGAGCGAACCTTTTCACCGTAACGGACTTTCTTCAGCAAAGGGACCGCGTTTATTAAGTTGTTATCACGAAACACTATGGTAGGGGCTTTCTACATACATACATACATAAACTCACGCCTTTTTCCCAGAAGGGGTAGGCAGAGGCGCCACCAGGACACCCACATTTCGCCTTTCTTTCTTTCTAACTTTAGTATTTGTTGTTATTACTATTTGAGGGAAGTGGTCATACCTTTCTTTGGCATAAAAAATATAATGGGTATGCAATGTAAAGTAATTATATGCAGGCAAAATATTTTACCATTACTTATAGCGTTTGCAAAAGTTCCTGTGCAAGAAAAAAAAGCAAAGATTCTGTCAAAATATTTTTATTTAGAGAATCAATGTTCTGTGGGATTCTTAAAATATAATGCACGAGTATTTATCATCTATGATAATACGATATGCAATTATGAGACAATCCAAATTAAATATTTCCACTTGTTTCTTTTGAATTGTCCATAAAGATCGTAAAAAGAACAATACTATACTGTATACATTATACATGATAGTTAAATCAATAGTTTAATAATGCAATTATATTAAAATTTAAATGTGCGAAATAAAAACATTTGAATATCAAACGGTTTTATTACATCTCACAAACTCCTTTTTAGTAAACATAATTTTAACAGTATAAAATTACAACATATTTTTAACATTTTTAATAAATGACTTAGTATTATCTTAATCAATTACAATTACATCCAGAAAAATCATCATATTTTATACTGTTTTATGTACACCATTTAAATTTTCTTAGCTCTTTTTACATTGTATTATATTATGCAACACATACCTACGTAGAATGTGAGTGAATTTTACGAGTTACGACTATTTTGTAATGAGACTAGAATGCTTCACATTTTATATTATAATATAAAATGTAATTATAATATATTTTTAATATGTACGATATATGTATGTATTGTATAATGGTACAAAAATATGTTAAATATCGGTTTATTGATTTATCTAAAATCCATTAACATTAAGATTTGTATCTACTTTAAGCAAACTTAATTATGCATCAGATCCATTTCCAATAACTTATTATTAACAGTTTTAGAGAGCTTAGTACCTTACATTTAATATGTCCACCTAAAAGCTAATATTTTACACCAATAATAAAGCTAAGTAGAACGGTGCGTTTCCTTCGCCTCGCATGGAATTGTCTTTGGTTGTTAGGTTAATGCGCGGGAAATGTTTGTGATTAGAAGCGTGTGGTGGGTCAGTCGTCGATCTTGAGTATGGTCGCGGAGGGATCCAGCAGCGGTTGCGGGAGAGCTCGCAGTGGCTTCATTTCAGCACCGGAGCTGTCGCTGACGACCAGGGTCTCTTGCGGACAACAAGATGTCTTCATCGACATTGATTCCGTTGAAGTTTTGTGATTCTGTGAAATATAAAATTTATTTTCAATATTTATTTCCCAATAATTTCATGTTTCACTTGTATGTTATTGTCGTAGCTAGTTGGTATTAGCCGTATAAATATCCACCTCACTGATTCCTCGTCTCGTAGCATGTTTATAAATGTTAGTTCATCAAAAGACGGCTTGTGTGTTGGCCTCTTGTATCCTCTTGGTGAAATTCAGCATGAGCGCTATGCTGAAAAGATTGCCACTGTATAGCTTTGAATTTCTAAGCCGTTGATTGATTAATGACGTAATGATAAGCCAAAACGTTTAAGTGGCATGCATAAAATAAGCATCTTGTTACAGTGGCTGGACAAAGTAAATACAATCTCTACAGGGCTGTTTATACAATAATAGTGACCGACATAGCTCTGAAAGTTAGTAGGTTGAAGTGGCAATGGGCTGGCCAGTGGCCACATATGTCACAGAACAGATAACTGCTGGAGTAAGCGTGTTCTGGAGTGGAGACCGCGTCTTCGCAAACGTAGCGTGGATATACGTACGTTAGCTAAATCTTAACACAACACACATATTTACGTTCCTTTGAAAGGTTCTACGGCTCTGTGTATTTTTTCGTCCACGGCACATTAGTAATGACGACTATGACGGGGCTTCCGCCTCTATGTACTTATTCGCCAAGCACAGGACTAGAAGGTATAAGATGAGAGTAGTACCAACCCGTTTAAAGCAGTGCGCGATGGAGTGGCACAGCGTGGTGAGTGAGAGCTGGCGGCGTTGCCTCATGAGCACGTACAGCACGGGGTCCAGTACGTAGTTGAGCAACATGAGCACGTCGGACAGGTTGGCCAGCGGGCCCAGCCGCGCCCACCTGCTGGGGCCCAGTGACAGGTACAGCGCCGACGTCACCTGCGGATCATTACGTTCATTTGAATTTACGTCAAACGTTTAATAATATAGCTCATATTGGAGGATGTCTATGTCCAGACAGCTATAGCTATGGTATCAGCCTATGCTGATGATGACTTAATAATATGAGCGAAAGCCGGTAAGCTTGTTAAGAACAGATCGACTGAATTGTAACGGCGAAGAAAAGTGACTTCAGGAAATGTGAAAGAATTCCACTTAACAAATTCGAAGGTATAGGCCTAAAACCCTATTGATAGTAGGAGTGTACCGTGCCTAAGAATCGAACGCACACTTAATGCTTTCTTTCTATACACTCTTTCTTACCTTGTATATTTTTAAAATACTAGCTTTTGCCCGAGACTTCGTCTGCGTGTTGCAAATTTTGATTTGGCAAACAAAAGTATTTCACCCTTTTTCACTCTCTTAGGGGATGATCTTCCAAAAATCATTCCTTTGTACTACCCTACGTCTCAATAAAAATCCCTGTGTAAGATTTCAAGTTCCTAGCTTCAGTAGTTTCGGCTGTGCGTTGATTTTACAGTTCGGTCCTACAAAACTTTAATCCTTATTTTCATCCCTTAAGGGTTAATTTTAGATATTGCAATTTTTTTGTTTTGAAATCGCACGATCAAAGTGAATGAGTGACTTGTAAGGGAGTGGAAGCGATGTATCCACAACCGCCCACGTACGAGTCTGAGTGTCGGTCGGCGACTACAGACAACACTTTCATTACCCCACTAGAAACATCGCGCGCCCCAGGCGGCCAATGATCAACACTAGCTTTAATTGATTAATTATAGCAATACGATCTATTCCACTGATATCTTATCAAAGTGTCCCATAATTTATATTTTTATAGCTTATAAGCAAGATATAAAACAGTTAGCCGTTAGCCTGATAGCAATCTTTGCCATTGAACATCCATAGTACTCAGAAGCCGTTGTTTACCGGCTTTTATCTAAGGATGTAAAATGTATGAGATAGGAATCGTAGATAAAGATTGTTCAGATTCCAGTAATTACGGAAAGCAAAGCTGAGGCAGTAATGCTCTTGTCGAGCAGAATAGTCTGTGTCAATAATGAGAGAATTTTGATAACTGATTAAAGATTTAAAATTTATCACAATGCTTAGAGCAATCGTATCACTCTCATCGCTGCTCACAATAAGCTGTGGCATTCCTTCTATAGCCTACCTATTGTATCGAACATGATCAATTGAATAATGTATGGTCGTAGCATCTGTGTATTTTGGCCGCAGAGTTCATCCACACCGAGTGATCACTGTTCGGTACCTAAAGGAAATGTGATGAGAACCAAACATTGTTATTAGCCGGAGGTTCTCTGCATTGGTATGCGGCCCGCGCAGCGTTGTATGCTAACATCATGCGCTATTTATATTGTTCCATACTATACCGACGTAATATATGGACGCCCAAATCACTATGTTTTGTTCAAAAGAAAAAAACGGTGTTGCAGGTGGGTGTCCATTACTGGAGACACGATAATTAGAACCAGCGCGGCGGCGTGGATAGTAAGAACTAAATGGGCTCTATGCTAAAACTTTTGGGCTTTTACTCGACTACAATATTTTACTAAAGTTTATACACGTTTGAGCCGATTTACGTGGTAAATACAACGGTGGAAGGGTACACAAGCTTAGAAATAATTTATTCATTATAAAACCAGAGATCATGTAAAGCAACTAATCGTTGTATTTTTATCTTAATAGAATAAAGATGATTTTTGTGTATGCACGAAGTATCTACATAAATGTCTCTAAATGTGTGACTTTTAACAGTGCAATATTACTCCTAATATTTATTTATTTATTTATTAGAATCTCCAACGAAGATAACACATAGCATATATATATAACTACATATTATTTATCCTTCTGCGTGCATCTTCAATTACAGGAGAGTACAGCTTGCACAGAGTTAGTTAACAACATAAATATTAGAACAATAATAACAATTCCAATATGAATAAGGATGAACAGTCTGCTACTCAATTAGACTTATGGGCTCTTGAATAAAATAATTACATAAGTAAAAATAAATATCTCTAACAATGAGAATAATTTTAAAGAGTACTAAAAATAAAAATAATAATAATACACAACAAAACAATAATAGACTCTTATAAACGAAATTGAACAGAAAATATTATTAACCTTAATTTAGAGCTCTCAGTCTTTCATAGAGATACTTACAAATTAGAACATAAAATGAAACGTAACATATTGACCTGTAAGATATGCGAACAAAAAACGCAACATTTTATTTATTTCTTATACATGAGATGAGAATTGTTTAAATAATCAGTTATGTATTTGTTTTTATAACACTGAAGCTTATATAGATAAGTTGTATTTAGGTTTAAGTTTTCAAAATACCTATATAAAATTATCTACTTAGGTAATTAAAGTAGTTATTAAATCAATGAGTTGTAGCGAGATCAATGCAATATAACGTACCTACAAACATAATATGTGTAAAAATTATGATGCACCGATTCGTATTCTTGAGATGCCGTCTGATGGATGAAGATTCATTGGGTATTTACTTATATGAAAATTTCGTGGTTCCCGTTTCATGAAACCAGATAAATCATCGTAATTCTTTAACAAATGATATATCTATTGCGGTTTTATTGATCAATTTATTTAAAGCCCGGATTCTTGGCGTAATTTGAATTCCTCATCACATCCAATTATTTCTCGACGATAATATAAAATTGCAATACAAAATAAAGTTATCTAATAGTACGCCAGCCGACTATAAATGTACCCGCCACAGACGCGATACAAAAAGAAAGAAATTAAAAGGACAAAAAGTAGAATTTAGTTTCTGTACATGCATAACAATTATCCTACGGGCGACGTTACCGATGTAAATCAAGCACCGATAAAACCTGATGATTTATGTCGCTTCATCGTCCACGCCCCACAAGGTTGTATTCTGAATATGTTGTCGGCTACACATTAATGCGCCACACAAAATCGTGCCTAAATTAGTGTGCATAGCGCTCGGAATTATAAGCAGATCTTATTCCGTTTATAGGAGGTCTATTGCCTAGAGACTTCAGGGAATAAGACCTAGCTCTTATGAAACTAGGGTAATTACGAGTCTTACAAATGTTTTTCCAGAGATAACGACGACTTTTAGTACGTTTTTACACGTCTTAATTTGGATGTTAAACAAACCTTAGGGGTAATGTTAAAGTGTCAAGACTTTGCCTACAATATGATTGGGCTTCTCATTTTCTCAATATCGAGGATTTAGAGTTGGAATACTGTATCTTAATATTACATTTACGTCTGTTCTAAATTGTTTAGTTTTAAACTGAATTTTGAATTTAAATATGTTATTTTATTATATTATACTAGCCTAAAAGATCCCACTGTTGGGTAAAGGCCTCCCCTAAGTTTTTCCATAAATCTCTATTGAGAGCAATTTTCTTCGGACGTAACGGACGTCGCGTCGGCAAAAAGACGGCTAGACTCAAGTGGGATTGGGCCGGGCATGTTTCCAGGATGCACCCTGATCGATGGGCCAAAATCATCGGCGAATGGATGCCGCAAGACGGGTATAGGCGAAGAGGTAGACCCCGAAAGCGATGGCGGGACGACCTCAATAAATTGAAAAACGAATGGAAGAAAATTTAAATATGTATTCAAGTAAAATGAAATATTGTAACTGTATCAACCCATATAAGTCCCATTGCGGGACACGACCCTCATCTACAATCGAGGGTACTATTGGAAGGGTTTAAGCCATTAAAGCCATACATTCCACCATGCTGCCTTAGTGCGGGTTGGCAATATTACTATCTAAATATAATTTCAGTTAAATTTAATTACTTAATGTTAAAAGACAGCGTGTGGTCTTATGTTAGAGATTCAATAAATTAAATACATAAATTGGTTGAGACTTGACATAATCATCTAATGGACTTGTCGGTTAAATTACAAACCGCAGTGCGAACATTTCACTAACCTGCAAGGTTCTGATAGTGTTAGCGCTTGAGCCGACAGTTGATTAGTTGTTTAACAGAATAGTGCGCCATTTTAAAATTATTCGCTGGAGGTACATTAGAATAAGCGTAAAATATTTTTTATGTTGTTGGCTACTCAGGCATTAGTATGCGCGTCACGGGCGCGTATTGGCGAAAATACTTCATTGTTTCATTAATGGTATTCGAATAAAAGTACAATTTTATTCATATGAGTCGCCGGTATAGCGTGGATGCGACACCTCGGAATACTCCGTCCAATAACAATAAGTTGTAAACAGAAGTCTAGTTCCAAACAAAGCGTTCTGTACCATTAGCTCTAAACAGTGGCCACTTATATTGAATACCTGCACGTGATGGCACACGATATAAAACAATCAAATGCGATATTATTGCACCTAAATTGATATTGCTTCGTTTAACTTAACCAAAGTTATGTAGCCATGTAAAACGACAACAAATTTAAGCTTTAGCTTTTATTGAATGAACCACGACAATTATTCTCATTAATGGTACAGAGTAGTGTGAATGTACAAGAATTATAACCGGGCTGCTGTAAATTAATAAAGCTGTATAGACTAGAAGCTTATTATAGTAATCGAACATCAATAAGATTCTATTTCTCGTGTAACGTCGGCAATAACAACTAAATAAAGTTATAAAGTGACCGCATCACCACCGTGAGTTGCAAATAAAGTGATATTTTTTGTGTTATTCATGATAATAAAGCGATAATGTAATGCGATGATCTTTTGCAAGGTGTATAATGGTTTCCGATCGCCACCCAGTTGCGTGGGCTTCAAGGACATGCGACACGAGGATCTACTCCTTAGCATTCTATTCGATCCACCAGGACAGATCTAGAATAACAATGCGATAGATCTCTATACAGATGAATGGAATGATGACGTGATAATAATTAACGACTGATTGGCGAGGCGGTTAAGACGATGGGCTTCTGCGCAAAAATAAATAAGCCAAATATACACATATAGTCCGGATCGCAAACTCAGATACAAGTCTAGTGTAGTGGAGATCAGAAATTGTGACGGACTTTTTGGCCTTACTTGTAGATCACACAAACATTTGTCTTGATGCGGGGGTAGAGTCCGCTTCCTCTTGTTTCACAGTCGGCATCTAACTAACTGCGCCCCAGAGACTGCTTAATTGAATTATTGTAAATTTAATATACGATAATATAACAGACTGGTGTCGAGATGTAAGATCCGTTTCAGGAAATATTAAATACCTTTAAAATCAACTACGTTTTACAAATCCAATAACTCGCTTATATTTTTATCCCGTGTAAAATATTTTGAGTTCAAATATCGTATTTACGTTTACCAACGTAGCTACCATGAAACCTGATTCCCTAAAAAAACATCTTATTAATATTTTATTAATTGTCCCTAATTAATAAGATATGAGTACTGTATAAAGCCGAGCACGCGCGCGCATCTGATACCGCGCGAGACGTGGCCGGAGTCGCAATGGGTTCATCACTTGTTGCTTTAACGAGCCTTCACACCGCACCTATTCTCTTGTCCGTATGGTCCGGAGTGCTCCTTATAGTTTCATAATTCATTATACAACAAGCGCGCCCGCACACGCCCGGCGCATTACAACGAGGCACTTTGCACATGCAAACCATGGGAAATTCTGTTTACAAGAATAACGCTGAAAATTAATGAGCAATTTTGCGACTTGAAGAATTATACAAGTAGGATGTGCATAATGCTACGAGAGGAATACATTTTCGGTGTAAAGGCCTTTTGAGAATTATCACAATTATGTCACACTATTCAATTGCTAACTCATGTTATTACTACTTATTTTATTTTATTTATTTATTTAAGGACCTCCAATGAAGGATACACGACATATAAAGAAGACGTTATTCTAGTTTAAGGGTTAAAAAAAGAAGGGCACACGACAGGCAAACGTAATGTGCAGACGTAAAGGCCCGATCGAACAGCGGACGGGAAGGGTCGGTGACGCGACGCTGACGGGACTTGAGCAGTTGTAATGCACAATTCGATACAGAACATGTCACACAGAGTCTACGTCTCTTGCTCTTCTATTATAAATGACTTGTCGCGTCATCCTCGCGTCACCGCCCCTTTCCGTCCGCTGTTCGACCAGGCCTTAAAGCAAACTTAAACGTACCATCTGCGGCAGCCAGCATATCATGAAGAGCACGGAGAGCGTGGCCATCAGCCTGCTGAAGGCGACCTCCTCGGCCGTGGCCGCGTTGTGCAGCGCGGGCGCGCCGGCCTCGCTGCGCTGGCGCTGCCGGCAGCTGCTCTTGGACACGCGTCGCACCACGGGCTGCCCGCCCGTCCGCGGCGCCGTGATGGCGTACAGCGCGCGGATCACTGCCAGGTTGCAGTACACCAGGATCATGCAGAGCAGCGTTCCTGGGATCAACAAAGATTTAATATAATAGGTAAATAAATACCTAAACCCAATTGAGATAAATTGTATCTTATTATAAGGGTATCAGTAACTACGAGATTTTACAAATACTTGTAAATCAGACAAATATTTGCAAAAATATTGTGGAGAAATTTCGGTGCAGAAATCAAACCGGCGCGCACGGTGGGTCGAAACGGCTATTTTTGTGACATAGGATTTTTTTTCGGATTTTCCAATTTTTTTTGACGCCAACGTTTTGATATTATCATTCCTTACACTATTCATTCTTTGTACTTTTTTGCTTAACCCTATAATTTCGGCAAAAAAAAATATTTTAGGTTTTTAATGTATGGAACGCACTATAAAAACCTAAATTTCTACGAAGTCCTGCTAGATCCTGCGTTAAAACCTTATTTTTCTGAATCCTGGCCAGTTCTACTTTACTTGTACATTTCGAATGTCTGCATTGACTTGCAACTTTTCCAGTTATAGGGATCGGAAAAATGGTAAAAATAGTACTATTTCTAATTTTGTAATTGACATTTTAAGTCAATTTAACCACAAGATAGTAAGACAAAAACATTGTGGATATACAAACTATTATATAAAAATCTAATAGAATAACACAATAGAAGTAAATAAGTAAATATTTATTGGCATAATTGGTTGTTGTACCCAAAACATGTGGTTACACAATTAACGTAAACACAGTAATAAATCATAAATGCAAATGGACCACCAGATGGCAAAGGATTACTTTCAGTCATTAACACTGATGACATCTGGAGATTACAGGTGCATTTAGTTAATTGTTTTACAACTACTGTTTGTTTATTGTCTTTAATTAACTAAAACAAAACAAACATTCTCGTGATATCGATTGTAAACATGTTTTGTCCTTTTACTTAGTTCTATCATTAATGAGAGCATCTAGGGCAATAAAATTTGTTTATTGCCCAGGGTATAAAATGACTTATATTTTGAATTCGTTCTTAATGTACATTTATCCGTGCTACGATCCATACCATTTTATTTTGAATCCTTGTTTCGGTATCATGGAGGGTCTAGTTACTAATCTCGATTTGTTTGTTGTTTTAAGAGACCAGCTTGGATCTCTATCAGATAGCAAAAAACTTTCTGATTTTCTGCAACAGAAAATAAACGTGACTGAAGAAAATAGTGTAGTGCTTCAAAAGTTTTGTGTAAAATTCTGTTCTTCTATAACTGCTAGATGGCAAAAATGCAATCGTATATTTTCTAACTTTATTAAAAAAAATGGTGATTGGCTAGAAAGTGAAATAATTTGGCCTAAAGGACTAAAATTAAACGAAAGACACGAAGAACATGAAGTACATGAAGAACACGAAAGACATGAAGAGGACTTAAGTCTTGAGAATCTGTCTCCATCCACATCGAAAGCTTCTATAGCTTTGATTTGTCCCAGAAAATCATTCGATGATTTGTCCAACAGACAAAAACGAAGACGAGTAGACCAAATTCAAAATAATTTGTCTCAGGAAGAATTAATTGCAGCTACATCAAATACACTGAAATGTAATGGACAAGAAGCCATCGCTAATATAATAAACCATTTACTTAAAAATCCAGAAGATATAACAAAA
Source organism: Deilephila elpenor (assembly GCA_949752805.1). Classification (NCBI taxonomy): domain Eukaryota; kingdom Metazoa; phylum Arthropoda; class Insecta; order Lepidoptera; family Sphingidae; genus Deilephila; species Deilephila elpenor. The sequence continues at coordinate 210,005 of OX457116.1, forward strand.
GTGAATAATTGCTTAAATGCAAAAAAATATGTTCCATACACTGCTGATAAAGCGTTGGCGCTACTTGTTTCCCTAAATTTGTCGAAGGCACAATATATAAACCTAAGAGAATCAGCAAGCGAAAAAGGCTTTCAATTGTATCCTTCTTATTATAAATTAAAAGAAGCAAAATTGAAATGTTACCCAAGAAAGGAGGATATGACATTTAGTGATTGCACGGCATCAGTTAAATTGCAAGCTCTGCTCAACTTGACAGCCTCAAGGCTTTTGGATACAATTGAGTTCGATTTAGATTCTGCAACTGACCTGAAGCTTATCAGCAAATGGGGCTTTGATGGATCCTCGGGGCAAAGCAATTATAAGCAGATCTCTGAAGTAGGCGTGGACGATTCCAGTATATTTATGGCAAGTCTTGTTCCAATAAGACTACAACATGATGATGGAACGGTTTTATGGGAAAACGATCGAAGTTCATCCACATTTTACTGTCGTCCCATTATGTTTACGTTCACAAAAGAAACACAAATTACTGTAGCAGCTATAAAAGCTGGTATATCAGGAGAAATCGAGGCACTCCATCCATCTATATTTAGGAAAGTGAAAATTGCCCACGAATTAATGATGACAATGATTGACGGCAAAATAACTTCATACTTTTCTGAGACTTCAACAGCAGTTTGTGACATTTGCAAAGCGAAACCAACAGAAATGAATAATTTGGAATCCCACAAACTGCGATCTAAGAATGAAGAAATGTACCAGTATGGATTGTCATCATTGCATGCGTGGATAAGATGCATGGAGTGCCTACTCCACATAGCTTACCGTTTGGAGATTAAGAAATGGAACTGCAGGGGTGACGATAAAGAGAAAATGAAGACCAGAAAGTCTGCAATTCAACAAGAATTTAAAGAAGAATGTGGCTTGCTAATTGATATAGTGAAGCAAGGAGCAGGCACCACTAATGATGGTAATACGACTCGAAGATTTTTTAAAAATACAGCCATGACAGCACGTATCACTGGCATTAATGAGCAGTTGATAGAGAATTTTTATATCATTCTACAAACCATTGCGTCTGGAGAGCGTGTTGATATTACTAAATTCGCTTTATTTTCTACCGAAACCGCAAAACTATATGTTGATTTATATCCGTGGTATTATATGCCTTCCAGTGTACATAAATTATTAGTTCATGGGGCTGACATAATTAAACATTTTGGGGCTATATACCCATTGGGAAGCTGTCGGAAGAAGCCGCAGAAGCACGGAACAAAGACTTCCGAAAATATAGGGAAAATCATTCCCGAAAAATTAGTAGGATATCTTCGAATGAGGACATCTTACATAATCTCCTTTTGTCATCTGATCCAAAGATCACAAGTCTTAGATCACGCATGACAAAAAAACATGTTATGGTTCTCTCAACAAAAGCTAAAGAGCTTCTGCATTTGCCATCAAAACCAGAAGACTTAGAATTTATTAATGTAGAGAGTATTTTAGAAGATCTACAAAACAGTAGTGATAGTGAGTAGTATATAGGTATAGGCTTTATACTAGCCTTTTTTATTATTATTTTTTAATTGGGGTTATTTCCATCATTTGTTTTTTTTTAATCTGGCACGGCACATATACAAGTTTTCCTTGGTATTTGTTAATTTATTAGATTAATTTATCTTATTTGTGTCAAATTTACTGAAGATAATTGTAAAAAATCTTTTGGGAAATATTGAATTTTATCATTTCTTTCGAACTGCATAACTGAAAAAGTTGCAGTTCGATGCAGACTTTCGAAGTATAGAAGTATAGTAGAACAGACCAAGATTCAGAAAAATAAGGTTTCAACGCAGGATCTAGCAGGACTTCGTAGAAATTTAGGTTTTTATAGTGCGTTCCATACATTAAAAACCTAAAATATTTTTTTTGGCCGAAATTATAGGGTTAAGCAAAAAAATACAAAGAATGAATAGTGTAAGGAATGATAATATCAAAACGTTGGCGTCAAAAAAAATTGGAAAATCCGAAAAAAAATCCTATGTCACAAAAATAGCCGTTTCGACCCACTGTGCGGCGGGCTCTCGTTTCTCGGGTCTCAATAGCATTTGTCTCCTATAAGCCGGAATTACAAGTTTTAACGCTGTTTGTTTTTCCCGCCCATAGCACCTTGTTAGAACTTAGTTCTAGGAATTTCTATTAGATGTTTAAACAATTATATTACAAAGTAGTGCACGGAACCGGAATGCATCGGCGAAAAACAAAATAATATTTAACAAGACGCAGTTTTCATAAATACGAAGCGCATTTCCTTCTCAACGGTTTTGTTTGCCGGACGTGAGACGTATCAGCGCACTTCCCGCCATTAATATAAACTGCAATACTTCAAAACACCACTAATATTATAAATCCTACTTCCTACTTCTTGCAAATATTATGAATGCAAAAGTTTGTTAAGAATTTTAATGTTTGTGAGAATTAGTCAACGAAGAAATTCTGTAGCATTTTGGGATATTTGTACACAGATAGATCGTAATATAATATCTTGCATTTATATGTTTTTACTCTAATTTTTCCCCAGCAATTGGTTCAAAAGCTATCCGGACAAAGTCTCAAACAGAAGCCAGTAACTACAAGAATCACAAATTTAAATGTTTCTACAACATCGCAGACAATTACATCGACATTATCATAACTTCTATGTCTTGTCTTAATTATCTACCGACTAATTAGAGAGCAAATTGTGTGATCGTCGATTTGTTCCCATAGTTAAGTATTTAATGCGTAATTTTTCCTTCAGCATTCCCAGTAAAAGTATTTAGTGGCGGCAAATAGCGCAGATAAGCGAGTTCCCCATAATGAGTCTCTTATGTGTTTAGTGTAGTGGCGCTTCTGAAGGCACGCCCAGACAGACATCTCCAACTTAATTATTAACAGGAGCGGATTGAGGGCCAACGGAATAAATTGATATTTGTAATGCAAAAGAATAGCCAATTTATATATTATATATAGATAGAGAACTGATACTAACTACTGCACATTTAATAATCGAATATAATTATTTGTTTCAGTCTGTAATTTATGGATAATAGGTACCTATGGCTCTAACGCAATTAGACACATTTAATTTTTATAGTTTATACGTTAATATTTTATAAAGGAAGTATAAAATAAATATTACATGCTTTCTGTTATTACGGGACGCCTCAATATACTTATATCCTGTGTTCCATTCTAATTATCCTTATTTGTAGACAACAAATGTCTTATTTACATAATAATAATGACGAATTTACACACAATCCCGAGTTTGTAATTTTATTCATATGAAGGCTATATGAAAAATTCCTCCACGCATATAGTGCTCGTACATTTTATTCATATTACACATACTTATGAATTTATCTTTACGCCTGTATCCCGAAGCGATAGGCAGAAGCACCCCCAGAGAGACGGTTTGCCAAAATTTTATTCGTCCTAATTAGTGTCTAGGGGGGGGGCTGGATCACCTTGGGCACTTATAGGTGATTCAATGACTTTCAACCCCCACAGAGTATGAATATTCAAATGATTTGCTTTAACGAGTCTGAGTCCGTGCCAGTATGTTCGCGATTACTATAATGGGCGCAATGTTTGGCGTTTTATTGTCCTCTTTGCGGCGATGTCAGTAAACCTATTGTTGATCTGTTCGGGTGTCTGCTCGTCACGAAGTACGTATGTGCCGCGTTATTGTATTGTATAACTCGGCGGGCGTGATGCCAGGATGCAACTCATCTGATAAAGAGGGAATCACTCATACATTACCGCAAGTACTGCAAGCTTCGGATATTTCGCATACTTGGTATAAAAATAACGTATTCCCCAACGCGTGCATGTATTGTGTAATGTTTGTAAATAAATGAAAGTAAAAGAAAAAGAAATACTATGGAAGAATTTCTGAATCAAATTCTTTCAATATGAATCATAAAAACATATTACAGTCGTATGCCAGAAGACCAATGACCTTATGTTGTAAATTGCAGAAGTGTGAGACGTTCCCAAAGGAGGTGGGACGAGAAGTCTGAAATATTATCTAGCTATTCGATTTAACACAAGACATTTCATTCCAGTTATACTGTCGCAAACTTGTTATAGTATTATGATAATTATTAAAATTTTACAATGTGATTGTATAATCTAACTAATTCAACATAGATTATAATTATTTACATTACATTCTTTAGTTTCTAAAAGTTTTATTCTGATTATGCATTAACGTTCTTTAAGCAAATAAAAATTGTCTTTGCTGGATTTATGTACGTGGTATTCCATTTATATCAGCATAATTGCTTAGATTGTTGTCTTACGTTAAAAGGTAACATACTAGCCAGATCTGCATTGAATTTTCCATCAGTCCATCATATATATTTTTTCATGTTGCAGGGATCAAATCTTTGGCCTCGTATCATAGCGCGCGCTACCAGTAGCTGCACGGAATGTCTCAATCAAGAACTCACCAAAGATAACATAGAAGACTGCATATACGAAATCGGTGGTGGAGACCGCCTCTCTGTACCGCAGGCAGCGGCCCTGCGCCTCGTCGTAGTAGAGGCCGAGGCCCAGCACGGGCGCGCACGTGAGCACGGCCGCCCAGAACCACGACACCAGCAGCGCCGTGCGGATCACGTAGTACGTCACTTGCTGCAACAACACAGATATCAGATATAAATATATCACCACCCACTATAACGGTGAAGGGAAACACCGTGAGGAAAACTGCATACCATAGCGATTCGGAAGAATTTCTATGGTACGTAAAAGTCCGCTAAGCCGCAATAGGCCAGTGTGGTGGACTGTACGGCCTAACCCCTCTAAATCATACTCGCCATTGTAGAGAAGGCCTCTACCCTGCAGTTGGACGGTATACGGATATGGGTTGATACAGATACAGAAATAAATATATAGTCATACACATAGAACGTTGCGCAAGGCCCAGAAAAAGATGGCGAGATGAGTTGGACAGGCGGGAGAAAGACTGGCTCCTGCCAGTCTCATCGATCCTCGAGCAGTGAACCGGGACAAATGGAAGGAGGTTAGAGTAAAATATTGTAATAATGGACATATTTAGGTATACGTTAAGGTCTCCTCACCTAGAATAATTAATAAATATACTTCTCGTTATTCTAACGGTAGCGAACCAATTTCAATTTTAGAACGAATAAGGCGATTTTAGATAAGTAAGTATACCTAACTATAAGATTATCCTTTCTTCAGATACAAATACTTTCTTCTGACTTTAGATACAATGAAACTAAAAATTTCGAAAAAAAGAGACGATTTTTTTATTTTTATAAACCATTTTTTTAAAACACGCAATGGTACGGTATTAAATTAATATGTCGGCAAAAACAACGTGTTGTCAAAACAGGATGATACTTAAAAAAATACAAAAACATATCGTCGCTTTTTTTTCGAAATTTTTACTTGCATTGTGTCTGAAGTCACTAAAACTACCACCTGGTTTCGTTTTCGGTCGCAGTCTGGATAAACCCGGTATACGTACCATGTATCTATACAAGGCTTTTTAAAATATTATAAAGTTGTGTCAATTCACTTCAAGTATGTGTATGAAAAGTATTTTAGAAGATAAACATGGTTGATGACTAAGTGAATCACTTAAAGAACAGTAATTACTTGCTGATAGAGTATGGTGCAAGTCGAGGTGTTTCTGCACAATTTACCTGTCGCATACCGCCGTACCCTCGCGGTGGAAACCACGCTAAAACCAGTTTACAAGCTCCAACTATGTGCCAACATAATCTGTATATTATGCAATTTAATGAAAGATTCACACTTGAGTGCAAACTGCCAATAACTCTATATTGTTACTAGCTGTGCGGTCCGTGTTTGCCTGAGTTTAATTAATATCCCTTCGTAATCTTATAGATAAGAATATATTGATATTGAGTGTTATCCCATCCCGTTCCAGTCTGTCTTATGCTTTCCCTCCCCATTTCTTTCCCTTCGTAGTCTTACCATATGAAAAAGGAAAAGCCGGGTCAGCCTCCTACTTTTGAATAAAGTTGGTTCAGGTAGTTATGTAGTATAAAACAAAATTCTAAAAATCCTCAAGCTTAGCAAGGCATCTATTTTGATTTCGGTGTCTGTAGACACATAGAAGCACATGACTCCTCTTCTTTCTTAAAGCGCAAGGAGGCACTTATGTAAAATACCATAATTACAGCAACTGACAAAGTCGAGAGCTCCTTACAACACGCGAGCTTAGTTTTTTTTTAACACAAAAGTCTTTCCTTCCAACCCTTTATTTTAGAGAACGCTACACAGTACTAATACGCTACTCTCTAGAATAGGTTTTACTTTATTGTGTCGAGCTGGGTTTACAGTAATGTTTTTTTCGGTTGTCGCATAGTTCCCAGGGCGAGACGTGCTGTGTGTGCTTAACCCACAACTATTGCCCTACTATTCCTGTTAATCGTTTAAAGTAACGGTTTATAAAACGCATTTTGTAACGTAATTATAAAATGCCCTACATTGCGTTTGTATTTTTAATAGACAATGACAAATCTCTACTATTTTCAGTGTTCCGTGGATTTAAAATAGCAATAGGTACTAATCGATTGTATTTATAATTCTCTTTACTTTCGACTGCTCTCAACTCCGCACACATAAATCATCCATTACAATAATATAATACTCTTTCAAGACAGTTGATGAAAGGGCTAATGCGGCTCAAAGCTCTACACATTTCTTTCATCTCTGTCAACTGAATGATAATGTAAATACAATGTGGACGTCATACAAGGCCACTCGATCAAATATATACCAAGACAGAAGGATATCAAACGTCCTTGCGTGTACCGCTAATGTGATCTGCTCCCGTCAGATAAATATTACTGGGTGACTGGACTGAACAAACAATACGAAAGGAAAACACAAATGAACACGCGTGAAATTGGACGGCTATCCAATGACTAAACATTTTATATTGTATGACTGTGACTTGGTTTATTAATCGGACAGATTTACACAAAAAAATACAAAATATTCTTTGTAGGTAATTTTTAGTTTAACAGTAAGATTGATAAGAAAATATTATTAAGAAACCGTTCATAGTGAGTAGTTATAGTTCATTGTGAGTGATTGTGTTTAATGAGCTCGTCTAATTTACAAATCTGATTAACCACATCAGCTTTTTGTGTCTTTGTATTCTCAAAACTTTTTGGATAATTTTGTTTTAAATAATATCGTCGAAAGAATAATTAAATATTGCCTTCTTTGTAATGTATACACAAAAATGAATACCTTGATAGGTATGTACACGTAATACTCTATAAAGTTTTACTTCAAAAATTGTTAGTTTCAATTGTATTCCGCAGAGAAAATATGTTGTATTGTTGGAAAATGGAAATGAAATGAATACAAAACGAATGTAAATAAAATTCACACGGGTGTCAATTTGTGAACGAACAAAGTTTTGTAATCTCGCCTCAACGATCAAAATTGCGATTTATTCATCTCAAGCAACACTATTATTCCATCGACCCATTTTAATGTTACATAACAATATCTTAGGGATTTCGTCTCTTTACTTGCCCTATTTTAGTAAGATTATGCAAAGAATTTCCTTGAATAAAAATCTGGAATTATTCAGTAATATTTTTTGGACTTGTCTTTTGTATATTGCTTATTTGTGTATGTATAAACTTTATGGCCAGTCAACTCTTGAACTTCCTCGTATTTATTGATGTTCTTAAGATTAACTGAAAATTCGTGATTTGGTGTTCCAGTATATAAATGTATTTATTAATAGTTAATTATTTACTGATGCGCTAAGTAACTATCGCATCCATTGCATTGTTACTACGGGAGGGGTAGCAAACGAACCATCCGTACCCCGCAAGCTATCTTTCAAATAATTCTAATGGCTTTTACTTCACATGTCGTCCTTCAATCGACGCCATCTCCTTTGCAATTATAATGTGCGTACGTGACGGATTATATTCAATCTGGCGTCTTCTTACCGTTGTCTATTCGTATGGATTTGGGTTATTGCGAAGTGGTAATATCATATCAAATGTACTATTGGTACTACAGCCATTGTTGGGCTCTATCGATCTCCATCACACCTGGACCTTACTAATTTTTACGCGAGTCTAGAAAATGTTGTTAGTTCAATAAAAACATACAAAAGCATGGTCGTCATAGGTGATATGAACATTGACATTAAAAAGGAGAATAACTGTGATCGAAATTGTAACGAATATCTTCTTGTCGCGGCCTTCTTGGGATTACTTCCAGCGCATACGCGTCCTACGAGACACAAAAATTGCCTTGATCACATTTTAGTAAAAACTGATGCTCCGGCAAAAACCGTGATATTGGATACGCATATAACAGACCACCAACCAATATTATTTTTTCTCGAACAGCGCAAAACTAACTATCATGGTTTTACAAAGCATAATATTACTAGACTGAATTATCTTGCGATTGAAAAAGACATCAATAAATGTGATTTTGGGCCAGTTATGGAAACTCATGATGCAAACTTAGCAACTGATATACTGATTTCTAAAATAAAGAACTGTATTAGTATACACACGGCACAAAAGACTATTACAAGACGAAGTCGCCTCCTAAAGCCCTGGATGACAGAAGGTCTTCTTCGGTGCATTCGAAACCGCGATAAAATGCATATGGATGTAAGAAAAAATAGCAGCAACAATATTCTTCTTATAACCTATAAGAGATACCGCAATTTTTGTAACGATTTACTCAGAAAACTCAAATGCAAATACGAAAAAGAACAGTTTAGTAATGCTGGAAAGAATACCAAAGCCATGTGGGATGTTATAAACTCAATTACAGGCAGAAAACGTCAGATAACACTTCCAACGGAACTACTTCACTTGTCAGCTGATGAGTACACATCTATAAACTGCGTAAACCAGTATTTCGTTGGCCTAGGGGAGAAGCTGGCTTCCAAAATCAGACTTCCAGACAAACAAAGACCACACAACGAACTGTCTCCACCTTGCAACTCTCTAGCTATCACACCGGTGACTGAACAGCAAGTGGCTTCCATTATTGCCTCACTTCGGAGAAACTGTGCTGCAGGTTGGGATAATATACCACCCCTAATAGTTAAACTATCTAGCAATAAATTGATATCACCCATAACTCACATATGTAATACCTCTATTGCCACAGGGATATTCCCCAATAGTATGAAAAAAGCCCTGGTAACTCCTATTCATAAGGATGGGAATAGAGAACAGGTTCAAAATTATAGACCTATATCAATTTTGAGTAGTGTGTCAAAGATTCTAGAAAGGATATTGAACAATTGTCTAACAGATTACCTTGTAAAATACGATATTATATCTAAGAATCAATATGGGTTTAGAGCTGGTGTATCCACTGAAGATGCTGTCGTAAATTTCACCGAGGCTGTAGTTGACAAATTAGACAAAGGTTTTAAGTGTTATGGTGTATTTCTGGATTTATCGAAGGCCTTTGATACGGTTTCTATCCCCATCCTCATATCAAAATTGGAAGCCATAGGAGTTCGTGGACTGACCTTGGATCTTTTTAAAAGTTATCTGACAAATCGCACCCAGGCGGTGAAGATTGATAACAAAGTAAGTGAAGAGGCAAAAATTAACTACGGTGTCCCACAGGGGAGTATCCTTGGGCCTACCTTGTTCTTGGTGTACGTAAACGAGTTGTGTAAGATGAAAATCACTAACTGCGATATTTTTGCATATGCTGATGATACAGCCTTGTTAATATATGGTGACACCTGGTTAGAGGCCAAGTCCTTAGCTGAAGACACGTTAAGAAGAGTAAACTCTTGGTTATCCTCAAATCTGCTCACACTAAATGTAGAAAAGACCAAGTACATACGCTTTTATATTCAAAATACAAAAACCCCTCCTGCCGAAACATTGTCTCTCATCGCTCATCAATGCACGAATAATAGTAACACAAACTGCACCTGCATGCCATTGAAAAATGTTACTTACATTAGGTATTTAGGAATCTTAATTGATGAAAGACTTGACTGGCGACCACAAATAACTACCCTCACACAGCGGCTAAGAAAGCTTATTTACATTTTCAAAAATCTCCGTTACTCTTCAGATCCTACCATTATGAAGATAGTGTATGTAGCTCTTTGCCAATCCATTCTCAGTTACTGTATCCCTGCCTGGGGTGGAGCTCATAAGACCCTGTTTCTGCAATTGGAGAGAGCACAGAGATACATCCTCAAGGCCATGCATCACAAGCCACGTCTGTACCCCACTGCCAAATTATATAAGGAGAGCAATGTTCTAACCGTGAGGCAGATATTTATTCTCCGTGCCCTTCTGCGAAGACATATAGACCTCCCCTTGAACAAGAACACGGCAAGAAAAAGACTAGGTGCTATTGTTTGCCAGCCCGTAAAATGTCGGACTACATTCGCAAGCCGACAGTACAGTGCCCTGACTTCTAGACTGTACAATAAAATAAACAGCAAGATTTCCCTGTATAAACTATGTAAATATAAAGCGAAACAAAAATTATGTGCTTGGTTACAATCTTTAGATTACAATGAAACTGAAAACCTATTAATGGTTTTAAAATAGAAATTCATGCAGCAGAAGTAGATCATTATTAATTGTTAATTAATTAATTAATTGTTATAGTACTAAACGAAAATTTGTATTAACATTAACTTACTTTTAATAATAGTTCATAATTATTTATTTTATCCTGATATTAACTCCACTTTAAAAATACATATAAATTATTGTGATTATTACTCTTATAGAAATTAAATGTACAACAATGTCCACCTTTGTCGATGCTACTTAATAGCTAGTCTAAAACGGATGTAAACCGATTCCTATAGTACGAGCATGACTCAGTTTAGGAATCGGACTACCTTGTATATAATGCCCTGTACAAGTTTTTCTGTGCACCCTTATTGTATGTACATGCTTATGTGTTGTTTCTTTTTGTACTACTTATTGGAAATAAAAATTTATTATTATATTATTATTAAATGTTTTCATCTTCCTCCCCATTTCTCAGACTTGATAGAGTAGGTGCACAATGATTGAATATGAATGAAGCTGAATAATAGAAATCACTGACATTTCAAAATCTGCATTAACGAAGGAAGCATCGTGAGGAAATCTAATAATCTCTGGGCTAAATAATAATCAATAAATAATAAATAATAATAAAATAATCTTGGATACAGTTTTTACTAATGTAAACACTTCGGCACTTTTCATGCACTTTAACAGAGGTTACTGATTTTAAATAATAAATTTTTCCGTCGTTTCGTTCGACACTTGCAGTTCGTAGAGTTTTCATACCGCGCACTACTTCAACAAGCGATTCACCTCCCGAATCTGATTTATTACATAGAAAACACAAATCAGCCATAATTCTTGAAATTGTACGTCCGTAGTTTACCAAGAAACATGAAACTGAAAATGATAAAATATAATATAATAGTTAATAAATATTGACGAATATTTATAATCATAGATTTATCGATAGTTCATCAACTATATATGGCGCGTTTTCGACCGGAGGCACCGGTTGACCTGAAGTGATGCCTGAAGTGTGACCGCGCGCTCTCCGCCCTCTATCTCGAAAACGGTTCACCGTATAAAATTTTTTTTAAACAAAATTTGTAGAGAATTTTGTATTCTACAATATTGATAATAAATACAATTAGCAAAAAACCCATAGGAAATGAGATATTTCCAAAAAAAGCGCAAAAAACCGATTTTTGAAACTTTTGACCTTGAAATTTAATAGTTGCTTACACCCTACCATATGTAGGTTTTGAGACTACTTTTAGGGTGTCAATATACAAATATTTACAGACTTACAGCAGGGTATCTCGAATTCCGAGGTGAACTTACTATAATGACTGGACTATCAACTTAATCAAAATGGGCGAAATAGCGGTGCATGCTCTGGAAATCTCTTTATCAATTCGACCTCAGTGGCCTGATTCTATCATAAGAAAGCAATCAAATAACTCTCTGGTAAACAGGAAAAAAATATTTTCATCTTGGTTTAAAAACATTTCACGTTGTAGGTATGTGAAGATATTTATAGACTCGAAGTGCGTACATCATACTGCAATTTCATTAACACCTTTTTTTATTGTTTGTTTTCAAACTCGATTGTAAAGATGTAGCAACGAGATTTATAATATATACATGAGACCAAAGACGTTTTACAAAAATGAGACTATTTAAATGATTTAAACAGTTACATGAGTTGCCAGGCACCGGAATTTGTGTAAGGTGTGGTATGGCAATAAGGTAGATCGCTCTCTTGCTCTCTTGGGATGAATATGATGACGGCAAATCGTCGATGGAATTAACAGCACTTTTGTCTTCTGCTTTTAAGATATAACAAGGATCTTTTACTAAGCGTGAAAGTATTTGTATACTGTAGAGCATTTTGTACAAGTGTTGCAGAAAGATTCATCCATGGATTAGCCGATTAACCGACTTAGATCAGCGTGGTGGACTATATAGTCTAACCTCTCGTAAGGGAACTCTCGATTGTAGAGAAGGCCCGTGCCCTGCAGTGGGACGGATGTATATGGGTGCTAAAAACAAAAAACATCTTAATGAAAGATAGAGTTACGAATGATTTCCGTACAGGTGTGAATCGACGCCGCCGTGCTACACATTACTTGATGAGCGCAGAGTGTTGTACGTGCCAGGAATACCAGGAAGCGAGACAAGTGAACTAATTTTGGAGCGGAACCCGCGCACTAACAATAAAACAATTAACAACTAAACCGCACCACGCGTGCCGCCAGCCTACGTGAAATTATGAGGTGGTGGCGGTCCATTTGATGGGCTTGTTTATTCATTATTATTGATTGAGACGGTGGTTTATTAGCAAATGTAACCTATCTCGACTTTGTGAATTATCTATATTAACATAGTCGTAGACATTTTGTGCTTTAGGCCAAATTTTAGCACTTAGACTTCCCTTCTCCAGAAAAGTACAGCTACTTTGGCCTTTTAATAGATTGTTCTTGTTATAAATTACTCTAAATTTGCTTAAGAGCAGTATGTTATACCTAAAAGTATATTTTTGTCGATTGATCAACATTAAATTTCAGCTAGTTTAGAAATATATATAGTTTATTTTACAGTAACTCAATACTAATATACAAAATTATTTCGTTAAAGTTCACAGCATAATGTTGTCAATAAACCGATTGTATTAGTGAAAGAGCCACGAACAGTGCAGCTACAGGGAGAACTGGTTCAATTTGCGTTTAATTCTATGCGTTTAATATTAATTCAGCCCATTCAACATTGTCAAATCGGTTCAATAAATCTGTTAATAATTATGTCAGCATGCTACTGTCGATATTCATAAGATATGTTCATAGAGCTTCTTTGTCTATTCCAAAGACATCTCGTTTTATCATCATTGTATATAATCTAATTGATCTAATAAGTTATTGACCCTTGATGTGGATGTTTTATATTAAATCTTAAGTTTTTGAGTGTATTTGACCATCTTTTAGTAGGAATACTTAAACGAAGTGTATGTGGCCTGCAAAGTTTCCAAATATTCAGACCAGGGTTTGCTTTAACAAAAAGACAACCACTCACACTTGTAAACATATAAACTCCTTTAAAGAAACAACAATAACAGTTTCCAATTGCGGATAACACCAAATAGCGATGCTACATCAATGCAAAAACTTTTCTGCGTGATGTTTACTATGGGGAAAACATTTTTATGTACCTTTTTATAGGTGTAGAGAAGCACTTGAGCATTCTGCCGCCGAATGTGTCTGTTTATGATGTTGTTTTGACGGCCGCTCATACAATTTCGCGAGTGAAAACCCGGTTACAGCCCGGATTAGAACTATGAGTGTTGTTGTTTTATCATTTATTGATATTGCTTTGAATTAAATCAGATTTAGAGTCAAGTAAAATCTTTTAATTATTGTGAACCCTTAAAAATAAACGTTTAGGTAAACGCGTATGAACGAATGCGTTACATTCACATTTTCTTTTAAAGTTACTTTATGATCCTTTCTGATAAATATTTTGTACTACAAAAAAAAAACAATTTATAAATTGATTCTTTAAATAGAAGGAACTCAAGCTGATATCACCATTAATACGAGATTCGACAAACTGTTATGTACTTATACACAAATATGAACTTTTGCAGGTTGTCGTTGATTACATGAGTCAGTTTATTGGAGCTGTAATATAGCTGGCATTGGATATCCAATTATCGATGTTGTAATCCGAAATCAGAGTGCAGTGTATGCATTGCGTCTCTACCCGACATTTTCCGATAACGGGCGTAAATATATAACTGCTGCCTACGGGACTTGTTAACAATTGAGAGTTCAGTAGAGAATGCTTGGACCACCGTGTAAGCAGCTAGACTATTGAAAATCATGCACAGAAAACCTTCATTTTTAAAGTGCGTGGTGTTTGTCTAAAAATATTCGCACGACTCTGAAAAGTCCGTATTGTGAGTTTTTTGAACCTACGTTCATCATCACTGCAATTTGCGCACGGTTCGATCACACAAGGCCACCATGCACACTTGAATAAACGTGGAAAATTAAAATGGATTTTGCTAACTGTATTAAAAGATGAAATTGACACGACTCTAAACTGCGTATTGTCATGAAAGCTGCGTTGGTATGGAAGTTTCCTCGGGCTTGCGTGATCTTTCTAATATGGCTGACTCCATTTTACATTTTTATGGTGACAAATTCTCGTTTTCATCTGTTTATTAAGTCTCTGACGTTGTTGGTGGCCGCGAACAATGTGCAATTTGTGCCTTCGCTGAGCGATCGCTAGATAGCCGCATGAGAATTAGGCTTTAACGACACGTACACCTGTTGGGCCTAACATGGGCAATCACAATAAGTTTTGCACGAGCAATTTAATTTAATGCGACAGTTTAGCTAAACACAATGACTCATATAGGAGTGTTATAATGAAATACGAGTAAGTAATTTCGTCTCGATATGTGATACAAATCTCTTCACTAGACAATCTTAAGTTACGGGCAATCTATGGTAGTTTTTCCAAATCGGACAGCCAACACATAGATACTTGATTGCTCGAGTTGTGAACCGAATCCAAGACCTTCACAGCCCATGTTATATGCCGCCAATGAGGCAAAGGTATTACAGATTAACAATATACTTTTAGTACCACAAAGGTAGATGTAACTGAGAATTTTAAATTTTATTCAATTCTCTGGTTCTAACGATGGATAGACTAGACATGCCAATTACAACAATATTTCACCTTGCTTCAAAGTTAAACAAATACACAAACCATATTAGCAATTTATAATGTTATCATAGATCAGTGCGTACTTTATTGCTCCACCTTGTCGTGTCTATGATTCACGTGTTACACATACCGAACCATAAACCATAAATTATAAAAGCTCATCGCTTGTCTGTGGTGGGCGGAGACAGATAGACTCTATTATGTATGTTCATCGTGTTAATAAATCAATGAAAAATAATATTGTAACTGAAATGTTGAGAAAAAATATCATTTTTCTATGGTATGTAAAGTCCACCAACACGCACTAGGCCAGCGTGGACTATATGGCTTAACCCCTTACATTCGTACTCTCGGTTGTAGATTAGGCTCGTGCCCTGCAGTGCGACGTATATGAGCTGATACAGAACAGTACAGTATGTAATATATCAAAAGATAAAGGTAATCAATATGCTAGGTATGTTTGTTTTAATTCATCTGTAAAATTATAAATTCAAAATATCCTTTTGGTTTACTCTTTTCTACACAAAATCACAAATAAAGAACGTATTCATTATTGTTTCACGTGAAACTGCAGGATAACAAGCGTGAAGTTATAAGGACCACGGGATCAAAACTGCAAGTAAAAGTTATTAATAAGTAATTCCTAAAATACATACATACATACATAAACTCACGCCTTTATTCCCGAAGGGGTAGGCAGAGGCGCCACAAGGACACCCACATTTCGCCTTGTATGTACAGTCCCACGATGTGATAGGGGGCGAGCCTATCGCCATATCGGGCACAAATTCCTGACTCCGGGCTGATAATGAATAGAAAAATCCAATATCACTTTGCCCGACCCGGGACTTGAACCCGAGACCTCAGCTTTGTAACCGTACCGTAATACAACTACGCCACCGAGGCAGTCCTAAAATACTATATTGATTTATCCAGCTTTTACAATACTAAGGACTGTCAGGTATTTCTACTACCCTTTCACGAGTTTTATCAAAGTGCATATAGAGGTCGCTACTCAATCTAGTATAGTTATTTGTATAACAAGATTTGAAGATTGATAATGTTGGTGCTAGCGAGATGTCAGAACGCGGCTTCAACTCGATTGATTACTTGCACTACGTATTTACTATATTTTCAGCACAAACATTATCGGGGCTGGATTGTGTGAATTAGGTCGGGGCCCCGTCTCATCACTAAAGTATTAACTATTGTGTTCATTAAGATAAGTGATGATATCAAGAAGCACAAACATGAAATGAATATTTGTTTAATTCGCGGATCAGAACTCATAATACTGAAAGTACTAACTTGGATTGCGGTCAATTAACAATTTGCTTGTGACATAGAGATCTTTTAAACAACCGTATTACCAGCTGATGTGCTGATTGTATGAGAAGCTTAAGACAAGTGCCAATTTTTCTTTAGCTTTTCATACAATAACTGAAATTCGTAACAGATAAGGCCCTTAATGATTTTCAAAATTACTATTTTTTAACAAGTTTAGATGCTGATGACAATTCAAAAAGCTTCGTACCAATTATTATAAATAAATGAAGTATTTTATTGTTATTTTTTATAATGATTAATCTTTTTCGATCTTTGAAAGATCGATTCACTGGTATCCGATTCAGATCGGGAATCGATCCATTGTGATACTAAAAATCGATTCATACCAAAATATCGAGCATGTACTAGTACGGGTAATATAATCCATTTTAATTAAACCTACATCCAGCTCTGTACTGATATCCGTCGGTGAGCCGCGAGCCAGGCAGAAGGTAATCTTCGTGATGTATGCAGTGAATGCGGCGCTCTCGAGCTAAAAATAATTGTGTTGGCTTATCGATGAGCAATGGATTGTCAATAACAAGCGCCCGTCGCGAGGACGCGCGTCCTCACGTATAATATGTGCGGGTTCATAAGCATTTGCGGGATTTATTTATTATATACCATGGAGTAGGAAAGGACAAATGTAATAGGTTATAGCCAGAATAGTGTTTTTTTCACCAAATTTCGCAAAAAAGCATTATTTTTTCAATTTTTTAAATCTCATCTTTTTGGGTGGTAAATACCTAGTTTTTGCGAAAATAGTAATTGAAACCCTTGCGTACCATCACGTCTTTAATAATAAAAAGGTGTACATCATTATTTAATGTAAACAATGTATTTATCACCCAAATACGACGATAAGTAAATATACAAAAAAAAAAGAATGTTAACGAAATTTTTAGTTGCTTTGTGTGAAGTCACTAATACTACCACCTGGCTTCGTTTTCGTTCGCAGTCTTGATATATCCTGTATGATATATTTGTATGTGTAGTGTGAATGAAATAAATAAGTAAGTAAGCCGGCGCGGGGTTATTCTTACAAGAAAGCTGCCAGAGTAATTGCTGAATTCCAAACGTAAAATAAACATTCCTTATAAAACTTCATTAAATTCCTTACACAGTAACTGAGCAATAAGTGACAAGAGAAAACGCTCTGAGGAGCAAAGTAAACAGTTTATTTGTAATAAACAACGCATCGTGACACAGTAATGACTGTGGTAATGACGGAGTCTGTTCTCCACCGAGCATGATTCATGCGCTATAATCAACCCTGTTATTCTGGGCTATCCCGTCCAAATATAACCAATATTGTGGCTTTTGTAATAATTGATGGATGTTCCATCATTCACTTTACTTCTTGAGGCAATATAATCATAGAAAGTCATAAATTCAATGCAAATTGTGACATCACAATTTAATCCTTTGAGAAGTTGAGTGTCTTTGTATTTTTAACACATAGTTTTATAAATCAGATTATAAATTAGACGAGCCTTAGTCAGTTATCTCAGGAAAATTGTCAATGAGGGTTATATTATTAAATAAAAAAAATGGAAAGTATTTCTTTGTAAAATCGTATCGCCACTTCATGATTGACTTTTGCTTAATCTCCAACTTTTCAAGTATGATGATTTTACACTTGTAAGCTTTATTTATTAGGTCAAGTGTTATTGGAAAGCTGTTTACTTATTTGCTATAGCTAATTGTTTTCCAATACTCGTTTGCCAGCGGTAGGGTTTTTAATGTAATTTGATAGTTAACACAATGTCCTCGAGTAGACGCAGATGTCAATTACACGTCAATAAAGGCGATTAAAATGCAGTTTGATCGTCAGTAGTGCTGTTTGTGCGATGGGTACGGATTTTTTCTATTAATCATGTGGACTCATGAGGTAGCAGACCGCCGTTGGACTTTTCTAATGTCATTGTTACCGTCAATATGCGGTTTGATTGATTCATAAAGTAGTGTTTTTATATTGCTGATGGGGACAGAAGCGTTGGCGGACCTCCTGATTGAAAGCGCTCTCGATTTATGGAGTTTTTTTCACGTCAGAAGTAAAATATTTAAAATATTTTAAGGATTAAAAGTGCGAGTATTAGATCTTATATCTTCCAAATTGGCGGGAAGGGGCAATAGATTGTCATAAATAAAATGATAGATGTTTTTCCCAACATAAAGATATTGCAAAAAAGAAATGTAAAATATATTTGTCTTAATTAAATTGGGAAAATTCCTCCAGGAACTTGGGTCACCTTTGCAAGTATATGTGAAAAAGCAGCTTTTAGCGCAATAGCTTTTCTTAAAATAAACACACTTAAATAATGGTGAATGTATATAGTTTTTGTAAGTTAGCGAGTTGCAGTTAAATGTGCTACTGACAAATCAAGTTCGCGAAAATGTCATTAGAAAGGTCAGTGAACCGTAAGCGCCAATCCAATAACTAAATGCTAAATACTTTGCGTGTGTATCGAGGTAAATACTAGAATGTAATAGATACAACAAACAATATTTAAACATGGCTAAACTTTTATCGTCAGCTACAGGATATCGATACACCATGACTAACAAGTGTAAATATCTTCCTGTATAGTTAAAAGCGAGCTGTTGGAAGTAGCCTGTATCCAAGGCCCTTTTACTACCTTTCTCAAATTAGCAATATTTTAAATGGATGTCCAAAGGTCAATTAGATTGATCGCCTGACTTGCAAACCTTATGTGTCAGGGCAATTCTGTTAATGCAGAATATTCTTATAATTTCACGACTTTTCGCTTGATTTCGTATTAAGCGAATAGGTTTTTAAATCTTCAACGATAGCCATGGTTGACTTAAATTTTCGTGAAGAATGTATACATGTTAGTTTTCTCAAAGTGAGCCTTCATAAGATTCTTCACCAACTCTTGCGGGTTGATACTCAGTTCATATAGCACTGTTTTTATGATTCATTATTGTCATTTTCTCTGATTCGTACTCTCGATTGTTAGGAGGCCCGTGCCCTGCAGTGGAGCGTGCATATCTGGGCTGATACAAATACAAACAGGTTGTCATTTCGTTGTGCCAGTATAAAAATAAATAATTAAATTTGTATCGATCCCCCCATTCTTACCAGTCTAGACGTGCACGCATCCTTTCCCGGTGCGGGCACACCTGCTCCTCGCACCATTGTTCGCGTTCATATGGATTCAGCGTTCGGTTTCACTCCGATGTGATTCCTTGGGTTTCCCTTGTGTGTGATTCTTTTATTTGAGACAATGTAAAATGAGTGAATTGATCGCCTGATAGAGTACGTAAGCTTTAAACGCGATTTTGACCAGACGCAACAAACCTCAATACATTATTATTACTTAACTAGTCGATGACGAAATTAATGAGGCTATAGATAATTATTAATATAAAAACCACAAATCATGGAAAATCCAGGTAATAATAAACATTATATCGTGGTTGCATCATCTCTGCCATATTATCCTCTTCATGGGACGTTTACACTTTTAGCGCTGGCTTTTAGATGGTTAACAATAACGTAGTGTTTTATATTCTCTTTGGTTAACAAAGCCAAAAGTAAACTGCTAAGTTTTTGATATGATAAGACTTTGTAAATTGTATATTTACCCTCGTAAAAATAATGTGTTTAATAGTGGATCTCCTGTATCTAAGGAACAGGAATTATTTAACTAAAATAATAATACATACATACATAAACATCATGCCCTTTTTTCCAGAAGGGATAGGCAGAGGTGCAACCAGAACACCCACTTTTCGCTTTAGGTGTTCCGTCCCATGATGTGTTAAGGGGATGAGCTTATCACCATTTCGGGCATAAACTTTGCCCGACCCGGGATTTGAATCCAAGACCTCACCCTTGTAATCATACCGTAGTATAACTACGCCACCGTCTTTGACCTTAATAATACAATGTTTTTTATTTCATTTACACTGCTGTTTAGCAGGAGAAATAGATTATAGACATTGCGGTGGTACCTACCCAGGCGGCCTCTCACATATCAAAGACCTACCAACAGCAAATGTATTTTTTAAACTTCCACAGACCTTTACTTTTCTGGTATCAGACCCATGCGTCCATATATAATTTACAATTGATCTATCTTTTCGATATCATTATTAGATCAAGATAGGCGTACCGCGTTGTCTGTGTTTACCTTATATTCCTAACGCATGTAGTAGCCTCCAGCGGCAGCAAGCATATATTAGAATTTATCGATAGAAGGCACACTTGCAAAGAGCATGATAAGCGATATAAAGCTAACCATCCACTAAGCCAAGTGTGGCTACTAGTATAGCGCAATGTAATCATTAACTATGAAATATTGAGGTATATAATTGAAACCTCCGCCTGCTAGTAACGCTTCGCAATTAATCTCAGTTAAATTGAAATGTTACAGGTTCACCCAAATTACCATCGTAAATACCGTAAGTCGAAATCGCTCCCGATGAAAATAGTATGAAACACAAAATCTTTGGTTTGTACCATTAACAAAAAAAAAACAAGCACGATAATTTGGTAAGCATTACAGATACACAACACTGAAACACACCGAAGAATGTGAAATGGCGCACATTTGAGGAGGCCTTTGTCCAGCAGTGGACAGCTATAGGCTGATGATGGTGATGATATAACCCATAAACTCACGTATATAAACTACGGAAGTATATTAAAAACATGTTGGATAAATTGTCATCCAGCTCGATTAGGATACTAAAATGGTTTGATGCAGTATTACAGTGCATATTATATGCAGTGGTGGGTGCACAGCATTACTAGGAGCGGCGGGAAGGATGCGTTGTGACTGCAACATCCGCAGCTGCAGTGCCAGTGGCTGGGAACCGTTCTAGGTGCTGTTGTAGCTATGATTCTACTATTTGAATACTCTTGTATTGATGATGTCTGTTACCTCTAGCATATCCTAGTAAATGTTACTGCAATATCCGCAGCTGCAGTGCCAGTGAGCTGGGACCAATTTTACTATGTTTGTTGTAGCTACGATTCTATTATTGCAATACTTTAAAGAGTATAGAGACTTTCTGTAATATCCAGCAATTTTTTTAGTGTGATTAATGGTATGATTATTGATGAGTTAAAAGTTCTTTCACAATGTGGACAGATGAGCTGAAAGACTTCGGCGGGATCGAAGCAAAATTCAACCTTGTATCTTAGCATAATATGTCACCCGAGATTAGTGTAGCTTCGCAACAGTAGTTTCGGAGCTTATTCAATGCAAGCAAACAATCAAATCTTTCCTCTTTATAATATCAGTATAGATTTATACGGCGATAAATAAATTTAATCGAAAAAAAAACCCAAATAATAAGCAATAAATAAGGATAAACTACATTATCTTGCTATATAAATACTTACAGAAATTTAAGTTTCACCGAAACCTTAATCGGAGGATATATTTACAATAGTGATTATATTAAAAGACCAGCTGAAACCTACTAGCCTGGGCGATCCAATCTAATTGGCTACCTATTTACATGGACGTAACTTCAGAACCTAAGCTGTTAAAAGCAAATTAATGTACTTGACCTAATAGTTCCAATGCGTAATTGAAATAAACATCGGCAGAGACAATCAGCGTAAACCACGCCGAATACCTGGAATACCTGTCGAATGTATCACAATGAACCGTAGATTTAAGTACGTCGTTATACATCGCGCGTCATGGCCCAAATGTTTCGGATAGTCCCAAGGCCGCCCCGCTTTCTCTATGGGATACGTAGAAAATTCCTAGAAGTCATTCACATAAAATATTTTTATTCATAAATTTTACACGTGTGTTTCTATTTGTGGTATCATGTGTACAGAGCGAAAATCAGCAATAAATACTGTCTACGTTTTCAGATGTCTATTTCGATACATCCTCTTTAGAGCAAAAACCAAGAGTGTTCTCGCTTTAGAGCAACAATAAAAATGGATTGTATCAACTCACCTACATTTCCTATAACATTCCGGTTAATACTGCCCAACAAGAAATTAATGAAATAGCCCGCAGTCTATGTAATAGAAAATAAAAGCTAATAAAAGCAAGTAAGTGTGGTAATTAATTAGTGAAATAGCGAGCTTGCTGTGAGTGGGCGATCCATCACGACGCAGTTGGATAACCGCACATTAATAAGCACCTTATTTCGAGGTATGTTGAATATAATAACTAGATCCATATTACCTCGCAGTTATACTGTATCTCTACCCTGATATAATTGGTGTCTTATTTCACCACAAAAAGTTCTCAAATAATTGACAGCCTCCGTGGCGCAGTTGGTTAGACGCCGCCTGTGAAACGAGAGGCCGCGGGTTCGATCCCCGCACCGACAGAAATATTTGTGTGATCCACAGGTATTTGTTTCGGGTCTGGGTGTTTGTGAGACCGAAAAGTCTCTCGTAGTTTCTGATACCCACGACACAAGACTCGATCTTAGTGTGGGGTCAGGACTATGTATGTGACTGTTGGGTGTATTTATTATTATTTATTAATTGGTTATCTATATAATTTACTGACTAGCCCAGTACGTTCTGATACTCTACCAATTAATATCTGGTCTGAATACAAGAGTAAATAGGTCAATATCTAACTCAGTACTTCATTTTTTACTAAAACAGTTATAACTCCCAGTGTAGCCACATTTGCACCTTTCAACCACGTCAATCGACGTTAGATTAGCAATGTAGTAACTCGAGAGCATGTCCACTATGGGCAAATAATTTCTCACTTCAAACCAGTTCTAGCTGCCAGCCAACTCGGGCGCATTGTAACATAGCTTACTTAGCCAGTTATTATAACTTGTAACACTATCTTATTATGGTTTTTATGGTGGCTTAGCTTCAATGAATATCATTTTCGATCGAGTATCGATGTTGAGGCGTAATATTAATGAGAAACTGATTACAAGAGACTTCTAATTCTGATGACTATAATTGAAGATCAGAGAAAATTGTTTAGCTACAAAAGTTTTGCTATAGAACTTTGTTTACGGTTCATATCACTTTTATTCATATTTCGACGGTTATATACAAACTCACGCCTTCATGCCTGAAGGGGTAGGCGGAGGCGCCACTAGGCGCCAAATCCACATTTCGCCTTGTATGTTCCGTCCTACGATGTGATAGGGGCGAGTCTATCGACGATTAGAGAGTACATATTCGGTTAGAGAGTGCATATTTAGACTATACTTTCCCTATTAGAACAAAAACGGAGAAATACACATGAACATTTATATACCTATTAATACCTATTAATTGTAGCCCGGTTAGATAGTGAAGGTCCGTGGTCTCCTTTGTACCATGAGTTTAAAGCTAATAGGTCAATCAATTTGGCTTATATTGAGAATATAAAAATTAATAACAACTACACAACTGGCATTGAGGAGACAACGGAAGCTTTGTTACAATCGTTAATACCGGATGATAATGTTGGGAATGACACAGAATACCACAAGCAGATTAGGATGTGGGCCATGGAACTGCCAAACTCTTGCGATTCAAATCTCTCATCATTTGATGAATTTAGTGAAATAGTTCGATCTTTGCCCCTAAACAAGGCTTCCGGTGACGATAAAATATCCAACAAAATGATCAAAGAAGCGTGTAAATCGGCCGGCAATGCAGTACTAACTGTTTTTAATCGATGTATTGCTGAAGGGGTATTTCCGCGAGTCTGGCGTACCGGTTTCATTCGGATAATACCCAAGAGTGGCGATAAATCTCCTCAAGATCCTAAGTCTTACAGACCCATTACACTCTTGCCGTCGCTAGGTAAACTTTTAGAACGTCTTACCGTCCCTCGATTGCTACCAGGTGGACCAAAATTCCATGAAAAACAGTTCGGTTTTACTATGGGTAGGTCGACTATTGACGCGGCAATTTCGGTTAGAAGAAGAGTAAGTACATCGATACGCAAATATGTACTCGGTATTTTCCTGGACATCTCCGGTGCTTTCGACAATGCTTGGTGGCCAATGCTGCTTCTTAAGTTGAAATTGCGAGGTTGCTTTAAAAATATATATTCACTTATATACTCGTATTTCTTGCACGGAACAACAAAACTTAAACTTGGACACCATGCCGTGTCGAAGCCACTGACGATGGGCTGTCCACAAGGCTCGGTCTTGGGTCCTTATTTATGGAATTTAGGCTTCGATGATTTTCTTACAATTCCCTTACCGTCGGGGTGTTCTTTGATTGGATATGCGGACGATGGCCTTTTGCTTATTGAGTCAAACAGTAGGTCGGGACTCGAAAATATGGCAGACACGTGTTTAAAATTAATATCTGATTGGGGCGATCGAAATCGTTTACAGTTCGCACCACATAAAACGTTCCAATTACTTCTAAAAGGAATTTTAAAATCACCGCCGCGAATTAAATTTAATAATATCACCGTAAAGAAAAAAGAATCAGTTTGTTATCTTGGTCTAATTTTGGAAAGGAATTTTTCCTTTCTTGAACATATTAAGAAAGTCGGGGAAAAATCGAAAAATAACTTTTTTGCTTTGACAAGAATATCAAAATCAACGTGGGGGCTATCTTTCAATACATTAAAAACCATCTATGGAGCTACTTACTTAGGATGTATTACTTACGGATCCCCCGTATGGGCTGATAGGGCCACTATCGGTGCTGTGCGAAGGAAATTGCTCCAGAGCCAACGTTTGGCGTTGATATTCTTGTGTAAGGCGTATAGGACTGTTAGTACCGAAGCTTTACCTGTCCTAGCGGGTGTACTTCCAGTCGACCTGGAGGTACAACGTCGCGCCGCGATGTATTACTCAACTAGAGAGAATATGGACAAAAGATTCTTAAATTCACGTGAACTTTTAAAAGTAGACAGACTATTTAAGCCGCTCTCAGTTGTATATAACGAAATAATAGATGAATGGCAAAATAGATGGGATGTATCTTTGAAGGGTCGGCATCTATACCAATATTTTCCATGCGTGCGTGATCGGTTGGCAAAGACTTGGCTAGATATCGATTATTACGTATCACAGTTTCTTACGGGCCATGGTAACTTTAAGTCTAAACTGTACTCATTTAAGCTCGTTGATTCGCCTGCGTGTTCATGTTCAACACCTTATTGCGAATATGAGCAGTCCGCGCATCATATACTTTGGGAGTGTAGTCTTTGGCAGAATGAGCGTAAAACCATGCTAGATACTATGCAAATAACATCTGGAGTTGTATACTACATGGACCTTGTGGAGACTAGGAAGAATTTCCGTGCTTTCCGACGATTTTGCCATACCTATTATTGGAATCAAGTATAACAGCTTACATATTAGGTCCCATTTAAATGTAATAATCACTATTCCGTGGTGCTTTACAGCTGGCTTCTCTGGCTGTAAATGTCTTTATGCGAGGTTATTTACCTCTTTAGTTCATTGTTTTGTCACCCGCTTTATTAGGGAGGGAAGTGGACAATCATTTATTTCCAACTCCTCCTATTAATTTAACTTTTTGATTGATTTCGTTGCGGGTTAAAGACAAGTTAGACATTCCCGGAGACGCGCTGAGCTTCAATGCTCAGTGTCATTAAAATGCGTGCCACTGTTGATCCTGGCTTACAGGAGTTGTAGTGGCGGGTGTGAGGGCGGGACAGTCTCCTATACCTATTAACACATCTGGAGGTCATAACTTTTCTAACGTGTTTCACCTGTCAGAACCGGTGCGAGTAATTGTGAATCAACTAGTCCTCTCTGAAGTTAAAACGTAAGAGTCTGGGGATCCGGCTGATACTCATGTCCATACCGTATTGTTACGCCAATATGCTGAACATACGTGTCTTCAAATGTTTTCCATAGCGAACTGTTAGAAGCGGCCTGCATTCGGCAACCTCAATCTTAGTTAGTCCATCTGTCTACCTGTGTCGTCTGTCACCCACTCCTACTTAATTACATAAATACTGACCTTCTGGTACAAGAAAGGCCTGGTGAGCGCGAGGTACCGCTCGAGCGCCATGGTGACGGCGATGCACACGCTGCCCACGCCGAAGATGCGCAGCACCACGCGCGCCGCGCAATGCAGCCGCGTGTCCTTCACGCCCGGCACGTGCTCCGTCACCACCATCGCGCACATCATGCC
The DNA here is from genome assembly GCA_949752805.1 of Deilephila elpenor. Lineage (NCBI taxonomy): Eukaryota > Metazoa > Arthropoda > Insecta > Lepidoptera > Sphingidae > Deilephila > Deilephila elpenor. The sequence goes on from OX457116.1 coordinate 236,735, forward strand.
CACCTGCTCACACACACACACACATTACTATATCAGTCTCTCTCCATCTCTCTTCAGACACAGAAAGTTTACTGTAGGTACATAGGCCTTCTTCAAGTATCTCCACATCGTTATCCTCGTCCGTCCGTTAACGTTATTATTGTGTCTCTACCTGGTTGTAAAACAATAGGCGGGCTCGATACTCTAATCGTGGAGGAAACATTCTTCTCGACTGAAATTTTTATCGTCAGTATTAAATTGTAGGGCAGTACGCTGTCTGAACTATATAATTCAAGCAAAGTGAGAAATAATCGAGAAGTTAAAAAATAACCCTCTATACTACATACATTAATATTCTTAATTCTATTTGGTATTGATGTACTTTATACTATTTGCTCTCTTGTGCTCTTCGTTATGAGGTGAAACCCAGTTGCTATGTCGTGCCAGTATTAAGGAATGTTATTTATAAAAGGTTGTACAAATTCAACTCTTTGAATTCATAGTTAATGAGTCATTTAAGCTAGCTATGCATTTTTTTATCCAAATTTTGAACTAAGTATAACAATTGTAAAAACTTTTTTATCTTACTTTTAAGTTGAACAATATTCGACACCATAGACTTGCTAAAATTTGCATAAAATTCAAGTTAAGGGTTCTCCACAAAGAGGGTTAGATTTGTCTGGTGCTTCAGACATACTTTTATTTGAGATATCTTTCGTCCCCATGATAAAAGTAATTACAAAATGAGTTATTCATTAACACATCAAATAATATGAGCACAATTAATCGTTGTTTACTTATCTCTTACCATAATGAACATACGAGATAAAGTCCTGATAAAACCGCCGCTTGTTGGTAAATATTGAGCTATTTATAAACATTCCGCGCAGGCAAGAATAAATCTATTCTTTTCAGATGTTTTTCTAGCACAAGATCATATTATAAATACTTTCCTATAAATCAGATCATATTTTAGTTGTTCGAAAGCTTTCGATTCCAAGGTTATGACTGAGCCTTCTATTATTATTGCTCCCATTAAATAGTAAAAGATAAAAAAGCATGCTGAAACTGAAATGGATGTTTCAATATTCGCAATACTTTTAATGATATCAATATTAAGATGGCACTAAAAAAACTATAATGTTTATGATGCAGCTTAACAGCTGCCATTTCAATGACAAAGCTGGACGTTGAAAACCTTGAGTGTCTTCGATTCCAAAATACTTGAATACTTAAAGTACATTACGATTTAGACATTGGCGTTTTTATAGCTGGTTTGAAATCTATTGTCACTCCGTAGTATCACAGGTTCAACAATAAAATTAGCCCACAATGTTTAAAGTACATATGACCGACTCACCAAAGCAACGAGATCATTGGCAGCCAACGACGTGAGAAGCAGCAAGTGCTTGCGATTCCTCACTCTCCTCTCCCCTCGCCTCAGGGCTATGATGGCCGCAGCATTCCCAATGATGCCAATAGCATACACCACCTTGATGATCACGCCAAAAGCCTTCCCCTTGGGCGCAGACGACACCGCGGCCACTATATTAGTCACATTGGTCGCGTTCACAATACCATCTGTTATATTAATTCCGAAAGGAGGGTACGTCGATACTGCATCCATTTTTGTCAATTCGCACGATGGCTCATTGAGTCATTGGCCGTCTGTGGTCGTGTCGGAATGTTGTCGATATTCGTGAAAATGTGTGTTTTAGAATATGCGGGAGTGTGTACACGGCATGGTTTCCAAATGTCCCGCGCGTGTGCTGCAACAAAAATATTTCGCTTAGTTTCCATGCAAGCTTCCAAATTTAACCAGCTTCAAAATTAGCTACAAACTTTGTACTAAAGTATAAATTAACGACAATAAAGTACCTATCTATGTGAGTTTTAAATATTTTTTGGACATTTCTACGTGAAACGTTTTCTCATCGTCCCTTGAAGTAAATTATGACGACCATATTTTACTGGCGTAGAAGTTAGATTTAGACATTAATTTCGACGTTTTTCTCAAGCAACTTTTATTGATGTCGTCACCAGAAATTCAATTGAAATGAAATGATTTAAAAGGTTTCTATAACTAATTTGGAATTCAGTGAAAATACATGTTTAATAACCCGTTGATAGATACAGCGTGTCAGTTTTGCATATTTTACAAAACATTAGTAAACTAATTTAATGAAATAATCATAGCAAATTTACTTTTAATGTTTACTTGATAATGTCACATCACATATTGTATAGGGATGTAAATATAAAAAAACGTTTGATGTGGTTTGATGTAATGCCTGTCACGTGGGACCTCGGGTGCCCCTTATAACATTTGTTCTCAATTTATGTATATTGAATTTGTGTAGCTTTGTAATTTTTCTTTAGATTAACTTGTTCCTATTCTTTGTACGATTCATTTAACAATGTATGTGAATGTAATTTTATTTAATGATGTCGAACTTGACTGTGTAAATATTTCTGAATTGGTGAAGAACCTGTAGGAGTTCTAATGGTGGGTGATATTTACAGTCCCATATAATACTCCTTAAAAACTGCGAAGAGCACTATCTTAACGCATCTTGAGGAGGGATCGACAAGGTTCGGTTTGGACTTTTCAGTCTCAGCCCCCAAGGCATTAACTAATTCAGGTATCTATTAAATAGTTACGGGTCTAACTTCACGAAGGTAACAAAGACGCGGACCAAAAAGGATGCAAACAAAGCGGGCTTTTGTTAATTATTAAAAATTATTGTAACGCGATCAAAGAGGTGTTTTCTCCCAATTAATTTATCTTGAACTAAAGATTAGTTATACGGTTATACCACGGCCCTAAAAATATTTTCTCCTATTTTTATGTAAATATAATTTGATTTGTATTGTTTTTATTAAGTACTACAATTTTATAAACAGTTAATTTATATGTATAAAATATGGAACGCCATCAAGACATTTATTTTAAAATTTTAAACAACATTACTTCGCGAAGAATTTTTAATAAACATTTCTGACGTTGGCTTTTTGATGTCACACAGTACACAAGATAAATAATGATAATTGAGTGATTCATCAAATAAAAATGATTTCATTAACACGTAATACACTTTTTCATATCTAATATCATTTTTAACACCAAGCAGATTATACTTTGATTGTAGATATTTTTGTTACTTCATTGGCGGGTTGTTCAAGCCACGAGCAGTGATTTCCATAGATAATACACTATATTGGATATTATTTCTAGATTCGAGTCGCAAAAAAACTTTTAGGTAGTCTACAGCACCTATTATCCTCCATAAGTACGGATTGTATAAAATTATGTAGATCTTAACACCGACCTACATCCACACTATGAAGAGATAAGGAAAACGTCCACGTGTTGTTGTTGGCACAAAACCCGACGGTAAGTGGTGACCGTCACAGTCGATGTCGCAATACTTGCTCCCAATCAGAATACAACGCGAAACTGAGTTCAAGTATGATTGTGATTCTGTCACGCGAACAGATCATCAGCTGAGTTATTATGGTATTATGTTGATTCCAGAGCTTTAATGTGACCTTCTGAACTTCCGCTAGGTGAGTGAATGCTGATGTAAATTATTGTTTGGGAGCGGTGGCTTAGGTGCATAATGGACCGTTGAATTGAACTTCTTGGAGTTAATTTGAAAAGTCCACACTGCACAAGATGAAAAGGTTAGGTACCTATTAAAAATTATTGTTCTCAATTTTAGGGCCCATCCTCAAATATCATTGCACTTACATACAGAATTAACAAAAACGTACGATTTTCATGTTTTTTTTTTCATGTATAAAGAGCGTATTAATTTTTGGTCTTAGTAAATTGTATTAAAATTCAAATATTTACCTATTAATTTCCATAGGTATATTTAAAACATAACAGCTATCAATATATAATATCAATTTGTATTTCAAAAATTGTTGCACACATCAGTGGATAACAAAATCATCTAAACAATTCTCATAAAATATTGCCAACATCGACGCTCAATAAGATTCAACCGCACTATTAAAATAAACATCGACAAAACCACAAAAAACTGATCGCAGTTCCGAATTGTAAATGTATTTGATATTCAGTGGTTAGTAGGAATATGTTCGGCGCGGTCACTCCCGCTACGGAAATTCAAATTGAGTTAAAATGGAGCGAATTGCTTCTAGATGAGTGAAAGCCGGTCCGTGCGTGTGCCAGCGGTTTAATATTAAGATCGTTTTTATTCACTTATACATAGCGTAATGTAAAGTCGCTTACTACTGTCCCTATAAAGTCTTAGATCTTTTAAACGTACGGTATAAAAGTGGAATTCACCAGCTAATATTATAAGTATATTATGTATAATAAAATAGACAAAATCTAGACACATAATATTAAATATAAAGGGACAACGCCATTTTTACAACAATATTTTTTTTCTCTTATTTTATTTCTTCTCTTTCCATTCCCATTTTGAGAGGCCTGTAACAAATCCATGATTCCAGAGTTGCAGATGTTCGTGGGCGACGGTAGATAATAATTTATGTACTATTAAATGAGTTGTTTGCTCTTGTGGAAACTACGCTAAATGAAACTTTCGTTTTGAAAATAATAACTAATTAATATACCCAAGAGTCACATAGTTGTTATACTACATCTATTCATAATCCCGACCCCACACTATGATAGAGTCTTGTGTCGTGGGTATCAGGAACTACGAGAGACTTTTCAGTCTCAAACACTATCCCAAAAATAAATACCTGGGGTTCACACAAGTTTCACGTTTCACAGCTAGCGTCTAACCAAATGTGCCACGGATGTTGATGTTTACACATATTTTATATAAGATTTTTAAAACACACTGGGTGACATTATTGACAGCCTCCGTGGCGCAGTTGGTTAGACGCCGCTTGTGAAACGAAAGGCCGCGTATTCGATCCCCGCACCAAAACAAATGTTTGTGTGATCCACAGGTATTTGTTCCGGTTTGGGTGTTTGTAAGACCGAAAAGTCTCTCGTAGTTCCTGATGCTCACGACACAAGACTCGATCTTAGTGTGGGGTCAGGACTATGTATGTGACTGTTGGATGCATTTATTATTTATTTATTATTACCGTGTAACTTTACCACCCAGCATCGCATTGAAATAATTCTATTATATTTTTAAAGTTAAAATAGAAAAACTATGTAAAATTATTCCAAATATATGCCGTATTTTTTTGCAAGAGGTAACAGACAGACACGATTTTTAAAAAGGTGTACCGCTTGCATGTCAATTGTTTAACTACAAATATGTGGGTATTGGAATTCACTATACATGTGTAGTTAGTAATACTATACTGACTACTATTAACAAGACTTTAATTTATACTTGTATGATATTCTTGTCCGTATTTAGCAACCACCCCAACACGACGCGAGGGTGGAAAATGCGTTGTAGTGAACAGAAGTGCGTGGCATTTATAAGTCAGGTAAGTTTACTTAAGCTGTGTTAATTGGATTCATATAATTATATTTCTGGAATGCCTCGGTGGCGTAGTTGTACTACGGTACGATTACAAAGCTGAGGTCTCGGGTTCGAATCCCAGGTCGGCCAAAGTGATATTGGATTTGTCTATTAATTATCAGCTCTTAGTCAGGAATTTGTGCCCGATATGGACATATGCTCGCCCCTATCACATCGTGAGACGGAACATAGAAGGCAAAACGTGGGTGTCCTGGTGGCGCCTCTGCCTACGCCTTCTGGGATAAAGGCGTGAGTTTATGTATGTATAACTATATTTCTCCAGTGGATAATTTATTTGCATTGGTGCAGTTACCATTCGGTGCATTGTGTTTCCTTTGTCGTGTATACGAATATGCCATCCTCAGTAGTAAGTGGCAGTATAGAGTGGCAGTGGCATTATTAGCTTATTAGCGGTCGTGTATCAAGAGGCGAGTTTATAAACAAATCCTTATCTTATCGATCTGTACTTCGCACGTACATAGAATATTTTTACATTATATACCATATCAGAAACTAAGAGAATTTTCGGTCTCACAAACAAAGACCCGAAACAAATATCAATGGATCGCACATTCATTCGCCTCGGTGCGGGGATTGAACCCGCGAACCTCTGGTTTCACAGCCAGCGTCTAGCCAGCTGCGCCTCGTAGGCTGGCAAAATCATGTTTTAATAATTAAAACTATTTCCAATAGATAGAAATAAAAAACTACAATAATTGGCAGACTTAACTATTTAATTGAACAACTTCTATCGGTGTACTTGGATGAAAAGCACCTGCTGCTTCCTTTAACAAAATAACTACTTTGGTCTAAAGGTAATGACTAAGCTCTAGCTTAGCGCGAGTATGTTGGTTCGAAGCCCAAGTCAGGCTTTAAGCATTTTCAGATTATTGATTGAAAAGAAAAATGTTTTTGTGAAATCTACTACAACAAAAGGTTCTGTAGTGGATTATAAATTTTATATATTTTTACATTTTTTTACACTTTTTTGCTATTTCCCTTCATCTGTCAGTTTGGAAGTAGGTGTATCAATGTAATTCGCATTTGTTATATGTAGTTCAATATTTAAACTATCTTACGGTGATATTAAACTATTCATCTTAAATAATACTACAATTTTCAATTAATATAAACACAAGATAATTCGCTACAAACTGGAACTGAACTTAAGGCTTAACTTACCGACGATAATTCTATGTATTTCAGAGCTGATCAGTAAGCTTTAATCAGATAATCTTAGGGCATCAATTAGCCTCTTGAGGTAGATTTTAGCTAGGCACGTGGGAGGTCTGGAGTGGGGTCCCGGTGCGGGAGCCGGTCTATTTGCCGGTGGATAAGTTAATGCCGGTAATCAGTCTATAAGGCCCATTACAATATAATAAGTATGTCCGACATGATAAGATTTATGTTAAGTTTTTTTGTGTTCGTAGCATGGACAATGAATTGCTACATAAACAATAATATAATCGTGATTAATAATTATTATGTAATTAGTGCTAGGGTAAAAGTTTATAGGAAATATTGCCGAAAATTAACTATTTATTTATTTGATTACTTAAACGTGGATTAAAAGTATATACTTTCGTTAATCTTATAACAAAACGAAACAATAAATAATTGCAATGAATAAACAATAAATACCTAAATAGGCAGTCTCCAATAAGAAACCCTAAAGTCAGAACTGTTATCCAAAAATTAAGGAATTAATTTATTTCGCTTTAAAGAATAATAAAAAATATGTATAATTTTTTTAAAATTACATAATTTTTTTTTATGTAAAATTTTATAGTATACTTAATAAAAAATATATTTAAACATAAGACTTACGCTGATCAACACACAACACTGAACTTCGTTGCACACAACCAACTATACAAGTTTACGTGTTAAACTTATTTATTAAAGTTCGCGAAAGCTTACGCAGCGCTCTCGTCGCGGCTACGCACGCGTCCGTCCGAAATCCGCGCGAGGACTGCCGGCGCGAGCACACGGGGCTCGCCGACCGCCGGGAACTAATAGTTACTATTGTAAACATTATAACTGACTTTTCCGAGTCATGTGTGTATTGCCTCCGTGGCGCAGTTGGATAGACGCCGGCTGTGAGATGTGAGACCGCGGGTTCGATCCTCCTATCGAGACAGATGATCCACAGGTATTTGTTTCGGGTCTATTTGCGAGGCCGAAAAAATTCTCGTAGTTTCAGAAACCTTCGGTTCAAGACTTTATCGTTCTTAAAGTCAGACTGTGTAGGTGACTCTTAGGTTTTTATTTTCAATGCACTTTAATGGTGAAGCAAAATATCCTGAAAAAAGTTGCATACTTAAGAGATTTTACGAGAATTTCTATGTAATGTAAAGTCCGCCAATTGTTACTAGGCCAGCATAGTGGACTTTAGCCTAATGACTCGTAATCGTACTTTAATGCCTACCCCACCCATACGCACTGTACTGGCCACACTTGCGCGTTGACATACATCATATTTTTTTTATTGTTATTGCCGTTATATGCAGACGAGCTAGCGGCCCGCCTGATGGTAAGCGGCTACCGACAGGTCATATATCTCCGAAATTCTGGCAAATCTATATGCAGATTTCCTCACAATGTTTCCTTTCACCAATAAAGTGCTTGGTAATTGACTATTAAAAAAGCAGGACTCCGAAAAGTTAGAGTATGCCTCGGACCTCGATATTCGAACACGCTACAATTGTCTCGATGCATAGCTCGTTGTTTTGGCCTCGCATGATAAGAGGTAAGAGCACAGAAATACATCGAAACAGAGTCTTTCATCCCTATATCTCTTCAGATGTGATTATATTATAATATATGATTATATTATAAGAAATCCAAAGCGATAAAGATTATTACGATTGCGTAGTTTGTGTTTCGTCCATATTTAATGTATATCACGACGTATATGTTTTTTAATTTAATAAATCGCTTTTGTGGTTAATTTAACCTCGTAACATTAATGTGACACATGCGTTTTTTACCTCGTTGCGTCACGCAATTTTTACTGTATAATATGTAACAAAACCTAACTCACATGTTTCAGTGTGTCACATACATTATTCATTATTTTAGGATTCCGTGGCTTTAAAGGGCAAAACAAAGGAAACAAGCATTATAGGAACAAAGGATCACATTTTTGATAATTCTTGGTCTAAACTCTAACTTAACACCATTTTACTCAGTAAAGGCGTATCCATACAGCGCGGCAGTTGCTTTTTGTTGAGCAACATTTTCGAACGTTACTCAGCAAAATCTGGTAGGTAACGAAAAGTTATTTAAAGTTATTTTTTGTTGCTAAAAGTTCCTCTTTGTTATATTTTGGCGGTATGGACCCGATGCGTAACATTTAACAAATAGCAACAAGTAGTCACAAACGTTACCTAAAGTTACCGTGTTGAATGGTGATGTTCCACCAAAAGTCACTGCGCTGTGGATGTACCTTATTGTATAAGAAGCCATTTTTGAGAGGAAATGTGTTTGTAGTTACCTTTTAGTCCTTGTGAAAGTATGTTGAGGAGACCGTTTTCTAATTGAGGATATAGACAGTGATCGTGGTTTTCTATTGGGTTTTTCGTACATACATACATACATACATACATACATACATACATAAACTCACGCCTTTATCCCCGAAGAGGTAGGCAGAGGCGCCACCAGGACACCCACATTTCGCCTTGTATGTTCCGTCCCACGATGTGATAGGGGGCGAGCCTATCGTTATATCGGGCACAAATTCCTGACTCCGCACTGATAATGACTAGAAAACTCCAATATCACTTTGCCCGACCCGGGACTCGAACCCGAGACCTCATCTTTGTATCCGTACCGTAATACAACTACGCCACCGAGGCAGTCAGTGGGTTTTTCGTGACTAAAGTCTTTGGCGACCGCCTTCTTGCATTTAAGAGATAATAGGTTCGCCAGAAATGTTGCCCTGGATGTCGTAACTCAACCGGCCAGCGCTTTGTCACTCTTCTTACAAAGGGGAGTAGGTAGAACGCTGCCCACTCTAAATGTTAGATACCGTCTCCTTCTTCTACTCCTCCTACTCCTAGTTGTATCTCAATCCTACACCTATAGGTTAGTGCTACGTAATCTTTCATACAGCAGATAAATTCATAGTGGTAATTGATTAATGTTTTGTTATAGGCTCTTGTAACACACGAGGCAAGGAGTGAGTTCGTCCATGACAATGAGAGCACGACTATCGCTATCTGTGCACGGACACAATTACAGCACACGACAGATAGTCGCATTTCGGGCGGATACCTCGCAGATAATGGCGTGCACTTATCTACACAGATATTTGTGTTTACCAACATGCTCATTAGAAAACATATGGTCCGCGGAGCTTCAAGCGTTATTTCTAGACAGTCAGTGTAATTTGGGGTTTTATGTATGCAACTTACATAAGCCTGGCGGCTGGCTTAGCAGTATGATTATAATTATTCTCAGTCTCCAGAAGTCCATTGTAGATTATAGGAATATTAACTGAGACGCCCATTGTGCAACGAAAATCCGTAGGTTCGACGATCGATCCATGCTGATAGAAATATTTGTGTGATTATAGTCAACTAATATTTTTAGGTCTAATAATATGTATAATTAATATGTTATGATACCAAAAAGTTCAAAAACTTTACAACAACAAACAAAACAAAAAAACTAACTATACAATACCTATCGTGTATTAAATAAACAACTTAAATATAATAAATATTTTATTGCAATTTATACATATTCATAATGGTGCTCAGAGGATAACCGTGGTTGTATGCAATTTTACAGAATGTATTGTTTTATTACGGTAGGTAGGCAACACCAGTTATCCTTTGAACACTGCTATGAATATGTACGAAATACAATAAAATACCTATTTCTCTAGCGGCGCGACCCGGTTTTGCTCGGGTACAGATATTGTTTGACTACAGTTCACACCAGAAATTATATATTATTTCCCGTACTAACTCTAACCCTTTACGAAGCGCACGCATCGGAAGCATTCAAAAGGAATACACCTTCCCCGTTTTTGCAACATTTTTCATTGATGCATCGCTCCTATGGGTCATAGCATAATGTTAATATAGCGGCCCGGGCCTGGGTTCGCCTGGGTGCTGTAAATTTTTGACTCCACCCCACACTAGATACATGCTATTTATTATAGTAAAAATACGTGTATTCCTAAATGTAACCATCTACCTATCCTATCCTATCCTATCCAACTGTCCCCTTTTCTTTCCTCCATAATCTATCCTGCTCAATCTCGTCACGTCCTGTCACTCCTTGTCCCATTATTTCTCGTCGCATCCAATCCCGTGCCTCCCACTTAAATCTATCCCATGCCTCCACACCCAAATAGTGTTACTTTGGAAAAATTAATTAAAAATATATGATTTTTCATATCAATAGCTCCAGCGGTTTTAATTTTTCATACAATATTTCAGAAAGTATTTTGTGGTTTGTGCAGATACTGAAGCTTTGTAGATTAAGATTATTGAGTAGTCGTGTTTTAGTTAATACACTCATTAATTGTTCATATAATAACACTTTGTAAGTTTCGTGTCTTATGTCATTGTTACGAAGATATTTCGCTCAGCTACCCACCATCCCAAGTGTTGAAGCCAGCTTCCTGTCAGCGTTTTACGCTAACTTGCAAGATTATGAAGTACATTATACTTTCCAGATATTGATACTGCGGTGGAAGCTAACGAACAGTTGTAATTAAATGTTATCTAATCGCGTACGATTGATGCCAACTTTCAACTGGAGTATTCGCACAGATTACTTATCAATTTTCCTGTGATATAGCTTTTGCTTTTAGTACCGCGCCATGCCTATAGTATAAGGACATGAGTCTTACAGTGCATCACCATTCACTACTCTCTCTCTTTCTCTCCTCAGCTGTAGAAAGTCCACTGATGATTCTGTCCGTCTCTTTCTCTCTACACTCTACAGTCATATTAAGTCCATTACTGAACATAGGCATATCTTAAAGATTTTAATAGTTATTCGCAGTGGCCTGCATTGAGTGTCTTCCTGCATGCTTACTACGATTGAAATAAAACTGACTGAATCCGCCCCATGACCACGTAAGCTGTAAAGCAATCGGAACGTCGGGAACTTAAAAATGTAAAAATTAAACCCAATCGCGATTAAATCCGTAAAAAATAGTTTTATTTCAATGTGTAACATTCGCGAAAATCTAAGAAACTTTACTACGATTCTTAGCTAGGTCTTGAAAAGCGACGCACATGTCAGAGTTACTTGGCGCCTCGTGTGCGGTGATTACTGTTAGGGAGCAAAATAATTTTCTATAAGCATCAAAGCACAATTTTTATTTCTTTGAGATGGGTGAAATTGTGTGAAAAACATGTTCTGAATTGATTTAGAAGCTGACCAGTAATTTAAAACGAAGTTGAAAACAAGATATATTTAAAACTACATCTTTGACGAGCATAACAAACACATAACATTCCACCCTAATTTACTAATCACCAGAGACCAGTCAGATATGCAAAACATCTTATTGTATATCGATACCTCAGGATTAAAAGAGCTTAGATCACATTTTTAAGTTTCTGCAGTATTTACCTTATAAATATTACATACGGTATGGTTTGCAGAAACCTCAACATGTGCAAAGCGCCCTTTATAGCACCGAAACATCGACATATTATGTAGATGGAAATAAATTTTTGAACTGCTAAGTACATGCTAATTAAGATAGGTACTCTTGTTTTAGTTAAATTGCTACGTATCTACCTACACAAGTTGCACATTGCGGGGTCATTAGTACGATTCTTAAGTTAGCTATACTACTTTGTGTAATTTTGTCAACTATGGATTAGACTTACCTACTTACAACGAATAATTCGCTGTGGAGTACCTACACTTAAAAGATAAATAATTCTGTATTATTATAATATTGCTGTAGCACTCACTTGGGTGTAAAATATGGGTAAGTAGACGAAAATAATCTGACTGTTTTTTTACAGGTTCAAATCTATCTATCTATATCAGCCCATATACGTCCCACTGCAGGGAACGGGCCTACTCTACAATCGAGAGAATCGATTGAGAGTGGTTAGGCCATATAGTCCACCACGCTGGCCTAGTGCGTGTTGGCGGACTTACATACCGTAGATTTTTTTTTAAATCGCTACGGTATGCAGGTTTACTCACGATGTTTTCCTTCACCGTTAAAGTGCGTGGTGATTGACTAATGACTATCAATACACACATAACGCACACATAGGTTCAAATACCATAATAAAAGAAAATCTTTGGGGTAAACTAAATTATAATAATGTTTTAACATATTCTTCTATTAGAGTTCATGAATAATTGTTTCGGAATGTTTGATAGGTATTGCAAGGAAGCGGCGCGCGCAGGAAACAAATTCACACAACAATTCACTTCCCTGTGTAAATAACAAGGGATATTATGTACGTGTTTTATTATTTTAAACAATTTACAAGGTTAATAATTTATATTGAACTTCACCACAATTATTCGTTTATATTTAGCCCATCGTTAATTTAGCTGACTGACTAAATGATAGACCAACGCCTAGATAAAAATCCTATTAATTTTGTAACGTGTTGGCACGATAAAATAATTCGATATTAAGAAAATACTTATCCAAAATAATACATTCAAACGCTCACTTCGCATTTTTCTCTTCAGTGTAGCAAGTGCGCTGCTGAACAGCCTCCTCCAAAAATTGTAATTTATAATTCACATGAATTAACACTTAAGAAGGCATTAGTAGATATATAATTCAGCTTATCAATACGCTTCCAAAAGAAAAAATTGTATCTACCAATGTACAACATTTCGATCATATAAAAAACTTTAAAACCCCATAAATACAGTGCAGTAATATATTCAAATATTATTGGGTCGGTGCGTTATCTGTCCCAATACACAAATGAAACGTGACCCCAATCCTGATTGTTTTTGTAGCGGCACTAGGAAGAATTGATGGAGAGGAATGTAAACACCTTTAGGAAGGAATTTAACATAATATGCAAACATATTTAATAGTTACAATTGTATGTTTGAGTCGTCAGAATGTCTATAAGTCGTAAGTACGTGATTTTTTAATATCGGAATTCGTAAGGTACTAATGAATAGATATTGGAAATCTTCGAAATCAGTCCAAATTTTTAGAATATTTTTCTCAAACAGTCTCATAATTAAAGCTTTCTTAAAAGAAAATATTATAATCAAAGTATAAATTATTATGCTTCGGAGTCTTATCAATATAGCATTGGTATAAATAATTTATAGAATCTTCGTTGCTATAAATAAAGACCCGTCCAGGAGGTGGTTATGAATTTTCAATATATTACCATTCATAAAATATGTTACTATTTTTTAACGTAAATACCAAAGCGTTTTTAGAGTGGACTTGGTAGCAAGCACCGAAGAAACTAGACTTGAGCTTTTAATACCAAAAATATGACAACCTATAGGCGACTAACATAAATGATAAAGATCAAATGATACAATATGCCACCAGCATACCGTACCTTAATAGACAAAGACCATCCTCAACAATCTAATAATAACGAACCCAATAACCGGCGAAAACAAACCGCAACAACATAGTACACGGCATCCATAGCTGGCCTTATATGGACTCTACCGCCATAATCATAAAGGAAGCGAGTGATGGACATCGACCGCCCAAAATGGCACGGCTATTGTGTCGATAAAGAACGACTGAAATAAATTGGCATAGCTCTGACTAGCCGCCGTTGTATTATAATGTGCACCCGATTGCACATTATAATATACAAATGAATGGGCTTCGTAACTGGCATCAATTGCTTCCTCGAACTGGTAAAAGAAGTAATATATTAATATGTTTGATACTGTCATGACAGAGTACTACAATGCACCTCAGTATAAGTGAGTTGGAGTCTCCACCAAGATGGCTGTCACTCGTCTGTCGACACATAAATACCGTCCTTATTATATCCAGGTATATGTATACGTGGCATACCTCTGAATTTTCGGAGTTATGTGTGTATTGATAGTCAATCATCACGCACTTTAACGGTGCAGGAAAACATCGTGAAGAAACCTGCATACCGTAGCGATTTTAAAGAATTTCTACGGTATGTAAGTCCGCCAACCCGCACTAGGCCAGCGTGGTGAACTAATAGTAGAATAGTGGTGGACTAATACTAGGTATATGGCCTAACCACTCTCAATCGATTCTCGCGATTGAAGATTAGGCCCGTGCCCTGCAGTGGGACGTATATGGGCTGACACTTGTTATATGTATACAGGTGAAAACAAAAAGTAACACACTTATATGGATTACTAAGATATAAAAGTATGGTCCAGGTACTAGTCAGGTACCTAATACCTATCGCTTGAATAGGGTTATACTTATTAATATTTACCATATCGAACAAACACAAACATTGCATCGGCGGAAAATCTCAATGAAAAACCACAAATTACGCGCGCAAACTATTGAATAATGAGCGACGACGACAAACGAACGAGTCAATGCAGGTGATGTGGTTGTTTGTGTCGTATATTACAAAATACATATGTTTACGCCTGTGTAACAGAGGGGTATACAGAAGTGTCTCAAAATGCCCCCATAAATCGGCGAATTTATTACATCTTTGGATGTTTTCCAAAATGTGATAGAACGGTATCAAAAATCCTGTTCCCGGCAACCTATGTAAGTTTAGTATTATTATAGTTTTCTCAAAATAAGATACTCTAATGAAGAGTTGTGTCACACTTGAGAATTAAACTCAAGATTTCAGGGTAAATTACAAATAGACGCCAAAATTTCAAAATTTCCTCGTAACTTTGTAACTATACGTCTTGGGATCAACTCTTAACACCTCTAAGCAGTCCAAACAACAAAGTAATCGTTAACAAGCATAAAATAAAGCCACATCCAAATATACCGACTCCGCAGTGGCAAATCGAAGCACAAATTCGCAAGTGGCATGCAGATGTACCACTTATTGTGTGTAACAATGGCGAGGTACCGCGTGTTGGCGCCGACCACAGCCCGAGCCACCGTGTGACTAACGCCGATATATATGCTAATGCATTATCCACAATTGTATGATGATGCCACCCTAGTATTCCTTAGGTATTTGTAATTAGTATTTAGTTGTTCGAACTAAGCAAGCGACGTTTTTAACTACCCTGAGATTGCCGGATGCGCAATACCCTTTCCTTTCATCCTTTTCTTTCACTTCTTCGGTCTTCCCATCCGTTTTCCTTCCCGCCCTCCTCTCAATTTAAAAGGGCTTTTATACTAATATATAAATGTTAACAGTTTATTCGTTTGAACGAGCTAATCTCAGCACTTTATATTCGATCACAAGTTTTTAGGTATTATACCTACATATTGTGACTTATCAAGATTATATCTTACCTACTTCTGAAAGTTGTAAATCGACATAATATGTATAGGTACCCGTTTTCTCTTGTGTTATCTATAAATATACTATCTATTATGTCAACAATAATAATGAGAGATAAGCTTGTGCTGAATAGACAGGCGAAAAGTCTATACATTTTATTATCACATTTATTGTTTATTAATAATTTATTATCGGTTATTGATTGGATTTTTCATCGAGCAGATTTTATACCATTTTTTGTGCACCACAAATAGCAAAGCAGTTTTAGTACCAATTTTTTTTTTATTCAAATACATCAAGAGATACCCAAGCTATACCTTTAAAATGTAATTTTTCCATAAAAGTTTGCTGCACTCACGCGACTACAAATAATAAGAAAATTAAAGTACCACTTACGTTTCATATAAAAAAATATATATTCGTAAGGAATGTTGAATTTATTGCTATTTCTGGCAGGTTGCAGCCCACGACTTTTCGTGTCCTCTGCCCGTGAACTTGGCAAACGCTATTAAGTTAATTGCGAATTGTCACCACCTTCCTTATTACTGATGTATCAGAAAATTCCACACGCCACCCTGTTAGACAAACTAATGTACCTTTATGTGTGGTAGTCATGAAACGTAATACAATATACCTATAAATATTTATTGCTGATGAAACAACTACATTGTTTATAATAGTAAACAAGAGTGGAATACAAATGGGAGAAAATTTCAAAGAATTTTAATTTAATAAAGCTTGTGTGAATTACGACGCCTCGGAATATAAAACTTAAAGGCGTAGAAACTTAACTAGATAAAATTGATTTTTTTCATTAGCCTCAATGACTGTAGTCTGGAGTCGTCATACTTATCCATAAACAGGAGCAATGCCACTCAGAAAGTAATGCGTAGTAAGCACTACCTGGTAATCAACCAACACCAATAATCCTACATGTTGGATAATTACCTAATTACACTAATCGAACCCTGGATTGTAGAGTAGACTCGTGTTCAGTAGTAAGCGATTGTGGTCTGATCAAAGGACTGATTGGTTCTTTATGCCCCGTAATCACTGGCTACAAAATCCTTCAAAATAAATGACACGAGAAAATAAGTGACAAAAATATATGCAAACGTCAAAACACAAAACTCGATGCATCCATCCGTTTAATCCATTTTGTAGTTTTAAAATCACTTGATACCAAAAAGCAACCTCTAAAGCAATGTGAAAGACAATAAAAAAGAGCAGCTATAGCAAACATAGACCACGATGAAATTTTTGCACGCGTTCGCGTTGATCATAACTGTGTTGTTGTATCTGGTTCGACAGAGATGCGTGTTCGCTGGTATCTCACCGGTAATAAATTATCATTTAATTAAACATTCTTCTAACCTCTCTTTTGCTTCGGCCGAAGGAAGTTCACTGCTGAACTTAGGCATCATCCAAGGATCTATTACGACCTATTGCAAGTAGCCTGAATTCAGCGACTTCTTGCAACCTAAAATTTAACTAACTAGAGTTATCAAATAAATTTCTACAGATCCTATACCCTAATACTGGTGGTAGGTCTCTCATATGTAAGAGGGCGCCTGGGTGGGTACCACCGCAATGTCTATTTCTCCCGCCAAACAGCAGTGTAAATGTGCTGTTGTGTCCCGGTTTAAAGGACAGTGTAGCCAGAGTAACTACTGGACATATTGAGACTCAACATCTTATATCTCAGGATGGCGAGCGCAGTAGAATGCCAAGCATTGCCTTGTAATTCATGGTGTTGTTTGTCTCGCCATTAATTGCAATAAAAAAAAATAAAAAAATATATCAGAATTAATCTGTAAATCAGCTCATACCTGTCCATTATTAAGGCATCGGTCTCGTCTATGATTTTTTTTATTTGATACTTTGAAATGTGTTGAGAACAAAACAAAACTTTGTTATTCTAATTATGCAGTTAATACAGCTTTATTGCATAGATCCTGTGAAAATTTGTTTACAGAATAAACAAGTTCATTATACACCTCTTGTTGGCTATAGAACTTATTACAGTTTCAAATGGAACGTAAAGTAAAGCGCCTGAAGAAAAGTAATCCGCAACGTATTTTTTTTCTTTATAAAAATAGCTACACACATTCTCGACGTTCTCTATAACTGCTGTAATAAGCTCACGCTTGTGTCCCCTGCAGAGTAGATAGAAGTAGCATGAGTACCAGCCTCGTTTACCTGGGCTTTTTGCCATGTCGTACACAAATTGCAATCCTAATAACTCCTGAGATTATTATAACCTTTTAACTAATACAGGAGGTAATGATGACAAATGATTTACTGAATCAATATACAATTTCGCAGATTAAATGTTACCACATCAATCCCATCGCATGTTCTGCTGGGAACGCATCTCTGCCGACTATACTCCAGGCATCGCAATCGAATGCAGTGTGTGCCCCAACTAGCAACTCTTGCTACGGCTATCGGCCGAAGTATAAACGCGATCCTGACATACTGATCGATAATGAAGACATTGGCGTGGAACCCGTCGAGTAAATTCAATTCATGCTTCTAATTTGTCGTGTGAAGAATGTAAAATAAAAAATAGTAAAATGTTGGTTGGGTTTTCTTTGTTAGTGCTACATGAAGTTTGTGTAATGTATCGGTAAACTTACTGTAAACTGTTGTTATATTATTCGTTAGCTACTACAATAGTTATTTTCTTAACTACAAGAACTATTGCTTATCTGAAAAGTAAACATGAATCATGAACAGTGATAAATCTTTCACATTACGCCTATGTAAATGTAGCTAAATGGCCAAGTCTAGTGTGTCTTGCACCCGATAGGCCGCTGATCGAAAATTCATACGAGAAGTTCTGAGAATTATTGAAAAATAATTATAGGACTTCAAAAAAATTGGTACGTAAAAAATAAAGAACGCATTGATCGTCAATAGCATGTATTAAACTAAAAATATTATAAGGAAGGTATAAAGTTAAAAAAGTCAGGATATATGGCGTTTGGGTGAGCCAAAACTTCTTCTCTTTCTTGCTGGAACCATTAAATATTTCACGTTTTTCTTATAGTATGGACAAGCCGGTTCGTCGCATCCAAGCACCTCGGCTTCATGTACTGCTGGAGCTGCACCGTTCAGCAGTTCATCACCAAGAATAAGTCGCCTAGCACAAGCCAGCAAGCACGGCCCACACACAGCCACAGCGCATACTGCTGCTAAAAACTCTAAAAAAAACATTACACCATCAAACCACATCTTGTAAAATATCTTCACAAACTGTAACGGATTCCATGAGACATATTTTTCTGTATTAAATACACAATATTTATGGTGTAAGCTGTTGAAATAAAATTAACAAAATTATAGAAAAACTCAACTATCAATGTCAGATTAGAATTTTCTTGTGTTTGTGTGGAGGTTGAGTTTCCAATTTATGTCTAGTAGAAATTATTTATTGCGGCTTGCAATAATTTAGTTGTTAAAGTCATGAGATCTGTCAGTAGCTGCTCATCTGACATTTTAAAACTTTCGAATGGAGGAGTGTTACGGAAAACTAAAAAATGTTATTGATATTTTTTAACTGTAAAATGACTTGTAGACTAATGCACTAGAATTAGCAATATATAAGTTACTATTTTGTACTGCGTTATACATTTTTTTTATAGTGACAAGTATTACAGTAATCAAAATGCGTTCGAAGATTTTAATTGGGTAAGTGTTACTCTCACATCAAGTAAAATTAATAAATAATAAAAAATGAATCAGAGCTTTTTATTGAATGACAAAATGTGAGATAATAAGGAAGCTGCATACTGAATACCTATACCAGCAAATTGTCAGTAGTTTTCTTGCTAGTTTGATAATAGTTATGTTTTTATACATGACTATAATTTTATATATTATATTTTATTTTATTATTCAAAATAGAGAAAAACACGGACTATATTAAGGATAAATAATAACAAACAATGATTTTGCATTAAAATTACATGCACAATTAGAATCATTTGGCAATAAATATAAAGCTACTTACACAAATAATTATTTACGACATAAAGATATTGTGTACAGAGCTAAGATTCAACACAATTAACTTTTTCTCTACATGGAGTGGGCTATGGTGAACAATCAAAGGATTGATTGATTGATGTAATATGGCCCTGTCAGGCAAGCAATTCTATGTTCAAATTTCTTTGTTCACTAAAATGCCTTGGATATTATAAGATTGCTTTATCAATAATATTTTTTTAATGTATTTAATAACAATAGTAGGTAACTTAATTTTAAGATATTTAAGAAATTTATGTGATGTTTAACCTGTGTTATACTGAAGATATGAGAAAAAAATGGAAGGTAAATGTGTATAAAACCGCTGTCAGCATAATAGTTGTTTTATTAAAAAAAAAAAACCACAGACCAATATTTTATCTATTTTGTATTCATTCTTTAGAACAGTTGTTCGGTACAATAATTACAAATGCATGTATGCCTTTTTGCATAGTAACAGTACAATATATTGTATGATACAGTACCATAACTAGGGCACCGTGTAAAGCACAGACAGTAAAGATTTACATTAATTTGTAACACAATAGTTATGGCAACTGGACCCAAGCGTAGTAACATTGGAGATATCGGCAGGTGTAGTATGTGAGTCCTTAAATACAATATAAATATTTTAACATAGAAGTAATATTTGTGTACTTTATTACTTGCAAAAAATTACTTTCTACTTGTGAATTGTTGTGGTAACTGATGTTTTAGTAATTTTGGCAATTGTTATTGAAATATATATTTAATATGAATAATTTAAAATGTTTTGCATGTTAACCATGTCAATAATACAAAACAGTTTATATGTAAGTTTGAAATTGATGTATTGAGTAATTTTGTGTTATAAACATCTATATAATTTGTTTTATGTTGGACATTAATTTCAAATTTAAATTGCAGTGAAATATTTTCATCTTGTTGGTTTGATACAGATAACCAAAGAGCTGTTAGTAACCACCATTTTTTTAATTCATTAAAGTCTTAAACAACCGCCTGGTAATTATTCTCATTGAGAAATAAGAAAATGTAATATTTTAAACAAATTATAACTAAATTATAATGAAAGGGGTGTAAGATTAAGAAACTGAAACATTCGGGGGCATAACCTAATTTCTCATGTTTGTGGTGTACCAATTACCATGTTAAAATCTTGAAACAAAAAAATATCAGAATAAGTATAACAGAAATGGCATAGTCAAAATGTCATTCTTACGATGACAGTAGTGTGAAATACTATGTCCTGTGTGCACTTACTCGCCAGCCAACTTTGTCTATAGGACTCTTCCTACATCTATCTATGATCTATGTTCAGAAGTGGAGAATGTAGTTCCACTGCCTGCTGCAGACAATGATTTTGGATTGCTTGCAGGTTTGTGTTGGTGGTGTGTGTACTCTTCATGTGGCTCATCACCCGACTGTACCACGAACTGCTTAATGCATATGAGCAGTCCGGAACACTCACAGATGTTGAGTATTCATGGTGAGTTGGAATGTACTAACCATATATTTACTTTAGTATATAGATTGTTTTTATACCTATGGCATAAAATAAAATGTCTTGGCATAAATTCCTATGTGAGTACCATGCAGTTAGTTATATTAAAATCTGTATCAAAATATATTTTTTTTAAATAGTCTATCACAAGATCTTTTGAATCGTCAAATACTATGAGTGCTATAGAGCATGTTACAGCTATGAACAAAAAACTAAGCAACAAACTCCTTTAGCAACACCTCATTCTTTCATTTTATTTTTCTTTTCTGTATTTATGAGTCTCAGCACGATTAATTAATCAATCTAATAATGATGAGTCATGTTCAACCGCAGGTTTTTCCGTCTGCTGTTGAACCTGGCGGGGTACGCCACAGTGCTGCTGCCAGGGTTCATACTCTACAAGTACCTGCACAAAACCAACTACTTCGATAAGATAAGTAAGTGTTTTTTCCCGCTAACCGTTAGTTTTTTTACAGTTCACATTTGAGATAACACAATGACTACTAAATTATATGTTTTTTTTATTAGAGTAAAGATGAAAGAGTAATATACTATTTATTTTTTTAAATAGCTTAGCAGACATAATCGAACTCTCCATTTGTTACGTTCCGTGCTCTACAGTGCGACATGGCTTGAAATATTATTTGCTGTTTTTTATGTATATACCATATACGAGATAGGAACGTGGTGGCCTGTTAGTAACGAACCTGACGCGGCTATGTGCATGATGGTCGTGGGTTCAAATCCCAGGGCACACTTCCGACTTTTCGTAGTCATTTTAGTCAGTTACCCACTTTAACAGTGAAGAAAAACATCGTGAAGAAACCTGCTTATCATAAAAATTTGATCATATTTACCCACTCCTGAGCATGTGACTCCGACACAACCGAGAGTTCGATTAAGAGGGCCAAGGGCATAGTTTATCTCGCTGGCCTACTGAGGGTCGACACCACATACCATCGAAATTCTTTTACCAGAAGCTGTTATTCAGTTCTCGAATTGTTGTAATACTTCATATCCCGCAAATTGCTAATCTTTAAACTTAATTTGAGTGTTACATACCATTGTAGGATGTAAATATTGCCCGGTATTACATTGGCGCAATGCTCATTAGCTCTTATCCAGATAACCGTTGGTAAATTCTATTCAAACGCAGTTATAATCATGTTATCGTTCATGAAAATGTCATAAAAGTAACGATAGTTATAAATGTATGATCATCGACCGAGTTATCGTATGCAAATGAGTAATTAATGAACTGCATAATATCGCCGAATTCCGTCCGATACACAGTACATATGTACAATGTACATTATAATACTCTGCACTCAGCGATGAGCGCCGAGTTACGAGGTCAGCACGTGGGTATCATATTCCGCTGTGTCATTCCTGTAAAACATGTCTCAAAGTAATTGCTGCATTTGTATCAATGATTTGTTTGAATGCAGAATTTCTTATAATAAGCTGAAACTGAGGCAATATATGAGAACTGCAGTGTTAAAAGATATGGACGATTTTTAAAGGAGAGTAAATTACTCCATAAATTCATACTGCACTGGCTTCCTTTTTTTAGTATACGAGACAGATTGTGGCTATAAAAACCATGTTCATATGATGCAGGTTAATAGATGGAGAGATGTGACAAATTAATAGTCAAAATGTTATCAGAATGTATGCTAGCATTTCAGGCGTGATTCTAAACTCTTGCGTCACACGTAGTTGCTTCTCAACGCGAAATTGAAACCACGTGCCAACGAAATTGCGTTTTACTGACTGCGATAACAGTTTCTCAGAGATTACTCGTTTTACGTAGTACAATAGGCTCAATGCTTTTTAACTGACTAAAACCGCTCAAGTAATTTCCATGAAATATTTTGTTGATAATTATTAGTTTTTCGTTGCCTCTGATGATTCAGGATAATGTGGTCTAAGTTTTGCAACCAAAACCGCATTATCACAATGACCCTCAGCCTCAGAAAGACCACTGTTGGTCATAGACCTCCTCATCGCAACTTCGATCCTTAGCTATAAGGGTGCCACTATTCGTCATAGGCTTTCTCCCTAAAACTTCAATAAAGACTTGTTAGGAATTACATCTATAAATGAAAAAAGGTGCTGACGGGTCATTTCTGGCATTCGTATCATCAAAACTAAAAAAAACAATTGCGAGCTATGCAATAACAAAACCTTGAAATCAAACTATTTTTTTACGGATATCTGTAAAGCAATCGAAACGTCGGGGAGTTAAAAAATGTAAAACTTAACCCAAATCGCGATAATATAGTAGAAATTTGTTTTATTTCATTGTGTGTTGTTGTCGCTTAAATCTAAGAAACCATTATAACAAACACCTTAAACTACAACTCCCTCTTTGCCCTCGTAATTCTAGCGAATCAAACGTGCATATCTCGGCTACTGACGACATGTTTCGGCGAGCCCCCGGAGCGCTTGCCCGAGACCACCAAGACGGCGCGGGCAGAGGTGGCGGAGTCCCCCACCAAGGAAGGCCTAGAGCTCGCCTTCTGCTTCAGTGGACTTATGGGGGCTTATCTGGTATGGGGGCTTCTGCAAGAGAAGATTATGACGCAGGTATTGTGAGATTACAGATTTTTCAATAATATTGTTTTCTTCTATGTAACAAGAATGGCAGACTTATCAGTGGTTGAAGAAAACAAATCTGACCTGATGAAGCTGATTTTTAAATAGTAAACAGAAGCAAAGCCTGCAGAATTTTAGGTGCTTTGCTACACCAAAAAAATGGATGAGACGAGAATGCTGAATACACCAATTGTATCCAAAAGAAATAAAACCTCAAATCAAAAGGTTATTTAAAACATTTGAAATTGCAGTACAATTTTACGTTGTAGTCGTAGAACAACGACAAACTACATAGCGGTGTACCTTGTTTGCAAAAATAATGATATCGCTTTTCGTAGTAGTCAAATAACTGCAATTTGAATGATGCCGTCATAGTTCATCATGGCACTGCTTACAACGAGTTCTGCCTTCATCAGAACTACCTGATGTCGGACGGCAGCGTGGTCCGGTTCAACGACTCGCAGTTCCTAGTGTTCGTGAACCGTCTAGCCGCGTTGTTGATCGCGGCGGGCTGGTTGTCATGGCGACGCGAGGCGCTGCTGTCGCCGCCGCTCTACGAGTTCTCGTATTGCGCGCTCACTAATGTGCTCAGCGCCTGGTGCCAGTACGAGGCGCTCAAGTACGTCAGCTTCCCTACGCAGGTGGGTATTGTTGAAATAAAGCTTCGTAGTTGTAGCTGATTGACTGGAATTATACCTGATAATAAGGCTATTTTGGTTAGTTCCTAGTGTCTTGATTTGTCTGATGTGCTCATTTCAAAATTAAATTTTGTCCCACATTGGTTGATATGCTATCTTGACGGCATACAGTTCCCGTCAGTTGCTGTTGTAGATAAAGTACCTGTATATGTAAAATAATGTCAATTTGGAAGAAACCTGTTAATTTAATGGTGGAGGAAAACAACTTGGAGCAAACCTGCATACCATAGTAATCTTTACAAGACTTTATTTCATTAATGGTATGTGAAATCATAGGCCTATGTTCAGCAGTGGACTTCCTGTGGCTTAAGAGAAAGAGAGAGAGAGAGAGAGAGAGAGAGAGAGAGAGAGAGAGAGAGATGTGAAATCTGGTAACTTGCAACTATGGCCTAAGATCGAAGTCCTCTAAATGGCCCTCTCCACTATAAAGGAGGCCAATGTCCAGCAGTAGATTAGAGCTGAAGAGAGATGACGACACTATTGTGGATGTCTGTGTGTGTATGTAGGTACTATCGAAGTCGTGCAAGGTGATCCCGGTGATGCTGATGGGCAAGCTGATCTCCCGCAACAAGTACTCGCTGTACGAGTACGTGACGGCGGTGCTCATCTCAGTAGGAATGGTGCTGTTTATGTTCGGCAGCCATGATGACTATGCAGGTAGGAACTAAACTTCTTGTACGCTGATATATCTCCGTTGAATTTCTTGTGTTAACTTGTATTGATCTTGGATGTCTTAAGAGCGTATAGGCATTGGCTTATTAATGATTAGTGATTTAAGATACGTCGAACTTCTAAATTATCGTTCTAATCCAAAATATAAAAACATCTGTTCAGTAATCCTGAAATAATTCACAAATTCGTTCGACGACAATAGTCGAGTCAAATTAGTTATTATTTTCAATTGATTACTTAATTGAATATCCCTTGATAAGTCAACAACAAGATTTTAAAATTCGATTATGTATTATCAAGCCAAAAGACGTAATAAGCCAATTACTGTATCGGAAGGCGCGAGATCTGAAGTTTTTGTTTAGATTTGATAAGATTGGATTAAATCGGTCCCTTTTTGGTAACTTGCGCCGGTAGAATGTAAACTTTATCTATACACTTATATTAATTAGCGGGATATTTTGAAGTAAATAAATCCGCAGGCCTGTAATTTGAGTCATTAATTGATAATGGTTGTTTTATCTCGTTTGAAAACTGAATAGGTGTAGTAATTATGTAACGAAAAATTGAAGATGGATATACTCAAGGCTTTGCATTGTTGGTTGATGAAATTACATACATACATACATAAACTCACGCCTTTATCCCCGAAGGGGTAGGCAGAGGCGCCAACAGGACACCCACATTTCGCCTTTCCGTCCCACGACGTGATAGAGGGCGAGCCTATCGTCATATCGAGCACAAATTCCTGACTCCGGGCTGATAATGAATAGTAAAATCCATTATTGACTGCCTCGGTGGCGTAGTTGTATTACGGTACGGTTACAAAGCTGAGGTCTCGGGTTCGAGTCCCGGGTCGGGCAAAGTGATATTGGATTTTTCTATTCATTATCAGCCCGGAGTCAGGAATTTGTGCCCGATATGGCGATAGGCTCGCCCCCTATCACATCATGGGACGAAACATACAAGGCGAAATGTGGGTGTTCTGGTGGCGCCTCTGCCTACCCCTTCGGGGATAAAGGCGTGAGTTTATGTATGTAAAATCCATTATCACTTTTTCATGAATTTTATTTCATATGAATTATATTTATCACTAGACCTCAGCTTTGTAATGAATTGATGTAGAACTACGCCACTGAGGCAGTATAGAGTGTAGTATAATAAGGTAGTGACATTGGGCCGCGCCAAGACGGCGGATTTACTATTATTTACGGTGGTCACTCTCTGTTTAGATGCGAATATTTCAGCTGAAGTGTGAAAGCAAAATAATATTGTTTATGATAATGTACCTGCTTAGGTAGTACGTTATTATCGATTTTTTTTACTGTCTCGGCAAAGAGACTGCGCCGACGTCTGATGTGCAATACCTTACTGCTTTACACAATTTTGCTTGCCCCGATTTATAATGTTTAATTTGTATATTTGAAATGGTGGGTTTTTGTCCGTGGTATATCAGCGTCAGCAGCGACAACAGCGTCAGGAGTGGCCCTCCTCGGAGCGTACATGTGGTGCGACAGCTTCACGTCGTCGTGGCAGGGCGCCATCTTCACTCGGCGAGGCTGCGCGCCGCTGCAGATGCTGGTGGCGGTGAACGTGTTCTCGTGCGCGCTCACGGCGGCCGCGCTGGCGCACCGCGCGCACACGCACGCCTCGCTGCGGCTGCTGCAGGTACCACTCGCATATTTATCATTTATTTACATTTACATCATCTACAGTATTAATTATCATATAGAGTATAGATAAAGATACAGCCGAATGTAATTACGAAAAACTTCGAATATCAATACGTCAAAATGCTAATTAATTATGCAACGTACCAAAACCTTTTATAAAAATATGTTATATGAGCTGTGTTAGGTGTGACACGATTATGCTTATCTCTCTCTTTTGCATTCATTATTTAACAGGTTACAATTTCAACAATAACTCAATTTTAATGACTGATAAAAAAACGAAACATCAACTGTCGATATTTTACTTTATTTTTGCCCTCTACCAATTCATCAACCTTGGGCAATAAGACAGATGATAAGCAGCAATATTGCTCAGAACTTTGTTCATATCACTTAATGAGTTCACAATCCCAAGATGCAAATCTTTAATAACTTAAATTATAGACTATTATATAAACAACTCCTACTTACAACTAATGCTACAATATCTGAAACAGAACCCGATGTTTGTGAGCGACTGCCTGGTACTATCCGCCAGTTCCGCGGTGGGTCAGCTGCTCATCTACAGAACTATAGCTAAATTTGGCGCCGTCGTGTTCACTATTATCATGACGCT
This sequence comes from Deilephila elpenor, assembly GCA_949752805.1. Taxonomy (NCBI): domain Eukaryota; kingdom Metazoa; phylum Arthropoda; class Insecta; order Lepidoptera; family Sphingidae; genus Deilephila; species Deilephila elpenor. The sequence goes on from OX457116.1 coordinate 264,405, forward strand.
CAGACAGGTAATGTATTACTGAATTCTCTCACTCTCTCTCTTTTTCTCTCTAGGGTACAAAGTCCACAGTTGAACATTTACCTTCTCTAAGGTTCCCCACTTCAACCAAATCTCTGTATGAAGTCTACAATGTTATCAGATATCTACATGTCAGATAAAAATGTAGCGATGTCTGAGATATTATATGTAGATGTTTGAGTATATAAAGTTCAATAATTTCTATGATTGATATCAAAATAATTAGTCAACATTATTTTGATTTACTAAGTTTGATAAATAACTCGATGATAACCGTAGAAACTTTTAATAGAATGAGACCCACCGTTTTAATTAATATTGAAAGCAAGTAATGAAATTGAAACTTAATAATATTTGTATATTGAGTGACTGAAGAAGTTATTCTGCTGTATCTAAGAAAACCCCAGTAGCCATTTCACGTCGATCTTCTGTAAGACAGTGGTACCGCCCCGGACGAGCCTGCCCATTCATGCTGAGTCATGACTGACAACAGCGTGGTCTACCATTAATTACTACCGCTCTACCACTAATTGGTTGTATTACATACATACATAAACTCACGCCTTTATCCCCGAAAGGGTAGGCAGAGGAGCCACCAGGACACCCACATTTCTCCTTGTTAGTTCCGTCCCACGAAGTGATAGGGGGCGAACCTATCGCTATATCGGGCACAAATTTCTGACTCCGGACTGATATAAATAGAAAAATTCAATATCACTTTGTCCGACCCGGGACTCGAACCCGAGACCTCAGCTTTGTAACCGTACCGTAATACAACGATGCCACCGAGGCGGTTTAATTGGGTGTATTTATTGAATGTGTTGTGGGCAGGCGGTGTCGATCCTGCTGTCGTGCGTGGTGTACGGGCACGCGGTGTCGGCGGGCGGCGCGGCGGGCGTGGCGCTCGTGTTCCTCGCCGTGATGCTGCGCCTCTACTGCAGGCACCGCACCAGGAGACGAGCACCCGCCAAACTCTAGGACACGCACTGCCCACCGATAACACACGTACAAACTGTTACACAGGACCTTGGCTGTATCGATAGTTTAACAGGACTTGGTTGGTTTGGTGTACTAAACACCAGAGGGGAAGAATATATAGCCAATGTCATTCACCATACATTGACCACGTTGCAACCGATAGCAGACTTATAAGTTAACTATTAGGCCAACCAATACGACAAGATCGTTCTGATTATATCGATAATTTTATAGGGAAGAGCCTGCAATACTCAGCTGATATATTGTATGACTTATGTACTACAGAAACACAAAAGAACCGCAAACTAAATTATATCGATAAATCAAATGGCGATATTCGAATAACGGTTCCGATTTAAACGAATACATGTGCACATAGACCATATCCCATTTTTACAACAATATTGTCAGTTACAGGCGTTACGTGTACGCACGAGACCAGATATAATTTTTCAATGACAAATAATATGTTCTTGATAATTTTATTTTTTTATAAACGTTGCCAGCACAAAAATACAACATTATATTTAATGTATATAACTACCCTTTTTTATCATAACGTCAGTTTATCCTCATTACCTTATCGATATTTTTAATGGAATCTTAAGGTAAGGCCTTACAAGGACATTTTTTGATAAAATAGTTTCAAACGATGAGCATACCAGATAAAAAGGAATATAATAAATAAATAATAATATAATCAACTGAAATATTAACGATCCTAAATGTACACTGCAAATAAAATCAACTGACAAGAGTTAGCTTTTTATCTAAGAAAATTCTTCAAACTCTACTTATTAAAAGAATATTTAAATTGTTTAAATCTTTCAAGGCTAACTGACTTTGTTGGAGACAGCCGTCCACACTGTTGGCAACCAATTGATCCAACCATATAGGCCCACTTTAAACGCAAAATCTCTAATACTAAAGTGATTTTAACAAGTATTATCTGTGTGCAATTGTTTATAAATATATCATACAATAAACAACATAGAGGTAAGTAAATAAGGTATATGTACATAGATACAGATGCGTCTGTTAGACTAATGTAAGGCATTTATTTATACCAACTAGATTTGTAAGAATTATAATATCATTAGATGAAGTACCGAATCCCAATTTCATGTGAAATAATTTGATTTTTTAAATATCAATTTGTTATGAAAAAGACGCGCGTAATGCACATACGTCTTTTAAATAAAATAACTATTTATTTACATTGGTTAAAGGCTAAATCAGTACATATTTGTTTTTTTTCCTCTTAATATCTTAGATCTTTTTCCTAGTCTGAGAAAAGGCTACACAAGCCATAGAAGAAATGTATACGTCTTTAATTCTTTTGTGTTATTTATTGATTATTTATATTAGATAATATTAAAACTCGAATTATTATTGAAAGTACATCGAAATTAAACCTTATAATTTTAAAATATAAATTAGCTGAAAGCTTATTGCAGCTAAGCAAAACATTGTTAAATTAATTTTGCATCCGTTCATAAAACTAGGAACTGTTTGTATATTTCTATCAGATAATATAAACTTAGTTTATAATTGCGGGTAATCATAAAACTAAATAACTTTATTGTCAATCGTAAAGCCTATTCTAATGACATAATTAGGTTGGCAATTTATTCAGGTTGGCAATCAAATTGGCTTGTCCAGTGTGTATGCTATGGTAAATACTAGAGTTCATTTGCTTGTAGAAGTGCTCTTAACTGGGAAAGAAAGCTAAAGATCGGCCAGTAGTTGTCTCATTGACTGCACAATCGCTGTATCTCTTTCTAAAGAGTGTAAATGTATGCTTTATGTCTATTGGAATAGGCGTTACGCTAGTTATCCTTTGTCACAAATCTATCGAATTAATGTTTTGCTTATTAATATATATTATTCAAATTGCTTTTACATATTGGTAGTATCATCGTATTTGGGCTGTGAACCGTGAAGAACAGGATTTGATTCCCATGCGCGTGTTGTATAACAATATTGATTCGAAGATTATTGTATAAATTCGTAAACTTATAAGTCTATTTTGTCTACAAAGCGCATACAATTATATTATTTGATTGTGTTACTTAATTCGTATAGTATCTATTTTGCCATTAATTTGATATTATTTTCATGCCAGCTCGATGTATAATTAATTATGAATTACTCAAAAGGACGGGTGAAACCTGGTCCACTTCTAATATAAGTTATATTATGTGTTATTTATTAAATTGTGACGTAATCACTAAGCAGTAAGCACTTCTCGAAATATCAACTTATCAAATTGTAAGGTTGTGTGTCAACACTATTGTTTAAAAGTTATTTGTGAATCGATATAAATATCTACAAACAATATTTTGTTATTTATTTAAAATCCCCTTATTGCTTCATCATTCCTTGGCTCTATGTTGAATAGAACATGGATACTGTATCCAAAGGTGGATCCGTCTACCCAGTCATGATAGATATTTAGGATACCTATTCATAGCTGCATCAGGGAGGGGGGAAGATATACCTACCACCACCGCATCGGCCTCAAGCTGTGTTATCTGCCTGGATAATAACTCTATCTAAACTAGACTTATCATCAGGATGTTGCAATCACTTTGTCGTACCATTATAAATAAACACTAATTATTTCTTGTTGACTAAAGTTTCAAGTTCCATAGAGAATTGTATCGAATTATGACAAATTCTCGTTGGTGTCTAGATAAAATCTTTACATTACTCATAAAAGTCAGGCTGATTTTCGGACATCATAGAAAAGTCACAAAATCCGTCAAGACAAAAATGTCTCCAGGAATCAATAAATTGATGTAGGAAGTGTATATCGGAGCCACGATGCTGTGGCTTAGTTGCCCGAGCAGCATCAACAACTACTACGAGTTCAAGCTGTTTCAGACTACGCAGCTTGACAAGGAAGACAAATAGATTTAAAGGTAAACCATTTGTCGCAATTTTAGTCGAAAGTATATGAGCCTTCGTGTTCAGTTGATAAAAAACCGACTGTGAGAGGAACGGCTGCGGGTTCTATTTTCGCAATAACAAATATTTGTTTGGAGTGTGGATATTTCTGATAAACACGAGTTATGACGCATGATTACGGTTTTTACTGTCGGGCACGGAATATGCGTGTGACTGTTTCTCTTCAGTCACAGGAAGTCCATTTCTGAACATAAACTACTCCCAAGGATTTTCACAGAGATCTTTTCTATATGGGGCGTATTTATTAATTTTTCGGCAGCCTCCGTTGCGCAGATGGTAAGACGTCGCCTGTGAAACGCGAGGCCGCGGATTTGATCCTTGCACCTAGACAATTACTTGTGTGATCCACAAGCATTTGCTTCGTATCTGGCTGTTGTAAGACTAAGTCGTAGTTTCTGATACCCACGAGACGAGGTGATCAGTTTTATTGTGGGTTGAGGAAGATGGGTATGACCGTTGATTGTTAGGTGTATTGATTTAACGCGGACTTAATAAACACTGCAAGATTAGTGTTGTCAGCGATGCTGATGCAGCTGGCGATGACGGCGCTGGTGGCGGCGGGGCTGGCGCCGTGCGTGTTGCAGAGCGTGTGTCGCACGCGCTTGCAGCGCCCGCCCTCCTCCGTCTGCATGCATCGACTCGACAACTGCCCTCACAAGTACAAAAGCTTAGGCATATTCAAATTATGTAAAGAGTATTGTATCACAGAAGATGTACGGCTCACATCTTCTACATGCTGTCACGAATCCAAATAAGCCGATATGATTGTGTCGACTAGCGAGGGAGTACATTCTTCTATCATACGAGACTACAACATACTTGATGGAAAGTGCTATTATCATCATAAATACCGACAACATATATAAATCTGAGCATAGATGTAGTTTATCATCTATGAATCTAAGTATCTACTTGACGAATGGCAATTGATGGACGACTGAAATTTACTGTTGTCGAGATGAAATCTATAGGATTATATATTATTATATTTTAGATAAAATCTGAAAAGAAAGACTTTCTGATATTTTGATTTGATCCAAGATACTGCGATTCGTAATACGTACTTAAATATTGTCATTGTATTAGTCAGTTAGCGATAGTGAGTGTGATCTTATGTTTCAGAAAAACCAGTAAGAAAACTCCTTCAAAACAGTGATTCCAGCAATATTATTAAACACTTAATCTTTTTAAAAATTCTAGGTGAGTATTTAGAAATTGTACGTAGTAATTATCATGAACATTAGTACCTATGTTAATCTTAGGACGCCATCCATTTGTAATCTTCCAATGGTTTGTAAAGGACATCGAGCATATATGCTTAGCGAGGTTATATGCTCGATGGTAAAGGATGAAAGATTCCGAGGACCAAGTGGAGTGGGTGCTATTTGGGGAGCCTGTATCCAGCAACTGCTTATGTTAATAGATTTTTAAGGCACGTTGGTAAATAACGCCAGGTGTGATAGAGCCTCGGTGTAGGCTGGATATAGGTTTATTCAAGCAGGGTGCTACTAATGTAAGCATAATAGAAAAGTATAATAAAACGACAAGTTTTTAACTTTAAACTTCGCTATTGTCCTTCCTTCGGTGAATAAGATTGTTTGCTGCTCAAAAGCTGGTGGTAGTGGGTAACTCCCCCTTATATCTGTCAGTGGAATGCAAAACCACCTATCTGTATGATAAACACATCAGATTAATATGTCGTTAATGTATTTACAAACTTAGTATAAAACAATCTGGTGCGAACAATGGCGTCGAATATTTTGGCGGATGACGAGTGTTGTGACACCGACTCCGCGGCTTGTTTACTAAACAACTCCGAACTGCGCGAGCGGAGGCATCCAACCAGCCCTTACTATGTTAGTTACACTTTATATTCTTGTTATTTTTCATTAAGGGGGTGTAAATGCCCTGTAATAAGCAGCGTGAGAAGTCTGCTAAGGTATCCCATACCCCTGGGGAGAAGCGGCCCAAGTGGGGCGTGGAGATCGCTGGGCACATTGCTGAGAAAGTGTGCCCTCACCAACAGTGAGTCGTAGATGGGTGACACAGCTCGCGGCCTTTTATGAACCTGTTACCCGTCCTAGCCGCAGTATCCGCTAGCGAGGCGACCTGGAAGACTATAGACACTAGCTTTTCTCATTCGGCTTCCCTCAGGGTAAATACCGAACGGGACGCAAAATAGGTTAGATTTCTATCCAGTCTAAAAACAATAAATCAATCAAATTCAAGACAAACTACAATTAAATACAACTTTGCTAATTTACGAGCTATGTAAATAAAAACAAACACTAAAGATATTTATATAGAAATAAAACAATTCCAAGGCACTCAAACAAAGGGCGTCATCCACAGGGAGAAGACATCCTTCCTCAATCGAACAAAGTGAACTCGGAAGCGTTTGTCACTCACCTCACGTAACACATTGGTAGTGGTTAATACACACGGGCGCGGTATAAAGACTCGCGGCATGGACTACACGCGCGAATGTAGCTGCGGCCGGTGCTTCTCGCTTAGTTGGCTGTTGTGCTGTTTCACTTGTCGCTGCTCGTGTCGCGTACGGGAGTCATGACTTGGCTGTTTGTTGCTGTTGCCTTGGCCGTCACCGCTAATGTTGAGTTGGTATGTTGTTCAGATTTGTATTGTAAAGGGTTGACCTAAAATGATGTTGCATTTATAGAATAGTCTCCTAGAAGTAAGTATGTTGTTGCAGTTTAGAAGATGAATTGATGTTCACTTAAAATAATGTGGTTGCAGTTTATTAGACAACTGACAAAGGCTTAGTTGCAACAAGTAATTCCCTTAAGGTTGGCAGAGTTAAAGTTATGGTCAAAGTGATCTTTATGTATGAGTTATGTTTGTCTACTTTGTGGTTGCAGTTTTTAAAGTAATTTTTTGAATATTCACAACTTATGAATGACTGTGTAGTGATGATTGTAATTATGTAGTGAGTAATTGCAATACTACGTAGAATTTGTAAATATTTGTTGTGAGTTGTGTGATAGATATTTTTCCAAACCCAGTGTGATTTGAATGTGTTGTCAAAAACATAAGAGGTAGTTTTGAATGACATAGTTATAGAAATGCAAGCTACTATTATTAACAAATGCTTTCATTATTTTCAGGCTTCAACATCGTGTAAGAATTGTATTGTAAGTATATTTTTTTATCAATATACTCGTACTGTATGGAGAATCTCACAAACTATTGATATTTTAAAATAGGTCATAAACGAAAATAAAATAAATATATCTATACAAAAAACAAATAATACTCTTATATTGTAAAAGTCCAAATATGGATAATTGTTGGATATAGTCCTCGTATACGATTGAGAGAGTTAGAACCTAGTCCACCACACTGTCCTCTTGCCGTTTCGCAGACTTCACATGCCTTAATAAAATATATAAAGATTTTTATGCTATGCTGCTTTCGTCATGATGTTTCCCATCACCGTTAAAGTCCGTAGTATTTTACTATGGATATGCACGTGACAACGAAAAGTCAAAGGTGCCCTAGGATTTTAACTGACGACCACAGTCTGGGCGGATCAGTTCCGTTTCACTCTCTCTCTCTCCCTCTCTTCAGGCACAGGAAGTCCACTGCTGAACATATGCCTCCCCCATGGATCGCTACATAGAACTCTTGGAAGCGGCCTGCGTCCAGCGATTTCCTGCAACTTTAGCTAAATCCTCTGTCTACCTTATGGGTGGAGATCCGAACTATCGATTTTATAGCCTGCGCTGTACTGACAGCTCATATACGTGCCACTGCGGCGCACTAGCCTCCTCTACAATCGAGAGTATAATTGAGAGGGATTAGGCCATATGGTCCACCACACTGGCTTAGTGCGGGTTGGCGGACTTTACACACCATAGCAGTTCTTACAAATTGCTATAATATGCAGATTTCCTCCCGAAGTTATCCTTCACCGTTATAGTGCGTGGTAATTGACTATCAATACAATACATGATCTCGAAAAATTCGTGGTTGCCCTGGGATTTGAACTCGCGACCACCGTGAACATGTTGGCAGCCGCGTCCGTTCCGTTTAACACTCCACCACGCACTCTTTTACATACTATTCTACCAATAAACAGATGTAACTATACACAGACGCTAGGCAAGGAGGAGAAGGCAATGTTCCGCGCGCACTCGGACGCATGTCTCCCGCAGTCGGGCGTGGAGCCGCGCGCCGTGGCAGCGCTGCTGGCGGGCGAGCCGGCCGACGACGCAGCCCTGCGCCGCCACGTGTACTGCGTCCTGCTCAAGTGCAAGCTGATAAACAAGGACGGCAAGCTGCACAAGAGCGCCGTGCTGGGCAAGATGGCGGTTAGGGATGACACCAGGAATGTTACTAAGGTGAGTTTACTGACTCGACATAGTGACTCTTGATGCAATTATGCTGGCCTAAATGTGTCCGGATATATATGGTCCAATAACAGTATATTGCGTTACTATGACGAAATCTTAAATACTGTTTGGTGATCACTATCCTGGCAAATACAAATACTACCTGCGGTGCATATGTTGATTATCTCCTATGATCATCTGCACCCTAGTTGCATTATCAGTCTGCTAACATGGGAAAGAAAAGGTATGAAAAAGACGTGAAAAGGAGAGAGGTACTATTGGTAGAGCCACGCTGTTGTCAGTCAAGACTCAGCATGAATGGGTGGGCTCGTCCGGGGCGGTACCACAGTCTTACAGGAGATCGGTAACACATCTATGATCCAAGGGTTGTGGACGTTCTTGGGCGGCAGTCGCTAACCATCAGATGACCTGTTTCTCATTTCCCGGACCTAATGTATGAAGAAAAAGGTAACCCATCGCAACAAATGAAACACGACTGCTAAGCCGTCACTTGACGTCCTTTATGTGTAAGACAGTATCACTCCGGCATAGTCAGCCTACATTTGTTTTTTTCCGTGATTACTATACTCCGGCTCTGTCATTTATTTTGCAAACATAAAGTCATAACAGACGTATTTGCCGAGCTCACTCTCGTGCCGTGATGAGGTGCACCGTACAAGTGTCTCGTCCTGCCGGTCTCTAATTTAGAAGTAGAGAGTTTGGTAGAGTCGAGCTTTTACACGTCAGAGGTACAAAAGGATAAAGGTGTTCAACTTGGGTGGTACCAACTGCGCTGCACCTGCAGTCCACACTCAATCTTTGCTGCAATTACGATTTGCGCGTTCTTAGTCTTATTTGTATCGATTTTCAATACAACGTGACTGTAGAGCTATAGTCGCGCTCTACTTGGGTGGATTTAAAAGCGGCTTGAATGTTAAATATTCCTTTTCAGGTGCTGGAAGGCTGTGCGGATCAAACCGGTGACACTCCAGAAGATCTCGCTTGGAATTTATTCAAATGTGGTTATGACAAGAAAACCGTACTATTCGACTACATGCCTACAGGTGGCGCCTCTAGTGGCGATATTGACAATATATCTAAATAAAAGTATTTTTTAAATGTAAATTGTATTCGAAAGAGAGCGCTGTATTACATTATTAGTTTTTCTGTTTTACACTAGTATATATAGATGGCGCTGGCTGACCAAATTGAACGCCTCATAATTTATATAAATTGTGTACTTGTACTGCTTATACGGTTTATACATGATTTCATTTTAATATTTATAAAGTTGTAACAATTGAATAGCAGTTTCATTTATTATCTTTACTTATAAAACATAATTCCTTATACAGTCATACATTTTAAACACGAACATTAATCACACACATTACGATTCATTCATAGGTGCATTTGTATGTAGTTTTAAATTAATGCTAGTCATGCACAATTATCCAGATAAAATTATATAATTACATGCAGACATCTAATCATTTACAATAAAACAACCATACGCGCTACATGTCTAAAAAAGCTTAATTTTAAACAATTTCTCATTTATTTACGTATGACAAGAATTGTTCCAAATGTTTTGCAATTAAGAATTAAATCATATATTGAGAGCGGATATATTATATACATACACCAGTGTGAGAATGCAGAATCTACATAACACATAATTTCCATTAGACCCACAAGGTTTTTTGAAGTCTATAGAATAATAGCTATTTTACTGTAATATGTAAATGTTGGGTGTTTGCACTTTGCGGCAGTAGTCATTGCTTACGTTATTTGATGATATAGTCATCAGTTGTAATGAGGTCATCCTCAAGTCTGACATGAGATTAGCCGACTAAATTAACATTGAAAATAAATACTAAAGTGCACCTATGACCAACAGCCTAGTTGTCAGTGGTCCAAGTTCAAATTAACAACAGAGGTTATTATTATTTTTATTGCAACGAATATCGAGGCGAGCATGCCATTTGCCTGATGGTAAGCAATACGACCGCTCATGGACAGTAGCAAAACCAAACAACAGCATGAATTCCAAGGTAATGTTTGGCATTCCAGGTCGATGGTTTGAGTCCATCTCTGGTGTATGCCTTGGACTATGAATTCACCCGTTACTTTACGAAGCTACATGTGCATTCATTGTTAATTATCACTCATTTTAAATATATAAATCTTTATATTTTACGTAAATAACATGACGAAAAACAAAAAGCATTTCTAGAGCTCGATACCCAAACTAAGCAACGCCTGTGACAACCTATCAATTTTGCATAATCGAGAGACTTCACAAAAATTAACAAATAATTGGGCTTGTTTATTTAAGTCAGGTACGCAGTCGGTCCTTAAATAACTAGTAATTTACATTGCGTCGAGCGACTGCTGTGTGGATATGGATAGAAAGAATGGATCCAATAGGTATTCATGTTGTATATTTTTCTGTCTACTATATACTACTACTACTATACTTATTGTCTACTATTAGGCACACACACCAACACTGCTAGGTACAAACACTTACCACTACACAATATACAACAATGACACGAACTCTACATTATGACAAAAATCTTGTATTGTGGCTACTAGAAATTACTCACAGTGAAATTACTAGACAGTTTTTATATCTCACATATGATTATCTCGGTTCAGTAATCGAACCCGCAGCCTCGCGTTTCTGAATCGACTATGTACGGGACTATCAAAAAATTTACTATAGAATAAAAGCGCCAAACAAATAAGCGACTCATCTAATTGTGAATTTGCACCGCTATTTTGAAGTAGTAGGAGCTGGTCTTATCTATGGGACAGGAAAGCGTAAGCGGGTGCCTTGTTTAGCCTCCGATAAAACGTTTCCTCTTTGGCTTACTTCTGTGTATGCGACTTTTTCCTTTGCATACATACATACATAAACTCACGCCTTTATCCCGGAAGGGGTAGGCAGAGGCGCCACCAGGACACCCACATTTCGCCTTGTATGTTCCGTCCCATGATGTGATAGGGGGCGAGCCTATCGCCATATCGGGCACAAATTCCTGACTCCGGGCTGATAATGAATAGAAAAATCCAATATCACTTTGCCCGACCCGGGACTCGAACCCGAGACCTCAGCTTTGTAACCGTACCGTAATACAACTACGCCACTTTTTCCTTTGCATTTATTTGTATTTTCTTGATACTAAACCAAAGAACGAACTCCCGCTATCTACAATTGCGTTAAGACGTGGGTTAACAAAGGTCAAATTCGACGACTTATGTAAATACTTTGACGTGATTGAATAATTATAAATGTATTTGATCATTATAACACATTATTTAATTGAAACTGGGCAATATGTATATAGCTTCTGAGCTATGCAAATGGAGATATCGACTGTTGATACATTATAATACAACTACATATAAGAACCATTTAGCATGGTTAGAAAAAACCTACGTTAAACTGTGGTTAAATATAGTTAATTATTTATGGTTAGATCTAAGCAATGGAAGATGTCAGATTTGGGATAAATAAATAATTACACCCAACAATCACATACAATATAGTTCTGGCTCCACACTAAGATCAAGGTTTGTGTCGTCGGTATCAGAAAATACGAGAGACTTTTTAGTCTCACAAACAAATACCTATGTGTCACACAAATAATTATCTTGGTGCGGGGATCGAATCCGCGGCCTCGCGTTTCACAGCTGGCGTCTAACCAACTGCGCCCAGAGGCTGTCCGGATGAAATGAAACTTTTAAAAGCATATTTGTACCACTTGATTTATCTTTACTGCCTCGGTGGCGTAGTTGTATTACGGTACGGTTACAAAGCTGAGGTCTCGGGTTCGAGTCCCGGGTCGGGCAAAGTGATATTGGATTTTTCTATTCATTATCAGCCCGGAGTCAGGAATTTGTGCCCGATATGGCGATAGGCTCGCCCCCTATCATATCGTGGGACGGAACATACAAGGCGAAATGTAGGTGTCCTGGACCCTGGTGGCGCCTCTGCCTACCCCTTCGGGGATAAAGGCGTGAGTTTATGTATGTATGTATGTTGATTTATCTAATGTTTCATTTGGTATACGATAGAGCCGTCACTACAACTAAATATCTTAAAACCAACGGCCGGTCGATATAGGATAAGCGCTATTTGAAATCTGTTAGCGTGCACACCCAAAGGGAACCAGACTGCAGACACAAGTGTGACCTAGGCCAGTCAATAGCGGCGGGCTCGGGCTTACATATAAACTGCATCGATTGGTGAATGTATTATTAAACCGAAGAGTTGGATGAATTGCAGTTCTGCACATACATCGCTACAAACTTGTCATAATGGGATGAAAATATGAGTCAGCTTAGTTCATGCATAATGTATAATTGTGCTCATCGAAATGCAATGATGAAAATATGAAATGCAATGCATATGACGGCCGAGTAAACATTTATATTATGAATCAATTTCGATAATCTGAGATAATAAACTAGGTATCGCTCTTGCTTAACATACATCCTGAAGCAATGTTATCTTTCTTGATAACGGTACAAACCAATTTTTGTACACAATGGTAATAATCTGTATTAAAGATTTACTCTGTGGGTGGTCTTAACGTCTTAAGTGAGCTAAACCTGAGATCATCTGCTATTCTCAACGATTCTGCGATACTTAAACTCATTACACTCCCATACAGCCATCGTTTGTCGCATTACCATAAAGTCGTGATCAACAATTTCCACTTAACATAGCGAGGGAGGCTGTGCGCAAGTGTAAATGATATTCGGAACAGCTTTATGATCTCATTGCAAGCTGTGGGCGGCGCGAACTGCGAGCAGCGAGAGTGCGCGCTGGCAGTATGAGTGCGCGCCTTTGCCTGCCGCTGTGCGCATGCGTGTCGGACATCTTGCATTTTGACATTTCACATTTTCGTCGGGAATTCGCATTTCGCGCCTAAGTTATTTACTATCTGCGTAACAAGAGTTTATGAATTGTTTTATTGATTTCATTATTATTGTAACTGTGTTGTTAAAGTATTGTGTGACTATATGTGTGTTTAAGGAAAATTACAGTGATCATTATTGTTTGTGTATTGTGGAAATGCGGAGGAATATTTCGATGTTATTATTTATGTAATGTAAGTACTAGTGGGTAGAAATATAGTTTCTTCTGCAAGTGCGTTATTAGTATCCATAGTCACTTATGAAATGCAATTTTAATTATACGTTTATAAAGAATTCATGAGTTAATGCTTGTTTGTAACATAAATCTTATCGGAAGAGAGATAAACAAAAATAAGACTATTTTATGAGCCGCTTTTGGTTGATCAATTTTAACACAGTATGCCATTTGCGTTCCTACCATTTCGGAGAAGTGGGTTCAAAGTTGTAATCTATTTTACATCGTTAAATATGTTAAAAATTGGGTTCTAACTCAAGTCCAATTCGATAAACTTGAGCGGCTTCAAAATTTTTGTATACGATTTATATTTGGTTTGCGCAAATATGATCACATATCTGCTTTTCGCACTAAGCTCAAGTGGCTCCCTATTCGCTTCCGCCGGAATACACATATTCTTTGTTTTCTCTATAATGTGTTATTTAATCCTAGTTCTCCCACTTATCTTAAGGAACGTTTTGATTTCCTCCACAATTCTCATTCCCGCGCTCTGAGATCGTCAGAGAATCTAAAATTGAAGACACCTCGTCATGAAAGTGTTTTCTTTGACGGATCTTTTACCGTCCAGGCCGTTCGCCTGTGGAACACACTTCCCTTGGCAATTCGGCAAGCGCCTTCGCTTAACGCCTTTAGAAATAGGGTGAAGAATCATTTTCTTTCTAAATTATCTTAAGTGTAATTTTTAATTTGTTTTATTTAAATTCTTTGTTTGTTTTTGTTTTATGTTTTGCGCTTCATTGTTTAAATTTAGTATATAATTTTTATAGTATATTTAGTATATAATGTTTTAATATAATATTATATTTCATATATTTATTTATTTAATTTCCTTGTACTAAGGTAGTATTATGTTGCCGTTATAAGTTACGCACACACTTTTTAATTCTACTTTTTCATACAAATGCCCACTTTTATTTATTTCTTGTCGTACGATCCATTCTATCGTTTTTGGTTGTCTGGAAGAGATCGCTTATAGCGATAAGACCGCCAATTGTACACTTTTTTTTTTAAGATTTATATTTTTATGCGTCTCTGTACTTTGTGGTGTTCAATAAAGTGTTGTGTATCTGTGTATCTGTTCAACGTTTTTAAATTCATTGACCTGTATTGAATCGGTAGTATTTAGATGCTAATTTTTTTAGTTTCGTTGTTGCGTGTCATCGACATTTCTAGTTCTCAGTTTAAATGTATAAACACAAGTGTGGATGGCATTTTTGTGACTTTCCGCACAGCAAAACAGTTGCTACAAAAAATCGTCAGGATGACAAAGTCGTAGCTATTAGTTGCAATCGTTTGCGTGCTACGGATTCAATTATTATGTGAGAATATCCTACTACGCGGGTTAAGTTTTTCTCTAAATGTTGGCACGACTACGTGACGGTTCAGCAATGCACCTGACGAAATAGACCACTCTAGCGAGACTACTACTATAGTGTAGACTGTAGACAGTAAAGCAGTGGCAATCTAATCGAGGGGTCTCTGGTAATCTCATTCGCCGTACAAAACGCAACAGCCAAAATGTACTTCACGTCGATTTAACTAACATTTCTGATTTCTAATTGAGGATCATAAACAGTAGCGAAAATCTTTGCCAACTTCAAAAAGTAATGTAAAAATAAATAAACGCAATATAAAAGTGCACTAGGATCATAGACATATCCACATTTGACAGCCTCCGTGGCGCAGTTGGTTTGACGCCGCCTGTGAAACGAGAGGCCGCGGGTTCGATCCCCGCACCGAAACAAATATTTGTGTGATCCACAGGTAGGTATTTGTTTCGGGTCTGGGTGTTTGTGAGACCGAAAAAGTCTCTCGTAGCTTCTGATACCCACGACACAAGACTCGATCTTAGTGTGGGGTCAGGACTATGTATGTGACTGTTGGGTGTATTTATTTATTTATTTATTTATTTATTTATAGAAAATGGATATCGATGGTTCCTGTCTTCCATAAATACATACAGACGTGATTACCCTTATTTCGAAAATACTACATCACATTGAACAAAGAGAGCACTGTGTTGACATCTTATCGTGGCGTCTTTAAATAAGTAGAATAAACTGATAAACTACGCACACGGACAATGAATACTAATGTTTATTTCTCCATTCATATTGTTATAGCCATATTACAATTTCCGCTGCTAAATAAAAAGAGATGATTTAACAATCAAATGCGCGCCAGTCGCTGTAGAAACAGGCATGGTTTAGCCAGTATTTTCTCCTTAATCAATGAGGCATTTTTGTACTGGCAACGACTCAAAGCATATCAAAGAACTACAATACATATCACGGCAAGTGCAAAGGAAAGTTCAGTCTCCACTGGTAGGTGGTTATTTGATATTTCTCGCGTGTTGTTCTTCCATCGGTAGCGTTGGTCGCTGTCTGATTGGATATTAATATCCTGCCACCAATTTTAGGTATTCCCGGCTATCTTATTTACCAGACGTATACGCAGCAGCAAAGCTGTTTTGTGTCGTCGGTTTTCTGTGAGATAGTGGAACTATTACGTTGCAGACGATCAGTACAAAGTACTGTAGAACTATACTTTTAACGACTTTCAAGAAGGCTTACGAATTATCGCGCACATCATACGGTTTGTTGAATTACATGAAATATACTATTAAACGTGTTGTAGTTTCTGGTTCATTTAATTAACTAGATTATCTTTTCTAAATGCGTATGTATTTTAAAGGTAAAATATGCGTTGTATATTTCAACTTGATTTTACTCCTTTGAACAATAAATCTCAATATAAGTTTACCCAAGTTTCAAAATATAAAGCCACAAGAAAACCGATGTAAAACGACGGTTTGTGAATGAAATAACTGGGGTTGATTTCGATTTTTAAATAAATATTTCCATAATTAGGTACTTTTATTGATTGCAACACTACGTGTATCTTGTGTGTACCGTAATTACTGCAACAAGGCATTAAGCTACACGCTTTAGAAGTAAATTAATTCACACTTGCTAATGCATAATGACTAATTTCGCAACCCAATTTTGAAAGTAACACCCATATACGAACACGAAAATATAGCCAGTAATGAAATAGTGTCAATATTTATTATTTAAATGGCACAATTTATTTTTCGATTTACCGCCTCGGTGCGGCATTCGAAGCCCAAATCGCATCATCTCGATTCACAGCAGAGTCTTATCAACTACGCCACAAGGGCGCATAAAGTATGCCTAAATATTTTTTTTGTAAAATCTCCATAGTTTGTATAAAATATGTTGTAAGACCATATTTACATTTAGGATTACATTTTTATTTTTAAATCTAAAAATAGTCATACATACATGATATTTTTCTCTGTGTACTAAGGCCAATACCTGTTGGTAAAGAACCGGACGCGGCTTAAGATTCGGTAGTTGCGGGTTCAAATCAATCAAACCTCTGAATTTTCGTAGTCATGTACGTATTGATATTCAATAACCACGCATTTTAATGTGAAATGATGTTTTCATCCTGAGGGAACCAGAATATCATAGCCATTTACAAGAATTAACGCGAAGTCCGCTAACTCGCACTAGGTCAGCGCAGTGCATAATGGCTACATTATTGCCTTACTCCTCACAATCAATCCATCGAACTCTCGATTGTTGAGAAGGCCCATGCCCTGGAATGAGACGTTACATGGGCCGGTATTATTAATAAAGCCAATACTTACATAAAAAAACAGTTAATTACAAAAACGATATATTACAGAGTCATTAACAACGCAGATAGTATACGTGTTCTATTCATAGACAATGGGTGTTTGTTTGGATAGCCTAGATAGAGGATTTATTAGTTCTATTATAATCTGACCTGGATTCTATAAACTTTTCATATAGTTTCACCTACAAAAATGAGTCGTAAAGTTCGTTGTTTTTTGTATTATATATTTTTCCTCTTAATTTATTTGCTTGATTTACACCTGGACCGATTTTTTCGTAAATCCTATCTTTTTAGGTTCAAACAGAAATCTTCAGCTTTATAATATTCTGCCAATAACTGTTCTATTGAATCGTGCAAGTACCTACATCACATAATTTACACTGTCCTGCCTATAATCCCGGATGCCTTAAGCGAATTGTGAATCATGAAGAAGCAACTGAATGGGCTGGCACACTTTACGAATAGCAAGAGATTCTCGTCTCATCGATCGATACAGTATGTACACCACTATACTGGCCATAAGGTGCAGGACAATCACTATAGCGAGCAAGAATAAAAATAAAACGTAATCTAACGTCTGTTTTTCCCACAAAATCAAGCTCTATACAATATGCATATGGAGTAAGTATTTCGTACGTGTAACTTATCAGTATTTAAAGATTTGATAGACTATATTTTCGCATGTTTATGAGGTAGACGTCTGCTCTATCTGTTGTATATAAATATTTATAAGTTGATAACTTATTTCTGTAGAAAAGCCTTCTATTTCAAGGTTGTTGAATAATTTTCCTTTATTGATGCAATGCTATATATACCAGTTGTGTAGATACATTTTTTTTGCATTTAAATATTGTATCAACTTATTTCTGAAGCAAAGTCTTCTACTTCAAGCTTGTTGAATAATTTTCCTTTATTGATGCAATGCTTTTTGAAACAATTGTGTAGACATATTCCGTTGATGGTACATTTTATGGCGTCCATTTGATTGTAGAACGACAAAGTACTACAGTTGACTGCAATCAGCATTCTACTTAATTGTAAGTGCAGTAAACTTTACATAGAGAATTCACCATCGAGACTACAAATCGTATTTACACAGAATTAATCAAAAACACCACTCACATTTATTACTATGAAGGCTTTTCTACTGTACATTGGTTACCACTCAAATAAACACGAATCCTATCACCAGCACATTTAGCACAATCATACATCATACGAAACATAATTAAAATGGGCAGATTTGTCAAGTCTTTACTGGCCACAATCCACACCGCCTTTAGACCTCGGCCTACGTAAACAAACTAATACCAAAGGAGCCGGTAATGTTAGTGTGTCGATGTAATATTTGCATGCGCTCTGTACCTCTCGCCAACATGGAAATATTGGAAATCCTTGAAGCGCAATAATCGTAAAGGCAGATATGACGAGAATTAATTCAGTATTAGCATAACTTGCATACTTTACTTGGTGTTTAAGCAGTGTCTCGAAAGCGTGGGAGTTGTTTCAGAATTGTTATGTTCAATTAAAAAGTTTTAGGGTGAAGATTATGGTAGGTAAACATGTGGTGTAGATGCTCTGCATGGATTTGTAGTTGATTACAGAGGCAATTTCAGTATGATTTTTCGACCAAACGGAGATAATGTATCTCTCTATTAATTAAAAGCTTGCACTAAGCTACACTATATAATATGTGTACACTGCGGATCAATGAGACGAGTTTCATCGCTGCTGAAAATTGATATAATATTAGAAACAAGAAAGACATAGGATCTCCTAAAACTTCTGCACTTAAAGTCACAACAGCTGATTACTGGCCTATTTATAGCGCTATTGATTAAAAATCTCTCAAATATACATATCTTCAATTATCAAATGTTTTGTTCCACAGGATGGACTTTACCGCAAGTTAACCGACTTCCCGTCACAACTCACAATGGCCTAAGCAGAACTAAAGAATTTCATGAACAGCAGGCGATTTCGTCGCTGCGTGAATTATCTCCTGCGTCTAAGTAAGTAATTTATACTTTTTCTCATACACGAGGAAAAATCCCCTTTACAGATGCTCGCTCGATATAGATACTCGTTCTGATATCCAATGATTATACCGATTCTTCTGGACGTGTTTGACGTTGGAGGCCATAGCATAACCCCTCGAAACAATTATAGATCCTACCAACTAAAACGCGTGGCATTATATCTACTTTAAAATGAGGGAGAGGGGGAGGGGGGAGGTAATACACGTAAGACTGCAACCGCATATGTAGTTGTTATTTGCTTCATTTTAATAAATAATGGGCGAATACTAAAATCCTGTCTGACCTTTGGAAAGAGTGTATTGATATTTTACCTGTTATTCTGGAGCCTGTATTTGTAGGTTAATAGAGTCCTATATGGTATAATCCCTCATTTCGAATGATAGTCTAAATACTACAATGCAACTTTAAGCTGCTTATAAATATTATCCCTTCATAAATATAAAACTAAACCTAGTAAGTAAATGCATTCAACGTCATACTTTGTAAATTCATACACAGTTTGGGTAACGTTATTGGTGAACATACTTAGTCCCCGCCCTCGTGTTTATAAGGAAATACCTTATTTACGGCATCAATGTCAACCGGCGTATTATATTAGGAATATTAACAAACGAGTAAAATAAACAATGGACTAGAATATTACCCGAATGGTAGCAAAGTATTATAAGTATTAAACCCACGCTGTTACTCTTTGTCACACAATGAAACCGTTGGATCGATCAGATGATGCGACTGTATATTGACATTGAGTAACAACTCCTTATTGTATCGAACTTAGAAACGAGGAAATAATACTTGTTTGTGAGTAGTTCGGTATGTCCATAAACATCTACAACACCTGGATTGTAGATGCGTCCCGGCTTTATAAAACAGACGAAACAGGTAAGTGCAAAATAAAGGATAAAAGGATTGGATCTGCGGCAAAAATGCTAAGTTACGATATATTGCCATGTTCCTTTTGTTAGATTGTTGATGGATATAACCAGTAATATCTCTAATAATATTGACCCTCTCCTTTCTGCTATGCCTTCAACCATTTATAACATATTGCTTATGCACCTAAGAGTCCCCAGATAGGTACTATAGTCTATGACAGCTGTAATGCGTAAAGGAAAAGATTTGATTTGTCCTATGTTTTGAAGTGATAAACAGTGACATAATAAAACCACAATGATATGTTTTCATTGAATAAATAACTAACTGGCTTTATAACATTTTCCTTTATTTATTTTGTGTTACAGTTTCCTTAAACATAATGATATAATTTTTGTTTACGTCCTGGTATACTGGACAGTCAACCAGCTGAACGATGTACGAGTAGTAGCTTAGAGAATTGCTAGATGTAAGCCACTTCTGATAAATTATGGCAAGAAGCCCTGAGTATCCAGATTCGCCCACAATGCACGTGGTGGCCACCGAAGGGTTTTGGTCAGTATAAGTTTTATTAAGGAACACAATCTGGCACGCTTGTGGATATTGCTGCTGAAGGCCAGTAATACTGACATACCCTTTCAGTCTCCCCTTGAGTGCCAAAAAGGACCTTAACAACTTTCCTGTCTTAAAAACTGTAAACCTACTGTAAAGTCTATTGCATATTATGATTAAATTTAATCTCAGGAATCAAATTCTCAACCCACATTCACAACCAAAACACAACTCAATTTCAACACTCAATAAAACGTAGTCAGCGTCTACCAGATATTAAAATCACATTACGATCGACTTCATATTGATACGTTCCGAGAAGTAGTGAATCATAGTGGGTGCCCGGCCCGCGACCCACGCCGCATTGCTATGGGTAATCTACATTTATCTTACCTGCGTTACCGTTCTACGCCTATATCTTCTAATCTATTAAATTAATTTTCTTTGTCATTGTCTATGGGTGGATGTGATTTATTACTGGTTTTATTGCGGGGCGTTAATTCATTAATTTTATGAGTTATAATAATTTTAATTAACTGTTTCTTTTATTCATTCATTTCTATTTAAAAATTTAATTATAGTAATATTTTGTCATGGGTAGTTTTGGGGCCTGTGTCAAAATGTTGTCACTTTATTCTTCAATACATAATTGCTGTTGTTTTGATTGCAATATTTGTCATTCTATTATGTGTTATAATATAGTACTAGTCGAATAAGAAGTGATGGCATCCTCTACATTACATCGTTTCGCAGAAACTAATAATAAATACTTCAATCAAGCAGATAACATGTTAAAAGACGGAAAATCCGTGAGTGTGGACTGTATATTATGCTTACTGCATAATATGTTACATTCGTACAAACATATTATTAATAGTCTTTGCATGTATTAGACCATAATCTCCCACTGCATAGCATGGGATTTCTCTACAGCGTTTATTCTATACAAGTATGGGAGGCCTATTAGTAGAATTCCTAAAGAGTCTATTATTCATTTGCTTCCCAACCTCCGTCTCTCGATGTGATTTTTGTGAACAACAGTGATTCAGATTCTTTGATAAAATCACCTCCGAACTGATCACAAGTTGATTATAGGCCCGTACATAAATCACGGAATTTCGGTAGAAGTATTAATATGCATAGTAATTTTGCGGTTTACATTTAAAGTTCCAGGTAGCCGTGATTATTCCTGATTTATCCTTCTAAAATCATAAAGACCAGAGTTGTTAATAAAATTTCCCCGCACACATTCCGTGGAATACGATACTTCCTTATTCCTAAGGACAAACACGGTCATATATATTTGTGTTGCTTCCTCGTGAGCATCTTTAGTTAATTTTGTTGGCATTACGGAGCGCCGGGCATCAGTCACGTCACATTTGTTGTGATGACACATGCGCATTCCGCGTAACCTCTGCTTGTTGCTGTGACGCCTCACGCCACTACATCCTGATGCACCGTATGAAATTAATACCTATTTACTAATGTTAGCTTGTTTTCTAGAATAGTCTAGTAATACACACAGATTCGGGAAGTAAACGTTACCAACAAATACACCCGTTAACTGGACTCTACCAGGCCCGAAAACCAATAGGATTTCGTAATGACAAATTACATTACTGCACAACTTTTCCGATTAATGTCCTTTAATTAAGATTCATTTATTGGTATGGTAATTGGTTCGTCAAATGGATTATTCAAATTCGAAAAATCTTATTTTAAAATGCAAATTTGGTAAGTTTTCATTTTTAGGCTGACTTCAAAAATCTGAGTATCCAGTACGTGTGTATAATTTTTATATACCTAAGTTCGCGCTAACTTCATCGTTTTTGTCTATACTCTATCCTATTGAAAATGCCTGAATTATGATCTGTCTCATAACTATCAGAAACATTAGTTTAAAGTAAATATTATAGTATATATTAGATACTTTTAGATTCCACACCACTCCAGTTCAATACAAATATTTCTAACTCACAGACGGTGAGTTAAAGTGAGTTCGGTGCGGTCTCCAAGAAGACTGTCAAAAGCCACTGATTAATTAGGTATTTGATTATGAATGCTGAGTGTTAATTTATGTCGCGGCTAGATTGTTATTAAGGCAGTATGTAAATAATCTCGTCTCGGCTATGCAAATAGAAAATATTAGACGATAGTGGCTTGTTTAATAACTTTAAGGAGAAATCAAAGGGAACTAGATCAAGGTTGTATGGACAAAGCGAATGAGATAGATTTAATTAGCAATAATTTGTGTACTGATATTATAAAATCTAATGAGTTTTGTGACTTTAGTGATTATGACGAAAATATTTAATATTATGTAGTTGTCTTTTGATACCAAGTTATAAAATCTGACCTATTAAAATGTAGGTAGGTATATTAGTAATAGTGCAATCGCAAAGCACGAACCTCCGCGACGGAAACAGGGTTAAACGTTAAGATTTTTTTATTGCGATGAATGGTGAGTCGAGCATGTCATTCGCCTGATGCTAAACGATACGACCACTCATGGACTGTAGCGAAACCAAAACACCATTTAGTCTTTATATCGGAAAATTCCTTCCTCAAGCATGCCTGACTGAGAGTTGAGAAACTGGAATTCGGCCTTCCTATAAGGCCTCTGCCAGGGTTCCTAGTAAGTATAAAAGTAATGGTACAATAAAAGACTGAAATAAAGATTATCGAATTCCTTTACAAGATTAAGGGCATGCAATTCAATGTCAGCTTTGATTGCGGCAGGTCAGTGCAATGCACAAGTGCTATTCATCTCGCCCAAAACACGGTAATGAGTAACCGATCTCCCAAGATGGCGGCGCGACAGCATCCAACATGGCGGCGCGCCCATAAACCATAATCGGTGAGACAATGCAATATACGGCCGGTAACTATAGGCTTATTACGATTATAAGGAAATAACGACGAGGCCGCCGGACCCCGTTTCGGACGGACAACTAAAACTTATTTATATTTATTGGACACTATTTTTGGGCAGAATGCCGTATGATCAGCCTTCTCCATCGGACCTTAACGCTTATATGGAGTTTATCATCGCTCGCGACGTCGATACACATAATTGTAATATTAATAAATGTTTAACGCTTAAACAAACGTAATAATGTATGGAAAGTTATTGTGGGAAATTACGCGGCGCGAGTGCGTGGGCGTGACCGCTCATCGCTAGTCCCGGGCGCGTTTTTCGCGAGTTACTTATGACTTAATCATGGGGCAAAGGAAAGTAAATTGCAATGAAGTTTTAGCTCTATTTATAAAATGCGTATCAAATTAAAGATTATTGGCAGCTTGTATGGGATGTGAAATCTAAAGCCCTAGATTGGACACCCAAGAAGGATAAACTACTATGTGTTTTCAAGAAAATCATCATCCAATCATAACTGGAATTTTTAAGATTGGCGTGGTGATAAGCCCACCCTCTAAAACATCTGACATGGAAAAAGCTCGCAAAACCGTATGTAGCCCTAGGTTGTCTTGTCACCCTATGTTTAAATATTTAGTCGTGCTAAAAAACAAAAGTGATTTTATTCGAGAATTTATAATATTCAAAATATGATATTTAAACAATATGTTTATTTTTTCAATATCGTTGCTTGTTAAGGCGGCGTTTAATTTTATTTTATTTATTTTTTTATTTGTATATGGCAAGTACATTTTTTATATCACTCAGCCAGGATTGTGTCTGTTTTGTCCCGGCAAGGTCTTGTCAAGAGGTTGTTGGAAGGCAACTGGTTCAAGTTCACATCGAGGCCGGCAAAATATACGAGGAATAAATGTCTTGTCACCTGTCACGAACTTTTTTATTTGAATCAAATAAGGCGATCGAGATTTTTTTTGCGTGTAATGATCACTTTTTAGTGATTTTTATTTGTTGATATTTTTATGTGAGTGTGAGAGGTAAGCAACTTATTTGACCTTTGTAAAGCTATAGGCATAGAGAAGGCGTTAATTTAAAAATCTTACCTGGTTCTCTTATATTTACTCTTTTTCTGTAAGCCCTTGTCCCATACATGGCAACAACACAATAATAATTAACAGCTATAGGTACTTATTAGGAATAAATTACTTTATAATTTCACGACTGGTTGGCGGCCTGACATCAATCTTTTCAGAAGCAGGCCTCTTGGTCTGCAGTCTTTAAGCCTTTTGCCGAGCTCGCTTCCGTTCTAAGATGAGATGATACAGGAGGATGCTATCACTGCGCCGGGCACAATTTCTAACCACTTACATGACATTTCTTACACCGAAAATCAAGAGTGGAATGCCAGTTCTGGGAATTGAACCCAAGACCTCGTCGTTCACAACCCGTATACGCTGTCACTAAATCAAATTTAGTTTAAAATGAAATGTGTAACCCTTTTGCTTATACATCATAGTACATTACCATACTTAAACTGCGCATATTATGCTACAGTTAAGAAGTCACGTAGGCCGTTCATTAGTCGAGATGGCACGCTTCCACGGGATCCCACGCTGGCTGCCGCAAAAACTACCGCCTTTTATGGCAGTTATAATATAATGTATGTACTCGAGTGGGCCAGGACTGTGGGCTTGCTTGGGCTCCGTGTGGTAGCGGCCCACGTCCGATGCTGGTGTTGGTAGTAGTACCTACTACTACCTACTACTAATATCAGAGGATTAAGTACTTCTGATAGAAATAAGCACACACGCGGTTGATGAGAGATGGAAGTTCTTGTCATCAGGCATGTGAAGGTTAGGGCCGAACACAACCCTCTCCTAAAGATTTTCGTAGTGATTTGTTAGTTTATATCTAGCACCATCTACAACCTTTATCATACTTTGTCAAAATAAAAAAAAATTAAATTAAAATTCATTTGTTGCTTCTTACATGACCAATATACAATTACAAATTCCTGGTCTTAAATTATGTTGAAGGCAAAACGATGGGGCTCTGCTCGTTCTTTCCTGGAAATAGGTACCGAGCAACGCTGGTTTTCAGCTTCTAACCCCCTAAGACGTTCAGGCAAAACCACTGAATAAAAGCGCATGGAAAGACACTTCCTGCAACCTTTTATTGCTCCAACTTCATGCCAGGTAGCCAATTTGACCATGCATCATTTTGCCATGTTGTAACATTATGGGGCTAATTGTACAACATGGCTGAATAATCACATTGTGAAGAACTGAAGTGTGCGGTAAAAAATGGAAAAAAAGATTGGCGGTTTTAGTTGGCCGACATTAACGGCAATATTAAGAAACAAATAAATTACTAAAATAGTTTATGTACGCACCAAAGTGACGCGATTTCTATGTATATCGGTAATATCGTATGTCGCTATGGAAAGAGATTTGTCATCATAGGGTATTTTAAACTGATGATACCTATAAAAAATTGGTGAACCGAATGTACAATGTAGAGACTAGTTATATTTACTTAATGAGATACTGGTTTCTAGTGTTTAACAATAAAATAATTATTTTGATTAATTGATTACGTCCTTTATTAAAAATTAAAAAGCGTTACTAAAATTATATAAATTAATGATTCAGTTCTATTTGTGTAGATTTTACTCTGCTGCGTACTTTCTTATAAAATTGTGTTGCTATTTGTTGAAATATACAATGGACTGCTTCTGAGGAATTATATAAATAAGTAAATAAATACAGTCAACAGTCACATACATAGTCCTGACCCCACATTAAGATCGAGTCTTGTGTCGTGGGTTTCTGGAACTGCGAGAGACTGTTCGGTCTCACAAACACCCAGACCCGAAACAAATACTTGTAGATCACACAAATTAATTCGGTGCGGGGATCAAACGGCCTTTCGTTTCACAGCCGGCTTCCAACCAACTACGCCACGGAGGCTCTCATAATGAGATATTATTTCAAGTCTAGGGAGGATAGAGTACAGTTTATACCTTATTCTTGGGAGCCGTGTGCTTGTACTATACAGCGGAAAATATGTATATATAATATATATACGCAACACCCAATTTCTTTATAAATCAGAATTATTTTTTTATCGCCATATTCAAGACTGTATAATATATTTGAAAAGTGAAGGCTCAGGTTTTAATCCCGGTTGAAAAAACGAACTTTGTGTCAGTTTTACGATTCGTAAAATCTCATAAGTTTATAGTTTCCTCGGGCACAACAGAAATAAGCTCAGTGTACTGTGGGTAGTTATTAGTGTTACTTCTGCCTACACTTCCGGGGATATAGGCGTAAATTTATTTTAATTTTCCGCACCATTTATAGAGTCAACTTATACCACACGTCGACAAGTAGCTCAAACTGGCTCAATTGAAGCAGATACATCATACGATTGTCACCAGCGTGTCACAACAGCGCGGGGGAGTGGGTTCGAGGACCGGTGCGGCCACATCTGCATGGTTCATGTACCGGGCGTGGGCGACATTCTGACACAATCCATCAATAAGTGCACCCCTTATATGGCCACCGATCATTTTTCAATTGAGCATTGTTCCTGACACAAATTAGTTCAATTGAATTATTGCTAACATGAGATTAACTACCTTAGATAAAAACATATTATATTAGTTTTTTGGCTTTCTTGGACATTCTGTTTTTACCACGAACTTTAAGATAAAAGAAAATATAGAAAGTAAGCAAACCTGCATACCACAGAGAAGCGGCCCAATATCACCCAAGTGAAGGTATTCTTTTACTTCGCTCCATATCAATAATCCAACATTTATCATATATGCTTCGCTCCTTTTGGTCTTCAATAAGCTTACTTATTAAAATTCCATATTAAACGAATATATTTACAATTGAAAATAAGCAAACTGATTAAAATTATATTATAAGAAAACTTATTGAATTTCCATAATAAGCGAACTTATTAAAATAAAAAAATAAGCAAACATCAAAATTCCTCAATAAGCAAACTTATTTAAATTCCCCAATAAGCAAATTTATCAAAATTACAGAGTAAACAAACTTATTAAACATCGAAATTAAGTAAACTAATTAAAATTCAATGAGAAGAAAACTTATTAAAATTTTAAAATAAGCAAACTTATCAAAATTTTTAATAAGGGAGCTTATTAAAATTCAAAAATAAGCAAACTTATTAAAATTCTATTATAAGCGAATTTGCTAAAATTCAAAAATAATCAAACTGATTAAATATGCAAAGTTATTAATATACCATGATGAGCAAATTTATTAAAATTCAAAAATAAGCAATCTGGGTAATGAAGATTCTAAAATAAGCGAATTTATTAAAATTCAAAACTAAGCAAACCGATTAAAATTCTAAACTAAGAAAATTTATTAAATTCCAAAAAAAGGAAATTTATTTAAATTCTAAACTAAAAAAGCATATTTAAATTTCATAATAAGAGAATTTATTAAATTTAAAAAATAAGCAAGCACCAAAATTCTATAATAAGCGAATTTATTAAATTTAAAAAATTTAAAAAATAAGCAAACATCAAAATTCTATAATAAGTGAATTTATCTAAATTTCAAAATAAGCAACCTTATCAACATTCTATTATAAGTAAGCGAATTTATTAAAATTCAAAAATAAGTAAACTGATTAATATTCTATAATAAGCGAACGTTAAAATACCAAGAAAAAATTCAATAAAAACTCAAAAATAAGATAACTTATCAAAATTCCTAAATAAGCAAACTTATTAAAATTCCATGGTAAGCAAATTTATTAAAGTTCAAAAATAAACAAACTGATTACAATTCTATTGTATGAAAACTTATTAAAATTCCATAAGGACCGAATTTATTAAAATTCCCAAATTAAGCAAACTTATCAAAATTCAAAAATAAGCAAACTTATCAAAATTCTATAATAAGAAAACTTATTAAAATTTCTAAATAAACAAACTTATCAAAATTAAAAAATAAGCGAATTTATTAAAATTAAAAAATAAGTAAATTTATTAAAATTCTTTACTAAGAAAATTTATTAAAATTAAAAATAAGTTGACTTTCTTACTTTCTTAGGAATAGATATTCCAATTGCATTAACAAATTTAGCTATAATACGTCGTATCATTTTAAGAGCACAAATCACAATTTAATACGATCTCTCATTTTACAATCTCCATCAAGTACTTTCATGATTGTGCCTATTTCATTGTTATTGTTTACTGCTACTCACGAGCTGAGATTTATGCTAATGATTGAGCTAATGGCGTGAAGTGCGGAGGAGTGGATTAACTTTGACGCCATATCGCCTCTGTGTCATATGGAGAAACATAATGTTGCTGGTGTTTTTGAATGTATGTAATTAAAGAGGAATTTGTAGGTTAGCAGATTTTATTTACCGACATGCAGGACTTAGCGGTTTTACGAATGTAAAACTGAAGTACTGAAGAAATGAGACGGAACTTCTTTTACATTTGTAACAAACGTTCGAAAACAGTTTCTTGTTTGTTACCGCTAACGCCCCATTTCGGGGGAAAGTGGGGTGATTATGTTGGGTTCACCGGTCGACGGCATATGAACCAAACCCCGCGTGGCCCTCTTCGGCGCAATTGGGATGGCCCTGGGAACCCGAAGCAAGAGCGCCCCAGCTTCTACCGGAACCTTTCTTGCACACTGCCGCTTAATTTGCGGTCCGTACCCTAAGTTGGGGGCCAAGAAGCCCCCTCATTTCCCATGACGTCCTAGGCATCCAGGGCAACAGGTAGTGGCTTCCACCTCTGCTGCCGAACATCTCGCGGTCGCATTGTATCCAAGTACCAAGGGCACTACGACAGACGGTCCCCCACTGCGCGCCCGAAACCTCCACTTCCCCATTAGTCGCCTCTTACGACAGCAGGAGACACTGAGGCGGGATTTTCGAAACGCCCCCATACCACAAGGCGATTCGAAATCAGTACTTTATTCTGGGTCAGAGTAACTTTACGCCTAAACCCCTGATAATGTGTATGCAAAATGTAATTACCACCTAAGAATTTTACTCAAGATGTTTTCCTAGTGCCTTACTTCTATTTATGTTTACCCTGACACGAAAAGTGACTATACACTACACTGTCGGCTAATACGAAGATCTTCTTACCGAAAATTAAAAAAAAATTAAAAATTTAACCAATTCACGATAAAATCCGTAAAAAAAATAGTTTTATTTCAATCCTCTTACCGACTTTAAATTTAAATAAAGAATTTCGACGCCAATAAAATAATATTTTCTCAGACGATTTGTTTTATTCCATTTCGTCTCGATCTCGCGGCGATTAATATATTAATACTTAAACAGCGTTATCAATGTAATTTATAATACATAATGAACGCCTAAGCCCCGCTGCCTACCAGACGCGCATTTGGGTCAATGCGCGTGGGCGCCGGGCCCGCAGCTGCCATAACTATACGTGTTCATTTAATGCTGTTTATGCTTGGTGTGAAACTTAACTTGCATTCTGCAAGTCATTAGTAATAGAGATAAGTAATTTTGAACGAATATTGGGTGAAAAAGTTTTCTTACTTTATCAGCTAAACATCTATTGTATATTAAATTTTTTTCATATTATATTAATTTAATTCTAGTCATCTATGTAAAAAAAAAAGATTAATACTAGCTGAGAATGTGTTTTTTATATTATTAGTAATACACCAATTCAAATAATATGTACAACCATAAACATACTATGAAGTAACATGATGATGACTGGGATGACTTGTGAGTCACTTAGATGAATCTTACTGGGAAAACCATTTAGGGTGCAAAGTTCACGGGCGTGACACATCTTAATACAATTCATAAATATGTATCACATTTATGTGAAGTATTTAAGACACCTCTTATATAATATTATCGGGCTAGCTCAGTTTCAACCGACTAAAATTCCTCGGGTGATTTTGAAATTGGAAGATATAAAAATATTAATATGAAGTTATATTATTCTTGATGTTAAGTTACAAGGTTAGTGTGCGAAATGATTAGAATTTTTCCATAGAATATTTTCTTATATTTTACCCTTGATACCTATTGTAGATTGATAATACTATGGGTGATATCTTTGCGGGGGAATGTAAACCAGCTGTACAGTGTTTCAACTTAATCGGATAAACGGTAAGAACGCATGGAACACGAATAGACGAACATTAATTGTTATTATATGTTATATTTGAAATGTGTGAAGACATGATCTATACATATAATAAAAATGTAAATGGTCGATGTCTGTACATGGAAGATATTTAAGAAATTTCCACGCGGGGGGTCTTTATAACAGCAACAGAATCCAAAACAATTTTTTTAAGAATTTTTGTCTGTCTGTCTGTCTGTCTGTATGTTTGCTTGCGCATCACGCAAAAACTACTGCACCAAATGAGATGCGGTTTTCACAGTTGTATTGCTGCAGGTTCAACTTAAAAACTGGTATATGTTGCATTTGCATACAGGGTGTTTCTTTTTGTTTGCTTGCACATTACTCATAAACTACCGCACCAAATGAGATGCAGTTTTCACAATTACAATGGTGCAGGTCCAACTTAAAAACTGGTATATATTTCATTTACATACAGGGTGTTTCTTTTTATTTACTTGCGCATAACGCAAAAACTACAAGACGAAATGAGATGCGGTTTCACAGTAATATAGGTACAAGTCCAACTTAAAAACTGGTAAATGTCTTATTTACATACAGGGTGTTTCTTTGTAATATGGAAGATAAATGAGAAAAACTAATATTCCCCATATTAACACTGGATTAACACTTAGGCTACATTTTATCCAGATAAATTAAGTGTTCCCGTGGGATGAGGACGGGAATCCGATATATTTGTTACTTTTTATACTCAAAGGGATGCGATGGGCGTGGATTACATACCTTGAGTAAGAATGAGATAGGACGGGCGGGATATAACGGGACGGGACGGGACGGGATGAGAATACCAAATAATCTATACATGTATATTTTTTTAAACAAAGTTAATCACGCAGACGAAGTTAGCGGGCAGAAGCTAGTTACAAATAATATTATTATTACAATTAATTTACGATTAAAATAACATAATATTATGTTCTTTTAGAAGAAGTGTTTATAAATTATTTTTTTATTCTATAAAAATAACCAGATTGACTTGGATAGTATCTGCGAATCCTATGAAGTTAGGTTTGATCTCAAAATTGAATCATAAAAATTAATTGAAACGTTTGTTTGACGGAATTAGGTTTTAAAAGAAGGAAAGAAATACATTTATTGAAGGCGCAAATAAACATAAGTAGAAATCAAGATAAAAAAAATGTAAACATGACAAAGTAAAATAAAAATTTACTAAGTAAATCTAAATAATTGTTGCGCCTACAATGGACCACCCATTCAGCTTTATGCTTCAGTATGGCAAAAGCTGCAGCAAAACTCTGCAGCGCTGATTTTCAATGGGGAGCCCTATTACTCGTAATCTGTTATATGAGAGAAAGCCCTATTAAATTACTATCTTACTAATAAAAATTGCGTTGATGACATTATGTAGCACTTATTGCATTTATAATACTCCTGAAAGATAAGTGATGTAGATACGACGTTACGATATCATGATAGTTTTATGAACTTTTATTATTTATAATCATAGTTTTTGTAAAATAAACTGTTTACAAAATTATTCATAAGTATCGATACAGTACAGTACATCGTTTAAAAACCTAATAATTTAATACAATCTATCGAAATGCGTAAAATAGTGGTTGTGTAACGCAATACCATTTACGGAGAGCTATCAATAAATACCATACGCGTCGACACGAGACGTAAATAGTATCTATTCATGTTACCACTAATTGGTTAATTAACAGCGGGATTTATGATGGTAGATTTAATTAAACGTCGCCATTGTGACGGTGTGCAGTGCAACACAGAATACGCACGCAGATTATACGCACTGTAATCTGTAAAGCTGAGGTCCCAAACCGTCTCATACACCCTTTACGGTATCAACGTTTTAGGAGGGACTCTTGGTGAATAATTATTAAAAATATACTGATTCATTAACGACAAATTATTAGCATTAGTCATTTCTGAAAGATTAAAAGGAGGAAATTTCCAAAATTTCGGTTTGTAAAAATTAGATCCACCAATATAGCTAAATTTTTTGGTCGAATGGATCCTTTACAAGTTGTCATTGATCCCCGGAGATAGGTATAGACCAATTTGGGTAATAAAGTTGTAAATGGGAATGGTAAGTGTCCGAGTTCGGGCGTACTCAGAGTGAGTGCCGTTGCACCGCGCCGCGCTCGCCGCGCTGTTCGACAGCCGTGCGCACTGAAAATTATGTGAACGAGATAAAACTAGGACGCGCACGTAAACGCTGTATCGTCGTGTTACATCCAAGTCGCATTCGCAATGTACAATCTCGGACGGAAATAGCCGTAACTGGACTGCATGTTGCGAAACCCGCGTAACCCGCTACTGCGTTAAAAATAATGATGGATGCCCAATATCCGCGCGCGCAAATATTTCAATGCTGTCGTAATTACTCAGAAACGGTTGGCGATGTTTGTTTCCACGGACGGTGTTATTTTCGAGCGGATTTTTCCGCAAGTGAATACCATATATGGTCGCGTTTCGATCGGGCAGGTAATGCATCCCGATCGGATCGCGCGCGGCGCAACGGAAGCGGCCGAAATAGCGAGCGACGGCGGCGGCGGCCCGGCACAGCGCGCCCGCCCGAAACTAAATACCCAAAAGCGTTTGTGATCGCGCGAGCGGTTGCCAAATATGGCACGAATCTCGGGTTTCGCGAGGCGCGTGCGGCGCGCCGCTGGCACACCACCAGCCACTGCAAAAACGCCCTCTGTTCCCGTCTAAAAACACGTAAAAAACGTTTTTATTTCTGTAGCGAGCGGCCTCTAAATTTAGGCCGTATGGAAACCGAAAGTGATGCGAGCGATTTTGGTCGGGGCCGCGTTGTCTGTATTTAGATTAGAGCGGGCTAGGCGGGCGCGGCAGCCCTGGCGGCGGCCCTGCGCCTCCGCCCAGCCGCGGTGCATTGTGCGCCGAGCCGCGCGCGCATCGTGTGCGTGGAGTGGCGGAGTGTGCTGCTGTTATCAATGAGTTAGCGTGGCGAGCACGCCGACAGCGCCACACCGGACTTGGATGTCACACATGTTGCCCGAGGGCGGAGGTGATTATTTACGTTTTTGTCTCGTCCTTCGGTTGTTTCGCGCGGGTGTACTTGAGTTCGTCGATCGAGTGTGATATGTTAATTAATTGGATCGAGTTCGCGTTTGTAAACAAACATCGGATGCAAGATTAACTAGTGAAGTGATTATTTTGTGGATTATTTATGTTTGTGCGGTGAATTATTGGTGAGATGTCAATTTATCTATGTAGGGCAGCGATAGTGCGGGTCGGGTCGCGGGGCGCGAGGGGGTGCTTGTAGACGCTGTTATCAGTGTACTGCGCGTTATCAGTACACGGATGTTTTCGTGGAGTCGCGTTACCGATGCTATTGCCACACACAGTGTTTATTGGGTGCACATGTGTTAGATATAATCATTATTTTCGTTATTTTATATTTTATGGTTCGTTTATAAATATTATTCACGATAAATATTATTCTTTAAAGTTAATGTCGTTTATTTGGAGAGATCCTTACTGGATTACTTACTAATTCATATAGTCACATTTGAAAAGAATCGTCATTCAGAAGTAACTCGCCCCTACATATAAGTTTAATATATCAAATCGAGTTTTAAATAAATAATTGAGTTATGTAAACTTTATTGGAATAAAAAAATTGGATTAATCTTTAAGCTTATAAACAACTAAATTATCAAACGATGTTTGACATTATTGCAAAATATACTGCAGTAGTCAAATTGTTTTAACACATCGTAATTCCCATATTAGCAATCGTTATCAAAATAAATAAACACCGCATTAATTTGTATTCGTTTTTTATTGACTAAAACCGAACAAAACTTTCTTTCACAAGACAGATAGTGAACAAACGCATTAACAGACTATTGCAAATGAAACATGTATTGATTGGTTGTGTTGACACTGAATGTGTGTCATGTGTGCTTTACTGATCATCCCATACTTGTATCTAGGTACTCTGTAGTCTGTACACTCCGGTTACAAGCTCCGTACATGGCAAGTGTCAAATAGTCTGCGGTGGTCGAAATATAGCAGCAGTATTTGTCATGCGCGGTAGGTGAGACATACCGCGTATATCGAATTCGCGTAATTCGAGGTAATTTGCGAAAGAGTAATAAAACAATGGAACGGATTTGAAGAAAACACATTAAGATGTTTTAGTTCTGTGGGATCGAACCTAAGCCCTAATTTATAGTAGACCGTTCCACTCCAAACTACTCTTCAATGGGTCTGAAAAACACATGTACAAATTCACACTCACAGCGACAGATCACAGACACAGTCGTTTAAGCCGACTCTTATCTCTTTCCAACGCGTGAATTCTTTCTCTCTTTTTCTTCAACTGCTGATCGTAGATAAGATTTAGACCATTACAATACTAGGCATAAATTCCTTTCTCGGGAAACTCCCACAGAGTCAATTGCTCTACCTGGGAATCGAACACAAGACCTCACGATTCACGGCCCATACACCAACAAGTATCAAAAACGAATCGCATATCGAATTCGACCATCACAATACTGGTATTACCTAGACATAAATTTCAGACTCAGATAAGCTCTACAGAGGCTAGTGCTTTATCCGAGAAACGAACCCAAGATATCAAGATTCATAACTTATAAACCAAGGGGTCAGAAAAAACTCGTTGTGCAACACAAAATTCGCGTTATTTGGGCCGCGTAAGTCGGGGTACATGTCCACATTGTCTTGAACCAATGCAAACACTCCGAGGCGGTTTCTGTTATCACTTGCCTCTGTTTTGGCGTCGTGTGAAATTTGCCAATGCCGTGTTTCTTTAGATTTCTCGAAAATGCTTTTCTATTTCTCAATTTGGATGGACAAATAGCTTAATTTGTGATATGAGTGCGCTGTTTTGTATAGGTATGTGTGTCAGGATTGTTTGTTGTTCAACTAAAAAAATGATAGTAACTTTGTATAGGTAAATTGTATTTCAAATATCTGTAATTTTGCAAGTAGAATGTTTTTTGAGTTCATATAAATGTTCGTTAATATTTAAATAAAACTTAATAGCATATTAATGAGTAATTTTTTTTGCTAATTCATTGTTATCATTACAGATATTACCCACAGCTGGCCAATTAAGTGCTCTGCTGTCTACGTGTATCAACACACAATTATATCTCCCATTCGATACAAATATAATCATTTACCAACTTGTCTCTAATCTCCCATTATCATTAATAGACTTTGTTCATACTTTTGCAACCAAAACATTATAATTCGTACTCCAGCACGTACAACCTATGTTACAAAACCGTAATAAACATAATAGTTACAATAAAACAGCATAACATGTCCAAAAAATAAAGCAACAGGCAACAAGGCGTGTTTTGTTTAGCAACGCAGGAATCCAGGAATCTCCTACGCTCATCTGCGTATGAATCACGAGAACATTCTGTTGGTACCAAATATGGTCGCTATTAGCATTCCCTTTATGCCGATCGTTCATATTAAATTAATTGCCGCGGAGCAGTGATTTCGCTTCTGATTTTGGGTTATTGCTAGCGTGACCAGTATTTCTGTACATAATGAGATATTGTCAACATTACGATATTAAATTTAAAAACGTTTTACAAATAAAGCTTTTGCCTTTTTTTGCGTTACTTATACCAAAATGGATTGTGTCAAAACAAACATTATGGTAAATTGTGGAATTATATTTTTTTGTTTAAAAGGATGATCACTAATTTTGCTTCCAAAACAGGTCATTCATGATATCAAAGACTATATAAAATTTAGATCCAATTTATAGGAACAAACACATTTATTACAATTTATTTTATCAATATGATATTATTTCTTCTTGATCAGTCAATATTATTTCTTCTGAACATAAAAACGGGACAGTTTTTTCTATACCTTACAGTAAAGACAACCCAAACAAAAAAGAGACAGTGCAGATAAAACAGGACGTCTGGTGCCATTAGTTATTGCCTACATAACAACGTGTGTAGCCGATGTTTGTTCTTAGAAAGGCAATTTAAGTGCTACGATAGCCTAGTTCGCTCGGGAATGTACTCGCGATAAATAATGTTACGTTGTAGAATAAGGAAATATTGCTTTACATAGATATCATAAAAAATAACTCATTATGCATCGTGACTATAGGAGATTTGTTAACTTCTATCGCTGGCCCAAACCGGTGGCAGATTGTATTAGTAAAACATATTAAGTAATAAAATATGATGATTTATAAATTATGAATGTGTTTGTATTTAAAAGCCCGATATGACAATAGGCTTGCCTATTGCTGTGGGTGTCAATATTTGCACTTTTGCTGCCCTTGGTGATATAAGAACGTGCTAAGTCAAAACAAAGTATTCTTTATTCAAATAGTCTTGTAAAATTTTATAACCGCCGAGTAAGAATAGCAACGCTTTGAAACGTCCATGCGATAGAAAAAAATCTTTAGCAACACCATTTTTTTCTGTTTTATATTTTTCAGTTTCCTTATTTTAGTGATAAAGAAATATTAAATAACATTTTCAACATCACTCTCAGCTTTTGTTCTCATCATAGGCCTTCCTAAAAGATTTTTTCAAGGACCTGTTGCGTTGTAATTTGTATTTTGTTAAAGGTAAATACCAGTGTATGTTGAGTTCATACCTATTTGTTTAGTGCTCGTTTCCCAATCCCTCGCGAACACTATGCCTACTGGCCTAGTGCCTACATTGACTCAGTTAGTTAACCTTTCGGAGATCTCGGTGCTTTCAAATGACATTCCATTGAAATGTAATGTATTGATGACCTCGGTTGCGTAGGCTGCGAATCAATTAATAATATCACATAGATTTCGTTCCTAAAAAGGTAAATTTTATGTAGGGCAAGCTTACTTCTTTCCTATGTTGCATTATCGTTAATCTTGCAATTTGGTGGTATTTTTATGTTAATGGAAAAAGATTTGGATTCGAATTATTAGGCTTTATTTACTGTTATTATGTATGAGGTGGACATATTATCGAATGATGGAAGCAGGAAGTCACTAGATGCAGCCGATGTCAACAGGTTGCCCTTAAAATCTGTAGGGGGT
Source organism: Deilephila elpenor (assembly GCA_949752805.1). Classification (NCBI taxonomy): domain Eukaryota; kingdom Metazoa; phylum Arthropoda; class Insecta; order Lepidoptera; family Sphingidae; genus Deilephila; species Deilephila elpenor. Next base: position 302,138 of record OX457116.1, read on the forward strand.
GGGAGGTCGAACTTTAGCAGTGAATTTCCTGTTGTTGAAGATGGTGATAACAATATCTCTTTCAACGCAGTTTATTTCCATATAAATATCTGTATCAGCCCGTATACATCCCACTGCAGGGCACGGGCCTCCTCTACAATCGAGAGCACGATTGAGTATTATTGATTTTCATATACATATACATAGGTATTTACTTATATTATTTTCTCGCATCTTACCATGACGCAGAATTTCAGCCGTATGCCTGTTATTGACACACATTTCTTCACTAACCTACCCATCTGGTTTTCATAAGGTGTGTATATGTAGTTTATACAATAATATACGTAATATTCATAGTAAACATTTGGCTACGCACGTGTAAATTTAGCTCGGTCACACGCACATGTCGGAAATAGCGCGCGCGATACAGATACTGAATACTGAAGAAATTCTATATAACCTTGTTTTACACACGACGCCAAAAGTAAAAATAATGTAGGGAAACGCCACATTCATTGTCCAGTAGTGATCGCAAACCAAATGACGCATTTTTACTAGTTCGAACTTAGTGATAGTCAATATAGGTGCAGATATTCAACAAAAAATACAAGTTCTTGTAAGTATTTAAAACTGTACTCAAGTATTTGACATGTTTTAAAGGAAAATGATCATTTTTACGGCAAAAAGCCTAGTTGACAATATGGAAAAGTGTGAATCGGTTGAACTTTAAATCCAAAAACGTAATTTTCAATTAATTTTTAATTAAGATGTAAAAAAGCTAATTCCATAATTCATTCTCTAAATAATGATTGTAGTCTTATAATCATACGTATAAATGTTAAATTTTGGTCCAACGCAGTAGAGAATTTAAGCATTCTCATATTAATAATACTTTCGTGTTGTGTAATAACGCTGTATAATATATAGTAACGGGAAGAAGTGTGGGTGAGATGGCAGCAGTGTTACATTTACAGTCTGAAAGTTTTTAAACAGTAGAAAATACACGGCGCCAGTGACGTAAAGAGTACGTAAAGAGTTGTTATCGGTTGAAAAACTCTCGCGTCAAACATTTGGCAGCTTACATCGACGCCTTTATTGCCTTTACGTAAAGTCTATATTAGTATATTGTTAGTAAATTCTCTTATGACTGTTTTGTATCAGTTTACCTTGAAGCTTTCGAGGAAATGTCTCTAAATTCATGAAGATATTTAAATATTTTTGGTACATTACAATTTATTTACGACAAACATATTTAAAAATATGTATGGAAAAACTATATTTTTATATTATTATCTTAAATCTTAGTCACAGGAAGACCATTAGGAAAATAAGCCTTCCTCCAAGCATTTGAACATTTTTCTCAGCGCTAATTGTAAGCGACTTGCATTCAATCTTGTCGTATTTATATTGGGTTCGAAGGAAATCAAATGGAAACAATGGAAACATTTTATTATTCCAGTCCTTTACATTACTTTATATCACTGATTCAGAACGTATTGTAGCTGCAGAGGTAAAATGGCGTAAAAGTATCTCTCACCGAATCGAACTGGTACATACTTTCAGGCAACATGACGTCACGATGACGTACACGCCCAAACACTAATTCTATTAAAAAGTAAAAAAATCGTCCGCCCCGTGATCTCGAAAGCTGTAAAGTAATCGAAATGTCTAGAAGGTAAAAATGTAAAAATTAAACCAAATCGCGATAAAATCCGTAAAAAATAGTTTTATTTCAACAAGTAAAAAAATCGATTCCAAATCTGATAGGAAATGTGCAAACCAGGCAGGAGTTTACCCATTAGCCTAATTAGTATAGGCCCGGTGACGCAGCGAGCGGCGAGCGCTGGCGCAGCGCCAACACGCACGCAATACACGTAACACTACTCTTGTTAACTCATTCTGTATGTGTTCCTGTAATTCTTATTGAGGTATCCCACCTCAGATTTCTGTATTTAATTTTTTGTCTATGTCTTTTTAAGATTTTCTGAGTAACATTTTTTGGTTTACTTCTGGTAGGATGGGAAAGTTAACGATGGTTAAGTTTAGTTTTATTATAAGACAAAATATATTATCTCTGGTATTTGGAGATTTTTATTTATATTTAATTATATCGTTTATATCGCTAGCAATAGGATAGTAAAATTACAGGACTCATATTCATATTATTGGTCATATTCTTAGTTAGATGAAGCTTAGCCTCATAAAAGGAGGTTTTGTGGCTGAAAATGATGATGATTATTATTCTTATTAGGTCCTTATTCATGAATATTTTGTCGTATGCAAATTATTTAATGACCGATGAAAAATAATTATAGTCATATTCCTTGAATGAATCTTCATAAATAAAAGCTACTCCATAAATAAGCACTACGCTTTGTATGGGGTAATTGAATCTGTTTGTCAAATTGTAGCGTCTGGACCGTGGTCTGGACTATAGACAACTTGTCCAAATATGCCGACTGTCACTTCGATTATGAAGTAATTGAATAGCTATTTGTTACTTACGCCCACAGAGCAGTCGAATTATGCCTATATGACATTGGGCCAAATAGACGTTATGTGTATGCACTGGGCATAATCTTAATAAATCACTTTCGCCTCCTCATTTTCATCAATCTCCTCATGCATTCTTGGCGATTTAATATACTTGGTCCATCTTGGTTTCATTGTGCATTTAGCTGGTAAAGTTTTGATTTGATCGTCCGATTCATCATACTTCTATCAACCATTCTTTCTACGTGTCCAAGCTCAGAAATCATTTCATTGGGCTTTTTATTATGTCATCAGAAAATTCAAATATTGGTTGAGTATTCAATTTCGATATTGACTGGTTTATCGTAGCGTTAATGGCGGAAGCCTGTATACGCGGAGTATTAAGACATAGATTATGTAGTCCCTAGCCAAAGATGGTGGTTCTCCTTAAACGGAGTATCTGGCGAAAACGGCAATGTTGTCCGATAGAGTGTGACGTGAAAATTAATTGAATATTGAGCATTTAATAATCATTTTACGTAGTAGTAAAACAGCGCCAGTTATATAGCATTTTCCTGATACCATTGGTGAAGAGGTTTTAAATTCAGTGGTAGTAAAAATATCGAATTATCTGTTTCGGTTATTCGGATATCGATATTAATTGTGCCACTTAGTGATCGAGGCAGATGTGGAATTGTGTTAAAAACGCGATCAACCGGGTTCGGTCAATATATGTTATATTATAATTTATCTATATACCTGCTATACCAAATTGTTCGATATGGTATAAAAATCATAAGGCCCGCTCTCAACAATGGAACCGCTTATGGGGTTGCTGAGCATTTTGCTAGTTTTGGGAGTTTTTATGATATTTCTTCTTCATATCAAACAATCCAAAGCGGTATAAGTGTTTCATAAACCACTGAAACAGTTTAAATAAAGAATAGTTTAATACTTTGCATACACGTAGATTTATTGTAGTGAATGGAAATTTTCAGACTTATTACAGTAAAATACGTTACGCGACGTCACTACAAGGAAAACGCGAGGTTTCCTGATGCTCTTATCTGTAGATAAGTAAGATAAATAGCCCAGAGAGAATAAGAAGGGATTTTTTCTCGTGGGGCCAAATGTTATGTCATGTCTAGTGCCGTGTATGTGTGTGATAATTGTAGCTAACGTATTCATGTCCGAAGGAAATGTGCGAGAATTGTTTGTACAGTGAGTCTAATACACACGATTTATTTGTTTTTAAATAGTAATTTAAAAAAATAAGTTGACTTGCTAACTAAAAATTTATGTCAAAATAAAGTACTTAATCGAAAATAGATAATTTAAGTGCTAAATTGGAACTCTGTGAATTTAGTGTCTTCACATGAACCGTAAGTTATGTAAATTAATTATATATAAAACGGTGGCAACTATTTAAATACAATGTCCACAAAGGATACCTAATTATTTTTAGACGGTCGAAACAATCACGCCGGGTCAAAACACGATATACTTAAGATTGAACCCAAAACTGTTGGTCACTATGAGGGATTTTCCATCATAATGTACAGTGCTCGCTATTATTGCGATACAAATATCCCACCACTAACAACATTAGTACATACTAGTTGTAACAATATTCACAATTAATCTTCCTTTTTTTCTAACCGACATTATCCTGGACAGTGTCAGAGTTGGCTTATCTAAACTTTCGTTATTTCGCTCAATCTCTACTATAACTCCGTACCGTTCCCAAAAAAATCACAAAACTATTTCCCCTTCTCCCGCTAATAAATAAAGTCTCTTCATGATTTTGTCAGCACGGCCGCGCGTGGTATGTACAATAACATGTTCCGTCACACCGCAGTGCCGGAGTGCAGCGCAGAATATTTTTACAGCGAGCCAAGTAATTAAAGAGCTCTCAAATAGCTCCAACGTCGACACTGAGACGATCTCACTCCTACTAAGACGGAAATTGAGATAGTTATAGATTTTGTAGCAGCATCGTACCACATTATTGGTTTATAAGTAGAAGGTCGCTTAAGAGACCTATATTAGGATATTTTAGCATGACATTCAATCATATATTATTTTCTATTTTATTGGTCCAGTGGCTTAAGCATGAATTGAACAGCGAGGTCCTAGAATCGCGTATTGCCTTTGGTTGTCAGAATCTAAGAGGATTCTTTTTGGTCTTACGACTCCCAGACTCCCAGACTTTAGTCGAAACGCAAGTAGGTAGGCTCGTTGCGGAGATTGAATCTGCGGAATATTGTTTCACATTCGGGATTTCGCCGACTACGCTTGAGAAATCTTCGCTTCACAAAAACGAATAATTAAAAAAATATATTAATCTATGGATCCATTATATTTATTAAAGAAAATAATAATTAGAGACAGAATATATGAGTAACGTAATATTTATAACATTGTTGTCCCACTCATTGGTGTAAAAATGTTGTAAGAACGCAAAGAGCTTAATAAATTTGAAACCCAAGTTCAACAGTGTAACTATAAAGAAGGCTCAAATATATTAGGCATTGATTTATATTAAGTTGAAGCAGCAGCTATTCCGAAGCAGTGCGTTGGTATAGCGCCCTGTAGCGAGCTGCTGCTAGAGCATGCTGTGTGTCGTACTCACGCGAACGAACTCGCTCGATGTGGCCAGTAGCATTCATACATTCCTGCGCTAATCCTAACTTATATGCCGTTGAATACCGCATTTGAAATATTATGCCCTTAAGCATCTTACAATATCTGCTTAGTAGAATCTGTGCGAGAATTAAAATTAAATTTAACAGACTGGTCATTAGCCTATTAAAATCCATTGAGGATTAAGGCTTTACGGTCTCCCGTCTTTGCCCACTACAAAGTAACATAACATGGACGTAGTAAACAAAAACTCTTCTTTGTATCAATTACTATGGGATGGGATGGTTTTGCATCCTATAAGAACGTTCGGTCATCGTCCAATGAAATCTTTTTCTTCCTAGTAATTCACAAAAGGACTGTTTTTGCCTTACATGTTTATAATGTGACGATTATGGTATTTTACGTTAGACGGTAGAGACCTGCAGTAATTCAAATAATATTGTGCAAATTCGTAGGTAGAGTAGCAAACAGACTATAAACACTATAACATTCGTCACTTGTTTTAGGTTTGTTTTCATACTTATTCTTAAACGTACGACCGACTATGAAAGTTCATACACGCATGTGCGACTCATATAATACATTTAACATTATACGATGTCTGATGAAGGTAATATCAATGATAAAGATGTAATATTGTATTATTTAAACAGTCTGATAAGATTGAAGATTATAAATAAACAAATAATTTTATCAATCGAAAATAATCGAACATAAGCGCATACCTCCTACCTATCGTTATGTCCGTTTCGATTTTGAAATGTCAAAATATACCTGTATATTGATACAATTTTACATTGTAATACAATCTAGAACAAAAAAATAATTCAATTGACATCTAAAACAAAAACAAGGTAGTTGACTAGCACCAGTTCCTATTCCGGAGAACATAAAATCTATATATTATGTAGGTCGTTCCCGAATCACAGAATCGGCAGTGAGTCACTGTGACGTGTGCATCCACGAGAATATCCATTACTTCTATTATGAGAATATCTTTAACCGTATCAAGAAAGAAGGAAGAATTAGAATATTTTATTGTTCCATTGAAATACAGTGTTTACAAGAATAAAACAGATTACGTTGCACATGTAATTAACGATTCCCATGCCGACTTTAAGATTTATGGTTGTTACTGAAATCATAATAAAATAGTGGGTTTCAGAGGCTTTATATGAAGCCTAGTTGCAAATATTATCTTCAGCAATAGGAAACTACTGTTCACCATAGACCTGCACGCCTTTCTACCTGATTGTACCTAATGTGTCGGGTGTCCAAAGCTAGGCTCACAAATACTTTATATTTAAATATAGACACATATTCAAATCCCCAGTCTTTCGTAATCCATTCCCCTGAAGAGGCTTTGTTCTATACACAGTTTGGTTCTGCGAAAGCGCGCTTTTAACGCATCTTGCGAAATGCGTCTTTAATTTGGGCGAGAGCGCGCGGGCTTCCCGCAGCGAGTATTTCGGGAGCCACTTGACGCCGCTCAGGTTTCCAGCCTTAAACAGATGTCTGCGCAGTCGGGCACTCTCGGGAGATCTCGGGAGACCTCGGCAGATCTCGCCTGACACCATTTCACATGTGCATATCTGGATGTTTGTTTAGCCCATTTTTGATATTAACGTAAATAGGACATCAAAATTACGACAATTTTATTGCTATTTAAAACGTCAGAATCTAGTTATGAGTAATTAGTTTAAGTTTTACAGTCTCTACCTAGTCGTAAAGAAAATTTGATTTTCGATTATGTAGTTGATATGTGGTTAACAGATCACGTAGGTACCTATGAACTTAGGAATAATTCTTAGGTACAATTAGGTCATGTTTGAGGCTAACAGATAAAAATATATATAATTTGTGTTCAAATTGGTCTTATTTTGTACTCCGTTAGATTATTTACATTTATTTAATTTATTTACACAAATACTAGATTCAAATCTAATAATAAACCTCTATAGCAAGTGTAGATTTGTTTAGTGTCATTTACTGTCGCAAAATATGTAACGATTCAAAATAAACATTACCGGATCATTGGTAACCTAATCTCGGAAATGGCATGTTAGTCACGTCGCTACCCAGAATAATAAAATAACAGTACATATATACGTATATGTAACGTGGGTATTTGTGACAGTAAACAAGACAATATAATTAGTCGCTGGGATGTGTGAAGTTTGCGCTGTCCCTAAATGGAGTCATTTTGAAGTAGTGTTTCTTGATCCGAATTTATATGTTAGTGCTAACGGTTGTTTCAATTAGCGACGTTTCTTACGCGTATTTGGATGAATATGTTCATTGAATGTTCATTTCGATATATTGATAGGTAGTTTTTTTATTTTTAATCTGCCTATACCTAATGAGTTTGCCTTTTACATGTGAGAATACGATTGCGTTGGTTTTTTGTTTATGATAATTAGGTAAAGTGACCACGCTGCACTTATTAGTAAATGATGCTACTCGGGACAAGCGTTGAGAAATTATCATCACACACATGTCGACATAACAGCTCTTTTTGAAATGCGGATGCGGATGCTTACATGAGTTATTAGTTTAACAGCTCCTTTATCATGGATTTAATTTTACTAGTATTACCAAATCAGTGAGTAATGTGCATGTCGGTATTGTTGCAGAAGTGATGCGGCGCGTGCCGTGCGGCGACGTGTGTCCGGCGCCGCCGCAACCGCAACCGCTCCCGCAACACGCGCCTAACAGGTAACTCACTCACTAAATAGTAAATACATACTCCTTACAGCCACATACACGGTCCTGAATCATGAAACTTCAGAAAGATACGGGTTTAGTGTCGTGGCGATTACAAATTACACGATAAATAAATACAACACTACAACACACCGATCTTATAACGGTTACATATACATATTTGTGGATATTACTTTAAAATCGCAACAGCGGCCTCTCGTTTCCTGTAGAAACTTTTAAATAATGATCACTAGGTACCCAATTTATTTTCTGATAGATATGTTGACTCATAATTGTGTTATTCTTTTCAGGACGTCAGAAAACAAAGAGCTGCTGCGACAACAATTGCTGTCAGCAAGCAAGGAGCGTCTTGCCGAGAAAAAAGAACAACCCAAACCAAAACACAGGAACCGGCAGAAGAACCGATGGAAGCTGAAGTTCCATCACCAAGCGTTGCCGCAGGAGTACCTTGACCACTACGAGCAGAGTCTGCAGAAGGCCAACGCCAAACAAAAACAAAAAGAAAAACCAAAAACCGAGCCAAATTTTGATGTGAACAACATCACGAATGAAACTTTCAAGATCTGGGCGCAGAGGCTAGCGGGCATACAGAATGAGACGGGGGCATTGACGGTGCCCAACGTGTCAGTGCTCAACATGTCCACCAAGAACTGCAAGGTTGACGACAAGAAGAAGAAGAACCCCGCCATCGCACCCAGCAAGATCGTCACGTACGACGATCTGCCGTACATGGGCGAGATGACCCTCAACAACTCCAAGCCCAGGAGAGGCAGGAAACCCAAAAAGGCTGACATTTGCCATCTCATTTATGAGAATTACGGCACCGTAGTCCCAGGGCAACCACCTCCCCAAGACAAGCTGAACTTAATCGGTCCTCCGTTCAGAGAACCAGCCGTGAGCAGTTCAAAAACTGACTTGCAGAATAAAATTATTTCTAGTTTATTAGAGAGGAAACTGTCTCAAGAGAATAGGAAGAAACTGGAAAGCTTATCTCCTCCAAGGTTCAACAGCCCTGACGAGCCGATGCCAGAGGCGCCGTTGACAATCGCGGGACCATTACACAGTGATGACGAACCCCTGAACCTCTGCATCAGAGATCTCCACGACCTCAAGATACAGATCCAGAAGAAGTTCGGCAACATTTACACTTCACTGCCGGAAGTTAAGACTGAATTAGACGCAGACACTAATGAGCAAGAATCTTCAAAACCAGAGCAGCCTAATGCGATTTCCGTTATACAGAGGAATACCAATGTTATTCCACAAACGGCGGCAAGTTCCCCAGATCTTTCTAGGCAAAGAACTAATGTTTCGCCAGCTTTGTCAGAACCTGCCCAGTCCACTGCAAGTCCAGACGAGGAAGGCAAGTTTCCCGGATATGTGTACTGGCCTAACGCGGGCATATACATGCATCCACTCGCCTTACAAACTCAACTTCTATACTATCAGAGGCTAGCGGGACAATTACCCTTTGACGACCAGAACCCTTCAACGCCAAATAGTGTTAGTGAAGTGAGTGACAATTCCTCTCTAGACGAGAGTAAGAACAAATTAGTGCTCAAGCAAATTTCGGAGCTGCTCGACCCGAAAGTAATTAAGCAAGTTGAAGAAGCGAAGCGAAGTCCAGAGCAGAAGATGAAGAGGGCATCTCCCAACCCAGTGCAAGGTCCAGTAAAGAGGAAAAGATCAGCGATATTTATCCCTCCAATACCCACTAAGACGAACTCAACGACGCCAACAACGGAAGTCAGTATTTGCAAGTTCAAGTTCACTGGAGGTTCGAAACCATCACTACAAGAAAAGAAGATGCTATCAGTGGACTCTGGGGGGAACTTTAGATACTACAGCGGCACTGGCAACAAAGGAAACAAAGGCTATGATTATTTGCAAAGAGACTCCAACCAAGGCAGGAGTCAGGATACAGGGGAATCCTCATCAATGCTACCCAAAGACAGTGTTGCGATGAAAGAGGACTTAAGCAAAAAAAAGAGGAAATCTAGAAAGAGTTTGCAAAGAGAAAAACTAGAGCAGACTTTTAAGGAAAAGGGGTTTTTGATTCAAACACAGCAGCTACAGTCAGCTGAAGGTGCGACGTATTGCAAGTTCCGGCAGCTGAGGAAATTCACTAGGTATCTGTTCAGGAGTTGGAAGGATTACCTGCCCGGGGAGTTGGATGAGAGGCCAGCCGAGGCCACCCAGCCCAGCACTGAGGCCAACGCGGCGGGAGAGTGGGGCTGAGGACCAACAGCTTGATGCCAGGCCAAAGATACTTAGGACCGTGTGAGTGGAGACTAATAGAAAAGTACAATTACTGAGCTAGTGAATGGAACTGTATAATTTAATTTAAATTGAGTATAATTTTAAATTTAGATTAATATAAAATATTTAAGGCAGGATCTGTTATTTATACGAAGTTAGTGTAAGCGTTTGTTGATAATTTGTATATTGTTTTCGGTTTTAGTTTTTTATACAGACATTGAGCCATTCTTGAATTGGGATCCAATTTTAAAGCATTTTAATAACTTGTGTGCCTTACAATAACGAAGAGTATAAACTGTAAAATCACTGCTATTTCATAGATAACAAATAATATATATTTTGTACATTGGAGTCCCAATTGGCTGATAAATGCATTTATAATAATACGTTGGTGATGAGTGAATGTTGATGGCCACTCCGTCCAAATGATTTTTAACACGTAATGCCTCCGCTTTGTGCACTTGAAAGGTTTTTTATATGTGTTCATAAATAGTTGTATTGTAATGCTTTTTAAATAAGTTACACAGATGTATCTGTACAAATTACAATTTTTTTTATTGAAATTTCACATGCTTCTGATTTGACACATCGTGGAAATTATATAATCAAAATAGCATAAATCTTTTGTGGCTGTATTTCTAATCAGAACACAAGGCAATAAGGCTTAAATTTCATTGGCTTCTGCGATCGTTTTAGTCAATGGTCGTTAAAGCTTTTCGTCACATAGGAAGAAGCCTCGGTAACTTATTTAAATGGTTCTATTTATGTATTTAATTATTATGCAAATATTCTTTCCACACCTTGATTTTAAAAAGCGTCTATGACTGATTACACTTTTTAAAATTTATTTTCTATTTATATTGGTATTATGTTTAATCACAGATAATATCTAAGTATATGTATTCATAGATACATTATATTCACAAAGTAAATACTAGCACACACGTCACAGTAGATATTTGTGGTGACAATCAGTAATATGTTTTGTTAAACACACAGCAAGTTGAAGATATCTGAGCTCACTATCACTTGCAAATAGCGATGAAAAATATCTACTGTAATGAATTATAGCTATTTTTATACCTATCTTTTTGTGGGCAAAATTTAGCTAAAATCATAATTTTGATATGAATGTATTATTACTATATATCATAAAAAAAGTGTGTAATTTACACATGGCAGAAGTGAAACTTCAAGAAAAGTAGACATAAATATAGATTATAGGGTATCAAGAATATAGATTCATAATTTTTATATTTTTACCAAGCTCAAAAAGTATTTTATATTCTATTACAAAATTGCATCACTTTTTGTCCCATGATGGGTCGGAAACGGCTCTCAACTCACTGAATTGATAGAATACTCTTAGTGCGGGGCTTGTAACTGGGGGTAGGTATCAAATTACCGCTAGAATCGGACTGCGGGTACAACTACAGTAACATTTTTTTGATCTAGCGAGGCATTGTGATTGCACCTTATGGTAAGCACAAATGCTATCCAGAGTATCGAATGGCTTCAGACGGCGGTCCCATACCATTCGATACAATTATGCCGGCCTACTGAAATGCTTCTTTACACTACGCCCCAGGATTATAGGAGGGAACACGTGTACAGACTATTCAACAGCTTGACGATGCGGTGCAAAAGAACTTCCTCTATTATTTGTCGCCCTAATACAATTTCTGCTCTGAGAAATATTGCGCATATTGATAACATGGGATTTTCGAAACTTATTTTCTTTCTGTTGTCCTAGTATTTTTTGTTTCGCTTTTTCGTTTCATGGAGTTTTCAATTCACAATGGTGCTAAAGAAGTTTCGCTTCAAAAATTATCTTAGTTATTGTATACATCATACATAATACTTCTGTATCTGTATTCTTAAAATTTTATATGACATCCATCTATAGTAAAATGAAGGTAGTTTATCACTAATCTTTGACAAGTAAAAAAGTAATACATTCATAAAAATCAATAGTAAATTCAGTCCAAGACTATTTTTTCTACCCAGTCACGAGTCCCTGTAATAATTACTAACAAAACTAGTCATTTGACACATTTGACCTCTAACAATAGTTGTAAGTTGTCAGGGATACTGCGGTATTATGGTTAGGCGCCTCTGTACATAAACTTTCCCTTAACTGATTTATCTAAGAATGTATTTTCAACTCTACTTGTTATTTTTTTTATAGTTTGACAAGTTCGTGCACAACCCTCCTGTAGTAACTTGTTGCAGATCAACTTTATAAATAATTAAAAAAACCGAAAACCACAATTACAAAATTATTAATTTTAAAATTAATAATTTTGTAAATGTGGTGCCGACTGCCTCGGTGGCATAGTTGTATTACGGTACGGTTACTAAGCTGAGGTCTCGGGTTCGAGTCCCGGGTCGGGCAAAGTGACATTGGATTTTTCTATTCATTATCAGTCCGGAGTCAGGAATTTGTGCCCGGTATGGCGATAGGCTCGCCCCCTATCACATCGTGGGACGGAACATACAAGGCGAAATGTGGGTGTCCTGGTGGCGCCTCTGCCTACCCCTTCGGGGATAATGGCGTGAGGTTATGTATGTAAGTATGTAATTTTAAAATTAAAATTTCATGTCCTTACCTTCCAAAATTATTTATAAAACCTGTTTTGTCCCGTAAGGACGGTCATGCACAATTTGTCGATCAATAATTTCGGCGTCTAATCATAAGACGATTAAAGAAGAGGTATTCTAGTCATTAATGTTAAGTAATATGTACAGTTAGCAAATAAGATACTGTTTTCATACTCAATAAACTTTTATTACATCACTCAATTCTGTAAACATATTATGTATGAAAAATGCAATCAACAGGAATGTAATATTACCAATTAAACAATTTAACAAAATTATCGTATTTGATTTAACAGAGGAAGCCCCTATAATTCACTGGACCTTCAAATCGAGAGCTTAAATACAGCAAAACTTGTATTAATAAAAAACAAAAAACCTTAATTACCAGTATTAGGGTTCAAATTTGTTTGCTGTATCTAAGCTCAAGTAATTTGTGCACAATATTCATAGTAAAAAGTATGAAGTAATTACAACCTGAGTATATCTCCTTACTTCCACTTATATGAATTAACACATAAAACAGCTGCTATAATAGCAAAATATGAACCATCTTCAAACATATGTATAAAAATATTTCAGCAGAATGCTACATACATTTATAAACTATGTCTTACACTAACCCATCAAAAATCTGTCCAAAACCGTCAGCCTTATACCTTGTGCGGTCGCTGTAAAGGCACTGGTGTATAACAACGGAACAACTTTATACACAATAATTTGAAATATTCAGATCGAATTATTGCTTGCTAAATTGAAATATGAATGTGTATAAAACTGTTCCTATATATAAAGGTAGAAAAGATAATACAATATATATAACAGACAACCATATCATATTTGTCTTTTATTCTTAGGAACTAGTAAAAATTTGCTTGAATGCAATCACGATATATTTCGCTCAAAACCATAGACAACGGGAATGACTTGTCGGAATGTAGTTTCGCCAATTTGATATTTAGTCTATGATTTTTATGGATTGAGCTATATTTTTCAATATTAGTTTTATTTTTGTGTTTACCAGATGCCACATTAACGATCGAAATTAATAAATCCTAAAAACAATCAAAATAGGGCAAGTATTGGCTCCACAGTGTACTTTTGATCCCAATGGTCTATTTTTTCCAGTCGATATCGCTCCAGATTAATTTCGACCGTTAACCTGATTATTCATAACTTAGTGTCACTAACGCCCGAATACTCATCCGCCACATCAATATTACGATGCACTCAACTATGCAAGACGAGCTTAACCCTTTTCTTGGCAGAAAAAAAAAATGTACGGGATTAGTTCTTTTTTGTTTAATTCTGTTTTGAATACAAATATAAGTGATATAAAAAATGAAAAAAAAAATCCTGGGTTTTCAGTTTTGGAGGTATACAATGTATCGCACGAGATACATTGCCAAGTATCTGTACTTTCTCCTACATAAGCCAATGTATCTGAGAGGATACAATGCTCAAAATAAAACTCAACAAATTACTAAAATAAAAATTATAACCGGAGTTATTGATATGAAATTATAAAATGAACAATAAAACCTTAAAAATAATATAACTACCATAAAAAAAACTATTGAGGTCAGCTATGAAACATTAAAAAACAATTTCTATTAGGCAGAAGACAAAGTTTGCATAAAGGTTTCTTAGATTTACGCGAATGTTACACATTGAAATAAAACTATTTTGACGGATTTTATCGCGATTTGGTTTAATTTTTACATTTTTTAACTTCCCGACGTTTCGATTGCTTTTTGAATGTGTCAGTCCGCCCCGTAACCACGAAAGCTGAAAAGCAATCGAAACGTCGGGAAGTTAAAAAATGTAAAAATTAATCAGTCCGCCCCGTGACCACGAAAGCTGAAAAGCAATCGAAACGTTGGAAGTTAAAAAATGTAAAAATTAAACCAAATCGCGATAAAATCCGTAAAAATAGTTTTATTTCAAGAAGACAAAGTCTCAGGCCGCATTTTGAGTACATAACAGTAGTTTGTCCTTTAATGCATAGTTTGCATCTCCCCTTGCCGCTGAACATTGGGAAATGTCCAACCTGATCGTACCTGACACAAGGTGTGGGTCTTGGCATAACAGGAGCTTTAATTATTTTAGCTGGAGTAGGCCCTGCCACGTCTAATCGCTCTAATGAAGTCTCCTTTTTGTGCATCAATATACTTTGAATTGTAAGGGCTTTTGGCGTAAGGGCTTTGGGCGTGTAATTACAAGCCTTGGTCGTTTAGATCGGGACGACAACGCTACAGGTGATGATAAGTTTGGTGTACATGGAGAGACTACATTTGTTAGCAAAACGGATGTCAATGGCTGTGTAACAATTGGTGATGGCTGTTGAATAATTGGCGATGGCAAAAGTGGAGAATCGGTTACTGCTGCTTGAATAAATAATCAATAATCAATAAATACACCCAACAGTCACATACATAGTCCTGACCCCACATTAAGATCAATTAAGTCTTGTGTCGCAGGTATCAGAAACTACGAGAGACTTTTCGGTCTCACAAACACTCAGACCCGAGACAAATATTTGTGGGCCTCACAAACGGAATTTCACGGAATTTCTACGGTATGTAAGTCCGCCAACCCGCACTAGGCCAGCGTGGTAGACTATATGGCCTAATCACTCTCAATCGATTCTCTCGATTGTAGAGTAGGCCCATGCCCTGCAGTGGGACGTATGTGGGCTGATATAGATATAGATAGATCCACGGCTCAACGTTCGTTTCATGGTATTCTGCAAAGAAATTAAGCATTCACCACCAATACCAAGCATACATACAGACTTGTTATAGTAATATTCTTTGCGAAAATAGAAAATAGAGGCCCGTTAGTTACATTTCTAGCATTCTCATAAATATAATTAAAGCCACCCACTGAGCAAAAGTTTAGCACAATGAGCAAGATCATAAACGACGTATTTACAGCAATAAATCGCCACCCGTGCAAGCAGAGACACATGCAAAAACTATTTCATAACATTCCCTTAATATGGCAATGTGCACCATGAGATACATAACAGGTAATACCTAATTCTGTTGTAACTTGGCGGTGTGCACTCAGGGATACATAGCACGCCGTACCTAATTCTGTAATAACTTGGCAGTGTGCACCTTGAGATACATACACAAACAAGATTCGTTTTTTCATACAATAGTTAACATTTGGTTTGAAAATACAATTTATACACATGTTTACTTCGTAAGGAATATAAAAACAATCACACTCTATAAAATATATCCATGTAGAATTAAAAAAATACAATATTCTTACCTTCTTGCGTTGGATCGTGTCGATTCGACGAACAATTTTCGATTTTAAAATGTAACGGTACTACAAACATTATCTTGCTCAATAAAAAATCATTCGGAAATATACAAAATATAAATTGTTATATGATGTTTCGTTTCATTCGCTATTTTTTTCAAACTAGGAATTTTTAAAGTTGACTGTATCTGACGAGATACATTGTCAAGAAAAGGGTTAAAGTGATTATTGGGACGTGGGTAGTTAAGTGTAAGTGAATATTGAAATGGTGAGTGCAGGAGGGGTGGTTCAGTGGAGCAGCTCGCGCGCGGCGGCGGCGACGTGCGCGGCGGAGAGTCCGTAGTGCGCGATGAGCTCCAGCGGCGCGCCCGAGCGCGGCACCGCACGCACGCACACGTGGCGCACGCGCGCGCTCTCCAGCGCCAGCGCCGACAGCACCGCCTCGCCCAGGCCACCTGCAACACAACCATTCGTTATTACTTTGTGATATAAGGTGCGTGGTCATCTGTCGGTAACGCCTCTAACTTTTCGGAGTCATGTGTGTATTGATAGTCAATTACCAAGCACTATAATGATGAAGAAAAAAATCCTCAAAAAGCCTGCATAACGTAGTGATTCGAAAAAATCTATGGCATGTAAAAGTCCGCCGCCCGCACTAGGCCAGCATGCTGGAATATAAGCCTAACTCTTCTCAATCATACTCTTGATTGTAGAGGAAACCCATACTCTACAGTGGGATGTATACATGGGCTGATACAGTACAGTACAGATTTATAAATTCTATGCCTAAAATAATAAAATACAATATCGTACAATACTAATGAAAAATATCACTAACAAATGGTAATACTTTAAAAAGTAATTTAGTAGATAGAAGACCTATTAAAAGCAAGGGATTATAAGTAACCCAGTAAGTAATAGTGCAAGGAAAAAATACTGCATTATCTATTACTTAATATTCTCCTAGTACTTCAAAGTTAAACATACCTCCTAGAGAATTTTCAAAGTGGCCTGTTTTAACAAGTTTATGCAATCTATTATCTACTTATGATAGACATCTAGCAATCATATAATAGAATGTGACCCCCTCTCAAGTACATCTTAGCGCCATAGATAATGTTTTGCCTATTACAACTACAAATTCCTGTGACTGCGTCATCATCAGGCATAATAACGGGATAAAGTACAAGATATTAGGATATAGAGTACCAGGAAGGATACTAACCAGCCTGGTAGTGGTCCTCTACAACAACGACGTTTCCTCCGACTGCGCGCGCGTGTTGTTTGATCGCCTCCTCGTCTAGAGGCTTGATTGTGAAGGGATCCAGCACACGAGCCTCCACACCTGCAAATATTGTCATAATGATATGAATGTACTTTTACTGTATATCATAAATTAAAAATCACTTGTTTGAATTAAAATATATTATACCGGGTATATTAAGACTGCGACCGAAAACAAAGCCAGGTGGTAGTTTTAGTGGTTACAGACACAATGCAACAAAAAAATTCGCATAATAAGCGGGCCTCTTATAAATATTATTGATTAAGATAACAATCATCACCTCAGGTTGCTTAAATGAAAGTTTTTAATTCCAGCACGACCAGTAACTGCATTGCGTCTAATGGTAAACGCAATGCCATTTAGACAGCGCATTAAATGGCATCAGACGGTGGTGGCATGCCATTATGTCGGCTTACTATGCTCAGTTGTGTGGTTCACTCTACTAGATTTTATTTAACATTTATAATAGTGTGTAGTTTACCGTCCGCCTTGAGTTTGTCAGCGGCGGCGACGGCCTCGTGCAGAGTGACTCCGGCGCCGATGAGCAACACGCGGTCCTTAGGAGACTGACGGACTATCTTCGCCTCTCCTACCTGCAAGCAAAATTAACATATTCATATGGATATTTATTTACTCTTTATTGTACATATTATCAAGTGTATTATTTATTCACTTTTTAATAACTAATTAAATCATTTGAACAATTATAATTCTGATAAATAACAAACACAAAATATTATAAGAAAAAAAATAGATCTTGACACCATAAAACAAACAGTACATATTACATAAAAATATAAACACAAATTAAAAAAGAAATAAATAATTAAAGAAAATATTCATATTTCAAATTAATCAAAAAGACCGCCCCGAACCATACCCGGTGAGAATGTTCCCATTATGCTTGCAACATTGCCACGTTGAATGGCAAGAGATATGTGCTGCACCAAGAATGATTCGGCGCGGTGATCCTGCCCATTCCGCCTCAGACGTCGCCCCAGTTCACGGACAAAATCCTTAGCCTCTGCGCACCACACCCCACTGACCTCAACCGCGAACGGGACGAAAAAATAAGCACGTTCAAGTGTGGCATACTTATGATGCTTCTGAATTGCCGCCCATTCAGCAGCCGATCCGGCTCTTCGTGAGGTGCGAGTCAAGTGAGAGGCCGCATAAGTGCTGACACACGTCGCATCCCACAACAGACAGCGACCCTTCTCCCACGGCACAAGTGTGAGCCCGTCAGGACGCTTACCATCAGAGCGACTCAAACCGGGCGGTTCTAAGGTGGAGGGGAAACCGGCGGACACCAAAGCACGACGAATGACCTCGTTCAGCATGTGGTGGCGTGGAAAACGTCCCGCCGATCTGCCGCAACTTAAACCGTGGTGACCCGTGGCGTCAACCTGTACTCCGCACATGCAAACGTGTGACTCACAGATTTTGCTGCCGACTCTGAGCGCCACGGCTACTCTCAGTGATCCGTCGTCGAGGAGGGTACCCAAGTGAGGAGATGGAATTGCATGAAGCCAAGCCCCCGACTCTAGGGTGGATACCGATTTAAGCCGAGCCAAATCGACTCCTCGTGCCGAGTGGAGAAGCTCGGCAAAACTTGCTGCACACACCCGCTCGTCCCACTGACGCTGCACACTTGGGTTCTCAGGCTGATCAGCGGCCGGACATTTTGGTAGTATATAGCGGTAAAAGAGAATTAATTACACAAGCGATGGAACTACATAGTAGTCACTTTGAACTACTTTGCGAAAGACCTGAGCAAACCAGGGTGTTATTACTATTTTTACATATCACAAGTTGACTACTATGCTACTGGTGGCAGAGTGAACGTCCTACCCGATAATAATTAGTTACAGCCATAATTAAACACATAGCACCAGAGATATCATCAATGTGTTGCTGTTATAGTTAAGCTATCGATAGGAATAAATACAATACCTTGAAGATTTCATCGTTGGGGTACAGCATGCTGGTGTTGGGGCGGGAGGTGCGGATGTAGCAGATGCCCTTGGTGTTGGCGGCGAGTTCTACTGCACGCTCACACGACACGGCGTCACTGTTATATACATAATATTAGTTTTATATCATATCTATGAAACATATTGTATCACAAGTTAAATAAATGATTTATGATTAAAAAAGGTAGTGGTGATACATAAGCTTAGGGTATGGTAGGGTAAGGTATTAGTACCCGAAACTTATTTTCATCCTTAATATAATATGGTTCGCATATCTGGAATTTGTGCTTAACCTGGGTTAAGCATAGTTTTTTATAATTGAATCTCACAATGTGGAGTTCTCGACTTAGGAAACCCTAACAATTTATCAACATCAAAATGATACAACATTTGGTCTCAGTTCATAACTGTTTCCAGTAATAGCTGAGTTTAATTTTAAACGTCCCATACTTGCTTGCGCTTTCTATGGACCAAATCAGAAAGGAGCTGAATAAATCTGGTTAGTTTCTTAGGGTATAAGAAATAATAAAAATTGCATTACTCACGAGGGATAGAACACAGTGGCGGTGGGTATAGCGCGGAACATGGCGAGGTCTTCTAGTCCCATCTGCGAGGGTCCGTCCTCTCCAATGCTGACGCCGCAGTGCGAACCCGCCAGGTTGATATTGGACTGACTGATCGCGCCCATGCGGATCTAGAGTGGTACATTTTGTTATTTTATATTGGGTTTTGTGAGTAAGGTTGCTGGGGATTGCAGTGGTAGGTTTACTGCTGTATTGTAGTTACTTAAAGTTGAAGATGTTACGAGGATATATCGGTGTTGTTGGTGGGGTATAGGCTATGAAACAATAGGCGGTGGGGGCCAATCCCCACACCGGGATAAATGTATGTGTTGCCCACAAACTTTGCTTTGAGTGTAGAAATAGAGATCAAAATGTCTCGTCGTAATTTGTGATAACAATAACACAAGACGTAGTATCTTAGTGAGGTCAGGGTCATGGGTGACTGAATAATCAAATGAATAGATAGAAAATAGATGGCTTTTAGTAATTCGCTAAGGAAATCTTTGGGCCTCCCCTACATTCGGCAGATAGTCTAGTAGTGATGGTATACCTGGTCGAAGGTCCTGGTGAAGAAGGCGGCGAAGGTGGAGGCGAACACGACGGCGCGGTCCCGGCACGCCGCGCCCGTCGCCACGCCCACCAGGTTCTGCTCCGCGATGAAGCACTCGATGTACCTGCACACACACACAAGTTACTACTAACTGTACCACCATTTTTTCATTACAGAAAGTTCTCCAGTAGTATACATTATAAAAAATCTAAAGAAAGAATTATTAAAAGAATAGTACATTCAAAATATATTGCAGAGGCCAATGAGAACTAAATCTGTAATCTACCAGGACTGCTTAAACCAATGGAGCGAGACAAAAACACAAAATCAAGCAGCTGCTTAGGAGTGACCGAGACAACAAGATATAGTACTATGGTCCTGCTGTTACAAATATTGTCCCTAATTTCCCCTCTATCTTCTATAGATTAGGGATATATAATTATGACTATTATTTCAGTTTAGCCAAAAAATAAAACAATGCTAAACATAGCCACTGTATACAATACGCCTACAATAAATTTTAATGGGATCTCCATTAAAATTGAGACCTATGTCTTCACTATAGGACTTTCTGTGCCTGAAGATAATGATGATGACAACATTTTTAAGTGACAAAATGAAAATATATTTGCATATGAATATTGATACCAAGATTTTAGATACCAACATCAATTTCTATAATGGTTAATAAGTATTTGTTGATTTGTATGAATGCTACTGGCCACATCGAGCGAGTTCGTTCGCGTGAGTACGACACACAGCATGCTCTAGCAGCAGCTCGCTACAGGGCGCTATACCAACGCACTGCTTCGGAATAGCTGCTGCTTTTTACCACTAAATCATGTATATTCAAATACTATTTTTCTTAATCACAACACGTTCTAACCAACTATCTAGTGATGCCTCAATAGAGATTACTATCTAATCTTTTATTTTGGTGAAAGCAGACATAACATCTTTCATAAAAAAAATCTGTGCAAAATCCTATCTTTCATTAGGTCTTCATTAATTAATATGGAGTTTTCTGTAACAAAAATTACGTTTAATTGTAATGTAATTGTTGGAAACCTAAAGAATAACCTCGAGTTCAACAACGTTTATTCTCCGGTAAAGTAATAACAAGAATGAATACAATATAATAAAGGTAAAGCACTCAAGCGCCACAAACGACAAGAAGGTGCAACTACTCGAATAAATACTATTTATGTATTTATGTTTACTATTTCAACAGTAATAATATATTAGAGAAAATCATAATAACCATATTAATTACAGTAAATATTGAGAGTATGCGATAATGTTACCTGTCGGGGTACGCGTTGCGCAGCTTGTCGCTGAATGTAGAGTTTTTAGTGTCTCCATCCAGGGCGATCACACTGAAAGTCGAAAAGCACATTGTATTTTAATTAAACAATATATTGTGTTTCTACTCATACTTGTCGATATATTTGAGATTGTATGTAGGTTACTGGCCGCGACTACCGACGTCGGTAGCGCGAGTACGACAAACAAAATTATATAGCACCAACTTAAATGTAACACATACTTATATGTTACTGTGTTGTAGTTCAGTGCATACTTGTTATAAAACTATCTGTCTGTGTCTATATCAGCCCATATACGTCCCATTGCAGGGCACGGGCCTCCTCTACAATCAAACGATTGAAAGGGGTTAGGCCATATAGTCCACCACGCTGGCCTAGTGCGTGCGGTGGACTTTACATACCATAGAAATGTTTTAAAATTGCAAGTTTGCTATGAGTCAACCGGGGTGGGTATGTGTCCAGCATGACGACACGTTCACGCTTTACATGTTGGGACGAAAATAAACTCTGAATTGTTGGTGGCATTAGCACCATTCATGACACTTCGTGAACATTGGCGTGATTTTTGTATCTATGGATCTATTTTAGTCACTTTATTATTTTTTTGACAGCCTCCGTGGCGCAGTTGGTTAGACGCCGGCTGTGAAACGAGAGGCCGCGGGTTCGATTCCCGCACCGAAACAAATATTTGTGTGAACCACAGGTATTTGTTTCGGGTCTGGGTGTTTGTGAGACCGAAAAGTCTCTCGTAGTTTCTGATACCCACGACACAAGACTCGATCTTAGTGTGGGGTCAGGACTATGTATGTGACTGTTGGGTGTATTTACTTATTTATTAAATGTGGTTTTTTTTCACACTTAGAAGATCCCACTAGATATTAAACTAACCGCATGTTAGTATCGGCGATCTTCTTGAGGGCAGTTCCGTAGGCGAGCCTGGTGGCCACCTGCTCCCCCGCCTTGTACGCGGGCGGCGACGACAGCGTGATGTCGCGGATGTGTACCTTGGGAGCCTCCGCTAGAGGGGGCTTCGGTTTCAACGTGATCTTGGTGGTCTTCATCTGGGATTGGAGGTGCTGTGGGAATATTTTGCGATTAGTTACATAAATTTCGATAAATGTTGTCGTATTTGAAATGAAACTCAATACTTACAATACTATTTTAATTTATTGTTAAGGAAAAATGCAGTTTATTATTGTTAATTGTATCTGATGTTATTTATCTGACTAGGTTTTCAATCAGATAAATAACATCACATACAATCAACAATTCTTTAATAATAATTGGATATGCTAATGTTGTAATAGCCGGAGTCTAATGTTGTTCTTTTTTTACACTACAATTTCACGAACCCTCCACACATAGTCAAAAAACCATCATACCTTAATAATCTTCTCTCCCTCAGCCCCCAAAGCCTTTCCGTGCCAGTTCTCTAGATCCTCAATCCCGGGGAAGCCCTTGCCCTTGTATGTCTTGGCGATGATGGCAGTGGGTTTGTCAGCCACAGTGGCTGCCTCGTCGAAGGACTTCACTAGTTCCGTCACATCATGACCATCCACCACTAACGAGTGGAAACCGAACGCTTTGAGACGGGCGTCGTATACATCCATCTGTGAAAGTTACCAGGATATAATTAATTGTGCCGGGGTCGATTCGGATGACCGAAAATTCGGATAATCGGACATAGTCTGGTAATAAAGAAAAACGAACTGTCACACATAGAATAAACTTGTAGTGCCTCTAGCTTTTAACCATAGCAGTTGAAATATACCTGAACTCCAGCGAGTTTCAACTTAATACAACAAAACAAAATTAAAATAACTTTGTTTAAATTTTATATATTACACAGGACCGACATAGGACCGATTCGGATAATTGGCGATTCGGTTAATCGGCGTTCTACTGTATATAGTATGTGTGGTAAAATTAATGCCTTTTATAATATTATCTATCTGTTGTATCCAGAAAATAATTTTATTCTTTATACAGGGTTACACAAAATGTGTATTAATTTCAAAGGAGAATGCTATACTAATAAAGAACAACTTATAGGCCTGATTCTAAAATCATGAAAAAAGTAAGCTAAATGGTAGTAAAAAATGTACGACCCTTTTATTAAAATAGTGATTCATTAATTTCACTTTTCATATCTTGATCTTTCGAGTCAGTAGAAAGACAGTAAGACAACTTTATTAATACTACTGCCAAATAATAGTAATTGAATTATCATGCATATGGAATGCATAAAATAAAACATATTGATGTGCATAATCTTAAAACTCAATCTGTGATATTCTATTTAAATTTTTATCATAATGAAAATCAAATAAAGTGCGTTGGGGTATCATAATACAAGTTCGAAGGGGTAGGAACATAAACTCCTATGGCCCTATTCATAGACAGTTTTAAAACCTATTTTACTTATCAAATGTTTTGCCATATTAACTCAAACTGAATACAATAGTCGTATGAAAGGGACAAAACATTCTATGAATTGTCTATGAATAAGACCGCTATATTATATTTTTTAAGTAATCTTATATACCTTATGTTGCAACGAGGTGGGTTCAGACTGGCCCAGCCTGTTGACATCAAAGATGACCACCAAGTTGTCTAGCTTGTAGTGGCTGGCGAAGTGCAGTGACTCCCACACACTACCTTCTGCTGCCTCACCATCCCCCACGAGGCAGTATACTCTGGAAGATTATGATTTAGTTAGTGAGAGATATAGGCAAGGTCTGCAAAGGATGGGCTTTGATTTGGCCAATGTTTATTATAAAAATCTTGATCGAAAACTGAAGTTCCTCATTGGACTAATCTCTCGAGTTAAGTAACAGGATCTGACAAATGGGAATAATAGGTGTCTCAACAGAATAAAAATTGAGCTGCAATAATTATATAGTATAGGGGTGCGCAGTTCGTTGTAGAATGTAGAAGCACACATATGTTTTTACATTATCAAATACATTCAAGTACATAATGTATGTTATCAAAATTATGTAAATGAACAAAAGACAATAATCGATTATAAAATAAGAATGTTTTGTATTGTCGAGTAATCGACTTAGTAATGCTTGGGTACGATTTTCCGGGCACAATGCAAGGTTAACAACATTATTAACAAATAACGAGGCTACATACTCTATTGCATCTCAAACTTATCAAAATCCATGAATTAAATATTTCACATTAGCCCATTTTTGCCTACTGCTGCGCATGAAACTTCTTTACAATCAAGAGTTCGATTAGGAGAACTAAGGCCATGATTCTGGCCTAGTGCGTATTGGCGGCTTTCACATACCTTAAATTTTGTTGTAAATATCTATCTATGCAGATCTTTTGCATTCTGTTCCTTCATTTTTAAAGGTACCACTGCCCATGAGATATAAAAAATCTGAGATATACCCTTTTGGCCTTATTCATAGACAGATTTAAGACTTATTTTAGTTATCGAATGTTTTATCTTCGAACAACTTTAGAATTCAGTTTGAGCAAAGAACACGAAACATTCGATAACTAAACTAGGTTTTAAATTTGTCTTTGAATAAGGCCGTTAGCATTTCCCTTGCAAATTTCAAGTTTCTCCCAAAACCCGTCCTTACTGTAGTTTTAACCATGTTATCCTCACCTATAAGGCGCCTGGTCGAAGTACTTGCCCACATAGGCCATCCCGGCGGCCACGGCGAGGCCCTGGCCCAGCGAGCCGGTGCCCACGTCGATGAAGTTGAGGCGCGGGGTGGGATGCCCCTCCAGGTCGGAGTCCAGCTTGCGCAGGTTCTTGAGCTCGTCCACGGGGAACAGGCCGGCCTCAGCCCACGCCGCGTACAGGATGGGGGCGGCGTGACCCTGACATGAGAAGGTGGGTTGAGATTTGTAGGAATAAATTTGTGGGTACTGAGCAAGGATTACTTTGAGAATTTTAACAACTGCAATGCTGTTCGTATTTATGATTCTATGGTGTATTGATAGTTTTGGTACTTGGGTGGTTATATAATGTCGTTTCTATACTTCAATTTGATGAGAAATAAGGCTCATGGTTGTCTATCAAGATTATAGCGTTAAGAATGCAGTACATCTCCAAAATCTCCAAGCTTAGGAACTCCAGTCTCACTAATTTGTATATGGAACTGCATTTAAAATCCAGTATCTTTAGAACCTAGTATGAACATTTTAAAATGACGGGACTCTTAAGAGATAAATATAATGCTGTACCTTGGAGAGTATGAACCGGTCGGCGGAGGCGTCCCTGGGCGCGGAGATCTTGTAGCGCATGGTGTGGAAGAACAGCACCGACATTATCTCCGCCATCGACGCGCATGATGTTGGGTGCCTGCAATTCACATGGACATGTTACTATAGTCTATCAATTTAGTTCAAGTAGTTTGTGGGTTCTGAGCTAGATGTACTGTTTTAAATAATAAATAAATAAATAAAATAAATAAATAAATGTTGTGCAGAGGTAAGAAAAGAGTACTTACTGGTTTTCAGGTTTTGAAATAATCATAGTGGTGTCAAATGAGAGTATGGGCGACAAGGGAGGGTGGAGTTCATCTTAAGACACCAATGCACCTTTCAAACCAATCAGAACCCTATAATAATTTGTTTCCATACCTTAATCCAACTTTGGAGATTACTGCAAGGTTTAGCCGTGGTTAAGAATCGTCTTACCTTATCGTCCTATCTTCATGTTACAAACATAAAAATTAACAAGAGAAAATTCTATATTGACAAAACTGAGTCACACTGGAACGTAACAGGTTACAATTAACTAATAACTAGCTTGACAGACCTGCCTATCCCGTTTAGCACGCTAGACTGCTTCATACGCAAAAACAGGCACTGATCATTGACGTGATGCGTTGTACTTAAATGGCTTTTTATAATGCATGCCACAGTAAGCACAGTATTTTTGCGTTTTAATGTTTAATGGTAGAGCATAATATCTAGATCATTTGGCGAGAAATGACGACACATTTGACTTTAAATGTACACCTGGGGACAGATAATGTAGTTTTCTTTTTATAGGTCAGATGAACAAACGGTGCACGCGATATTTAGTGATAACGGCCGCCATGGACATAACACTTGGTTCGTAAACATTGCAATTATTTCAAAAATAGCTGATAAAACGAACGGACGTGAAAAGAACTATTGCTTCGGCAATCTCACTCAATCCAAACATTACAGGAAAGCTTCACGTCGGATTCCCAGAAGTTAGCACGACCTCTGCCGGACAGGCTCCTACATTAGTTAGTGTTAGGTAACTTTGTGTAGCTTATATTACAGCCTCCGTGGCGCAGTTATTTAGACACCGCCTGTGAAACGAGAGGCCGCGGGTTCGATCCCCGCACCGAAACAAATGTTTGTGTGATCCACAGGTATTTGTTTCGAGTCTGGATGTTTGTGAGACCGAAAAGTCTCTCGTAGTTTCTGATACCCACGACACAAGACTCGATCTTAGTGTGGGGTCAGGACTATGTATGTGACTGTTGGGTGTATTTATTTATTTATTTTTATTTATATTTCTTTATAAATACCTAAAGCTGGGTACTCACTAGCGAGCCGCAACCGTAACCGTTGACATGTATGTAATCCAAAAACATAGTGTGTACGTGGTTCGTAAACCTGGTGCGAGCGCCGAGCGGTACGCGTGCGGCTCAAAGTGATCATTTCAAAGTACTTATTCTGTAAACGTAAACTTTAATACGCATACACATTAGAACCTCGTTACTGTTACAGCTAGTGAGTACTTATGGTACCTACTGTGACAAAGGTACCTACAGCATGAAGGTGTCGAATTCCATGTATGAATGCTACTGCCCACTGGCGTTATACTCAACGCTGTGAGTACGACAAACTATTCAATATACGCACACGGCTGTCCCGGACTTATGGCAAATCTGCGGTTATATGCCTTAGTGCGAGAACACAAATACATATTATTTTTCTAAAAAGGAATTCTATAAATAGTGAACATAACATTTATTTACAACTCTAATATGGTATGATAAATAAAGTGCGAAAATTATCAGCACCACACAGTAGAGTGGCTGATAACCGAGACGTTATGTAATCAATTACCCACAGATACTCAGGTCAAGGATATGTAGATGACAAATAAAGGTTGTTTAGTATTTACTGTGGAAGTAACGACCATTCGTAATGTGTATATTACTTATTTTATTAAAAGAACATTTGAAAACAAGAGTATACTGTTTTAGTTATAAATAAATACTCAGACTTGTGCAATTTTTTTAAAATTTTATTTCAATGTTGGACTATGGGCAAAAGGCTGACAGTTGTAGAGCCCATGACCTGCAGTGCGATGAAAGTGGGTTTATTAATATTATTAAATTAATAATGGGAACTTTAATTGTCAGGCTGTTGGTAAATTCAGATGCTGTTTTTGTGACTACATTGATCCAAGACAGAAATAACAGGAATAATAAACATAGATCAATGTATGAGCTTATCACCCTCCTACTGATTACTTGTTTTTGAGTGGTGCCATATGGGCTGATAACCACATGTATTTGATTTGCATGGATACAATACACAATAACTATACATGAAATATATGAAACAATGTTGAAACTGTATTTCAATAGATGTAGTTAAGTACACATATTTGTTAATGTAGTCCATTGAATTTGAATTTATAAAGTATATTGAAGTCAAAACTTCAAAGTAAACTCCTTTGTAACTAAAACATTCTGTCACCCAGAATTCTATTTTGTTTTTATGGTTATAAAAAAAAGAAAGAACAAACATAATCCACAGCAGTTCTATTTAAATACCCATGGCTTGAATATCAAGTTTCTATTGTTTTTATTATTCGCTTAACACAAAACATTGCAACTTGATACATTGAGAAGTTTGAAATAATACTATACAAGCACATCAGCGTAAACCTTTTGTTAGTTTTTAGTAGACAAAATAAGTAGTTTTTTAATGACTGTTTTAATTTCTTTTGTAAGATTGAAACACTTATGGCTTAATATACTCAAGAGTGAACAAAATATAATTATATTTACTTAATTAAGATAAAATGTAATTATTTATTAGGAGGAAAACAATAGCAACTAAAACCGGACGGAAGTATATTCTTGTTATCACCCATAGCAACAAAAGTAGAGCTGCTAAATTATGTTCAGTATAGAATATGTAGCTACCTACCATGTTTATAGCATTACCCACTTACAACAAAATCAATGAAAAATAAAATATACACATATTTTAATAATTGTTAGATTTTTGTGATAATCATAATATAAGGATGACATGCAGTTATTTATAATTTAGATTTCAGATAAAGATACAATTATTGTGAAAATTACAGAATTTGTGAAACTTCAGATTTCATTAATCACTGTAGAATATTATTCATTAATTTTTGTTTAAGTATTATGTAATTGTTTACTCCTGTGACTTTAAGTAGAAAATTAGAAACTGTAATGAGGTCGAGTGTGTTATTATAATAATAAATATTAACATGTTTGATTAGAAGCTAAAATGACCTTACAAGGTGCAAACACTATTGTGCCCCTAGACCCAGACCCTAGTATCTAGGGTCACTGATGTCATCTAGGGACCATGGCCTAGATTACTTTACATACACGTAAAAATGAATAACAAATTCCTATTTATAGTAGTATTTATTACTGGTTCGTTCGTAAACGTATTAGACGATGTTATAATATTTATATACAAATATGAAATATTTAGGTACATAATATTATATAATTTATGCGATGATTATTTTTATTTTACATTATAAGTAGTTCAGAGTTGAATATTTTAAATCAAAATGTAAAAATCCGCTGCTACTGCAACAATTAAAGTTACAAACTTTGTACAAACTTTAAATTGGCGGGATGTCA
The DNA here is from genome assembly GCA_949752805.1 of Deilephila elpenor. NCBI lineage: Eukaryota > Metazoa > Arthropoda > Insecta > Lepidoptera > Sphingidae > Deilephila > Deilephila elpenor. The sequence continues at coordinate 331,668 of OX457116.1, forward strand.
AAATGTTTGACTTTTAGTTAGCACACAATAAACTTAAGTGTCTACTGCATATAAATCCATTGATCGGCGCCGCACGTAGGTCAGCATAAAAATTGAGCCCTCAAAATGCTTCGTAAGCGTTGCATTGTATAATAATGACATAATATAAGCGTATTTACACCTTAGCAACCGATCACGTGGTCATGGCGTCATAACCTAAAAACTTCCACCGGAAGCCAAGTCAGCACGGAAAACGCAAGTGAAGATGTTCTTAATGGCCCTGTGATGCCAATGCGGCAATTTATACTGATGTTTAAAACGCTTAAAGCCCAAAACCCTTTATTAGGTCAAATATGATGTCATGATGTTAATGACGAATAATCCTAAAAATGTATTTACGATTTAAACAGAGATGGTAAAAGATCCAATACGATTCTGATAAGCAAAAATGCAATATTCACCTTCAAAAGTCCTTCAGCGCTAATAGAATGTGGTTAGGTTATATTACTTACCCGGATTTCGAGGCATTTGTCGCAACGATGCTGTCGATCCTCAGCTTGTTGGCGATGTCTTTCAGCTGTTCAATGTCCACGTTCTTGTCGCCCTTCATTTTTGGAATGTTTATTTTATTTATTAATTAATTTACAAACACGTACGCGACCGGTTACTCGCGCGCCGGCTGGAAAATGACAACTGTTAAGTTTAGGTTGCCAACTTATATAAATCTTCCCGAATCGAATACTGATGACTGAATGATGACTAGGTCATAATTTAGATTTTAGGATATTCAAGTCAGTGCTAAATGTTTGGTGATTGTCGTCATGGAATTTGTCAGTAACACGGAATTACACTCATGATGTTATTAGTCACAGAAGTTTGTAAACAAATTGGTTACATTCCCTTACGCATGTGTTTTGGAAAGCTGTCAAAGAAATTTTAAAACAACGCATGCTAAATCTTATCTACAGACATTAATATAAAATAATCATATTAAATAGATTTTTCTTTAAATATGTATGTATTTAGATTTTCAGAAGCTTTAAAGTTTGTATATAAAGTCATGTTTGTTTTCATGTTTCAACATTAGAATATTTTGCGACTACATTTAATACAGCGCCATCTATATATGCCTTGTAGAATATTTAATATCTTAATAAATACCTAGGTGGCGCTATTAGTAGTGAAATCGTAGACAGACTACAAAATGAAATAGATTTTGCATTTTTCCCGCATACCAGCATACAGCTCACCTGATAGTAAATAGTTACTGCTTTCCATACACATTTACGATTCTTGGGTGGTAGTAACGTTCCGGTCTCTCAAAATGGGACGAGACGAGTAATCACGGCTAGGCTCTACCATGTTAATATAATAATTATTTTAAAAATAATAAAGTAAATTTATTTTACGCGAAGATAATAGGCACCCCATAAATCCAGTGGAAGATTGCTGAAAACGCCTACAATCCTCGAGGCATTGTAGCTGTGTTGTTTAGCTTTGACTGACTAAACAAAATGTGCTAGCAAAAGCTGGTAGATACGTCACCTCGGAGAGGCACACCTATTGTGTAGGTAGGTAGACTGGGTACAATGTGCCTCCCTCCTTCATTATTTAAAATATATTTTCGAGTAGTTTTGTACGGGACATTTTAGAACCAAGATAAGCTCGAAGGGCGACTACTTTCTCGGTTACAGTCTTGCATGGGTTACCATTCAATATGCCACCAACCATATTATTTCAAGCATTATGAAGACATTCTCAATTAGCATTTTATTGAATTTGCTTTTATTACGTCTCAAACGAGTATCTACTGTACCTGGAAAATTTTAGCTTAGTCATTATAACTAAAGATAGTTTTTAAAATTAAAATAACCTTGGAACTCAAACGATCAACGATGAGGGGTTTGAGTCGGATTATTCAAGGTGCTGTGAAAACTGACTTTAGGCTGGAATTGGATTACTAATAAATAAATACTTACCTACACCTAACATTTCACACACATAGTCCTGTCTCCTGACCCCACAGTGCGGTACCGAGTCTTGTGCCCTAAGACTCTGTCTCCCAATACCACGTTCTAAAATAAATATTTGTGATTGAAACATTTGTTTTAATTAACCGAACCAACGACTTTTCATTTTATAGCTCCTTAACAAACTGTGCCACAAAGGTTTTTATGGAAAAGCTGATTAACAATTTTGTCAAATCGTGAAAACAAAACATATATTATTATCCGCTGCGTAATATATGTTCAAATCTCCGTAAACTCGGACAATACCTCGTCACATCAACATTGTGCCAAACATTTATACAACGATCCGATCAAACGCCACTGATATTGGATTGAACCTCCAAGCGGAAACGTCCACTACCCTCAACTTTTCAAAAATCAACCTTAACTCTGTTATGTTAGGTGTATATCTGACTGCAAAGCCACAAGGGGTAGTTACAGGGGCGTCGCGATAAAAGTCGGGGTGGCTATTTCTGAATCTCGCTGACTTATCATAATCGGAAGGTACACCTGAACGCTGGCGAAATAACAAGGATAAGTCTGTAACATCGTTATTATAAGCTTTATGAATTTTATGAACTCCTGGGATGAATGGAAATTGGATAATCGGAAAAATATATGTGCGTACAATTCATAATCTTTTGTAATGAGATATTAAGCTTAGTAGAATATTCAATATCGATGTCTTGTAGTGAGATGGACACCAATATAGGACGAAGTGAGTCTAAACAAAAGCTAATAAGTTTCTTAATCGTCTTATCTAGTCGTTCGGAAACGGTAGTCGCTCTCAAATGAATTCAGAAGCTCTGTAATGGCTGTTAAATTACTATAATATAAGGCTAGTATCTAAGTCTTATTCCTTTATTTCCTTATGAACAGGCCACCATCCATTAGAGGCTGGGCGGTGGTCAATAACATGGCAAATGTATACCACAAAAACGATAACTGGCGGATACTTCATAAAGTTAACCAGCAGCAGCTGTCAGAAAACCTGAGATTTTTATTATGATTGACGCAACTGCTCGTTCAAAACATATTTTAATATATTTCTGTCAACAATTTGTATAAAAACATTCAAGAAAAAATACGTATAAATCTGCAAGACATACTAAAACAGTATTCTTTTCATTTTCCTCCATGAGGATCACAATATCTGCCATCATTCTGTCCAATCAAATCTTATCGTCGTATCATGAAAATTCTGTCCCATAGCTAGGTCGTAAAGGCTCGCGCCAAAAACTATGCGAGACGGTATAACGCAAAAACATCGCGTGGATAAATAAATATAAAAACAATAAAACAGTTGTCTATGGGCGGGAGAATGGGCGCGATGGGCAGAGGGCAGATGTGGTGACCAAACTTTTTTTGAGGAAAAATAAAACTAGTGTATGGTCAGTGAAGGAACAGTTATTTCTTTTTTTGTATAGGAGTATATGAAGGGTATTACTGTGTGTTTTAACTTTTAAGGGTTTCTACTTCCTAAGCTTTTGTCTAATCATCATGAAACTGGTATCCAATATTCTAGTTACTATCAATTGTTCAAGGGCGATTTAAAACCAGCCTTGAGCCTATAGAAGACCTTAAGAGATCACCTAACCTAAAAAGAATAATACAAAGAGGTTGTTAATATGGAGTATTTATACAAAAGTATCCATCATAATTGTTAGTGATGGTGTCCCCACACTGGGCCAGCGTCACCGCTCGGGTGGGGGTGCGCGGGGGGCGGCGGGGTGACGTTCTGTTTTCAAATTCAATTGGCCAGTGTCCCGGGGCGATCTTTCTCCGCTATTCTGAATTGAATATCAATGGAAGCGCTGTATCATTGGCATTGAGTGGACATTACCCGCTATTTGCGTTATTTGCGATGTTTTCAATTATGTATTGTTGGGGGCAAGGTGCCAATATATGAGGATTATCTTCATTGATCATTTAAGACATATAATTGATGACTCGTTTTATATTACGATTTTCGAACTGAAACCTTGGTTTTTTGGACGGAGTAAAATATACAGAATTATTTAATTGGGCATGATTTCTTAATTCAGTATCGCATCAGTTTATTAATGTAGATAGTACGATACAGACAGAATAACGCCCTTCGTACGCGATGGTAAAATTCTCGTATTAATGACGCACGTATGCTGCATTTCGAGTCTAACTTCTTCACATAGTTTTTCGAGCAAGGTGGTGTAATGTTCAGCGTAATGTCCGAGGAGACATGATTATTTCTCACTAGTAGATACTCAATCTGCATCGCATTGCACTTGTCATCAGGTACTTTGTACTTGATTTGGTCGTACAAAAATTACGGAATTATCAAACATGCTATAAATTATCGAATACCGATGTTTTAAAGCTTAGGAGGCAAACGATAAAAACAGTTTACCTAATGGTCAATGATCATTCTGTTCGAATACTCTTAAAAGTCCAAAACTATCCAAAGTGCGTTACAGATTTTGAATTGAAGAGTAGGTTCTTACATTTATTATGATTAAGGTTTGTCTTATGGTCTGCAAGTCATACAGAGTGAGTGAGAACGTCCATACTATTGGCTACCGTGATTCTCGTCGGTCAGCTAAGACATACGTAAGTAAAAATTGTAAACGGGCGAAGTTTTCTACGTGTACCCTCTTTGTGCGGCGTCCACCTCACACACGCCACACACTGCTCCACGCGACTTAGATTTAATATACACGACGATGCCAAGAGCTTATAATTTTAGAAAAATAAAATGTCAATCAGATATTTAAACTCTACGTAAGTAAGTGGGTAACTGTAAAATACAGTGAGGTGATTAAAAACACCAAAGTAATAAGGTTTATTTTCGTTAAGGCTTATACTCGTATACCTACTTGAAGAGAGTCACGTCACTTTTATTTCAAATTTCGTAAATACACTAGCTATAAATATAATAATTCTTCATGTGCCGTGAGTGTCCATAGGTTTGTATTGACCATTTCTAATATCTTTTTTTGCGCCTATTGTAAATTGTAATTGTTGCGCCTATTTAACTCAAAATGCACTGACAACACCCAAGTCTCGTATAGTATCGCTCATCTCGTAAAGGACAGTGTGTAGTGTAGCGATGTGGCAAGCAGAATGTGTTCACGTCTCGATACGGCAGTTTGATGCCGCTGCGAATGTTTGTGCAGTGAAGAGACAGGGACTCATGTTGCGCTTTATTTGTAATCTCTGATTTGTTGTTTTTCATGTGATTGTTGTAATATATTTAAATTTTAAAGTTTGATAAACAACCAGAGTTGCTTAATTAAAGTCGATTACGAACTGAATAATCGTATGTATCCGAGTTTAATTCAGTATTAGGCACTATTGGGGCTTCGAGTTGGTTTCATATTCTCGTTTGAAAGGTATTTAAAGTCCTTGGACGATGCGGTGAACAATGTGCGATAGGGGTGTATGGGCTGATAAATTATTTGTTTTTTTGAGTGTAATGGATACGCATACACTAAATAAACAATACTCTATACTACACTGGCAACCTAAAAATAGACAGCTCACTGTTGTATTCCGGTTTGAAGGAGAGCCAGAGTAACTACTAGACATATTTAGACTTAACATCTTATATATATATATATATTTTTTTTTAACCTGGCACGGCATAGTGACTGCATTGCACCTGATGGTAAGTGCTAATGCCGTCCAGATAGAGTATCGAATGGTATCAAACGGTAGTCTCATACCATTCGATACAATCATGCCGGCCCGCTGAGATGCCTCTTCACGCTACGGCGGAAGGACCCAGGATTATAGGAAGGAGGGAACACGTGCGATGGCAAACCGTTCCACAGCTTGACTGTACGGCAGAAAAAAGAATTAGAGAACCTTTTGGTTCGCGCCGAAATGGATTGAACAGTCAAGCTATGGCTCCGCAAGCCAGCACGCGTGGTTCTGTTAAGGAAAGGAGAGGAGGGGATTAAATTGAACAATTCCTCAGAGCATTCGCCATGATACAGACGGTAGAACACGCTTAGAGAGGCGACATCCCTCCGTAACTGTAACGTAAATGTCTGCATCATTCACAATGCGGATGGCCCGCCGCTGCAATCCATCCAAGGCATCGAGTAAGTACTGGGCGGATCCATCCCAGAGGTGCGAACAGTATTCCATACCCGGCCGAACCTGCGCTTTATACAAGCGGTAGAGTTGACCGGGCGCGAAAAACCGACGCACCTTTTTCAGGACCCCAACCCTGCGGGAAGTGGCAGATATTACGCCCTCGATGTGATTCCTTGGATTAAGATCACAACGGATATCCACACCAAGGATACTCAGGTCATTCCGCATTGAGAGGGGAATACCCTGAAGAATGGGGAGGGGAGAGAACGATGGATGATTATATCTCAGGATGGCGAGCGCAGTTGAATGCCAACCAATTCTTTGTAATTCATGGTGTTGATTGGTGTTCTACTGTCCATGAGCGGTCGTATAATTTACCATCAGGCGAATGGCATGCTCGTCTCGCCATTCAACGCAATAAAACAAGAAAAGATCAATCTCATCACACTGCGAATAACAACCCTTTGTGACCAAATCCAATCGAAAACTTACGCACATCTAATAATACACATAAGATCCCACTCTCGTGGCTTAAATAATGTGTAAAATAAAATAAAGCACGTTTGTATGAAGCAGTTAATATAATGTTATCACGACATCATCACACGAGCGGAGTGTGCGCAGCGCATCGCCGGCGCGTGTGTGGCGCAGCGCAACGAAGTGGACTGTGGTTCCTGAACTTTTAAAGCAACGGAACAATACAAAGCATTTTTTCTTCATTATTGTGATATTTATGACGACGGCCATTGTAATTATAAAAAAAGAAAGAAGACAGTTCGTGTCGCTGAGGGAGTTTCTTGCGCCGTTTCTTCTTCACAGCTACAACACGTTCCGAAGCGGTGGTAACAGTAATTAACGATTCAAAAGATCCTGTGAAAGACTATTTGAATAAAGAATACTTTGATTTGATACTTCAGCGAACCCATCATCGAATGATTTAAAACTTAATGATACAGCTAGTTCAAATTTTGATATAAGTAGGAGTATTTCCTGGTAGTTACCATCGTACAAAAAAGGTGGAAACAGTCATAGTGACGTCAGTGGATCGTGTTTCGGGGTCATCCTCTGTATACCAGGATATATCAGTCCTGCATAAATGTGTTGTAATTTGTAAGGCAAGAGATGACCTTTTCACTGAGATGTATAACTCTATTTGCACTACACTATTTATAATTTTATTTACATGCATTTTACATTAGTAGGTATAAAACATTGCTATACAGGGTATATCAAGACCGCGACCGAAAACGAAGCCAGGTGATAGTTTTTGCGGTTACAGACACAATGCAACTAAATATTTCGAAAAAACAGCGACGGATTCTTTTTTACAGTATTTTAAAAATCATCATGTTTGGGGGATAAATACCTAGTTTTTGCAAAAATAGTAATATAAACCCTTACATACCATTGCGTGTTTAAAAATAAAGTGGTGTACGTCATTATTTTCAGAAAACTATCTATTTATCACTCAAATATGACGATAAGTAAAAAATTACAAAAAAAATACTGACGATTTTTTTGTGAAATTTTTACTTGCATTGTGTTTGATATCATTAATACTACCACCAGGCTTCGTTTTCGGTCGCGGTCTTGATATACCCTGTATAGTAAATTTACACAACAGCCTACAATAATCATACAATTTTCTAGTTAATATTATTTCATGACACCCAGATATTTTTTCCACAGATACAGGTTCTATGGGACCCATTTTAAGAACCGCTGGCGGGGGCGTGTGTACAAGGAGTGTGCTCGCCGTACCGCGCGTATTGTTCAGCGTGTGCGCGGCGTATGTGCGGTTACAGTGACGTCACACGCGTGTTGTGACATGGTCGTTACAAATGATACATTTGCTGATATCAATGTGTTTAGTAATGAGCATAACCCTTTTTAAAGAGTGTAGTATTAAAGTTGATTTTGTGGGATTAGATCGATTATTCAGTAAGGAGATGGTCTGGTGTTTTCAACTTATTTGGACACTGAATAAGCAGAACGTCTAGGCTTTATTAGCAAGGGACTTTGATGATGCACGAAGGAACTTTTTCGAGGAACGAAATATATGAAAAGCGATAACAAAGCTGCTTCATAACACATTTCTTTGGTTTATACTTAATAGATCAGTTGCAGAAGCTCTTGCTTAAAATCACTGTTAGTAGTTTAACATCTAATTTATTGAAAGAGAAGATTATTCTAAGCATTTATCCACCCGTACAGTTACCATATTAATATCAGGAAGTTTCAGGCAGTGTTTTTAAGTTTGAATATTAATTGCAGGAAAACTGTATGAGGCAGTGTTTTAAATGTTTTTATCATGAATATTCCTCATAAGCAATTAAGTATAAAATTTTTTCGCTATACATATTTTATGTAAGAGCACACACAAATTTGTCATACTTAACCGTTGATGTATTTAGAATAACATTTAATCTAACAAGATTGCTCCATAATTAAATATCATACTTAAAAACACATCACATTACTCTCCATGTGTAAAGGCATACACAATGTCACGTTCACAAGCGTCGGTATATTTTGAATAACATTGAAGACTACTAACAGTCCTCATATTATATTTTTAAATATTCCTCGAAATTATTTATCACAATTTAAAACACACCCCATTACTCTACACATATAAAACCGCACCCAAATGTTACATACATAACCATCGATGTAATTTGAATAGCATTAAAGAGTACAAGTATGTGTATAATTCTGGTAATACCGGGGTAGTTGGCGAGGGCCGCCTGTCTCGTGCCTATCAATTCTCTATCAATGACATCCGTCCCAGACTTGTACGTTTGGGGAAACTTGGATAGTTTGATGGTTAATTATATATTGTCAAAATGTATGATAATGTTAATGATTAGGTATACCTAATTATTTTTACCGGAGGGGTTAGCAAAAGCGCTACTGGAGCCTTAGACTTAAATATGGCAGACGATGGCCTACAGCTACAGGTCACTTATATCACAGACTTATATATGACATTTTGTAACAGATTTTGAAGCGGTAAGATGTGATGTTGATGACAATACTAGTGAAGATTTAGCGACAAAATTTAGGTTATGATATCCTTTTAAAACCTGATGTACTCGTACATTGGCTGATCACAGAATGAACGAACATTTACTTATATCGCTTATGTGAGTTTTACACTGTTTCAAGAACTTTTGCTAGCCAAAACTTCAATCTTCTTCAATATTCTTTCACCGGAAAAGTCTTGCTGTATCCGATGTCCCATTTTCCCCAACATTACTAAAATAATATTCAAATGAGTAGTGAACCGAGCGGGCGGGCCGCGTTACACTTGTCGCGACAAAAACTTAGCGCAACTTGACGCAACTTGTTACAACTTGGCCGACTTAGTAAGTAGTAACTACTGTACGGGCATCGCGGCTTACTGAACGGTTAATTTATTGCCCGGTGTCATTATATCACTATTTGTACGTGACGGTGTTTTAGAAGATTATGAGTTTGAAAGTATGAATGTCAAAACAATACATATACATGCATATGTGGTTTTGACGGTATTATGTATAGGAATGAGGGGAGTGTATCAGAATGAGGCCCGGGGATTTTAGTTTGCTTTAGGACCGTCGCAAATTATTGTCTCTGTTGTATCGTGTGTTAAATACACTTTTGCGTGTATAAATATTTTCAAACCGTAATCGGTAAGAAATAACGAGGCCCGACAAATACTTATTGTTGTCTGTGCGGGAAACGAAGATGTTTTTAACATGGCATATATTAACTTAACCTGCATCCTTTCACACTAGTATAACGGTGAATGACAAGAGGTGATTGTCTGTCGCTAATCGACATTACCTGGAAGACATTGTATGTGACATCAGTTGCAGCCCGGATATTGAACAGAGCAATATGTGCAATTTGATCCTCATATTTATACATATATTTAGCAAATCAATACCAGTTGACAGCCTCCGTGGCGCAGTTGGTGAGACGCCGGCTGTGAAACAAGATAAATGTTTGTGAGGCCCACAAATATTTCTTTCGGGTCTGGGTGTTTGTGAGACCGAAAAGTCTCTCGTAGTTCTGATACCTGCGACACAAGACTTAATTGATCTTGATGTTGGGTTAGGACTATGTATGTGACTGTTGGGTATATTTATTTATTAATTGTTGTGATGGGAACTGTGACTCTTCATAATAGAAAGTTGTTTAATTTGTAATTTACCTACTCTATTGCTATGTACTTGACTTCTACTGTTTGTTAGGAACTCAATGTCAGAAGATTCCGTGTGAGTTTATTTAAGATACAAAATCGATTATACACATGTACAAGAATGTCATATAGCTTTAAAATATGTATTACTTTGTTTTTAGAAAATGTTAAGACTGCCTCTTTCTATATCAGCCCATATACGTCCCACTGCAGGGCACGGGCCTACTCTATAATCGAGAGAATCGATTGAGAGTGGTTAGGCCATATAGTCCACCACGCTGGCCTAGTGCGGGTTGGCGGACTTACATACCGTAGAAATTCTTTAAAATCGCTACGGTATGCAGGTTTCCTCACGATGTTTTCCTTCACCGTTAAAGTGCGTGGTGATTGACTATCAATACCCACATAACTCCGAAAAGTCAGAGGTGTGCCCTGGGATTTGAACCCGCGACCACCGTGAACATGTAGGCAGCCGCGTCTGGTCCGTTACCAACAGGCCACCACGCACTCTCCAACTCTCTGCCTCTTTGGTGTAATTTTATTACGGTACGATTGCAAAGCTGAGGTCTCGGGCTTCGAATACCGGGTCGGGCAAAGTGATATTGGATTTTTCTGCGCATTATTAGCCCGGAGTCAGCAATTTGTGCCTGAAGTGGTGATAGGCTCGCCTTCTCACATTGTGGGACGGAAGGCGAAACGTGGGTATCCTGGTAGCGCCTCTGCCTATCCTTCTGGGATAAAGGCGTGAGTATGTATCTAATTTTATATTTCTATACGCAACACAAGAATGACATTTAAAATTTAATCCCCCAAATAATAATTGTACACCAAAACAAAACAATCGGCAGCGTTATTAGTTATCAAGATTGGATGTAAAAGGCTTTGCGAATAAGTACAGGTGCGAAATTAACCTCGGTCCGACTGTTGGGCGCGTTACGACCTAACCCATAACCCGTGTTATGCCTTGTATTATTATAACGTTTGCGAATGTACGGACACTGGATGGGGTAGAGGTGAAGTTGTCACACAGCAGCGCTAGTATAAGGGGTATCATAAGTTTTGAAATGTGGGGAGAAATGTAGAGCATTGCAATTCAGTGATTTGTTTCTTTATACACAAAAACACGTCATGCATATGTTGGGTATCCTAAGGTCGTGTATTATGGCGTGGACCACAGGCATGTTTCGGGTCTGATTGTTTGTGAGACCGAAAAGTCTCTCGTAGTGCCTAATACCCACGGAACAAGACTCGATATTACTGTGGGCTCAGGACTATGTATGGGCTGTTGGGTGTATTTATTTACTGCATCTACAATCTAGAGCACCACACAAATTTTTTCGTGTCAGTATAAAAAAAATACTAATTCGTTATTCCAAGCATAACATTATTCGAGACAGGCTTTTTACCACATTCGTAAGCTGTGTCAAGTCGCATCCAGCCACAGCGACATCACAGTCCCGAAGGTTATAAGTTACAGAGGTCGGATATTTATTCGTACGGTTGGATTGTAGTTTTATGGGCGGCCGTAAATGCTGTCTTATTGGTACACATTTGAATAATACGAGCGCGCCGCTACATGGAAAAATATTTACCTAACTTTATGCGCAGGAGGCGTAGGTAACCGTACTGAAGCTTATAATCGCTCAAGGGCTCCTCTGAAACCGAGAGTTGGATTGAGAGGTCACAGCTCTATAATAGGGTATTTGACTCAATTTTTATTGTATTTATCAAAATGTATTCATATCAGGTATCCAGGTACCAGCAGAAATACTAACGCTCTGCTCGTTGGAGCATTGCGTATACCTGAGCTGGAGCCTAAATGCGGCTACAATATCGTATATATAGATGATATTTTTTATTATTGTTTTGTACTTATTGTAGCCAAAATAAAGGTTTTATATATCTATCTCTATCTAATATCTAGCAAACAAAGAATTTTGTTAATCCATTCACAATTAAACAAATTAGAATGGTTTAAATCTTGTAGTGGGAGTAAAAGAAAAGGATTACAAAACAAAACTACATACATAAACTCACGCTTTTATCCCAGAAGGGGTTGGCAGAAGCGCCACCAGGACACTCACATTTCGCCTTGTATGTTCCGTCCCATGATGTGATAGGGGGCAAGCCTATCGCCATATTGGACACAAATTCCTGGCTCCGGGCTGATAATAAATATAAAAAAAAAACCAATATCACTTTGCCCGACCCGGGATTCGAGCCCGAGACCTCAGCTTTGCAGTCGTACCGTAGTACAACTACGCCACCGAGGCAGTACAAAACAAAAGTAGTGACGGCATTAGTCCTAATATGCATTACAGTGTGCGCGTGTAAATTTTTTTTTTTTTGTTACTGTAAAGTAAAGTATATATTCATAGACCAAATTATTAAGATAAGATGTCCCCACTACGCTACAACTCGTTCATTTAAAATACTAATATTTACCTCATGTTACAAGCTACTTTAATAATTCTTTGGAATACAAGGGCATGAAAAGGGACGCAGTTGACGAGTTGGGCGTGAAGTAACACATATACTAAATTAACATAATACATGCATTATTTCACGGTTGTAACCTCGAAGGTCTTGGCATAGGTGGAACTAACGCTTCTTAAAATCCTTTGAAGTTATTTTCACCCCAAGACGTGATGACAAGCCTATTGACATACCGAGCACAAATTCAACTATTAATATGAGAATCTCCATCACAAATTGGAGTGCCAACTTAGAATTCGAACCCAAGATCGTTACGATACTGCTTCGAGGCTAGTAGCATTAGTGTTTGAGTAAATTAAAATTCCAAAATGGATTTTGAGTGACTTAAATAGTTGAGTCGAGGGCTTCACAATATCTTGAAAAACTTGTATAGTCTATAGTCTTATATGAGGCAGGTGAGCATTTTATGTGTGTAAAATCAAAGCATTGCAATGCTCATACATACGTTTCCGTTGTTCTCCACGTGACGCCGCCATTTCTGCATTATTTCCATTTCACTTTATATTATTTTGTTTCTTTTATAGCCCGCTCCAGTGCTACCATATTTAAATTTTATTCGCCTTAATGTTGCCACACATGCGAGTGCTTGCAATCTCATACCTATTACATTACAATTTTACTATTGCTCACAAAAAAATTACGATAGTCCTTATGTTAAGGGTATAAGAATGAGTTTCCTGGGCAGTGGGTGGAGTGGTTATGTTGGTTTAAGATACAGATGCCGGGGAAATAGAAGCGATTTGGGAGCAATGTTTTTATTTAGAACGAGGCCGTTTGAATGTGGATAATAGGGTGACCACAGTAGCACTGAAATGTTGTCATCTACATCCATATCCGTCCCATATGTCCGGCTACAGATGTAGTCTTTTTACTAATACCCCACCGCTGGAAGGGACCTTCCTAAGATAAGGTTTTTGCTAATTTTGAGTAAAATAGTCCACGTCATCACCCAAGAATTTCAAAAATAACAAGCAGTAAGCCTACCCCAGGGTTTATTATAGAAAAAAAATCACTTTAATTTTTTTTTCGGAGTTTAGGTTGTAGACACTTTTTCAAAGCGTATCACCTTATACCCCAGGTTATACCAGTGGAAGTACCAGCGATAGTATTAAAAAATAAAATTAGTAAATTCCTTAATATAAAGGGTATCACAAACACCCTACCCGTAAGGTAAGGTAGGTGAATGTTTTGATTTCCACAGGGCTGCGAGCATCGAATCAAAGGTATGAAAACACGAGGGAATTATCATCGAGCCCGCGGCGGTGTACAACCTCTTTGTGATGCAGCTTACAAGCCAAATATTGAATTGTAAAGGAATAATATTATAGAGGTTTTATTTGTAATGATAATGTTTTATTAAGGCATTGTGGTGATGATATGAGAGGTAAACATTTGATGTTTGTTTTCTCCATGCGATAATAGTGCTGGGAAATTAATTATTTTTTTAGTTGTGTAGTCTAGCTTGTGAATAATTAAAGGTTATGGTAAAAATAATAAAGATAAAAACCGACATGAAGATTCCATTTCTTGACATTTATCAATGCAAGACTGCACAATAAGCAATCAATGAAAATTTTACACCTCGCTTAGAAGAAGTATTTGAATTGTAGTAACCAGTAATTTTTTTAAAGCACACCATGCTGTAAATAAAATCCACGTGCACAAAATTGTAATAAAATGTGCGCAAAATAATCACCGAAAAAAATAATGAAAAATTTGAACACCCATAAATCCCTCGATTAAACACAAAATCATTCACAGTCGCGTACTCCCGATTTTATATTAAACGGCATACATTTCCAATACGACCGTTGTACACAAGAGTGCAAGAAATTTCCTCCATCACTCCAGTGGAAAACGACCCCTATTCCGATAGTATAAAGGCGACAGTTCGTTGTAAGTTTAAAAGTTAAGGAGACGTCTTAAAGAGGTTCGATTCGTAGAGAATTCTTTTAATAACCTGAGGATGATTTACGTTGTGCCAGAAACAGGCGGTGCTACCCTAATTAGAGTGAGGGAAAAAATTCACACGGGACACCTTAACGCCACTCAATTGTCAAGCGTACGGGAGTGGCTAATTAACGTGATTGCGTTTTAAATTCAAACATGGAACTGTTTCTTTAATTGATGCCAAAATGAGACAAAATATAATTTTGATTCATAACTGGCAGAATCTTAGCTACATTACAGATGCGTGGGCTTGTTTGGAGTGGTACTATTATCTCATATAAGCCTATGTGAAGTAACAGGGTTTCTTTCGGTAAGTGAGATTGCTGACGACTTAAAAGGCAGTGGTAGGTTATTCGTGATAGTCTGGATTACAACCGTAGGCGATGAACTAGCATGTCGCAAATGGGGTTTAGATGTTGTATAGCCTGTCTAAAATAAAAACACACATATTTGCAGTCCTTGTTCAGTCATGGTCGGTGCGGCTTGTCAGTGCCCCTAGCATTGTAAAGTCCTTGAGCAGTGGTAGCCGTTTACCTTTAGAGCGGGCCGCTAGCTCCTCTGCTTACGACGGCAAATAAAAAGAAGTCCTGACTCTGCAGTTACTTAAATGCTTGTGTTGTGTAATGATTTTAATTTCATCGAATGTCACCTACGAGTAGGTATTACAACTTTGCAAGGGAAATAAAACCCAATATTTGTTGTCAACTTGTATTGGTATCTTGATAATCAGAACAATTATAGGCTGACCAATTCTTTAGATCAACCAGAATGCCTTCTAACTTAATCTCAATATTAAAAGCACTCCATATTAATCCCAGTGTTTTAGGGCACATGTGTTCAGCATAAGGAATTTCACCGATTAGCTTTTCGTGTATGTGAGCATTGTTTTTTTTTGTTTAATAGGTCCGGCTAACTAGCTAATCGCCTGAAATCACCTGACGGTAAGTGTTCACTGCTGCCCATGAACATCCACAACGCTTGAATTATAAATGTATTGCCGGCCAATCCAGCCGGGATGGAAGTGTAAAGGAAAAGGATGGGAAGACGACAGGGGTGTGGGCATCAGGCAATATACCTGAACGAATAAAAACACCATAGCAAAGCTGACACTTCACAGCAATCTCCTGTGATGTAGCGGTTCCGCCCCGGACGAGCCTGCCTATTCTTGCTGAGTCATGAGTCATGACGGACAACAGCGTGGCTCTACCACTTCGGAAACACAGTATGTTTGTTATATAGTCAGCATATTTTCAATAATAACGTTGATTTCAATTTTGATGTCACATTGAAAAGTATAGAAGTAAAACGAAGTAATTACATGATTGTTCGGAATAAATTGGTTATAATAAGAGCGTAGGGTCCCGGGAGGCACATTATTAGCCTCCGTTTGATCCCGAATAAATTACACTCTGTGATCTCAAACGATTGTTCAGTATACAGTGGGATCTGTTTTGACATGCTAGTTAGGTAAAAGCTTGTTGTCCGTTGTATATTTACATGCATAAATTACACAAGGGTGAAGAGGTAGTTAAGCCCCATTTATACGGAAAAGTTACTCACCTCGAAATATGATTATCATAAGGATATAAAAAAGTTGCATCGTGTAAACATTTTCAGAACACAATAATCTAATGGCGGTTATGTCATGCGATAATGCTGTGTTAACGGCGCTTTAGAGGTTATGCTACATAATAGTAAATATTAGACCTGATATATTGGCCACTGATGTGAGTTTTCTCAACACTAAAAGCTTATACGAAGTGGATTTTTAAAGCCGCGATTCAGATTCTGTACCCCGTGACACTCACGATTTAGCTATTGTACACATGTCATGCTCTTCCTTGAAAAAATATTGTTATTTTCTAAACACAGTAAAAAAGCAAGTCTTCACTTCATTTATACATTTAAAAGATATGAGGAACATCTTCCTAGCTTAGAAATATGGTGTTGAGAGGTAAGCGGTAAATGAGCTAATGACTTATGGAAAGTGACCGGGACTGCCATGTCTATAGCAAGAATTATTATAATTATAGGTCAAAATAGAAGGAGTGAGATACAGGAAACATAAGGATTCTTAGTTCTATTGCAATCTTATTAACAGAACGTGCCTGAAAAGCTATTATTTTACTTTCGTCTTACTTAAGACTGAGGTACCTATGCTAAAGATTAGAATAGATAATGCTACATTACCTAGTGTTTATTGTTATCTAGTACATTAGGTATAATCTGGATGGCAAGTGTATTCATAGCAAATATTCTGCCACAAAACTTTGCAATTTAAATTTTCTTTCAAATTCGAACATCCTCTACAACGATCAGCGTCCCTCTTTGATTTGAGCATATTTTCATAAATGCAAACATTCAGAAAGAATTTCCTTCGAAAGCTCATAAATATTACCCACTTTTACTACTTCCAGTTGGTCTTTACCAACGTATTTTGGACTTTGTCTCCAACAGTTAGAATTCAAAATGAAGTGAGCCTAGTCACCAATAAGCGCGTTTTAAAACCGATCACCGTTCTAAAGATTAATCCGGCGTAGCCAATAAATATCGGGACCGAAATTGGAAAGGAAGAATTGGAACTTATTCTGGCATCCATTTGTAGATGAGGTGTTTTCGCTCCGGTGTTTTTTTCCGATGATTTATGCCACGTTTCTGAGTTAGTGTCCACTTTGTAAGTGCAATACTTTATTGCAAGTGATCGTGGGTTTTTCCTTAATTCCGTTGATTGCGAATGAAAGGGGTCGGTTTTTTGTAAGAGCTTGTTTTTCGCGGAGTTTTTAAAGGATGAGTTTTCTAATGCGTTTAAATTGTTGTCGTTTATATCAATTAGGTTTTTTAAAGTCACGGGTTAATGAGAGAATTGATTTGCGTGGTGTGGTAGAGCCACGCTGTTGTCAGTCACGACTCAGCATAAATAAGCAGGCTCGTCCGGGGTGGTACAGTGGTACCTACAGTGGTGGTCTCACAGGAAATTGACGTGAAGCCTTGCTGTCGCATTTTTTAGTTCCCGCTCCCCTCCTGATTTGAAGGGCCAGCAACACATCTGTGATCCAAGCGTTGTGGATGATCAATAATGAAATAAAAATATACAATGTGGAATGAACCGGCCACTGACCAACGGGTTCTATGATGGATGGCTTGATTACTGATGCCTTTGAACACCCAAAATAAAGAAACACTCGTGAAAGCGTCGGACGAAACGTCATCGAAAATCAAAAGCACAAATATTATTATCAACTTTTAGCGCCCACCTAACTGAGTGTAATATATATCCAGTTGTAATATCATAATAGACCATATTCTATATTCAAACATTCTTTTATCCAGAGATAATACATACAAGTCAAAGAAAATTTGTCAAGTAATCCGTTACCACACGCCATTAGCCGCTTTCCGCATTACCCCAAATGCACTTAACTCTATGTTTTACGTGTTTTAACTAACGCGACATGTATGTGGTGTGGGGTGGAAGGAGGGGTGGGGGGTGCGTTAAATTAGCAAATATTGTAACCGTGTGAGACAGTGGCAAATGTGGAATGTGTTCACAGTTAAAAGCCAATCGCGAAGAGTTAAGAATGTGTAGAATTGTCTGAATTATGTTTAGTTGAATAATCTGTAATTTTATTTAAAATATGGTTCTAAGTACATTAAATTGTTGATAGCTAACACAATGAAATGACGTGAAATGACAGGGTGAAATGGCGTAATTTGGAGGAGACCTATGTACAGCAGTGGACAATAAAAGGCTGATGATGATGATTGGTTATGTAAAGGTTTTTATATTGATTCCAGGTATTTCGTTAAATATATATTTATTTTAAATATGAAATATTTTTGGAAATGCAGATTTTTTAAAAGTAAAAAATGATGTATATTATAAACAGTGGTGCATAAGTTTAGCTCACAATATTTGCAGGCTAAAAGTACATATTATTATGAGGTAGTATTTTAAGGGCGCACGCGCCTAGTGACTCTAGGCACCAACCGTTTGCATCGACTAGGACTTGGGACTAAAAAAATCGTCTTGCGCTATCAGAAAGCCTTAAAAATGTACCTCACCCTCATGAAATTTTGGTCATGTCCTGCCATTGCATTAATTTATTCTAAAGAAAGACTTATTTATGTACACCTCTAACACATTCCTACCCCACAATTTCCACAAGATTCGATCTCAAAGAGCGTTCGCACGCGACAAATTGCGATTTACGACGCACCGCGACACGGCCCGCGTCACAGCGGCGCCACCAGCGCTAATTTATACCACCGCCTGCTGGAACACTACCAGCCTAAGTGGTCATTGATGTGCTGTAATGTTGTTAGCACTTGATTGGAAAGAATGTGCCTGTAAGGATGACAGATAATGATACGCAGTGGCGATTTGCTATCGGGTTTTTTCCAGGCGCTTTATTAGAGAGTTGGATCATTTTGATAGAGAGAAGTTGATAGCATCTAAGATCAGGATAGTGCGAAGTTGAGAGACTCCAAAAATGAAGGCGCTATGTAGGCGTGGATTGTTTACTGATTTTATGAACGATAAATAGAGGCCGCTGTACAAATCCCGTCCAAAATACCAATAGTGCTAAGGGCAGGTCTAATGAGAAGACCAATATATATAAATGGCATACAGATTATTGAAAACGTATGACTTGGCGCTAAGTAGTTTGACGTAACTTTGTACAATTTGACAAAACATTTTTTGATAAAGTCTTCGAAATAGTATTCGTTACCTTTGTGTGCATTCTTAAGCAGGTACCTATTTCGTGTGTTAATTAAGGATACTGTCCACGTAGAATAAACCCATAATTGCATTTGAAATATCCTGCATTTACAAGTGCAGTGCAAATATTATCATGTCTGTAACAAAAATCATTAACAACAATTCTAGTCACTGGTCACTGAATAAGCTCTCCTGAACAGTCGCTAGTGTATAAACTACTGTAATGATGTGTAAGCGAAGACGAAGGGCGGGTGTTAATGGCGCGAAGTATCGGCCACCAAACAGCGCTTAGCCTAATGATCCAAGCCATCTGTCCGGGGCCTGGCTCGCTAATTAACCGGACAAGTTGGGTTGGACGCGTGGCTCAAGCGATTTCAACTTAATCTGATTTGCGATTTTGGGTAGGTATTTCTTTATTATAAGCGCATATAAGGCAAACATACACCTGGTGATCAGTGCACTGTAATCAAAATGTAGTCGAAACAAAATTGGAGACTTGTCTGCCCTGACACCCACCACTGCAACTTCTGGGGGTTACACTATTCTCTGAAACGAAGTTCGAATGTTCGCACTACTACTCTACGTGTAGAGACGTTTTCTTAGGTGATATGTAATGATGTCCAAAATAAGAATAAAAGTAAATCGCTGTATTCCTGTGTTGTGCGAGCGCGTGTGACATAGATCTGAGCGAGGCGACCGCGGCGCAACTCCGACCATTAACTGGACTCTCAGGCCGGCACTGCGTTATTTAATGCTGTTGCCTTTGTTTCTAATGTCGACGAGGGTTTGGCTGTAGTTTCGTATCATTACGTTGTTAACTGTACAAATATTGGTTTCTTAGATTTACGCGAATGTTGCACTTTGTAATAAAACTATTTTATACGGACGATCGTTGGGAAGTTAAAAATGTAAAAAAAATATTCAAATCCGCGATAAAATCCGTTACAAATAGTTTTATTTTAATTTAGAAATATTACAAATAATTATTTTTGAAAATTAGGGGACTTGTCTGAAAAAGTCAAATATACATCGTATATCGAAAAGCGAGTATCATGAAATTTAGTGGCAGTTGTTGGTGTTCACCTATATTTAGTACTATACTTCTGCTCTATGCGCTCTGCCTACCCTAGTAAACACTAAACACATACGTAAGTTTATTTATTTAGGCATTCGTTATTTTCAGTGCATTTAATATACGACAAACCATATAGAGATGTTTTTTTCTTTATAAATGTCCTCATAATATAGGACCAACCCTATGAGACATGTCTTTTTTAAATACATAAATTTAAACTTAGGGGTGTCAACATTTTTATTATATTAATGATATGGGATATGGGCCCAAGCATTGTCTAGTAGGAGAAACATCCACTCTTACTTGTCATAAAACTATTTATTT
Source organism: Deilephila elpenor (assembly GCA_949752805.1). Classification (NCBI taxonomy): domain Eukaryota; kingdom Metazoa; phylum Arthropoda; class Insecta; order Lepidoptera; family Sphingidae; genus Deilephila; species Deilephila elpenor. The sequence continues at coordinate 352,484 of OX457116.1, forward strand.
TTAAATACAAAGGAATATTAAGCAGTCGTTACAGGTTTACATAATTGGGCAATATTTTATTATTTCAAACAAACCCAATTACCCGTCATATTTCAATACTTCTGAAATAACGAATCGAAAGCGAGAATGAAAGGTAAACTTTCATATTACATTATAATTTAAAAATAAAACAATAAACAAATGTAACTTTTTTAATCGCGGCGTGGTGTTTCATTTGTTAGGGCTGGGCGCAATTTATTGTTTTCAATTCGCTCTTGTTTCGGCTTTCTGTATAGAGTGCCGAAAGACGAAGGTGTTCGCCGATCGACGCGGCATCAAATAAATGTTTGGCTATTGCAGTGCGCGCTTGAGAGAGACGCGACGTATCGGGTGTGTCGATAAAATATTGTCGATGAAATACAAGCTGGCAAAAGTCATTGTCAAATGCAATTTACCTTAATGTTTATTTTCTAGATTATTTTTTATTGGGGAAGATGGAAGAGATAAAAGCTATTAAGCTCCCGTACATTGAGGGAGGCCAGATATGGCTTTCCAGTCGGATTTACTTAAGGCTGACGAACCGAGTCCCTAACAATCCTATGCTGGTATACAGGCTATAACTTCGCCTGTTGTTTTGAAGAGCTTCATGGGAGACACCGAATTTATTCGGGCGAGCAGCACCTTGATTTTTTTCCAGGTGACCACACAAAGCTATCGTACATTATAGAAATGTCATCAGCAAGAGAAGTTACGCCGTGTGCTCGCTAATCCGCCTGCCCAGCGTGCCGAGTATTGAAAACTCCGGCAGCGCGACTTTACAAATCTAAGCCAAAGGTGTATGCTCAGCAATGGACTTCCTAAGGGCTTATTGCTGTTAATTGTTATTTACAGCCACAGTGGCGCAGTTGGTTAGACTCCACCTGAAACCAGAGGTCGCGGGTTCGACCCCCGCACCGAAACAAATATTTGTGTGATCCACAGGTATTTGTTTCTGGTCTGGGTGTTTGTGAGACCGAAAAGTCTCTCGTATTTGCTGATACCCACGACACAAGACTCGATCTTAGTGTGGGGTCAGGACTATGTATGTGACTGTTGTGTGTATTTATTTATTATTTTATTAACATATTTAAATATGTTTTGTGCTCATCAACTTGATCAAAACAAAACCCGATATATCGATACCATCTGCTTTCCTATCCCATCCCTACCCGTCTCCCCTACGTATCGTGGCTGTTAAGAGCACAAGTTTTCCAATACCGCGCTGCCCACCTGCGCGATGTTTATAGCGTTTCACCTCCGTTCACCCACACCGCTGAACACTGCTGTACACCGCTGTTTATCGCTGTATACTGCTGTTTACCGCTTACCGCCTCACCTAATTAACTTCACTCGCTAATACTATGAAAAACATTCTTGAAATATAGTTGGTGATTGGAGAGTTATTTGGTGGTGAAATGGTTGTAGGTTTGATTGCTGATGACGCCATGATTTGGGTACACACATTACTAAACTGACTGACTGGAACATTCATCGTATACATTACTCGAAAACGAAAATTAAATTCACAAACACATAACTGAATTACTATTAAACTTTCATTACTTTAATATCTAACACATTAAGCGTCGGATATCCCCAAACATAATCAAATGAACGCGCTCATTAACTAGATGTTTTCAAACATCAGAACAAATCGTGCGTTATAATTAAATTTTACACTTGCCGTTTCACGGACCCCAGCGGTAATCGAATCAGCGACCCCAACGAATGAGCACCCTCGTTCCATACTCGTATTGATTTAGTGTTTATTAAGATTAAAAATTAACTATAAATCATTTGGAAATGGATTAAATTGTGTTTGAGAATTTTGGGATGGATGATTTAACATTTTAAATTAATTGAATTTATTTTTTAAAGACCTATTTATAGTTCATTGGTTTAGTGGCAGCATGTGTGAGCTTTGAAAGGGAGGCCCTAGGTTCAATTCGCGGGTCCCGGTAAACTTCGTGTATTTGAAGGTTTGAAAAATCTCAAATGAATTGACCAGACCTGGGAATTGCCATCCCAAATGCTGCGCTTGTGTCACATGAATGGTAGATTTAACCACTGTGGGCGGCCCCACAGTTTGAAAATATTATTTCAGTCACAGAGTGTGGGAGAAGGAGGCTTATACCGGGTATATCAAGACTGTGACCGAAAAAGAAGCCAGGTGATAGTTTTAGTGGTTACAGACACGATGCAAATAAAAATTTCACCAAAACAGCGACAGATATTTTTTTAGATTTTTTAAAAAATCGTCTTGTTTGGGTGGTAAATACCTAGTTTCTGCCAAAATAATAATTTAAACCCTTACGTACCATTGAGTGTTTCAAAATAAAGAGGTCTACATCATTATTTTAGGAAAACTATGTATTTATCACCCAAATACGACGATAAGTAAAAAAATAAAAAATAAAAAGCTGTCGATTTTTTTTGCGAAATTTTTACTTGCATTGTGTCTGAAGTCACTAATACTACCACCTGACTTCGTTTTCGGTCGCAGTCTTGTTATACCCTGTATATCGCCAGGCATAAACTGCAGACATTAAAAATAATATGTATAAGATTTTCAAATGAAAAATGAAACAAAATGAATTGCACGATATAGGACTAGAACTTGGAACCGCACAGTTCACAGCTTCCATGTGCTGCCTCAAGAGGCCGCTATGAGAGAAAAAATGTTTTATAGAATTGGGTATTCTACCCATTTTCAAAAAGTCTTTTAAGTTGTTCCTAAGATTAAGACAAACTATTTAAAAAAATATCAAATTTTTATTCGCTCGGCAAGTCCAATAAAAAACCATTTAAAATTAAATTTTTAAATTTATGCGCGCAAATATGTGAAAACGCTAGGCGCCATGTTCCTTTAAAATGATACGTCACTCAACCAGTAAACAACCTGTGTTTGTATGAGCTCTTGGACACCGGAGGGGGTATTCTACTTACGGAATGACGTAGAATCGTTATCCATCATGGCGGCAGCCGTTTCACATATTTTTAGGACAGATAAAAAAATTGAAATTTTCAAAACGAATTATAAAATTTATTCCTTGGAAATAAAAACTGAAATTAACATATACTTATTGCTTAATGCTCTACTATATACATTTATAGTTTTTAGATTTTTTCTTTCTTATAGTAAAATACCCAATTACATATTTTAAAATTTGCTGCAAGTTACACCAAATAATATTTTATAAAATTTATCACAAAATCAATATTTTTATATATTCCCAAGAAATCATGCATTATTTTGGAGTCTATAATATAGTTCTAGATATATATTAATATTCATTGCAGCACTATAGTAAACATTTACTTAACAAAACAACATCATCATTAAACATATTCAGGACGTAAATTGCTAAAAGTTTGCCGGCGCGGCGGCACGTCTGTTCCGCATGCAATGTGCGAGTCCAATGAATGATAACAAAAACACGTGACAATCTCTACACCAATGGGCGGGGTCCGCGAAACACGTCCACCAATGAGTACCCACTTCGAATCAACCATCCCGCTTTCTCGTATAGCTGCATCCCTTTCTAATTCGTGGATTACCGTGCTCGATTCTTCATATCTAGACGGTTTTTTTATAGTTCCTTTTTTAAACATCGGCAACCATCGGCAAATATGGTGGACATACGCCGAGTTATAAATGTTTGCCCAATTTATAAGTAGGTGTGTGGAGCGTTCCTTTGTTTCGCACACTTAACGTTATGCGAATGTAATGACTAGTTTTATTTGAACCGCCCGGGTTGCCGCTCTGTGTATTATCGATGTGCCTTTTTATACTGGGTAGCAGTTTTGTTTTTAAAATAAATGATAGCTTTTTAAAATGAATTTTAGAATACTGACTGTATGCTGGTTGCGTTTAAGTGAATGTCCTAAAAAAATAATGGTCATTGACATTTAATGAATTGAAAGTTAATTGTAAAAGAAATGATTAAGTATGCAATTTATATTCGATTGTCAGTTGATCATAAGCATTGATTTAAATGTATAGATATGCTTTTTGTAATGTCAATCTAGTTTTTTATTCAAACCAAAACGTTTGTTAAATTTGCAACGAGCTATACGAGTATTATTTGTAAAAAATAATTTAAAGGCGTTATGTGGGTGTCGTGGTAGCACCACTGCCTACCCCTTCTGGAAAAAGGCGTGATTTTATGTATGTATGTATGTATGTAATTTAAAGTTTCTTTTAAAGCTCAGTCGTATGGTTATTGAGACACATATTCTTAAACTTCTACTGACACCAGCGCTCAAGTGAGCCAGCACTTTACTGGACTTTTTAGTACCAAATATATTATTATTCGTAATTTGTTTTACTAATACCTACAAAAAAGTGACTACCATCAATGCATCTGATGGTCACCTCTCGTTGGTCGTCACAATTATGACGGTCTATTCGGAATAATATACAACGTCACGCTGTTCAGGTGGATACGAAAACCTTACTACCAGCTTGATAAAAAAATTAGCACGGGAATCGAACTCCTAGTCACTCATTTCACAACCGGCCTAAACCCAAGCTACAGACATAATAAAATTATATTACTCAATCAAATTAAAGTTCAATAATTAACATTCATTTTCGCTACATTATCTCGACTCATATTAATTAATTTCCAAAATAGACGTCGATCAAACACCTATGAATATTGATAGAATATCAGTGAGTGACAGAGCTGTCGCGTGCAACTAGACTAATTAGTGTAAAGTGTCCTTGTCTTTGAAAAGAGATTGGTTTGAACAGGCCCGCATTCGGTAAATAAGTATATTTTGCTGACCCAATTGTTTGTTACTGTTATTTTCAATTATTGCATCATTAGGCTCGCCCCCTATCACATCTTGGGATGGAGTACACAGAGCGAAGTGTGGGTGTCCTGGTAGCATCTCTGCCTACCCCTTTTCAGAAATGGCGTGAGTTTATGTTTTTATGTATGCATCTACATATAAATACACCCAACAGTCACACACATAGTCCTAATCCTTAAGATCACCATCGTATCAAATAGCGAGGTTTCTCCTTGTTGTCAGTTAAAACACCCAACACATAACACCTAACAGAGACACAGTCAATACCCCTACATAATAAAACACAGGCAGAAAAAAGTCCTTAAGATTAAAATAAAACGATTTAATACGGATTTCTCCCGACGTTTCGATTACTTTACAGTTTTCGTGGTCACGGGGCGGACTGGATACGAAAGCTGTAAAGTAATCGAAGCGTCGGGAAGTTAAAAAATGTAAAAATTAAACCAAATTGCGATAAAATCCGTATTAAATCGTTTTATTTATAAGTGTAACATTCGCGTAAATCTAAGAAACCATGATCCTTAAGATTAATTAAGTCTTGTGTCGTAGGTATCAGAAACTGCGAAAGACTTTTCGGTCTCAAACACCCAGACAAATACTTGTATTTCACACATTTGTCTCGGTGCGGGGATCGAACTAGTGGCCTCTCGTTTAACAGTCTAACCAACTGCGCCATGGAGGCTATGACACACACCATACATGGTTGTTTACTTGCCCAATTTATTTCGAATAATCTTCTATTTATTTTGATAGACGATTTTTTAATTCGTTTATGCTGGAATAATGTACATGATGGTATGTATAATATCGTATTTGTAAATTCATAAAAAATATGATGTGATCCCTATATACCTATAATTTGTATTTCTTCTGAGTACGTCCCAAGAATTATTACACTATAATTAATAGTTCTGATATGGTTCTGATTAGTACTGCTACAAATAAAGTACAAGCATTACGCGTCTGAGTTCATGATTGCATTTAATTACTTTATGTTAATGAACTCTCAGAGTCTTACATCAAATATAATCTGTCATTGGATTTAGATATTTATATGATAGACATAACTGAATGTTTAGAAATTATACTTGTATTTCTAATGATTATATGAAGGTCTTTGAAAGCTGAGAGTATGAGAATACATTAATTTAAGGTTCATTGACTTTCTGTTCATTCTAGATTTATCCCACGGAAAACCCACTATTTTTGAGTTGGATACTGAAGACTGGATACAAGTTTTTCAAATAGAAACTATTTATTTATTCTTAATCATGTGATACTAATCTAATTTCTATAAATTTTCATAACTACATTGCCATGCACCGAATTAGAACCCGCACCATTCTCACGAGTGTTTAACAGACCAATAAAGCTAAACCTTACATTCGTAACGGCTTCACAGACCAATTTATACTTAATATTTACAACCAATCAATAAATAGCTTGCTAATAAAATGGTTAACTTACAAGAATTTTTGCACTCTTATTCCATTGGGACAGAGTTAAAAATCGCGTGTGTTGTACACAAAAGCAAAAGTCAAATGCAGTGTATAATAATCCGATAATAAAATCCGTACAATGCAAAGGTGTTCGTCTAATTGACGCGGCGATGAATGGCCGCCCGCTGTTCGGGCGTTGGTGTGGAGAGGCAGTGTCAGCGGAGATGGTAGCGGAGCGGGTAGCGGGGCGAGTTGATTGGCGTGTAATTGTAATTATTATAATTGATACCTTGTGGTGCTTGTATTTGTGGAAATTTGAGGATTTTGTATACCCGTAATAATTTTTTATTGGAGTAAGCTACAGGAACTAAATAATAAATTAATTTATTTTGAACAAAAACCTTTACATACCTTAAGTATAATTGTGTGTTGCTAGCCGCAGTAGTTAAAATATAAATGTGTCGCAACTAGCGATGCCCACCTCCAGGCATACTAAAACATACTTAAAAAACTATATTCAATTTAAAATCAATGACAATAGAATAAAATAAATATAAAAAATAATTAAAATTAAAACTTAAAAAAATAAAACAACATAGAAAGGGAAGTGGAATGGGGGAGAGAGAATAATTGTGTATGTAGAGATTTATATATTTCTCACATCTTTCGTCTTCTCTTTCTCTCCCCAACACTAACACTACTGAACTGAACAAAAGTATTAAAATTGTGTTTAATCCGTCTTTCTGTTATAGAATTTTTACTTGAAACTCCTCATCGTATAATCCGCAAATTGAAGTAATAAGTTTTAATATTAATAAATATTAAAATGATTTCAGTTTTGTTGCCGACTAATATAAATTAGCTGGTGGAGTAAAATATATATTTTTAAATGAACACTTAAAAAAGCATCGCATACTTGACATTAGCTATATTTTTTCTATTCATACGTTAATAATTACAAAATAATCGATAACTAAAATAGGTTTTTAAACTATCTATGAATAAGGTCGTTTAAGTATAACGCGAGCTAGACCCGCTTACATTGGCACCACACCGCCGCAGTTCGGTCGCTCAGTGGATGTGCGCGCGTATTATGTTACACATCCGGTTAGAGCAACAAAGAGCTTGGAACCGATCTCCACTAACCCACCCCTCACCCCTCACGCTCCAACCCCCGTTGTACGCATTTAGAGGATTTGTTCATTGAGCGTTTTATTTTCATATTTCAACAAATGTGTTGGTGATAGAATTAATTTGAGATAAACATCTTCGTGTGTACTCGTATGTATGGGGTGTTTTGTCTGAGTATTAATAAAGGGAAATAATAATATTTATATTGTATTGCAAAATATGTTTCTTTTTGTACTAGGACGCCCAAGTGCCTAGGGTGTCCATCCGGAAGAGATAATCACACAGTTATGCCAGCCTGATCGAAGGTGAAACCCAAAAGGCGATCTAAATAATATGTGAGTTGGTATGAGAAGCTTTTTAGCCTTCCCTATCCGAATACGAATATCCTCCCAGCGTCTTGTGACATACATGTATTTATAACATTAAAATATTTTTTATTTTATTCAAAATCGTTTATTGCATCGTGGAGTAAGAAACATCTTCATCAGCCCAATTCTGGTAGTAACCAGAATTGGGCTTTTATTGTCGCGAGAAAATGGCGCGTGTGACAAAACAAAATGTTTCTTTCAATTGGTTGTAATTGGTGTAGTTGTGTTAGTTTAAAATGCAATTTAAATAATTTTAGGTACTTGGCTATTTCCGAATACTTTATATTTCGTACAGAACAAACCAAAATAAATTGCTGTTTATTATACCCAGGGCTCGAACCTAAATATTTTTAATTGTTCGTCCGTTCTGATAGCAGCAACGCTATGTATCACTCGTTGGTCATTGCGACATAAAAATAATATCACTTTGACGCGCACAAAAACACCAAAACAATTTTAATAGATAAAGATCAGTTGTTCCCGATCATAAATGTACGTCGAAAAATACATTTATTTGTAAATGAAACGGTTTTTTTATACAAATTGAAAAACGTTCCGTCGCGGCCACATTTGCTGGGGTACAGTTTAATTCAAAGTTAATTCTCTAGTATTAGGGGTACAAATGGGGTATTAAAATGTGGTCTCGCTTTTTGTATGTGTTTATTGTATTTATATTTTGTGTATTGAAAAATAATGCTGGGGTGGCCTGATACGAGGCAGTGATGTTCCGATGTAATTGGAATATTTATGAAGGATTTTCATCACCACATTGGTTTAGAAGCAGTGTTTGAGCATCTGTGACAGACTTAGTTCGATGATTATTTGCCATTGGAAGTTCACTTTGACCATAGAAGTAACCTGTTGGTAAAACAAAATCAGTTAAATAGCAAGTTACTCTTTAGATTTGACGTACCGTCATGGTTTCTGTAAGACTATTTTTTTTATTGCGATTAATGGCGAGACGAGCATGCCATTCGCCTGATGGTAAGCGACACGACTGCTCATGGATAGTAGGAAACCGAACAATACCATGCATTACAAAGCATTGCTTGGCATTCCAAAGTGCTCGCCTGAGACATAAGATGTTAAGTCTTAATATGTCCACTAGTTACTCTGGCTACAATGTACTTCTAACCAGAACACAACGGTGCATTTACACTGATGCTTGGCGGGAGAAATAGACATTGCGGTGGTACCTACCCTGGCGGCGTTTCACATATTAGAGACCTATCAACAGTGAAAGTACTATTATTGGCTTGGACCATAATATTTCGTATGACAATTAGATCAATATAATAATAAGTACTGATGCTACAAGAGGACCTGTATATTGCCTATATGTAAGTTTTACTTTAAAGACATGTCTACCGATATAAAAGGTACAGTTTTTCTTTACAGCTGTAAAACGTTTTTGAATAGACTGTTTGACTTCAAGATAAGGTCTTGTAAAAGACTTTTAATAAAATTAATTTCGCATTACAGCATTTCGAAGTTCATAGATTTTGGTATTTGATATTATAAAAACAGACACACACACGAATGCCAGATTTGGACATAAAAGTAATTACAAGGGAAATAAAGTTTTTATGTGTGCTAATTGTCAGTGAAACCAGAGTTTTTCTTCTTATAAATACAGTATGAAATAACCCTAACATGCCCTTGACTACGCAAAAGAGTAACATTAATTTGCGCAAATATTTTAAAGGGGTTGCTTCCCCTTTGGATGCAACGAAACACATTCCCTAAAATATCAATATTAATCATTGTTTACATTGCTTATTGAGCGATGGCCTAATCGGCAGTGATCCGGGGACCAGGATGAATGTTGCGAGTTCCAGTCCAAAACACTTATTTTAATTTTTACTGGTGGTAGGTCTCTCATATGTGAGAGGCCGCCTGGGTAGGTACCACCGCAATGTCTATTTCCCCCGCCAAACAGCAGTGTAAATGCGCTGTTGTGTTCCGGTTAAAAGGACATTGTAGCCAGAGTAACTACTGGACATATTGAGACTTAACATCTTATGTCTCAGGATGGCTAGCGCAGTGGAATTCCAAGCATTGTTTTGTAATTCATGGTGTTGTTTGGTTTTGCTACTGTCCATGAGCGGACGTATCGCTTACCATCAGGCGAATAGCATGCTCGCCTCGCCATTCATTGCAATAAAAAAAAATATTTATTATTTTTACTCTTGTGACCTTTATAATATTATCATCTCCACCGATGAGGCTCACGTATAATTTGCATGACATTATCTAAGTCGACTGTAGTATACTAAAGTTTAAATTAATATTAGATTATAGATTAATAATTTATTGAATTTCGTAATAAAACATTTTTTATTCTGTGACATGTGATTACAGTATCGGCTTACTTATCTTAGATTAATGAAATTAATCAAATTGTCATTATTTATGGTCAATACTAAATGTCTGTCTCTAGGTAATATAATTTTGAAATCTGATAATATTAATTGATTTGATAATGGAAGGAACCAGAAGAGAGGGGGAAATGGTTTGAAGCTTTCGAAAATCTCACAGACCGGATGAAATATTATATGATTGCAAAGTCCTCGCTTCATATCCGTTCTCTGTGAGACAGTGATACCACCTTACCCAGCTGGTCCATTCCTACCGTACTAAAAGGTAAATCAAATGCGATTACTCAATAAAACATTTGCAACATTATTAATGAACAAAATAAGATTTATATTAAATAATAGTAGTAATATCTGTAATTCGCATTGTGAATATTTTAAGAAATATAAAACATTTTATAGTGGAATTCAAACTACTTGTCTTTGTTAATTAAAAGCCCACAATTCAACTTAATAAGTTTTAGGGATTAATAAACTTATTTGATAAAAATATTTTTTTATGTATTATTTAATAACATTATTGAATTCCTTCATAACTAGGTTAGTAATTTAAGCAACACCTTATTTATTTATTTAAAACATATATGTCTATTTGTAATAGTGTGCAAATAAAATTAAATGGATGGTTTTTATGAAGATTATTTTTAAGAACAACATTTTAATGATATCTGTATTGCACAGTGCACTGTATCAACACATCGTTCAATGATAAGCAATATTTTTCTGATAGCATTACTCCATTACTTACCTCAGTTTTATTTTAATATTATTTTAAGTTGTTTAAAGCAACATTTCTCTCTTCTCTTTTCAGCCATAGGAAGTCCACTGCTGAATATAAGACTTCCCCAAATATCTCAAAACAAAATTTTCTTTGAACTTTTAGCTCACTATATTTAACTCAGTATTTATCTAAATCCTATCATAAAAATTAAGTCTAAATATTTTTAAAACATTTCCCTACTCTATTCAGTGACGCAGATCAATTCAACCAGAAACAGAATTCAAAAAACGTTTTAATTATTATCATCAATAGATTAACGCAAATAATATTTGTCGTAATACGTATCATTAGAACATTAAATAGAGTCGATTACGCTCCGTCCTGTCCCAGCGCATTGTACGGCAGATGCTACAGTTAATTCTATGGGTGGTTTATTTTCTTTAAGTGCTCGTCTTTGTCAATTAATAAAATATTTGTCACATAAATAACCCGGCGACAAATGATTCTTCCGCTCTTATTGTGTCGTAATGGCTGGGGACGGAAGGTATACCGGAGAGCAATATCGATTAATTTTAGGTTTTTTTCGATTTTATGGGGAATATTTCATACTTAATTGTTATTTTATTGTTATTAATAATTTTTATTTGAGTATGTGAGTTTCGAAAGTTTTATAAAGAGATGCAGTGGTAACTTCTTTCCTAAACTCAGTTGAATGAATATTTTCATTTAATATTTGGAACTTTTTAGTACTCTATATTTTCAGTATAAAGTAAATAATAAAGGATCTGTCTCAAGAACACTGACAAATGAAAACGGATCACATCCAACGAGACAATTAAAATTCAATGCAACAGATGTACCGGATCGATACAATATTAATCTCTCTCATACCATTATAATTCGAATATTTGCTTACCTATACTCGCATTCTATACTATTCGCACTACAATGCACGATTGCACCGATTCAAAGTGAGGGGGGGTGCACGACGCGGCGCGGGGGGGAGGGCACCGCAAAAACTGCGCCCGACTTAATTATAAAGAGACAAGAAGCGCCATCAAATAGCGATTCGTTAAATCTACGCTCTGGTGTTAACACCGCGGCTTCCCCGTCCCTCTCACACACGCACACACCCGACAAGGACGGACATAGTTCGAGAGGAGCGCTTGCTAAGGGGCGGCGTCAAAGATATAAGGTTTAGATTGACTGGGCGTTCTCTATTCTCGTGTGCTTTTTTGTTTGCGCTCGGAGCGCTTTTCATTTGGTGTCGGGTCGCGCTGGCGGGCGCTCGTGGCGATGTGTCAGCTCTGAGCTCGTGATGTACTGACTGTCTCGTGTTGTGAACATGTCGGAGTTGAGGGGATCGCCGCCGCTGTCCAGGAACGCGCTCGAGAATGGGTTCGGAGCCCCGCTGGCCGCGCTGAGCTCGCTGGCGGAGGCGCCTCCCCCGGCGCCGAACCCTCACGGCATCGACCACATCCTGTCGCGGCCGGTGGTTGGGTCCAACGTTGGCGCTGGGCTGCTGGCGCCGCGGCTGTCGCTGGCGGCGGCGGCGGCGGGCATGGCGCACTACCTGCAGCACAAGCCGCTGTACTGGCCCGGCTTCCAGGGCCTCGTCTCCAACCCCATGGCCTGGCGCGACAGGCTGCAGTCTAGTGAGTACCTTGTATATTTTTGTATGGGCTTTTGAGTGTTTACTTAGGACTGTTTAATATTATGTTTGTATTCATTATATTTTATTTGAAACCAATACTATGTAATGGTATTTATGAGTATGACACTTAAATTGGAAATTTTAGTATATGCAACCTTTTTAAGTTGTAGCTATTGGTATAATAGTCTAATAGGGAGCCCATATCTTCAGAAACTAAAAGGTTAGGATAAATATCAAATGGATTTATTAAATTGAAAACTTTTATGAGGATATATTGGTTACCTGATATTTTTCGTTTCTTATAATTTTTTATTAGAATTTAGTTTAAATTACGCGTTAATAATCATAGACTCCTTCATATTTAAATGCGATTCATATAAAAGATTTCAACGCGTTACTTATTACCACTGTTGGTGTGATTTAATGATATTATTAAATCTAATGTTAATATGTTTTATAAATACATTTTTAAATTTAAACTTAATAATTTTCCATTTACAATAAATATTTAATTGTCAATTATATGAATACTGCGGGTTTTATTACAAATCAAAGGATTGGATCAAAATGACGTTAAATATCAATTATAATTAGTAAATATTCGAATACCCAACTTATAAGTATATTTAAAATGTTCTAGATGAATATAGAGTTTATAATATGCATTAGCGATCAATAACATTAGTAATAATATAGTATAATAAAATATATAACTGTTCCTTGAAAATAAAATTGATTTGGGATAATAATTTATATTACTTTTATAGTTTTGATTATTAAATTATTATTTATAATAATTACTATTTAAGAAACCCATATTAAATTCAAATTTAGAATTAATCAAAGCTTTTTCTAATTTTAAATGTTTTGACAAATCATAATATAATTAGAATGTTGTTTTTATTGACGAGTGAATAAATCCAAGAGTCGTAAATTAAAAACGGTTTTTAATTGGATATAATTTAAATTTAGAGATAAGGAAAATGTTTAATGGCACGTTAAATGTTTTATAACAACTTTTTATACTCGCTTCAATAATAAATTATATTTAAATGCTTTTAAAAGTTTGAAATAAAACATATTATGTTATGTTTTATTGAGTTTATTTTATTTGCTAACCTGTGTTTTAAGTAGAAAGGCGCTTTTTATACATTTAACTTTATTTTTACGTTTAAACTGCCTTTTTAATTTTAATATTATGTTATTGAACTGCCTAGTTTTTAAATACTGCTTTTCCTATTTATTTAAATTTCGAAATCGAACCATCTTTAAATCAAATACTTAACTATATAAATCTATCTTAACAAACAATAAGATACAAAACGAGCCCGAATTTTCCGGAATTTCCCGAGAGTTTTCTTGTTCAAGACGCCGGCGGCGGGCGTCACCCGGCACCGACGGAGAGCGGAGTTATAGCCTACGTAACGATCGTTTGCGGCGCTATTACGGCGCGTTACGCGTTGTAACACGTAGAAACTACGTTCAATAGTAATAGCAGACGTTTAATAAATATTTATTGAATGCAAAGGGTTGGAAGGGTTGGTTTTGAGTTTCAGTGCTGTTTAAATTTATAAGATTTGAGTAGGCGTATTATGAATTTAAGAAGAGTGTTATGTTGTTTTAAAGAAATGGCATTAGATGACTTGCTAATAACGAGCCGGATGTGACCTGCTGACACAGTGGTAACAGGTTCTTATTCCAGGGCACACACCACTAGCTTTTCCGAGCCATATGTAGGTATTCTCGATAAATTAATTATTACAATGCAGGAAACTGTCGTAAGGAAACCTGCATAGCATGGAAATCTCTGTTTGGTGTATGAAGTTAAACGTGTTATTCTAACGAACATCCGCGACCTGCAGTGAAGTGTATACGAGCTTACTTATTATAAAAAATACATGTGAATAAGTAAGGGTAAACGATATTAATATATTCAATTGCTGTTTGAAATATTCGTGAGAAATAACAGGATTTTAGAAATTGGTTGTTGAAGTGGTTTGTCAGGTTTCAATAGCATTTTTCATAGCATTTTAAGTGACAGTACATAGAGAGTATAAATAAATATGTCTATTGTTAGCTTTCGATATAGTTTAAATAGTATAATATTTCGAACAAAGTTATTAAGATTAAATTCCATGTTTGTTGGTGAGCGAGAATATTGATGTCATGTCACATTTTAATAGGTTTTCTTAATTGATAGATCTCTACCGACGATGGTTCCTAGGTTCTTGGTACCAAACAAAACGGCTGGGATTGAAATTACATAGTCATGAAAGAACTGTACAATGGGCGGAACCAGGCGTAAAAACGTACTTTATACCATAATATAGGCTCCTCATAGACTATTAAATATTTACTAGTATAAAGAACCTACTTTTAGTTTGTAGAAGCATTGTTAATTGTAGTTGGCTATGATTTGATTTTTGAATTACTTTTGGGGTCACAAATTATTGAAATTGAAAGAACGAACGTGTCATCTCTGCGGTAAAGAGATATGTGGTCGACAAGAAACATTCAGATTTTTGGAACAAATCAAGAGTGAAAAGAAAACATGTTATGTTGCCATTATTAGCAACAATCAATAAGTTATGTCAGAAACCTATCAAGTAGCTTAACAATTCGTACCACTTAGACACAATGACTTCTCTTTATAAAATCAGCGTTCCAGTACTGCTTATATTTGTATTTGTCATTGCGTGAAGCAGTAATAAAGTACATTTTTCCATACTAGTACAAAGTAAGTTGCCAACCGTTATTGTGCTTGTTGGGAGTGTTGGTAAGATATTGTACAAAATGGCAAAGTTAAAGGTAGAGAGGAAGAATATTATTTCTATATTTAATCCTATGGTCGTTATGTATTGATTTATATGTGACAGCTTCCGTGGCGCAGTTGGTTAGACGCCGGCTCTGAAACGAGAGGCCGCGGGTTCGATCCCCGCACCGAGACAAATATTTGTGAGGCCCACAACTATTTGTCTCGGGTCTGTGTGTCTGTGAGACCAAAAAGTCTCTCTTAGCTTCTGATACCCACGACACAAGACTTAATTGATTTTAGTGTGGGGTCAGGACTATGTATGTGACTGTTGGGTGTATTTATTATTTATTATTATATGTATTTTTTGTTAACCAACACTATTCCACTGAAGGATAAAGACCTGGTGACCCTATTTCCACTCTACTCAGTATTTTTATTGTCACAATCTTTTACTGAATGTTCAAAAGGGTTTTTTCTTCACCTGCGCTGTCCATCGTATTAAACAACTTATTGATGACTCAATAAATAAGTGAACTAAATATTTGACTCACAATATTATATTTATGAGAGGAAAATATCGCCAATATTTTGGATATAATAATAAGAAATTGATATAATGTATTATAGTTACTTAAGAATCGGTAATATCGACTTATGTCTTGGAAAGTTAATAGGAATTTACTATTAATTATTTTGCAATTTGATGTTTTATGATTAAGTAGTTATTTCAAAGATAAAACAGTCCTTTATTTCTTTAATACTAATTAATACAGATACAGATAAATTAAAGGATAATCATAGAAAAGTTTTATGGTGCATGGTTTGTCTTAGCTGAAGATTTATCTTGATAAAATTATCGACTTGTTCAAATAAGGTCTGTGTTAAATTATTTATGGACGGGAAAACTGTTTTTTGGCGTGGCCTCAAACTCAGAGCTATCTCAATTGGCGATAATTATGTACTTAATCTTAGCATTGCAATACCCTTGTAGTATTTTTTTTTCATTTAACACCTATGTGTATAATTAAAGTTAAAGCTTTTTTTATACGAACATATATTATGTGAAGTAAGTTCGCCAATGAAAATCAGAGTATGAGACTGTACGTGTTTTTTGTAATAATTGCATTCGGTACTGATAATTGATACTTTCGCTGCAAAATTTAGACATGTACATATTTGTCAAACGTCAGCCGTCAACTACAAAATAAACCAAAGAATCTCTGAAAATAACCTTAAACCATCAAGTCTGCATACCATCACTTTAAAACATCCACAACAACGGTTCAACCTAATCGATAATTAGATATATCGATACGGAGAGCACATTAAACCATCTCTTATCGATACTCGATAATTGTGGATATTAAACCGTTAATCTGGCCACTAGAGATAGACACGCATAATGCGCAACGCTCATATTGTTCGATAACATCAATTTTAATATTACTCCGATGTGCAAAATAATTTTGCTAAGGAGGGTAATGGCGCCCATAAATTATGTTATGATGTCCGTTTATTACTATAACTATTTATTTAATGTACAATTAGATCTTATATAAAATATATAATATGATGATCTAAGTGAAGGTAGTTGGTCATTAAGATTGTTATAGCGCCATCTATCGGTGCGACGATGAACTAAAATTTCAGACAGTGATAAATTCCGAATGAAATTATTGGTGATAGATCATTTAATAATGAGTTGAAATTAAAGCACCGTCGCGAAAGCTTTTAAAATTTACAGATTAAAATTTGGAGTATAGCAATCTGGTAAAATAAAGGCAATATTTTTGTGAAGATTCATTCTCTACTACATAAACTCAAACAGAAGTTTTATAGAATTATAATTGAATGGTTTCATAGTTTCTTTAAATGTGTCCATTGTATGTTACAAGAGAAAAATATAGAGTTTTATGTCAATGGTACACTAGGAATTAGGCAGGCATTATATTATCTTAATTTTTTTATATTCCACGTGGGCAACAGTGCCAAGTAACGTGCATAAAACTCTACCTTTTAAATATAACATTTTTTCGCCTGTCAGATGATTAGTAGATAGCTCAGTTTAGCGTACAGATTGTATGTATAGATACCATACGTTTTGTCTTACACATTAAAATTGAATTATTCATACAATCATTTACATTTATGGACATTTCGTTTTAGTCATTTATACGAAATAAAATTCGTTCCAGTTTTAATTCATTATATTTTAAATATTATGATTTTTTTATGTTCCACTTATGGTTGTGTATATGAGTACGGACTTAAAATTTTAATATATCTTTTTTTGTTATATTAGTGGCCCAAATAATATACGAGTTTATATCTGTCTCTTTGTCTACCTTTATATTGTTATTAGTCCCCTGCCCTACGCTGACTTGTTGCAGTATGGGGAATTACTGCCTTACCTTAGAATTATAGTAAATCTAGTCTCAAAGCGTAGGTACACTATGATCTAAAACCTTTCTGATACAACTTAATAAACACTGCTATCATGCAAACACAACGATTGGAGCCAACAATTCTAACATCGGATCATTGTGAGATCAATTTTGATTTGTATGTTCGCCCTTCGTATGCTGGCTTTACAGCACTATAAATGTTTTACAATATTAAAATAATACCTTTATTACTAATAAAATTCTATAGTCATTATTACTTTTGTGCATTTGGATCCAGTACAAATATCTATTTCAATACATACGATTTTTGCAAGTGTCAAATAGTTTAGTATTGCTTATGAGCTGTAGAGCAATGTTATCTTATTTGTTATCACCCAGCCCTAATTACTAACAACAAATAAATATATTTATTTTAATATTTTGTTAGAAATAATCACAACAAGACTCAAAATACCATCTCGAACATATTGTACTTCCTAAACTCTTATAAATCGAAATCTTGCTCGTAATATACAAGATACAACACTTATTATCATTATAATGAATCTTTTAAAATGAAAATAAATTACAAAATAAACAACTGCATAATTCAAAAGAGAAAATCCATACAATTTTCCACTGGTAACCCGTATGTTTTCATTTTCATTACACGCGTCGATAATACAGATTAAACCGCGTCACGACTCGATGATGATTTTAATAAAAGCGTATTATCCAAGCAATATACGCGGCGAGGCTTATTAACTGATAGCACCACCTTATCACGGCAGATAATGTGATCAAGTCGCGTAATGAATGGTGATCCCATGCTGGGAATGGGCCGCCCGTAATTGTCCCAATACACTGATTCCGATAATTTATAATAATGTAACTAGTTTATCTTGTTTGTTTTGATGTTGTGTTTGAGCTCAGGAGCGTGCCGGTACAGTAATTTGTCCTGTTGGCCGCGCGTGCCGGCTCTATGGGAAAATGTAGAGCGAAGTCATACATTATTTGTCATGATAAATTTTAATGTAACTACACTATCTTGTGTTTGTTTTGATGTTTTATTAGGAAATTAGGAGTGTGTTGGTCCTGATAGCATGGTAAGTCAGTACACTATGTCAACGTGTTGTGGCGTGTGACAGGAAAATGTAAGAGATATGGCGAGGTGATAAGCGGTTCCTAGTAACACGTTTATTGTATGAGAGCTTTTTTCCTTAAAGCTAGGGATATATTAATGATTAAATTAAAAATTTATTGGCTCTATAAAGTATTTGTGCTGACAATAAAGAAGGACTTTCCGAATCTGCTATTTTTATAACCGGAATAACCAGAATAGAAAAATAACATTGTGTGCCAGTCTTACGGGCAATTTTTATTATTTTCAATTTCAAAGTATGTGGAATTGCAAAACACTTCAAAACATTTGATCATTTTGGACTTCCTAAAATAATATGCATTATAAAGATTTACTTGCTGGCAGGACATCTCTCGCAGATTGGAACAATTATGTGAAAACTGAATGTAAATTGAATTCTAACTGTCAAACTAGATATATGAGTACACCCTTTGCATGAAACGCGACAATCTTACATGTGTCACTACAATGGGGTTTTCTCTATATTTAATTACTCAGAAAACTGCTCGAACAGTATTTGCCTACAACTCATACCCACAAGAACATTAAACCCATTATACTCCTTGACATAAAGGCGAAATAATTTTCCGTACACAAAACAATTAAGACAATTATTAAAATCCTAAAATCCGAAATGCGATGTGGCCGAGCGCGGTGGCCGATGAAGTGGGCAGTGGGCAGCGTTTTTTTAATTACCACCCCTTCCACCCCCTGCCATCCCTCGCCCCGGGGGTATGATTGCGAGCCCCGGCATATGTTGCCACGAATTAAAATTCCAGTTATACGCTGTGCAGTTTTCAATTGTGAGTGGACGCTTTGGCAGTGAAATTATATTTTCGGATAGTTTTCCGCAGGTAACTGTGGCTTATGATAATTAATTAATGGTACTTTTATGTTATTGTATGTGAAGTCCGCAAATCGTTATACGTGTGCGCAGTGGACTATGCCATTATGTCTCTTAATTACTGGCTCGTGCCGTGCGTGGAATATATACATATGTATGTATATTATGGTCTGATTTAGGAGTGGGTAATGGGTATAATAAACAGCATTGGGTGGAAAGAATGAAACTATTAGGTATACGTCATTTGTGCGTTTTCATAATATTATGTTATACGTGTTACTTTTCTTTACATTATTAGAATGACATTGGATACCAATATATATACTTCATTTGTTTTCACTGCACCTGGCGTCAGTCGCATCGTAGTCACTTCATCGTGCTGATGAAAAATGGCTCTACCAACACTATTTGTAGAACCCCTCGCATTTATTGGTTTGATTTCTCTAAATAAGTACCGATTAATTGGATTCATTGACCCTATTGATAGTAGACAACAGAGGTCACGCGTACGTAGAGTACTTCAGCCTCTCTACATCGGTATAGCACGTGCCTCTTATTTGTTGCTGTTTGTATGGCTGAGTTATTGAGTGTTTATTTGTTTATTATTGACTCTATCTAATATATTAATCCTCAATGTTATTTCTGAGGGTGTGATTCATAATGGATCAGTATTACACTCATATTTGTGTCCTTTTTCACTTAAATTAGCGAGAAAGAGAACACTTATCTGAGATGTTGTTTATATTTTGTTATAAAATAAACATATGCTATCAAAAACCTATCTGTTACACCAGACTGAAAGCAACTTCTGAATGTATGGGACATTCCATTGACATATTTGCTATACAAATTCTACGCCCTTTAGAAATTTACAAGGCACAATAGCCTTTTACATAAAACAATTAGAATGCTAGAACAATTGTCCCGCAAGCCACGCGGATGCCGTCGGTAGTACCATCTCCAGTCTAATGAAATGAAATTAAGAATAATATAATTGGAGCTAGGGAGGGGAAGTTGCGGTTGTGAGGTGGAGGGGGGTACTACCGCGTTAAATCTATTGAGTATATTATTTATTGTGTATTATTTTGGTATATACTATATACTTTCATTTTATCGCTAGAACATCTTTTGACTATAACTTAAAATATTATTACGAGCTTTAGACGAACGCTACCTTAAATCAAAATTTAAATTATGCAAGACTAAACATTACAATTTTCAATATTTTATGTGATTTCTTGATTTGGTTTGTGTGTAATTTTTTCTTTCTTTTTTTTTTACTAAAATAGAATACATTTTACACCCAATCAACTAATATTATTAAATAAATATCCCTGAAAATAAATGCATTTTTCTATTAAAAAGAAACAATATGAAGGTTACCTTAGTTGTATAAATTATTTACTGAAATGCTATACACACTAACACCAGGTAAAGATGTCATGTGATTAACCATTGTTGTATTGGATGACTCGTAATTTATCTTTTCAAATTATGAAACGCTATTGGGGCATATAAAGCCAATTATAGATGTATTGCAAAACAGACTAATGATAATGATATTTACAAAATTAACATTTATATACTTTCGCTTTAATTTACCTGAGAGTACTAGAAGCTTAAATATTAGTCGACTAGGTAATCTGCAATTAACTAGTACAGCAGTAGATACAGCAAGTAATGTGTAACGTCGAATGTACGATGAAAGACCGCAGGTTAGATTCCTAGACAAAATAAATTTGTGTGACCCACAAATATTTGTTTCGGGTATGGTAGTTGTGAAACAGATCTCTCATAGTTTTAAAAACTCAAGATATTTTTATGGGGTAGCAGTTTGTGTGACTACTGGTTTATTTATTTAAAGAAAATTTAAATATTAACTACAACATAATTTTCACTAGTTGATTTCGTTTTTTTTTTGTGCAAAACCCTGGCTTGATTTATTGATACAATAATTTACAGCGAAAAGTAACATAATAAATTATAATGTTTGGTAAATTAAAAGTCCCTTGCGAAGTATAAAGCTCCAAGAATATTATTTTTTGTATAATAAGTACTGAACGAATTTCTAAATATAAAAATGAACATATTACAATATGGTGATAATACAAGTGTATGGGCGAGCTCATATCACGGATAACGTAGCTAGAGTAACACGCAATACTGTGCCGTTTGATCCGCCGCCGCTACGATGCGCTACGGGGAATGTAGCGAGCTACGCCGTAGGCTGTCGACAAACTGACGACTACTATAAATAAATGTTTTTTTTTTTATTGAAATGAATGGCGAGACGAACATGGCATTCACCTAGTAGTAAGCAATACGACCGCTCATAGACAGTACCAAAACCAAACAACACCATGAATTAAAAAGCAATGCTTGGCATTCCACTGCACTTGCTATCTTGACACATAAGATGTTAAGTCTCATTATATTCAGTAGTGACTCTAGCTACAATGTCCTTCAAACAGAAATACAACAGTGCATTTACAATACTGTTTGGCGGAAGAAATAGACATTGCGGTGGTACCAACCCAGGCGGCCTCTCACACTATTGTGTTTCAATCACTATTGTGTTCCGGTTTGAAGAGCATTGTAGCCAGAGCAACTTCTGGACATATTGAGACTTAACATCTTATGTCTCAGGATGTCTCTTTTCTCATCTCTGCATCTCCCAAAGGTTGACTGGTAGAAAATGCCGTTGGCATTAAGTCCGCCTCTACAATTTTATTGTATTTTTTATATAAGTTTAATAAAATAAAATAAATGGCGAGCGCAATGGAATGCCTAGCAATGCTTTGTAATTCATAGTGTCGTTTGGTTTTCTACTATCCATGATCGTATCGCTTACCATCAGGCGAATGGCATGCTCGTCTAGCCATTCAACGCAATAAAAACAAAATATATATTCGCTTGCACACAGGCCGCCTATTGCTATCTCCTGGCAGGTGGTTCGCATGTCGCGCCACACGGCGACACGAGTGGCGACGCGGCGCGACTATCGCTTCATTACACGCAATCGTGATGTCGCGATATCTCGTCGCTGATTGCGACTTGTATCGCTCACACCCGCCATGTTTTGATTGAGGGTTCAATTGCGTTTTATTAGGTTTAAAGATTATATTCCGGATTAATGGCAAGTTTAAAATTCTGCGCATCTTTTTATGCACTTTACACAGTTGCGTAAGTTTATTGAGTACATAATATTATTAATTTGATTTGTGAGTGGGCTTACTATCCCATACATTTTACATCTACTTTAAGGACAAATTTAAAATGATGACATTGATACAAGTAGTTCATTTGCATAAGATTTTTTTGGCCCACGTACAAAAAATTAACACAATTCAACAAATAAAAAATAATTTTATTAAGTCTTTGAACATTGATCTCTAACAGAATCACTGAATGGAACGTTTTAAGTAATATTCCGTCGAAGAGTGATAAAAAGCTGATGAGGCGGCGTTATGAACTATAAATATCGGACCTTTATCGCGAGATAACGTTGGGGTACAATGGCGCGTAAGATTGTACACGCAGCACTATATCTTTGGAGAAACTTTCATAATATTGCGTTGTATGGGGTACAATAGTACACTGTTTATTCTGTAAATAATTTAGTTGTAAAACGTTATGTCCCATTTAAATAATTATATTATATTTTTTATGTAAAAGGCGGCTTATTGGTTAAATAGTAATACATATAAAATAAACAAATAAACAAACAAATATATAATGATGTGTGTATCGTGGATTATTAGGTCCTGAACTTTATTTTCAAACCGGTCACTTCATTTGTGAGAACTTTAAGTCGCAGATGAGTTGCTCTGAAATGGATTTTGTCTGGTATGGCGGTAGACTCGTTTACTATCTTATGTGGGAACAGTAATTTGCTCTGGATGAAGACCTCGGCGTATATGTTATGTGTGTATGTGTATTATATAAATTACTTTATATCTTAATGTTTATAAATTACACTTATAGTTTAGAAGACGCGACGTGCGGTCCCAAAGGCAATTTATATTACATACACATCTTTAAGAAGACGCGTTAGCGACTACCCCTCCTGCCTAATAAAGACACAGAACATAATTATGCGAACAACTTTGACAATGACAGGCCTCAAAACTCGAAGCACACCCAAGCGTCCCGAAACAGGCAGGCAATTAAAACCATACACGATCCAACTTTATATTTCGTGTATTCTTGTAGAACAAGTTTGCCGCGGTAAATATCGCGAAGTGTTTCACGGGGGAGGGGGGAGGGGCGAGAGGGTGGGAAGGGGGTGGGGTAAATGAGAGCGGGATTTATTTGCAGATGATAGAGCACAGATTTGGTACAACGTGTTTGTTGTGCAGACAATTGTATGAATTAGTTTGCTGGTACGTGTATGCGTATGTTACCTTGAGTGTTGTGATTAATATTGTCGCTTGGCTAGTATATATTGTAGTTATGTGAATTAATTTGCTATCTATAGCTTGTTTTGTGCTTTATTTGTCGCTTAAATTAGATTTGTTTAAATACCTATTCTTTTAGATCATGAAAACGTAGCAACTTACCAAGCTACCAACATATACCCTCCAGAATAACCTATTGAGCGTTGCTAATAATTACACAATAAGACCTTTATTTTTATGTTGTCGTAAAAACATCGTGAAAGAAGATTTTTTGACAAATGAATGAATTATGAAATTATGTATTTTATTTACTACAGGATTTTAAACCTGAATTATTCTAAACTATGAAACATTACATAACAAAAAATAACGTCTCTACAATAGTCAAGACAAGTACAACCTATAAACTACATTAGATAAGTCAAAACATAATATAGCAGCGGATAAACTAAGTTTAAATTTACGAGTGCAGTACTGAAGCGCGGATATTTATGTTGGCAGCGCTTAATGCACCATGGACTCAGCAGCTTGAACGTTGATCATAGACTCGTTTTAATCATAGCCCTTCACTCATTGATCGTAGTAATTGTTTAATGATTTCGTGCATTAGTGTACCTATTTGTTAAGGTTTTAAGCAATTTATGGTCTTTAGTTTAACTTCAATTTTGTTAGTATTTGTTAGTGATGATGTTATAGTTAAATACCTTATTTCAATTAGATAAAATCTACCACG
Source organism: Deilephila elpenor (assembly GCA_949752805.1). Taxonomy (NCBI): domain Eukaryota; kingdom Metazoa; phylum Arthropoda; class Insecta; order Lepidoptera; family Sphingidae; genus Deilephila; species Deilephila elpenor. Next base: position 377,262 of record OX457116.1, read on the forward strand.
CTATTGTCATAACGCAATGTGAAACTAAATTGATCTTGTCTCATAATTATATCAAACAATAAATGTCTATCAACTAAAAATGATGATCGCAAAAACATTTTAATTTTGTTTACCCCTAAACTGAATTTATATCAAGCATTATCACCATAAAACCTCGAGCATATAGCGTCCCTTCTTACCCCGAAAAAGGGCATGAGCCTTCCTGGGAGCACGTTAACGCATCCCCGCCGTTCGCTCCTCGTTAGCCCCCTACAAATTGAGACACGGCCGTTAGCGGGGGTGTGAGGGGGTGGAACGCAGGGGTAGGTTGGGGCGGGATGGGCATGCGGTTACACGAGACACGCGCCAGTATGCGTTGCGAAGAGCGCACAGATTTCGCCAGATTTTATACGGGTTACTGTTTTTAATGAGCTTAAATGTTTGTGAAGATCTTGTATTGCGTATATCTTTTTGTTAGCGTATATACATAAATAGGATTGGTGTATTCAAATAGCTGATGAAAGATGTTTAATTCAGAGTTTATCTTTATTAAAGGAGATCGGTCGTTTTCCTATGAATATTGGGCCTAGTAGTGGAAACATGGTGGAGACAAATGAGACATAGAATTAAATAATAAGGATTTTTTATCCTTCAAATATAACATAGTCTTCTTGAGCTAGGATACGGGGTTTTTAAGATTTATCCTCTTAAAGTTTTACAAAATCTACCATTTTCTGCTATCTGAATACGTAATGTCATAGTTGGCTTATATTTTAAGTTTGGGATGAGTATGAATATACATTATTATAAAGTACGTAAGCTTATCAAGGAAGACAGAAAAACACATTTGAATATTTAAAAGTATATTATTTTGATATCAGGTTTATTGTATGTAGTTAGTCACTTTGTCATGCGCTAGTTTAAAAAATATCTGAAGCTACCGTACACAATACTGAAAAAATAAAACAATGATTGAGGATGAATCCATTCAGACATTACAGATCATGTAAGCCTTTGCGCCTTTACGATCGGTGTCTCGTAGTTGTTGGCTTCAGGCGCGCATCAATGATTTCCCGTAGTTTTTGCTTACATGACGATTATAAACATTTTAACTTATTTATATGCTATAGTATTGTTGAATCGAGGTAAGCAATTGACTGCAAGGGACGCCGTAGAGAATAAACACAACACCCAGCCACAAAACGAAATTATATGATTTTCAAATTAATTCAATTTTAAATACACATTAGTACACGACGAAATAAACAATGCAATTTGACAGATAATAGTCTCGTGACAGATGTCAACTCTATTAGTGTTGCTGACAAATACAAAAATGGTAGAAATATTTCATGATATCCTCATTTTTTTGTAAATCTAATTCCAATGGTGTAGGATAAAAGTAAATAGAGAAATAAATCTAAAAAAATACGCCAAATTTTTTGGTAGTAATGAATTTTTTGTCCACAGTTGGACCAAATCGACCGATCTCCTTTGGAGTAGAGACAGAAATGTAATTATTTAGTTTAAGTTTTACACAGATTAAAATTTAAACATTCTTTTCGCAATATAATGAATTTTCGTAACACATTAAATCAAGTTGACTGCGACGCACATTACTGAAGGATCGATCTCCGTATCAGAATAAATATAAGTCGTGATGATCAACAATTGTTGCTGCACAAATATTTTAAAAGATCGGTTGAAGAATACTCATTGTTTTCGTAACCTATGGCTATATGAAGAAAACACATTCATTTTATTAACCAGTGACTATAGCAAAGCTATATCTATTCAGTATTCTAAATAAGCTTTCAACTTTCTTATTGCGTTAAAGTCTAGATTTTCATCTAGGTACAACTCAACAAAACGGAGAAAAACACCCCCAAATACTATCCCTCCACTCCTATATCAAAATTAATATCGTCCGATACAAGTCTAATGCAAATCCGAGCTCGCCCGCACAATATTAACAGACAGCGGCTTGCATAATGCATGTGCAACATGCCACCGGCAAAAACTAACCGACACTCTCATATCGAACTTTACTTGGACAACTTGTTTTTTACTCCGTGTTGGGTGATTTATTAGATGTTTTTGCTGTTAGAGGATGTCAAAATATGGTCCGGTTTTGGGATTTTGTGGGGTAATGAACATTGAATGGATGTTTCAGGAGTTGGTAGGTGTGTTTGTAGTATATAAGCTTTGATTGCCTGTAATGATGAGGAATTGTGCTAGCTAAGTAGCATCTGTTACTCGTTTGGTGATGAAGGCTTCTTTTAAGTATGTAGCTTTGTAAAATTATATTACTATATACACGGCTCAAGAAGATTTAAAAAGAGGAATTAGATGTTTTTAACATTAATTAAAAAGTCTAACATAGAGATGGAACAATTAATTCATTACAGAAAAACCCTTTACGATCTGAGTGACCATTTTTAAGGCTTTCAAACATACTATACATGTAAACTGAACATCTTAAATCACATAGATGTCTTCACTGAAAATTATTACAAATTTAAAATGTACTTTTCGTAACTTTTAAAAAGTATTACAGACTGTAAAATACGTACTTTATACTACATTCAAGCACATATATTTATATCGTCCCAACTTACCCCATAAACTGTAGGAATGTCATGTATCGTGTATGAGCCAGCGAGACGTATAAATCTGGCGTCCGTACCATAAACACCGACAATATTGTAAATATTCAACACATGCACATAATAAATTGCAATAATTCTTGCGGCGTAAGTTTGCGCGCTCGTAAATAATCCACCTATGTCTTTATTAATATTTATTATTTACTTTTCATGGGGTTTTTTGTCTTTTGATTTAATGTGCCATAACCCTCTCGGTTATGGTAAGATTATGGATTAACATAGCTGGGAGAGGCAATTTTGTTAATGCCTCTATTCAAAGTGATGTGGATACGAAACTAAAATTAGGAGCAACCGTATACAAAGAGAAAATTTGCATACATCGATGAGATCTTCAAGTGACCACTGTACTCGGTATTAGACAACTTATCATTACTATACCTTCAAGTTTAGATTGTGTAAGATGTATACTTGGCTTTAATTTAGAAGAGGTAATTACCAACTTACAATTCTATCCCTTTATTAAAGTCGACGTATTTAGGTACACGAAAACAATGAAAACATTTAATAAATCTCACATTAAGCCTTACATCGTAATCTCATCGCATATATTCTAATACATAAAGCCCATGCCGTCAGCTCGGATGACGTCAATATAAAAAACACATAAAACAATAATACCCCATGAAACACCATAGCAGATATTTTTCATCGCGTGTTATGCTTTGATGAAGCGTCCGCCACAGCCTCGGGGGAGGCCACCCTACAGGGGGTGAAGGGGGAGAGGAGGAAAAAAATGAAAATAATGATGAAAACGTCGGCGATGACAGAGGGTGGTCGGAATCGAATTCAACTTTTGTATATTAAATTAGTCGGGATGGTTTGTTGACGGACAAATGTATGGAAAATATTGTATTTTATATAGGTATATTGTTTTGGTATGAGATTTGTGCTGCAATGAAGATGTTTAAGCAGTCAAGGGTTATAAAAAAATATTGTCTTTTTCATGTTAGTCATGGATTTTGACTCAACATGAGCAGTTATATGGCTGTTTAATATAGTATTTGATATTGTAGAATCGTATCCCATCTAGGTAAAGCCACAATACCGACAAAACAGATCGATCCAGGCGATATCAGTTTCTCACCCAGTTAACATTTGAAGTTACAGGTTGTCTATAAAATACGTTTTAGAAGTAGTAGAGATACGCTGTTGTCAGTTATGACTCAGCATGATTGGGTAGGCTCGTCTAAGGCGGTACCACAGCCGCACAGAAAACCGACGTGAAGCGACAGCTTTTCTGTTGCGCTTCGTTCGATGAGTGAGATTGCCGAATACCGCTTTCCTCTTCCCATCCTTTTTCCTTCCCGCTCAGCTCCCAATTTGATGGGCTGGCAACAATGGTTGATCAAAGCGATGGATGTTCATGTGCGACAGTGATAACTTCCCATCAGGTATCTGCTCGTTTGCCGAATGCAATAAAAAAAAATACACCCAACAGACATGAGTTTCATTTAGTAAATTACATTCCCGGAAATCATTTAGATGGTGTTAGTATATCCGTATTCTCTGATGTGACATCACAAGTATTAATAATATACTACTCTACTTAACCTATACAGACTAATCTTATTCACCTTCGTTCCAGTGACCATATTAGCTCTGAGTTCATGCGCAGAACTTGTATCAGGCTAATCAAAAGCTTTTGTTTAAGTGACCAATGAACTTTCAGCGAATGCCCTAACTCAACCAAGTCCTTTGTTCCAGTGAGCAACGGCGCGCTCAGCGCATGCGCCGCCCAGTCCGGGGGCATGGACAAGGATGGCAAGAAGAAGCACACGCGGCCCACGTTCAGCGGGCAGCAGATCTTCGCGCTGGAGAAGACCTTCGAGCAGACCAAGTACCTCGCCGGCCCCGAGCGCGCCAAGCTGGCGTATGCGCTCGGCATGACTGAGAGCCAGGTGAAGGTAAGGGATTTTGATGTATTTTTGTGGGTGATTGAAAAAGAACGATTTGGTTTCAAGTATTCCGTGGGTACAGAGGTAGAGCAATTGATGTCATTTATGTAAAAACACTTACGTACACTTACGATTCTAGATTACGATTAGTTATTTTGATATAAATGTTAAATTAAATTCATTGAACAAATTATAGCTCATATGGTAAATAAGATTTTTTCAAAGATTATAGGTACAAGTAAGCCGCAGAGTACTGTAGAGGGCCGTGGAAGCGTATAATGGTGGTAACTGTTCTTATCATCGGATCCATAGTATAGGTCTAGGATTTTTTGTATCTTATATACAATATTGTGTATATGTTTATGATAGTAAAATATTGGTTACAGCGGTTTTCGTTAACACTGTCGATCTTACAAAAGTCATATTTCGGGTCTATGATGATAACACCACCTTATATTCTGAAACCTGCTCATTGACAGACATCCTTCGATGCAAATACCAATAAATCCATATTTATTTAACAATAAAAAAAAACAAACGGAAGACTTGAAATAAACCAATTAATACAGCCACTATACGCGGGGTAGCGGCACCAATACTCGTCGCAGTAATCCGATTACACAGATTGAAAACTCAATCACTTAGCCGAGCCGCGCGGCATCAAACGGCACGCTCTATTACTGCGGATTATAAGCGACATGTGGACGCAGACACTTTTGTTTTGTACCAACGGTTGTTAAAATGACTCATCATATTTTGGTATAGAGTCTTGAGTGGTTTTTTTGATGGCTGTGACGGCCGTTGATCTTTAAGATGGTGTGGGTTTTTGGGTAACTGTAATTGTTAATTGGTCTAGGTAATGTAGAGTAATTGATTGTGAAAGTTAATTACCGTTAATTATCGATAATACACGCTGAACAATGCATTTTATGAATGAAATAAAATCTTTAGTGTATTTTGAATTTTTTAACTACAAATGTTGCTTTATTAACGGATGTAGTATTTTGTATCATAAATATGCAAATGTACATGAAAATTAGATTGATATTATATTAAACAATTCTATAATGACAGACTTAGAGGATCTTGCAGAGGTCCGTGCAAATGACGAGGATTATCTGTAGCTGTAAAACGGGTCTAACCCGAGAATGTTGATAACTATACTATGTAATATCGCCGATATACACCCACGGCTAAGGACAGGAATCCTCATCAATCGCGAGCTCAATTGACAAGGCTTACGATGTAGTCTACTCCACTATTATTACGGATATTGGGGGTTGACGGACTTCATATGACATTAAAATTCAGGTAAAGTTCTCTATAATGTTACCTTACGATATTTTCTTTTATCGAAAACAATAACAGCTCTAAAAAGCCCTGCAACAAAATACGACTTTAAAACAATTAGCATAATCAATACGCCCCATCCAACAGTCAACTAAACACATCATAACGTATTTCAATTAAACCAAACACACGGGATAGGCGTAAAAAGGCGCAGTTATAGAACTAATTAGGGTGTGAGAGGGTGCGGTAAGCTGCCGCTAAACGGGGGCCCTTAGGGTGGCAGGGGACGAACACAGGGCCCTTCTCCCTGCGGTCACCGCGTCGGGACGGATTGTTGCAAATTGTTTTATTTTTGGTCTGTAAAATAAAGAATGGAGAATTGTTGTGCTTTCTTGGCACTGGTTTATAGTTTTTAAAGTGTTAAGTGCTATTGTACTTGTTTTAACGGATACAGTTTGATATAGAATAAGTAGGTTTAATATACATTAAATTGTATATAATAGATTGTATTTTAGGTGGAATAGATTGCCGAGGCGAAGTATAGTCGAAATAAGGCTTGATATTTTTGATTAGTTCCATTTTGCGTCAAGAAATTCAAACTATCGTATTGCTCGCTTTAACTGGAAAACAACGTTAAGCTGCAAACTTGGGAGGTAACAATAAGAACCTCAGAGATATGTGAACTAACCGATCTGCATGACGACTGTGTGATTGACTAACCGTCCTAAGTCCTCAGCAATCACTTAACATTGTTTACACGATACTAGTAAACTCACTATACTAAACCTCTACCCCTATACACAAATATTTAAACGGCTCCGTTATCATAAATACGAAATACAACGCGTTAACTTTTTACGACTACATTTATATGACAACACAGAGATGTAGAGACGTAGAGTCAACTGCCGTCGATACATCAAATCCATTAATATCATTATGTTCAGTTGATTTCACTCGCAAACTTTCACTAACGCTCCCCTTGACTCACTAAAGCCGCCTGCACACGAGCAGTATCAATCGACAGATTGGTTTGACAGACTGCTTGACGTTATGGTTGTTTGTGTTGCGTATGCAAGGGGAATTATGTGTTTGTTAAATTATGTTAGCATATAGATTATAAGAAGTATTGGTTATTATAAGTAGTTATTATAATGCTTTGCAAGGAGTAATATTGAACAATAGCAATGTTTTTATTTTATTTTAATGCGTTCAATTGCCATGAAACTATGAAGTTTATCAAGTTATTCTTAAACGTTGCCCAAGCGGGATCAGTGTATGGCGGGTATTTTACGCATGCTGTAATTTATGCCGAGCTGTTTTATCAAGCCCAAATCTACTTCATAATTGAACTTGAAAACATATAGACGAGATTTCTCTTCCTTATAATTAAAACTACATTAACACACCTTTATAAAGTATAGTTGCCACCAATTAAAAAAAAAGACAATTCTTTGCCAAACTTTACCAGTATCACGCCAACTGCTCACTATGCGAACAGCCTAACGCGTCCCTTTAATGGCACGTATCACTTAGTGTAATACAATTTGCCGCATTAAACGAACTCCCGAAGACATTCTGAAGGGATCTGTCCCTTTGTATTCAAACGCAATATATCTTCACTCCACAATGAGTTTCACTGCTTGTTACAGTATTGAAGAAAAATTTGATGAATGAAATGACGCCAGAAGTAATGATGAGTGTTAAATTTAAACGGGTTTTTTTGTTATTGTAGTCGCGTTTGTTGTGAATTTTAATTTGGCGGATGTTTTGACATTTTTAAAGAGGAAGAGGCAAGTTGTTAGAATGTGTTATATTTTCATAGTAAGCTTACTCGGTTTTAAATAAAGGTTTTACTTTATTCACTTAAGTAGTAGTTTGCCTGAGCAGGACTCTATAAAAAGTTCGGTATGGATGTAGGATTAGAATTTTATGATGACAGATAAATAGACTGTGAGTGATTGCCTCGGTGGCGTAGTTGTATTACGGTACGGTTACAAAGCTGAGGTCTCGGGTTCGAGTCTCGGGTCGGGCAAAGTGATATTGGATTTTTCTATTCATTGTCAGCCCGGAGTCAGGAATTTGTGCCCGATATGGCGATAGGCTCGCCCCCTATCACATCGTGGGACGGAACATACAAGGCGAAATGTGGGTGTCCTGGTGGCGCCTATGCCTACCCTTTCGGGGATAAAGGAATGAGTTTATGTATGTATGATAAGTAGATAAGTAGAATGAAACGTTACACGAATGAATGATATGGACGTGCTTAGTGTAAAAGAGAAGACGAATAAGGCGTAAAAGAGTTAGAGGAGATATGACTAAAAGGTTAAGTATGAAAGGACGGAATAGTAGTGAACAGTTTGGTAGATGATGGAAGAAGTGAACGACGTACGACGACTAAATTAAAGATGAATTAAATAAGACGAATTCATATTGAAGGATATCAGACCAATCTTTGTTTGATTTTGACTGTGGAACTATTCCCACATGGATATAATCTTCTGTAAGGATGAAATCTAGACAAGTCTGTCGATTCTGCAACGCCATCACCTCGATGTACAATCTATCCTAGGAACTCGGGCTCTATATCCGCAGAATTATACACTAGCAGTGAATAGCTTTTATACATTATGATTAGTTAGCCATAAAATTTTAATAATTATTAAATTACTTATTAAATGAGTATTATTTTAAGACATCTTACTTGCCCACAAACTATATTTCAATCAAACTTAAATTGGTGATATAAACTATGTCAGTGAATTTTCAGTGTATATTAAAATAAATTGTGCGTTACAAAAAATAAATAACCCAACAAAGCCGGATCAAACCAATTCATAGAACCCCGCACAATAATCCACAAAAGCTAAATACGTATCACACAACAAACGAATGCTTTCATTCACAAATTGGGCTCAAAAGGCATCGCCATGCTCAATTACTGACCAAACATACCACTGTACTATTCACGGGATAATGAGCTTTATTACTCAGTGATAAGGGCGGTAGAGTCAGTATGAATAGAGTGGTAGAGAGCTTTCAATTCCCCTGCATCGATGTCATAGCTCGTTTAGCATTCGATAAAATTAATCCAAAGGGAAGATTAACATCGTGAGGGTGCTTTATTTACACACATCCAGGGTTGATACGGGTTGGCTTTTCAGATGTTCTTTTCAACTTGAATGTCTTTATGTGCTCAAATAAATAACTTTACGGGTTAAATAAGTTCCTGAATTTTGAGCATGAAAAGCTAGTTACTTTCTTGATGGTAATGATTTCATTGAGCAAGAAGACCCACAACACCAATTCCTTTTCTGTAAAATAATACAAGTTGATACAGCTTGATATTGATAGCTTGGTGCTACCATACCATACTATATCAAAGCCTTTATTTTTTCTTTTACACCGGAATTTCATACACATAATCTCAACGCATAAATTCTGAATTTTTAAGTGACAACCCTGTATAAGAGCATGCACTGAGCACAGCGGTGCACTGCATGCCCTTAATGCAATTAATAGTCGCGACGATTGTTTGTTCGCCATACATCACTCGCATCACGCCGCTTACTCGCTTCATTTATTATTATTCACACTTGTGCCATATTATTTCTTATTCTTTAATGGGAGCGTTGGGGATTTTATTCATTGTTGGGCTTTGTTTATGCCAGTTTTATAGTGCAGTTTAAGTTGTTATTGCTCATTTTAAAACTTCTGTGTCAGTTTTTTTTGTCTGAATAGGTGGACTTAACAAAAGTATGTGATTTAAGGCCTCCTATAGCAAGACGATCAAATGGGAATAAATATAATAATAAGAAATATAAATCAAATGATTAATATGACGGGGAATCAGAGAGATGGCCTAAATCTCCCGCCATCATTTCATGGGTGTCGTCCTTAATGTATGAATCGCCGGCGGTCTCCAATAGTAAAGATTTAGAGTAAACGGGTTGGCACGGGTGCGACTCCGCCTTGTCTCAAAATGGAATAACGTTTTTCTCTCTACTGTCAAAATCATCATTTCATTTCGACACAAGAAAGCAGTGTTGCCGCGTGCGACCCCATTCGGATGCTGCCCACTTTAAATCTTATTTTCCAAAGACTAATCGATTATATCCAGTTACAAAAATCAAACAATCAACACCACTGCCACGCATTAAAACTAAATAAGCCGTCTCACTCCGTCACGGCCATCCTGCATCTTCACACGTCCTCGTGTGAATCTTCTTGTTCTGCTGCCAAGAAAAAAAAAAAACACCCGCTTTAACTATCAACTACACAAGTTGTAACTAAATATGGTCATCTTCTAGTTTGTTTTCCGTATACTCGTTAACCCACATACTTTTCAGGTCCATTTGTGCAACACTTAATATCATAAAGGGATATCTACTGCGATATTCAAGTTCTCTTTCATTCCATTTTAAGCGAGATAACAAGCCTAACAGATTTTCCACGTAGGCTGGATATTTAGAATTACACACACAGATGACTCGAATAAATAATGACGCTCCAATAATAAAATTCCCACAAAGACTTTCCACTCCAACTTGCCACACAGGGTTTTCACGCAGATTTACCACTCAGGCTTATCACACAAGTTTACCACACAGGTTTACCACACAGGTTTATCACACAGGTTTGCCACACAGGTTTACCACACAGGTTTACCACACAGGTTTGCCACACAGGTTTGCCACATAGGTTTTCCACACAGGTTTGCCACACAGGTTTGCCACACAGGCTTGCCACACAGGCTTGCCACACAGGCTTGCCACACAGGCTTGCCACATAGGCTTGCCACACAGGCTTGCCACACAGGCTTGCCACACAGGCTTCCTACACAGGCTTGCCACACAGGCTTGCCACCTGGCGTTGGCACACAGAAATTTTACACAATATGTTTTACATCACACAGATTTTATACACAGTAAGAGGCACACACAGGCCACACACACATTTATCTTACAGACACACAAACGAGAGCATCACACTGGTACACATTTTAAACTGGGAGTTATGCACACACCAATCACTTATCGTCTTCGTTTTTGTCACAATCCGGCTGAAACCCATCGTCACTCTAGACATGTAAGGCCACATTAGGTCAGTTGGGACGATACAATCGATAGCTACTGGTTCGCCTACTATATTACTCTACCACTTTCATTTTACCTTCGACTTGCATGAGCTTCGCACCATATCCATCCGCACTGACGTCAGTATGCAGCTATCAGTCAATATTCTAATATCGTCTTGTCGTATCTCTTCATACGCTGGCAGCCAATCGATTTTGCCTTTACCTGAGATTAGCATCTAGAGTGGTGCCAGTTACTTTGAGAGACTGTGATATTATTTAGTTGACGATAATCTACGCAAAGCCTCTCAGATCCATCTTTCTTTTGGACTAGCAGCGCTGGACTCGCGAAAGGATAATTACTGACACGTATAATATTAGCTTCGAGTAGATCTCGTATCTTACGGCGCACAGCCTCACGTCCATCCGGACTTAGCCTATATGGTCTACGTTGCACTACTAGGTTTGGATCTACTAACTTAATCTCAAGTTGATCCGTCGCAACTCCACTGGTTGGTGTACCGTCTACAAAATGCTGAGAGTATTGTTTAAGGAGTGATTTTAATCGGTCCTTATACTTGTCATGTACGTCACAATCAACTATACTATACTATGTCAGCTCACATACGCCCCACTGTAGGGCACGTGCCCACTCCACAATCGAGACAATCGGTTGAGAGTGGTTAGGCCACACAGTCCACCACACTGGCCCAGTGCGGGTTGGCGGACTAACACACCGTAGAAATTCTTTAAAATCGCTACGGCATGTAGATTTCCTCACGATGCCTTCCCTCACCGTCAAAGCGCGTTGTGATTGGCTATCAATACACACAGAACTCCGAAAAGTCAGAGGTGTGCCCCGGGACTCGAACCCGCGACCATCGTGAACACGTAGGCAGCCGCGTCCGGTCCGTTAGCAACAGACCACCACGCACACGTCACAATCAACATCATCAAAATTTTGTAGCATTGTCTCCTGATAAGAAGATAACATTCGGACACAGCCCTTCTTTTTATCAGTACAATTTTGTTTTCGGAAACCTCAGCTGAAAACCCCATTCGTAACAAATCGCGTCCTATCATGATATCGTGCTGCATGACACGACATGGAATAATAATGGCAATGAAAAGCCTTGCATCGAAACTGTCGCCAATACCTGAAGTTTTTAGTCAATATTAGAATTGCCGATTCCTACAAGTGTAACCTCGCTATTTTGTTGTTTACCGTGAAACTTCTTTACGTTACTTTCTTTTATGAGAGAACACTCTGCACCATAATCGAAACAAAATGAAAATTGCTCACCGGATTTAAAAGATAATCGAACGCTTGTTGAGTAGCGCAGGCGTTAACCCGATGCTCTGGTCGTACGTCGCTGCTCTCTTGTACTTTCTTCGCGCATCGCGATGTAATGTGTCCAGCCTCTCCGCAGTAATAGCATGTAGGTGGTACTTTCGTATTAGACTGTTGCTGAATAGCCTCGCTTTTTGACCGTTGCGCTGCCCCCGCCAATGAAGCTGAAAACTTAGAAGACATGTTAGGGCCTGCGTCTCGATTTGAGCTCGAACTACAATCCACTGCAATATAACCCAGCTTTCCGTAGTTGTAACATTTTCCAGGGTTGTTCAATCTTGGCCTCTTAGCTTTCGAGGTGCTGATTTTATCTTGGCTAACTAAATCTCTCTTTCGATAAGTGTGAGCCATTAATTCTTGCTGCTGCAGCACGCGAGTACTGATGTCGTTTGTAAAAGCAAGTTGTTGTAGTCATGGTTCCATCTTCGCGACATGAGATAACGTTACAGAGATAGCAATTTCTTCAATAGACATAGTGCTCCACTAATTTATGAATGCGTTCATTATACGGTTCGAATATGTCGCCAGACATTCTCCGTCTTTTGGTTTTCCGTTCAAAATTCTATACGCCATGGCTGCAGGTGTCTCAACTATATCAAACCGAGCCAAAAGTAGCTCTTTCAGATGAAGCCATGTGATTCCGGCAAAACTATGTTGCGTAAGTTGCGTATGTTGCAGCTGTACCTTTTAAGACTTTGCTTAACGCTAAAAACTTCCGGTTAACGATTTTTATTACATACAAAAATCTACTGTCTTACACCAGGCCCGTGCATCGCTGTCCGGCAGATCTGTACCCTGCTGCTGTGGGCATCGTTGTTATCCCACTTCTGATGACGGGGAATCAGAGAGATGGCCTAAATCTCCCGCCATCATTTCATGGGTGTCGTCCTTAATGTATGAATCGCCGGCGGTCTCCAATAGTAAAGATTTAGAGTAAACGGGTTGGCACGGGTGCGACTCCGCCTTGTCTCAAAATGGAATAACGTTTTTCTCTCTACTGTCAAAATCATCATTTCATTTCGACACAAGAAAGCAGTGTTGCCGCGTGCGACCCCATTCGGGTGCTGCCCACTTTAAATCTTATTTTCCAAAGACTAATCGATTTTATCCAGTTACAAAAATCAAACAATCAACACCACTGCCACGCATCAAAACTAAATAAGCCGTCTCACTCCGTTAAATATACAGATTACTGGGATTTTTGAATCTCCGGGCAAAAAATCCAACGCAGAGTAAATGGTTAAAACGAATACACGAAACAAAACAGCAAAGCTGACATTTTACATCAATTGTCTACGAGACGGACGCCTTTAATTAACATAACTCTACTTATAATTATAAAGATTATACCCAATAAAAAATAATCAAAAATAATCTGTATAAAGTAAAATGTACGTATGATCTAATCAACTAGTAAGTAGTAAGCCCAAACGTAGGGTTGTAAAGCGGTAAAGAATTTATTTTGCCACAGCTAATCCGATAATCCGTACGGTGGGCCATCGCGGCAACTTTTACTATTATTGCCTATGATATATTGGTGTTTGGAGCGAGTTAGCGTAGTGTTACAGCGGTAGCTATGAGCTATACAGAATATAGAAAAGAGTAAGTGATGGAGCCATGCTGTAGGCAATTATAGCTGCAGAATAAACAAGGACTTCTTCAAGGTCGATCGTCTCACAAAAACTGGCGTGTAATAACAGCTTTGCCGACAGTAAGCTATGGTGGAAAACCTGGCATAATGGTTCATTTACGTATGTTGGATTTTGGCCTGTGCGTATGTATTCATGTATCGAGCAAGCTGTCATGATTGTTTCGATTTGTGAGCAATAGCAATGCCATTTCTCGTCATTTTCCACTAGATGCATTTAAGTCACTTTGTCGAGTTTAAAAAGTCGATCCAAACCACGTTTATTCCTTCAGCAACTTTTTTACTTTTTTAAAAGTGTTTATTGTAGATATTCTTGTTAAATCTTTCACATTTATAGCTCGCAGTGGAGCAGTGTCATTTGTGAGTAAAATAATTTGTTATCAAGTCTTTAAAATGCAAATCACGCTAACACGCTTCGATTTACAAGGCTCATTAAGCAAAATATAACTGGCAAGCGTTCGCCCGCGGTGTTATTTGTGTTAAAAATGAATTTGTTTTTACGTATTGCGATGTACATCTATGGATTTATATTAATTAGAACTACATAGATGGTTACACGATATTTATTCTTGAATTAAAGTTCTTTACTAAAGTTTTTCGTAAAGAATTTGTTCATTTGATTTGGATTTATGCTATGCAGGCGATTGAGCGGGAATTATAAACTCAATTGTTTAATATAATTATTAATGCATCATGTCAGTTGGGAAAGTTGGAAAGCGAGAAGAAGAATGGTAAATGGTAACATAACTAAAGACGCAAAACACTAGGGGACGATAATATGAATTAATAGTATAAAGAATAGTTGAATATCATTAGAAAAGGATTGAAATCGCCAATTCGATTACCTATTAGTCACGCAAGAAGGTACAAAAGACTAAACTATATTTTAATTGATAAAAAATAATTTTAAATCGCATAATGAGCCGTAAAAAAGATAAGGATGACGCAAATGTTGAATGCATAATGCGCCACTTAATAAAACGTGTTTTGTTTATGGACACCCCTGTGTTGGGGGTTGGGGGTGCGCCCTAATGACGTCACAGATAAGATAAACGACCATTTTAAATCATGTAGATTACTATTGATAGAACGTTGAGAGAAATATGGTGTTGCAACACTTATTCAATGTTTAATGTTTTTATTTATTTTATTGATTTATAATACCTAAAATTGTAAAATGATGAAAGGCAAAACTCAAGTTATTTTTTTTTCGCATATACATTAAATAATCCTAGCTTTGTTACATCGAAATGCAAAATTTAATAAAATCGATAATATTGGATGATTAAAGTAGTTAAATACAATCATTGTAAGTACTGCAAAATACTTTTTAATTAATATTATATGCTTATGAAAATAGTTGTTTTTCAAAATGAAAACAGGAAAAATAACAATAAAACTAAAACAGTTTTTAAAATGTCCCCCAGTATGTGGTAGTATTTTTATCTACTGGCAACCCAAAGATGACTGAACAGCGACAGCGCGTTGCACACTACAGCATATTAAATTATGTGATGGATGACACTATAATTTAACATTAATGTGTTTTGATAAAACGTTATTATGTACGCGAAATCGATGGGCGAGCTTTTTAATTCGTTTAAATTTTAATATTATAATTTGATTATAATAGGAAGTTTGAGGGAGATTGTATTTTTTGTGCTGGTATGGTGACACCGCTTGTTGATGGATTGTGTCACTGTTTATGCATTTGGAGCAGTATTTAAATCAATTATTATTAATAACGTGAAGTAATATTTTATGGGTTATTGCGTTTGTGTTTGAAAGAGCTCGGATTTTAATGACGGTGTCTTCAAAATAGTAATAAAATTGTTGCAAAACTTTATTTCCTTTTTAATGTAGTTATGTGTAGCAATTTTTTATTATTTAGGCTTATGAAATCGCGAGTTGGGAAAATTTATTCAATTAGAAATGGAATAGCGGCAACTTATTTTTTAATACCAGACGGATAAGGTCATTAGTATGATACCTACACACATGCCATATAGACAATAGGTTTATAGGTACACATTAAAATAAATATTTTTATATTACATTAAACTCACATCCCGTATCAATTACTAGTATTTGAAAATAATTTATTGAATCCATGAAAATGTATAATATTATTTAGATTCAGTCTTTTTTTTAATTCTACAACCCGGTTCGAGAAGCGGTTTGCACTAGAGAAGAACGGGCAAGAAATTATAGTGTCTCTATTTTTTTATCGCACTTGATCGTAAGAATCAGTATATTAATATCTGACGCATTCTAGGGTCCAGAAAGAGAATTCATTATAAAAAAAAATATATTAAAAAAAAAAACACAGTTACATACAATTTGGACAAGGGTCCCCAAAGTAAGCTAGGCTTGTATCTTGGGGTACCAGTACGAAACTTAAAAAAATTAAAACTTTACGCTTTTACTAAAAAAACACAAGTTAAAAATTAAACAAGGAGATTGCACATACATACATAAACTCACGCCTTTTTCCCGGAAGGGGTAGGGAGAGGTCAATTTCGCCTAGTATTTTCCATCCCACGATGTAATAAGGGGCAAGCTGACACTGAATAGAAAACCTAAGACCTCAGCTTTGCAATCATATCGTAGTACACTGCGCTACCGAGGCAATCTTACCGAAAATTGCAATGATTAATTTAATAAAATCTTGGTGAGCAATTAATCCAATTACTAGATAATAACCAAGAGTTCGGTTACGATCGTTACTGAAGCTACGAGCAGCTAACGCGGCCAATCATTGGGGTAGAGTCGACTCTCGTGTAACGCCCACGATTCAATGACTTTAGGTATTTTCCGGCTTAGATTATGTGGAAATTGGTAAGTCTGTGGAAATACCTTTATGTTTTTTTATTGCGTCAATTTAAAATTTCACTGTGAGCTATTTTAGTTTTTACAATGATACACTTTTTCTAGTAAACGAACTTCGTTTTATCAAGACTTGTTAAATTATAAAACAGTTCAAAGATTTTTTATTTTCCCAATGTGTTTTTCTTTGTGACGCCTTTTGTCTCGTACAATGGTTCTCATGTCTTCTCGGTTGACATCAAATGAGCCTTTTTCTTAATTTCTGGGTTTCTGTGTGTTATACAGGTGTCGAATGTGCCTCCCTTCCTTTGACAGTTAAAAAAGATTAAAATAGAGCTATAGCTTATTTTTTCTTATGCATGAACGCTTATTCATTAGATAGAAGAGATAGATTAGCCACATCAATTGATTCTATTAAGTGTATTTTACTAACTTGTTATTTATTGAAATAAAACTAATTAATACGGATTTTATCGCGGATCTGGTTCAATTTTTACATTTTTTAA
The DNA here is from genome assembly GCA_949752805.1 of Deilephila elpenor. Taxonomy (NCBI): domain Eukaryota; kingdom Metazoa; phylum Arthropoda; class Insecta; order Lepidoptera; family Sphingidae; genus Deilephila; species Deilephila elpenor. The sequence continues at coordinate 394,497 of OX457116.1, forward strand.
CTTCCCGACGTTTCGATTGCCTTTAAGTTATTATTTTATGTCTATTTGTCATCGTTGTCTTCAAAGACATTATTTCCTATACTGCAAAATCTAGCAATTGAGGTCATCAAATCAATTACTTTGAAGCTACTAGATACTAGCTTAAAAAAACGGTGACTAAACAAATAACTGCACAAACAGATGGCAATATCGACCGGCAATCGATGTAGAGACTAATTGTTGGCTATTAGTACTCACTGCCGCCTGTCATCCGCTCTGCCGATTGATGATATCCTCGTCCAATCTATTTTTAACCTTATCTCTATCCACATAGAGTATCAATTACCAAATCGATTTTCTACTTCCAATGACTCGCTCATGCAGAGAAATTTAAACTGTATTACAATGAAAGTAGAGTCGAAATTGGAAAGTGGCTTTTAGTGATGTCAGTTCAATATCTTATTTCTGATGACTCGCCGGGGCATTTGAATTTAGACTGTTTTGCAATAGAGGTAGAGTTGAATTTAGAGGGTGGGGTTCAGTGGTGTCATTTCAATATCTGTTGGATAGATTTGACCTGAGGATTTGTAGCGCCGTGTCTGTCATCGCGTATTTAATCAGAGTGATAAACAAAACAGTTTGGATGTACAAATACGAGTGAAATATTGACGTTGTTTGATGGATTTAGTTTTTGTGTTTTGAGAGCGATCGTCAGGCGGAATAGTTTCAAGTTTATAAATCAAATTGTACAAATATATTGCGAAATGAAACTATTTTTTAACGTTGAGCTACTTTATAAGCTCTAGATTGTCCAATATATTTTATTTACTATACTGCGTGTCTTTTTCCGTACCCCTGATGTAAAATTTTGCCTTGATTGGTTTGACGTAAAACCTAATAAATAGAAACACACATACATAAATAATGATACAAGAATTTTAACAGGCAAAGAAAATGATGACCATTAGATATGACAATTTGACGATTAATAAATATAGCCTGACCCTCATTCACTAATACCTGAGTGTTGACAAATCCATTCACTCACGAGTGAGGTGTGAACGAATGGTTGCGCACCTGGGCTCCGGATAATGTGGATGAAGCTAAGCCCTAATGATGGGTGAGGTTTAGCAAGGGAATCAACATGGAAGAAATGCTATAAAAAATTATGGGATGGAAAATCAGAGATGAAAAAGATGAATATATTTTTATATACGTAGTCGATTTAGATATATTTGTTTGCGTGTTACCCTAGAAAATTAATTACCCATTTGCGCCGCAAGATGTCGCTGTGCCGTGTAGTGAATTACGCGAATCATGGCACATAATCAGCGGCAGGCGGCGTATCAAAAAACAATCAGCTGCCGACATTAACATTACAATGGACGCCTAATGCGCAGTCGTCACTTATTGTTTATTTGATTCTTATTGCCTATTGATTGTATGTTGTTTGATGCATTGTTAGTTCCATTGGGATTTGGAATTGTAATTTTGTTAAATAAGACTTAGTTCTTAAGATTGATTTCGGACGAAAAATAGGTTCATAATATGCGAATCCCATAATGTTAGGTGAACGGAAACCTGCTATACTAGTTAAGTATAATTATTTTGTTTTAGTACAAACTTGTAAATTCACTTTCTTGTTCGGCAACCTTTAACCGACTCGGTCATTTTTTCACGTAATTTTAGAGTCAGTCATTCATCATTGCAATACAATTATATTACCTTTTTTGCAACATACGGAAAGAAAGGCAAGCCATGAAATTTCGATTTGAATATAAGTACTCAATACTGTTACTATTTACGGGTTAGAAATGTAATAAATTAGTTTTATAGAAATATAACTTAATTCACATATTTCTCGCCGTATCACATTTTGTTTCCAAAATAAGTACAACTGCATCCACACAAAATTAAATCACATCACGCCACCATATTGGCCAACATACAAGACGCGTTGTAGGGGGCGCTGGCACCGCCTATAAAAATGCAAATGGCGATGTCGACACGGCTTTGCAGTATCAATCACGCACTCTTATTATTGCGGGATTTGCCGCGAATCCGCACTGATTGTTTCCGAGAGGTTCGAAGCCGGATTAGGGAATGTTTTGATTATGCTGAACAGATTTTTGGTTGTGGTTCTGATGTGTATAGGGTGTTGGAATTGCAACCATTTATATATAATATGTAGTTCCTGTTACCCACGACACAAGACTCGATCTTAGTGTGCGGTCAGGACTATGTATGTGACTGTAGGGTGTTATTTATTTATTTATATACATATATATAAATTTTTACTTCCTAAAAACTTTAATATTGCATCCAAATTATTTGACAGAAACTAAATAGATTTCTAATGAGCAAAATAGTGTAAAAGAGGAGAAAAATACATGCAATTAATGCAATGCTTTCTGCACTATTTGTCTGAAGTAGTATAATAACAATTCCAACTGTTCCATTAGTAAATATTTCTAACATAAAAAAGCAAAATAAATAATATACAATATACAAGAACAAGCAAATAAAACCACAAATAAAACTATGATAGGTACATAACCGTGTTTACGTACATCATGTATACATCCCGGAGCACCCTCGCACCCTAAGTAGATGGATTGAGAAATCCGTCTCTGCAGTTACGTCTCTCGAAAATTTTAAGTGGTGGTATATTTGGCTATTGAAAGATGGCGCCTTGGTGTTATTCCTCCAGTTTTAGTAATTGAAATATTTTTTAATGTGTTGTAAACGCTTTCAATTTCCATTGGCTGTAGAGGATCAATTTTATACGAAGTAGGCTTGTTTCCACTTAGAATAAATCAAGTACATAGGTAGTATAGTAATAACTAGCCTATTGGTGAATTACGTTGAATTAAAAATTTCGTTGTACGTTACAGTAGGTTTACGGAGAGTTTAAGGGGTTGTTTAAAACTATGTTATTGCCTGTTATGAAGCAATTATTAATGAACTGCTCTTATTTAACTTGTAACTATTGTAATAATCACTATATTGTAAACTGCTATAGAAAAGAGCAACACTAGAGTTTCTTGCCCGTTCTTTTCTAGTGAAAATCACTTTCCAAACCGGATGGTAGAATAGAAAAAAATGACTGAAGCTAAGTAATGTACATTTTTATGGACTCAATAAATTATTTTCATTTTTATTTCATTTCATGTGAAAAGTAACGTTCAGATTTTGATCAAAAGTGAGTTATGTGTTTCAAACATGTCTTCCGATCTACAAAAGTATTTGTGCCAGACACAAGGATAGGATCGCCTTATAACATCATGGGAATTAAATAGGCTTGGCCGACTTCGGTTGGCATTAGTGGCGTTTCTGCTTACCCCAATGAGAAATTGATGTGAGCTTAATTATGTAAAACACGACCTGGAGTCGATCCATTCACGCTGTAGTTATAAGTTAGTACGTTGCGCTACCACTTATAAATACACAACGTTGAAAAAAGATTCACAAAAAATCTGAAACAACTTTTTGCCAATTTGCAACAATTTTATAACTTGCTTTATTGTTTTCTTCAAACGTCGTGCTTATCAAAACAATATTATTGAGAGAGCATGTTTGTTTTCACGGCTTGGCTAAGTGCCACGCCAAGGATTGACTTTGTCAAACATTACTAGTAAAACATTACGTATTGCAAACATACTCGCCGTTTCTTATGGATCAAATAGAATAGATTATACTTCATATCATTGAAAACAAATTCTAATATTATTATTATGATAATTTTATTTATTGTTATTATTGAACAGGATAATATCGTATTATTGTTCTCACCATCCCAAAATGATTTATTATGTAGAATCCATTCACGAAGATGATTTTATCATCTATGATTTCGTAATTTCTCGCTGATTCAGGATGAAGGTAATGTGGTGATGATTTTGAATAGTTTGGTCCAAATAAATTATAAATCATTAAGGGCGAGGATTTTTATTTTATCCGTAAACCCAATAAAATTATTAAACAAAAATCAATTACTTATAATAGGATAACAAATATCTAAAATTACAATGAGACTCTAATATAAAACCATCCAAATTCTAAAACTCCAACACATTCCTAGCTTAAAAAAATCAATTAATCCCGATCCCATATCACAGCCAGCCGAATTAACTAGCTGCCAATAATAGTTAGCCTTTATCTTAATAACATCAGAATTAATACATCACCCGGCGCAGGCATAACATGCCCGTCCGTCTGTCTGTCCGTCACGCTGACAAATGAAACGGCACCGATATTATCTATGAACACGACTACCCGTCCGTGTTAAAAAGGATTAAATACCAAACATCTACCGACTAATTTACGACCTTTTATTATTGAATATCATTTCTCTTATTGTTCCACTGTATAAGATATTAACAACCATAAAAACGCAATCAAATTTAAACGTTGCAGCTTTAAATATAAAGTTCAAAATCGAGTGTTTGATGAAAAGTTGTTAGGTTAACCAAGTTAATACAAGATGGTGGATTGTGTCAAAATGGTAATGATTGCGCGAGACAGGCCGGAATGCTGTTCGGTAGCTGCCGACGATTTCATTAATGACATTAGACACACTAATGAGTTTTTAAATCGGGAGGGGAGGGGGGAAGGGGAGGGGTACGCGTGACATAGATAACGCGAGTCATGGATGACGGAAGCATGTTCTACATGGGTTTTAAGATGGGACTTTCGAATTGTGAAGATTGAGAGTGCGTGTTGGGATTTGAATAGATCAGTTAGATAGGACTCAACTTTAGAATCACTTTGAAGCAATAGCTTACTTGGTTGATCACTAACCTGCTAATCCGGTGGTCAAGATCTCAAGAGAGTAGATCGTAGAATCAAAGGCAATATCAATTTGCAATATATCTTTTGATTCATATTGAACTGAATTCATGTGAGTATATGCTAAAAATAGAAGAGGTATGAGTAGCGACTATTTAAACTGCCCTCAAATCTAGGGCAATGAAGCACACAATTAATATTTAACCCAATTTCTTCCACTCAAAAGCGTACACTTTTACCTCTCAATACAATTCCACGCTACTAAATTGAAAGGTAAATTTCTTCAGTTCTCACGAGGTTCTTTATGAGCGAGGCTGGTGTGCGATGGTCCGTGTGACACGCTGTAACGCATGCTCAATGACGCCGCCTAATCGCGTTCATGTCATACTAATTAAATATATTAGTCTTATTATTAGGATGGTAGAGGATATTGTCTGTGAACTATTTGGTCTCCAGTTCAATTTTCAGGTCGATCAAAACAATTTTGAGTAATCGGTTTGAGAAAATTTGGAACTGAAATTGGTCTCTAGTATAGGTATGTAATAGGCTGATTTTGTGCTATGTTAGTAAATAAGCTCAACGAGCTGAACATGACTCTAGCCTTCGATTATATCTCTGGGGATAGAAGCGTAAGCTTATGTAAGTCTTTGTAAATGAAATACTGTAGTTATTATTTATTGCAATGAATGGCAACACGAGCACGCCATTCGCCTGTTGGTAAATGATACGACCGCCCGCTCATGGAGAGTAGAAACCAAACGACACAATGAATTACAAAGCAATATTTGGCATTCCATTGCGCTCGCCATCCTGAGACATTAGATATTAAGTCTCATTAGTAGTTATTCCGACTACAATGTCCTTCAAACCGAAACACCACAATGCATTTAAACTGCAGTTTCGCGTGAGAAACAGACATTGCGGTGGTACCTACCCAGGCGGCTGCTGGTGGTAGGTCTCTCATATATGAGAGACCTACCACCAGTAGATGTAGACGAAGTCCGCAAACCCGCAAATCCCGTACTCTCTATCGAACTGTCATGTCGGTTGTAGAGGAGGCTCGTGCTCAATGGCCTATTATTGGCTGATACAATACAGTACGGGAAAGAGATGTGATAGCTAGATACATCAATGGTACGATATATGATGATAATAAGACTTATAACACAGTCTAAAACCCTTAACAGCTCTACTCACCTACATTCTTCCCGGGTCCACTAAAAACCCCAGTCACGTAATCGCAAAGACGTTTATGTTTTAATTAATGAAGTGATCCCGTTACATACAAAAACATAGGCAGTAAACCGTCAGTTATTGCGCTGGATTACGTCGCGGTCGGCGCGGTAACATTAATTATAATATTAATTATTAGCTAACTCGTGCTTGGGGTGAGTACGGATCGCAAATGTCGGCTTGTTTCGGTTTTGATAGGGTTTTTTGAATGTATATCATCTGTTGCAGAAGGTCTGTTTCTAGGCTAAAAATATAGGGTGATTTTTAGTCGAATTTTGAATTTGTAGACTAAGGAAAAACAATTTTCGAACTTAGATTTTGAAATAAGGAATTAAGCTTAAAAAGGTTTTTAAGTGAAATACCATTTAAAACATTTGAATATAATTAAATCTGAAAGTCACAGCGAAAGCTTTTCTAATTAAAAGAAAAAATACGTCTTAATATGTCAACGGTACAAAATTTAATTAAAAAACATGAAATTTTCGCTGGAAATTAAAAGCGAAATAGAAGCAGCATTGAATTTCACAAAACGGCGATTTTAATTTTATTCAAACGTAGCAACAAGAGCCAATAAAATCTCCGATCAGCGGCAATTGTTCTGCGGACTGTACTTTAAAGCGCGTAAGCCCCGAAGACGCGGGCGACATCTGTCGACGTAATTGAGGGATTACGTAGATAATTGAAACCGTGCGAGCGAGACAGCAACACACACAACCAATTGGAGTGAAAAAGACGAGCAACATCACTCAAGGCTGTGTTTAAACGGAACGGTTAACAGCGTGTCTTCTTGTATATTGTATTATCTTTTATGCTCGATTAATCTTGCTGGCTAGTGTACCGGTTTGTTGCTGGGGTAAAAGTGACTCTAAGGGGTGGTGTTAGGACGTGTTTTTGTGCGGGTCGGGTGTTGGTCGCGATAAATAATTGCTCGCGAGTAAAACTGTAGTGTCGTTGTATTCGGGTGTCGGATGGCTCGTAAATGCTGTTTGCGAAGGTAATCTGGCGTAATGAGACGTCGCCATTTCGACAATTGACAAATTCCACCGTTGTTTGGATTTAATTAACACTAATTGTTTATTATAAATGCAGGAGTTTGTCCAGATGAGTGTCAGGTTTTGATGCAGGACGAAATTTATCAAGAAATGTATTTCTTTGGACGTCATCTGGGAAAAACAATAAAAGATGAATAGTAATTTCTAGTCATTCTGGTGGTAAGTGTACTATAAACTATTATTATACTATTATAAACGGAGTAATCTGCATTGTAACAGGACATAGTTACATTAGCTAGAAGCACACAGGCTGAACCCTATAGGCACAGGTTTTATGTGTAATAAGGCCGGGCCGATATGATGCCTCTACCACCAGCTTATGCATTTGAAATAACTTTAGTTAAATAAATAATGAGGCTTAATGTGACACGTAAATACAGTTTGTAATCTTCAGTTTTTAGTTATTTTTTTTTAAAAGTTCTTTGAAGTTTCAGAATCTCTAACGTACCGTAAAAAGCTTGAACAAGAAAAATCAAAGTGAAATAAAAAATCAATCTCCAAGAAGCGTACCAAATCAAGTCAATTAAAGCCCGTTGAGATTATAAAATCACAGATAAACTGTATAGGGAGCGATAATATTAATAAAATTAATTAAATTATAATCGCGTGTCAGTTTAATTTAGATAGTGTGACGTGGGGCGCGATCAAGCCGGAAATGTCACTCGCTTTGATAGCCGACTGTAAAAAAAACTTAATTAGAGCAACCGCGCCTTTTGAGCCACCGCTCTTCTTGAATATTACGCGTGATTTAAATTAATGCGAAATTGTGATTTATTTCGATGAGATGATGTTGCGGATGTTTGTAGATTTTGAACAAAGTACTGTACGAAAACGGTGTACTAAATAAGGGTTAAGCTCGGTCAAATAATGTGCAGCGAACACAAATGCGTTGATACTGATAGACTGACATAGAAAACCTTTCTTCCACTCAGCACAGCTCGATCATAATGCCACATGTACGAAGTAGCAGAAATCGCTACGATAATGCCCCCTTAATCACGAGCATATTTCGCGAAGACAATGCGTGTGAATACAACACGAACGCGATCGTCGACATTATTACACACGTGTCGTGTTCGGACACATTCGATATTATTCATACGAAGAGACGACGCGGCGCTTTTGATGTTTCGCACATCGACGGCTGTGGAGAAGATATTCTTTATGGAAACCTTTGGTAGAGGGATATGTTTGGCTGTGGACTTCCTGCAGCCACATACTAAAGAAGGGAAATAGTGAGGGGTTTACAATTGAATGCGTGGTATAGCTCAGTTAAATAATATTTAACTCTGCTCAAACATTTTTGACGCATATCTAGATTTTTATCCTATTTATGAGAGATGTACATAAATTTTGCAATATTTTTTATACCAATGTAAAGTCCGCTAACTCGCATAGTTATCCTGTGTGATGGAATATAATATAATTATAAGCCGTCAAAATTGAGCTCCAAATTGTGAAAAATACCCATGCGTAGTAAGCCATTATGGGATAACTACACGCTATTACAAGACTGAACATGACATGTACTTTTAATAACACATTAGGACAGTTAATACCGACTCCACAACATCCTTATTCTGTAAGGTGAGCGGCGTGCGCACGTGTCGCGACATCGCATCGATATTGTTATCTGTCTTTATTCCTTTATCCAACCACACCCACCTTGTATTGTTGCGCTTGTCTGCTCGACTCACTGTTTATGAACTAGGAATATTATTATAGGGGCTTTATGTAAGGTTTATATAGTTTATAATGGCTTTGAAGATAAATATGCGCGGTAAAATAGGTTGGTATATATTTTGTTAAATTAATCTAAATCTAAAAAAACACATATTATAATTGGAAAATATTAACCGATTTGAGACCTGTAGCCTGTAGGCAGCTTTTTAAAAGCAGTATACCTATTGACATAATATTACTATATATCATTTTGTCTGTCTCATTTTAAACCTTATACCTACGTCATTTCAACCTGTAGAAAATCGCTGTTCTATTATTTTCGAAATCTAATTCACGACGCTTAAGAAATTTTTACACATAAGAATACTATCGTAAACCAAAAATTTTATATTAATATATATTTATTGTCTTGTAATTAGAGACTAAGTACTATAGATTGACTTGTCATAAGAGCTATTTATTTACCTACATGTCCAATAAAAGAATTTCATTTCATTTACTACAGTATTCCCAGAAACACAAACCACCACATATTACAGACAAAATTACTATAAAACACGTAACCACAAGTTTAATCCACAGCACACTGCACATAGCCAATCTTAAACGCATTAGCCGATCGATCCACCACTACATGTGTCTACTTCTCGACTACATTCACCCCCACCCCACCCCCCACAAGGGGCGGGCTCTGGATAGACAACGCAAAGTCAATATGTGGAAATAATAATAAAAGACAGCGCGGGCCGCATACGTATCGGTGCATTATCGTGTTATTATCGGTATAACATCGATGTTTGCTGGCAGTTTAAGTTAGTGCCAGTATTGCTGTTTCGGAATATGGATTTATTGGTACGATGTTTTGTTGATACGCTGGGTTTTGTCTTGGGATTAATAAGGGTTTGTAGAGCAGAACATATCAGAAAGAGGATCTTAAATATGTAGGATTCTGTTGTTCTGTTTTGTCGTAAAAAACATAGATAGTATCTATAGATTTTATAAAGATCATCAATAAATTAGGACGGTGTTATAAAGTTGAGGTAGTTTTGTATCGAATGCAACTAAATAATAAAGTACTTGTACATTGAGATCACGAAACAACTTTCCTTAATTATCTTAAAGATTTTAAATTTTTTTTTACATATCCCAATGAGATAGCGAAATACTAGACACATACCTAGAAATTAACTGTAAAAAACTCTAAAAATGTAACCATAATGTTACTCTTATAAATTCAGCTGTAGGACACAACCTTCTTCTACATTATCTAAAACCCTAGGACCTTCCAATTATCATCTGCTATTTTAATATAACAATAAAAAACAAGATGAAATCCCGAGAGCCATCATATCGACGTTACAGCACTCAGCCGACGTGAAGCGTTTCCGATTCGAGTCCAAATTGATCCATGAATATATATTGCGCGTTCACTTATGTACTGACAAGTTATGTCGGATTCTTGGGATTATTTTGATTACATCGATATCTGAGGGCTTAAAAGGCAAGTGGCAGAGGTTTTTCTGCTATTTTGAATTTATAAATATGTGAGGTAACGTTAACATTTCAGAATGCTTAAACTAAGCTCTATGCCTTTTTGAGCTCAAGGTTGGTGAATTGGAGAAAACCATTGGCTACATAAAAAATATGATTTTCACAATTTCCTCGAACGATTTTTTAAACTTCTAACTTAAAACAAAGAACTGAATGAAAAATGTTAATGAAAATGAAAATATGTTTATATAATAAACAAATCATCGCTTATACAATATGAGATCAAACAATGAAACTAAGTTTGCACACTGGTTCCTTGTATAGTTCTAATCAGTTTTACGTGGTTGCCCACTCGACATGTCTGGATAGTTACCATGGGGTACCATGCTACTAGACACACATTATACTCCAAGACAAATTGAAGCTATTTTGGTAATAAAAACATAAAATAGTAACGAAATCAGTTTAACTTCATCCGTGCACTTTTAAAACTAAACATCTCAAAGCTGGAACCTAACACATAGCATGAACAAAGTACCAGAACCATTACAATAACCCCGGAACATACTAGTAAAGAGAGAGACAGGAGCATTACCGGTTCTCTTCCCGCGCCCCGATAGCAACTCCGACTATCTTGTAAAGTATCAAAACTCACTGTTCGCTCTTACACTTGCGGTCAATGAAGTAGTTCGCTCTGCGGATTAATATAGTTTTTAAAGAATTGAAGCAGCTTATAAGATTCTTTCTTTTATATCTTTTATAGAATTTAACAACATTTGAGGTAATCTTTTTTGCCATTCACGAGCTTGCCATTCGCTTGATGGTAAGCAATACGACCGCTCATGAACAGTAGCAAAACCAAACAACACCATGAATTGCAAAGTAATGTATGGTATTCACCTGAACTCGCCATCCTGAGACATAAGATGTTAAGTCTCATTATGTCCAGTAGTACTCAAATACCTACAGGCGAAACTAAGCGAATAATTAACGCACCCGATGATCGCGATCAGATGACGCACGATATTCAATATATTAAACGTTCATTGCTAGTAACTGGTGGGAAGGATTAAATGTTTGGTTCATTCTCACTTTACAACCGATTTTACCAGTACTACAGCGGATATGGCCTAATCGTATTGTGTACATATTGTAAAAAAATACAAGATATTTTTAATAGCAATTTATAGATGTAGAAAGAAACAATTAATACACTCCTTTAACGAAATTATTTATATTAAAAATACACTCTTAACTTGTCACAAACAAACCGTCGCAAAACTTCTATTTTCTCACTTCACCGACCTTCACAGACCAACATATAAAAATAAAGAGGTACACCAACTTGGCCGCAAGTGTATCGGCAGTGGGAGTACACAATGATATTGGAAAACTTGTAAGTGCGTCGCGATGTAGCATCATCTTCGCGTTTATGCTGCCCTGGTACTCGTGTAATAGATTTTTATGAATATGTGCGCGTAAATCTGGTTTATATTATTTTACTTAGTATTAGTTTACTAATGGAATTGATGTGGAGTTCTTAGTGTAAGGTTAGGATGGTTTAAGTGAAGTAAAAATTTTGGTATTGGGGTAGTAAAAGGTACATGAGAAGCGGCATCCCTAGCCATTGACTTTTTGAAGTCACATAGTAGGTATTCTTTGAAAATTATCGTTTACTTTACCGATGAAGAACAAATTGCGAAAATATAATATTAGTTACTATCAACCGTATCAATCAGATGTTAAAGACATTCGACTTTAGAGCCATCTTATATTCGAGTCTGAATTTGGTTAATAACTGTTTTATCTACAATGAGGTGTTACAAAATTATATAATAGAGTTTCATATAATATCCAAAGGATTCATAACAAAAGAATAATTTACGCATTCAAGGATTCTTAAACCATTTCTAATACACGTATTCACTTTTCTCGTCCTCCACTTAACAGTAAAGCGATATTATTGAAAAACTCGCTTACATTGTAGTGCTGCAGCGTTTAATTCGCTTGCGACTTCACTGCTGCATGCTATGCTAATGTTACTGCTGTGAATGCTTATTTTTATTATTTTTTTTTATTTTATTAATATTTGGGAAACATACAGAACAATAAAGCATATAGACACATTACAATTAATAATCCACTATCCAGTGAAGCTTCCACAATTAAATTATACATAAACAAAGCAAGTGTACGAAAAAAACATTAAAATTTAGAAACTAAAAATCACAACAAGTTTTGGGCTGTGCTACAGTGAATAATATATAAACAAAAATTAAAAAATGGCAAAGAAATATTAAAATTACAATAACGACAAAAAAAAAAAAATAACAATAAAATTTCAAATTAAAATACAAAATCAAAACAATGAAAGATTAATGTAGGAGACAATTGCAATACTAGTAGTAGTTGCACTGGTTTCCAAGGTACCTATCTTACTGGAAAACAGGTATGTTTAATCAAATATTACTGTACAATTGGTACACATAAGTATAATAGAGTCTAGTTGCCGATCGTTAAAACTATTGTATTGTACAAATAGATCGACTCGACCGGAGTTGTACCACTGTTTGACAAAGCTGAAGTGAAATAACAGAACTCCTGTCGTGTTTTATTCAATTGTGATGCTGGAGATCCAAAAGCTTTTAGATATTCGTAGCTGCCTGCACAGCGAACGCCTATGTATAATGGTAGCAAAGGCAAGTCCTCAGGCATTTTGGATTCATTCGGTGTATTTTGTCTCGATTAGGTCGGCATAGATGTACCGACCACTGGAACGCCAGTATTAGTGACTTTGTCATACCAGTATGCATGTATGTCCAACGTATGTACTTGTTATGAAGTTGTTTAGTTACTACAAGCATCAGATTTACAACCACATTCAAAAACGTAAACAAAAATTCAATCACAAAACAGATAAATCAATACAGCCCATACATGACGAATCGCCGATGGAATCAGAACTGTCCACGTAAGCCTTAAAAAAAAAAAAAATGTGTGTGTGTATTAGTGTACACACGTAAGAAGTGAAACTTCTTTATGACATCATTTTTCGCAAAATGATCTACTATTTACAAATTTACAGAATTGGTAAAATAAAGCTAAATTAAATAAAGTTTAAGTTTAGGAGGGGGGAAATTTTTGAGGGAATTTGGGATTTCTATCGGGGCCAATTTGTAGCCCTCACCGAGACGGTTCCGAGGATACCAAGCTCGGTGGGTCCACGACCTTTATTGGCCGAGATAGGTTTAGGGGGGGTGAAGTAAAAATTTTAGGTGGGGGCAGGGGCGGGGGGGGGGGGGTTAGGTTTCGTGGGGGGGCTATTGGGCACCTTAAAATATTTTTGGGTGGGGAAAGTTGTGGAGGGGGAATTCGGGAATTCTGTTGGGGCAGGATTGTAGGCCTCACCGAGCCGGTTCTAATGAACCCAGGGTCGATGGGTCTACGATGGATATTGGCGGAGATAGGAATAGGGGGGGTGAGGTAAACATTTTAGGTGGGGGTAGGGGCGGGGGGGGGGGGTTAGGTTTCGTGGGGAGGCTATTGGGCACCTTAAAATATTTTTGAGTGGGGAAAGTTGTGAGGGGGTATTCGGGAATTCTGTTGGGGCAGGATTGTAGCCCTCACCGAGCCGGTTCCAATGAACCCAAGGTCGGTGGGTCTACGATGGATAATGCCGGAGATATGAGTAGGGGGGGTGAGGTAAAATTTTTAGGGTGGGGGTAAGCGGGGGGGGGAGGTTTCGTGGGGAGGCTATTGGGCACTGTTTTGGATTTAGGGTAGGGGAAGGCCAGAGGGGGGGTAAGGATCAAATTACAAAAAAGTGGGTGGGGCTTAAAATTTTGGGTGGGGCTTGGAAACGGTTGGGGGTGTGGCTTACTGAAGTGGGTACAGAATGTGTTCTAATGGTATACACTGTATTATGTCCAAATGTGGGATGATACACTAGTGTGGGATTCGTACTAAATACAGTTACAATACACAGGATTACTACTAAGTATTACTAATTTACTAAATAAATAAAGATGGCGCGTAACGCAAAAATGTGACGTAGAAATAAAGATGGCGCGTAACGCAAAATTTTTTCCAACCCCGATAAAGAAGTTTCACTTCAAAAATAGGCGCGGCTCACACGAGGCCAAATCCATTTGTTATACTGTATCTGGCTGCATTAATAACCCGGCTTTATCCGGCCCTAATCTGCCTCTCATTCCCGCTTTCCGCGGCCGATTCTTTTCCCGGCAAAAAACGCTTTTTTTTATTTTGTCCCCGAGATTTATTGCTTCGCCGGATTAATGCGTTTGATAAATAATAACGTTTGTGATGAGGTATGTGTTTTTGAATTATGGAGATGTCTAAATGTAGTATGGAAAAAAATCTGTTGTATCCTGTAAGTAGATTTATCACTGGAGACATTTTATCCAATTGTTTATATATTTATTCATGCTGGCACGAGATAGAAATTATTTACGATTACTTACATTTTTCACATCCGCATCAGGTCTAAAAAAGAATACACATGGGTAAGAAGAACACTTATGACCGCAAAGTCATAGGTTTGAATCCGCGAGCATCGTCTTGACAGTTAACATTCGGCCTGTTATAAATATTTAATTTTTAAATCGGAAGTAGCAATACCAATAAATTTCATAAAAAATCTACCAAAAAAACTATAACACTTTTCAAAAACGATAAAAAACTGCGAATCAATTTACCCCGGCACCGCACGGGTGAATCCGACACAGCGGCTCTATCGGTCATTTTCAATTTGTAGAGGCCACGATTTGGCCTTATCGGGATTTGGCGAAGGGACGAACGATTTTAGGGGTGTTTTGACCGAAATAGATGTTGCATATTGTTATGTAAATATTTTGTTTTTGGTTAGACAGTGTGGAAACTTTTTTAATATTTATCTTTCAAAATAATTGAAACCAATATTAAAGGAAGTAAAAACGCAGAGATGTTGCTAGTATTAAATGCTTAAGTCTCTTTTTGCTTGTTATTCGTGTAAGGGTTCTTTATAGCGTTTTGTTTTATATACTAGTCCGAATAACAAAGCTAACAAAATAACAGTTTCTACCAACAATGGTTATTCCTAGTATGTCGTATAAACTCATGCCTTTTTCCAGAAACGGAAGGCAGAGGTGCTACCAGGACACCAAAGTTGCGCCTATCGGTATATAAGGCACAAATTCCTGATTCCGGGCTGGTAATGAATAGAAGCCCAATAGAAGGCTGATAATGAGTAAAATCCAAAATACGAAATATTGGCCAGTGTGTCATTATGCGTCCAAAAATTGGCTAAAAATGTAGCCTACCCTCCCTCTGCACTAAACCACGCAGATTACACAAAAATATTTACATTTCAGCATTGCTCCCCATCGCCGATAAGACGAGCGGATTCAAAACCGCTCACTCAGACAGCTTCGTAATACCTTAATTTAAATTTAAATGACATGTAAGCTGGGCGGCGCGGCGATAAAATCTCTCACATCATTACTGCACCGCCCTCCGCCCATCGCATGGCTCTAAATCATGCGTTTTCAATGTTTTGTAGTAGTGAATTGTGTATTGTATATTATTACGATATCTGGTGTAAGACTATGTCTTCTTTCGACAGGACTACGTTTTTCATGATTTTTTTCCTTAGAAAAATATCTCAGACTGTACTCAAGTCATATCCAAGTTCATAGTTATCACTCATTTTAACAGTAAAATTAAACTATTCATGACACTCATAGATCATTGTTTCGATAATCAATGACGCCTAGATATCTAATGACGCGCATGATCGGCTCTTCAACCCATCTCGATAGCAAAGTGAATGATGCTTAAAATAAAAGAATTATTAACATATACTGGAATAACTAAACACATTGACCGCTTCCGTGGCGCAGTTGGTTAGACGCCGCCTGTGAAACGTGAGGCCGCGGGTTCGATCCCCGCACCGAAACAAATATTTGTGTGATTCTCAGGTATTTGTTTCGGGTCTGGGTGTTTGTGAGACCGAAAAGTCTCTCGTAGATTTTGATACCCACGACACAAGACTTGATCTTAGTGTGGGATCAGGACTATGTATGTGACTGTTGGGTGTATTTATTTATGACATCCTAAGCATTCTTAACATAACAGGAATACCAATATTCACACCCAAGAGACATATCAATGACGGAGCGAAGTGCGATCAATTTAAAAACATAAGCTGCGGCTGATGAGAGCTTACACGTTGATAAGGGCGGCTTACACGCACCCCTGCACCCCCAACCCCTGTACCTACCCCGTAGCACCCTCCACACCCCTCACTTTAAACTTGTAGATGCTACTGATAAAGTTAGGATTATGTGTAAGTGTTATGTGTTAAGCACGCTTCGGTAGATAACATGGTCCTGTGTTAGTATAATCTTTATGCAAGAACCACTTTCTTGTTCTTAAAAAAAAACTTCTAATAAAATATGTTTTTAGTATCAAAAATAAAGATGACAGGAATTTGATAAAAAAAATAGAAAGAAGACTGCCTCGGTAGCGTAGTTGTATTAAGGTACGGTTGCAAAGCTGAGGTCTCGGGTTCGACTCCCGGGTCGGACAAAGTGATAATGGATTTTTCTATTCATCATCAATCCGGACTCGGGAATTTGTGTCCGATATGGCGATAGGCTCGCCCCCTACCACATCGTGGGACGGAACAAACAAGCCGAATTGTGGGTGTCCTGGTGGGCCTCTGCCTACCCCTTCGGGGATGAAGGCGTGAGTTTATGTATGTATGTAAATAAAAAGAATAAAAATTGAGTTGTAAAAATGTTCGACAATCATTACAACTATACATACATACATACATAAACTCACGCCTTTATCCCCGAAGGGGTAGGCAGAGGCGCCACTAGGACACCCACATTTCGCCTTGCATGTTCCGTCCCATGTACCCGTACAACTATACAGGGTGCTTTTAAACGAGTTTCGAGATGTTTTTATACCCTATCACATTAGTACAGAATAACATTCTTCTTGCTTGACCCTACAACAGTATGATTAAATGAAAGCGCTTGTAAAGTTAAAAAAATAAAAATAAACTTTTACTGATTGTAATATCTAACCTAAAACGAGTTTTATGGAACAAAACCTTCCTATAATCTTCAACTGTAACAACAAAAAATCTTAAATTGAGTCATAACTTGTGCTTTAAAAATCACTTGTCTAATTCCGAAAGTAACAAACTTTAAAAATTTATATTAAAAATAGCCAGAATCCATTAGTCAACACCGCGAAAAGTTAAAAATTAAAAAAACAACCTCCAAGTGTCCCAGGGTGGCTGCTATCAAAAAAATCTTTCGCCGAATTATACAAAAAAAGAAGTGTCGCCGAAAGAGCACAGATTAAATTTTAAGGGCACTTTTTCTAAATTAATTAAGGGTGACGGCGGGGAAAAAATTAAATGTCAAAATTACAACAAGATTCGCCTTAATTATGTCCGCTGGCACGTGGGCCGGGAACTAATTACATTTTCTTAATTTGCAAAGTTTCTACTCATTTCGAATTGCATTTGAACTTTGTAGTCGTGTTTTTTTACGCTCGCCACACTGAGTTTTGGGGAATTAGATTATGTTATCCGAAAACAAAATTGTAATCATTGTTTTGTTTTGGGAATTATTTTAGTGACTTTATTTGAATCATCTTACTCTGTAAATATTTACCTGAACTGAAAATTGCACCAAAATTGGCCGTTTTCCAACTAATTCTTATACTACTCGTTAAACGAAGAAAAAGGGAGGAAAGATGAGAACAATTTGAAAAGATAAGATATGAACCTCATTTTAAATACTGTTGTAATATAAGCGTTTAAAATATTAATATTTTAGAAACAGTCAAGTTGTTACTATTATTCACTTCCGTATAAGACAATGGGTACCTACTACCTACGTTGTTTTCTCCCGCTGTTGCTACATAAAAGGACAGACCTACCACCAATTTCCCGTTAATATCACTGTAAACAAATAGTCAACTATTTTAATTCCGAATAGAAAGTTCTCCAGCAAACAGTGTGGGCAGAGTAAATGTAGAACTAGTACAGAGCGGAGGACGGCGCGGGTTTATTGCCGCGCGGCGCAAAGCGGCCGCCATTAAAATTTTTATTCCAACTCCAAGTGGCAAAGGGGTGTATTTTTACAGTCCACCGGGGACCAGAGATGATTCACTTTATCACTTTAATATCTCTTTGTCTTTTAAAATTTGCAAATGAGTTTTTTTAATAATGCCAAATTTGTACCGGCTTTAATCCTTCCCTGATTTACGTCGTGCGTTCCGGGATAATGAAATTTGTGTTTTTCCGTTCGTTTATTAATATCCAACCCTTGTTTTTGTTGCTGTTTGGATTATTAATTATGAAAGTTTTGGATTAATTTGGTTTATCTGTTATATTTGGGTCTTTGTGTGAGGTAAGACAAGCTATTAAATTAGATCAAAATGGTTACAAACTGTGAACATTAATGAGTGGATTACTTTCTTTAAAACCATGCTTTAAATATTTGGCTGAATTCAAAATATATAGCTACTAAATCAAGAGTCAGCACGCTTACAAGAAATTCGCTTGTAAAATACAATTCATCGCTTATGGTTCCTACCTCTACATCTAATGATAAGTTGTGCTAAAGGAAGTAAAACTAATGGTTTCTTAGATTTACGCGAATGTTACACATTGAAATAAAACTATTTTATACGGATTTTATCTAAAGTAAAACTACGAAGTAAAACTACGAAGTAGAAAAGGTTAAAATATAATATTTTGTTAAAATTCATCATCATCACATTACAGTAGTACGTTATTTATAAGTAACAAGACAATAACAAATGCCAATAACACGCAGAATAATAAGATTTTTTTAACAATAATACATCGTCATACTTTCAGAAAGCATGAAATATATTCAAACTTCCCATACGTCCAAGTATTTAATCCAAAATCGTCCAACAAATTCACGTCACAGGCGTTTCAAAAAGCAGTTTTTGCATATGAATTGGATGCATTGTCCGTGCGATCGTTCCGTTGTTTTTTCCGCGTCCATTAGTACGGCCCATCGATCACAAAACACAATTCCAATTTACCCATCGGCCACAAATTCTTCAAAACGACTCGCCATCCATGCCGGAAGATAAAAAACAAATTGCATGTCGGATAGCGGTGCCGCTGTATCGCTGTTTTGATGTCTATTGTGACGTATGGTTGGCTTTTGGGATGTAGTTTGTGGCTAACAATGAAGGTTTTTATTTTCAAAAATCTTGATTAATTACCTGGTATTATTGACAAGAAGTTGCTGAAATTTTTGAGGGAGACGTCTCCGTTGTCCTGCAGTGGACTTTTAACAAATTAGCCTCTAGATTAAGATATTATTCTAGCCTATAAATATACTGCAATTAAACAATTTCAAACAACCAAATTAAATGAGAAAATTAGTGGTACAAACGACCTACCAAAAAATAGTTATTGATATATCCTGGATTCAAATTAATAGTACGCTGTGAACTTCGTATCACTAATAGATAGTAAAATCATTTAGATTTTTTTTGCCTCTATTCACCATTTACCCAGAACTACCAATCATCATAATATCCAACATAATTAATCAACGAATCTAAAAAATATAGCCGTTATTACCAGACAGATTAATAATAGGAATAAGTATTAAAATAATTATGAAGATATGAAACTAATTGCCTCGACATTGTTTGTGATTGTGTGGGCCGGATGTTATGGAGGTGTTGTTATTAGGAGGGGTTATTGTACATCTTTTACATCTTTTCTCTTGCTAACGATCATCATGAAATACATTGCTTGTACCGTTAATGTGTAGTTTAAGTTGGGAGATGTAGCGGACGAAGTCAAGTTTGGGACGGTTGATAAACATATTAGTTCGCTATAAGCAATATACTAGTTTCATGTTTGATATTTTGTATTAGACTATGTTTTTAGCAACTGAAAATTCTCAATAATTATCTGAGATGGCTTGAATTTGTTTACACTGTATGGTGGCAACAAAATAGGTACGTCGCATTTGCGTGAATCACAAAGGCGAAAAATCTCAATTACAATCAAACATCCAGAAACGAGCAAATACAAAAATCTACTATGATGCATTCACCTCAATTAAACAGCTACTACATAAAATAAATAAAACAATGAAGTATCGCCCGCCCACCGCTCATAAATTGCGCCATAATTTCACACACCGCGCACAAAGAGTGATAATCCGGCGCCCAAGTGAAGCGTGAACCTTATTAATAATGATTATATTCGTGTTTGTGCCGACGTCAGTAGTCAGTAGTAGGCAGCCTCGATGCGCTATTGATTGGCCTCGTCACTTGTCTGTGAGAACCAGAGGAATACCGACTAATGCCTTGGAATATGAACTAAATTACTTGTTCGTTTTGTATTCCTAGACTAAATTTAAATATCATTCTAATGGCATCTTAGTTTATTACTTCTTACTATAATGTACATGGACTCAGTTCTAGGAACATCATGAATTGTCAGAAAAAGAGAATCATAAAAAATTTAAGTGTGCGATAACGAGAAAAAAAAGAATAACTTGATGTTTATTTAGCAAAACTACATTTAATTGAAGCACTGTATTTGGTCTTAACCTTAATTTTTAATAATATATTTTAATGTACTACTGGATTAAAAAATGCTTTCAAACTGATCTAACCACTGGAATAATTAACATCGGGCCCTATTGCAACTGGACTTTAGTTGTCAAAACAAAAGGGTGATAAGGTACTGACAAATGACGTCACGACACGTGACTCGCTAATGATGTGTTCACGCTTCACGCCCTAAAGGGTGGACAGGGGTTTATTTGTCACTTATTTATGTAGCATAAAGTGTCAGATGTTGCTGATAATATTAAACAGAATATTTAAGTGGGATCAAGGTTTAATTTTTGCATACCATCACTAAAAAGTGACCAATTAGACCAGATTTTTACTTAATTAACGCACGCTACTAAACAAGTTTACGCTAAACTACTCGAATAAATAAACTGAACCCTCCCCCCCCCCACTGAATTTTTTTTTATTTTTTTTTATTTATTTTAGGAAAACTTACAACTAAAAAATAACAGGTAATAAATACTATAGGTACAGAAAGGTCAATTAAAAGTTTCCACAAATAGAGTCAAAATGCGCCAGATTTCTTGTACTGGCTGTTTCTACTCTGTTGATCTGTTTGCTAGCATTGAATATGATATTCGCTACTTGGACGAAAGCTGTAACGTCCCAGGAAACTCACTCACATAATGAAGCGACAGCAAAATTGACTCTTCCCTATTTTATACTTACTTTTTTTATCACACAGGCCACAGTCTGGCGCCAAACCGTTAAAGCCACGTACAGCAAGGCTCTTACATAAAAAAAATATTAATAGACTTATATTTTTATCGAAAATCAACGTAAAAGCCACGTTTACAAGCCGCACCCAAAACAATCAATCACATAAACTTATGTATACGGTTTCGAGTCACGTATGTTTCCAGTTAAAGTTAACCCAATCGAGCCGACGTGGGCCGATTTATTGTCGAATTGACAGGTTAGGAAGTAGGCCAATACAGTTACATTCGCCATATTGTTATATGTATATACTTCTATACATATTCGAGAGTTTTACAAGAACTTGGTATGGGAAGTCAGGGCATAAGGGAGCGTATTAGAATATAACATAATATTCTCGAATGGGTTAATGTCGTAGCATGAAAATTTAAGGTTAAAAACATTTAACATTTTGCAACATTTGGTTAAAAATTATGTTCCGTCGAGCCCATGAAAGTTTGAATAAGGATAGGTAGAAAAAGAAGATTTTATCGTTATTATTTACTCAATATTAAAGTATCTGTCAAATACTGCAACAAGTCTGCGAAAATGTATGACCTTAATACTCCTAATCAGATCAGAAAAATAAACCACAAGAAAAAACAATAGCAAATAAACGCCAAACAACAGGTCCACAGCCTCATCCAAATTAATTAGCAATAAAACAAAATGGCCGACATGTTAAGACGTCTTTATACGCCGCCACTGAAAGCGCATTAACTACGGCCCATAACGCTTCTCGTGAAAAATAATAGTTATACACATAATTACGGACCCTCTGGAACGAGACAGATGTATACGCTTTCTGCAAGTGCGAAAGAGACAGGTATGGGGAGTCGACACCGTCCTGTAGCACTTAAGTAATTGAATAGAGTTAGGGTAAGTTGGGGAAAGAAAAGAAAGGGACCGTAAATAGAATGATGAACATACGTCAATGTGTTTGTACGGAGTCGAGTGCGCTTAATGCTAAGTACATTAGGTGCGCGGGTACTTACCAACTTATAAGTGCCTACTTTTATATAGGCGTACTCTTATGTGTAATGTTGTTTGTATGAATTGGCAAATATTTTATGGCCATGAGATATTGCAATAATGAATAAAAGTATAAGCTCTGAACAGTTATTTTATACTGATTCCACAAGATCACAAAATATGAAAGAATCATTGCTCTCACAATACACAGATTGAAAACATATCCCTGTGAATCTCACAGTTTGTCTCGGCTTCTTTTCCTGCTAGGATAGATGTAACCAATTTCATGCAAATTACGTATACTATTACATGATAATATGTCAAACGGAATAAAGCTCATAATGACCAAAATAACTTCCAAATCCAGCTGAGAACAAACCGGTAAAATCATATCGCCTGCCGAGATGATTTTCTTTTCTACCTTATGGGTTATTTGTACTACACTGGGCTTACCAAGTGCACTGTAGTTCGTTATAGCCATATTCATAGACAGTTTTAAAACTTATTTATTTATAAATACTTAATTGCACACCACACAAATTATTACATACAAAAATGTAAAGCGCATAAATATGTGTAACATGTGTGTGTAACTTATTTTAGTTATCGAATGTTTTGTCTTCTTCGCTCAAACTGAATTCAAAAGTCATTCGAAAGGGACATATTCGATAGCTAAAATAAGTTTTAAACTATGAATAAGGTGGGTAGTCTTTTAGAACAAAGAATTAAATTAAGTTGTTGCAATTCATATTATGTATAGAACACTGAAGGATAATCAATGTTGGAACCTTGCTTATAGGCTTGTAGATAGTTTGTGATAACTCCTTCAGATTATATATATCATATACTTATACATCAATAAAAAGGGAAATGCAAAAAAAAACAAAAGTGATTACAGTTCCTTGTAAGTGAAACGCGACGGTAAAAATCGTCGGAGCGTTGCGTATAAACTCGTCCAATAATAAAAAACATGATTCCCTGGCAAAACAAAACAAGCGCGTGTACAATGTGATCGGGTCGTTTGGTTTTATTGTAAATCTCTATGTTCCTGGCTTGGTTTCGGGTGGGCGCTGTATGATAAAAAATTCAAATATGTGTGTTAAATTTCATAATCTTTGGTCTAGTTTGACGTAAAAAACGAATCAAAATATTGTTTAAAGGAGATTATATGAAACATTCGTTCGAAGATTTGGCATAATATGTTATAGCTAGAGATGAAACGAGGCTGGTAACTAGCTCAAGAACACATAATACCGCATTAAAATATGGACATAATAATGTGTTTGATGTAAAAATACAGTTTTGGAGTTATTCAATGAGCACAGTTGTTTTTTAATGTTATTTTTAACAATACAACCGCATGAATACTACGAAATATTATATACATTTTTAGTATATATTTTTCTCACCATGAATCCAAATTAAAAAATAATAATAAGAATGGAGCATTAACTTAGGTAAAAACTTGCAAGTTTTCTCTATTTTATCAACAACTTATTCATAATAAACAGTAGCCCACCTTGTTCATTTCAAACGAAGACACTGCAGAACATAATCTATGTCCTTGGAGGCGCCCGGGACCCAATCCTAATTATCAACAACCTAGTTTGCGGCCATCGGAGCCTCGTTACAGATGCTGTGGCACCGCTAATGTCTTCCTTTCGGGATAGTCGGGAGGAATGAGAGGGACTTTCATCTATTTAGGAATGGTGATACACGTATTGCATCTTCTGTTGAGTATCCACAACAGAATATCTTTAAAAATACTTAAGATTATCGAGCAAATTGGCGATCCATAGTCTCTGCCTATCCCTATGGGTAACGGCGTGCTGATTATGTATGTATGTATTTAAAAATACTATCATTAAAAAGGTTACGAAATATCTCGAGTAAATATTTATTACCTATTTCATTTCGAGCAGGCTATTGCCATTTATAAATAAACCCATTTAAGGCTACTCAACACTGTTATTGCACACGTATTAGAAGAAATAATTACAATGAAACCGAGTATCAAAATTTTAATATGTCATCTGAGTGTAGTTATTCATTCAACCAGTCGACCAGTACAGTCCATATTTACCACTTTGACGAAATTTACCTAATTTCCTCATTAGTAATGATTACAGAGATGTATTGTGTAATAAATCTTACGTAACAACTAATGTATGCTTTTAAACTCGCATGCACAAGTCCCAAGACACGCGAAAACCCTATTAAGAAACCGCATAAATTTTCATTACACATCAAACAACTGTAAAATTCCAAAAATTAACATTAAATCGTGTAATTTTAACCTCTACCACGTCCATAATAGCGTCGACATCTGCTCCCTGAAACAACCAAATTTCCAGAGATTCCGGCCTAATCATGAAAATGTATTTATGACCTAATTAAAGTTCGTCCGTCGGGCAACCAGCCCCGTGAGACAGAGACGGCAATACGCCCAACCAACGAGAGCGAAGGAGACGCACGACCACCCGGGCTGGTGATTAATGAGCGTTATATGGCTGGTTAAGTACCGTGTAATTTGCAAAACGACCCTTAATTACCGTAGAACACGGCTACTATCCCCGTCTTTATCTAAATAATGAAGTATGCGCGCGTGCGAGCGGGACGGCTATAAGTTTGTGTTGCTACTTAAAAGGCGGTATTTAATGAGGCATTATGATGTCGCCCGTACAGATTAGGTTCACATGGCGCTGAAAATTGTTTACTCTCTCTTTATATTTGGCTTCGTTTGGACAAACATTTGGGCGAACTTGAAGCTGTTTTACAATGTTTGAGTTTGTCTTACAAATAGTGCAGGTATTCGTTTGTTAAACTATATTCTGCTGTTTAACCTTTTAGATATTAACGACAGCGTTTTCTACTCGGGTTTGAGGTAGTGTGCCAGCGTATATGCGTATGATAAATAGGTTTTTGTCTCATATCCGGTAATCAGTCTAGTAAATAGTTTATTTTGTAATATCATTTTCTCTTTCCGTTAAACGATTATACTTTTAAATAATTTGTGTTGTATGTTTGTTACTAATATAGTTCCTTCAACACGTAAATGCCTTTACCCCTGTAATTTCTTGGGGGTAGGCAGAGCCGCATCTGGTTGTATCTACATTTCATCGAGCCTACCTCCAGTTTTATCCTAAGATGTGAAGCGGGGCGGGTGTATCGCCATGTCGGGCGCCAAATATGCAATATTATGTTCTTGAATGCGTTACATTAAAAGGATTTTTATTTTAGTGTAAAAGAATTATACTGTCTGACTATTGGAATGACAGAGATTTTATAGTGGAAGAATGTAATTTTATTAAAATACCACTACGAAAAATATATATATTAAAACGATGTCCTTTAACCGATTATAATATTAAGTATATTTGAATACCCACTAACATCTACTTTCTTCCACAGGTATGGTTCCAAAACAGAAGAACAAAATGGCGGAAAAAGCACGCCGCGGAGATGGCGACAGCCAAACGCAAGCAGGAGGAGCTGGGCGAGGAATGTGACGACCAGGAGACCCACGAGAACGACCCTTGCAGCGACGAGGAGGAAGCCAAGAGACCACGGCTCGACCTTCATCAAATGCACCTCCCGCACCGGCAGTGATCGCTGGTCGGCACCGGCCACGCCTGTGCTGACCCAGAATTGGACAATGTGAAAGTGAATGATTATTATGTGTATCCTGAGTATGGAAGGTTTGAAGAAGCCCCGTGCGATCTGTCCAACTGGCAGAGGAAGTGTGAGGCTACGACCAGTGAGTCTGCGGATAGCGAGCACACTGAACTTAACGTTGATGACTCTCAGCCTATTAATTTCGCTTACTATCATTTCTAGCTTTTCTTTTACTTCTGATATCGTTTTATCTTCTGCTGTCAAGGATTTATCATCGATTTCTTGATTAACATCATTATTTTTAATAATATCAGATAAGCAGTTGAAACAATTAGAATGTGTTCCGCTTTTTGTCTTCGGATTTTGTTTAAGAATGTTACTGCTTTTAATACTGTATTTAAATCTATTTTGTCACTGCGTTTCTTTTAATTTCATTAATATGTATAACGTATATTGAAGAGGCTACTACAGTGAAATGTCAAATTAAGTTTTTTTATTCAGATGCTTGTTTTCGCTTAACGCTTGTTACAAAATCATCGACTTGTACGAATCTATGGATACAGTTATTTTAATGTTAGTATAATAGTTAAGACTGTTTGGAACCACTGATTAAATAGAATTTGATAATGATATCCTTAAAGAATAGAATGTCATTATGTTTTCATTGAAATGGGAATTAAATGCACTGGATTGGTGAACAAAGGTCGATTTATATCATAATCTATTGTATTTTAATAAGGTCTATTCACTGTACCTACGCAAAAAATGGTACAAAATATTGCGTATCCTAAAAAAAGCAGTGAAAAGAAATGCTTCATGGTTTGATCAGCCAAAACAGTCGCAGAAATTACAACTTGAGTTGTGTAATAATTAGTCTTTAATCAGAGCTCTCCAAACAGCCGGTTGAATTGTAAATATCTCTATATAAGTAGTGATGTGATAAATAAGTAATTTATTATTAAAATTAGCTTTTACATCGTACTTTGAAATATTGTAAATGTGAAGTCGACTTAGAAGGACCCAAAACCAGAAAAAAAATACACGATCCTAGATAGAAACGACCTTCTTTAAGAGACCTCTGTGGTCAAGGAAATGAAAAGATACCTTGGTATGGGTCTTTCTTGGTCGGTTTCTATATGTGGATTATACTCCCGGTGCCAATTACTCTAATAGCAACAGTATGTAAATATGTACGTTTTAATATATTTTAATACATTTATCTTTTCCTAATCAACATCGAAGTTTTCTCTATAAGTCAGTTAATAAAAGAATAATGGTTGATTGGTTTTACCTTGAATATCTTATCTTTTCTATGAAAAAATATTCTTAGTGTAGATTTTATTACTTTCTAAGATTTTAAAAATCCCATCTTCAAATTCTGTAAATTAAATTTTATGACGATACATTTAAGTTTATTTTATTACTGACATTATCTGTTACTTTACGCAGTCTGAAAGAGTTACTGATTAAAGTTTAAAAGTTACTGAAATATTCTATGGATATTTGTGATTTGGATTTAAATTTTATTTGAAAAACCAATCAACCATTTTCAGGAACTAACATCGAAGTCCATCTTTCCTAAAGTATATTAGTTAAGTGTATTCTTGTACAGTTAAGATTAATTTTAATTATGTTACTGTACATATTAAAAGTAAGACATGAAGTATTTTATTGTGGTCGCGTGGAAGGCAATATGTACATTATATTTAAGTAATTGTATATAGTTATTTAAACGAATTTAACGAATGTAATGTAGAATACACACACGACGCTTGGACTTTTAATTTATCATTTTTTGCATTAGTACTAGTAATATCGAGATAAATTATAAACGGACTTTTTCGAAGAGCAAAAGTTATTTATAAATATAAAAGACAATTTTATGCGGCAAATACATAAATTTCATTATTGCAAAACAGTGGAAATTAGAAGAGTATGTCGATCACCCCCCTTCATGAAAATAAAAGTGAAATTATGTATGTATTTCAGCATTTAGCAAGACGATATAACAGTATATACGCGTCGAGAATACTCGATGAATCCTGCTTGTAATATAACCTTAAAGTTATAAGTTAAAAGATACTAATGCAAAAAGTGTTAAACATTGTACACTAACAACAATCAAGTAAGTTAAAATATAAATGAGCTTCGGTAATATAATACGCTTGTAAATGCACGAAAATACGATTTATAAATAGATAACTCAGAAGCTTTGTGAATATACCCACCAAATAATGTATTGGTACACTTTACACTATGCCTTGAGAAACAAAATGCGTTTTAAGAACAAAAAAAATGTAACACACAACCCAGTTCAAATTCCATATTGGTCTTATTTTTATGAATACTGTCTACCCTTTTTGTTGAATGAATCATTTTTAAATAATTCTATTAATTGCCATAAATATCAAAATAATTTTTTTTAATATGGAGTTACTGACACAGTTTGTATATAACAATCTTAAAAGTTACTGAGAAAAGATTAACAGTTACTGCAATAAGTTGTTTCTTAGGGAATAGTTACTGACACTGACTGTTCACCTGCGTGAGTGATGACCTATGGTTGAAATAAATGGTTAGTAAAAATATCATTTCAATGTTTTATTTTGGTTATAATTTTACCCCATTTCAATGTTTTAAACAAATGCTTGTAGTGTATTTTATAGGTAATTCTGTAGAATAATGTAAGAAATTCTTTGACTGTGAAAATAGGTAAAGATAAATAAATAAATACACCCAACAGTCACATACATCGCCCTATACACATCCTGGCTCCACACTAAGATTGAGTCTTGTGTCGTGGGTATCAGGAACTACGAGAGTCTTTTCGGTCTCATAAACATACAGACCCGAAACAAATATCTGTTGTTCACACAAATATTTACCTCAGTGCGGCGATAGAACCCGCGGCCTCTCTTTTCACAGCCGGCGTCTAAACAACTGCGCCACGAAGGCTGTCAAAGAATAATTTAAGAAATTAATTGACCGTGAAAATAGGATCACAGAAATTTGGACAAATTAAATGATTCTTGATTTCATGGGAGGACAAATAAGAAGACTTAAATAAGAAGCTGTGGGTTCGATACCCGCATAAATACAAATGTGAAATCAAGAAGTTACGAATCTGAGTTCTTTGGGATCAAATTTTAGTAGTTAGGTACTGATAGCTACGACGATTAATATTTCAAATGTTACTTGGGCAATTAGGTGATATTGATTCACACTGCGGTGATATTAGAAATAAGTGAAACAGCGTTAATTGGACTTTGGATTCACCAAGGGTTTCGGCACTAAAATTCCTTAATTACTTCAGTGTATCTAACTACGAATTTCAATAATTAAATTCCGCCAAATCATATAATAATAATGGAATAAAAGCCTATTCAGGAATGGGTTGACATCAAATAGCATAAAACTGATGACATTTTTCTCCAACTAAATAAACGATATTAGGACAACGCCAGATCCCAGAAGGTGGGCGGACGACCTGGCTAAGGTTGCAAGAAGTCGCTTCCAACAGGTCAATGTGGATATCATTGGGGGAGGCCTATGTTCAGCAACGGATTTCGTGTGGCTAAAGAGAGAGAGAGATAAAGTAGTACAATGCACCTGATGGTAAGAGAAGTTAGATAAAGTATTTATGTGAGATGGCTTTCTCTCACCGATTGAAACAATTTTGCCATTTTGATTGTATTCAGCTATACACGGAATTAATCTGATCTAAACACTTATGTAGGTCAAGATTACGAGTTCATAACCTCTGCACACGATGTGTTTTGTATGAAATACGGTTGATGGATGATGAATGTAGATGTGCAGAAAATCTTATCCTAGTTTTTGATACATCTATAGCTATTTGTGTCAATGTGTCTTAGAAATTAAATTAAAAGGAAATGAAATGTATAATAACGTGGAGAGAGCCTAGGGACCTCCAAGGGATAAAGATACTAATTTAGATACAATAGCAATATAATATAGTTTACGATACTACACATAATATAGTAACTTAGTAAGTCACATGAATATTTTTTTACAAAATAGAGATTATGCCAATGTTATTAAGTGATCACAAAATCCAACAGCAATTAAAACGGCTCCATTCACCTGTAGCTGTATACTTAGATATTGCTGGCTTGGTCCTTAGTCCATCACAATATCCAATCACTTAAACACTGATACGCCCCATTAACGTCAATGCACTTATTTTAAACAAAATTACATCTCTAAACATCCTCTCAACTAAATCGTAGTCAACACTCGCGAAACTAGCAAAAGCAGCAAAACAATTAAGAAAGTCAATTTCTTTTGCACAAAAGACTTTTGAAAGCTAAAAGCTAATCCGAACACGACCAGTTTAGAAAGATCCCCGCTTCCCGCCCACCAACACGAGTACATACAATACGATCGCAAGAATCGAAGGCGACGGCAAAAATTGTGTTACCATGACAACTGCGCGCCAACCAAATACTTCAACACGCTCCTTTTCTACATCTGTATAATGTAAAACACGAAAGGGATGGCAGACACCCCTATCGGGTGGTAGGGGGTGTTTATCGGGGGTGAGCCTTCATTTGTTGCGGCGATAAGGTGGCATCTACCGTTTATTTATGACTCCATTTTAAAGTGAGGGCTTGAAGCAATTCGGCGATTGTGTTGGCGCGGATTTTGTGCGGATAATGTACGGATTTGTTTGACACGCGCTGATTTAGACACATTTCTTTGTATATTAGATTATGTGGTAAGAATTTACCTTAAAGTATGCTAGAAATGTTTCTATATATGGTATCCCAGTTTGTCATAACAGTAAGGTAGACAAAATCGTGTAAGGCCTATTAATGTGACGAAATATTATAATTGTTTCTAAACACAATATAAATGATGACCACTTGGAATACAAAAAACTATTTGAACGTGTCAACTGACAACAAATACTGATTAAAAATATATCCCAATATTTGAAACCATATTATTCTACAACAGTAGATCAAACTTAATAAATCGCTGGGATTGTTTTAGTTGCGAACTCCTTGGGACATTCTAAGATAGATCCTAAGTCACTGCAGCATACACTAATGGTAAAACCAAACAAACCGCTACAAGCACTTTAATCTTATCTGGACATCCATGACCACACCTGTAATATCTAGTGCATTTTCCCAAAGATCCAGACCCAATTTTCAATCCAAAAAGATTATAATAAAACTATAAAGTTTAATAGTTTTATCGGCCAGATTAATAGAGAGACATGAGGTTAGGAAACAAAGAGGGTACGCGGGCGTGTTGTAAATATTCGTATAATAAAACATAATGCGGCATAATGTGGAGTACGGCGCGGACTGAGCGCTCTGACGGCCACACACTGCGATCTGAGGCGTATTCTGTTGAACCAGAGCAGTCAACAGTCGATAGAGTAAGTAGTAAATTGTGCTTATTGTGATATGTGATATGTCGAACGAAATTTCGAAATATGAGGTAAAGAACACCTGCATTGTGCTAGTCAGATTTTTTATGGTGTTATTAATGAAATGTTCAAGTAATTGAACCTATGCTTAGGCCGGGACACATATCTTAGGACTACTATTACATTATCTACTATATTCTTTCATTGACGAGCCTGGTTCCTACGACATAACAAAATTTCTTATTTAACGGTCCTTTGCCTTTTGCATTCCCGCAACGTCTGTTTACTTGATAAGCCCAAAAGATTTCGACAATTAATTGTCGTGAAAGGAATATAAGTTTGTATCTCAGGATCTAAGAAGTACATTTTTGGTCTAGCTGAAATATTACTTAATGTCAAATTGAATTAGTCGATTATACATGCATCAATATTATCAACTAAAAATATTATGTAAACACCTAAAATAATATTATCCATTTTTCCTAACTTTCATTAGCTACATTCAATTCAAATACCAAGAATGCTACACACATTTACACCAAAAAATATAGCAACAGTCACAGACATCGTAAACCTCCAGAATACGACCGCCCGCATTACGTTATAGAACATTCAGAGATCAGTGAGTGATTCACGTTGGATAAGATTTACACCTTCCATCCGATCTCGCGGTGATTTATCTACACCCAACGCCACTAATTAATAACATATATTTTATTGTCGCGACAGATAAAAACGCCGGATTAAAAACAGATTTATCGGTTCGGTCATACTTGGTTTTATGCGAATTTTTTTATTAGTATTGTTATTTTGTAATATTTCGTGTTGTAGCTTGTTTTGATCTCACAGTACATTTTTAATACAGATTTCAAATATTGCTAAGTCGTATGTGTACCTTGTCAGTCCAAGAAATTAGGTACTTTAGTCTCGTTTGTCCAGTATTCACTGGTTAAAACGTAATTATGTAAATAATGATCTTTCAAAATGAACATTTGTTTGAAATAATGTAATTATTGGCGCAATAAAATGTAGCAGTCACGATTACAAGCCCAACATTTAACATCATTTAAGGACATCAATAAATATTTAACATTAAATCATATTAAAAACCA
This sequence comes from Deilephila elpenor, assembly GCA_949752805.1. Taxonomy (NCBI): domain Eukaryota; kingdom Metazoa; phylum Arthropoda; class Insecta; order Lepidoptera; family Sphingidae; genus Deilephila; species Deilephila elpenor. Next base: position 427,178 of record OX457116.1, read on the forward strand.
CTAACCTGTACACCCGCTAAGTAATTCTGAATGACGCACTGGCACATAAGATCACAATCACACCAACAGCGAACCTTGGAGTCATGTCCTTGATACCAAAACGTCCACGCCGACTTTCTTTTTTTTCGTTCTCGATGTTTCTTGCAACTCACTCAGTACCGAAGTGACGTCGGCGCGACGCTGCCAGAGATGAAAGATTTTCAGACTACCCACATATAAAATGATAAAAATGCTCGAGGAATTATAATGTCATAATCATATTTAATTTTTAAAAAATAGGGTTAGAGTTTGTTGTTTAGAATAATGCATTGTTGCATAGGCACATGACAAATGTTGGTACCTTAAATTCAAAATTTTGCTGTATGAACGAATATGTATTTATAAGTTAATAAAACACTTTCCGGGAGATAAAAAAATATTACTATTCGGTATTAACATTAATGAGGGTAACTTTGTCCCATTTTTTTATACCTTCCTTTACCCTATATTTTTATGGGCTTAAATACAACATGTTTTTGTATATTATAAATTCTTTAGACCCAAAATATAAGCTCTGCAACGACATTTCAAGATTCAAAGTAAATGCCCGTTTGTTCTAAACCAAAGGACGATGCTCTATTGTCTTATTTTCCCAATACTTTCCCAATCACCGAACCCAATCACAAGTAACAATAGTTATAAAACGTTTAATGGCGAATAAAATGCCGCGTGTAAGTGAGACGTCAAATGAATTACTAGCGCGGACAATGACGTTATCTTGTTTGGACAGTGACGAGCTCCGTGGGTTTTACCTAACTTTCGAGTGTTTTACGAGTGTATTATTTCGTCTATCAGCTTAAAATTGAATACATTTACACTGTATATTCTTCAGACTAGACTAAGAATTGGGTTTTTTAGAACTCATTCACTGTCTCACCGAACAGACGTGAAGCAATGGCTATCGTGTTTCGTTCAGTGAAATAGATTGCGGGATGCTCAATACACCTCTCTATACCAGATTTTTTCTTTCCTTCCCCATTCCGAGAGGATAGCAAAGCAAGTAGAGTTCAAGTGTTGCAGATTTTGAGCTGGAATAATTACTTAAAATTCAAGTAAGAGACTGATATACTGATACTTACTAAAACTTCCCGATATGGCGATAGGCTCAACCCCTATCACATCATGGGACGGAACATACAAGGTGAAATGTGGGTGTCCTGGTAGCACCTTTGCCTATCTAGGAAAAAGGCGTGAGTTTATGTATGTATGTACGTACTTATGTCAAGTGAGACTGTCATTCTAAAAATGTCAGTTGTAGAGGATTCCAGTGCCCAGCACTAGACGATTATGAGCTGATAAGTAAACAGTACGTGAGTCACTTGTTCAATTGCCAGACGTATGCAAGTAAGAAGCTTTTTTCGAGCACTGCCGTACTTAGATAATTTCAAGACTCTCTCTCTCTCTCTTCAGTCACAGGAAGTCCACTGCTGAACATAAGCCTCTCCCGTGGATCGTATTTCGAGACTACGCTTGGCCATTCAAGAATATTGACTAATACTATGATTAATAATTGAGCAGGCAGGTTGAAAATAGCGGGACCACCCTCTCATTTGCACCCAATTTATTATGTAATTTTTGAAAATACAAGGACAATATATCTCATCATTTATCAACCTACACGTATACAATCAAAGTAACAAAACAAATGTATCGCGTGGCAAGTGATTAGCGCGAGTTGGACCGCGTAACAACCTCGCTTTATGGTCCACATAAAACCTTGCTACTTTTGTTACTTATCACTTATTACTGCACTCTTTATTGTTACGGCACACAATTAAGCTGATGCGGCAAAACTGCGTTAATCATTTGTAAAAAATAATTTGAATTACCTACAAATTCTTGTAAACCAGGATCAACAATCTCTTTCCAAAATATCATCATTTAAATCTTTAGCCAAATTCCAATGTCCCTGATATATTTTTTGAGGACATCAAGTATTTTTTATCGACCTCGGGGCCTTGACCAAGTTATGTGCCAGTCTGAGGATGTAATAGTTTGGTTTTCGTGACATAAAACAATTTCACACGACTTCCTGAAGTATTCGCCACATCATAGCCAAACAGGGCGCTGCAGACGCTCATTACAAATACGATCCATTTCGCGACTCGAAATAGAAGTAAAAAAAATGTTTGATAATCTTTCCAAGTCTAATCTCGCCATAAACCGTGAAGATATACGAGGGTAATCGATGAGTAAAAATGCGAAACAATTTCGCCCTCAGCTCCAATTATTGCTCGCCATAAACGGTTGGCTACAACTCAATCAATAAACATGATCTGCACCTATGGCCCTTGTCTCGACTAATCACTAATAACAGATGCTAATTCTGTCTAGACAAAGAGGTCGCAGGTTCAAGACCAATCACTATGACTTTTGGAAAGACGTATCTTTGTGGTTTTTACGGCGTAACGTTGAAGAAGCCGGAGTCTAATAGTGAAATTGAGTATTATATAGTAATTAGCCTAATTTGACTTATAATTTTATAACCTTGTTGGCTAACATTATGCTATTTGACCAAGAACCTAATCTTTTTCGAACCTAGACTTATATCACTAGATCAAGATGCACACCAACTACTTAAATAACCTGATCTAGAATTTGAACCTCTTCAAACAGGTCTATGTGGAGATCAATGGGGGGGGGGGGGTATGTTTAGCAGTGGACTTCCTGTCGCTGGAGAGAGAGAGAAAGAATTTGAACCAAATCTACATCAAAAAACAAGTAATCTTAAAGAAATATTACATCTAATGAATAATATTTTTAAATTTGATCAGAATTTGCCGTATTACATCCATCCAGTCAATATAGAAATAAAAGTAAATAATGTGATAGCCCCAACGAGTGAAAATTACAATGGCGTCAATAAAGCCGAAGCGTCGAGATTTAACAACAGCAATCGCGCTGTATTATGACGAACAATTCGCAACCGTTCGCTAACTGCTGCATCGCGTATGAACGTTTTAATTATCTCATGGAATTTTAATTAAGATCCAGTAGCTTTTAGGGGTTTTATTTATTAAGAAAAGGGCTTTATATTGATTGCTGGAATTAATACGAGGTTACGGAAAGTGACTATAGTATTTTGTGATAATATTTTTTACTAACAGTCGCATACACAATCCTGACCTCACATTAAATAACATTATTAAACTACAACTGACTTTTCGGTCTTTCAAACACCCAGAGCAGAAACAAATACCCGTAGATAGAACTAATATAATATAGGTGCGGGGATAAAGGCCTTTCGTTTTACAGCCCGCGTGTAAACAACTGCGCCACGGAGGTTGTTTTATCACGAAGACGAAAGCATATTTAAGGTAACCTTTTCTTCAGAAATAGCATTTCGAACATTAGTAAATTCTATAACAGGTTCAAGAATATGTGGCTTGATTTAAAACGAATTCTTAAATAGAGGCTTTACTAAACTGGGTTCCAAAGTATTTTGGAAAATGCAAATATACATCAGCATAACTACCCCGTAAAAGCCACTATTCCGAACTGTAATATTGCCTAGTCATCAATACAATTACTCCATCTAATGAAGACAGTGTATGACGTCACCGCACAGGTATGCCTGCGTCTAACGAGTGTTTTATCACTCGGATCTCACTGGAGCGTCGATATCCTCCACCATAACAGAGTTATTGTCACGGCCTCCAAGGGCTTCAATAAAAATGTAAAGTGCTGGCCGGAATGTTGTACCAATCCGTTTCTTGATATTATAAAGGACGATTATGAGTTAATAAAACGTAGTACAAATGAGAACAAAAATTTCCCACCTCTCCAAACCTATCCAAATAAATATCATACACGCGATTTTCCAAAATGATGTGCAAATAAATATAGAGTACGATAACTTTCTAATGGCTAACATTAGATTTAAAGGCCACATATTGGTTCACAAGTCGATCGTGTACATCAAATGTTTTTTGGACCCAACTGTCAATTTATATACAATATCTCGCATCTACAATTAGAATGATAAGCATCTTCAACAGGAGCTGTTATGAGTCATTGGAATTGCTTTATTATTTACAATAAAAAGAATTAGAGGAGCCAAATAGCTGGGACACAAATTAAGTGTTAGGTGAATGTACTTTCCAATTACAGATTACTGTAGTTGTTTTTAATGAGTAATGACTATTAGGATAATTGACTTGTGCCATTTTTGTTCGACTGCCTAAAGGCTTCATTTAACATTGCGAGGCCGTTACACTGCCCCAGTACGGCTTTGTTAACTCAACATCCGCTGGAATGTTGTGCTAAAACTTTTACTACAACCATGTTGGTTTCCTCCTTCTTTTACTACTAAAATAATACATATTTTTACATACATATTACGAAAAGTCAAATTAAATATCAGGTATTATAATACTCGGTCCCACTACACCCAGAAACTCATCTCAATCTCACCGCGGAACTCAAATTCGTTGCTTCTCTTATTACAAAAGCTTTTGTTTTACCTTTCGGTGTGGTGCTGACATTGCCAATTACACCACTATACACTTTTCCTTCCCAAATGCAGCTCTCAAACTTGATCTAACAAAGGACCGAAACTCCTGTCCAGCACTTGACACTTATCGATCAAAAGTCAAGATTTTAACTGTCGCGTGTGACGATAAAGCACCGATGCTCCGAAGCATTAAAACATTTTAAAATGCTATAAATAATAGGGTTTAACGAGGGCCCGCTCGCTCATTAATCAACCGCTCAAGTAAAGGCTACTTTTTATTACATGTAAATGACTGAGGGCTGTTATTCACTCCCAAACTTGTTTTTACTTGTAAAACAAAAGAATTTTGACTGTGTTGCTTGCTTCATGATAGGGCTTTGGTTAGTTAATGTCTTATTATTAGTTATATTCTTATGAGATCACTATATAGCATAAAACCCACTTAAAAAAATAACATACATTCATACATAAACTCACGCCTTTATCCCAGAAGGGGTAGGCAAAGGCGCCACCAGGACACCCACATTTCGCCCTGTATTTTTCGTCCCATGATGTGATAGGGGGCGAGCCTATCGCCATTCCGGGCACGAATTCTTGACTCCGGACTGATAATTAATGAATAGAAAAACCCAATATCACTTTGCCCGACCCGGGATTCGAACCCGAGACCACAGGTAACGTATAGTCGTACCGTAGTACAACTACGCCACCGAGGCAGTCTGTCATATATTTACCATACTGGCACTTTCTTTACTTCACTATAGAGTGGTATCCTCAAAACTTTGTGGATGTGCGCTGTGTTTTATTAACCCGTAAGAGCACCAATAAATGTGATCTTCTATAACCAAGGATAATACATATATTTTCTATAATATGTACATAGCACATAATGACCTGGTGCTATAAATGTATCATTATTAAATTATTATTAATGAACCACTTATTGTCACACGTGTATTTAATTCATCACCCATTTCACCCACAAAAAGTATAAAACATCAAAGGAAATTATGGTTCTGTCATCATCGTATTGTTTTCTTAGTTGTATAAGGTGCATCGGTTAAACTGTCAACGATATAATAAAAAGGAGCTACGCTTGGGGTTTTGTTTTAAACCAAACATTAGCGGGAGGAAGCACTTTTTATAGCAAAAATAATAAAAAGTTTTTAACAATGAGGAACCCATCAAAAACAAAAAAATGGAAAAACATGTCAAGTCTCGTAACGTTTTTTCACTTTAAGTTGTGATTTAAGTCAGCTATTTAGTTAGCTTCTATGAAAGCATCTATTTAACAACTTTGTTATAAATGGTCATCTAATAATTACCTATAAATAGTTATAACGTATCAATATTTGACACCTATTTCCATAACAATTATAATGACTTGCCGCTCGGATAACACATTGTTCAGTGAGGCATACGCAACGACTTTCCTTCAGATGAAAATTGAGATGAAAAACCGGCAGTTTTCTACCTCATTTCTTAATACTACCTCAGTGGCGTAGTTATATTACGGTACGATTACAAAGCTAAGATCTCGAGTTCGAATTCCGTGTCGGGCAATGTGATATTGGATTTTTCTGTTCATTATCAGCCCGGAGTTAGGAATTGATGCCCGATATAGCGATAGGCTCGCCCCCTATCGGGACGGAATATACAAGGCGAAATATGGGTGTCCTGGTGGTGCCTCTGCCTACCCCTTCTGGGATAAAGACGGGAGTTTATATATGTATATACTTCTTAATTATAAACAAAATGATTTCAAATCAATCACTGCCTTTCAATTTGTGGTGAATAAAATATAAATACGTGTAAAACATGGCTCGGGTCGTTCACTGAACAGAACAACCTCAATAAAGACCCTAAATACCAATCATAATTTTTACAACGCAATCATTTCGACTCCATCGTCCTTCGCAAATTAAATTTTATATCTTCAACTCGTCATTTTTGCCAATTATTTATTCAGTTCCTACGTATATTAATCACACATTCCGTATTTTGTGATGTATTTTATAGCTTAGGCACGAGAAACCCAAGCTTTTGTCATACAATTTAGACTGTCTTTTTTTCCTTTTCTTATAACCAAATTATAGTTGTCTCCAAGAAATTCCTTGAAGCGATCAAATTGCCACAATGTAAGTATTACATCATTTTTTCCACATCTTAAATACCTAGTAAATGAATTGTTGGCTATTGAAAAAGCATCGATTTGTCATCAATATGATGACTTTGTGATTTACCATAGGATTTTTAATGACGAAAGGGTTCCTTGGTTTAAAATGTACCCACTTTCAAAATATCCTGTATTACTTTAAATAAATTACTAATTTTAATCTCGATAACAACTATTCCACAATTACTTTAACTATTACACTTATAAATGAGACTACCTTCAATATAATAACTCACAAAAACCCAAACAAAATTTCACATAAAATATAAAGCCTATGAAAAGTGACCTTAAAACCGGCCATATAATAAACTATTAATAGTATTTAAAGCCGAAACTCAGCTCATTAAGGGCAGGTATCCACACATCCGGCGCGGCCGAAGCCGAAAAAAACGAATCAAAAGAGCAATAACTCAACCATATTCAAAAGACCTATAAATCTGGCATTAAATAACTCCATCCGTGGATATTGTGTTACATTTTTATTTGTGCGGTTTATACGTGGAGCTGGCCAGGTTTATAATCCGACGCAATAAAGTCGGCATAAAACGGTAGCCGAAAGGATTACCTATACGTTTGTATCAATGCAGCGCTGACGGGTTGCAGAGTTGGGCGTAGCTTGATAAATATTATCGATGATTTATTTCAAAATTACCTAGTTATTTCTTTAATTGCTAAATTGTTTTTAAATGGTATAATGAATTTACAGGCACTTCAGACTAAAGAAAATGGTGTGCATCAAGCAGAATGAAAGCACTGGCACACAGAAAACCACCATAAAAAACAATTGTGTTATACACATCCCGCTTTTATCCCAGAGAGGGTAGGCATAGATGCTACCAGGATACCCATGTTTCGCCTAGTGTGTTCCGTCCCACAACGTTATAGCGGGCGAGCCTATTCCCATATTAGGCACAAATTCCTGACTCTGGGCTGATAATATAGAAAAATTCAATATCGTACCGTATTACAACTACGCCTCCGAGGCAGTCTCTTGTGTTATAGATCTTGTTTATAAGATTTCTCCGTAACTTCTACTGTTCCTCTTTTAATAAATAAAATACATAATTCTTCTCATTATTAAAATTACTATTATTACTTATTATTACTCATTATTATTATTACTTATTAAAATACATATTTCTTTCTCCTTCTCATAAATCCATCCAATGGTTGTCTGGTAGAGATTGCCTTAGTGCGATAAGACCGCCATTTGTACTTTGTTATTTTGTTGTCTCTATACCTATTGTTATATTTATTGTGTACAATAAAGAATAAAAATAAAATAAATAAATAAATAAATAAATAATTTACGTATATTTTCCGCCGTAGTCCGCCAACCCGCACTAGGCCAGCGTGGTGGACTATATGGCCTAACCACTCTCAATCGATTCTCTCGATTGTAGAGTAGGCCCGTGCCCTGCAGTGGGAAGTATATGGGCTGATATAGATAGACGTATATTTTTAAACATTCGAGTTACAAACTAATGTCTCATAATAAAACTACTTTCCATAAAACCACTCCTGAAACGCAAATTAATTAACAATCTCATTACAACCTCATAAAATAGAAATGAAAACATAACGCATAAGTTTCAATAATAATATGAGATTAAACCGCATATTTATCGATAAAATATAGCTCCGAGCTATGACGTTACCATCCCTACCATCATAATATTAATTATAAATGATTCAGGCATCATTAGCGCAGGCCAAAGAGCAAGCACAACATAATAATTATGTCTGTCCCGCTCGCACGTGCCTCTCGCTCGCACCCGCACGTCATCCGACACTGTTATTGTAATGTGAGAAAACTGATGGAACTCGAAATTTGTGTAATTTTAACACGCTAATAAATCTACAGGCTGATTTGAAGATCGTTAACATGTCTCAAGTTTCTTCTTAGTTAATACAATTTTGATTGCTTCTTTTATTATTCTAGATTCGTAAAAAGACAATCTGGTTATTCATATGTACTTCGTTTTTGTGTAATGGAGTAAAAATATCACAATCTTTGAGCAAATAATATTTTCAAAATGTATTTTCAGAGTGGAGAAGCTGGAGCCTAATTATCAGTTTCCTTTATTTACTTCGATATAGTAGCCAACATACACGATTTGTAGATGTATAGGAAATTCGAAAATATCCTGCCTATTAGCGAAAAAAACCTATGAGCCCAAAATCAGGCTAGAGTTATTAAACTAATACCGAACAATAACGTAGGGAAAGTCCATACTCAACAGTGAGACGAGTAGGTATTTAAAACTTATCTCGACGCTCTACATTTCATATGCTTGACTTTAGTAATAAAGTTACAAAAAAAATTATAGAATTTACAATCAATGGTTTATTCGTTTTACGAGCGAAATGTAGATTTAAACCAAATAACTTCGATGTTTAACCCTCACCTGGTGCATTACTCCTAAATAGAACCAATAAATCCGCTTCGCACGTCAAAAGTCATATCTACAATACATTTTTTTATGTACCAAACTAATAAAACTTTATAAAAACCACCACAGAATCACAAAACCCACCCCCTATACAATGCGGCGCGCACGCATGTTTTTTTTCTTTTTTTTTTTCTTATACCTGCCACTTCCTTCCTACAACGATCCATTACCGTGACATTCCAACGCTTTGACAGCTAAATGGATACCTTGACACTCCTGTTAAGTTACACTTTTCTATACAAAATAAATAAAACCTTATCTACGAAGATGTAGAAACAATATTTGACTGGCAAGGTTTTCGGCTAAGCGTATGCTGTGATGTTTTTGCGTTCGGCCAAATACTGTCTCACCCTTAACTGAGTGATGTTAAGGTTGAATTTTACAATTTATAAGTAATTTTTACTTATATTTACTTTACATCCTTAATTTTGCGTTTAATAATTGACTAAAACATTTCAAATGCAATAATTTTAAGGCACAAATTCGTCCGACAAATAACTTTCTAACTATTTCATTTATATAAACATAGCTGACAGTGACAACAATTCCTTTAAATAAACATTTTAACCCTTATCTTCATAGAAACAGAGTTTAACTTAGTTTTCCATTTTTGAAATATTTTTTTTTAGTAACCCAAATGATCGGTGCCACGCCGTCTGTGAGACGGGTCGTGGATACAATTTTTTTGGGTGTTTTTAAATAGTTGCAGCAAATGATGCTTGATGACGGGACATCGTTAAGGCAATTAGTTTATTGAGCCAAATGATTTTACAGTCCCAGAATTAATTAGTCATTTTGTTCAGGGGATTTTTTACAAAGTTTATTTTTTTACGTCTCATTAGTATTGGAGTGAACCAAGCATATCGTTTACAATACTATTTTTTTCCGCAGGGGTATGTAAGACTTCAAAGTATAAAAAAATGTTGACCGATTATGAAATATATCGTAAGCGATACTGCAGACCTAAGAGTTTTGGTAAAGGATTTCAAAGCTATCTAAAGTCTATTAACTTGGCCAGTGTGGATTAAAAAAGACCTACATAGTACTTCAGAAAGCGTAGGAATTCCTTTAAAAATATTATTCTTGTCAATCTAGAACACGAATGAAAAGTCATATTGCGCTGATTCATGTAGGTACTCGTAGAATAAGAGCAATCAAAAGTTCATAATTTCTAAGTAATAAGTTTGTTATTTTTATTTATAAGTAATAGTATTGTATTTAATTATTCACATTTGGTATCCCAAGATACAGGCTTAGCCTAGTTCGGGTTTCGTAAGTAAAAAAGAAAATAAAAGTCTTTAAGTTTCGTTTAAGATATTTCCTGTTTTAGTCTAATTATGTTTTATCGAATTGTAAACTGAATTCTGTCGTTAATAAAGATTAAAAGTATAAAAATCTTAGAATATTAATTTCAGAAACGTCCGTCAAATAACCGACAATATCAGCCAAGTGTATTACAGTTAATTCTATCAAAATACTGAGAATCAGTCGCAACACAGCAGAAGGCGAGACATTAATCCCCAAATCCAATAACACGTGAATGGGCCGAATGAAAGTCAATAAGGCAGCGACAATTGCCAACAATTATTGCAAAAACCTAGTTTCCTCTACTCTTGTTGTAGGCTGTAGTTAAACGTGTGACTTTTTGCAAAATGTCTATTATTGTTGTTAATTTTGGGCCACTTTTGTAAAAAATTATAGTGACTGAGGATGGATTAGCAGACGAGAATCATGTTGCGTGTTATTAGAAGGATGTAGGTATTTATGGTCAAACAGGGAATCTTACTGGATAATTGAGACTGTCATTTTAACTGATTTCCATCTGTGCCAAGTCTTTAAAACATGTTTTATTACATAAGATTCTTTCCTACTGTCAATTTTTCATGTTCAACCCGTTGCCCGGTATTAGCCCTCCGAAAACAATTTTCTGTTATTTGTTTCTTATATCCTATTTTATTAATACCACTTATTACACATTTACAATACATTACGTCTTTCTCCTAAAACTCTCTCACTTTATTTAACATCCAGTTTAGTTTGATTATATATCAATAATTGCTTACTAGCAGTTTCTAAAAATACCACCAATTCACACTTCACCAGCAACACATACGTCACTTAAACTCGTCACAAAGCTCGGCGGAAACGCGTCACAAAGCTTGCACCAGTCAAAAGCTTCAATGAACTTTTTTCTGCTCATTCATAAATTCTACTAGTTTTAATGTAGCGTACGGCGATTGTCCTTTTTGTCCGTTTCGAGTATTTTTTATTGTCAGGCGAAGGAAGTGACCGGAACTGTTTCGCTGTAATGAATGGGATAATGGTGGTGCGCCCTGGTGTGAATTACAAGGATGGTATGTTTTGTGTAGTTAACTGGCTTGTATTTTGTTATAAGGGGTTTGTGGAGCGGAATCAATATCAGAATCAAAATAGGTGCTCTTTATTTAACTCTTGGGAGAGGCCTATGTTCAGCAGTGGACGTCCTTTGGCTGATGGATGGATGGATGGATGATTTAACTTTACCCGCAGTGAGATAATTGTGAGCCCCACAATTATTTGTCTCGCGTCTGGGTGTTTGAGAGACCGAAAAGTCTCTCGTAGTTCCAAATACGACACAAGACAAAATTGATCTTAATATGGGGTCAGGACTATGTATATGACTGTTGGATGTATTAAGATTAATTTAAATAGTGTTTCAGAAAGTGTTGAATTGTTTGATGCTCTATCGGTATATAGATAATTAAAGATATAATACCTATAGTAACATCCAATTCAGAACGAGCATACACCTATTACCTATTCTAGGCTCCACAACGAAAGACAAAGAAATCTCCCGGTTTTTACCGATAGTAGGAAAATTAAACAGCTTCAGAAGGTTAGCGTGGCTTAAAGTGTCTACAGCATGACAATAACTACTCTGTCCAATTGTAAATATTTTTGCCCTATGCACATTCATTTTTAGTGTAATATCAGTCACTATATTACCCGAACACGACACACAAGTGTGGATCACACGTATTAATTCTATTTAGATTAAATATTAAAGAGATTGATAAACTTCAGTTACTTTGCAATAATGGAACCCGCAAGGTTTACCTCAGGCACTGATATTGAAAGAATTTCTACGGTATATAAAGTCCGCCAACCCGCACTAGGCCAGCGTGGCGGACTATGTGGCCTAACCCCTCTCAATCGTTCTCTTATTGTAGAGGAGGCTCGTGTCCTGCAGTGGGACGTTTATAGGTTGATACAGTACAGTACTGATATTGATAAGCATGACACATTTCAAATATTTCTTTCCATATTCCCATGTAACGAAAAGCATATGAATACCCGAGTATCCTAGTAATGTAAATAAACAGTGAGGTGTGAGAGCACACATTAGTTCCGTGTTGTTATAGGACGGCGGTGTCACTGCCAGGAAACTGTCACCATGACAGCTTGTCAACGTGGTCGGATGACGTTAATAGACCCTGCTAATTACTAAAATAAGTGGTAAAATAAATATTAAATAATTTCATTTTTATTGTCTTTGTGTGTGGGGGGAGGGGGGGGGCAGTAGGGGCAATCTAAACGAAGTAGCTTGACGCTGATCGATTCGATTATAAGTATAGATCTGATAGAAAGCAGATATATTCAGACTGAGTCTGAAACACGACATTATTGCAAGGGTCTCTATGATGGATTATTTGTTTATCACTGCAGTATCGGGTGGTGATTATCCGGTCGATTAAGATTGTCCTACCACCATTTATTAAGTTGTTCTCACCCACAACATTTCACTCTTTAAACAAAATTTGAGCAGCTATAGTATGGACATGACTATATTTCTGTCTAAAATTATTTCTCCTCCTGTCACTCCACCGCTCTACTAAAACACATCCCCATTCATACCAGAAACTATAACGAGTGAACCCATTTAACAATTCTGTCCATCCTGTTACATTATAGGCGTGATCTCCTATATAGGTACATTCTAATACGCAATAAAAGCAACTTGCCGTGGTAGCTAACGATGCACTAAAAAATGCACCTTTGTGAGACGATGTCAATAAACTCCGAGCCATAATATCGTTTTAACATTTAATACACCGTCGCACAAAACACTACGGAACTCTTTTATTTTCCATATTTGGGGGTCTGCGGGCTTCACTACAAATTTATTGAACCTTTTGTAGTAATTTTTAATGCGCCAACACGCATTGGGCCAGCGTGGAGGACTAAGAGCCAAACCCTTCTCAATCGCAATTCTCAGTCAATTCTCAGTCTTAATTGTAGAGGAGGGTCGTGTCCCGTAGTAGGACGTATATGGGCTGATACAGATACAGATTATTAATAATATTCGAAGAGAAAAATGTAGTTATATTGTTGTCAAAATGGGATACGAATGGGATGGACAAAAGACAGGAGGAGGAAAGCAGTATTGGTCCTCTGGCAATTAAAAAATAATTCTTATGTTAGGTTGGCGCAATCTTATTTTGAAGCATCTACCAGATGGGCATAGTATTTGTCCTTTGAAAGGATACAACACACAAAATATTCAGATGTTCATGTTCAGTTTAAAGCCCATGGTATTCTCAGCAGCCAAAATATTAATAATCAACTAAATTAATAATATACGGAACCAAAAATGAGAAATAAATGTAGGATCGCTCGTCTCAATACCGGTAGCCGACAATGGCCACTCATTTATCAGACTCGGCTTACCGCTTTTGGTTTCTTTGGCGCGGGGATTTGAACCCGCTACCTGTTAGCTTCCACTGGCTACTAAATTAATGACTGCTACTGTATGTAGTTGTGTGTGTGATTATCGCTGCGACGGCCGATAGAAGTCATTTGGACATCAGCGGTAATAGATTTTGGAGTTTGTAACAATCATATTTGGTATATAATTTAGGAGTGAATTTATTTTTCTGATTTTGACAACCTCCGTAGCGCAGTTGGTTAGACGCCGGCTGTGAAACGAGAGGCCGCGGGTTCGATCCCCGCACCGTAACAAATATTTGTGTGAGCTATTTTTTTCGGGTCTGGATGTTTGTGAGACCGAAAAGTATCTCGTAGTTTCTGATATTCACGATACAAGACTCGATCTTATTGTGGTATCAGGTCTATGTGAATGTTGGGTGTATTTATATATTTGTTTATCGCATTCATATAATATATGTGTTGTTTATAAAATATGAGTCATGAGTCATGAGGCACGAGTCCAACAAACGTCCAAACGCTTCACGCAATTGTAACTGGTCACCGCCACTCATGGACATTTGCAACGCTCGAATCACAAATGCATTACCTGTTACTTGACGTAATATTTTTTATCAATTGAAGAACATAGAAACAACGTCGAATTTTGAAATAAAACAATTGTTTACGGATTTTATCGCGCTGACCACGATAGCTGTAAAGCAATCGAAACGTCGGGAAGTTAATAAATGTGAAAATTAAACCAAATCGCGATAAAATCTGTAAAAAATAGTTTTATTTCAACGTGTAACATTCGCGTGAATGTAAAAAACCATTAAACGTAGAAATTTTTAAATTATACGTTTAAACAAAAATATATTCAAATTAAACGTTTAGGTATAAAGTGAGCGAATACGCGGAGATGTAGAGACGACATAGCGCCCGTGCTCACTCACTCAGGGTTTAAACTGCTGGGCTTACATGTAGGACTAACTAAATCTTATAAAAATATTACATGAGTTGTTGTTTATAATGACGCTTTTAGTGTCTAAAAATAAATAAATCTATCTCATCTAACTCTATAAAGCCTAACACTACAACCTCAACGTATATTGGCAGTCCGGCTGTAACAATAGAGGTCACGGGTTCGATCCCCTGAATAAGAAAAATATTTGATTGCCCCACAAATAGTTTTTCGCGTTGTATTTATGTTTTTTGTTTCTTATCGTTTTTGACACCCATAGTACAAGACTGAATAAGTTTGGCTGCATTATTTATCTTCTTAGTAAAGTATGCTTCAGTTGTTTAAATAAATAGATCAGTGACTTAATTTCTTACAAGTAGAGTATCACCGCAGTCGAGTTCATTACTGCAACCTTGAAACCATCCGTACCCGGACGGTACTTTTCCAGCGTTCTTTTTAAAACGCGCATGCAATCTTTGGAATTAACTTCCTGGTTCGGTGTTCTCAAAGCGCTATGACCTGTCCTTCTTTAAGCGCGGCTTGAAGATAGCATCTCTTACGGTAGGCAGTGACCTGGTGGTGCTGGGCCCCTGGCACTGCGAAGGTCCATGAGCGGCGGTGACCGCTTGCTATCAGACGTGTCGTATACTCGTTTGCCTGCTAAGGTTGATAAAAAAAAGTTACGCATGGTATTTTGACATTCCTTCTTATCCTCATTGATACAAATGCCACATTTTTTTAACATACATACATAAACTCACGCCTCCATCCCAGAAGGGGTAGGCAGAGGCGCCACCAGGACACCCACATTTCGCCTTATATGTTCCATCTCACGATGTGTTAGGGGGCAAGCCTATCGCCATATCGGGCACAAATTCCTGACTCCGGGCTGATAATGAATAGAAAAACCCAATATCACTTTGCCCGACCCGGGATTCGAACCCGAGACCTCAGCTTTGTAATCGTACCGTAGTACAAATACGCCACCGAGGCAGTCATGCGATAATGGCACACAATTCTCGCGGCGAGAAACTCACCCGTGTAATTAGCGCTTAAATGTGTCGGTAGATAATCAATTTCTTTTGCATTGCACCTAACTTAAAATACACTGTGCTTGCTTCCTTCTAGTGTAAAAATCATACCTTAAATACATACATACATAAACTCACGCCTTTATCCCCGAAGGGGTAGGCAGAGGCGCCACCAGGACACCCACATTTCGCCTTGTATGTTCCGTCCCACGATGTGATATGGGGGGCGAGCCTATCGCCATATCGGGCACAAGTTCCTGACTCCGGGCTGATAATGAAGAGAAAAATCCAATATCACTTTGCCCGACCTGGGACTCGAACCCGAGACCTCAGCTTTGTAACTGTACCGTAATACAACTACGCCACCGAGGCAGTACCTTAAATAATACCTTATAAATTAAGTAATGCGTTATTAGTCGATAATTTTGGCTATATTTTTATGCCAAAATAGACCTTATTGCTAGGACTTCATTGGCTATTTATTGACTGCAAAAGTAAAATCCTCGGCGGAAGCATTCAACCGTGGACTTTTTGAAAACATATGATTAAAAATGTATAACCCTCTTTTCCATTTCAGGTCTTCATAACTTTGTTATGCATCGAAATTACGGAACAATACAAAATCCTGCCACGCCTCTTCGAGCCAGGTTTAATCTACGCTCCGAACCAAAAAAACTACAAACCAGAACCGAAGTACAGGCCAAGATATCCTCAGCTGCCGAAGATAACGCGACCTGACTCTTTGCACTATGTGATAGCACCATAATGTTCTTCAATGTTTTGTAGCTGTAAAATTGTATGGTAAATTGATGGATCCGAATTTGAGCCGCAGTGGCGCAGTTATACGCTGGCTGTGAACGAGAAGCCGCGGGTTTGAGGCCTGAGACAAATTCTGGGTGGGTCAGGGTGTTGTGATACCGAAAAGTCTCGTGTAGTTTCCGATACCAACGACACAAATATATATCTCACTATGTGTGTGATTGTTAGGTGAACATAATCCTTCAAATGAATTCTTGAAATTATTTTTAAATGAATAATTGAATGCCTTTAACAAACAATCGAAACGGTTTTGCAAATAAGAAGTGTTTTGAAGCATGTACCTTTTAATGATTCAAGTATTTCATACCATCATAAATGACTATTATGAAAGAAAATTAATCATAGTTCGAACCGTTAAGCATTGTCATTATAATTAATTGATTGATCATAGAAATAACTGCAAAAGTGTTATACTAATAACAGTATTCTTTGATATTTCAGTATTAATATATTTCTAAAGGAAGTCTGGAGTCAATTAATATCTAATTGCAGTTATGACTTAAGGTCAATAAATGCTGTAGACTATTATTAAAATATATACCAATATTTGAAATTTGCCGATTAATTAAATTAATTAGTGTATCATTCCAACAAAGTGATGAGTGTGTATGATGTTTTTAGGTGTGTTTAAATCGTGGGAAAAATATTTAATAATAAAGTTAAATATTTGACGAACTATCTTTAATTGTCTGCATTTTATTTTAGGTTTCACTCATATCACTTTATGGAGACACAAGTGAAGTAATAGGGGTGTGTCTCTGTTTACCCTTTCACAAACACAAGTGTGTGATTGAACATATTATGTTTAGATGGAACACGAACTATCACTCAAGTTTGACAATTTACATGTTTGTATGTACATTCATACAATTGTACAAATAATTAAACCATGTCCCCATGTTAACCATCCCGGGTCGGGCAAAGTGATATTGGGTTTTTATATTCATTATCAGCCCGGAGTCAGGAATTTGTGCCTGATATAGCGATAGGCTTGCTCCTGCTGAACATAGGCCTCCCGCAAGGATGTCCACATTGACCTGTTGATAGTGGCCTGCATCTAGCGACTTCCTGAACCAGGTCATCCGACCACCTTGTAGGCGGGCGTCCAACACTGCGCTTGCCTGTACGTGGCCTCCACTCCAGAACCTCTCAGTCCCAACGGCCATCAGTTTTTGATTTAGTGTGAAATTTTTCATTCTTATTCTTTTATAATTAATAAGAAATTGTGTACCATATAAACTGATCCTAAAGTTTATAAAGAACGCACGGCACAAACAAACACGTATATATTTAATAAGTCTTTATTGCCGTAATCTGCACATAATTTACAGTGATAAGGCGATCAACAGCACATTATGTATCGCCTTATAATACTCTCGCGGCTTGCTTGTTTTTTTAAAGGCCAACGTAATCCTTATATGTGAATAAAATAATATTTTGTACGTTTGTTAGTATATTTTTCTGGAAATAAAACAATGCGATAGATTTCTTATTATTTTAACAACAAGAAACGGTTGAGTTTACTGGTGGTAGGACTCTCATATGAGAGAGGCCGCGTGGATAGGTACCACCGCAATGTCTATTTCTCCCGCCAAACACCAGTGTAAGTGCACTTTTGTGTTCCGGTTTGAAGGATATTGTAGCCAGAGCAACTACTTGACATATTGAGACTTAACATCTTAGGTCTCAGGACAGCGAGATACAGATAAACATACAGTCGAATGCCAAGCATTGCTTTGTAATTAATGGTGTTGCTACTGTTAATGAGCTGTCATCGTCGGCCCTGTGCTCTATCAAATATGAATAATGTAATGTTTAAATAATATTATATTGACTGAGGTAGATATAATTTTATTCATAGATTTTGCCTACATAATAACAGTTAAATAGGCTTCAAAATTTTGAAATAAGTGATGCGGATCTTCAGGCATAACCACTCTAAAATGGTTTACATTGAGAACATATAAAAAGCTGTTTCAGAAAGTTTCATTTTTACGCTCAAAAAGCTTAAGTTAACACGAGATCTTGCAACAAAAATTCACCAACAATTTCTAAACAGCGATAAAATACATAAGCAAAACCGCGTGAACAGTATTGTATGCACTTAATTTAATTTCATAATATTCTAACGTTTTGTTTATTTTTACGTTATTTATATGGAAATGTGCATCTCGAAGCGTATAAACAATGATTAACTGTTACTTAAATGGCAAATCTATTGCTTAAGTAAACAATGACGTCATCAATGTACCACAAAATGATAAAGATTCATATTTATACATATAAAAATGCATTTTAATTAGATTTAAATTGCATACTTTAACATGAGTTTAGGATTATAATTATTGTTCCCAAGTTGGACAATTATTTGTGTTCTTTTCCATTTATACTAGATTGCCTACATAAAAACATAAACTCACACCTTTATCCCAGAAGGGATAAGCAGAGATGCCACCAGGACACACGCATTTTTCCTTATGTATTCCGTTCCACGATGTCATAGGAGGCGAGCCTATCACCGTTTCGGGCACAAATTCCTGACTCCGGGCTGATATTGAATAGCAAAATCCAATATCACTTTGCCCGACCCGAAACTCGAACCCGAGACCTCAGCGTTGTTATCGTACCGTAGTACAACTACGCCTCCGACCCAGTCATACTAGATTTTGCCTAGGATTGGATACCTAGTATACTAACTTACAAAATAGTTTACTTAGTAATAACTAATAATATAATATAGAATCGAAATATAAAACTCAATACATTCGTATCTTTCGAGATACGACCATGACATTCCCTACCCAAGCTGAGAACCCACGTCAATCTAAACGAAGGCAAAAAAAAACTATGAAATGATTTCTAAAATCACGTAATTTCTAGTTATTAGCCAAATGTCATTCAGAATGATATTATACCAATATCGAAATTTGTCCATTTTGTCGATCGTATTAGTGTATTTACTCCATTCAGGGCAAAATCATTGATTAAATTATAGAAAGGAAATTGTACTTTATGTTATAACGATACGGTTGAATTTTAAATGTAGCCAATAGGTGCAATTTTAATAATGTATCGGTGGGAATGCAGGTTTGTATTAAAATGGTGATTTGGGGGTCAAATACGAGAAATGTATTTAGAATCTTTAAAAGTTTTGCTACATTATTATATACATATCCCGCTGTAGTTATGTCCTTTTTTATATCCTTGCTTATATCAATATTATTCAGCATTGCTCTCACATTCAATGAGGCCTTAAAATTTTCATTTATCTGGATTTTGTATTTTTATACTTTATACCAAGCTATGCACAATGCTGTCAATAATTAATAATTATTTTAAATATATCTATTAAAATCAGATAATTGGTAGAAATAATTTTATGTCTTTGTCTAATTCTGCAGCTAAGCAGCAATAATTAATAATATAAGTTATATTTGCTGATGATTCTGTTTATGGGTGACAAGCGTCACCATCAGGCAAATAATGTACACATCTAGTTATTATACATGCATACATACATAAACTCACGCTTTTTTCCCAGAAGGGGTAGGCAGAGGTGGCCACCAGGACACCCATATGTCGCCTTGTATGTTCCGTCCCATGATGTGATAGAGAGCGAGCCTATCGCCATATCGGGCACAAATTCCTGACTCCGGGCTGATAATGAATAAAAAAATCACTTTGCCCGACGCGGGATTCGAACCCGAGACCTCAGCTTTGTAGTTGTACCATAGTACAACTATGCCACCGAGCCAGTCCTCGTCATTATAGCTCATAAATAACACAGAACCAACAAAGGCAATCGATTCAAGGGAGATCCGACCCCCTTACCTTGCCTCCGGCCCTGTATATGGGACAAACGGCGCGAAAACTGGCACCGATCTATTACAAGTAATCGGATTACGGGACGCGGCGGGCCCGGATTAAGGCTCATTGTGATCGGGGAACGCTATAGCCACGTTTTTTGGGACAATACACTCCATTTCGCAATACTTTAAGTTGGTAGTGATAATATGCAGGGTATATGGTGGTGGCAGATTACTCAAGTATCTTAGAATCAGGTATAATATGTGAAGCTTCTATTTTATCTGTATCAGCTCATATACGTCCCACTGCAGGGCACGAGCCTCCTCTACAAACGATAGTACGATTGAGAGGGGTTAGGCTATAAAGTTCACCACGCTGGCCTAATGCGGGTTGGCGGACTTTACATACCGTAGAAATGATTGCAAAATCTATTTTATATAATGTTAAAATAATTATAAGTCGTTTATGTTATTATATGTCATAAGTGCGTGTTATAATTAATGTTAATAAAAAGTGAAAAATAAATAAAAATAAGTTGGGTAATATTTTTTCTGGATACATAACCGAACACTTTTTGGTTTTCTGACTAATAACTGTAGTGTTATCGATAAAAATCCATAATTCGTAATCGCCATTACCATCTTTTAGTTGATCATCCGATTGCTGCTACAATTTAATGAATTGGTCGAATTCGATCGCTGTGCGACCTCAAATGAATAAATATTATTTATTAATTATGTATACAAATTGTTTTTTTCTATTGCGATGCATGGCGAGACGCGCATGCCGTTCGCCTGATGGTAAGCGATACGACCGCTCATGAAAAGTCGAAAACCAAACATGAAACAACACCATAAATTACAAAGTATTGTTTGGCATTCCACAGCGCTCGTCATTGATCGTCACATAATTGATTAATACAACGTGAAATCATGTAGAACTTTATTTTCGGAGAAATGCTTATGTCACAGGATTATGTCACAATCTGTTGGAACCATGGATAATAGAAAAAGGTACTTAATAAATAATACTATTATACAGGGTATATCAAGACTGCGACCGAAAACGAAGCCAGGTGGTAGTATTAGTGACTTCAGACACAGTGCAAGTAAAACTTTCGCAAAAAAAATCGATATCTTTTTTTTTGTAATTTTTTACTTATCGTCGTATTTGGCTGATAAATACATAGTTTTCCTAAAATAATGATACAGACCTCTTTATTTTTCAACACTCAATGGTACGTAAGGGTTTAAATTATTATTTTCGCAAAAACTAGGCTTTTTCCACAGAAACAAGATGATTTTTAAAAAATTCTAAAAAAATATCTGTCGCTGTTTTGGTGAAATTTTTATTTGCATCGTGTCTGTAACCACTAAAACTACCACCTGGCTTTGTTTTCGGTCGCGGTCTTGAGATACCCGGTATAACACATAGGATGTTAAGTCGCAATATGTCCAGTAGTTACTCTGGCTCCAAAATGTATGTGTAAATGTACTATTAATTGGCAGCGTAACAATCAATTTTAAAGATACCTAAATTATCCCAAGCTAAACTTTATGTGCTAAAATTATTTTTCAAGCGACTTAAATTCACTTAATAAGTACAAATAGTGCAATAAAACGGATAATAACGCGAAGTCAACGAGCGTGAAACTTAATGACACATTTTTTTTGGACATCTCGCATCTGCTCGTATTGGGTTCGATTCTCGATTGTGTCGGAGACAAATTGTCGGACAGTGAATGTGGCTAATTGCACGCTTGATTTAGTTTATACTGTAAAACGCGCTGTGGAGGATGCGACAAAAATTCTTAGTAATTTAGCGATTATATTAGCGCATGGGCTAGGAAATTGGGTTTTACGACCGTAGTTTTTAAGTAAAAATCTTGTTCCAAGAAATAATAGAGTAATTATTTAGTTTTCTTTTACAAGGTTTCTAATTCATCTTCGTCCAAGACATTTTTGTAATTAATAATTCTATAATAAACATTAGTTACATGAAAATTTCTTAAATTAGTAAAGGAATTTAATTTGAAAAATAATATTTGAATAAAAATTTCGAATCAATAATTATGCATATTTTAAATATGCATTGAGCATTATTGACATTTCATGCGTCAAAAATACAGCAAGACCAATGAAAATGCGATTAAAAGTCGCAAAATCGCGTCAGAAACAGCGCGCTTTACACGTCAATCGCATAGTAAAGGTGCGTAAAGTCAGCGAGTTCGATAACTGGGCCAGCACTAATGCGCTCCTATTCACGTTAAATGGTTTATATTCACTACTTTAAAATACGAGGATATTGTAACAGATCCTTCATAATTGTAAGAACATTATACGGGAAGTTGTTAGACAGCAAGATGGTTTCCTATAATAATAAAGACAAAGCTTTGTAAAAAATATTAAAGTGGATACTCAGTGACTGTAAGTTCTGCAGTTTATAATTATGAAGATTTTTGGAAGAGTATTAGTATAACATAATAAATGCGATTACATACCGGTAGTATAAACATCGCGCATCATGTCAGCGGTTCCTACATCATTACAAAAAGTCATACATACATAAACTCACGCCTTTTTTCCAGAAGGGGCAGAGGTACAACCAGGACACCCACGTTTCGCGTTGTATTTTCCATCCTACGATATGATAGGGGGCGAGCCTATACCCATATCGGACACAAATTCCTGACTCCGGACTGATAATGAATAGAAAAATCCAATATCACTTTGCCCGACCCGGGACTCGATCCCGAGACCTCAGCTTTGTAACCTTACCGTAATACAACTACGCCACCGAGGCAGTCGTTACAAAAATCACCAGTTATATAATAATGGTATAGTGAGTAAACGTCACACAAAACAGTTATATAATACATATCGTCCTATTGAAGTCTAGTCTGGGAGTACAAGACCATGATGTAATGGATGTTTTGTTTCCTGTTACCTCTAATGGGACGCTCGTTCGTTTAATGTCGGACACCGGCCCTGCAGATTGCTAACCTTTGACTCAGCCGGTCCGGTTGTGCGATATATGGAGGACAGTATGTCAAGTGCTTTTTTGCAAGACTGTGATAGCTTGAAGAATGGTATCTGGGTGGCATTTTTTCAACATAATATATGTGTATTTCATTAAAAAACACCTAATAATGATCTATCTATCTATACGTTTACTGGCTATTAAGACAATTCAATCTCATATCTTCCTTGACGAAATCAAGTTCCATACAGTTGAGAATGCAAAAACTGAGCGAAATTACGAAAATTAAGTAGGGAAGTGGACTGTGCTCGGACTAAAATGGCGCTGTATAGAAAGAGCGCTATATAGAATTCTAACTAGCTTCTGCCTGCAAATTTCATCTAAGTGATTAAGTTCATTTAAAATACTTTATTTGGAATTTCCCACCTGTCCCGTCCCGTTATATCCCGCCCTACTACCTCAACCGTCAACTACCTCCATACCAAATTTCATCGAAATCTGTTAAGCCATTTCTTAATTCATCGCGCACAACCGCACAAACAGACAAAAATTCTAAAAATCATTGTTTTGGGTTCTATTATAAACCACATATTAGTTTTTTCTCATTTATCTTCCGTGTACAGACACCGATTTTTTACGAATTTTTTATAAGTATAGATAATCAAATATTGCAATAAAAAATAGTGAACTAAACACCAAGAAAATTAATAAGTTTCCATGCTGTACCATCTCATACTCGCGTCACATTCTTAACCCCTGTTTACTCGACTAATCACCCTTAAGGGGTGAAGGAAAACATACTAATTTGTACAATACAACCTGTGTTCTACCCCTGATTTAAGTATATTACTGTTTTCTCAATTTACGACGTTTCTTACAATACTTCAGATTAGGCGACATTTTATATTGATTTCTCTTATACGGTATTAATATCTTATGTTTCTACTATATTTATTTCTTTACCTTTGTCTTTAACTACTAGTAACTTTTTTAACATTTTTTAAAATATTAATAAAATTTTATACAATATTATGTTACTAAAATAGCATTTTCTACTAAGCTATCATTTTTTCAATGTTTCATGAAATAAAAAACATGTAACAGATCGCTTATATTTTTTTGTCGGTAATAAATGGCGCGAATATTGAAATTTAAGACTTACAAAAGTTGTATTTGAGTTGGATATCGTCGGCGCGTTTCCTTTATATCATCGCATAAACTGAACGAATTCGACGTACGGACAGCAAAAAAACACACTTTAAATACAAAGAGTGGAAAACCCCATGAACCAATGACCAACAGCTTTAAATATACTGGTCGCTAAGGCAAACTTCATACTTTGCCTGATGGTGTTGGTGTGTTATGATGGTGTGTGTGAGGTAGAACACGAATGACGGAGAACACTTGTATAAACGTATTATATTTTTGATAGCGGATTAGGTATACACAGTACAATGTTCAGAGAGCGACTGCCGCTCATTACAAATATTATTAATCATGAATATATTAATATGGATTATTGCATCACCCAAAGTGGTGTGATTGCTTAGTGGGCAATTGTCTATAAAAGGTATCTAATATGTAGGCACATCACTTCCCTTCCATTTAAAAAAAATAAAAATTAGATTGTAAAAATTGCAACATATCGATTAACATTAAATATAAAAGTTAAAAAAAGTAAATGAGAATAAAACTAGTATATAAAGATAAAAAAATACGCTATTCGATTACAATTATACCTATGTATATACGAAACTGCACATCACTTATAACACAAACAAACGCACGCAATCCGACTTCAGGCTACGGAGTATGACGCTACAGGATGTGGTGGGTCGCGTCTACTGCGACTAGCACGCGATCCCTGCAGCTCTCTTCTTAGGTGCTTGGTGTATTTCTTCTTGCAAAATTTCCAACCAATGTAAGAGATGGTAATGATGAGCGTTGCGATGAAAATAATCGCAATAAAGTTCAGCTTCTCGTGCGTTATTTCATGCAGAAGACTTGTGTTTGCTTCGTTATTTTGTCCATTCTGAGCGATGATGACTTCTTCACGACTTTGACTTTTTCCCATTTCTTTGTTAAGTGGAATGGATAAAAGTCGATGTTGTTTGTCAGGACACTGAAGTGTGAATGACTGTGGAATGGAATATTTGTCAAGTAGGCATAAAATGCACAGTCGGCTTAATAAGGCGTCCGGATCGGGTTCGATTTTGATTGTTATTGTTAACAGATGCATTTATGTTGTCTCTATGCGCTCCGAGATTTGTCGTGAATTCCTTACACTTATTTGGCGGAACGTATTGAGTTTCTGAGTCTGTGTGGACCAAGAATGCGGGTTTCAATCGATCTATTGAAATGGTTCTAATATTTTTAGAAATCATTACTTTGAAACATTTATCCCCTCTTTCTATAACTTTATGTGGTCCATAGTATGGGCATGTCAGAGGCTTTGTGGTGTGGTCGCAACGAACAAATACATGCGTGCACGTCGATAAGGCTGGATGCACGAATATGGTTCCTTGTCTATGTGGCCTCTTTGGGACGGCAGCAAAATTCCGAATACGTGCCCGTAGGTCCTGTAAGAACGTTTCATTTTCACGGATGTTTATCGTTGACGGCTCAAAAAAGTCTCCTGGCAGTTTCAAAGTTGTGCCAAAAGTTAATTCGGCAGCCGATATGCCTGTGTCATCCCGTAAGCTAGTTCTCAGGCCTAATAGAACAGTAGGTAGTTCGTTTACCCAATCGTCCTTATTTCCTCGCGCCATTAGTGCCGATTTTAACGTCCTGTGCCACCTTTCTATCATCCCGTTCGCTTGCGGATGGTATGCGGTGGTACGGATTCTTGATATGCCTAAACGTTTTGCCAAATTATTAAATAAGTGTGACTCGAATTGGCGGCCTTGATCCGTAGTTATTTTGGCGGGACATCGGTATCTTGTGATCCATTGCGTGTAAAGAGCGCAGGAAACACTTTCAGCTGTGATGTCCTTTAAACATTTAACTTCGGGCCAACCGGTCGTCCTGTCTATCATGGTCAATATGTATATATATCCTTGACAATATGATAGCGGTCCAACAATGTCTATATGTAAATGTTCAAAACGGTTACTATCTGGAAATGGACTGAGAGGTGATGTTGTGTGGCGCTGAATTTTAGATTTTTGACATTTAATGCAGGCTCTGGTCCATTTATTAATATCCGTATTCATAGATTTCCAAAAATATCGATTTGAAATCATTTTTCTAGTGGCACGTGTACCGCTGTGACTAATATTGTGAATCGCTTCGAAGGCTGTAACACGATAATCTTTAGGTAGGTAGGGACGCGCATGTTGTTTTGATATCTCACAATAAATCGGTTCGCTGCAATCTGGATGCGCAATTGTTTTGAAGTTGAGATTTTTTGCTTTCAATAGCTCCTTCAATTCCGCGTCGTTTTGTTGACTTTTTGAAATTTCGTTGTAGTCAAGCGGCGATGGCATATTTATCTTTTCTATTCTAGATAGAGCGTCTGCAACAACATTTTGTGAGCCTTGGATGTACTCTATCGTTGTACAAAATTGACAAATGTAGTCCAAGTGTCGAAGTCTTCTCGGTGTGTCACTACCGCTCGTAGCCTTTTTGTGTAAAGCATACACGAGTGGTTTATGATCCGTGAATACAGTCACTTGTTGACCTTCTATCATGTGCCGAAAATGCTTGACTGCCATATATATGGATAGAAGTTCTCTATCATACGCACTGTAACGTTGCTGAGCTTCGCTGAATTTGCAGGAGAAGAAGGATAGTGGCTTCCATATTTTATCGATTTTTTGTTGAAGCACTGCTCCTGCGCATGTTGTGGATGCGTCAGTCATTATTGCTAAAGGCGCTCCGGTGACTGGGTATGACAGCATGACGGCCTCTTGTAATTTCTTCTTACATTGCTGGAATGCGTTTTCCGATTCCACATTCCAAAGTATCTTAGTTTTGTCGTTGCGTTTGGTGTTATGCAAATAGACATTCAAAATTGATTGATAAGTAGCAGCGTTTGGCAAATGGCTTCTATAAAAGTTAATCATCCCCAAGAAGCGACGCAATTGTGCAACTGTGTCCGGTTTAGGATATTCTAAAATGACTTTTACTCGTTCAAGCATAGGTTGTATACCGTCCTTAGAAACATGATATCCCAAGAAGTCGATTTCGGACTTTCCAAATTCGCACTTGGCTAGGTTGATAGTTACTCCATGCTGGTTAAGTCGTTTGAAAACAATTTCCAGATGCTCTCGATGTTCGGATTCCGAGTTGGAAAAAATGAGGCTATCATCCACAAAATTAAAGATGAAGTTGAGTCCTTCGAAAACTACATGATTCATGAACCGCTGGAAAGTCTGTGCTGCATTCCTTAAACCAAAGGTCATCCGTGGGAATTCAAATAGGCCAAAAGGAGTTATTTTTGCAGTTTTTTCTATGTCTTCCGGTGCAGTCGGTATGAAGTGATATGCTCGGTGTAAATCAATACGAGAAAAAATCTTCTTTCCAGCAAGCAAGTATGTAAAATCATGGATCCGTGGGATTGGATATCGGTCGGGTTTTGTTATGGCGTTCAAGCTACGATAATCACCACAAGGTCTTATTTCGCCATTCTTTTTAGCGACAACATGGAGAGGGCTGGACCAGCAACTCTTTGATGGTCTGCATATGCCTATTTGTTGCATGTATTCAAATTCTTCCTTCACTCTCAGGTATTTGTCTGAAGGCAATGGTCGAGCACGAGCGAATACGGGTGGTCCTGTAGTCTCGATGTGGTGCATCACATTATGTTTGGGAGTGTCCTTATAGCATACAGGTTTTGTTATGTCGGGATAAGCTGATAGCAAATCATGGTATGGATTAGTAATTTGAATTGTTTTGATTGAGTCTTGATTAAAATTCACAATAGAGCCAATAACATTTAGACTCGTCATTGAATCAATGAGTCTTCGACCATTCACGTCCACTAAAAGTTTATGATGGTTTAAAAAGTCAGCACCGAGGATTGGTTGTTTCACATCTGCTAGTATAAAGGTCCAAGAATGAGGTCGCCTTAACTTTAAGTTTAACACTAGATTTTTAGTTCCGTAAGTTCGTATTTCACTCCCGTTTGCGGCATATAGTTTATAAGAGTCACTTGCACTATTGTTAAATGGCTTCTTGGTTGCAGGCAAGACAGAAACGTTGGCTCCCGTGTCCACCAAAAAACGTAGGCCACTGTTTAAGTCAGTCACGCAAAGGCGGTGGGAAGGTGAGAGGGTACAGACATCCGCCGTTGTCTGCACCATATTTAGTTTTCCTGGTTCTGGGTGTTTCGTTTTTTCCATGTGCACGGTTCTGAACATTTGTTAGCTCTGTGGCGGAATCGCGTATGATAATAACACAACTCGTCGGCGTCATCTGATTTGCGCTGTGTCATATTACGGCCACGAGACCTTGATCGATACCGATTGTAATTTTTATAATTTTGGTATTTCTTTTGGTGTCTTCGCGTATTTTGCAATTCCATAACTTGGAGAGTCAACTGGGCGATTTGTGCTTGTAACATTGCAAGATCGTTCGACGTCGAAGGTTTGCTGTTAACCTCAGCCACTTGCAAGGGACGTGTAGTTTCAAGTATTTTGTCCGCAATGTCAGCTAAGCTCTCGAGATCATTGACTTGAGTAACAGCAAGAACTGCGCGAACTGAACTCGGTAAATGTCCTTGCCACATTATACTGAGCGTTTCGTCAGGAATTTTTGCCCTGGCTAGATCTCGCATTCTGCGTAAAAGCTGCGAAGGCTTTTGGTCGCCGAGGTCGATTTCACTCAGAAGTTTTTGAAGTTGTCGATTCTCCGATTCTTCATACACAGCCAATAGCCTTGCCTTTAAAGCTTCATATTTTTTAGTTGGTGGCTGCTGCAGCAAAATATCGCTAACTTGTTGTATTACCTCCTTTCCAAGTTTTGTGACGACGAGGTTAAATCGCGCTTCATCACTTAATTTCTGCGGTGTCAATATTGCCTCACATTGCACAAACCATAAGCGAGCTTGGTCACACCAAAATTCAGGTATTCTGGATGAGACGGTTACTGTTGCCAGCTCGGACGCTGCGCTGACCGGAGGTGATCTGCCTTCAGTAGTCATATTGCAATCACGTCGGGGTCACCAATTTGCCTGATGGTGTTGGTGTGTTATGATGGTGTGTGTGAGGTAGAACACGAATGACGGAGAACACTTGTATAAACGTATTATATTTTTGATAGCGGATTAGGTATACACAGTACAATGTTCAGAGAGCGACTGCCGCTCATTACAAATATTATTAATCATGAATATATTAATATTGATTATTGCATCACCCAAAGTGGTGTGATTGCTTAGTGGGCAATTGTCTATAAAAGGTATCTAATATGTAGGCACAATACAAAATACTTCATTAATTAGTCATCAATTTACATATATTATTTAAATAAATAAATACACCCAACAGTCACATACGCAGTCCTGACCTCACATTAAGATCATAATTGATCCTGTGTCGTGGGTATCAGAAGCTACGAGAGACTTTTCGGTCTCACAAACACCCAGCCCCGAGACAAATACTGGTAGGCTTCACAAATAATTGTCTCGGTGCGGGGATCGAACACGCGGCCTATCGTTACACAACCGGCGTCTAACCAACTGCGCCACGGAGGCTGTCAATTTATGCAAATACTTTAAATAAATAAAATACACGATTTAAAATGCCATTATGAACCACGTAAAATAAAAAAAAAATGTCATTCCTATTACGGACTATAGAGCGTCCATAAGAAATTATTAAAATCGGTCAATACCCAATGTGAGTTAGCATGCTGTACTTATTTGAACTGTGGCATCGGATGATGTCAGTAAGACATGACGATCACGTCAGTGATGACGTTTAATACCTAAACATCTAGGTAAAAGGCCTTAATTTACTGGTCTCTCATATGTGAGACGCTGCCTGGTAGGTACCACCGCAATGTCTATTTCTCCCGCCAAACAGCAGTGTAAATGCACTGTTTTGTTTCGGTTTAAGGGGCATTATAGCCAGAGTGACTACTGGACATACTGAGGTTTAGCATCTTTTTTTTTAATTGTGTGAAGAGTAAGACAAGCATGCCATTCGCCTGATAGTAAGCGATATAACCGCTCATGGACAGTAGCAAAACCAAACAACACCTTGGCATGCCACTACGCTCGCCGTCCTGAGACATAAGATATTCCTCGGCCAAAACCAATTCTCCTGCCAACCGTACAACAAAAGATAGATTTTTAAAAATTTAACAAGCTGTCATTGCCGCGAAGACTCGCCAAGTGGGGGGCGGGGGTTCGGGGGGTCAGGGGCCCTCGCTAATGTAATCAACATTTTAAAATTGGGGGCTAATCTCGCGCCTGCCGTAATCGCAGCCATCAGTCTTGCGTATCTGTAACGCCTTCGTTTTGACAACTTACAAATTTATTTTCACCACTAGACTCCCGCTTGGCTTTGCTTCGCGGTAAATTATATCAAGGGAAACATTTTTAGAGTATACAATACATCTGCAACCAGCTGTTGTCCTCATCATGCGGTGATGTTCCGGCAAAGAAGCAAAAATTCGGCGGTTGGTAAATGACTACCGTCCCTATACATACATACATACATAAACTCACGCCTTTATCCCACCCCTGTAAACATCGACAATACCTAGTATTAGTAATAGACAGAACGTAGGTGACTTGCAAGCCTCTAAAAATGGAAGTACGGAACGAGCAAAGGGCAAAAGTGTGTGCAAGTGTCGGAAGCCCACCCACAAGGTGGACGGAAGTCCTGGTTAAGGTTGCAGGAAGTCGTTGGATGCTGGCCGCTTCCAACAGGTCTAGATGGCGATACTCGGGGGAGGCCTATGTTCAGCAGTGGACTTCCAATGACTGAAAAAAAGAAGAAGAAAGGGCCATAAAGGTATAAAGTATTGCTCCTCCAGCAATTGCACTTACCGAATGAAACACAACACCAAAACCGTCGCTTTAGGTCATTTTCAATGTCTAATTTCTTATAAAAATGACAAAATTACATTTAGGGATAAATTGTTATAGTGGCCTTTCATAATTTATACATAATTAACCAATAAGCTGCAATTAATAAATTGTTTGCTTGACATTGCCCTTGAAGTAAGACGAGAGTAACAAACTTTTGACAGCCAGCCACCGATCTGTCACGTTTAATTAATTATTTACAACGACTTATTAATTATCGTCCGACAACGGGGTCTGATTGAAGGTCGCGTAACCAACTGTAAATTTATGTATAAATTTAATTAATATTATATAGGTATTATACCTATACTAGCAGTGGCGTGCCTAGGGTTTTGGAGTAGGGCAAGCCGAATATTTTTTTACGTTTAATTAATTTTGTTTTAGAAACACAAAGTTACTAAGAACGAAGAAAATTAATTTATAATACGTCGGCAAACCTACAAAACAATTAATATAGATTACTTGTGAACATGTATCCGTAACTATTCATTACATTTCTATTGCCGTCACTATTCTGTGGTGCCGTGGTCGACTTCGAGGTTTACCGAAATTGCAAGCAGAAATTATTATTAACGCATTCATGTTTAAATGTTTTTCTGAATTTAAAATAATAGATTGCCTTTTGAAAGGACCACCTAATTTAATGAAAATTTAAAGCATTATAATCCAAACAATCTAACACACAAGACGTGTCGTTTAAAAACATATGAATCACGATTGTTTAATAGCTTTAAAGGGAGTATGTAGTAATAAAAGTACGTAGTTTATTAAACTGAACTGAAGAAATTTCTATTGTGATTTATCACGACTTACTAAATGTACAAACCCGGCATAGGTTTCGCGCCGGTTTATTTTTCAATATAATTGAATGAATTTACCTTTTTACCGGCAATGAACGCTTTCACCATCGCACTCAAACCATCACAGAAAACAATACAACTCATAATAGTATCAAAAAGTTTAAATAACATAAAAAACTAAACATTAACCTTAAACAAAACACATTCACAACGCATAAAATATCATAATACAAATGAAGTTAGTAGAAATATGTGCTGTATTGCCAGTAAACGTGAAATAAACAATACAAAAGATACAATTTATTAAAAGAAATATTAAAAATTCATTATTTGTTCTAAAAAAAATATTAGATATAATTTCTAAAAGGAACCAACTTAATTTAATAACAATTGATATAATTGATTTAACAAATAATCACGTGACGACCATGCAACGCACGATGTTTTTACATCACCAAGGCCGAAGCCGGGCATATCGTCTAGAGTAAACTGCTATATAACATATCTATAGCTATACATTCGTAGCGATCGAGTAATATAAAAATTTTACCTTCCAATAAAATTTGTATTATGTTTCCTGAGACGTCCGAAGTCCAATATGAGAGTACATCGATTTCCCGTCACGATTCGCCGCTAGATGTCGTTGTTTCATGGCTTCCGATCAGTGAATTTCAGTTTTACGGCAGAGGTGGCGCCATTCCTCGGCGATGTAAAATGCAAGGCGCCATTTTGAGCTCATTGTTCGGCTCATAATATGAATTAGGCCAGGAAGACCTGACCTGGACTTCGGACGTCTCAGGAAACATAATACAAATTTTATTGGAAGGTAAAATTTTTATATTATGTGTTCCGTTGGACGTCCGAAGTCCAATATGAGAGAAGTGTTTGTTATCTCCTGGCGACTTGCAGTATAAAGAAAAAATGCAACAATGTGATAATTGTCTTTAATTTAACTGATAATGATAAATTAACGTGGCCACAAGCAATGTTAGCTGATCAACAATTAGTGTTAGCTGACTGAGACAAATCAAGAAATTAATTACATATTGAAAAATATTGAGATAATGATTTCTCAGCGACATTGCTTACTGTCGTTTTAATCTGCCTTTGATAAAACTTTCTAAAAGTACTTTCGTGTTGCCAGTTAGCCTTGGCAAGAATTTCATTGATAGGATAGTTTTCTAACCAATTTAACAATGCAACAGCAGACCTAAAACTTCCCGGGGTCGCCTGTAAACCTGAATCTAATAATACCTTCTTGACCCCACCCCCAATAATCGTAGGGGAGGCCGGTTTAACGGGTGTTCTAGTAGTGATAAAAAAGGTTTGTAACTGGACCCCTTATGTCCTTTGTGACCTCGATTAGAGCTCTAAGCCAATACACCGGATTTATGTTTCTGTCCGCGGAAGCTAATAAGGTCCAGCTACTCTGTTGATACGATGAAGTGTCCGTCTTAGAACCAAACTTTGGAATTAAAGTGATTAATTCACCCTTATCCATAAAATGATCGCAATGTAAAAGGGTTAGGTTATGCACCCTTCGCCCAGAAGCTAAAAGCAGGATGGTAGCGGTGCGCCTAGCGATGTCATATAAGGTATTGTTTGGAATATTATTTTTTAAATAATTAATGACAACTCTTGCATCCCATATGGGCAACTTTTGGGGAATCGGCCTAGCTAAGGAAATTTTGCTTTTAAAATATGTTTCACAATATGACTTCTAGAGATTTTAGAGTCAGATAGTGTTTCGCAAACTGATGCTATTGTAGACTTATGCACAAGGATTGTACGATATGCTAGATTATTATTCAAAAACAAATGTGCTAAATACCTAGCTACCTCAGACGGTTTTGGTAACTGAGGCGTAATCCCGTATTGCCGACACCAAATCGACCATTTGGACCATATCGGGGCGTATGTTTTTAATGTTGAGGATCTCCAGCAAGCTGAAAGGAGTTGTCTCTTCCAGGGACCATGTCTTTGTAAGTGTGTCCCACCCGAAATGAGCCAAGCTTCCAACTGAAGATTTTTGACATGTGCTGGTCGACCGGTCGCTGTGTCCACTAGGTTGGTCCGGAGGTTTCGGATCTTCATCGGTGGGGCCCGTGAGCGACACTTGACATCGGGTCGCCAAAATGGCTTCCTCCATTTGGGAGCAATCATTATGAAGTGGCCTGCAGCAGTGTTGAGGTGTTGAAGTACCCGTGGGATTAGACCCGGCGGGGGAAACAACCAAGCGAGGTCGGAACGCTAGCATCTGCTGAAAGCGTCGTGAAAGCAAGCGTTCGAGTCTGATAAGTCGAGCATAACATAATTTGGAACAACAAACGCTGTTTTTGAGGCGAACAGGTCTATGGATGGTGTTCCCTATAGCTCGAATATGCTTGACGTAGCTTCGCTTAGTAAATGCCATTCGGAGCAGGCGCGATTGCGCGACAGATGATCGGCTTCCATGTTGTACACACCCGGAAGGTGATGTGCGATGAGTACAACATTGAGGCTGTCCACCAGAGCCAGCAGATCCTTGGTCAAATCTAGCAATAGTTGAGACTTTGTTCCGCCTTCGTTCTTGATATACGAGACCACAATCTTGTTGTCGCTCTGAAGCACCACTGTCGAGTTCTCGTGGATGGATGCTTCCTGTCTCAAGACGGCAATTACTGCAAACATCTCCTTTGTATTGCAATGCCACCCCTCTTGCGACATGCTCCAGCATCCCTGTATCTTCTTGTTGTTTACAAGCGCTCGCCACTGCACATCTGAGGCGTCGGTGATCATGAAATTTGTTTGCAGCCTTTTTTGGTGAATAGGAGACGTCTGGTTGATATTCCGTTGCCACCATTCCAAATCGAATCTCACCTCTTCTGGATAGGGAGCTGGTTTTCGAGGAGAGTTGCGAAGTAATCTGCTCTGACGCTGCATAGAACGGCAATGCAACCTTCCCCGTGGGGTGATGAAGGTCGCGAAGTTGAAAAACCCTAAGAGGCATAGCGCCTGCTTGAGGGTCCAACTGCCGGCAGCGAGTCGAGATGATAGGCTCTGGCGGATCTTGACAACTTTGTCCTGTGGCAGGGACTTTGTGTTGTATTTCGTGTCCCACTTTATGCCCAAATATTCCATGGACCTGGCTGGCTTGATGATTGATTTGTCGTAATTGATGCACCAGCCGAGACTGGTTAGGAAACTTACTGCATAATTTGTTTGAACTTCGAGACTCCTCCGATCGTGGTTGAAGGTTGTGGTGACCTTGGACGAACTTGATGTGAATAACTCTTGCTTTTCAAATTTTTCTATACCTCCTATCTTTTGAATAAATTCAGATAGAGTATTTGGATTAAACACATACTCAGCAGATGGAGGAATTTTCTCTATACCCTCACGCAGATATCTATCCTTTAAGGGTTTCAAGAGGGCCCGACGCCGGAGTTCCAGTATTTCGGCTCTTTTGCCGCATATTATTTGTATACGATATTGTATGCGATACAGTTTTATAATCCGAATCATTGCCAATCAGTTCACAAAGTTTTTTTGTATAGTGCCAATGGATTTAACTGTGCTTCTGATTTAGCCGACCAATCAATGAGACCCTGTAGCGCTGCATTCACGGCTTCATTTTGTGACATGAAAGCGTTTGATAACGCAGCTAAACTACGCTCTATCTGAGGCAGTCGGAAGGACTCCGAGTGACTGTCGAATCGTCATAGTTCTTCGTTAATTTTTAGTTCGGAAAAGGCGGGAAAAGCAATATATTTCTTCTGACTATCTGTATAACGAACAGCATTCCAATCGGGAGAATCAAATCTGTGTAATTCAGAAATCTCCAAGACTCGCTCAGGAATAGCCCTATTCACAGTTGGTTCTTTAATTGCAACGCTTAGATTGGCAATCTTGTCGATTCTAGACAAAGGAGGTTGTAAAAATTGGTTATCTACTGCGGGTGTGCGGGTAGGTACGGGAGACGAGGATCCCGTAGCGATAGCCTGAGTAGCGGCGGGAGCAGCGAAATTACTACATAAAATATTGTTGAGCTGACTTACCAATTGCTGGGACAAAAATTCAAACCTTGCTTCCAAATCCAAATCCATGCGTTGCCGTTTACGTGACGGTGGCGACATAGCACCGTCACTGCCGCTGCCGCCGGTACTTTCATACGAAACCGACCGCGTGCGCGATCTTTTTCTTGAAGTATCTTCCATATTTAAATTTCACTGACTTCTTAACGGAAACCGAAATCTAAATTTAATATCACTAGAAACTTTTCTAGGAGCTATTTTCTACTTAATTCTCGAAAATAAAATTTTTAACAACGACTTGACTTTTAAGGGCGATGTGCTCGGTCTAAAAAACGACGCAACAATGAGCTCAAAATGGCGCCTTGCATTTTACATCGCCGAGGAATGGCGCCACCTCTGCCGTAAAACTGAAATTCACTGATCGGAAGCCATGAAACAACGACATCTAGCGGCGAATCGTGACGGGAAATCGATGTACTCTCATATTGGACTTCGGACGTCCAACGGAACACATAATATCAATTCCCCATACAGTTCACGCGTTGCTAGAAGCCCCGTAAAAGCACACGAGAGAGAAAAGGATAGATGTATGTGCTGTGTGCTCCGTCTTTTCAAGTTCAATATAGTTTTAATGAATGAATATTACGCGCATGGAATTACGCGGCGCTTCGGCGCTGGCGTCTCATTGAATCGAGGCGCGGTAAATTCAAAAAAATTAAATGTTAGATGTTTTCTAATAAATGACTGTTGTATTGAATGTAATAGTTTGTATTCAGTATGGAGTATATATGTTTTATGTAGGGCAAGCCGGGCTTTTGGGCTTCTATGGAAGTACCGCCACTATATACTAGCTTTTAACGTGTGGGTGTAAGGCTTATTGGTTTCAACATTCCAGAAAAAAGAGTAATTATTTAGAATATAATATAGCCGGTATGGTGATCTGCTATAGTAGTTTATCTTTCTATGAGCCTTAGTATTATTCAAACGGTAAAATCAACACTCCTATACTTTTTTTAGCATAGTGTATTTGAAGCAGTAACTTGCATGCGGATATTCATAGGATGAACCTGAAATGCAACAAATGTGGGTTACCGTAGCGGGACCTTAACCGCTGTGTACGGTGGTCGTTTTCCGAGGACTGTGAATAACCATGAGCAAAGTTAAATAATAAGACGTTCTATAAAGGAAGGTTATCTATAAGAAAGATTAAATTAAAAGAGTACTCACTACATGGTACGCAGCTTGGCTGTGTCCCGGCATTGGAGAAGTTTAAGAGCGCCGGTGTCCGAGGCGGGCGGCTGCCTCGTCTACCTACACAATGAAAAAATATACTTACATTAATACAACAATAACACAGGTATTGTAAAAATCGATTGGATTAAAACTTCCCCCTATTTGTTATTAACATTAACGGCCTTATTAATAGACGGTTTTAAAACCTATTTTAGTTATCGAATGTTTTGTCTTCTTTCAAACCGAAATCAAAAGTCGTTCGAAAAATGGGGCAAATTTTAAAATCCCACAATCGTAAAATGTTAAATCTACGATGCTAACGACATCTATGCATCATGTACGGAACCTTTTAGACAAAGTATATGCTGAATCCAATTTAAAACAATGTAAATGGGCTACATCAGTTATAGCTTTTTCATAAAAACATTTTTTTATAAAATGTATTATACTTTCAATATAGAACTTACAGTCCTCAATAAATGTTTAAATAAGCGACATCTAACCACAACAGTGCGTACTAAATTACAAAATATCTACGTTAATAGTGAACAACATAGAATCAGAGATGTCGCTACCAGTTGATACTTTGTTTCAGAAAAATCTTATAGATGGCATTATATCAAATATTAAAATTGGCAGCGCGGTTGTGTGGTTTGTACTTTCGCCTAATATTAATTAAAGCGTCATCTATGATCTTATTACATTTGTTTTATAAAGATTTTACACAAGACTTTTTCTTTGGGGTAAAATTATGCCCAGTAAGTAATAATATTATCTTCTTTTACTTAGCTCTACTCTCGTTGTTGCGAAGTATAGTTGATCGGAACAAATCCTATAAATTTGATGACTGCTATGAAATAATCCGTAGTTTATTCTGTATTTGTAATATGTAAGTCGCAAGTACTTTCATTGCTTAAATAGACTATTTAAAGGGAATTCTTAGTAAATAAGAACTAATATATTATATAATAAACACAACATGATAATGAAAAACTATTTTATTTCTCATTCCATACTCGCTATACTTACGCTAGAACTACGTAGTTACTGATACAGCACTCTTCCGATGTAAAAACTAATTTTGTCAAATTCGTTCTAATTTTATAATACAATTTTGTTCGTACCTTATTATGACATTTTATTTACAGTTGAACACAAAGTTTTCTAAGCTAAGAAAACAATAATTTTCAGTATTTTTACAAAATACAGATTTGATTTGTATAAACTTGCCACTTTTATAACTTTAATCAATTAAACTGTCCTTCCACGGAATACAATAAAATAAAGCATTAAAATATTTGTTTGTGCTTTGTTTAAAATACAGATGTTCCTTAATGTAGTCTAAAAGCCATTATTTAAATAAAATTGAGTTAACTATGTATATTAATAAACTTTTGCATTAAGACCGTGCTATTATTCCGTATAAAATTATTTATTTTTGCATCTTCGAAGAGTAAAGCGTGTCTTGCGTTATTTTATTATATGTAAATAAATACCTTAATATATATTATTTTCACGCATAGATATATTGATGAAAATGTTAATCTATATTAGATCTCTGACGACATGTAAACTTATCAAAATAGAGAAATAAATATAAGTGAAAGGCTTAAACAATAATTAGTATTTCCATTTTTATCTCATTCGATATTTTTAATATAGTTAAAAATAGTAGAGCATAAAATGGAGCGTTTGTAATAAATATCATAAATATTAGAGGCTTGATTTATTTTATAAGAAAATATATTTGGTGTTCATTATCATTCTCTCACAAAGTCCTAAACCATTGTACGTAGTTATATTTTATTGTAATTTACAGGCAATATTTAAATTTCTGGTATTGCCTTCTATGGCGTAGTCAAAGTAAATTGAAGTAGTAAAAGCAAGGGTAGTTTGTAGGTATGTCAGGGAATTTTGGATTGGCAATCTAACATGCTGGTTTGGACACTCTTCAAATTATGAAAGTAGGGCCTCAAGATGTAGTGATGGAAAATCTGTGTTAATGTAAATACGTACAGTGCTAGAATGTTGTATGAAGTCGACAACAATTTTTGAATGAGACGAGAATATCTTAATATAAGTATGAAACGTACAAAAGTTCTATGTATATTTACAAACGTTTTACATTATTTTAATCGTATACATGTTTCTTTGTTTCAGGACAAACATTTGTTGATTATATTTCCATATCAGATCACACAAACTATAAAATGAGTGTTGGGAAATATTGTATTTCTTGAGAGTTTGTGCGTAAAGTATGGATTTTCCTGGGATATTTAATATTTAAAAAAATGCTGTGGCTCTTTACTGTCATAGTTTCAAAAAACCTACATATTTTCATTGTTTTAATTAGTTATTATATTATTTACCTTAAAGAAAATGAACTAATAAATTAACGATTAATACTTGTCATTTTATTTTTAATGGTTTAACTTCAATTATTCTTTGAAAAAGATTTAAATTGATAAATGGTAAGACATAAGAATGTGAAATATAAACTATTAAAACGACAGGATCGGGGTTCAAAGTAAAATTATTTAAAAACATAAAAGGAACGGATATTAAAAAGTATTAGTAGTAGGTGTTACTTCTAGACTGTCACAATATATTGGCTATTACAACAAAATTAATAACTATTAAATCTAAATTAAAATTGAATATTGCACAAAATATTAATATGTAACTGAGTAAATGTCGATACAGGGCAAAAATTACTTAATAACAAAAGATGCGTAACAATTTTACATGAGATCCGATTAAATAATAGTTTTTGTTGAAGGCACATTGTACATTTATAGCCAAAGGAAAGTATTTTAGGTTTACAATATATTTTGTATTATCTTTATAAATTATGCGTTTTAACTATTATTAGATTCAATTAACAGATGGCGCTGTAAGCTAAAAGAATAAACGAAGAGAACGAAAATGCCACAATAATCTAACACAGCATACATTAATCGACAAAGCTTGCTTTTAAAACATACAAAAACGACACTATTCACACAAACATAAAAAAATATTTACATTTTTGCTTTGTCTGTTCAACTATTTTTGACACGACCCATTAGATGGCGCAATTGCAAATTCATTAATCGTAGGAAATTATCAATGGGTTTTAGCCAATTTAAAAGCGGTTGTACCCTTTGCCAAATACTATATTAGGCAATACAGCACATTCAAAGCCTGTTAATATGAGTTTCGTAAAATTATTCCATAAGCAATATCATAAACGTTCTCGAATTTTGAAAAAAGGCAATGTCTCAAAAATCTTTGAACAGAGTTAAGAACGAGTTCACATTTCAACATCCCTGCTTATCGTGTCAAAATTCATTTCTTTCACTTCGTCCGGGCCGAAACTTTTCACTGACACCTTGCCGTCTCCAGACAGATCGGTGTTCGATAGTTTATTCGTAATCTTCGTTATAGATATGCGACTTTCTATATCGTTCGTGTCGCATATCGTTTCGAGAATAACCCCCTTCTCTACTCTTCTAGGTTTGGGTAGAGTTTGGGTGACTATTTTGGATCCCCGCAGCTTCTCGCTCAGTATTTTGTTGCAGTTTTTCTTCGACATGTCGATGGCTAGTGGGTCTTCTTTGATTTCTTCTGGTTTCTTCTCCTCTGTCGGTTTATTCTGCTGCTTCATTTCTGCCACTTCAGCGTTGCTGACGTTATCTTTCTTTTTCCACTTCGTTCTTCTGTTTTGGAACCATATTTTTACCTGGAATGAGATAAGAAAGTTTATTAGTCGAATAAAAAAATAGAATATCTACTGTGCAGATTTTTTACTGAAAATAGCTGGGGACGCGACGTATTGAAACAATTATTTGTGGGAGATGCATGTATATTTCATATCGTTGTTGTTTTAACACTTCTGCAAGTAATAATTCTGTGGTCTAATTATACCCGATAATTCTTTTGTCGATTTTCGAACCTGCGACTTCTCGTTCCACACTCGTCTCTAAACAAATTTTACAACGATACTCAATAACCTTTTAAAGTTAAAACCATAAACAAAATTAAACTAACTTTTTTGTTCAACTTAACCATAATGCCTGCCGCCAACAATGACGTACAAACGGCCACGAAAATCGATGCCACGTAGGCAAACATAACGAGTACACAACAATACAATTAACCCTTTGATATGTCACACATAACTATCTGGAAACAACCGCGGACAGGGCTGGCCGCGAGATATTGCGCGGGTCATAACAACATTTTAGGAAGAGCAATAACCGACAATTTGCATTTAAAATAAATAAATACACACAAC
The DNA here is from genome assembly GCA_949752805.1 of Deilephila elpenor. NCBI lineage: Eukaryota > Metazoa > Arthropoda > Insecta > Lepidoptera > Sphingidae > Deilephila > Deilephila elpenor. Next base: position 468,939 of record OX457116.1, read on the forward strand.
AATCATTTAGTCCTGACCCCACACTAAGATCGAGTCTTGAATCGTGGGTATCAGAAACTACGAGAGCCTTTCCGGTTTCACAAACACCCAGACCCGAAAGAAATATCTGTGGTTCACACAAATATTTGTTTCGTTGCGGGGATTCAACCGCGGCCTTTCGTTTCACAGCCAGCGTCTAACCTACTGCGCCATGGAGGCTGTCATAGATTTTCCTACATCGTTAAAAAGGGTAAAGAATGAAATATAATTTCGTATTAATTATAAGTTTCATTCTATGAAATATAAGTGCATGATGTTACTTAGTTTTGAAATAAATTTTGTTATAAGTTGTCGGTATAATTGCAAGTTTTAAGCTCACTCGACACTGCACCGTGACTACAATGCACCTAATCATAATTATAATTCATAAGAAATATTGTGAATTTTTAGTACAATACAAGCAAAAAACAGTAAGCAAAACTAGTTTGGTGTATAGTGAATATTCTCTTTTTACCAAAAGATTTTGCTGAAAGTTTCGGTTTACGCAAATCTAGGCAACTTAGCCAACAATTAACCATTCAATAACATTTAATAATCAATAAGTAGACTTAAGACTACCTATTTTAATTATTTAGTAAAAGTATCTTCAATAAAATTATTAATAAAAAAAAGTAAAACAATGGTATCCACAGCCCCGCGCTCCCCCGTCCCGCTCGCACAGTACTAATGTGCAATCAATAATTATTATGTCGGTTTGTGTATGTATCGCATTGTAAAGCCGCGTGCCCACGCAACTAACTGGGTTAATCACATTGTCCCACCGCAGGATGTCTCTGTGCGTGTGTACTCCGCCTTAGGAAGGTTTGAAGTGAAAGCTTTGAAAGCTGATAAACTAATTTTGTATGTAGTTAGTATCATCACCAGAATGGAATTAAATACATTTGCTCGACTCAGAGCTGCTGTAACAATTTTAAATGGTTTCTACTTTACTTTAACCTAGGATTGATATTTAAATAGTTTCATATTTGACTTCTTCGGCATAAAACTTGAGCGAAGATGAAGCGTCTCCGACATGCTAATGTGACCTTATAGATTCAACGTTTTTGTATCATACTTAATTAAGCACGGCCTACTGTATCCTTTTTGAGTATGTTTGGATTAAAGAGAGTACGAATAATCTTATTTCTATATTTAGATATAATAAAACAAATGATTTAATGAGGACATTGTTTATAGACGGAGTCTGAAAATGCCAGATAGATTCTAGCTATGCAAGATAGGTATATATTCATCATAAATAGTTTAATAATTCTTTTTAGTAATAACAGTGTATGAAATAATTTTAAAAATATGCGCCCGAATACTGGAACGACATTCAAATAATAAGTTGCTCTTAACAGCGCACGGCTCACTCAACCAGTACATTTAATCGGAATTAACGTAGTTAAGCGCAAGTTATATTTAAGTTGCGTTCCAGTATTTGGGCGTGAATTACTCTAAGGTGAATTGAACTCCAAGTAGTTGTTTAAACGTAATGTTGTGTAGAGATGATAATTTGTTATGAACAGTCACATATTAGGGTATTTATTAACAACACTTCATTACTTTAAAATCTAACACAAACAATAATATTACAGCACATGTTTCGTGTCAAACCAGGGATGTGCCACATTATGAAGATTAAATTTGAATATTATATTAATTATTTCCCTAAAAAATAATCGTGGATATGAACGATGAACTCATAATAACTATCGGAATCTATCGGATGATCTTTAATAACTTTTTTTTATTGCGTAGAATGGCGAGACGAGCATGCCATTCGCCTGATGGTAAGCGATACGACCGCTCATGGACAGTAACAAAACCAAACAAACACCATCCATTGCAAGGCAATGCGTGGCATTCTACCGCGCTCGCCATCCTGAGACATAAGATGGATGGGAGAGGCCTATGTTCAGCAGTGGACGTCCTTTGGCTGATGGATGGAAAAGCGTTTGAGCAGTGTACCCGAGTGTTCAATTTTAAGTCTCAATATGGCCAGTAGTTACTTTGGCTACAATGTCCTTCAAACCGGAACACAACAATGCATTTACACTGCTGTTTGGCGGGAGAAATAGTTATTGCGGTGGTACCTACCTAGGCAGCCTCTCGCATATTATTATGGCTGGTACATTCATAGCATGGTTATAGTATGATACTGCAGTGTTTATTAGCTCAATACGTCCTTTAAAATACTTTATTCCCCTACAGTACATAAAACTCATTAAAACCAGTAACTTACATTCGTAATAATAACCATTAAAGCAATATAAAATATTCATGATACACCCATCCCTAAACAGCCAAAGGCTAATCTGCACACATAAATACAATTTGCGTCGTCTGTACACGGTCTAACAAGGTGCGTACTAACACAAGTGGGCATTCAGTATGAGTCAAATGTCACGGCGCGGGATTAATTTGCGAGCCAATTACACGCGAGAGATGACGGGGGAGGGGGAGAGGGGAGGGGAGGACAAGGGGGGGAATAAAGGGGGTTAGACACGCGCATTGTGCCCGTAATATACGGCCGGCGGTAATGAGTTGTGTCTAATGCATAACTAGGATGCCTAGGTGGGTCGGTGACTAACATTTTGACGTTGAATTAGGTGGAAATCTCATGTAAGGCTTTAGTGGAGTAAAAGGCAATGCATACGAGATTCAGTCATGGCAGTAAGTGGTAGAGATATGTGAGTCGTCAAAGCTACTGCGCCAGTGGGTCAAATCGACTGTAGAACCAATTTCTTATGGAAAACCGAAGCAAAACAACAGCTCTTGTGTTTAATTTATTGCATGAGATGAAAGTGCAATCTTATTGATGTATTACCAACCGCAACCTTTTCAACTTCGTGGTAGGATTTTAGTGTCTGACCAGAAAGAGACGTTTTACACATGTTGGAAAATATATAAGTGACCCACGTGCGCGTGTCATGTTTCATGTTCAGCTTGTGTATTGTATCAGCAATAAGATTCACACTAAATTCACTAGTGCCAATAAAAAAAGTAATAACTCGTCTCTCATATTAATCCAGACTCCAGAGTAACCTCTATTTTTTTTATCCAATTGACTAATTTTAAATTCTATAAGTAAAGCCACGTCAGGCCTTACTATGAATAACCATACATAGACCTGACCCCACACTAAGATCGAGTCTTGTGTCGTGGGTATCAGGCACTACAAGAGACTTTTCGGTCTCATAAACACCCCGACCGAAACTTACCTGTGGTTCACACAAACATTTGTCTCGGTGCAGGGATCGAACCCGCGGCCTCTCGTTTCACAGCCAGCGTTTAACCAACTGCGCCACGGAGGCTGCCAAATCCGACAGCCAAATGTTTGCCGGATCCACAAATATTTGTGTCCAAACTATAATGATATTTGCGGTTTCTGGTGCCTACAAATACACGAATCAATATACTATGTAGTGGGTTTTTAACGCATTTAATAATGCTATGTCCATTGTTAGGGGTAAATTTAATACACTTCATAAATATGTTCATAAAAATGGATATTGCAACGTGCAATAACAAAGCTATAAAACAAAGTGCACGGAATGACACAATTAAACTGAAGTGGTTGTAAACACCACTAGAACTGTATGTTATGTTACATTTGTAATAGAGTTAGATGCTGTAACTTATTAGCAGCGAGGGCTTGGGTTCGATTCCAGGTATAGATCAAAATTGATGCTTTAGAGTTTCTCGAATCTGAAATGATTTGGTGAGATAAATTCTCGGAAAGGGCTGACGGATAGTTGTTAAAATGTGATTATGAGCTAAATTATCTAGCTAAATATTATAATGTGGCTATTTTGCATGAGTATGGTCAGTCATATAAGATTTTTAAATCGAAAACCTCTATTTCTCCATCTGATAATCTAACTCTGGACTAGTTTACAGCTGGTACTGCAACTAGACCAAAAAGGCTACCAAATCTGATAAAAATATCTATATCAGCCCTTATAAACGGACTGTTCCCAGGACTCCTCCAATAGATAGACCTGATTGAGAGGGCTATGGTCTTAGGCCGTAGTCTACAACATTGACCTACAGCGCGTTTGAGAATATTACATACTATGGGAAGTCTTATAAAGATCTTCACGGTTTTTAAGTTCCCTCACGATGTTTTTCTGATAACTAAAGAAATTCCTATAAAGATCTCTATCCCATTTAGGTTTCTACTATGTTCAATTGTTACATAACAACTGCTGAACATAATAAATAAATAATAAATAAATACACCCAGCAGTCACACACATAGTCCCGACCCCACATTAAGATCAATTAAGTCTTGTGTCGCAGGTATCAGAACTACGAGAGACTTTTCGGTCTCACAAACACCCAGACCCGAAAGAAATATTTGTGGGCCGCACAAACATTTCTCTCGGTGCGGGGATCGAACCCGCGGCCTCTCGTTTCACAGCCGGCGTCTAACCAACTGCGCCACGGAGGCTGTCAATGAGAGATAATGAGACTTAACATCTTAGGTCTCAGGATTACAAGCGCAATAGAATGCCAAGCATTGCTTTGTATTTCATAGTGGTTTTACCACTGTACATTAGCGGTCGTATCGCTTACCATCAGGCGAATAGCATGCTCGTCTCGACATACACTGCAATAAAAGAAATATTTTTCAAGAACACAATTAATTAATCCACCAACTATCGACATGAAGATATCGATAAGTCGTCCCATCCCTACCCATCTCCCCGGAGCGGAGATCGATCAGGCAGTAATTAACTGTTTGCTAACCGATACACTACAACTGTTGTGAGCTAACGTTTATACAATAACATTTAAGTTTATACTAAATGCTTTGTGTTGGGTCGTGGGGTCGTGGGTTCAGTCTTAGATGTTTTAGCTTGTGATAGGATTTGGTTCTATGGACGTGGTTTAGGACTGATAAGGTCAACTAGTACTAAAATAAGATATTTCGGATAAGTAACTGACTAGGGCGATATAGATTAAAGGGTATTGCAGCCCTACTTTGAAGTCGTTTTCGCTGTCGGGAAAGAAATTATACAGCAGAAATTTTTGACACCATACCACACCAAATTATGAAAAAATCTTAAATACTTGTGAGGTTTGATTTTACATAAATTTGCCTGTGACACGGACCTTATCTACCATTGACATGGCTTAGGCTGTGGCTCACCGCGGCCATGTTGCGTGAAATTTCGCGCTTCAAATTAACCCACAAGAAACGGATTTTGTCTGGTATAATTAAAATGCGTGGTATTTTTTTACAATACACACAGAATTCTGAAAGCTCTGAGTTAAAAAATCCCTAGAATTCGAACCCGCGACCGCCGATTTAGCAAAGTACGTAACCAAGGAACCATTACTTACGTTACTATATAGAACAAACTACAACTACCAAATACCAATTCAAACCAATAAAAAAAACTTCCGAATATGAATATATTATGTAAATCCCCGGAGCATCGAACCGGCGACCGTTCACAATAATCAAATAGGTAGATAACAGCATTAGCGTCCCGTCAGTTTGTGGGTAATCAATATTAAAGCGGCCGCCGCTTTGTTCCATAGAGATCACTGTACACGACCCTATTAGTGCCGGCTTTCCGTAGGGACGGGGTATTTCGGATCTAGTTTATCGATATCGATAGTTTTGTTTTTTGATAAGTTAGATGGTAAGTAATATTTTATGTGTAGAAATTATGTTTGATTGATATAAAGTTAGGGTGTCATATTGAAGTATTCAAGTGCATAATATATACTTGCAACATATTTTATGAGAACAATGTCAATGTCATAGTAACATTACTAGATGAATCGAAAGACCTTAGAAAACCCTATTGAAATGAACAATACCTTGATTTTGAAAAATATTTGTCTTCATGGGGAATCTCACGCATAATGCACCATTAAAACTATACCTGTCAAACAACATACTATGTTATATTAGTCGATACAATTCCCAGAGCAAGACTAATAAACTATAAACCCGATACCGCTTAGCAGACAAAAAAGCTTAACTACTATATTTATTGACAGTATTCGTAATTAAACGCTTATGCGACCAACCTGTAAACACCGACTAAAAGTAGTCAAAGTATGTCAAGTGTATGTTAAAGTTAGGAACCACACTATCATAGTTAGTGAAAGCTGGCTTAAACGTAATCAATGACTGCGCAAGGCTTTGTTTAAAGATCATACGAGTCATTTGCTTATCGGCTTTCTTCTAGTGATGTCACTTATCGACAGTCGATGAACAACGCGCCAAAACCTTAACAATGAATCTACATAAACGCTTAAACACCAATTTTACATTTAGTGCCGTGCATTATTTATTTGTCGATAATAATTAAGTAGGTTTTAAAATTTGGACAACCGGTATATATTGCCGTTTGTCCTTAATTATCAAATGTTATTAATAGAAATGATATTATTGTAGAGGACGGGTTAGACATTATTCGCAGTTTTGATTCTAATTTATCGAAGCTTTGTCTCATCATTAAACTACTTCTCGATTTCGGAAGAAAGATATTATGACGAAAACTGTATTCCAGAGAATTCTCCACAAGGATTTTAAAGTGTGCGAAGTCTACCAACTCGTACTAGGCTATGTCTGACACTTTTTCATTAAGAAAACCCCATATTAGAATTATGAGCTGATAAATATACATCAGGCTAATAAGTTGCTTCTCGTTATCAAGCATTTATTTCATATCTGGATGTGTGAAACGAAAAAGTCCCTAATAGTTTTCATACTAGACTCTGTGAGGTCCACGTTTATGTGTATAGTTTATCGACACACCCGTCTCTATTAGTACTGTAGTGAAGCTAGTTCATCGATATCGAGATAGTCGGCAATCAACATTCTTAGTGCCTTTATCCGAGGGGATCGTTTACATCGGCCTATTCGTACGGCTTTTCGTCGCTATGATGTGGGTGTTTCATCGATGTCGATTTGTCGAGGTTATTTTAGGATTTTAGTTGCTAAGGCTTTGTCTTTATGTGGGTAGATTTATTTAATATAGTAATGTGAAACTAAGTGGTTATTTGTGTAGTGTATTTGACAAAGAAATTGTTTTATTCAAGTTATCCGTAATAATATTGAGTATGTTTCTATATTTGTTTTCATATTCGTATATAGTTAATTTATGAATTCCTTATTACTGCTATTCGAAAAGAAAGATACGGTTAGCTATATATTAAATTAATTCAAGAACTAATATTTAGTAACTGTTTTTCGTTCGCAATTCAAAACAAACACAACACCAGATGAATGATTCACTTGGTTCTAAATTTATTTTCAAACTATAACATTATCTTTTATCTAAAAAAACATCGATAAGTATCCAAAAATATCCCCATGCCTCAGCTTATCTAAGCTACCGTCGACCGATGACTAAGGCTTGCTAATCTAACAATTATTCATTGGAGATACGCCGCAACCGATCACAAACGACGCTCATTCACGTTGGCATTACATCTATATCTACATCATCGGTGATTAAACTCTCTCATTAGTGGGCTATTTAACACTATTAAGGTTCTAGAGAGGTCACGTACAAGCAAGCGAAGTGACGGACGCCCACCCAGAAGATGGACTGACGACGTGGTTAAGGTCGCAGGAAGGCGCTGGATGCATCCAACAGGTCTATGTAGAGATCCATGGGGGAGGCCTATGTTCAGCAGGACTTCCTGTGGCTGAAGAGCAAGAGAGGGAGAGAGAGAGTGGGCTACTCTTTACTTGCCAGAATGTTGGATTCATAGAACAAACAAAGTAGATTGACGAGTGATTTGGCAGTGAGCTGGGAACAAAGCAAGGAGTAATGACGACCAAAAGACCAGATTTCCATCCGTAAAGTTAACAGTAAAAGTAGCAAAAATTGGTAGGAAGCAGGTGGATTTTATTAGCTTGGTCCATGCGAACCTAACTTCCTCATTTAAAGGATAATGCTTAAAAATAAGAAGAGTTATAGAGACCTTTAAATTTATATCGTCAGAACTACACCTTAAAATTACCATCTCTAAACGCGTTGTATTCTAAACACAATTTCATATATCACCGAAACATTAATTATTTCCATAATATATTTCGAATCACCATGTACATAACTAATTCGAACACCATGTATACACGATTCACGCATCAAACAAATGAAAGTTAAATTTTAACACCCACTTTCTAATGGTTAACTTAATTGATACTTAAAAGCTAACCGATGAATTAACCAACCGTGAAAGTTAACTCGTTCGGTTAAATTGATCCGTCGGGTAGAGCTCTTAACACTTCGATCGCAGCTAGTTAAGATACGTTAGTTATTTGAATACCATAAATGTCTTTTCTTTTATATCTTAGGAACCAAAGTGTAAAATATGACTCTTAGACAGTATTAGACATTCTGAAATGGTTAAATTGGTGTCACACCAGATTCATGAATAATTTTCTAATATCTCTAAATAACTTTATTCAACATGTGTAATAAAATATACCTGGTAGCTGAACCGTTGTACATTTTCAATGTACATAATGAAATATCAAATTATGTCTGTATATTTAATTTATGTACATTTAAAAAGTGGTAAAGCTATGCTGTTTCCAGTCATGACTCAGCATGAATGGGCAGGCTCGTCCGGGGCGGTACCACTGTCTCACTGTCTCGATGTGAAGCGATAGCTCTTCCCATCCTTATTCCTTCCCGCTGTCCTCCCGATTTAATAGACCGGCAACACGTCTATAACCCCAGCATTGGTGATGTTCATGGGCGGCAGGGATTTCTTACCATCAGTTGACGTGTGCCCGTTTGCCGGACTAATAGAATAAAAAAAAACTTTTGACGGAACACCATTATCTTTATCAGCTTATAACAGTCCATAGGTTACAAGTCTCTCTAATTGTGCGCCATCGAATTTGATTCTGAATTCATAACAACTGAGATTTGAGACCATATTATACAGGGTATATCAAGACCGCGAACGAAAACGAAGCCAGGTGATAGTATTAGTGACTTCAGACACAATTCAAGTAAAAATTTCTCAAAAAAAATCGGCAATTTTTTTTTTTGTAATTTTTACTTATCATCGTATTTGGGTGATAAATACATAGCATTCCTAAAATAATGATGTAGACCTCTTTATTTCTAAACACTCAATGGTACGTAAGAGTTTAAATTATTATTTTCGCAATAACTAGGTTTTACCACCCAAAAAACTAAAAAAAATCTGTCGCTGTTTTGGTGAAATTTTTATTTGCATTGAGTCTGTAACCACTAAAACTACCACCTGGCTTCGTTTTCGGTCGCGGTCTTGAGATACCCTGTATTTATTTTCAATTAATATAATTACATCTACCATCGCTAGATAAAATCACAAACCACAATTACAAAGATATTTCACACAGATCGCATAATTCAATTGGTTTGGAGGCTTGAAGTCGCAAATGCGAGTGAAAATGTGCCCTCTCGGAGGAATCGTCAAAATATGTGACTAATAGAGGCGCAGTGACGGCAAGGCCCGCGAGATGTCGAGGTACGCTCTATGTATTGCGCTTGTGAAATCCTTGGGGTTAAGATATCTGGAATGGACTTAAAAATTGATTAATGAAGAAGACAGTTTGTGTTGCTGAGGGAGTTTTGTTGCGCCGTTTCTTTTTGACAGCTAGAACACGTTCACGAAGAGCTGGTAGCAGTAATTAAAGATTCAAAAGATCTTGTAAAAGACTATTTGAATAAAGAATGTTTTGATTTTGATTAAGATGATAAAGTATCGGTGGTAGTAAGCACGGTGAAACGAGAGGATGTCTAAAGTCACCGTGACAAATGTTTACGATGTTTCAATACAAACATTTAACAAAAAATAACGTACTGCACAGTTTTTGGGACACCTCAATAGATAATATGAATCAATCACCAGTTAACATAATTTGTTACCTCCGTGGCTGTTTGAGAATCGGCTCAAAAACTACAGGGCGTGGGTTCAATCCCCACATTCGGGTTGCGGAGTTTTGTGACCCGAAAATCTCTCTAAGCTTCTGATTCGGAGCTATGTATATAATTTATATGGTTGTTGAGTGTATTTATTAAAATACTCAATGCCGTATCCCGCATTCCTACATCAAGCCCGTTGAACCATTGCAATATCTGCAGCGGCAAAGCGGAGTTTTTGGCACGCCGGCGACTTGCCGACTTGCATCCACGAGGGCTTGGCACCAAACCAATTTCTATTTAAACTATTAAATAATACGCTACATACCTGAGATATGGATGAAACACTTATTATAATGGTTTTAGACAATAAAGTTGTGGCTGTTAACATTCGTCTTAGGACAATGTTGTTACTAGACTAGGGATAAACAAAACACAAGTAATTTGTATGTAAATGTGTCACATTTATATTGTAATCGTAAAATAAGATAAAAAAAGAAATTTATCGTCTTTTTCATTGCCCTAACTTTAGCTACTCAATGTTGACAACTCATTGAACCAGCTAGTTTGTAACAAATGTTAATACCGATCGTACCGATAATGCGGCAATCCATAATTGGAGTGTGATATTTTTCAATTCGTAAATATAAATTTTAAACTTCTAAAAGGTAGAGAACTTTTGTCAAGTCCGAATCCAAACCATGCATTAATTCTAATGTAAACGAAGAATTAGAACAAAGTAACTGAATATGCCTACATGTATTAAGTACTACCAATCCAATTTCTTCGGGTTCGATCCCCGCACCGAGAGAAATGTTTGTGCGGCCCACAAATATTTCTTTTGGGTCTGGGTGTTTGTGAGACCGAAAGGCTCTCGTAGTTCTGATACCTGCGACACAAGACTTTATTGATCTTAATGAGGGGTCGGGACTATGTGTGTGACTGTTGGGTGTATTTATTTATTATTTAATTTCTCAACAGAGTATGGTTTCTAGAAAACTTTCCACAACTTCTTGCAGTCTCTCGCATATTTCGTAGGATTGTCTATAGGCAAAATAGAAATATTCTAACTTTGAATCTATAAAATATGGCAAGATTTTTATTAACGTCAATGATTTATAAACTAGTAACTACTATAATTTTATTTAAGTCTTAAGAAGTGATTAGATAAGAGTGAACAAGTACCTACACATCGATGACTGTCTTTTACTGTATTATTGCTTAAGTATATTAGAACCTAATGTATAGGGAACAATTTTAATTTTAATTATATTTTCTAACGGGTCAAGATCTTTTTTTGAAACCTACTTAAATATAAACAAACTAGTCACTATAGCTTTCTTATTGCACATAAAAATTCTTGGCACATGTACATAGCAAAAATATATTTCTAAGTATCATTACACATAATAGTTTTATGCGCAAATATCACTTAACGAATGCATTAAACATTTGACTCCAATAAAATTTTATTATTAAACCGTATCAATTAAATAAAAACACATTTTAACTACACTAAAATACGTCGCAACATATCAAACCATCAAATAAATCATGACTATAACTCGGCCATTAAATGAACCATTTCATCAATGGACGTTCGCTTCCTCCGGCGTCTCGAGCCAAACAAAACAGCAATTAGTGACTTCATTGAATTGCAAAACGAAAATATGCGCGTGGGCAACCAAACAACGCTCCTGATTGGCTGGAGCGAAACGGCCGTTGGCGATAACCACCGCCCATTGGCCAAACCGGTATCGCATCGGCATTTTGGCAACGAATCAAGAGGCGTGGTTTGAATTTCGAATGAAAAATTATTCAAACTTGTTTTGTCTTTGATGGAACCATTTATCGTTCGTATCATAGACAAGTGTTTATGAGGCTATGTTTGTATGTGCATAGTTTAGTGGTTGTTGCTTCTTTATCGGGGATATGCATTAGGTTGTATGGAAATAACTATAAAAAATATAACTGCTAGGCATTACCTTACCTTACGTTTGAAAGGGACTAAGCATAATTCCACTACCCAGAGTTGTTAAGAGTTGCCTATATTTTAAAAACTCTTGTAAAGACTTCTCTAGTATAAAGTTTACTCGAAATGTTTCTCCAAAAACACGTGGGATAGGTACATTTAAATACTTAGAATCGAACCTGCAGTATCAAAGCAGGCGCTTACGCCCAACTCGGCTATCATATACGTTTAAAGGCAAAACGGATATAGGAAAAATACAAGAGTGAAATTAATATTCCGTGCAGCGAGTCGGTTGCGCGACTTTGTAATTTCCGAGGACAGTTCGTGACTGATAGAGATAGATGGGACAACTCGGATAAGGTTCATTTTAATGAGGTTTTACTCAATCTTGAGTGGATAGATTAATGTTGTATTGAGGCTTTTTGATCTGGGTATTGAGTGTAAGAAAAATTTGTACCAATACCGATTTAATCTTTGATACAGTGAGTTATTATTGGTGTACATCAGGAATAAAATACGTTAAATTTAAATGTTAGTAAGATATTTAAAAAGGATCTTTAAAGAAATATAAAAGCGTCAAAGGGATAGGTAGAGTCTATAGAACGCTACTTCGCTCCATCCTACCATTGACTTAATTTATTTAAGTGTTTCTGATTTTGTAACATATTTTCAACCTGACTTAGATAAAAAGACAGCTGACTAAAATCTTTTTAGTTCTAATTATCTTACAAATATAAATATTATAAATTTACTATCGCATACTCATAGCCATAATGTTGCAGAAACAACACTGCAACATTATGAGTTGGCGACAGACCTTCAACCACCTCAACCATTACGAGAAAAAACAACAAAAACAAATAACGATCAAAATAATCCATTCACATTACTAAAAACAATTGAAAATGAAACAAAAGGTCCCGACGCGCTACACGTCGCGTTTATCGAAGCACAAAATGCCTTTAAGATAATCGAGTTAGGTGCTAATTAAGTTTAATCGCAACGATATCTGTACGGGACGATTATAAAACGCGTGAGCATTCTTATTTTTAAAACTATTTATAATTTTAATTGTGTATTTAAATCGTTTGAAGTAACTGAGTATGGAGTTTCACGTTTCGTTTTAATTTATGTGTTTAAAGAGAAAGATATATTTGAGTAATCAAAGTTTTATTATTTTTGCTGATCTCATGCGGATCTTTAGGTGATATTAATAATAAGATGAAACCTTTCTTAAAAATAAAGACTGAATGCCCATACATTATTTAAACAATTTGTTAGTTCCAGAGATTAGCGCTTTCATACATAACAGTCAAGTTTCTTTCATTACATATTTATAAAACTGCAAATGAATTCACTGCAGTTAACTATAGCCCACTACAAAAATTTGCATGTCAATTTGATTACACATCTAGAGCCAAATCACCATTATCACGCCACCACCAACATGACCCAATCATAGCCCAACAGCCAATAATCCAACTTGGCTATCCGATAAGCATCAGATACCACGTGATATCCTACGGACCACCAACCGAGCCATTAGCATAAAAATGCCCCGACACGCGCCTTAATTGATCGCCGCGTACACTCGCCGACAAAAGCTATGTAAATACGTTTAATTAGCGATAATGGTTAAATGCTTCGGAATTAACAATTTAGATATTGCCCTTAAGGACTGGGCTGATTTAGGTGCTGTGTTGAATGTAGTTTTAGTAAAGTTATTTACGGATTGCTATAAAAGGAGTCTTAGATTATATTATACACGTCATATAATCTAAGAAAAGGAGTATATTATGTAAGTATGTAGTGTAATGTTTCAATTGTCAAGTTTTTGTAAATGTTATATATGTTGCTACAGGTTTAAAAATAAAATAAAGTAAGGAAAATACTGTTTTATATACTGTTTTATATAGACTGTTTTATAACGGAATATGCTAGGTGGAATCACAATTTTGACGGAGACACTATTGGCACTGGCATTGGCGTTACAGCTGTTGGCGTATTATTCGTATCACCGTAAAAAATGGTGGAAAAGCCGTGAAAAGCTGTGATGTGACAGATGAAATTAGCAAGTGAATTGAATTTCGAGTTTTCCTTGTGTACATTATTATCTTGTTTCTACCAAGCCGGCATAACTGTGGCGACCAACGAGAGACAAAAATCTCTTATGGATAATTTCTTGGACAGTACATATAATCTGATGTTTGTCGGCTAGTCTTACAAATATATTGTAAATAAAAACAACCCTCTAACGAGTTTGTTCATGTTAATTGTTTTTCTGAAGCTTTGCAGAAAATACTTATAAATAATAGATTATTCAATATATAAATCTGAAATGTGTTATAATAATTCTTGGAATTATCGTGTATTCGATTAATTTTTATTCTGAGAACCAATCTGATTTGAATTTTATCCGTTTTATTTTCCAAGCAAAAACGTGTATTGAAATCTTGCGTTCATACCGTGACAGGTATTTTAACTTAATTCAGGGAAATTCCTAGGAATGTGAATGTATGAATTATGTGTATAAATTCCTCGTTAGTTTTATTTAAAAAAAAAGGTACAGTAAAAATGTGTGGATTCGACCGGGGTGGTATCACTGTCTCAAGAAGGCTATGTGAAGTAACAACTTGGCTGTTGTATTTTCTTCAGTTAATGAAAACGAAGTTCTTAAAGTAGGTGGTAGATTATTTGCATCCCGTATGACAAACGTATACTTATAACCTGTTAATACACCCAACAAATACACTGTATCAGCCCATATACGTACCACTGCCGGGCACGAGTCTCCTCTACAATCGGAGGTACGATTGACAGGGGTTAGGCCATATGTCCAACAACACACATAGTCCCAAAAACAAGAAACTTTTCGGTCATAGTACACCCTAACCCGACACAAATACCCATGGATCTTGTAAAATATATCTTGTCTCTTAGTCTTCACGAAATACGCCAACAAGATTGTCATAATAAACAAAAATACAGCTTTTCTCATCGCCTGTATCTAGGCACTCGTCTAGCTGTTGTCTGAATGCAATTAGACTCGAACCGAATTTAAGTGCACCGAACAAACAGGGATGGCTTTATCATTCATCACGTGGGAGTAAAAGGGACAGATCTGTGAAAATGTTTGGATAACTGGCTATTGTAGATGTTATTGTTGAAGCAGACGAGAAGACTTCACTCTGTAAATGCGAATTTTCGCTCGTCTTATTTTCGTGATTAATTTCTTTGTGGGGTAAAGTCAAACTAGTATTCTTAAAGATCATTAAACTTCGTTGCTGTGTGGGTGTGTGGGATGGTGTATTTCCTACACTGGCACGACAAGGGACCTCCTATACACCTGATGATACGCTGTAATGCCAATATAATACACACATACATACATAAACCCACGCCTTAATCCCAGAAGGGGTGGCAGAAGCACCACCAGGACACCCACATTTCGTCTTCCTCCTACGATGTGATAAATTCCCGACTCCGAGCTGATAATAAAAAGAAAAATTCAATATGTTGCCAGGCCCGGGATTCGAATCCGAGACCTCAGCTTCGTAATCGTACCTGAGTACAACTACGCCACCGAGGCAGTCTATAGTATCATAGTTTAATAACATGTATACAGTGTATACGCATCGCATTCTCGGCATATGCGCACGCAAAGCCATTCGTACATAGCTGACCACAAACTTAGGCAAAGCGGCCGCAAACCACAATCGGTAAATGGTATTCCATCCATTCATTACATATATGTGTTCGATACAAACTTCACAATACGGTATTGTGTGTAAAATCTACACAAATACAATAAAAAATACGTACAAATAGTTGTATTATTTCAAAGTCCAACTAGACAAACTCTTACTTTATACATTTACATTTTTGTATATCTAGCATACAATTCTTCACTATGTTTTCATTGATAACAATATACCATTTTTATATTACTAAGAAACCAAGTAGCTGACTGAATAGGAAGTGAACTCCACTACCCATGATCACTTACGACACCAAAGAAAGTAAGGTATTGAGAAAGGATAAATAGGAAAGAAAATTGTCTTATATACGGCTTTCTGCCCGTCCCCTTCTAAGACTAATACCACACCGAAGACCCGAATGGCAAACGCTAATCAATAACCATTAAGAAGATTTATTGCCGGAATCACGCAACGGAGAAAAAGTAATATTTAGACAGCCTCCGTGGCGCAGTTGGTTAGACGCTGCCTGTGAAACGAGAGGCCGCAGGTTCGATCCCCGCACAATGTTTGTGTGATCCACAGGTAATTTCGAATCTGGGTGTTTGTGAGACCAAAGTCTCTCGTAGTTTCTGATACCCACGACTCAAGACTCGATCATGTGGGATCAGAAGTATGTATGTGAATGTTGAGAGTATTTATTTATTTACCATGCGGAAATATCTTTAACCTACATCGTAAACTTGTATTGTACTGAATCAGCCCATATACGTCCCACTGCAGGGCACGGGCCTGCTCTAAAATCGAGGGTTCCATTGAGTGTGGTTGTTAGAGCGGGTTGGCGGTCTTTACACTCAATGGTTTCTTAGATTTACGCGAATGTTACAAATTGAAATAAAACTATTTTATCGCGATTTGATTTAATTTTTACATTTTTTAATTTCCAGACGTTTCGATTGCTTTACAGCTTTCGTGGCCACGGGGCGGTGTCCGCCGCATAATTAGTTTTATTTCAAAGGTCTTTACACACCATAGCATTTCTTACTAATCGCTATAGCATGCAGTTTTCCTTCTTAAACTTAAGTACCTAATATAATTAATAGTAAACAGATACCCTATTAACTGAAATTAACAAAGCTAAGCCAGTAAATTAGTTTAGATATGTCATTAATTTGATTACACGTTACACAACCTCTGGCATAATACGGGCATCTTGGGAAACTAATCTTGGAATATACCTACTACATCAACACATGATTGATGAATGACGTATCTAGCTTCTGTATATGTATTTCGGGATAAATTGTACCGATAAGTGGGTGATGTAATATCTAGAAATAGCAGAATTTATGAATCCTGAAATAAAAATTAGGAGAAAAACATCGTGAAATATAAGACAGCTTGTTTTAATTGCTTAATTGTTAACAGATCGGAAAATAATTGGCAAAGATCTTTTCCGGCAGTGAACTTCACAGAAGAGGCAGAAAACTTAACAAACATGTCCAGGACAAGTTTTATATAACAGATTGTCTTTCACGAGATGCCATTTTCTCAGCCTTCTCAAAACGATCGAAACACCACGAGATTGGGTTCGAATCACGACACACACATAAGCTAGTGGCTGCTATTGCTTTATCTTTCCTTGTACGTGATGGTCACTTTCTCGGCGGATACCAGTCAAACCATCCTTTGATATAATATCTTATATCATTCTTAAAACTATATTCTCCAGAAAACCACAGCTAGCAAGAAACAAAGAAAACGCACCCCACTCAAATTATCCTCAACATTATTCACCGTCGAAAATTATTTAAAGGATAATAAAAAGCGAATGTCATCGTTTCTAAACACTCAATTACCGCCCCGCGACGCCCCTCGAAGCCCCCGACGCCCCCCACTCCCCTCCAAGCCCCCGGGCGTGCGCTATCTCCATCCCCGAGCAGGGTGGACACAATTGTAACGATTTGGCATGAAAAGATCCTTGCGCTTTATAAATTTGAGTGGAGAGGTTACGGCATTGTTTCGGTGAAACTACTTTTTAATTGTGAGGTTAAATGTTGTTTTAAATTGCAGTATGGCTTAGTTTGTTAAACTGTAAGGACATGGTTCGATACTTGGGTAGAGTTACAGAATTAAGTGTTAAGGTACTGTACCTTAATCCTTTAAATAATTTTAAAATTCAGTATTATTGGAAGTTTTAAATTAAAAGAGTCATTTACCTTGATTTGGATACAAAGAAACCTGTAACACCTTGATCCCTACTGCTTAAAATTAGAGTAGTAATACGTGTATATTTTACAGCTATCCACGATAATGAAATAAAAAGCACAATAAATTAATTACGTTGAACTTATGAACACAACATTATTTTTGTTTCAATAAATAAAACTTTATATGGAATATAGTATACAACAGTCAAAATACTGAATATTTTCATAAAAAATCCACTTTTTTGTCACTACATCGTTCTCTACGTTGTATTCTAAAAATGCTCTCATAATTTTAATCCAAAATTCCACGTACAAGCTTATAAACAACGCAACATAATTCGGTACATTCCCCTCACAAATCCGCGTTGAAAAATAACAGTATTAATATGAGACATGTGACAAATATTCTGGACGAGTGGTGAACGGTGACCATTTCATTAGAAGAGCGTTAGAGCGATCGCTACCAGGAAAACTCACTATTAGCTCGCTGTCGAATGGGAATGCTGATAGAAAATGCATCGGTAGAGGGGTTAGTCATGAGCGGAGCGGGTAAATAAATTAAATGTGTAGCCTACGTTGAGTTTTAGGCTATAGGAGTCGAAGGGTTGGTTGCACTGCCACTAGGAGAAATCAAAATAAATTTTGATATGGTATTATGGGACTGAAAGGCGACAATCGCTATAAGACAATATCAGTGTGTTGTCAGGAGACATGACTGTTCATTGTATTGTATATTATGTATTTTCAAGAAAATTAGTACTTGTACCAATTAAAATATTACAAAATATTTTTGATGAGGACCAATTGCTGCTTTTTCAAATAGATCTCTATGATAATTTAATTACTTTGTCTGTATTGACACACAAAATAATATTTCAATATGAATAATCATTTGAACGAAGTCAAAAAAGTGGTCATCAACTCACAAATTTCAATTGTTTTCCTACATTATAACATCACAAATAATATCACCAATAACACAACGGATATACCAAAATCATTCAAATCGTTTCCGCTCCCGCTCCGCTCATCCCCAAGTCCCACCCAGAACCACCCGTCAAATAAACTCAAAGGAATCCCGACTGAAAATTCCTGTAAAGTCATTTTTCAACGGCGACACGCTCGACGTGACCGCCGCGACATGTTCGCCGAATCAACTGTTCTTACTATTCCGATACTAGTTTTTTTTATTTTAAATCATAGATTAGTTAAATAGAGGATGGTTTATTGATGTATTGAGTTCTCATTGATTTAAATTTAGTATTTTTTTATATTTGCCGTCAAAAGCTTGTGTAAGTGTTTTTGTTGAAGCTTGCATCTACGCGTAACATACGTCTTAAGCGTATCGCAGAATGATTTGCGTGCCTAATCTTAATAGAAATTATCTTGGGATAAACCCAACATTTTTTGCGTAATGTGTATATTTACATCACATAACTGATAACACTTGTTAATAATATTTATGTCAAATTGTGTATACAGATATAATACATAAATAAATACACCCAACAGTCACATACATAGTCCTGACCCCACACTAAGATCGATTCTTGTGTCGTGGGTATCAGAAACTACGAGAGACTTTTCGGTTTCACAAACACCCAGACCCGAAATAAATACCTGTGGATCCCACAAATATTTGTTTCGGTGCGGGGATCGAACCCGCGGCCTCTCGTTTCACAGGCGGCGTCTAACCAACTGCGCCACGGAGGATGTCACGGAGATATAGGTTTTAATTTTTGATTTGCAAGCCTTCGTGGCGCAGTTGTGAAATGAGAGCTTGCAGGTTTGTTCCCGCACCGAGATAACTGTTTGTCTTGTCCACGAACATTTCGTTTGGGGTCTAAGTATTGTGAGACCGAAAGGTCTCTCATAATTTCTGATTCCCACGATACAAGATCTATATCTCAACCTACGTCTGAAATGCAGATTATGTGTATTTTGGGTGTATTTTTTTTACTGTCTAGATATTTCTTATTAATAATAATTTCTACGTGTCATATCAATGAATACACATTGAGAAGTGCTCGTACATGAGTAAGACGTGACTAGCGTGGCAGGATGCAGGATACCAACATCAATCGCGAGCGGCGGTAATCTAATCGCAGGAAGCTCACAATTAAAGATCACATCTCTTCACGTCCCCTTCCCCTCCTCCTCCTCCCCCCGTCTCCTCATCTCCCCGCAGCGCGTATCACTTCGAGGAATACACCGGGGTATTGAAAACAGTTGACAAATTAACGATGAATCGAGGGTTCGTGATATTTTAGTGATTGTGAAATTTAAAACAGATTTCTTTTTTTAATATTCTTAAATAGACTATAAAAAAAAATTACTTTGCAAATGGATTATCCACCGGTTGTAGCATGTTGAGTAATTTATTTATTTAATCTTTATTCTATACATAGAAGGATTTTATCAATATACAGAGATGATCAATTTAAAAAGAAAACTGTAGAGATCAGGTAAGTTATGACGAGTAGGTGAATGAACACGACACAGTGAGGGAAAAGCTTACTATGAAAACAAAAGCCAAGGATACGATTCCGACACATTGATAGTTATCGTTACGTGTAACAAATATTTGTTTCTTGTCTGTTTTTGTGACACCGCAAATACAAATACCTAATTAATAATAAATACACCCAACAGTCACATACATAGTCCTGACCCCACAATAAGATCGAGTCTTGCGTCGTGGGTATTAGGAACTACGAGAGACTTTTCGTTCGTACAAACACCCAAACCCGAAACCCGTGGATCGCACCAATATTTGTTTCGGTGCGGGGATCGAACTCGCGGCCACACGTTATACAACCGTCTAACCAACTGCGCCACAAAGGGTTTCAAATTCATAAATGTTTTTGACATCAAGGCTCACTGGCAACCTGTGCCTTGCTATGAACCTTGTAACAAAACTTTGTCACCTTCAAAACATTAAAATACTTGCCAAAAGCAGCCATCGTCGCCGCAAAAACTAAGCGCAATAAGCGCATTAATCAACTCAGCAAATCTGACTGCCAGCATCGTCATTATAATTGCTTTCACGTGGGACAGGAGCGGAGGGGGAGGACAGGGGGAGACAGGGGGAGGGCGAGGGGAGACAGAGGGAGCCCGCGAGGGTCGGCCTAATTAACCTTTGTCGACTGTTAATGTATAAAATGAACCTTTATTGTTGGATTTGTAGTTGCAGTATTAGTGGCTTTTCTGAATGGTTTGAATTAGAATTGTTATTATATAATTGTTTGATATTAGACTGTGACAGTACGTTGCTGCTCGGGACTTCTTTATAATTATGATTTCGATTGAGATTAAGATATACAGGGTATATCAAGACCGCGACCGAAAACGAAGCCAGGTGGTAGTTTTAGCGGTTACAGACACAATGCAACTAAAAATTTTGCAAAATAAGCGACGGTTTTTTTTTGACAATTTTTTAAAAATCATCGTTTTTGAGGGGTAAATACCTAGTTTTTGCAAAAATAGTAATTTATACCCTTACGTACCATTGCGTGTTTCAAAATTCAGCGATGTACGTCATTATTTTAGAAAAACTATGTTTAATCACTCAAAAACGACGATATGTAAAAAATAACAAAAAAAAAATTGACGATTTTTTTTGTAAAATTTTTACTTGCATTGTGTTTGGTATCACTAGTACTACCTCCTGGCTTCGTTTTCGGTCGCGGTCTTGATATACCCTGTATATTATTAAGTAGTATCAAAATAATTACATGAATATTTTTATGTATTTCGTAATCTAAGGCTATCTGCTATGTATTTTTATGTTTTTTTTTTTATATTTTTATTGACGAATATCCTATACCTATAACGTCTCCGGTAATTTCACTTACCGGACTAAATACAACAACAGTTATTTTACGTGGTTCTTTAATAGAACTTATATTGATTGACCTACAACATCGCAACAAAGCGGAAAAATCTAGTATAATAAAACACGACAGTCAACATTTGAACAGCAATATAAATCGGTATTGTTGCGAATCGCGCGGCTCCATAATAAAGCAAGAATCAAATCAATAACGCATGGCCGCTCCGGGTATGTTTGCACCAGATTTTCTCGTATTCCCGTTGTCATGGCAACCGGATTTGATACCGTAGGGCTGTTATCGTGACGTTATGTTTCGGTGAATAAAATATTTTTTGTAGAAACTTAGTGTTGGTATAAAGAAGTAGATTCTTTCTGTGAACCTGTTTTAGGAAGTTTGGACTAAGTTCAAAACAAAGTTCAAAAAAGTAAGTTTAAAAATAAATGCAATTTTATAAATTACCTTTTTTAAATTCTGTTAGAGGCTAAACAATTAACATTTAATTGAATAAAAATAACTTAGTAAACGAACAACCCATGTCATAAACTATGCTTAAATTTATATCAGATAAATTACTAATGTACCCTATTACCTCTCAAAACCTAGATAACTCCAGAAGAATCTCCACAATTCATCCTCATTGGATCAGATGCTAAAACTGTATCCATCTTATACCCAATTAGCGTAGCATTTAGCTCAAAATAAGCAGAGTTGAGTACCGAGAATCAAAGCGGTCGCCATCGCGGATATAGTTTTCTATTCGACGCCAAATTGCTCACTCTATTACGTGAACGTTTGGTGGCTGGGTTAAGGCACTGTGTGGGGAATATTACATCGCAACAAATAAAGTTCAAAACGGTGGCCGTGATTTTTAAATCTGGCTACAAAGGATTATTAGATTATGAGGTCCCATAGATTTGAGAGAATGTGATCGATGACAAAAAAAATCAAAATGTCGGATTAAATTCACTGTGTGGGGAATATTACATCACAACAAATAAAGTTCAAAATGGCGGTCGTAATTTTTTTATCTGGCTAAAAAGGAGTATTAGATTATGAGGTCCCATAGATTTGAGAGAATGTGATCGATGACTAAAAATTCAAAATGTCGACTAAAATTTTATATTTTTTATTGACAATACTAATGCTCATGAGCTTATCAATATGAATATTACTGTAGCAAAAAAAAAATACCACTGAGAAAAAAAGTGACATTGAACTGTTCTGTTTTCGCGACTTAAAAACCCAGAATTATGATTTATTCGAGAGATAAAGTACCGATTTCCGGAAAACATTTTATTTTATTTTATCTTAATTTTGTTTTTACAATAAATAGATTTATGAAACATTTGTTCATTTTATTCAGTCCAAACAGTAAAAGATTATACTGGCTATTGTATTTGCATACCATAAAGTATTGTTACCAAGTCTTGAATTTAACCAACGAACGATAAAACGTTTTTTATAATACCTAAGTACAATTTAAGTGGTTTTCGCTCTGAAAATAGCAACAATAATAAACATGGCTATTAAAAATATCCTCCAATTATACAAACAAAATCTCCCCCTTAACAGCCATTTTCGAACATCGGCGTATTATTGTCGCGTACTTAATGCAACGACATTATGGCTACGCTTTGATCTATCATCCAAACCGCAATCAACCTTACACCCTTCCAACAAAGTCCATTCTTCATCGCAAACACATTTATAGACTCACTATATCATATTCCATTTTGGCCGGGGTAGCTGTGGCTCGATTTTGAACGTTAGGTGAAGGTATTAGAGTTGTTTTTCGGTTTGTTAATGTGCGTGTAAGGTTCCGGCTGTGTTTGACAGAAGCATAATTGCCGAGAAATGGGCCGCCTATACACAGTAACTGTCGAGGTGTTAGCGGGCTGATGATCAAATAACTATCGCAAATATAAACGCTCCTTTTCGTGGTAAAAAGGAGTGGTAATATCGAGGTTTTTTGTAAATACGTATTTGGTGTCGTGTGGTAATTGGAAAATGGAAGGGTACGCGTTAAATTACGGTGCTATATTCGGTTATAGACATGAGTTCGACTGTCGGAACACAGGTTATTAATAATGCTCAAAATTGTTTGTTTTGGATTTTGCGATGTGTCTTATGGATGAAAATTTTAAACTTGTATACTCTTGTATATCTTTAATACTCTTAGGATATTTAAAATCGTTATTTATTAAGTTTTTATTAGGTGCTAAGATGGATAGTTTAAATTAGTCAGTGTTGGTTTTTTCGATACGCAAACTTACCAAAGTTGTCAGCTTAGAGACAAAACATGAACCCAAAGTATTTTTCGAGTTAAAACACAATAGCGCCATAATTCCACCCATCATTCTAATAAACCCTATAAATCCAGCACGAAAGACCTCCCACAACAAGGCGACATCTAACGCACAGAGCTCTTCACCCATTGGTCGGTAATTATACAACAATAGCACCAGTATCAAAGACCTTTAAATACGAACATAGAACAAAGCATGATAGCTCAACATACTCTAGACATTAATTCAAATAACGAATAAACAATTGAAGGGCCCGTTTCATACGAAACGTTTATGACGTCGCTTCTCTCTTATTTAACGTAGGGTTGGCGACGTCTCAGATTTTTTAAATTAATTGTTATAGATGGCTTGTAATCTCAGGGTCACTGTGGTAAAAGGGCCACTGGAAGTGAAGAAAATCTCATCGAATTCCTTTTTTTGGTTTGTAAAGATAGTAGATATTAGTTATGTTATGCATGATTATTTACTATGGGTATATGTATTATGAAACTAAAAATATAATTTCTCAGGGGATTTTGTGGCTCTTAAATATTACCAGTGAAGAAATCTGGAAACGGTAGGGGTAATTATATTTTACCCATATTTGAAACTTTTAAGCATTCATTAAATTTTACAATAAAATATTCGTGGTAAAACTTTATACTTTTAGTTCTTAGAAGTAAAACACAAAAACCGTACTTAATCCAAAACGATCAAATTTTTCCCTTTTAAATATTAAAGCATAGTGAGGATGTGATTGACATTCAATTAAATGACAATTAAATATTAATATCATATATATCATATAACGTTTACTACAAAAATACCAGTAATCCTTAAGTTTTTGTTAAAAAGGCAAACAAAAAAACAACTTGTCCTGACGAAATCCTGACACCTGCCAACCCTGATTAAGGGTCCAATTTAAGCTATTATAGTGTTCATAAAACCGTGTATCATCCTGTTTTGTGGCCGTCTCTTTCTCTCTCGTGTGAATGTTGTATATCCATCTCTGTCTCGGGACACGCACGAGTATAGTTTACGAGAATCCGAAGCAGCCGAGTTGTATTTTTGAAATTGTTAAGGATTGTGTAGTGATAAGACAATTGTTATCGATAATTGATATTCTAAAATGTATTTGAGTGTACTTCCTGTGGCTGAGAATGTTGATAGCAATTGTAAATGAGATAATGTAAGAGAAATTAGATTTTCTTTCCTTCTGTGAGCGTATAACTTGAAAACCACTGATATAACATGTTGTATTTTTAAGTAGAGTTCATCATCTGTTACAAATAAAAAAAAACCCTATCATTATGTATTTGTGTACCTACGCATTATTAGGAACAAAAATACTTTACAGTTATTATTACATAATATTAATTTAATAAAATAGAGTTATTAAAAAAAATACATTATTACGTTTATAAGGATGTAACATTAGCAAAACCTATTTTAGTCTACAAACCTACTCAAAGAATTCCTAACTTACAAGTAACATTTCCTGTAAAACCCAAGTGCAGACCACACACATCACCAATCATAGATACGAAGTATCTCAATTAAAATACCATCACTCGATCAAAAACACTTTGAAATCTATTTTTGACATCAAACATCGACAAAACGGTATAATTAGCGCATCACTGCCCCTACAAAGCACAACCCTAATAAATTCCCAGTTGATGAATCCAAAACCAATTGAAATTCAACTATAATTACATGGATTTAAAGTTTATTAGTAAATTTTGAAGTGTATTTGTAAGTTTGTGTCCTCTGCGCTCCCAACTCGGTACATTCACACTTCATAAACATTCGAAATTCAACTTTATTGAAATAGATATAGAGTTTGTAAAAGATTTGTAGAGTTAATTTGAAAATTGGCGCCTTAAACTGCTTAAATATGGAATCAATTGAAATTGAACTTTATAGCGATACATTTAGGGTTTAATGGTCGATTAGCACATGCATTCGTAAGTTTGTTCTTCTAAGTGCTCGATGAACGGATCTTGTGATTTTGTTTGATTGTTTATTCTGATGTTCCCCGTCTCCCCATGCCGCGCGGATCTGAATGTTCTTATGGGACTGATGACGTCATGGTTATGGATCTTGAAATGTATTGGTTACTTAGAACCGCTAATGTTATTAAATAAATTTATTTCATATTGATATCATACGTTGAATTTCAAAGGCAATGTATCTTCCGCAATTATTTATATTACTTTTTAATACAACTTAATAAATTATTTTTTGTGATTTTTGTCACACTTACTGTAAAGAAGGTAGTTTATACAGCAGGTTGTATGAAACTGCACGTCATAGACATAAGCCGGCTGAGACATAAACGAGAGACCGCTGGTCCGATCCCCGAACCGAGACAAATATTTATGTAAACCATAAGTATTTGTTTCGGGTCTGGGTGTTTATGGGACGGAAAAATCTCTCTTAGCTTCTGATACCTACATACGACACAAGACTCGATATTAGTATGGGGTCAGGACTATGCATGTGACTTTTGACATTTGACACTTATTTATTTATTTAAGTTTATCAATCATAATGTTCACAGTAAAAAAACACATAACTAGTTACATATTAAAAAATATGTTTTCAGTTCTAAAGATTCTATTCAAAATACTTATAAAGTCATAATTGTAGCGGAAAACATTTAAACATCCATTTTGTA
Source organism: Deilephila elpenor (assembly GCA_949752805.1). Classification (NCBI taxonomy): domain Eukaryota; kingdom Metazoa; phylum Arthropoda; class Insecta; order Lepidoptera; family Sphingidae; genus Deilephila; species Deilephila elpenor. The sequence continues at coordinate 495,531 of OX457116.1, forward strand.
CCTAACAAAACAACATTTTTAAACCAAACCAATTACCCGTAATCCCATTCATAAAAGGCAAACAAGAATAACACACAGACGTTTGCTAAAATAGCCGATTTTCCACTCGGCCTGCGTCGCGTTTGATGTTGACCTTTGCAGAAGTGGTTGCTCTAATTGACACAGTGAATCATGAGGGGTCATGTTATACTGGACTTTACTGGGCTTTTGATAATTTAATTAATGTAAAATTGAGGGTACGGTGGTGTTAATAGAGCGGGTGGATTTACTAATTATCATATGATATGTAAAAATTATACGTTTGGTATTGTTTTAACTTTGTATTAATTCACTTTTGAGAGAGAAGAATCGGGCATAATCACGCCAGTAATGAAAATTTTAAAATAAAATAACTGCTTTTTATTATTGCATTTTGTCTAGGTAGAGCTTTTTTTTACTACAATGTCCTATAAGATAGGTGCCAAATAATTACATTGGGATTAAGTAATCATGGTTAAAAGATAGTTGCCTCGCCAATCGACACAATTATGCCGAAATTGTTTATTTCTAATATTACAAACTAATCCAGCATATAAACTCTTTATTGAAATTCTCTTAACTAAGCAATTTTATCCAACCCAAATTAAACATCTAAAAGAATATGGCGGTAGCATCACAATTAAAACATTGCCACAAAACAGGACAAATACGAAAAACGACAAACGAACCGCAAGTGTAAAAATATTTTCACGACTTTAATCGTCGCGATAAATTACACATAACACTAAAATAATATCTCTTAAATGAAGAAGATAAAAGCATAGCTTTTCTACTTTACCAAAATAAAGAATTAAAACATCTCAAAGAACATGGCGGAAGTACCAACGCCAAAACATTACATCAAATGCCTTCGAACTAACCGCACGTGTAACAATTTTCACGACTTTAATCCGAGCGGCAAATCAAATACAACACTCAAATAATTCACTTAAATCAAAAAGGTGTCATCAATTTGATAATTGTATTAATATTCATCATTTTCTTACTCCAAATAAAACGAACCTTTCATGATTCATCTCCCGACTCAGCTGAACACATAGTTAAAATCCTGGTTTCACTAAATAAGCTTCTCGATTAATCCAAAATAACGGTTTACCTAACACAAATTAAAGCTCTAAAACTTCTGAAAACATGGCGGAAGTACCACAATCAAAACATTATCACAAAACAGGACACGACTAAAAACGCCAGAGAACCGCACGTGTAACAATATTTTCACGACTTTAATCCCAGCGACAAATCAAACAACATTAAAATAATACAACTTAAATCAAATTTAATGAAGACCAACAAAGCGGCTTCCTCAAAATGTTTTTATTCTGAGATAATATAAATTAATTGCTTATGGCCTGACGCCGCCCTGTTTCGTGTTGTATTCGTTTGGGAAAATAAAGATGCATGGTTTAGTTAAATGTAACAACATATCGACATAGACATAATAAAGATTGAAAAAAAAAAACTTTTTATCGCGGTTTTGGTTTTGGTTTTAACTACCCTTAATTTACAATAATTAAATTAAAAGGTTCGTTGGTTTTTGTGATCCAATATACGCCGAAGGAGCTCACTGTATATTGAGTTCTGCTGGTCTTTTGGTTTCTGATTTAATTAAATTTCGAATTGGACTCAAGCAAGCTTCAAAATATCTTCAGCAATGTGTTCTTTTACGCGGGTCCCTATGCTTCGTTCGGTTTGACCGATATAGTGGAGGCCACAGTCGCTCGATTTTACATTTAATAATAAAAAAGAGTGAGGATACTCCTTTTTCTATCTAAATGAGATGACTTGTCATCAGTGAAATCACTTTCCCTTGTACAAAAAAACAATAATTTCCCAGTATAAAAAACTATAATTTCGTAGAAGCTTCTTCTATTTGTTGCCAAACGGCAGAGTGCCGAAAGCAGATCTGTCCGGGCGGTTGTTTTTCTTAACTAATGAGGCGGGTCGGGACTTTGAAGCCGACTTGCCCTGTCGCTCGCCGATTAATGTGCTATCCATCAAAATTTAATAATCGTACGTCCCGCGGCGCCGCTTGTGTTTTTGAACCTTTTTTGGAGGATGTTTAATCACTTAAGGGAAGTTTATTAAGTTGAAGGGGCTTGTATGGTGATGTTTTTTGAAGTTTTTGTTTGTACTCTGTTATGGTTTAGTTTTTCTTTTTCTTCCAACTATCTCATAGCCTGCAGATGTCGTATTAATTTTTTAGATTCGTCTTATAATTTTAAGAGTGACCGTTTAGAATGAATGGTTGAGATAAACTTTTACATTACCCTTTTAAATAAAAAAAAATTGTATTACCTGTCCTGGGAATCGAACAGGAGATCACTATCCATAATCCTATACCAATAAACTAACAAAATGACATCTAAAGCCCAAATAAATCTTTAAAAAAATACACCACTACATTTCGCGTTGCTTTCACAATTAACCACTCAAAACAAAACACCAGATGACAAGATAATCGTGTAATCACACCGCAGCATCCGGCCCCATAGTGTAAAAATATCGTTAATCACTGCCCACCCCATTAACCTCGTCGCCGGCGTGAGCATAAACACCAGTTGTTTGTGGTGGGTGAGTTATTACATTTTTATAAACATGTGGGCTATAAATCCTAAGATTATAGGTTTTTTGATATATTTTCGAAAGACTTATTAGGGTTTGTGCGAGATTTGGACGCCAACGGAAGACATCAAACATTCGTGATAAAGGATTAGCGCGTTTTTGAGAAATAGTTGTTTATTTGGACTAAAATACTTCTTAGATCTATTATTATTAAAACTAATTTAACTTTCTAAAAAGTAAGTGATGTATTAGGTTTTCTTGTTAATTCTAGTTGGTAGACTAAGAGGCGGAAGTTATTCATATCTATCGGTCATACAATTATTCCAAAAATAATTCAGTTACGTGGCTTTAAAGTCATGTTGCGCTGAATCCTAGTATGAGATATAAGGAAAATTTTGCGACTTCGTAATTCTTACTCCACCATTTATTTTGTCTACTTAATTAAGAGATAGGTAGAAGCACTAAAATAACCCATATTTTATAATAACAGTAAACCCTGACTCTGTGACAAACTTTCGAATATTTCCCTACTTTAATTAACGTATCCTATTTCCTCAAAAACCAACTCTTAAAACGTAGCGTCCTGTCACTCCAGTTACTGCTTCCAAGAAATTCACTCAAATCGTCAGCGGTTCGAATCCCACAGATGGTACCAACACCACCAGGTCTCCCGCGGTGTAACAAGATAACGTAAACTATACTGAACCAAACATAGAATAGATTCCGCGTAAAAATCACTTTGAACGGTGCATCCCATAGATTAGTGCGTAGAGGGGACATTGATGAATTAAATTTAATGCCTATATAGGTCCTTTCAAACGACTTTTGAATTCGATTTGAGCGAAGAAGACAAAACATTCGATAACTAAAATAGGTTTTAAAACTGTCTATGAATAAGGCGTTAAGTGTGAGGATAATAAACTACTGATAGGTACTCAATTTGTCATAAAAAATTTGGGAAATATGAGAACTATTTAAACATTAAATTTTTTTGGTATCTCTTAAAGACCACGTACCCTAGTTTTCTGAATCAAAACACGCTATCAAATTAAATCTATCTTTATAAATTTGGGTCAATACGAATTAATTTCAATACCACTAGTTAAATTACATACATACATAAACTCACGCTTTTTTCTCAGAAGGGGTAGGCAGAGGTGCTACCAGGACACCCACATTTCGCCTTGTATGTTCCGTCCCATGATGTAATATCGGGCACTAATTCCTGACTCCGGGCTGATAATGAATAGAAAAAATCCAATATCACTTTGCCCGACCCGGGATTCGAACCCGAGACCTCAGCTTTGTAGTCGTACCGTAATACAACTACGCCACCGAGGCAATCACTAGTTAAATTTGTTTATTAGGAGTTTTAATAAATGTCACTCTCTTATTTCGATTGAGTGTAGACAATAGAGATTGTCCATAAATCAAAATCGTTCATGTTATAGCAACATTCGCCACGAGGCTATATTGATCGCTATCCGTAATCTTGGTACAATACTGTGTAATATTCCATAAAATTGCGTCGGTTGATAGCGCACTTATCGCCAAATTAATAATATAATTAATGGTAGATAACAACACAAGTACTTAAAATTACTGCAAATGATAATGTGTTACTTTTTTAGTACATCATTTTTGGGATTAGTAGGTTATATTGTGATTTGATAAGAAAATATATAGTAGAGCCGTTGTGGTCAGCCTTAAAGGCAGTAATAGGAAGACTTAACATCTAATGTCTCAGGATGACAAGCACAGTGGAATGCCTACATTGCTTTGTAATTCATGGCGTTTTTTAGTTTTACTACTGACCATGAGCGGTCGTATCGCTTACCATCAAGCGAATGGCATGCTCGTCTCGCCATTCATTGAAACAAACAGGGGTACCACCACTTTACAGTACAACTATTTCGCAAAGTAATGGTTGATTTTCATCTTAGAATAGATTTACTTACGATCATTGAGATTACCCAATTCATATTACTAGTACTTCATTATCCCTTCTTCCACAGCTTGAAGGCTAAGCACTTACCATTCATATATTTTGTGTTAATGAGCAACTGTGATCATTTACCATTATGATAGAACATGGTAAAGGCAAAATATTAAAAGTATTGAATGAAAAAATGTGCCTACATCCTAACCTAAAAATCCTAAATAAAACTCACATTCTTAAAGAGACATACATCACAATTGTATCGAAGTATTGATAATTATTACACGCCAGGTGGAGCGATGATATTCGTAGGATGGCTGGTAGCGGTAGGAGACGATGGGTTGAAGATCGAGCCCAGTGGCGTATTTTAGGAGAGGCCTATGACCAGCAGTGGACGCAAGGACTGATGATGCATATACCAAATATAAACCGCACTATTTCTATCCTCTAACAGACAAAGGCTATGGTAATTTCTTCAAAGAGACATGCACCACAGACGAATTAAGAATTTTTCAAAGATATCTAATTTATTTTTGTATTGACAGGAAAGCCCACGTCCTCTGAGAGACAAACATGTTAAAGGCATTATAAACTCCGTTGTACTAATTGATACATATTTTGTATGTTCAATGCACGGCACTCGCCGTTCGCCCGCGCGGGGGGCGACAAAAAATTTCCCGCCCGCACTTAACTAATGACATATGGTGTGAATGAACGCGTACAGGGAGCTGCTTTTATAAAGCGTTAAGTGTTTTCATTAGTTGCCGAATATTTCTATTTTTATTGAATAATTTTGGAATACAGGCATATAACTATGTGTTAAGGTTTGTTTTTTTTTTATTGACAGGTGGTAAAAGACTGACGATTTCAGTTTTGTTTTAATGTGAGAATTTCTTTTATCTGGAATATAACTATTTGTCCGGCCCGATTAGCTTACAAATATTAAATTGCGAAATAATTAATCAAATCTGGCTAAAAGTTTAGGAGGAGAAAAATAATGAACATATAGTAAGCAGAATTATATATAAATACTTTTTAACGTTATTGTGTGATTCAAATTGTAACATGAAAAATATTGTCAAAAAGTGAAGCTAAAAATAACACAAAAGCTACTTACTACACATATATGCCAAATATAACTCGAACTAATCTATTTACTTCAAATACCTGTTATATTCAGAACAATAACTTAACTTATTGTACTTCACAAGTAAACAATACTTGAGCAAACATAAATAAGCCCCCTCTATACAGAAATCCCAATGGACAGCCCGAAACTACGCAACGTAATTTGAACTCTGTATTTATCGAGTTAAAGTCCACATCCTCGCAAATGGTAGGTGTCTTAAATAATTGCCCACAGGATTGAGTAGACAATTAGTGTTCCTATTTTAGGCACGAAGCAATTTGATCGATAAAATAGGTCATAGGAATAAACACTAAATATTATCTGGTTTGAATACTATATTTTGGGTGTCCTAAATTGATCTATAACAGTTAAATGGTACATTGCTGTAAGTAAAGCTACAGTATTTTATCGGCTTTAATAGTCACATGGTCTCATAGAAAACCGACGTAATATGACAGCGATGACTAAAGGAAACACTTCATACTACGAGTATACCACGCGAAATGCACCACGTTTCGGTTTAGTAATTATGTCATCTGTGTAAGGATAGTTATCACTCCCCTGTGGCCTTAATTGGATTGTACTCTACATCTGGATCAGTCCATACACGTCCCCCTGTAGGGCACGGGCCTCCTCTACAATTGAAAGTACGATTGCGAGGGGTTAGGCCATATAGTCCACCAGGCTGGCTTAGTGTAGGTTGGCGGACTTTACATACCGTAGAAATTATTTTCAAAATCCTACGGTATGCAGGTTTCCTCACAATGTTTTCCTTCACCGTTATAGTGCATGGTTATTGACTATCAATACACATACTCTACATATTAAGATGTATTGTTAACAAAAATTAAGTAAGGTAAAATTTAGAATAGATTTTGTCCGTTGTCTCTACGATTTCATCTATAAATACACAAAAAAAAATGTCCATCGCAATAATAATTCTACAAAAATATTTCACTTTAAAAGTTTTTTTTTTCTTTTTGCTAATATCAAATTATCTCGCCCACCGCCGTATGGTCTATTTAAACAGCTTCTGTCAACAAAAAAACGGGGCAAAAAGTGTATGGCCGTGGATGGTTTTTGTATGAGTTTTTGTATGGGTTTTGCGAGGGCTCGTTAAACGTTGTGTATGGGATGTGATTAGTCGAATAGCCACTTAAAATGACACGTGGCTTGGGTATACTTGATCGTTTTTTTTTATGACAAATACTCATCAAATGATGCGGACAATAGGAGTTGTTAAGTGATAGTCATTTTATATTCATTTTAAATTGCAGCATAAATATTTCAACTCTACCAGTGTAAGTTGAAATACAAACGTTTTTTTTCCTCATTCAATTTCATATTTAATTTTAAACTAGTACATATTACCAAAAGCTTCAAACTTAATAAACACGTCACACCTGGCGACACGCGGGCGACACGAGGCCGTCACGACTCGCCGTGACCTGTGACGAGACCATTATATCATAGTTTTAATTAGTGCCGCCATGTGCGCCGGCTCACGCGGGGGAGACAGGGGACAGGCCCCCGCCCCTCCCATATGCCACCTTGGTGATAGTATAATTATCTCCGAACGTTTAAGTATGTAGTGCAAAGGAGAAGCGGAGGCGAAAAATATTATTTGTGTGTAACCACTTTGTGACAGAGCAAGCTGGTTTCCTTTATGTAAGCTGAATAATATTAAAAAATAAGTACTTGTGTTGCTTTGTTGTTTTTTTTTTCTATAGCCAGAGTGATTACGACTACAAGTGACTATGATGTGATGGTAAATGCAGTAAAATCCAAATAGCGTATATCAACATAGCCCATATTTTTTTCTGTATCGTGGTGGAATTACAATCTGTGCAATTATTTTAAAAGGAAAAATGCACACAGACTTATAAAAAAATCATCCCAATTTCTAAAATCAATTCCTCAAAAATTCTCTTAAACCACAACGATCTACCCAACTCCGACGACACCAAATTAAAACAAAATCTATAAAAAATCCTCTCCCGCCTCCGCCTCCGCTGCCGCTCACAACATATCCACAATGAAGAATACCCGCTACAACGCGCGCGGCACAAAACGTTTAATTTGGAGATTTCGTGGAAACCGGGGGCCGCCGAGCCATTAAGTGATTTGTGTTGTTACTACACTAATAGCGAGTAACGAGCAATGCATCGGTGTGAGAATTAATTTATACAGCGTGATTCATTTAAAAGAAAATTGTAATTGATGTACCTATCGACTCATTTACATGATTTTAGCGATATGCACTAGGTGTCTGCTAGATTTCCGCGATAGATATGTGTGATAACTTGGTATTTCATCGGAAGTAAGTATTTCTAAGTGTTTTTATTTCACCTTAAATAAGGGTTTTTTTTAATTGTAACTCAGATAAAAAAAAACATATCGGTCGAGTATCACCGTCTATGTACCATCTGGTGAAAATGTTAACCGTTCAAAACCAAAAAAAAATATGATAAGGTTTGAAAAAAGCTATACAAATAAAAAAGTACCTGGGCGGACTCCAACCATGCCCCTAATCCCTGTCTGATAAACAGACGATGTCTAAAATATGAAATGATAACATCTTCGCCAGTTACACAAACGCTCACAAACGAATGCAACGCAAGCAATAGGGTATTTGACAGTTTTTTGGAAAATATCTCATATTGTTGTTTATACCAATACACACTTGCAATATGAATATTTCTTTGTGAACTGCTATATTTTCAATAAAAATCAAAATTAAAGTTTGAATGTTAAATAAGACCGCCAAAACGCTATAGACGCTATATAAGTGGATCACGTGATATTGTTACGTCACTTGCTTGCAAAACAAACATTTTGATTTAGCTGTCAAATCGAAATACATATAATATTCATTATCAAGAATAACTTTTAATAGGGTTACAGCTAAAATGCCTTATAAATGGTCTGTAGTCCCAAAATGCACGAATACATCTATTAAGACACCGGATAAAAAGTTCGTGATCATTCCAAAGAACACCAAGATTCGGGTAAAGTGGTTAAAGCTCGCTCGTAGAAACCCGAAAGAAATTGCAGCAAGAACTTATGCTTTCATGTGTGAAGATCACTTTAACATAAGTAAACATTTTGTTTATGATATATTATCCTACCCAATTAACGACTTTATTTTATATTTTCGTAATTATGATTCTTTAAATTACAATTTATTTGAGGTCAGTGTCACTAAACTGTTGTAAATTTCAGTGCTGGTTTTGTATGGAATAAACTGTTACTAATCGCAATACAATAATATATTATATTTTTGCCTCGGTGGCGTAGTTGTATTACGGTACGGTTACAAAGCTGAGGTCTCGGGTTCGAGTCCCGGGTCGGGCAAAGTGATATTGGATTTTTCTATCCATTATCAGCCCGGGGTCAGGAATTTGTGCCCGATATGGCGATAGGCTCGCCCCCTATCACATCGTGGGACGGAACATACAAGGCGAAATGTGGGTGTCCTGGTGGCGCCTCTGCCTACCCCTTCGGGGATAAAGGCGTGAGTTTATGTATGTATGTATGTATTTTTCATACATTGTTAGCTATAGTATAAATTCATTCATTTAATTCAGCAGCGTAGAAATCAGGGTTTTTTTTTAAAAATAGTCCGACCATAATCGCGTCTATTTGTGGGAGGTTTCCACTGTCAGCTTTTACAAAGTTGGTTTCCAACGTAAATTATCACAAATAAAGTTCAATAAGGACCAATATTTCAGAAATTACTGAGAAAACAAAGGAAAACGCTCATGAAATGTTCTAAACATCGACTGACAACAAGAAAGTGACGTCACTCTAAATGCAACCAATGGCGTGCGTTTTTAGTCACGTGGTCAAGCTCGAAAATTTATTTATTTTTAAAATGATTTCTTTTGAAAATCTAACATTTTTTTTAATACTGTATAAGTTAATTTGGTTTAAAAATATATTAACAGGTAGTCTAATAACAAAAAGTTTTATATTTTCATCATAGTCAAATACCCTATTCCGCGAAGCATACCGATCGATGCTCCTTAAACCCAATAAATATTAGATGTGACAGACAACAGCTTATGAACGGTATCGACTCTAATGGCGCACTGCGCCGACGTACATTGTAATAGTAAATTATTTGTAATCAAACGTAGGATATTTGTATTCGAGCAACAATACAAAAGCTTGAAAGCTCCCTACTATTGTTTTCCAAAATTTGTTTAAGTGGTAGAGCCTTGCAGCTTATTAAAACTACTTTATCAAAACAATGACGCACAGATATTGTGTCAATTAACAACAGGAAATAATGTTCTGAAATTCGTCAGTTACTTTTTTTTGCACACTATGGCGGTAGGACCCAGGATTATTGGAAGGAACACGCTGGCCGACAAACCATACCACAGTTTAATCACGTGGCTAATAACTGACATTTAAACTAACAATACTATTTGACAGCTCACGTGGCGCAGTTGGTAAGACGCAGGGTGTGAAACAAAATGCCTTGGGTTCGATCGCCGCACCGAATAATGTTTGTGTGATCCACAAGTATTTGTTAGTGAGACCGAAAGGCTCTCATAGAGTGGGATTAGGACTGTGTAGGTATGTGACTGTTGGGTGTATTTATTTATTTATATCTACTCTGAGACAAATGTTTTTCAACAAATCTAGTAAAAAAAATTAACAAAGCTATACAATCAAATATCCAATGTCTAGATGAATTCAAAAAGCCTTAATTTCTACATCGATTGAACCGTCACAACTGCACACCATATTATTCTAACTGAAGAGCACTTATACGAGTAGATAGGAAATGGAACCATTGTTGATGCATAATAAAGGCCCCTTACGATAAACCCTTATTAAAGGGGTTTCCCGTCAGCGAACGCTATTTAATTGATTGCGTGATTATAGCTTACTGAGCTAACCATCCCTTACAGTCGCAACTCGCGAAGCAAGTCTGAAAATATTGTATGACTTATCACTTATTTAGACTAAAACGATATAATACATTGCTCCAAATGGTAAAAGAATAGCGAGTAATGTTTGTTGTCAGTCGACATAATTATGCCAAACTTAGACATGACACCTTCTAAATGATATAATTCTGGTATATTTTTGACGATAAATAATTCTGGGTTTATGGTTGACGTCGATACGAAGAAGGTTATTTTCAGTGAATTTTAATAAAATGATTAAGATTGATTTAACAGCTGTCATGTTATTATTATCTGAATTCCCAGCGTTTGAGGAATCGTTTAGGTTAGTTAGGACTGTAAACTACAAATAGTTGCATTTGAGCTTACACCGGATAAATTTCAATAAAAAATTACCGTCGGATACATGAATTTGACGACTTTGAGTTCAGTTGTATTTGCACATGTACTTCTCTTATTACGAGTATAAAACCTAGCCCTTAATATCTAAGATATATGACGATTAAAATATCTTCCACTTCGATTATCTCATGAATGCATATTCTTTCCACATAACAAATGACTACCAATAGTGAACTCACCTGAGTTTCTGTAACATTGAGCAGCTTGGCCATATCAGCTCTCTCCCCCGAAGACAAGTACTTCTTGACCTCAAACAGCTTCTCCAGCTCAAAGATCTGTCTTCCAGTGAACGTAGTCCTGGCCTTCTTCCGTCTCCCCACTCCTGGGTCCTCCCCCTCTTCACTGGTGAGAGAGCCCTCTCCTCCCAGTGGGGATCTGACGTCCTCTGTAGATTTTTTCCTCTTGATTAGTTTTGATGGATCTGGAAATTTGAAGGTTGGTTAATTAAAGAAAATGGTGTGGAGGATTCATGGTTAATTTTAAAAAGGTTAACATAAAGCAAAATCTATATGATATTTCTTTAATTCTTTTTCAGTCATTTAAACGATACGTTGTCACAATTTTAATAAAATTTATTTATGCTTAATGTCTTTTTTGCATTTTGTTGTTTGTGGATTATCTTGGTTGTATTTTAGCTCGATATTATCCCTTTACTTCAACCTAATATAACGAAATAAGTAAACCCAACGTAATCAAACATGTTTATACTAACTTGGCAAAGTATCTAAACTGCACCTGACCTAAAATTTAGTCCCGTAAAATAGAGAACAAAAGAATAACCTATAAATTTCGCCAAAAGGACTCATGACGACTCTACTACCAAAATGGTGTTTCACAAAACAATTAATTAAAAACTTGTCAAACGTAATGAAATCATCTAAGACTTCCCAAACAGCACTTAGTTAAATGTCACAAACTCATTTTAATTGACGACCTTTCGTCGTCCAATTAAAAGAATCACCATTATCGATTGTCCGTCCGTAACAATCGCTTTGTCATTTGGATTTCTATTAGAGGGACTTAAGCCGATTTTGTTAAGTTAAAGCCGTACTTTAAGATTCAATTGTAATTTGTGAGGGCTTACGTCATTTTGGGTAATAAAAAGGTGGAAATTGGTACAGATTACGCATTGATAGGTTTTGAATTCATATAAAACCAACAACATTTAATTCATGATATCGAAGACTTTTACGACCTGCTGAAAAAGCGTACGAAAAGGATTGTCAAAATGTATAAAACTGGTACAAATACACCTGAAGAATCATTAAAAGCTTTACATTTTACTGGCTATTTTATATAGCATAGATCTGGCAGAAAAAACAAACTGCTAACCTGATGTAAATAACTATCACCACTGACCACCACTTAGATTTTAACTACCGTGCTCGCCTCCCAAAATACACTCAGACCATTAATTTACAATCGCTGTTACACAAAATCGAAACTCGAATCCTCTTATTACCCAAGCCAAGATTCACAAATCTCCATAACTCCATTCACACACCAATAAAAGCGATAAGTTGAAACGTGGATAAAACAGTAATTAACTCGGCCGGTACTAAATCACGACGGCGGCCGGTTTATGAGTTATTGTAAATAATGCTGATGGACTCGCCTTTTTATGGACAGAAGCTTGACTGTAGGCTTTGCCTAGTTCCAAAACAAGCGGTGGATTTGGTAGAAATTGTTTTTGTTAGAAAGTAGAACATTAATACGCAGGTTTGAGATTGTGCTCTGTTTGGGTCGGCAGGGTATGTAAACGCTACAGTTTAGACATGTACAGTTTAAATCATATAAATGCGTCTTTCAATTTCAATAATTTTCTCTTATGCAAGCTAGTTGATTACGCGTAAAAAGTAGCAACTTTAGTAAACTTTACCTCAAAATAAAAACATAATATTACAGTCTTTGCACACACTTGAGGTGTTTTTAGGCCTTAGTGCGTTACATTGAACCAGGGTCAGTTCATGGACTCCAGACACGTTTTTGTATTGGACATCAGATATACAGGTTTCCTCGCAATCATGTTAAACCGTTAAACCCATCGATAATCCACTAGGAATACTCACAACACCAAAATATAGAATACAACTTGGTTTCGATCCTCCTATTTCCTATCTATCCGTCCAATCCATTGCCAACTAGGCAGTAGGCAATCACATTCTCATCAATATACAAAGATATAGTCGATATCACAACATGATCTCAATATCTGCATTCGCGGGCGGCGCCGTGTGCCAAAGCGCTGCAAAGCCAAGTATTTTAATTGCCGACGAATGGTTCAGCAGCGAATTGATTGCTAACGCTCCATGGATGAAAGTTATGAACTGTAGGTACTAGGGCTGGCACATACGCAAATAAGACTCACAAATACATCCAATCACAAAGCCCTGATCAGCAATAAGATACTTTGTGTCGTGGGTATCAAAAACTATAAGAGATAGACCCGAAACAAATACTTGTGGATGAAAAAAACTTTTGTCTCGGTGCGAGGATCGAACCTGCGGCCTCTCGTTTCGCAGACGGCATCAGATCGACTGCGCCACAGAAGCTTTCAATGACAGAATCGACTTTTAATGATATTTGCAATGTAAAACATAATGTGTTCAATTCCGCTAGTATAGCAACCAAAGTACTTGGGTGTTGGCATCAAATAGATAGGTATCTGAATACCACAGTCTTCTTATGTCCCTGGCCTGGAACCTTTTGGCACTCACTAACTTAAAGTTGGCGCATTTCACCTTCCACAAAAACAATGTGTGGAGGCTGGCGTAATTACCCGAAAAAGTTGCCACAGGCGACTTATAGTCCGATAACGGTGACTGTAAAAAAACAAAAAGTATCGTGTAGACAATATTCTTAGAAAAAGAGATTTAGCGATACCAATAATATACCAATTGACCTAAATCAATAGTAATATGGTTACTAAAACACAAGGAGAAACTTAATAAGAAAAATATTGCGAACAATTCACCAATTCATAGACAATGTAGTTATCCTCTCGTTTATTTTATTCCATAGTTAGGTACTACAATTTAACCCTTAAAGTCATTTCGTATATTATACTATACATTGAATTTTACAAAATTATACCACATTATAAAATGTATTTGTAGTCTCATTTTTTAACTTGACGATGGTTTGAACGTTTGTTTATGTATCAAGATTAAAAATAATAGCTTATCAGATGTCATTTCAAATCAGTTGTCAAAAATAACCGACATGGAGCGCCCAACGTTTTGTAGCAAGGTAATTTTTAAATAATTTCACTGGTTTTACTTGTAATTATTGTTACATAATGAATAAATCGTATTTATCAATCTCTATTCTAACTGATATTCATATAACTTAGGGGATGGCCATGCATTTTAAAAGGTTTTTTTACTTGTTTATTTATATGTATAGCATACTATACATTGCGAACAAAGCATGAAACTAACACTTTTTTGGAATGTATAGAATAATATACACTGCTCCTTATCTGGAACGGAAATAAATTGTCTATTTAGGATAGAATTTTTTTTTTTTTTGTTATGGTTGTGGTTTGCATGCATATCTTTTTGCTTTGTTTTAGACTGCTTCAAACGCACGTATCACGCGTATTTTAACCTTAGTTATGCTACAAAATGCCGGCTCGGATGTATTCATATTACTGGAAAGTTCGCCAGCACCATCTTTAGATTCTTCCTCCGAAATACTCAACATTTTGGAGAGTTCTTACGAACCTGATTCTTCAGATAATAGAAGTGTCGAAGACACGAAATTATGTTGTTGTCTTCCAGATACAGTAAAGAAACCAAAGAGCGTATTGATGTAACCTGCCCTCAAATTGCAAAGCTTTACAATTGCCACATAGGTGGTGTCGACTTAGCCGATAATGCTGATGGCCTTGAATCGCATTAGAGTAAAATCCCACAGGTGGTACATGATCATCTTTTCATAGCTTTTACATACAGGCATAAACAACGCGTGGCTCTTGCGCCGTAGACATGATAAAATTACGACGACTACAGAAAAACAGATCGATTAATAAGACTTTCGATACGAAATTCACACTAATCTTTTGAAAGGAAACAGAAGAGCTTTGGTGAAGAATGTTGAAACTATTTTGGAAAACCGGAAAATAAAAAAAACCTGTCTCTGAAAGGCAACCTTGCTTGTTATGCCAAGGATGTGCGGTTCGACAAATTCGACCACGGGCCTCAATTGACTGGCTAACAAAGCTGTAAATTCTGCAAAAACATACAGGCCATACATATATGCATAAAATGTAAAGTGCATTTGTGCTATATAATAAATCGGAATGTTTTTTTGCCTTCCATAACACTAACTAAAAGGCACCATGTATAGTATACTATACAATACGCTTAGTAAAATTTTCACGTTGGATGTTGCAATGTATAGTATACTATACATATGTTTTTTTCGTAATTATATACTAATATCTTTTTTTATCATTTTTCCTATATCTTATTAACCTTTACTAAACTGCTCTATTCGATATTTGTGTTTTTTTTAAACAAAAATAACTTTGCGACCTTAAGGGTTAATACTACAAATTGAACTAACTCCTGGGAATCAATCCCTGGAACTCATGGAAGATCATGGGGAATTCTATAACTTTATTGTCCAATACTTTTATATATCAAAAATTATACAATATTACACTAATAAACACTCGTTAAATATAGTTACATCCCCTATGAACAATAAATCGGAACGTATTGACCGCAGACTAAATGCCCTTACAAAGTAGCGAGCAGAGCGGGGCAGGCAAATGTCAACAAGCATTCCGAGAATAGACGTGCGAATATGTGACCACGCGCGAAATGTAAGATGTGTGGGACACTCGCCTTTATGGGAAGCAGATGGGTCTATACTTGAGCTGACCTTTGGGTGTAATTGAAATAAGATCTAATGTATTAGAAACTGACTAAATTGCGCTACGAACGGTAAGAAAATAGGAAATGAATAAGACTTCATTTTCTCGAATAGCGATTTTGGAGTACCTGCCTACGGAGTGATATGTAAGGTGTAAATTGTGATTAAATAGGAATTTAAGGAAAATTTTAGGAGTATTATTAATCTATCAGTTAAAGAAGTGATTCGCCTGAAAACATTATGGACCACTTAAATCAGTTCTTTATATTATGCTTGTGTACACTTGAGAATAATTTTGCGATTTAAGCAATACCTTTTTTTAAAAGAGCCTATGTTTCTGGTTTTAGCTTTGTATCTAATGATGTATCAAATGATGTTATGTTTCACCTATTCTATATTGGCCGGATTAAATGACAACAATGTATACATGGATACATGGATACATGGCAGTCCAGATAGTATAATTACTGGCTGGCGATAATCATCTTTCTCCCATTGACACTACATTACCTGCTCGAGATCACAGATACCAAAAGCCGAAATACACACTTGTGACATTACTATGATGGTTTATATTTATCCTCTTTCTATATTGTGGATCGACCACTACGATTCCCGATACTGTCCATTCTACGGTTATCTGGCGGAAATCGCGATCAGTAGGCCAATTCACGTAATTAAATAAGTTCAGTTGCAGTGCAGTTGCAGTTAAGTTTCGATCAAAACAGCCCGTTTTGTATTCTCGTAATTTAGAATAACCGCTGTCAGATACGCTCGCGTCAAGTTCGCGTCACGCGATCGCTTTAGCGTATTCTACGGCTGCGCGTTTTATACATGCGTGATTCAGATCGCAACCTGATTGGTAAATTACCTATTCATTTGACGTCTCCAATGACAGTTTAGTCCCACCAACGTGCAGCACATGCGCAGTTTATGCATATCTTACGCGCAGCTAAACAATTACAAGAATATCATTTTGACGTACGTACGATTAAGACGTAAACCTAATCGAAACTGCATCGAAACTTGATCGGCGCGTCAATAAATTACGTGAATTAGCCTACAGACAGCCCATCTTAACACCAATTGTTATTGTTTTCATTTCCTTGTTTTGATTGCAATGAAAAGTTTTTAGTATAGTATTGTTTTTTCCGCTATTATGTACGGTAACTAACGGAGCAGACATAAATATTCCACCACCACCAATTTACTGAAGTATTTAAGTAAGTTCACATATTCATTGAAATAAAACTAATTTTATCTCAGATTTGGTTTAATTTTTACATTTTCTAACTTCTCGACGCGACGTTTCGATTCCTTTACAGCTTTTGTGGTCACGGGACGGGTCAGTCCGCCATTAAACTGAATCCGCTGATAAAATCCGAATATATATATATATATATTTTTTTTCAATGTGTAACATTCGCGTATATATAAGAAACGATTATACACATATTCATTTGGATGTACACGAGTAAACAAGCGGAATGATGGGAAGCTATTAGTTATTAATAAGATAGTTAGCATTCTGAGATTCAAACGTATTTCAGTCGCGTCACGTC
This sequence comes from Deilephila elpenor, assembly GCA_949752805.1. Classification (NCBI taxonomy): domain Eukaryota; kingdom Metazoa; phylum Arthropoda; class Insecta; order Lepidoptera; family Sphingidae; genus Deilephila; species Deilephila elpenor. The sequence goes on from OX457116.1 coordinate 512,964, forward strand.
GCAGTAATGTGTGACAAAATATTGTTTCCACTAACTCCTCTTCGAAATTAATATTCTCCATCGTTAAATTTAAATAGATCGCTCTTAAACTGAATGCGGCATCTGGTTTATTATTTTGTAAGTGAGGGCTAATTGGTAATTATTCAGCAGCTAGCAAAACTATAATGGAATTTCTGTAAAGAAATGAATCTGTGTGAATGTTTTATTTTTTTCGAATATTATTTTTAACTGAAGTTTATTCCTAGATATGAAATTCTAGTTTCAATATCAACGTATAGTGCCTGATAATATAATATCTAACACCTCCTGCATTAGATTTATTAAGAAGTTTTCAGACATGATAAAACAATTAATTTTCTAGAAAAAAAGTGGCTCCATATTTCTCTACCTGCCGCATTCTGGCAATTTTTTTTTTTGGAATTCAACGACACGCAAAACCAATTATCGGAGTTGTAAACAGAATCCCATAACAATTGATAGACCAATGCGTTTCCAATTAGCGGACAACATAACTGAGCGAAATGCAACAATCATTAAGAGCACAATAGCACTCGTATCATAAACGCTTTAATGACATAATTCTGTACCAATCCGCACACATGCAAATGTGTGTAAAGTCGTTTGATTCATGCACACACATTCACAAAGACACACACACACACGTCGTCACGTGAGAAAAGCTCGACCAACTGCGCGGGCGCAGGTTTATTGTTCGTAAAGACTATAACATATTAAATGACATTTGACGATTTTGCATTCGTGTTTTGTTTATTGCTTGTTCATAAATTATGAATTGCATTCTAATATCAGTAAAATAAGTATGATATGGTATTTTAAGACAGCACCTGATGTATGTAAATACATTAGACTTAAGTATCGTCTAACGATAAATTAGCGTCACTCCTTGCTCGACATTCTTATGCCGGACTACACAAAACTGAAGACTAGGGTTTCATTTCCCAAACCCCAGGCAAATCACATTGTTTGAAAGTTCCGATGGAAAAGATCACTTGGTTGGCCGGGCAATCCAGTTTATAAAACATTTTCGGTTTGAAAATCACTTAACGTCAGTTACTAGACATGGTAATTATTATCCAATGTAGGTTAGGTCTCTTATCACATCTTGGGTAGGAAATTGACGGTTATTACAACCTAAGCTTTCAACAGATCACTAAAGGGCAAGAGTCCATGTTCAACACTTGACTTTTTATGACCGAAAACGAATTATTTCCTTATAAAAAACCGCTCCGCTCATAACCAAAGCCAGGCTGCAGTCAAACAATAAGTGTCGGCGTACACACGAGGCGACGAGCGAAGAATCGTCTCTCGATATTGCATCAATTACAATGTGAACGGTACGGGGAACTTTATGTAACTGCTATTGTTCGCTGTGTTATGCACCGGGTCGCGGCAAGATTCCTCTTTGTCACTATTTTATTGCATACTAACAAGGGAGAATATTAGACAGCAATTTTTAAAAAAAATTCAAAGAATTTTAAGGTGTGAATTCTGCCAACATGCATTGCTGTATGTTGGACTTTGGCCTAACCCTTGTCAATCGTACTATCGATTGTAGACGTGATCCGAGCTCTACAGTAGGACTTATTGGAGCTGGATTATAATCTTTTAAGTTAAAATATATGGCATCAAGACAAATGTTTGTGAGGTTCGAGACAATTTTTTTCTTTCTCTAGTAGTTTTTGAAGCAGATCTGAGAGTATCCAAAAGCTGTAAGATATTCTTATTGACCTTTAAAGCGGTCACCATAAAAATTACACCATTTCCATCATAGCTGATATTATTATAATATGTGGTATACTAGTCATATTTTGGGTTCAGCTCGAGAGCATCCGATGACGACTAGGGCGGTATAAATTGTCATTGTTTATCTCACCGATAAACATTTTCAACAATCAATACTGCCTTAACTTTTGACTCACCACCAGAACCATTGTATTCTCTTTGTCAAACCAGTATAAAAAAACATTCAAAGGTAAAACATCATAACAATCCACATCAAAGAGCCCCTAATGGCGTTTACCTCACCAAATACCACATTAGCATTCCCACATTTAAAATATTCATCATCCTTATTACCTTATAAAAGTCATCATCGTAAAATCGGAGTCCGGTCTCGAAGGACCAAAATCGGAGCACTCAATCACGCGCACTTACAATCCATCTAAATTAAAATCAAACATGTTAATAGGCTAATAAATTAAATGTTACGTTTGCGTTCGAGACTATTAAGCAGGAAGAGGTCTTTTGAAGTCGGCGGGTTATTTACACGGCCGACGGCGACGCTTTGCGGCCGAGTGACAATGTTTTTTATACTGTTATTTGATTTCAGTTCATAAAAACAGTTTATTAGATATGTTCTAGGACCTTTTGAGAAAGAAATTCTTGATTGTTTTCACAGAAGTAAGGTCACACCAAGCTGGCCTACTGCGGATTGGCGGACTTCACATACCATATAAATTCTTGCACAAAAGTACTAATTTAAAATTGACATAAAAAGCTCATACGGTTTTAACACCCCATAAAACTAAGAAAACAAAAACAGCAATAATTAACTCAATCCCAAACAATTTCAGTGTTCGTGGTAATAAGGCATGGACAGGCGGACAGGCAAACAGTCGGACAGGTGCGTGTCGTTTCCTGCTAGTAAAAGTCTTTTGGATTTAGTGATGTTTGTATAGCTGTCGCGGTTGCGATTTCGCTCTTAAAATTTAATTTGTATATTTTGTTTTAGTATTGACTGGGAACACGTATTTGGACGAAGAATATAGAACATAGTAAAGAACGCTGTATGAAGAATGGCGAGAGATTAATACGTTCTATAATCTATACCATTCCCGCTTATCTTATGGCCGCCAAACACGTAACGATATAACTGTGCAAATCTGAGTTTGCACCAGCATACTGGAACGCGTGTGGGAAAATGACTGCTCAAACCTCGTTCCAATTTTTGATTCGAGACTGTGTGGCAGACTTAAGCTTTTCTATCCATATATGTATCTTTTACACGCATCTCTTCTACCTACTTTGTGAAGGTTTCCATAATTTATTCCTCAAGTATCTGATGGAGTACGACAAAGAAACCACAATGGACCAGATTTGTATTTGTATCAGCCCATATACGTCCCACAGCAGGGCACGGGCCTCCTCTACAATTGAGTGTATGATTGAGAGTGGTTAGGCCATATAGTCCACCACGCTGGCCTAGTCCGGGTTGGAGGACTTTACATACCATAGAAATTCTTACAAATCGCTATGGTATGCAGGTTTCCACACGATGTTTTCCTTCACCGTTATAGTATATATATATGGACCTGGGACCAGATGGTGAAAGAAATACAAATGGAGTATCCAGAGATCGATCCTGGAGGTATTTCACCGGTCGCCACAATCACATGCTCGAAATTGGATGACACTGACTGAAGTCCTAACTTGAATCATCGTATACGGTGACCCAGGTGAATAGAACAATTTTACCACCAGCTATAATCTTCCTTTATCTTTAATAGGTACCTATAGTTGGAGTGTCTCAGTATCATACATGTAATCTATCTTTTGAATCTTTCTTATATACATGAGCTCTAAAAAGTCTTTACAGGCTAGGTTCGAATCCCGGGTCGGACAATATAGGATTTTTCGATTCATTATCAGAGCAGAGTCAGGAATATGTGCCCGATGTGGCGATAGACTCGCCCCCTATCACATTTTGGGACGGGAAACACAAGGCGAAATGTGGATGTCCTGGTACTACCTCTGCCTACCCCTTCTAGGAATAAAGGCGTGAGTTTATGTATGTACTTCAAAAAACCACGGAACACATTCGAAACTACATCATACTGCATCGGCATACTGGCCGTCAGCCCAGTAAGATAGGTCGATATGTGCAACTGTTGTATTTAATTATAATTTTAAGCTGGTGTATTAAACAGAATAGTGCCTAAATCAATTAATATAACTCCCGATACTCCGACCCATCAACTATTATTAATAAAAGTTTGTAGCACCGTATTAATACCGTATTATCACGCAGCGGTAAATAAACACAGGCGTGGAACCAACCGTGAAAAACCAGGAACACTCCGTCGGACCCCGTGCTTAAATACAAATTAACTACACATAACTACCACGTTTAATACGGAACCTATTATGCAGCTATATGTACTTAATATATGTACATATTTACATCACCCGCAAGTTGCTATCGTATCAAGTAGTAAGTCTCGTCTTCTTGCTGAAACTCATGGCTTTACAACATACACTCGTTAGTGACATTCGAAAAATACCAAAGAAAATAATGTACTGTACTGTATCAGCTCTTATTCGTGCACTGCTGAGCATGGCACTCTTCATCCGGGAGTGAATTAAGAGGACTTTTGCCATAGAACACCACGCTAGCTTAATACGAGTTGGAGGACTTCACATACTATAAAAGCATTGGAATCTCTTCAAAAATTTAAGAGAGGTGTGATTTGAACCCGTGACCGCTTTTTCGGAGGAATTAATACATGATAATTCTCTGAAGCGGTAGAACCTTCTTGTGGGACTTTGAAGCTAAATACTAATGACTGTACTAGAGTATTTTTCCACTATCTTGCAGAAAAACGACGCAAATAAACAGCCTTGCTTTTGTTTGTTTTTATCTGTTTTCGCAACTTAATTAAGTGTATTCCCTAATCTGGGAATTGCAGCTAACATATCAGGATTTACAACCACTAATCCGGCAAGATGGAAGAGTTTATTGTCAACAATTGAAGTTGACGCAAGCGTAGTTAAAATTTATTTAAAGCACCACTCCATCATAAAATCTTTTAAACACGCCACAAAGCGAGTGCACGCGTCTTTTTATAGTGTCTGCCGGTCCCCTGGGCAGCTAGTTGCTTTAATCTTAACGCCATCGCGTTTGTGGTGTAGACTGCTACTATAAATCAAGTGAATGAGATTCACGCGTTCGTCTGAGCCCCGTTAATTATATTAGAGTGTCTAAATATGCGACTTTGTTGAAAATAAGTTGGTTTTTGTAAATAGAAGCAGGAGGCTTAATAAACTATTATTTATTCTCCTTTTTCCGTCGAGTAACTAATGTCCAAATAACTTTAAAAGTTAAAGAAAACATAATTAGGAAACCTTGCATATCATGAAGATAACAAGGATTTTTATATTAAATTCCTCTCAATCGATTTTTATATTGTAGACATATTCCACGCTCAGCAGTGAAATTTTTGCCTGATTATTTTTATAACTATCTATTATTTATTCGAATTTTTTTTTAACTTGCACGCAAAACAACTACACTAAGTTTTAATTAAGGGCCATTATAGTATCTATTCGCGCTAAACAATTATCACTTGCTGGTCGATAAAACGTGTTCGAAACCAACAGAAGTGTTTTGTTTCTGAACACAGCTTGTCAAACTCACTTCCAAGCCTAAATTTTAATTTAATTTTATTTTATTTTTATTTTATGCATGGAAGACTTACAGCTAAATAAATCGAATAGTTAAATAGTAAAGCAGATAACAAAGAGCCAATAACAAGTCTTCACTTATAGAACTAATATAAATATGACAAGGACAACAAAAAAAGAAAGAAGGACAAATTAAATATTTACATATTTACATTGTCAAAATGATGGTCAGAGTGCCCAATTAGACCACAATTATGGAGAACTATCTTTCTCTTTTCAAATAAATTCCATTGCCGTCAAAAAATCTTTTGCTAATATTAAAAACGAATTTCCTAATCCTTATCAAATAAAATCAAATGTCAAGAGCAGAGGTGTAAAGCGAATTTCAGACAAACAATAACCCGAGACCAACAATCCGTAAGCACTCTAATATATTGAATCTTAACCATACCAATTTAGAATTTCAAAGATACAGACGGTATCTGCAAATCAATCTTCAATTTATACCCGCGCGAGATCGTGCCGGCCGATCGCAATAAGTCGCTTAAATAAACGAAACAAAACGTTAATGTGCCTATTAAACGCTCGCATTCTATTTGCTTGGCCTTACGCACGTCTGTTATACTAAATGCTTAGTGCTTAGCGGGAATAGCAAAAAGGTGCCTTATTTTGACAGTGCAGGCTAGTAGTGCTGTGGTAGATACGCGATATTGTTAAATCGTTGATTAATTTTTGATAACATGTAGTAAAACATGTCTTTGAATGTTTCAGTTTCACAGGAGATCGACTTGAAGCGACAGTTTTTCTGTCGCATAGGAAATTCTCATCGGAGGCCTATGTTACGGAGTGGATTGTATTTGACTGAAGAGAGAGATAGGAAGAGACTGGTGAGAAAGAAAGAGCTAAATGTCTCTTAAAGTTGAAGTTGAAGACCGACTTCAATAAATTGCCTGAATAACGGCGTCAAGTGACACAGCTCTGTAGTAGCTCTGTGTAAGTAGCTGCCAAGTGTAAGATAGGTAGCCTAAACAAGGGATGCACAACAAATCGCATCGGAAATATAAAGCGTCACGTGGGCACATGACGGCGCGCGTGTCCTATCCAATTCTTGCAGGGCTGACATGCAAAAGTTACATTATCATTTCCTGTTTTAAATTATGGCGAAAATAAGCAAAATTGTGGTAGTGTAAGGTAATTGTGGGATCATCCTTTGTATATTTGTGGAATTTTAGTGGAATATTTTAATTGTGGAAGCTTCACTGGATAGTGGATTATTAATTGTAATGTGTCTATATGCTTTATTGTTCTGTATGTTTCCCAAATATTAATAAAATAAAAAAAATAAAAATAAAATATCCAATGTAGAAATGCCGGCATAATTGTTTAGCCTGGATACTCGTAGTTTTTGGCTTTCGATACCTAATCAACTAGAACCCTCTACCACCCTACACTTAATGAGCTGTCAGTGCGATCATTTCGCCGTGTCATAATAAAAAAATGTAGTTTAAGTATCAGAAAGCTAATCATATTATCTATAAGAAGATAACATTTTTGAATATTGTCGTTATTGGAGGTCAAAAAAATTTACTATAACACGTGTGACGAACTTAACACTTCATAAAACATATAGACAAGTCCTTACAAGGCATATCTAATCATCATATTATGTAATATTAAATATACATATAGTTATGAGTTATATATTTAAATAATATCATTCAAAACAAACCGCCACTAAGCAAAATATTGTTAGAAACCAGTATATTAACGCATAATCGCTAGTGTTTATGTGACAACCCTACGACAATCGACACTTGCCATTCGTCAGCAAATAAAACACGCTCCATTTTCGATTGACGCAACACAAACCGACATTAACATAGCTGGATGATATTAATCCGCATAAATTCAATTCTAAAAATAAATTGGCAACCCTTAGAATGAGCGGCGCAGCTGCATCTACCAATACCTTATTGCTTGGACTTTCTACATTAGTATTACACATCCCGAAACGCTTTGGCACTCACCACTCAAATCTACACCTTAGCATACACAATATAGAGTTTCAACTAGTTTGAAAAGATATGAATGCAACAATCAAACGGCTCAGCTTTGAGCTCGATTAATGCGTTATAGATGGTGTAGATACAGTTTATGATATCTGAATGTAAGTGAATATCTAAGAATAAGCGTGAAATGACACATCGATACGAAGACAGGCTTATGTAGCGCGGGTAAGACGTGATCCGTCTGCTATTTTAAAAGGTCTATTAATGCTTGCAGTAGAATAGCGGAGAAGATGGAGTCTATTGCACCGCGGATGAATTTCTGATATTGCAAGTATAAATAGTGCGTCAAAGATGAATTGCCTGATTTATGATGTAGATATTGGTGCTGATAGATTTGGACCGGATATTAGAATCAGGATCTATTAGGATAATGGTATGTAGTTACTTTTGAACTTAATTTTTTAAATTAGCAGGAAGACATATTTGTGTTAGATGGTGAGAAATGCCATTCGTGTTTCATCGTCCTCTTGTGGACGGTATTTCCAGACAATAACATGTCCTATCTTGTCCTATATCATAGTCGGAGTATGAAGACAGAGATAAGAATAACTAAATTGTTAAATTGAATCAAAGCGCGTGGTTCTTTCCTTATTAATAACTTTAGTCATCATCTCTTATACTTCTTGAAAGAAATATTAATTGCACTAATCAATTTTATGAACAAGAAAGTCATAGATAAAATATACTCATTCCGTTCACATCGCTTTCTACATTCAACATAAACCCGAGCTCAACATAATCTCGCAAACTGCAACGGCGATTTAAGACCATTTCCGCCTCAACTCAATCCAATCAGTACTACAAACACATTGGAATTATCGTAAGCAATCAATGATACACCAAACGTCCTATAAAGATCAATAAAGGAGAAAAAAAACAAACCACATGCCTCAATCGATGCCACTAATGTTATTATTACCCGCACTATAAAATGAACACTTCGCGCCGATGCCTCGCGTCCAATTGACTCTGATTTACAACATGGCCGGTTTATAACCTCGCACGACCTCTTCGTGGAATATTATTCGTTTATTTGCCCTCGTGTGTGGGATCACGATATTGACGGATCCGTTTTCGGGCTAATTGGTGTAAGCCGTGCCTTAACTCGCGCTTGTTAATGATGAAATCATTGGCTTGGGAGTGAATGAAAGTATGGTGATACGTGTGTATGTAAAAAATTAAGATTTGATCTAGATAAAGAGTAGAAAAATGTAGCACATAATATATAGGTTAAAGAGATGGTAGGAAGGATTTGTATCAATCATACTAATGTATCTCATAAAAAATGAACCGTTGCCCTAAATAAATTTAAAAGAATAAAATAACACAAAATACTTTAGACTACAATAAGGACCAAACTAACTGACATATAATGACTTTTAAAAACCATACAAGAAATAGACTTCAAAAGACAATGGTACGGAAATACCATGGCAGATTGAAACGACGCAAAATCAAAACATCCGAGCACAGCGGTTACTGCGATCTATTTGTCTAACTGTAATAAATGATAACAAGCGCAATTATTGCCAAGTGCCGTCGTTGAAGACGTTTAAGGTCATCCTTCTTGCAATCTAAAACAATACTATATCATTCCAACTAAATGTTTTTGAAGTTGCAAATTACTTAACAGAAAAATGGAAAGAAATTTTGTTGCGTCTTAAAATTCAGCTACTTAAAAAAGCAATGCCGTAAACTATAAAATTACAAGATATTTCATTGCTAGTCGAAAATTACAATAATCGCCATAATTTATTGTTTCGTGCCGACTCTACTTAACAGTGTTTAAAGTATAACCCCAAAATATAGAACACAAGGGCAACAACTTTATAGGTATAGTTTGGTACAAAAGTTCCCTTACCTTTACCAGCTTTGTCTTCATCCAGCGCAGGATTCCAGCCGGAGTCTTTGAACTTTGGCACAGACAAATTCAACGGCTGATCGTAACACTTCACATCACACACTTTGGCATCACAGTCGCTTTCACTAGTCCTCACTGCCTTCTGCAACAACTGTTCTTGCAACTTGTTCTTATGCAGCATTAAACTATATCTCTTCTCGTCAGTCTGTACTTGCGTGCTCTTCTCCGTAAGATTTTTAACATCAAAACTCCGCTTCACATTAATCAACGAGCTTGTGTTTTTGTTAGCATCGTGGCTAGAAATACCTAGTATATACTCTATGGTGTGCGGTGTAGGTTTTTTCGGTGGCTTTCCGTAAACGTGCGGATGCCATGAAGGTTCGTAAGTTTCTTCCTTTTTGATTTCTTCATTTTTGTCAAGAGATTCTTTGACTTCATCGTCAGTAACTATCAGCTCTTCTTCTTTATCATCTTCAACGTTTATTTTCTCGTCTATATCAGGACTGAGTCTTTCTACATCTGTATATTGGTACTCATAATTAGTATTAAGTTTACTGTCAGCTTGCTCGATGATATTAGGGGCCACGTAAGCTGTTACTACCGTTTGCATTTCTTCTTTATCTTCAACGTCGGCGCTCATGTGTTGATTTGTTTTAGCTTCTATCACAGAAAGACATGTTTATTTCTTTATTATAAGGATCGCTTTGATGTTGCGTTTGGTTAATGCGTTCGGGTTTCCTGTAACAAACATTTGAGTATAAGAGTTGGTATTAAAGGATTTTGCGCTAATTATTTAATGAGTTTGTTTATGATCTCTGGTGAATAAATTAATAAAGAATGCAAGATTTATTGAAATGTTTCATGGTGGTCGAAATTAATATTGTACATAACCCGTCACATTCCACAATGTTCCGAATATATATCCACATATGAATTTAATTAAACATCCTGTGAGAGAAAATTCACAAATTCCTCTTTTGTAACAAATTGAATGTTAATTATGAAACTGTAAACAGAAATCTCTGTTACGCAACACGTACATACATACATAAACTCACGCCTTTATCCCCGAAGGGGTAGGCAGAGGCGCCACCAGGACACCCACATTTCGCCTTGTATGTTCCGTTCCATGATGTGATAGGGGGCGAGCCTATCGCCATATCGGGCTCAAATTCCTGACTCCGGGCTAATAATGAATAGAAAAATCCAATACCACCCTGCCCGACCCGGGACTCGAACCCGAGACCTCAGCTTTGTAGCCGTACCGTAATACAACTACGCCACCGAGGCAGTTACGCAACACAATTATCACAAAATATGTGATTGAAACAAATAATACCAAATGCCCCTCGAATCCTACACCTATTATTTACATAAATATTCCCCATTTATTTCGGGTATAAATTACGCAATCTCTACACATTACAATAATTAACTCGTACAAACGATGACGACAGCCTTATTCAAACATCACAGATCAAAGCAACAGTGCGGGATCGCGCCGCGTGCTCTATCGTGTGCGTTAAGTCCCGATCCCTGCCGATCCCCTCCCATCCCCTCCGATCCCTCGGCACTCAGTACTAGCGTCCCTCCGGCACGCACACCGAAACAACGGATCAACTCACATCGCCCGACGCTGATTGATTTTTATTGGAATGATGAATAATGGTTGCCTCTGCCACTATTGTGATATAGCTTTGTTATTTAAAAAGATAATTGAAACTTGAAAACATGGCGAAGGAACCTGCATACCAAAGAGAACTTAACAAGGATATCTATGTTATGTTAAGTCCCGTATGTTGCCAACTCATAAGCCAGCGTGGCGAACTATAGCCTAACCCCTCTCAATAAAACTCTTTGGTTATATGAGTCCGGTACTCATCGGCTATAATAGACTGATATTGTAATTGAAATTTGAGATACAAAGATAATTTTACTGACGCAATTAATAGATACTGATCACAATAAAAGAGATAAACACAAAAATATAATAATTAAAGATAGAGGATGTAAAGATATGTTTGCTGTCGTTACCGGAAAAAACAACATACGGCTGTTTTTGGAGGCAACCTGAATATAACTATCATATTAAGGAGTAAAGATTGATTGATTGATATTGAAGACAAGAAAAACACTCTTTTTTGTTGCCTAAGCTATGCTAACATTTTTGTAAAACCTCTCCCATCATACAAACATAGTCCTGATGATATAGTATGGTAAAAAGTTTTGAGTCTTGGATATCTAAGACTGTACTTTTTATTTTTACGATACCCTTACCAACCCTAACCAACGTTTTTCGTTTTCCAAACAGATGTACAGCGCAGGACAACCTCAATAGATCTTTGTCTATGGTTGTTGATTTCACAACCGTGTTCTTGACTAACTAACCAACTACACCACGTATATTATTTTATAGTAAAATTATAAACACGAGTAGCACACGGGTGGCAGCCCTATACCCGCTCAATTGAAACAAAGCTCGTCGGCCGGGAGAAAACGCGCCATATCACAAATGATACAAGCCCTCGCGACCGACAACGCGGCACAATGTAAAACTTACGCTTTTAATACTTTATTGAGACGTTCGTCGGTTTTTATACTGGTATTATAATGTGACTCTAGCAATGTTAAATGCAGTGTAGTCTAGAGTACCTGAATAGAGTATTTCCCAAAGAGGTATAATTATGTTGTTATAGAGTATTTCCCAAAGAGGTATAGGTTGTGCGTGGTGGCCTGTTGGTAACGGACCAGACGCGGCTGCTTACATGTTCACGGTGGTCGCGGGTTCAAATCCCAGGGCACACCTCTGACTTTTCGGAGTTATGTGTGTATTGATAGTCAATCACCACGCACTTTAACGGTGAAGGAAAACATCGTGAGGAAACCTGCATACCGTAGCGATTTTAAAGAATTTCTACGGTATGTAAGTCCGCCAACCCGCTCTAGGCCAGCGTGGTGGACTATATGGCCTAACCACTCTCAATCGATTCTCTCGATAGTAGAGTAGGCCCGTGCCCTGCAGTGGGACGTATATGGGCTGATATAGATAGAATATGTTACACCGGTCAACGCAATTATACCCGCCTGATTGAAACTGATGCAATGGTAGGGAGTCCAACATTCCTCTTCACCCGAATAGCGCCCCATGAATACAATAATCGAAAACCCTTTTTAATCAACCAGGCTAGTATGTAGCATTTTATTTGATTTCAAGAATCGCAGGCAGCTTTAAAGTAAAAAAAATAACTTCTTACTAACTTTCTTCTATGATTCAAAAACTTAAGTGATTGATTTAAATTCTAAAAGCTTCAGTGGCTACATCCGCTGTTACTAAAGTAAGGAAATAGAATAAATAAATGTATTAATTAACTCCTTATAGCGCCTACAAAAGACGAATTAATATAAATCATATAATCAATAGGCCAGAACGGGGCAATAAAAAATCATCGATTTCAAATTACGTTTCTAAATTAATTAATTAAAATTTTATTGCTAACCCACTTACGTGTTAATTTAATGTTGATCTAACTTTACTTCGTCGGATATCGTAATGGAGTATCAGTGATTATTTATCGTTTCGTAATTAATTTGATCTCAATTCCATCTCTTTTATAAATAGGTACGCTAAAGTGATTACAATGCGTCTGAAAGTGCAGGAAGATTCAGATTGAGTGCCTAATGACGATGTTTCAACTAAAAAGGGATAAACATCACTTAGTAATACAATTAACGGTCTACTTCCAACCAGATACACAGAATGTGAGTCCAAGACGCGACATACTTGCGTGGGTCACTTTAATGATTCACCCTTTTACAATGTGGTGGTTATCCAGGCGTTTACGGATTACACACATAAAACATAATGTGATATAATTTCTAGAAAAACATTAATCCTCCTATTTATTTAAAATAAAATAAATAAATAAATACACCCAACAGACACATACATATTCCTGAGTCCTGACCCCACATTAAGATCCATTAAGTCTTGTGTCGCAGGTATCAGAACTACAAGAGACTTTTCGGTCTCACAAACACGCGAAAAAAAATATTTGTGGGCCGCACAAACATTTGTACCTTTGTACGTTTTATGTAGTTCTTGCTGCAAGATTAACAAATGCATTATGATAGCAATGAATTTAAATGTGCGTGTGTGGGTGGCTCCCGGTATCACCGAGTAATCATAATTATTTGACCACGCCGCTGGCACAGACAATACTCAATTTTTGCCAGTTGATAAATGGTTAGGCTTGGGGCTTAGTATTTAAGAATACTGGCTTGAAGATTGTTAAATTAGAAATACTGATTTTAAGTTGGCCATTTAGAATTTTCAATGCGTTTTTGAGCTAAGTAGCTCCTATCAATGTTTTCTCAGAGATTTGGGATGTATAAATATATGTATGTAAAATCCGAAACTGATCAAATTGCCAAATCGAGTACATTTTTGGAGAGTTTAGAGACCTTTCTGTAAAATTATGAAATACTGCCTTCAAAAAATATATCTGCTTATTTTTGTTGTATAAAAGCAAAGAGCTTTGTCTATAAAGTTATCACTGCTCCCTATGAACCTTCAAAAAACTTAGAGCTGACTACAAATCGCAATTCTTAAGCGATAAAAATTTGAAAACTAAACAGCTCATACAAATTATATGTCTAATCTTATCTTCAAATAAAAGTCTAAAGCCAATAAGAGAGTTTCACATTATTTATCAATCCTAATCAAAGTAATTTCTTTACAATTTAACATTTTTAACAGATTGTTATTCTAAACCTTGCTATTAGGAAAGCGATGCAAATATGCGCATCTAATACGTTTTCCAGCGTTACATAATTTGATAGTGTTGTAACGCAACACGATGTCGATGATGCAACGAACGTGCCGCATCGATGCTGACTAGTTGCTAACAGATATTGTTTTGTATCGATTATCTGTATTTATTATTGAGGCGACAATTAATATTGAAGATATAGCACACAAATTACTGAAATGCAAGCATGTAAATTGTAAACTAACATCAAATTCAATGAATATTGCAGATCAATGACTAATAAACTGAGCCAAATATAACACTATAATTCTAATTTAAATATTATTTCTGATAATATACTAATTTTTTACAGCTTAATACACGGCAATAAGAATGTTTTTATTTGAATAAAACAACCGCACCTGCTGGTTGTTGCAATGTCGCACAGATAGCGCCGATTGGTAACAATTATCTCCTACCGAAACAATTATGACAGCTTACTACAAATTTCACGTTATGGTGGAAAGACACGATACTACGCATAAAAAGACAATGGACAATAATTTATTTCTATGTTCATTATTTCATTATTTTTGTAGCGGTGCTCTTTGTCAATATGCAACATGTCGATTTTGGTTAACAGGATAAGGTGACGGATTTTACAGCGAGATTCCCTTTTTCACGTGGCATGGCAAAGACTGCAAATAGTGTCAATTAGCAACTGACAATTTATCTCTCAATTGTTTCACCTCAGAAAATTGTTTTTAATGCTGCTGCGGAAGAATCCTTGTCTTTAAAACGTAGTGGGCTCGGCAAATTTATACATTTTATTGTTGAAGCTAGTATAAGTTGGCGAATCATTGGTTTAACTTAAGCCTAAATGTTTCGACCATCAATCTGCGGCTTCATAAACTCAGAACGCATAGTATTTTAAACAAAATAAAAGGAGAAGTGTAGCTCTAGTTAATGAGGCATATAAAGGCATTTATTACAAATATAATTACACGATACATTTATCATACGGGACTATTAACAAACGATCAGACATTATTTATATCTCTCATTTGATTGTGTATCGGTGTCCGAATCATTATCTCTACTGCAATATTAAGGGTGACGTCAATTATAATTTGCACCGTAAGCGCTGTTCCGGACACTAATGTTGCGAAATTAAATGACATTGTATGAAAAAATCGTATACATACGTATAATGCTAAAAAGCGGGATAGAAATAACCCAGAAAGCCGTCGTCATTATCTTAGTTATAAGTCACGATAAGTTATTTCGTAACATAGTATTCTCCTAAAGAACAATCCAGAGTTTTCAAAACTTAGCTTGCAACCCTAAAAGTCCAGCTCTCCCTTGTCAAAATTAGTCCATCTTGTAAGCAGAAAACGCAGACTTCCAACGCAATCTAATATGTAAAACCTCAAAAATAATTTAATTTTACAAACCTATTTTTCGGAACAAGTTGCACAATTTCATAACACGAGTTAACATTTACAATATAAATATCTGGCTAACACGACCGCCTCTCATCTCGCACCATCAAAACATCATCAAAAACGTATTAAAAAGAATCATAAATTAATTTCACAAAAATCAAAGCGACATCAAAAAGGTTCTAATTCAGGAAACGATGACAGCTGTCAAACGGCCGCCGCCATCTTGTTTTCGCGCGTCCGAGAGCCGGGACAGAGAGGAAATTAATTTGTTAATTTCTCTAAGCATTTAAATGTGTAATAAAAGTATTGGGTGTATGCAGTCGGGTGGATCAAAGCGGGCCACACGCCGCGGTGACTTCCGGGACTTTGTGGTCTGTCCGCACGTCGTGATCTCTTAATATCATAATCTATGGCTGGTATAATTGCTCGGTTTGATGCTTTTTATTTAACCCTCGCGGTATTGGGTTACATGATTGTATTTGATATTCTGTGTTGAGAAAGGGTAAGAATTGGAGCGACGTTTTTCTTCATCGAACTTCTTATATAGTTTCATTTAAAAAATGTAATTAATAACTAATAAACACGCTTATTTATCCCCAAAAGCCTCCTCAGCTTTAGCAACAAGAAGAGCTTTCATTATGATAACTTAGATACTTAGTGTTCTACCGAAAGCTGATCCTGTTTGAAGCCGAATTTGATTAACCTATCGACACAACCGAACCTGAAGTGAACATTAAAGGTTTAATAATAAATATATGTAAGAAGTAATTCCTAAATAGACCGAATATCACAAAAGGGTCAGCCCAAGCGTAAATTCTGCAGTATGATATAACCGCCACAATCGGTTTAACATCGTTGTTAACCAAACACAGTGCCCCAGCCTTTCCTTCGATTTTCTATCGCTTTTTGACACTTTCGGAGGCTCAAAAATCACCGTAATTCGCCTGATGCATAACTACCATCTTCAAAAGCTAGAAACACACATAAAGTGGAGGTTCTGTGTGTTCAATTATGTCTTGGTGTTTATTGGAATGAACAAACTTGACTTTCCAGCAGAAAAACTAACACTTAGTTCAAAGTTTACGAATAAAGTATGGTAATTTTCCAGAAAAGCCGTTTGTACTCAGTCCAAAGTCCACAAACCCACTTTTTAATTACCTGATCTATAGATAAGGCCTTATAAAATTAAAATTTCCCTGCTAATCATGATATGTTTAGTATTAAGGTGTAAACGATTACCTTAATAGTCGCTTATCAAATAATTATTATGTTAATATACACGTACGCGCATTATCGACTGTATTGCTATATTCTCTTGGTGATAATTATTATCCGTTTGTTTATTTCATATACTATTATTACCCAATATTTTATATAGTATATAAATCACCAATATATCTGTACTTTGGAAGCCACTATAGGTAGTTGAACGAAATATTTTAAAGAAGGTAATTGATATTGGTGACACCTCTGCCCTCATTAAGATGGGGATTTTCATAATTCATACTATGCGACATTACTATGTGCCCTATTGAAGTTGTATTAATTGACTATTTATGTGACTGATAAAATCAACTACAAATACATGAATCTGAAAAATTAAGCGTATGCTTTGGAATAAAACTTCACACTTTGTTAAAATTTAAAGATGGTTTATAAACTACCAACCACCCTAAAGCTTTGAATTAAAAACAGCCTCAAATAAGTCAAAAAAAATCGGCCGACGTCCACCAAGCTGACACGATAATAGGTAGTATATGATCACTTTCCCAATTAGTCGCTCTATTTCTGATCGTATGTTTCAAATACGGCGAACTAACTGGACGCAAGAGGATTTATTATGTACATTTCCACGGATTAAAATTTAATTATCTATCATTAGTTTAGCGGCCGCTGTATTTATTTTAACTGCGTTAATTAGCGCTTTCCTGAGTATTACAAACGTATTAGGGATAGTTTTATAAAGCCTAGTCGCGATGTTACTCCTGTTATACAGCCGTAATCTAATGTGCTGGATTAATTTAATATTTGACTATTGTGTATCAGCCGATATACATCCCACTGCTGGGCCCGTGCTCAATCGATTCTCTCGATTGTAGAGTAGGCCCGTGCCTACTCTACAATCGAGAGAATCGATTGAGAGTGGTTAGGCCATATAGTCCACCACGCTGGCCTAGTGCGGGTTGGCGACAATTTGACTATTGCCTAGTGAAAATTAATAGGAATAAGACATTAAACTTAATCATGTTCAAATGTTGATTTTGATCAAATGCGTATTTCGGGATTGTGAATTACCTGTAAGTCATTTAAGAAACGGGTATACTCGATGTTATCCTGTGAAATCAAATTAGAAACGATGAGATCCGTAGAACCAAAGGTGATCGTCAACACCTAGCGGATTACCAAGAATTGTCAGTGGGCAGGTCACATATCACCGAGAGCTAAATGGCTGATAAGGCTGAAAGTTCTCGGACGAAGGCTAGGGCGTCGGATTACCATCTAAAAGGTAAAGGGTTCTACTAACCAAAGAAAAAGTGAACATAGGCCTCTCCAAGGATTAAGAAGATTAATCAATCTGCCAAACTATTGCATTATTATAATATTTGGCAATCTACTTCCAGGTAGTGGCGGTACTTCCATACAAGCCCAAAAGCCCGGCTTGCCCTACATAATACGTATATACTCCATACTGAATACAAACTATTACATTCAATACAACAGTCATTTATTAGAAAACATCTAACATTTAAATTTTTTGAATTTACCGCGCCTCGATTCAATGAGACGCCAGCGCCGAAGCGCCGCGTAATTCCATGCGCTTAATATTCATTCATTAAAACTATATTGAACTTGAAAAGACGGAGCACACAGCACATACATCTATCCTTTTCTCTCTCGGGTGCTTTTACGGGGCTTCTAGCAACGCGTGAACTGTATGGGGAAATGATATTACTCGATCGCTACGAATGTATAGCTATAGATATGTTATATAGCAGTTTACTCTAGACGATATGCCCGGCTTCGGCCTTGGTGATGTAAAAACATCGTGCGTTGCATGGTCGTCACGTGATTATTTGTTATATCAATTATATCAATTGTTATTAAATTAAGTTGGTTCCTTTTAGAAATTATATCTAATATTTATTTTAGAACAAATAATGAAGTTTTAATATTTCTTTTAATAAATTGTATCTTTTGTATTGTTTATTTCACGTTTACTGGCAATACAGCACATATTTCTACTAACTTCATTTGTATTATGATATTTTATGAGTTGTGAATGTGTTTTGTATATGGTTAATGTTTAGTTTTTTATGTTATTTAAACTTTTTGATACTATTATGAGTTGTATTGTTTTCTGTGATGGTTTGAGTGCAATGGTGAAAGCGTTCATTGCTGGTAAAAAGGTAAATTCATTCAATTATATTGAAAAATAAACCGGCGCGAAACCTATGCCGGGTTTGTACATTTAGTAAGTCGTGATAAATCACAATAGAAATTTCTTCAGTTCAGTTTAATAAACTACGTACTTTTATTACTACATACTCCCTTTAAAGCTATGAAACAATCGTGATTCATATGTATTTAAACGACACGTCTTGTGTGTTAGATTGTTTGGATTACAATGCTTTAAATTTTCATTAAATTAGGTGGTCCTTTCAAAAGGCAATCTATTATTTTAAATTCAGAAAAACATTTAAACATAAATGCGTTAATAATAATTTCTGCTTGCAATTTCGGTAAACCTCGAAGTCGACCACGGCACCACAGAATAGTGACGGCAATAGAAATGTAATGAATAGTTACGGATACATGTTCACAAGCAATCTATATTAATTGTTTTAATCTTAATATTGATAGTGTGGTAGGTTTGCCGACGTATTATAAATTAATTTTCTTCGTTCTTAGTAACTTTGTGTTTCTAAAACAATATTAATTAAACGTAAAAAAATATTCGGCTTGCCCTACTCCAAAACCCTAGGCACGCCACTGCTTCCAGGCTATAAGTTATCTCATTTAATACCCCTATCAAAATTAAGATTATAAAATATGAGCGTGTTAAAATAAAACTCTCATGACTAACTTGAACAAATAAATAATTTACTACAAATGTAAATAATTAAACATCCAACATTAAAACTCAATAAAGAGTTCATTAACACGAAATACAATTAATTTCTAGCCCTTCAGCAAAAATGTATAATTGCTTACACGAGCAATTAATTGTTTATTGAACATTATAATGTAAAACTAACTTAGCATTTATTTATTTGTACATAACATTACCTCTTAAATCAACTCAAACGATTATTAGACTCTTATCGTTACAATTATTTTACGGATCAATTAAATAAGGATAGGATATTGACTTAACAATCCCCGAAAAAGCCGTAAAACTGGTGGCAGGATATAATTCGTATAAATAAAAAAAATTGTAAGATAGAGACCACCGAACAACAGTTAAGGTCACGTGACCCATGTAAGTGTCTCTTCCGGCAATCGGCAGAATTGTGCCGACTGACAAGATCATCTCTCGCAGGAGATCGCTATTGGGATTGCACTGCCTTTGTCATCAAAAGCACATTTGTCGTACCAGTACAAAAGCACCTAACTGAAACATACTCCTACATATTTACATATAATTGACAAATACACGGCCAAAACATAGCCTATAAATGTAATATTAACATAAATTTAGATAAACCCCAAAATATACCACGAATGTAACTGTTGCTATGAACAAGGATACCTATTGACGAATGATGAACAAAATTTTCCTAAATTATTATGACATTGAGTATTATCAAAATAAATTTGCTTCGTAATCAAAGACAGGTCCGATTTTATCTTCTCAAATCAAACACGTATTAATATTACAACCATAACGTTATTAATTGTTAAAATTATCTTATCCTATCATATCTAAAATGAAGAATTTAACCATTTTTTAAATTGACTATCAACAATAACCATTTCCAATTATTAAGTCGCATCAAGTTTATAAGAAAGGGCAAACACAATTTATACGATCAAATTAGTCTTTAAACTGTGGAGTTATAAACAAAAAAACACATAGGAAACCAAAACCCATAAAACATAACAATACACTAAATAGAACGGCAACATATCAACCAATTATCTTAAACACAGCTTTGTAAAACACTAATCCACTTAAGTTAAATCTTAAACAACCCGCAACTTGACAAAAAAATATCACATACAACACAACCTCATAACCCTACAAAAAAAACAAGCCGGAAAAAACACACTTTAAAAACAAAAAAAAACCGCCAAGGATTCATTTGCCGACAACGAAACAAAACCTCATTTCAAATTAAAAAAATAATTCAAAATTCGAACACTCAATCCGTCAACAGAATAAAAGGCGGTAATTAATTATGGTAATTGGCAACACCTTACCTTTCCAATCACTTCACTCCAAAACAACACAGACACAACACAAGTATACTCGCGAATGTTGGACGCGTGTGGCGGTACTGTGCGGCGGGTACGGACTGTTAACGGCGCGCTGTCCGCAGTTAGACTAACATCCAAATCGCTTAATTTTATGAGTTCAGAGTTGCCTTCTCCACCCCCTGTGACGGCCGATGTGACTTTGTATGCGCGTCCTGCGGGATATTTTATTTATTTTGTTTAGGAATATGTTGGTATTAAGATAACTGAGTTTGTATTAATGTGTAGTTTAATGTAAAGGTTTTTACTTCTATTCAATACACATCTAAAGATGAAGGCGAGTTTTAGTATTTATTGATAATTTATTTACTATAATTAAATTGTCATTGTCTTATGAGAATGCAAAAAAAAATTGACTATATTTTAATTACCTCCACAAAAATAGAGATAGGTAGGCAAAAAAAAAAACCTACTATAAATTGGTAATTTTAAAGTCATAGCAAATTAAACTTACTTGAAAAGTTTACGTCTGGAAAATCACCAAATTGTTCCACAGATTGTACTTAATAAGTTAAAAAACTTCCAATGATTCATATCACGAAAGGAACTGAAGTAATTTACAACAATAACGTTAATAGGACGTCAATGTGTAAATTTATCGTTGATTACCAATAATCGTTCAATTATCATTTTATAGTTTAATCTGATATTATAAATATAAATTACAGCATATACTATACAGATAAGGTCGGAAGCTAATTATTATCGTTTTCCTAGCAAATTGATAAAAACATTGCCTTTAAGGCAGATAGGCGGTTTTAATGAGTTGTATGTATTGTAGAGGAATAAAGTATTTTAAAGGACGTATCTAGCTAATAAATACTGCAGTATCATACTATGACCATGCTAGGAACTAGTGGCGGTACTTCCATACAAGCCCAAAAGCCCGGCTTGCCCTACTTAATACGTATATACTAAATTCTGAACGAAACCATTACATTCAATACAAAACAGTAATTACGAAACATCTACCATTTTTGAATTTACCGCGTTCCGTCGCGGCATTGCTCTTCAATGAAGCGCGTGCCGAAGCGCCGCCCGCGCTGCGCAACGCATTTAATAAATTCATTCAATAATTTTAACTCTCACGTTGAACGTAGCTCCACGCATTTTTTAAAAGACGGTACGTGCAAAACATATATCTGCCTTCTTCTCTCTCGTGTGCTTTTACGAGGCTTTTGGCAACGCATGCTATCTCTTTCACACTGACGGGTGAAATGCTACACCATGGCACTACGAATGTATAGCTACGGATATCTATATATAGCAATAAAGTACTAAACCAAAAGCCCAGCTTTTGACCACAGAATTGTTTTGACTGAACATCGTACATTTGAAGGTCGTCATGTGTAACATTATTTGTTAACTAAATTATATTTATTGTTAATAAATGACGTTGGTTCTTTTTTAAATTATTTAATCATTTTTGTATACAAATAATGAAGTTTTTATATTTATTTCATAAATTATAATTGCATGTTCTAATGTTTATTTTTTCGTTTACTAGCAATACTGTACGAATTACTACTAACTTCATAAGTATTTTGATTTTTGACATTGTGCAATTGTAAATAGTTCGGTTGAAGGTTAATTATTCGTTTTTTTAATGTTATTTAAACTTTTTGATACGAAAATGATTTGTATTGTTTCCTGTGATGGTTTTAGTGTGATGGTGAAAGTGTTCATTGCCGTTATAAAGGTAATTTAATTCAATTATATTGAAACTGGCGCGAAAACTACGCCGAGTTTGTGCATTTCTTAAATTCGTGGTAAATCACAAGAGGCATTTTATCGGTTCAGTTTACTTAACTACGTAATTCGATTTCTAAATGCTCCCATTCATATAGGTTATTAAAATAAACAGTCGTGTTACATTTGCTTTTCAAGGGGCACTTGTGTATTAGAATGTTTGGATTAATTCTTATGATTTCAATGAGTTTGTGGTCCTTTCAAAAGGCATGCTATTACTTGTAATTAAAATTACTTGTAAAAACATTACGTTAATGTATTTATAACAATTTCTGTCCGCAATTTTGGTTAACTGCGCAGTCAAATACGGGAGCATAGTAGCTATCGTTGTGCTCGTGTAATGCCGGGTATTAAAAGTGCTCAGTAGTTTGTACAGATTTTACAGATTGTGTAGAGATTGTACAGATTGTGTGATGTAAATTCGATTTCGTCGTTCTTAGTATTTTTTGTCCTTCTAAATAAATATGTATTAAAACTAAAATAATATTGGGCTTGCCCTACTCCAGAACCCTAGGCACGCCACTGCTAGGAACGTACCAACCACGGAAAATAAATGACAGACTACTAAGTACGCTTACCTACCGGTGGTAGATCTCTCATATAATATGTGAGAGGCAGCCTAGGTAGGTACCACCGCAAAATCCATTACTCCCGCCAAACAGCAGTGTAAATGCACTGTTGTGTTTCGGTTTGAAGGACATTGTAGCCAGAGCAACAGCTGGCCATATTGTGACTTAATATCTTATGTTTCAGGATGGCGAGCGTAGTGGAATGTGACGCATTGCCTTGTAATTCATGGTTTTATGTGGTTTTGCTACTGCCCATGAGCGGTCGTATCGCTTACCATCAGGCGAATGGCATGCTCGTCTCGCCATTTCATTGCAATAAAAAACCTAAACAATTATATGAGTTATCATGCCCACAAAAGATTACCGCCTGGAAACTACTTACCGTCGATCTTGTCAGTGACATGTGCCGTTGTTTTTTCCTGTCTTATACGTTCAAAGTATTCTCATAGAAGGATATGAGTTCATAGGCAGAGGTCTTAAAAGTTGTAAACTCTGCAAATATTTTTTAATACTAACAAAAAAGTTTGAAGGGTATTGTAGCCACATAGCATTTAAAGACTTGACACCTTAATGCGGTGAGATGAGAAGCATAGCGCAGTGCAATGCAATGCATGTACAAAGATTAGTAATACTTTCATTAGTATTGCTATTATTTATGACGCAAACAACTTTCATTCATTTTAGCAAATAAAAAATGAATGAAATAAAATTTCCAAGACTAAGACTAAAGTTACGCCTAAATCTTTATGGTACTATTTAATCCACTCCCAAGATACGCGAAACGATAATAAAGCTTTGAATAGCAATTGTACACGATTTCAACGTGTGATTGAACGTCAATGGTTATCGCCAATCGTTATTTACGACTGAAAGCAAATAGAAAATAAGTAAATGTTGTGAGTAATCGTGTGACCAGAATCACATCAGACCAAATTTTGAAATACCCCATAATTCTTCAGCCTAAGTATATCTGGTTTCCACCAGACCGACTCAATCGTGTCGATCAGCGAGAGTAAAACATCTTTTGTCAATTCCATATTTGGATTTCATTGCGCTGACTTTCAGATACTTTGTAGATGTTTATGGCCTTAGAGAATAGAAGGTCTGTGATAAAAATTAAGTAAGCATTATTGGTAGGAGTCGCGTTTCCAGGATAAAACCTGACAGCGAAACAAAAAATTTACTAGATATTGAGAAAGCGTAACCGCCCAAAATTAATCAGGTCATGCTGTAATCTTGATAATAACACTAACACTTTTCATAAGTTTGTATTACCACGAACATAATTTAAAGCACATTTATGTCAATTTTTTCGTCAATAAAACAGTTTCAAAAAGTTCAACAAAGATCCTTTCAACCAAGCGATACAAACAATCTTCGATAATTATTGTTAATGTTATCTTTAAAATTATCAGGATGACACAATGTCATACAGTTACCAATTTATTAAAAAAAAACAAAGCTAAAATAACAAAAAAAAAACAAGTAATAATGTTAAAATTATTTTGGCAGGTAACTGTGCGGTACCTGACATGATAACTCATTTAACTATTACGCACACACGGACAGGACAACCTGAATCATAAATATACAAATAAAAATATCCGCAACAGTAATCTATATTCATAATTATCGGTATAATCTAATTTAATTAATATTTAAAATGGTAATGTCAGTTATCTTTTCAATCCCCGCCCAACCCACTAAGTATTACCCATATAATATTAAATTTGGTATCAATTCGTTCGGTTTTTTTATTCACGAGAAAATGACTATAATGCATCAGAGTGTCAGCCCGGAGTCAGGAATTTGTGTCCGATATGGCGATAGGCTCGCCCCCTATCACATCGTGGGACGGAACATACAAGGCGAAATGTGGGTGTCCTGGAGGCGCCTCTGCCTACCTCTTCTGGGATAAAGGCGTGAGTATGTATGTTAGTGCATTGCAGTCCACAGAGACATATTTATGCCGGCCAAAATGCATTGGAACATACTCAGATTAAAAAGCCATCTCAATCGAATCTCGATTGTAGAGGTCTCATGCTCAACAGTAGTACGATCAAGAGGTGATACAGTAATATACAGATGAACCCTAAAAGCCACAATTACGTAGGTTAGCATGACGGGTCCTTACCCCTATGTGCAGTGGGAGCTGTCAAAGCGCATACACATGCCCTTTTTGGACCAGAGGAAAAGCTATTAAGCTATTTCGGTACCCAGGGTAGGCCGAAAGAGGTATTTCTATCCTTCCAGCCCGGCACGTCGCGGATATTGCGGTCGAGCTGGGTCCCCAACAAAACCTATGCCACAATACCGAATAAAAACCCCTCGATGACCATCACATGCATTATGGGTGGCACTGGTCTTTATGATATCTAGACAACTTCGCCCGATCTTGCTGAACAGTCTCATCTGCTTCGTTCAATTTCCTTAATTGTAAGACTATCTTCATATCTTCCTCGACGACATCAAGTCAGCGCATATTTTGTACATAATCATTGAATATCAGTGAGACAGCTAAATCCAAGTAATGATTTTCCTTATTACGTCGACGTAACTGTCTGCAACGGCGAGATATAATTGTCTGTCTTCTACTTTATTTGTACGGCACTGGTCTTATCTTCAGTTAAGTCATTATGTTGAATATAAAAAAAAATTCTTCAGTACATTTTTAGATTACTAGCGGTCAGGCCCGGCTTCGTCCGGGTACAGATAGTTTTTGAGTCCAGCCACATTAACAACATATTATTTCGCGTACTAACTGTTTTATATTTAAACTCAATGTGACCGCCGTCTACTATATTACTTTTCCCATCCCGTCCCGTTATACCCCGTTCTGTTCCTTCTCATTATGTCCCATGACGAAAACCTGTCCTCACCTGTCCCGTGCCATCCATTCGAATTTAAAAGAGTAGCAAATACGTATATTTGAAATTAACTACTGAGTCATTCTACAAGAACAATACTTATTTTCGGGATTAAAAGTAGCCTATGTCCGTGTCCATGGTCCGATATATCTCTATGTTAAGTTTCATTAAAATCGGTTCAGCCGTTTTAGCGTGAATTCGGAACATACATATCAAGGAACACACACGTTAAATTAATATGTCTGTGATTAGAAACTAGGATAATCTAGCAACAAAAAATAAACACTGCACTTAATGATCGTCGCACTTAACAGAATGTCAACTGATGTCTATGATTTTTACCCGTGACAGAATTTTCAGATAATTAAATCCTTCTTGCGATTTGAAGACACTTTAAAGTAACATCAGGTAAATCGCATTATATACACCCTGGTGTATATAATGCGATTTAATAAAGAGTAGTTACGAGGATAAACGGCAACGATACTATCGATTAAGATAAAATCGAAGCGAACAACACATTATTATTTACGTATTATGTTACAGTTTATATCGGCAATCGATATGAAGCAATAAAAAACCCGCATTGTATCAGCGGTGTATCTTGTTGTTGCCGGTACTTGTTATAGAAAGTCATTGCGATTTCGAAGCCAATATATTTCGTCACATATTGAATAATAAAATTCGAATAATAACATTTACCCCTGAATTCACTGCTGTGATTGCCATCATCATTTATTTCAAAATATGAATGCATTTTCTGGAATTAAAGTAGACATTTCACTTCCTACTCTTGCATTTATAATGTTAGTAGGAGTACGCTAAATAACTTTTATCTTGGGCAAAATATATAATGTAAACTTCAGTTCATCGTCATCACCATTATCTTCATCTACAAGAAATCCACTATTCAGTACTCGGTATAAGTCTCCTCCAAGGATGTTCACATAAAACCTGTTAAAAGTATCACATGGCTGCAATCTTCATATTTAGATTATCTGTTTGTCTTTTGAGTGAACGTTTAACACTACCCTTTGCAAATATGTTTTCGTCATTGGATTATTTTCAGCCCAATTGGCAATCATTTCTTAGTTTAACTGCAAAGGATTCAGTTAAGCTCTGAAAAAATATGTCTATGCTTTGCTAAATATTAAACATGCGTTTTATCTTCGAATTGCGTAAACAAAACTCATCGTTGACATTTTGATACCATGATTGATAGGTTTTGCGAATAATTACCATTACTTACGCATGTCAAGTCGTCTGAGATAATACGATAATTTATTTAGTGTTATTTTATAAATTATTAATCAATATTTTATTAACATAAGATTGAGTAATGAGGAGATCTGCAGGCAACAGTTCACCTAAATGAAAGTGATCACTGCTGATCATGAAGACCCAGAAGACATGAATAATTTAAAGATGGAATGTAAAAAAGAGATAAGGCAGAGATTATAAAACCTAGGTAAGGTAAAATCTAAAATACACCAAAGACGTCATCAAACACTGTGTCAGGTAATAAACAAAAATTAAAACTTGGTACAAAAAGTGAAAAGGAACATAATCGAGCAATAAGATTTGTAGTGGCTGAACTGAACAACTCTGAAAAATACTGATTGACTGAAAAGCACAGAAGCATCTAGATGTTATAGAAAAGTATAAATAGTTACTTTTGCATTACAAAATTCACCATAGTCAAATTTAAAAATATTATGCGGAACCTACATACCTCAATACGGTGGATTCTCGCCAGTCTTATTGTATTAACTGACAAAACAGCACATTATCACGCACTAAAAATATCTAAATCACTTTTAATATGTTGTACGTCATATAACTACATTAAGCAGATAAAACATCGCGATTATCATTCTGGTGGAATTAAAATTGATGAATTATTTAATTCAATTGCAACGATAATGATTATTGATATAGCTATGGAATTTGTTATTAACATTAATAGTCGGTAATTATATGATAAAAAATTGACAACGTAAGTCACATATTTTAGGACATTTTTCTAGAAATAATTACAACGTTTTGTTATGACGCCCATCTTTGTAGAATTTCCAAAAAACTGACTAAACATTTACTTGAAATCTGTATAGACAACTTAATCTGCTGATATAATCTTTTCGAGTAATTAATTTCCCTATGTCATGTCGATTGGTACATATTGTATTGTTTTCTCAATTTTTTTTAGAATACAAACTACAGCTCCGGAGTTTGACTATTTTATACTATCCCGACAATTGCTTTGGACTTGATTTGAATTTCTGAGCAAACTGAATCCTACAGCAGTTCATGACTTATAAATACTGCCCTTATAAAACAGCTTAGAATCAGATGACTCGGCGCAATCTGTGTAATGATCTTAATTTTTGTCGCAGAAATTGTTCAGATCTATCTCAAACACATGCTATTAGTCTCAAACTCTTTTTTAAGACCTAGGACCCAGACAACTTTCCCGATGAATTGAATACCTACTTTCGTAGAATTACTAATGTAGTAGGTATATTTTGGAAATAAAAATAATAGATGAAATCAAGAGTAAAGAACTGCCTGTAAGTCACAACATGAAGAATTTTGGACGGCGATTTTTGAACAATTACTAAAGTGTTTCTGTAACTTGACCTTGATTCGAATTCCTAATAACTAGTCAACAGCTTATTATCAAATTGTTTTTCGATGGACAAGTCATTAAATCATTCATCAAATTAAACATGACAACTGTTTAGATAATTAATCACATATGTATTATCTTTAAAAAAATACCACACCTACTTGAGTACATTACCGATGTTTTAAAGGCATTATTAATGTCGCGAAAATTGTGTGGAATACAATTTATAGTGCTCAATTTGTTTTAAAGACGATTTATAAGTAAGGTAGGAGGGAGGAGAGATGTTTTTATGTGACAATAGTATTCTCGTAGAAAAGTACATTTTTCAAAATCAACATCTGCACAGGAAGTGTGCTGATAACTTTATGTTTATCATGTAATCATTAATAACCATACGATAATCTTTAATCATTAAATGTTACTAAATATACGCTTTCCTGAGTAAAAAAAGTTTCGCGATTAATACTGTAGTTATAAGAGCTGACACAGTGTGAGCGCGGACGCCCCCTCATTTTTGCGTCTGCGCTGTAGTATCAACGAACGCCAATATAAGCGGCTATTTTATATGTCAATCTTAAAACCGATTCACGATATCCAATGATAAACCTCCTTCAAACTTATTTTTCAGATCAAGAATAAATATTAATCTTAACATAATTAACACGCAAACAAATATCGACACTAAAGAATGTTGATTATAGCATAATCTAAACTTTTATTCCAGTTACATCAGTCACCAAAACACAAAACATCAAAAAACTTCTAAATAAAATATTCCTTACCTCGCGACAAAGTCACGTCTGTCGAACCATTTAGCGCCGGTACAGTAGCAATAACTCAGCGGAGGAAATCACGTCATCGCTCTATTACAGGACGCACACAGACGCACGCACACCGCCATCGCATGTAGTATGGAAGGACAGCGCGCACGCGAAATTACTGTGCGGGTTTTTAGTTGACTAGTAAGGAAAAAGTAACTAACTCAATTACTATGGGGTGTTTTAGTTATTTGATTAGTTGATTAAAGCAATTATGAATTGGGGAAGCCTATGTTGAGCAGTGGACTCCCTGAAGAGAGAGAGAGAGAATTATGAATTGGATTGAATATCAAAAAGTGTTTAAACTTAACAATTTACGACTACCAGTACTTGATGCCAGCTTGACAGCCACATGAGGTTGCTTGTTGAAAAAATAATGGACGCAGCCCGCATGTAGTAGCTATTTATTTTACCAGTACGATATAAAAAACTGTATTATTTTTTTATTTATATATTCAATGATTAATTAAAATAATTGCATTAAAAGGACAAAAATGTTTAAACTTAAGTTACACAAATTATACACATACAAGACAGCAAAAAAATTAAATACTCGTATTACAATAGTGTTACGAGAAAGGCAAATCCATATTAATTTGATTTTCTGTTTTTGTTTTAAAATAACGCCTGAAGATTTTAATGTAATCAGTATACCTGGTAAAAAAAACACTTAATTTTAGGGAGATAAAGGTACAAAGATTGTGTAATTAGCGCTGGATGCGACAAGTCAAATACAATGCAATGCCGCAATTTGGAGGAGGCCTATGTCCAGCAGTGGATAATAAAAGGGTGATGATGATGATGATGTGCAAGACTAAAAGTAAAGATAAATTCAACATCTTTGTTAATCAATGGAAACCAGGTATATAATGAAAGTACGTTGAAGAGTAGTTTCACAGAAAATTGACGTAAAGGGACAGTTTTGGACAAGCGGTTTTGGTCATTCTCTCTTCCTTTTTTTTGAACAGCCTCTGATCGACATGTATCGCAAACGCGTAAGAAACAATAATAAACGATAATTAAAACAAACTTCGCCCCCGACAAATGGTGATTTACTTCTTAAGGGGCTGTTCTTTAATGGCTTTTAACAAAATAAAACTGTATACAATATTTCAAATTTATTGTAAATATAGCAAACGATGACGAAAAAGCGGTAAATTTCTAGAATAAAATTTCTAGAAACTCCATCAGACAAAATAACACAGTAATTACGGTACCATAAGCAAACATATATCTAAATTATCAATCAATATTATTTACCAAATTATACCGTATCTTAGCAAGGTTCGCGGAATTTAATACTGCATTTAAAAGTATTAATTAGGCGTGTCTTGATAAAAACTGAATAGATTGTAGCGATAAAGAACAATATACATTTGTACAATAGCTTATAATTTTATATTGTGTAGATAAAAGTGAATATTTGGACTAAATGATAAGTTTTCAAACAATATTAATGACGACGATTACGATAGCTTGAGTGTACCTACGTGAGATTATATTTTACAATAATATTGCTGTTGTAAATATTACTGTTTTAAAGACACTTAAGTGCGGTATAAACAATTGCAGTTTATAGCTATTTTGTTTCTTTTATCTACAATTTGGCCGGTCGGTTGTATCTTTGGGGTCATTCGCTCTCATGTCTTGACAACATCCAGTTAGCATTTATTGAGTTATGGTAGTCAACACCTCTCCACTCTTAATTGATTAATTGTAAATAAACGGCTATGTAATCTGGTTTGGTGTATATCGACTTCCTGTGATATGACAGAAATGAAAAATGTAATGAATTTTGATGAAATCAAATTTTGGAATTATCATTATATTAATACAAGTAAGTGCCAATTGAACAGGTCTTAGGCAGTCCACATTCATCTGACTCCTACAATGGATGATTTTTTGGAGACTTAAATCGTGAAATTGAAAGCCAAATTCTATTACGATGTTTAAAAAGATGCCAGTCTGAGTAAATTTATATCCACCCAACAAGCAAGCATCAGATTATAAAAACGATGGCAGAAATATCATTATAGCAGCCAATGGAAGCATCGTATTTCTGGCGGTTTTGTCGACAAGTGATAAGCATTTTTCGCCGGTCGGTCTTTCATTTGGACGGTGCTTACTTATCATTTTCTCGTACCTGCATAGTAAAAAAACCGACAGCCATGTAATAATGTATGTATGTATCAGCCCATATAGGTCCCACTGCTGGGCACGGGCCTACTCTTCAATCGAGAGAATCGATTGAGAGTGGTAAGGCCATATAGTCCACCACGCTGGCCAAGTGCGGGTTGGCGGGCTTACATACCGTACAAATTCTTTAAAATCGCTACGGTATGCAGGTTTCATCACGATGTTTCCCTTCACCGTTAAAGTGCGTGGTGATTGACTATCAATACACACATAACTTCGAAAAGTCAGAGGTGTTTTTGGGATTTGAACCCGCGACCACCGTGAACATGTAGGCAGCCGCGTCTAGTCCGTTACCAACAGGCCACCACGCACTTATGTAATAATGTTAGTAATAATTAATTAAAATGTCGTCACAGTAAGTCGTCGCGCGGGCTATACCGCCTAATTGTGTGAACATCTATCGGATCCATTGTTATTGCTATGTATCCATTTGAAATATTAACGCCATACTTTATATTAGGCTTACGTGTGCCGTGTAATTATATCCACTTGCTCCACGTGTGCGTTTGACTCAGTGTTTGTTTTGTACAATATTATTGTTAGATTGTCATTAACGAGGATGTTTTTTTATGTATTTGTTACGTGTATGTGTGTTATATTAATATGTGGAACTTTACCACACTCTTAGAATAATTTTTTGCTTACCTGACGTATCCAAAAATGCGTCAATAACTCACTCAGCGTTTTTGTGCTTCTTTTTATTATATGATTATATTTATAAGAACTTTATAGCCTTTATAAGAATCCTAAAAAATCATAGCAAAAACAAAACACTTCTTTAAAACAATAAAATAACAATAATAAAATAGAACTGTAAAATATTTTCTGGCAATATTTTTGATATGCTCTTTAAATGACAGCCTCCGTGGCGCAGTTGGTTAGACACCGCCTGTGAAACGAGAGGCCGCGGGTTCGATCCCCGCACCGAAACAAATATTTGTGTGATCCACAGGTATTTGTTTCGGGTCTGGGTGTTTGTGAGACCGAAAAGTCTCTCGTAGTTTCTGATACCCACGAGACAAGACTCGATCTTAGTGTGGGGTCAGGACTATGTATGTGACTGTTGGGTGTATTAATTTATTTATTTAAATAAATAAAACCATTTTATACCGCAACTATCAAAACGTTTGAATACGTGTACTTTATACGATCCAATTATGACAACAAAAGGTCAGAGGTTCAATTCATTACTTTTATTAAATTGTTTATGAACCTAATTTGAGCTTTGTTTATCGTATAGTCTAACATATATGTCATGACATTATAAAGACTTATAAATAGTTACAAAAAAAAATTGCGTCAAAAATATATCAAAATATAGATTTGAATGAAAGCATTCTGTAAGTAAAGATATACGATCTCCCAAGCAATGTCTGGATAAGCAGATTATACTGGGCAAATTGGAAAGCAGGCGTGCTCGGGGAACGGCACCTTCACGATGGTCTGTCTGTCAGTGAAGCTAGTCGGCAGTATGCACCACACCGCACATGACCATACCCAGTGGAGAATGATCGTGAAGAAAAAAGCTAGTATCTTGTTTACCTATTTAATATCTTTGAAAGACATCAAACAAACTCAATAATGTATTCTTAAGTATATAGCGTTACATAGCACGAATTAGAAAGAGACGAAATACGAAACTTTAATTAACACCGAATAATAAAAAAAGAGTACCTATAATGTTGTTTTTTTTTTATTATTATGACCTCTTTCATTCCCACTGCTGGGCAAAGGCCTCCGTCCTTCCACTTGTCGCGGTCTGATGCTTATTAGGAACATACAAGTTCAGAAGATACAATTCGAGTTATATTGGACTTATCAAAGCGAGTATAATTGACTTATCAAAAAACGTTGACGATCCCTGCATAATCCGTAACATCCGCGTAATTAAGAAGCTCACGCGCGTATCCATGGTAACGCGTCGTAGCCAATTAACGTAGCGTGTACTACGGCGTAGCACTAGACGTGACGTTCGCGTAACTCGCAAATATAATATTTTAGAAAATATTTGGGATTTATAAATATATTATAATGTATAACTGATAACTGTGCCTGATATGCAGTGGTCACCACGCGCACATATACCATAAAGCAATAGCCATGTCATTATTATTTTAAACATGTATGGCTTGAATATTTAAGAAAATAATATTTGGGATTTATAAATATATTTAATATAATTTATAACTGATAACTGTGCCTGATATGCAGTGGTCACCACGCGCACATACACCATAAAGCAATAGCCATGTCATTATTATTTTAAACATGTATGGCTTGAATATTTAAGAAAATAATATTTGGGATTTATAAATATATTTAATATAATTTATAACTGATAACTGTGCCTGATATGCAGTGGTCACCACGCGCACATACACCATAAAGCAATAGCCATGTCATTATTATTGTAAGCATTTATGACTTCACATGATATCTATCATAATAATATTTTTTAAACAAAAGGTCCGGCGAACAAGCAAACAGGTGATGATAAGTGATAACTGCCGCCCGTGAACATTTACAACCCTTGGGTCATAAATATGTTGACGGCCCTTGAAATTAGGAGGGGGGAAAGGGTGGGAAGAGGAAAGCGGTATTGGTCATCCAGCAATCTCATACTCATAATCCTCTAAAATTCGTCAGCTAATAATTCTTCAGTCTACCTGCCCAATGCTACTTTTACTTGCAAACGTACAGAGCGATGTTGGTAACTTTTGCTCCCTTTTGAATCTTCTTATCCTGAAATAGGAACTTCATCGAAAACTAAACACTTTAAATACCTAATCTAGAGCCCAAATCTCAAATCTATACAACCTTAGCTATGTATCAATGAAGCGACAACACGACGACCAACTAAACAACGATATAATTTACATAAACAACACTTACGATGCACCACAGCGCCGCCATTATGTAAAACGTTGAGGAATTCAAAATGTATTGTAAAGACACCGAATGTAATAAAACATAATATAAATTAAATACTTAAGAAGCCATTTCCCAAATGCATAACGTAAATCGCCGGGTCAATGTTACACGTGCGTGGAGATATGCTGCGCTATGCTATGTATATGAGTACTGTTATTGTTATTATAATTTATTGTTGTACATTATAAATTATTATGTTCCTCTTTTCAAACTTTTAAAAACTCGTCATCATCATCATCAACCCGTTGCAGTCCACTGCTGGACATAAGCCTCTCCCAAGGTACGCCACAGAGCCCGATCTGCTGCTTTACACATCCAGTCGGTGCCGGCCCTCTGGTGCAAGTCGTCCCGCCATCTGGCTAGAGGACGTCCCACGTTTTAAGAACTGTTTCGAAATAAAACGGAGATGTCAAAGTAATATTTTTGCACTAACAGAAATAATTTGACAAGTTCAATTGAGCTGTGGACGAGAAGCCGGGTAAAAAAGGAGTTAAAGTGCAAGCATAGGGAGAACAATTTAAAATTAATGTAACCAAAGTCAAAGTGCAGCGTCGGAAGTCCACCACCATGATGGTAAATTACTTGATAAAGGTTGCAGGAATTCACTAGATGGAAGCTACTTCCAATAGTTCGCTGTTGAAATCGCTGGAAAAGGCAAATTTTCAGCAGGAGGTTTCTTGTGGCCAAAGGTCATTAAATATTTCTTCTCTTTCTTTATTTTATGGTACTGAAGAGTCCTTCATAATGTCTAATACCCGCGGCACTAAAAGCATATATTTTAAAGACATCTGGAGCTTATGTGTATATATGAGCAAGTAGATAAA
Organism: Deilephila elpenor; assembly: GCA_949752805.1. Classification (NCBI taxonomy): domain Eukaryota; kingdom Metazoa; phylum Arthropoda; class Insecta; order Lepidoptera; family Sphingidae; genus Deilephila; species Deilephila elpenor. The sequence goes on from OX457116.1 coordinate 548,563, forward strand.
ACTACTAGTTTATCCTACAAATCCTAGCATTCCGAAAGACGCTATAGATTAACATATTTTTAAAAGCATATTTATAGATAACTACTAGATATTTTGAATGATAAGTTGTAATCATTCTTTATTCCATCAGGATTTAGATCCAAAGCCAGGGCTTAGATAAACCAGATAACTGACGAAGCTATTACCAATCATGATACATATTCTTCTGCTGCACCTTGTATAGGATATTTATTATATTTTGCACGATGTACACAAATGTACTAAAAATGCACCTGTTTCTGGGTGCTGAGTGCATGCGCAATCTAAATAGGGTCCACTGGCAAACTATAATGGCATGACGATAGTCTAGTATGACGATGGTGCTGATATTAAGAAAAATGATATAGGATTAGAATACAGGCCGGAGTGGTCAACTGCTAATAAGGATGGCCGAGTCGGAAGATTATTACGTTTTAGTTGTTCAAGGTATGGGCATGAACCCTTTAATTAATATACATAACGTTGGAAAACAATAATTACGATTAGACATCAGAAAGAGTAACAAATAGGTACCTTTATTTGAATTGAATTCCTGACCCATACCACGGAAAAACTATTTTTTTTTTCGGCATAAAAAGTAGCCTATATCCAGTCCATGGTCCAATATATCTTTAATTAAATTACATCAAAATCAGTTCAGTCGTTTTATCGTGAAAACACAACATACATACATAGATACACACTTTCGCATTTTTAATATTTGTCGGGGTTATTTTTATTTCACGTTGCGTCCAATTTAGTCACTAACATGCTATATCAAGAAACTAATTTAAAAAATAATATATACTAGGTAATGTAGCTTCATGTTACTGTTGCGAAAATATCATAGCTTAGGCCTACTAGGGCAGAATCGAAGCGATTTTGTCGCGTTATAATGACGCGTGGTTCTAGGAAAGCGACGCAAACAGTGAGCTAACGGACAAATAAAAATGTGCCGTAAAACATAAGTTATACACGGTTAATAGCCGGCCCAATAGCTGACGGGGTGTTTCTACAGGCTGATCGAATTACATCAACTTGTTATGACAACAACAAAATAAGAAAATCGACTAAATATATCTCGGACGTAAAACTAACTGTAGGTATATTATTTGGCTTTCATTTAAGAAAAGTTAAACAAAAATAGTATATGGTAGCCCTTTGGCGACGAGCTAGACACGGTTTGTCGAGAGGATCGCCACGAATTTGTATTTAAACCCACACCTCTTTTCGCGTCTGTATTTTGACCTAAAACCCGATACCATACCGTAAATTTATTTATACAAATCTCTTTAGTATGAAATTCTCTTATCAGCAACATACCGATTAATATGATGCAGTAAAGACACTTTAAACAACCGTATTTGTTAACATTACATATCACATGAATGGTATACTCGCTATTTCGCTAATAAGATCCAACCTTACACTTCCCAACAACCTGTATAAGATTGTGACAATAAAACAAGTTCATTAAACGAGGCCCATTTATATGGCGGCAGTCATATCACGCCGGGTGAGGTGGCGTTACGACCGAATTTATGAATAACCGACAACCTCACATACTATTGTTGATACAATCATATTGCTACTGTAGATTGTAGATAGAGGTAATTGGGAAAGGAAACTGTTTTAATAAATACATACTGTATACTTGAAAAGGTGGGCTAGAGGTTTTTATAAAACTTTTAGTCAAGTGTTGCCTAAATTTCGCCGAAGTTATTCAGCCCTTCATGTGATGAGTGGACCCAGTGACCAAAGGATAAATTCCAGTTAGCAACTCGTTTGAGGTTTAAAACCAACCAACTCGAAGTGAATTCTGCCAAACCAGGAACTTATGAATCACCGCTCAAAGATTCTGGTACTAGAGCTATAAGGCGAATATATAAATAAGATATTTAGGCTTACGTAATCCTCAATTATAAATATGACAAGTTAGCATAATCTATTTGCATATACTGGCTCGACGAAGTAACTATAACTTGATGGTAAATGTAGTGCTGTCCAGTGGAATTAGCGATTGACAAGAAACTAAAGTGGTCTCTCACCATTTGATACGACTATTCCAACTTGCTTGTTTGCTTCTTCACACTGCACTGCGCAAAAAGGACACTGCATTATAGAAGAGAAAGAACACGTGTGGCAAACTTAAAACTATTCTACAGCTGTTGGTAATATAAATATAATTAATACAGAAGTCATCAAAAGAAAGAATACTACCAGAACAAGAAATAGAAATGCACAAATATATTAAAGTAATATTATACACCCACATACCATAGGGCTGTATTCAAAGCCAACATTCCTCGCCATTCGACATATCGCCGTGATTTAAAACACAATAAACAGCCCTTTTTATAAATAATGAAGAACAATTAAGGGATCCATTTAGTTAATCGCTGACACATAAAAACCTCTATAAAGGCCAACAAGATGTCTATATCGGGCGTTTTTTGTCCCTCCATAATAACCACGAGGTGTGTTAAGGCGGGGAATACAGAATATTTTAAAAATTATAATTTTAACCACAATTTTTATAAATTTCTTTAGTACTGATAAAAGAGTGGTTTATTCCTAAACAGAAAGAAAAAATATCCGATAGAAAATAAATAATAAAATAATAGTAACGTATTCCGTAAATATGAAACGTCAAAAAGACAAGTTGACAGCACGTAAAAGAAGCTATGTAATCAATTTGATCGGTCGAATTGAATCTTGGAAATGAAATAGTCAATAATTATCAAACTAAGCATGATCAAGTTATACTATGTCTAATTAGATGTCTTCACGAAACAATGCCTAGTGTGGGTATCACAGTATTTTCAAAAATTTACTGATGGTACGCCTCTCATAAGTGAGAGGCCGCCCGGGCAGGCACCACTGCAATGTCTATTTCTCGCGCCAAACAGCTGTTTAAATGCACTGTTGTGTTCCCGTTTGAAGGACATTGTAGCTAGAGTTACTACTGGACATATTGAAACCTAACATCGTATGTCTCAGGATGGCGAGCGCAGTGGAATACCACTGCAATTCATGGTTTTGCTACTGTCCATGAGCGGTCGTATCATATACCATCAGGCGTATGTCATGCTCGTCTCATTCATTCATTGCAATAAAAAAAATGAAACAAACCTACATCAAGATTTTCTTATTTTTATTTATTTTAGATAAGACACTGTATTATATATTTTTCAACTAATCTTATTTGACTGATATATCCATCAGACAGGTGATCATTATTAAGCACATATTATCAGGATTAATCCGCATAGATTCGTGTTATCTTTTTTGTATTGCAGTACTAAATTCAATTTATATCAAAAACACAAATCAGTCAATGTAGACACATTGCGCAATATGTGGCAACATGTTTATAATAATTATTATCACACGTCTGTGTAAATTCCAGTGCTAAGTAGTTATATATACCTAATATTATAAGCCCAAGAAATTACAAAAGTACATGTTTGAAGCGGTAATCTTGTTTATATTATACTCTACTAGGTTATTCCTTTTTTTTATTGTAATGAATAGCAAGACGGGATACCACTCGCCTTATAGCAAGCGATACGACCATGAATTGCAGTGGCATTCCACTGCGCTCGCCATCCTGTGACATAAGATGTTAAGTCTCAATATGTCCAGTAGTTAGGTACTCTGGCTTCAATGTCCTTGAAACCGGAACACATTTTGGCGATTTGGCGGGAGAAATAGACATTGCGGTGGTACCTACCCAAGTGGCCTGTCACATATGAGAGACCTACCACCAGTAGTTTCCAATTTCCACCAGTTTCTGATTATATAGCCACTACCGTACACAGTGGTTAAAACGCTTCATAGTGATCTAAATTACCTCGGTCCGGTTTAATTTTTGGTATACCATGGGATATAAAATAGTTAGGTAGCATAATTGTTTAACCGGCAAGAAATATTCATCTCGCGACGGTGGACCCTCTATCTAGACTGCAAAGGACTTACCTTCAGATGGATTATAGTCCCTATGCCAAGAATTTCTACGACAACCTATTGTAAGCAGTCATAAAAAAAAAAACAAATAAAATAATAAATCCAGTTTCAACTTGCACCGCCTTAACCCGTCTATAAAACACGACGTTGATCATTTCTAAAAGTGTATAATAAAATAAAATTCAATCTATATCTATGTTTTTGTCGGGCCATTAAGGAGGAACGCAGGTAGCCGATCAAATTTGTCCAACCCTGCTGATGTGGGTCGGGGTCGGGCGGGCCCGATGAAAAACCATCGGCTAATTAACTTGTGAGTATTTTTGAAGAAGGTTTTAGGGTTAAATAAGGGAGATTTGTTAAGAGAGCTTCGCTTTTTGGAAAATAGAATCAAACTTAAATTAACCAGTTATGATTTGTAATAGGTCACATCATTGCGTCATAATAATGTGGAAATATTAGTAGGATTATTTTAGGTTTAAAAGGCTGTGTGATGTAGAAATGTGTGTTTTGGATGTGAATGTCGTGAAAAAAGTCTTTCGTAGTTTCATAAACTTACGAGTTTAAAACATTAGACCCTTCCCACAAATATTTACCTTTTATTTCAAAAACAGATAATTGCGCCACTAACACCATCAAATAATGTATCACACTACCCCACCTTCACGAAAATATTTTCAAAATCATGCAATTAAACATCTACAATACCATAATACAGAACCTATAACCCGGCCCCTTCTCACCGACCAAAACGCCACTCAATCATCTTTTATAGCTTGGAAATAAAAGCGAATGCATTTGGGCGCACGCGGAGGGGGAGGAGGGGAACGGGAAGGGGAAGGGGAGGGGAGGGAGGGGACATAAAGCATAATTAGCGAGCCACGTAATGCACGGTTTATTGTCAACATTAACTGCCGCGCTTGATAGTAGGTACTTATCAACGGAATGTGGTTAAAAATTATTCGTTTGTTTTCAATATTAAGTAGTTTCAACTGGGTGATGTGGTTATGCATAAAAAGATCTTAATGAAATTAAGCTTTTAAAATAAACTATTGGCAAACCCTTCTTATACATTTCCAGACTGCGACCTAAAACGAAGCCAGGTGCTAGTATAAGTGTCATGAGCCACAATAGAACTAAAAATATCGCAAAAAAAAAAATGCTACAATTTTTTCTAACTTTTTAAAAGTTTTCCCAAAATAATAATGTACAACATTTTATTTTTAAAGACGCAATGGTACGCAAGGGGTTATAAATTATTATTTTAGCTAACATTACCACCCAAACACTATGATTTTTTTTTCTATTTACACCTAATGAACCGATATATAAAGCATCGACAGGACGTCATGTTCCTTTTAAATCAAGTCTGAACATCAAAAACGAGGTCGCACGAAAATAATTTCGGTATAAATGGTTGGTGTATCAAAGAAAAGGGCAAAGGTAGCATATACTTAAGAGGGGCTAAAATATCCAATTTACCTTCTGTCCTAAATATAAACGGTGTCTGTCCTCAATTTTAAGTTTCTATAATCGTTCAATGTTCCATCGGGCATTTGTTATTAATTTAGAATTTTATTAATTATATTCATACATAAACTCACGCCTTTTTTCCAGAAGAGTTGGTTAGAGGTGCTACCAGGTCTCCAATATTTTCTACTCCGCCTTGTATTGTCCGTAGATGTGATAGCGGGCGAGCCTATCGCCATATCGGGCACAAATATCTGACTTCGGGCTGATAATGAATAAAATAATTCAATATAACTTTGACCGACCCGGGATACGAACCCGATACCTCAGCTTTGTAATCGTACTGTGGTACAATTACGCCACCGAGGCTGTCATTCAGAATTTAATTAATCAATGATTACCGTTTTGGCGCCGGAAATTGCGTGGTTAATGCTCGCATGGATTAGTATTGGGCAATTGATGTTACTGTAGGTAGACTAAATCAGTTACTAAATAGGGCATAGGCCAATAGAGACAAAGAGAAAGCTAACATACACACAGGGTATATCAAGACTGCGACCGAAAACGAAGCCCGGTGGTACTATTACTGACTTCAGACACAACGCAAATAAAAATTTCGCAAAAGAAAAACTTTAATTTATTTTTTGAATAATTATGCTTATCGTCGAATTTGGGTATAATCATTTTTTTTTTAAATTAAAAAAACTGTCGCTTTGTTTAGTTGCGTTGTGTCTGTAACTACTAAAACTACCACCTGGCTTCGTTTTCGGTCGCAATCTTGATATACCCGGTATAGACAAAAAAAAATTGTACTAATTCAATGACTAATTTAAAAACGCTGCATACAGTGTTCTTAACTGTAAAACATAAGCCACTGACAAAATTACATATACATATTCGAATTCATACCCAACAAGCTCTCCACGAAAAATGGCATATCAGAAACAAAAAACGATTGAAATTCCCCATTCTATTTCACATAGCGAGTCTTTAACAATCGCTTAAGCTTCGAACAATAAAACGCTTCGGTGCAAACGTTTCAATCCCTTGAAAAGTTAACCCGACCATTTAAAAAGCCATCGCGGGGGAACGGAATGGTCGACAAACGTGACGTTTGAAGTTATCCGGCTACGCGGCCAGGTGGGACGGAATAAAAATAGACTTAAAATCAATACAATACTTGGCAAGATAGCATTGGGGATGTGACAGCTTTGACATTTGTTCATGTCGATGTGAGTACGCGGAACTTAAGGCCGAAAACTTAAATATAACTTAAATAAATAATAAATACACCCTACCTCGGTGGCGCAGTTGTACTACGGTACGACGTAAACGAGGTCGCAGGTTCGAATCCCGGATTAGGCAAAGTGATATTGGATTATCCTATTCATAATCAAACTCGTGACAATAAATTGTGACCAATATGGCGATAGGCTCGCCCTCTACCACATCGTGGCACGAAATACACAAAGCGAACCGTGGGTGTTCTGGTAGCGCCTCAGTCTACCCCTTTCTGGGAGAAAGGCGTCAGTTTATGTATATATAAATACACCCAGTATCGAAAAGGTCTTGATACTAACATACCAGTCTTGAGTAGCTGAAATCATATACATACAAATGTCGAAAGACTTTTTGGTCTTACAAAAACCTAGACCCGAAACAAATGACCCCACAAACACTCGTCTCGGTGCAGGGATCGAACATGCGGCCACCTGTTTTACAGTCGGCTATCAACCAACTGCGCCAAAGGCTGTCAAAAATAAGTACAAAAATCAATTGGTGGCATCGACAACTTCCCTGGCGCATCACTACAAATCCCAATGGGTTGTCAGCTCACTCTAAGTAATCGTCCGTTATCCGCATTGATTCAGCGCCACTGTCCATTCTCCAGCTAAATGCACTCACCCGTCGACTGTTTCACACTTTCGATTTACATTGCTGGTTTAATATGGTAGCTTTAAGTTAGTGCAATTTGAACTGCGCAATGTAAGTAATAAAGTTTAAAAAATCAGGTATTTTTGGGATGTTTCTGTAATCGCTTTTAACGAGACCTGTAATCTGTCTTTGACCGGTTTATTTTATAAATCGTTGCTAAGCATTAATAATTATTTTAATAAGAAAATAAAGATTATTTTTAAAATTGCCTAACTGCAGACAAAAAGTCTTCCAAGAAGATTTAAAAAAATTTAAGAGCATTATGATTGTATTATCTGAAATTATTATACAAATGTGAAAACAATAATTAATTGTGGCTTCAAAGCAATTTGTTACAGCACTTTTTTATATAGCTAATGAGCAAACAAGTCACCTGATGATAAGTTGCCGGCTCGTCTAATCGGGAGGGGAGTGGAAGGGATAAAGGATGAGAAGAAGAAAGAGGTATTGGGCATCCGGCAAACTCACACACCAATTGTCACGTCGATATCCTGTAAGACAGCGGTACCGCCTCGGGCGAGCCTGCCCATCCACTCTAAGTCATGACTGACAATAGCACGACTCTACCACTTTCATTACACTTTCGGGGTTAATACAGTTTCAGTAAAACATATTGCGAGAATCTAAAACAACGCACCATTTAACTTTTTTCCAAAATATACGATTGGTTTTACAACCTGCGTATTGATAACGAAATCTCGTTCACGAATCGAAGACATGCACATTCTGTACAACATATAAGGTTGATGACAATAAGGTTCAATCCAGTATTAATAATATAAAGTAATATAATATTGATAAGTTGATAAATACGATGATTTTATGGTATAATTATATTATTTTTATCGCTGGGATTTCCGTAAAAAGCTTGTTACATTGTTGATAACCGTATCATTCGGCATATTATGCTAAAATATCGCTTTTAATGGAGATAACCAACCAACTGGAACTAGATTCTTAGATTCTCCGCGTTTTGAATTAGTTATAGGCAAATTTAATATACAGTGATTGAGGCATTTACTTCAAACAATGGCCTCAAAATGTCAGTCGGCAAGAAGCGGACTACTGTATGATATAGCGAAGTCTCATCTGCTTGCTGGAACCCTCACCGTTACACCGCACACTTCAGCAACAGACTCGAATTCAATATCGAAAAACACAGGAAAGAAATCATACCAGCGAGTCCACCAAAAATTCCAAATTAATTTATCAGAAGCGGCCTACACGCGGCTTCTTTCTTCCTTCATCGATACCTGAAATGTCAAAAAACGTTGCTACCAATTTATTGAAAATGTATTTGAGGAGCAAATGTACTCAATTTCTTACACTTAATCTATCGGTTTATTATAATAATATTAAATAATAATAATAAATATACCCAACAGTCACATATATAGTCCTGACCCCAAACTAAGATCGAGTCTTGTGTCGTGGGTATCAGGAACCACAAGAGACTTTTTCGGTCTCACCAACACCCAAAACCGAAACAAATGATGAACATGAAAATAATTTATTGAGTCTATAAAATTTTTGGGCGTATTTTTCGGTAAAACTTATAAGTGATTCTAGTAATTAGAATTTGTGCCTAGTTTGACGATAAGCTCGGCCCATCATATCTCAGGACGGAAATAAACTGGGCAGTAGCAGTGTGATATTGTGGAAGTCTATCTATTTTGCCATCTATCCATCTTTGTTTAAAGGCGTGGGCTTACGTATATATACTTATTTGGTAATTTATTACCAAAAAATGAGTCGTCAAGTCACGTCTCGTACTATCAATAATTTATTGCCATCATTTATGACCTGACAACGTAACAAAAGCATAATACAAGGTGATGCAGATTATTAAACTGCCATACAATGACTATGAGTCAATGAAAAAATCAAAAAAGTTTTATTCACGTCGAAATGTAATGATCAGCAATATCTTAGTAAACGGTCCCTCTTTCCGTCATTTTTTCCTTCCCGCTCCTAGCGTTGTAGATGTTATATTATTCACGGCCAAACATTCGCAGATTTGCCCTCCAGACACGCAGATATGACTGACAGGCAGATCTGTCGGGTAAATCTGTACTAACGACTAAATTGTCAACACCTCGCAAAAATATACAATATGAATAGAGTGACATACATACATACATAAACTCACGCCTTTATCCCCGAAGGGGTAGGCAGAGGCGCCACCAGGACACCCACATTTCGCCTTGTATGTAAGTCTCTTGTATGTGAATAGAGTGATTGAGAAATAAATTCTGTTCTTCTTACTTACTTTGTCCAAACTCACCTTCCTTACTAAACAGGTGAAATAATTTTAAATAACCGACAAAAATCAATAAACCAAGAGCCCTCGAACAAAGTCCACATCAAAAACAATAAAGGGCCAATTAACAAAAAAGAAATCACGAAAACTCCCCAAAACCCAGTAAACTCAATTGTCTACCCCGTTTGAACGCTAAACAGACAAAGGGAAATAAAAAGGGGTTTAAAAACGCCCCGACCAATTAATTAGAGACAATTAGCTTCCCTTCCTACTTTAACAAAAGGTGGAAAAATTCTAGCCATTAATTAGGAGGCAAAGAGATAAAGGCTTGGCTTGGATCAACCCTCTTTTGTTGAGCAAAATGATTTGAGAGCTGTGTTTTGTTATGTCTGATATTATTTGTGTTTTAATTACGGCGTTTCGATTGATGCCCGTTAACTAATGTTTTAATTTAATTTGAATGTGTTTATGCCCTAAAAATTGAAACTTTAAATAATTTTATAGCAACAAGAAACTAGGATTCGAGTTGTCAGAAGTTCCATTTAGATCGGACAATAGATTTCAGGATATTTTGGATTCATTGGAAAGACGATATGACCGTTACATTTAAGCCCAGTGATAGCATTACGTTTATCATGGAACGGAAGTATCGTCAGCGTATTCTGAGTAAATTAAATATGTACGCTTTTGACAATATTAGAGTGATAGGGCAAATATTTAAAGGATTAGTCAAAAACAATTTGTCTCAAAGGGCGATAGGTCCATCTACCAAATCTTGAGAAGGAAATAAACCCAGGTGGCTACTGGCTACTAGTGTCAACTCTGCCTACTCTTTTGTGATATAGGCGAAAGATTAGACTACTATTTAAAATTGGTTTTACTACTAATAATAAACTAACAAAATAAAATCGAACAACTATTACTGGAAAACACATGCACGTATTACCATTTGAGAAATATATATTTGTTTCTATTAAGTATCAAAACTACATTTTGATCAAAAGAAATAGTATATAAAAAACTTGCAAATACTTCCACACTAAGCTTTCTCGCGTGTATTCTGTATAAGCTAGTGCATAGCATACATCCTCATAAGAAAGGGGGAACAATGCAGCTCCCTCGCGCCTCGGGCAACCGACGAGAGATTATAAACTCGATTGCTTGATTGCTGTGTGAGCCTGTTACGCAAGTTTATTTGATAAATCCTGTTTACGTAGAGTAATATATGGCCTAACCACTCCCAATCGAATTCTCGGTTGTAGATGAATGCTTGGCAGTAAGGAATTATGGTCAATACAGCACTATATCAGTCAAGGGAACATCGTGAGGAAACCTGCGTACAATAGCGATTTGCAAGAATTTCTCTTGATGGGTATAGTCCACCAACCCCCACTAGGCCAGCGTGGCCTAACCCATCTCAAAAGTACTCTCAATTGTAGAGGAGGCCTGTGCTCTGTATTTGGACGTACATAGGCTGATACAATACAGTACAGCACAATAATACATAGAACAACATAATCCGAAAATACAAGCTTGAGCCATATAGACAGCTGTGTCGAGGTCTTGAGGTATCAAAAAATATGATTAAAAGAAAGGAAGAATGAATCACTGGGCTTATAAACGATGATGACAAAACCAAGCAAAATTGTAAAGAATTTGTAAAAAACAGACAGATTGCTATAATTATTTTTTTAGACTAAGAATCTTCTTCCACGACGGCCTAATGTGGTAGGAAAACTTCACATAGGTACCTTTGAAATTCTTTCGATGTTTCTAGTAAATAAGTTGGTTCAAGTTTTCCTTTGTCATTAAAGCACGCTAGCTTTATACATGATTCATATTAATTATCGCTACAGCTAACTATATGTCCACACGTAATGGAGCTATCTAAAACTTTTACGTGTAAAGTATCGATTGCAAATAATTCAAATATATTTTTCGATTTCACATATCATTGTTGCGTAAATAATAATCTCCCTATCATTCCAATTATAGGATATATGACAAATTCAAAGCTGAAATATCCAAAAATAATCTTTATTTCATAAAAAAGTAGTTACCTAATCGATATTTTATTTGCATTGAGTTTAGCGGGAAGTAAATCAGAGATAACTTGTATATTGAGATAAAGTATTACAGCTGACTTATCGACTGTAAAATGCATTGATAAAATTTGTCAGAGTTGTTTTTTTACATGTCATTACAGTATGTCAATCATATTGCATCAAATTTATGTCACGCTTAGAAAATACATGAAAATCTAAATTAGTCTTATTCAAAATCTAATTAAACATTAATTAATAATATAACCGCTTCTTAACGTGTTCTATCTGTAAAAAGACGGCCTAAAACGCTTCTTCAGTAACACCACCCAGGTTTTGCATTGGAGCGGCAACTAACCAAACAGCTCAGCTGAAAATCAATGAAAATCGCCCTCTATGAACATCTAGAGCACTACGACCGTGGTTACGTCTCCAGCCTCTCAAAACAAGAGGGAGAAGCAAAGGAGAAAAGACGAGAAGAGAAAAAGGGTCTTGGATACCCATGGCAGGCGTTATGTTTTGAAAACAAGTGGTAATATAAAAGCACGTGGCTCAATCGTGACTAATTCGTACAAAGTTCGTAAAAGTAGTCAAATTGAAAGCAAGGACAATAACTTTTATCTACAATATTGCTTTTATTGAGCTGAAAGTAGCCATTAAATCGTTCAAAGACAACATATCATCACCTAATTTAGATTAAATAATACCTATACTATTCTTTCCTTTTTTCCTTATTGTACTACATTTTTCATTTCGAAATGCGTTTAAGATATATATTTTTTATGGCACGCCAAAGCGATTGCACTAATATACAATATTTGTAATTTGATGGTAAGTACAGTGCGGTTTAGGTAAAGTATTTTTTTATTGTTTTACTGACAGCCGCGGTGGCGCAGTTGTACTACGGTACGATTACAAAGCTGAGGTTTCGGGTTCAAATCCTGGGTCGGGCAAAGTGGTATTGGGTTTTTCTATTCATTATAATTCCGGAGTCAGGAATTTATGCCCGATATGGCGATAGGCTCGCTCTCTATCAAATTGTGGGACGGATCATACAAGGCGAAATGTGGGTGTCCTAGTAGTACCCCAGCCTACTCCTTCTAGGAAAAAGGCGTGAGTTTATGTATGTAAAAATTAGAAACCACACCAAAAAATGACGCAACATTTCCCCGAAATGAGGACATCACTATTCTATTAATACAAAAACAAATCAAGCTCGTCAAGAATGTCAGGTTAATTAAATGCTTTCAGGCACAGATTACACGGCGCGTTATCACCGAGCCCGTATCACTATAATCCGGTACATAACAGCGAAAAAAACACACATATTAACTTGTTAGCAGGTGAGGTACGATTGATTAGGGACGAACATCCATATCAAGAATTTTAATTAAACGAAGTATAGACAAGATATTATAACTATAAAACTAAGAAAGCTTAACTTAACAATGTTTTGATATAATTGAGGAAGTAATAGTACAGCTGTTGATAGTAGCATGTGCGTAGATGTCTCTCGGAATTGCGAATGATACAAATCCTACAACACCGATAATTGTGTCTCGTTCTGGTATCAATCAATAAACGTAGGTGTGGTTTTGAAAAAGCCATTATAACAGTGTTGACAGAGAAGTGAACGATAATTTATCTAAATATCAATCAACTCATCGTCTGATGAAAAAGAAGTTTTTAGCTTTAGCAGTGTTGGAAAAAAGTAAGAGCGTTGTAAGAAAGTCTAGAAAGTAACACATAACAGGGCAAATGGAGATAAAAAAATATTTCACCAGTTGAGGATAAATACATACATACATACAAAAACTAACGCCTTTTTCCCAGAAGAGGTAGGCAGACGTGTTCCAGGATCCCCACATTTCGGCTTGTATGTTCCGTCCCACGATGTGATAGGGGGCGAGCCTACCGCCATATCGGGCACAAATTCTTGACTCCGGGCTGATAATGAATAGAAAAATCCATCATTACTTTGCCCGAACTGGGACTCGAACCCGAGACCTCAACTTTGTAGTTGTACCGTTGTACAACTACACAACCGAGACAGTTATGGAGGATAAATGTGTTCGAAATAATAACTATTTTACAAATATGTATGTATCTTGTACCACTTCTTCCAAACAAAGACTACCTAAAAATTAATGCAAAATAATGTTCGCGAACATTCAGTGCCCGAGACGTCGTTAACCAATCGCCTCTAATCGGCTCAAACTTAATCGAACACATATACGTGTCCATTAAATAAGTAGCTATCGAGTACCACACTTGTATTGATAATTTTTACACAGATAACAAATTCGACAGTGATACACCAACCATCATTATGTGCGCGTGTAAGCAGAGAAAATCCTTCCTCATAGAAGATATCCTGCAGGATGTTAAGAAGAAACCGTACAAGAACCTTAGTCAGGAACCGAGTAAACCGTTGAAGTGCAATAACAAGGAGACAGAGGTAACCGAAGATGTGAAAGATAACACCAGTAAGTTTAACGTGATTTGCGAAGTGCAGAATGAGATGGAACTTGCGAAAATCAACCTGGAACAGAGGAGGAATACTTACCCCTTGCATCCTACCCCTATAAAGGCGAACCTACCCTGGACTTATAGAGGAAAGGATCCTGTGGGCTACCAGATCAGTTACTACAGCGACACAATGCTAAACACCAATCATATATTAAGGAATCAGTTGATAGCGAATCGATATGTGACGCACCCGTTCCCTTTGCGGCAGACTTATGGATTTGATAGAGGTAAGAATGTTAATTCATTTAGATTTGAAATAAAAGCATTTTGACTGCTGGACCATCTTGAGAATATATTTTGTGTTTAATATTTTATAATGTAAATTAGAAACGTTATTGTTTAAGTTGTTTTAAAAATCTTTAGTGGCGATTGATATTTAAACATACATATTTAAATAGTTGGGGATGGTTTAAGAGTGTATTATATTAATATTTAAACAAGATTTAAAAATGTAAAAGAATTGATATCTAAAGTTAGATATATTTTTTATATATTCTAAGCTGATATGTCGAATCTACGCGGACAGTTCCTATCGTTGCTTATGTTCTAGTTATCTCCAAATACATTGATATCTTTATTAGCCTTTTACGTGGACAAATTACATATGATATATCAGCCAGTGTTTTCCTTTAAGTTTATAAAGAAAACATGATAAAAGTATTAAATAAACTACTTAAAACATCCTAAATGCTTGTTATAAATTATAACACATGGGAAATTACAAATTTATTTTTATATTTTTTTCAATTGCGGCCTAGCTTTGACAAACTCACGTTACCAAATTTTACGGGAAAAATTAGTCGCTTATCAACTACTACTCCTACCACTAAACTTGTTAATATGTTAAGTCAAACAAACAAACAAAAATACTTCATATATACATATTACAACACTGATATCACCCGGGTTTACTTATTACCGATTATCAGAAGACTTTACGTGATATATAAAAATATGACAAACAAAATGACATAATAACAATAAAAACAAATTAGTATCTGATGACGTAGACGTTAATATTAAGTTTTTAAGTCGTCGAATGTAATCCGCGATAACACCTTATCAATTATCATTTATCACGCATTGTACACAATTCAATTTGATAGAACATGCCTTCTCCTATGTGGCGATAAGTTTCAGTTCATCGAATTTTGATTATACCTTCATATTACTGTCTTATTATAGCAGCACATACATGCTCTCTGCCTCGGTGGCGCAGTTGTTTATGGTACGATTACAAAGCTGAAGTCTCGGGTTCGAATCCCAGATCGAACATAGTGATATTGGATTTTTCATTGTCAGCCCGGACTTCGGAGTCAGTATTTTTAGCCCGTTATGGCGATAGGCTCCCCTCCTATCACATTGTGGGACGGAACACACAATGCAAAACGTGGATGTCCTGGTAGGATATCTGCCTTCCCCTTCTGGGAAAATGGCGTGAGTTTATAGGATCTACTAGGATAGTTAAAGGACTTTTTTTATTTTATTTTTGTAGTGCAACTACCACTCACTAGCAGAAACTCTCTTGGGTTGCACTGTACTTATCACGTGCATTATAATAAACTTTGTGGGCGCCAGTACAATCACTACAGATTTCTTTCATCTATACCTATCAAAATATTGATTCATTTAACATAGCGACATCTATCGTCATATGATGAAACTAAAGATTTTTTCCGACAAGACATGATTTTTTTTGTAATTCCTGACAAGATCAGAACAGTACGCAAAGAAGTAACACAAGCACTGAAGCATGGAAAACACAAGTTTCTTTTTTAATACGCAACTAAATAAGAAAGAATACTCAAAGGAGCAGGAGTTGGGAATAAATAATTTTCCACTTCCCAAGTACATATATTATAACTAAATTTCTTTGAAACTATATCAAGTAAAGAATATACCCGTATGTGTGGTGATTCGAAACCCAATCGTACATGTTTATTTCTAAGTTCGGATAAAAAGCTTATATTAAATATTTATCCGATAACAAAACTAATCAGATGATTTGTATTAAACGAAATTAGTTACTTAAGTTAATCGATAATATGTTATCGGGTTATAATTAATAAGATAGCCTAATTAAAAGCAAAACAGATTACAAAAGGGAAAATCGAGGTCCAACCCAAAATAAAAATCCCTGCTTTTTCAAATTTCTGCGCCAAAGATGACCTGAAACCTCAGAATTAGGACTGAAAAATATACACATTGTCGTATATATATCTTTTCTTTGGAAGACTCGCTGTACCTTTTAATGTTACATTTTTTGATGTAGAATTTACTAACAATACTCTGTATGTGGTTTCAATTAATACGGTCATGTCCCAATCACTTCCATAGTGTATTATGTAAATTCCTATACACAAACGCAGTAATACGCGATTAACAATCAGGATTACTAACGCCATCTAGCGGTAAGATTTATAACTGCCGTAATAATTAAATAATATGTAATATTATTTAACAGCAATGAAACAATATTATAACTGAGACTTCAGGAAGGTTAATGACTTTTCAGTGCCACAATACCCAGACGCGAAAAATACTAATTTTCTTCTAAGTGTTCTCTAATGTCTAATTGAAGCGATCTCTAATTTAACAGAAGGCTTTATACTTAAAAAATAATAATTCCTTTCCATTGAAGTATACACAGTTTTCTTTATTAATACTTAATTTCAAATAATCACTGATGTGTATCGGTAGAACGTACGTCAATATAAACGATGCATTGATAATATCATATAATTAGCTCCCAATTCATTTGTAATCAACAATTTTTTAACATCGCATAATTCCAAACAATGTAGTCTTTGTTTGGAAGAAGTGGTACAAGATACATACATATTTGTAAAATAGTTATTATTTCGAACACATTTATCCTCCATAACTGTCTCGGTTGTGTAGTTGTACAACGGTACAACTACAAAGTTGAGGTCTCGGGTTCGAGTCCCAGTTCGGGCAAAGTAATGATGGATTTTTCTATTCATTATCAGCCCGGAGTCAAGAATTTGTGCCCGATATGGCAGTAGGCTCGCCCCCTATCACATCGTGGGACGGAACATACAAGGCGAAAAACAAGTACTCAGTGACACATGACGGGCTGCAAGATATTTTGGTAGTTGGGAATTCTTAATAACCTTATAGTATCTACCGAATACGTTTTGGTTTTCTACGTAGTAGTTAGGTAGCGCTCAACCGTTCAAACAAACCCATATATGCCATAGTTAAACAAGACTCTATCAGTTACCTTTTAAAAGTCTAATATCTATACATTATCGCTTCCAACCAGTTTATAATGAGTCAGTTTAGGTGTGGAAAGAAAAAATACTTATCCGATTTGATATAACAGGGATTTACTATTTAATAATCTTTATTTATCAAAGCTTACATCCACAAACCTGGCTAGGATAAACAACAATAATTTGTAAAATACTCTGATAAAATAGCAATTTGGGCCAAATATATGAGATAGCGTAACTTACACTTGACAGGAAAACAAATCGAAAAGTTTTATTGGCAGATAATGTTGATAAATGATAAAAAATACACAATTTTAAAATAAACCAACAGCTTTATCGTACAATATGCAATCGATAAAAGTACAAGCTGATTTCACGTTATTTATAGTACGTTTAATAATTATTTTGAATTGTATCGGACAATACTACGAAATGTTATTATTTCTCCCGCCAAACAACAGTGTAAATGCACTGTATGTTCCGGTTTGAAGGACGTTGTAGCCAGAGTAACTACTCGAGTGGACACATGAGGCTTAACATCTTATGTCTCAGGATGACGAGCGCAGTGAAATACCAAGCATTGCCTTGCAATTCATTGCGCAGATTGCAGATTCTCCGAATGTATTTCTGGATAAATTATTAATGTTCAATATCTTAAATAATAAAATATATTTTAAATAACAGTTAGCGACAAAACTATATTTGAGTAATCAGTTTGATAATACTATGTTACACGCTACGTAAATAGATAAGACGCAATTCATTAAAAATTTAAATATAGTTGCCTTGTTTCAAAGGCAGTTCTGCCCAAGCATTAATAAGTCAGCAGATAAACTAAATCACAACTTCAAGTCGAATTGTATATTGTGACACAAAAGAGACTAAAGTATTCTAGATTGTAAAATGCGACCTATAATCTGGACCTCTTAGGTAAGCAATTTAAGATGTCTTAACATTTGGCCAGGTTTCTTATTTATGACATTCATACTCTAGACTATGGGACCTTTTGAACGTTACAAAATATTTTGTTTTTATCGTCGAATTTGGTACAAGTTATATAGCTATTTCCACAGCTGCCATTTAAAAATAGATAAAATATTTAAAAAATAAAATTATAGATAAATATAATTTCACATTATTAATTCTGAAAGATTAATAAAACTGCTAATCCCACACCGATAAAATCCTCTGGCTTATAATTCAATTGAAACTGATACGGCATTGCGTGACTAAGTCGCGGAACTACTAGGTACCTAAATCAATAAAACTGAACGTGACAAATATTTAGAATTTTGATAATGTGTTTGTTGGTGGCAAGATATTGAATATCAGCCCGGACGGCAACCATAACACATGGTTGTAAAACTAGTCATGATGATTTATGAAAAAGTAATCGAATTCTAAGATTCGGCGATTGTAAAGCCAGTTTCACAATCTCTGGCTAAACGATACTCTATCTGGACAACACGGCAATTGCCATCAGGTGCAAAACAATCAAAAATAATTTAGATAAGCATTACAATGTATTTGGAAAAGACTATGATAGGATGTACACAATGCTCGATTCTCTGGAAAATTAATTGCCAATAATTGAATTCAGTGACAGTGGTTACGATTATGGGCCAATAAGACAACCACGGGGCAAAATAGGCCAATTTAAACATATTAATGAAATAACACATGCAAAACTGTATTTCCAATGCATAACAAAAACCAGCTATCACCAAGAATCCAATTCGGGTTTTTTACGCCTGGAAGTTACTAATGAAAAGTTAATAAATCCTTTTGTCTCCAGTACCTCCAAACTGCTGTAATCCGTGGTGGGGCCTGGGAGGGCGACGGAAGGGCGGACAAGTCCGGTTTACGGCGACGCAGACCGGCGCTTTAGAACGTCGGTTCAACGCCAGCAAGTACCTCAGTCCTGACGAACGACGGACCCTCGCTTCCACGCTGAGACTTAGTGATCGCCAGGTGAGACTAATTAGCATTCGTAGCAATTGTAATTTATGAGGCAACTACAGTATTAGTCATTAGGTATGATGAGCCGTTATGTAATAATAATAAATACACCCAACAGTCACACACATAGTCCTGACCCCACACTAAGATCGAGTTTTGTGTCGTGAGTATCAGCAACTACGAGAGACTTTTCGGTCTCACAAACACCCAGACCCATGAATGTATGTTCCAGAAAACTAAAATTTCTATTGTTGAATATTTGAATGTAAAAAAGTGCAACTGCTTTAACCATAATCTTCTTCTTTCAACATGTGATAGACATTTAGAAGAAAGTGGTAACGTTATATTATTGTATTAAAACTGAACAACTACACTATAGGATTTAGGTTTTAGGAGTCGTATTGTATGAATTGTATTGTTCCAAAAATGAATACCTTATGTAGGGTGCGGCTATACCGTAAGGAGAGAGCACGTCGTATTTTTCAAGATATCAGAATGCAAAGAACGAAAGAAATTTAATCTTTCATCCTTAATTAACCATATTCTTAAAACATATTATTATCAACACCTCAAACTTAATTTTAATATGTCCTTATTGCACAATTAATAAACACAAAATGTGTTTCCTAAAGAATATTTTTTATGGATAATGATTTTATTTGTTTTGTGTCTGGGTGGTTGTGATACCGAAAGGCCTCTCGTAGTTCTGAATTTCTGACACAAAACTCGATCTTAATGAACAGAGGTATGTATATGACTGTTGGGTGTATTGATTTATTTTATTTAAATCCCCAGGTGAAAACTTGGTTCCAAAATCGTCGTGCCAAGTGGCGCCGTACTACCCCAGATTCAGCTGACGCCGGCAGTCCCCCTACTGCTGACGAGGGCTCAGATGACGACGTTCACATAGCTGACGAGGACTGAGTCAGCAACACACCGATAGACAAACCGACGACCATGGAATAAACTATATCAATCGCTATGATGTGTACTTTATTGTGCCACCTTTATTTTGGGTTGAACTACCTTTTTTGACTGTTAACAAACTTGCATGTACTGCAATGATGAGAAATTACTACAATAATCAATTAATACTTACCTATATGTATATACGTATATTTTTTTCTGTGTGTATGTGCGTATGCTTGTTTTGTACGAGTGTATGCAAGTTATCTATATGACGTGGTTCTACATATTAACAATAGTGTAAAAAAGCGCAATACTCCTGAAGATAAATGCACCGTTATCCAATGAGCTTAACCTTATCCCCTGCGTGTGAGCTATTGCCTAAACAATGTTAGAATTACTAAAAATAAACCATACGACAAAAGGTGTTAAATGCAATACATCATTAACAAACAAAAATTAATGATTTCATAAAGCAAATAATCGTAGAAAAATAAGAGATTAAGTATAAGCAATTATCTTAATACACTTGTTATAAAAATACTGATAAATATTACGAATGACGTCATATATAGTGTCGATGAACTCTTAATCACTATCGAAATCAAATTGAAAGACGATTCATTATCGAACTTTAACTATGGAATAAAATACAGGAAAATATAGTTGTATCAGGTAGTAAGTGCATTCCATACTCGCAATTGAGTCTCATATGACCTCGATTCGATTAGTTTAGAATATACGCAGAAGGAACCCGATACACGACACACGTGAATCACTATGTCAAGTTCTTAACAACTGGATCCGGTGATCGCTATGCAGTCATACACACATAAATTCGCGCCTTTTTCCGAGAAGGGGTAGGCATAGGTGGAACTAGGATACCCACGTTCCGCCTTATATTTTCGTATACGATGTCATAAGGGGCGAGCCTATCGTCATATCGGGCACGAATTCCTGATTCCTAGCTGATAATGAATAGAAAAATCCAATATCACTTTGCCCGGGATTCGAACCCAAGACCT
The DNA here is from genome assembly GCA_949752805.1 of Deilephila elpenor. Lineage (NCBI taxonomy): Eukaryota > Metazoa > Arthropoda > Insecta > Lepidoptera > Sphingidae > Deilephila > Deilephila elpenor. The sequence continues at coordinate 569,906 of OX457116.1, forward strand.
CAGCGTTGTAATCGTACCGTAGTGCAACTTCGACACAGACAATGAAGTATCGAACGAATCATGATACCCAATATCTAACCACTTACCTTAGTCTTATTGAAACATCATCAGATTATCCACGTTTGCTAGTCACTAGAAAGCCACAAGACACACTCGTCAAAACTAATAAAAACTCACACATTTTAAAAAAACATTTTTATTATTACAGAAACAATAACCTCGTGAGAAAATTCAAAACAAACTAACACATTATAAAATCTTTTCAAACTTATTTACACATACTTAACGTAACATAGACATAACTGATACACTTTGTATATTTTTTTTCGAATTTATTAAAACACGGGATGAAAGTGGGTAGTTACACAATACTACATACACATTGACAATATACTAGATAATGCGAATAAAATATGTATTACAAAAAGAGCGGTTTTGTTTGTTTTTGTCTCTTTCACTCCTATGCAGTTAAACTATTTTCCCTTTAACTCTAATAGTTTTTGGTGTAGGTGCATACGCATATATTTTATTCGTAATGTCCGTTCCGTTTATAATATCTATGTAACAACACTTTTTTTACATTTTAATTACATGGCTTTTGCCAGAATTTTATTTCTGAAATATAATAACATATAATTGCTTACTAGTATTCAAGATCTAGTTAACGTGAGCAAAAACTGTGTATTCCCTTTTACTACTGTCGAAAAAGAATTTGTTAACATTTTGCTTTTAAATCAGCCATCGTTATGATTGACGTCAATTGTCATTTTAAAGAGACTGCAGCATACGAGACGGTTTATAGTGATACTTCGTTTTCTTTAATATCATGCATGACCATTTCAATAAGTTACTTTAGATACTAACGCATAGAAACAAGGAGCCTGCTGTTGACTAAACACGGTTTAAAGGCCCAGAAAATATAGGTCTTATTTTTTTAGGTTTAACCAGTAAATGACGCGCGTCGAGATTGATCAATGAAATAATTGTATTGCCTCGCACAAATATTCTTCATTTGCCTAGGTACATCGTTGTAATTTAAAACATTGCTACAACACATACATAACCTTTTAAAACTATTGCAAAATAACTTAGTAACCAAATAAATCTATGTTAAATTCAACTACTCAGTCATATTATCATTGCCCATATATTAACATTTGATTATTTAATTTCATTTAAGTACCTTCTAATTCCACTTATTTCCCGCCATTTTGATGTCCGTTATTTTATTTATTTTTTAATACGTTCCATTTCACGCAACAAGTTTAATAAAACTTATATCTTGAAACAAAAATAATGTATTTTTTAATAGCACAGATCCAATCGCACTAAATATTTACCTATATACAATTGTAAGTGAAAAAATATATTTCAAACTTATATGTTTATACAAAAATGTCATTTGTGCTTCAATCTACCGAATCTACAACACGTATCTAAAATAGACATCAAATCTAATACATCTACACAATGATTATTATTTATTTATACTGCCTTTATTAAGTGTTATAGTTTCACAAGTTGGCGTATGACTGTATTAGTGAACAAGGGACATTAGATCATTACGTCATACGTCATTTCAGCACGTCGGTGACAAATGAAGTGGAATTTTACGCGGTTCCTCGCCCATTCACCCACGCTGATGTATAGTAATTATAGCTTACTTTAACTGTGAAGAAAATATCTTGACGAAGCTTGAATGCCAAAGACATTTCTATGTGAATTTTAAAGTTTACGAATCTGCACTAGGCCCGTGTACTTGGCTTGATCAACAGATCACTAAGTTAACCGTTATTATATTATTTGTTTAGTCTCTTCACTCTTTTATGTCCCTAGCCCCTCTCTGAGTTTGATTCCCCTCCTTCCACAGGAGAGACATGCTCCAACTTGTTACACTATATTTTAGACTTAACTAGTATTAAATAACATATAGGCCTTATAGTTCACTTTCAAAAACGGCATTATTGGATAGTATATATTGCCATCATTACATGTTCTATATAATATGCTTTTGTAATTATTAACTATTATCATTTCAAGTTTGTTCTGAATAATTAAGACATTCCCATATGCACATATTACAATCTTTCAACACATTGTTGGTGATATTTTTAGTGTAATGGATTATGGAGGGCAGAATTAATGCCTATCATTATTTTCTTATTTATCTTCAAACCCTACTTTCTTAAAGTGTCGTCAAAGAAGTTTCTGAGTATTGAGCTTCCATAACAGATTAATTCATCAATTGGCTTATTTAACTTGAATTGTAAGTCGCTACAGTTCCACTGCATTAGGCCTCGTTAATAAGGTCAAATGTACTATTTAATAGGATATTACAAAATATATACATTTAAAAAGTCCTACATACTGCCCATAAGATATCCAAAAATATTTCTTACATATTCATAATTTTTTGGATTGACATACTATAATTAGTCTACTTGAAATAATATAAAACGAATTACAAATATTTAATAAAGATTGTTTTAATGCAATAGAAAGTTATATGTTAAGAAACATTAATTCCACCCTTCATCATTTTTATAAATTACGTCACTTTCTCGATACACTTTCCATGCAAAACGTTTGCCTCATGTACCCTTGGCAGTGACACTATGTCAATGTAAAATGAACTTTATGTCTAAGGTAATTTATTCGGTTTTCCTTAACGCCCCTCTGGCCCTCCATGCCTTAAGCAGGTTGTAGGAGAAATATAACTGGAAGAAATGTACTTGCGATGCTAGGAGTACGAAAGCGTACCACAGAAGACCGTATGGATAGCCCTGAAAAGATAGAATATTGCATTTTATAATTACATTTATTACCCAAAAAATACAGGATGCATTAGAAAACATGGTATTTGGGATGACAAATTGTGGGACAAAGACTGGTGAATATGCATAATAAAACCATTGAAAATGCTTTAACAGAGAATAATAGTTTAATTTTCATAAATATATACTGTTGCTTATTGATTATATCTGTAAAATGTAAATCTGTAAATTATATCATTCAATGATGGATCATACTTGCAAAAATATATTATTCTGTTGACGCAATGTTGTTGCATGAGATAATGTTAAAAATTTTCTTGTAATCTACTCTTAATAATAATTGTCAATTTGTAAAATGGTTGATACTTATTTATTTTAAAACTACAAAGAAATAATTGTATCCCAATAGGGAACTAAAATAAAGCATTTGCCTGCATGAGTAGTGAAAATGTTACAAATTAGATTTTATTTTTCGATATCAGACTGGTTGTCCTAATAAATAAAATAAAATCGGAAAATTACACTCACCTGCCACAATTCAATCTCGACCTCGGAACTGTCTTCTTCATCCTCATTCCTGGTCAGGTACCTCCACACATCACCACAGTAGTACAGCACACAGTACAGCAATGGTAAGAAGCCCAGACCGACTATACCATACATGTACCGACGCAGCTGTCTGATGTTATTGCGTTTGATTGCTGAAAGACCCAGGAAGGAGAGCAGGAGAGACAAGCACCAGATGTACTCCCACCAGAGGGGCTGGAAATTATAATAAAACATAACACTAAGATATGCTTGTGTTGTGGGTGTCAAAACCTATGATTTTGGATGTAATAATAGGAAGATTTTGTTTCAGTTTGCTTTCAACCAACTGCCTCATGGAAGTTGTAGAAAGAAAGTATATTGTTATAATATTATGCAAGTGGCATATTAATATGATGGTATGGAACCAGAGGCATCTATTGAAATTTTATTTTCCAAGAGTTATCCCTTATTGGTTACATGATTTATAAGATGGTATGTTACTCACAGTAGCTATTTGTATCTACAATACTATAAAAAACAATTTTGGTTACATGTCCCTTCTGTTGTGTGAATTACAAAATAAATAAACATATTCACTTAATTCATAAGTCTGTAATTTCTTAAGACTTCACTACTTATTCTGTACTAATTAAATGTAGTCTTGCAATAGCTTTTAACACTTCACTAACAAAAAGTCAGCATGACCAGGGTGTTATCACCATGTCACAGGAAATTGAAGTGAAGGTGAATTAATCTGCATAGGGAGAAATTGTAATTTAAATTAGACAGCCTCCGTGGCGCAGTTGGTTAGACGCCGGCTGTGAAACGAGAGGCTGCGGGTTCGATCCCCGCACCGAGACAAATGTTTGTGTGAACCACAAGTATTTGTTTCGGGTCTGGGTGTTTGTGAGACCGAAAAGTCTCTCGTAGTTCCTGATACCCACAACACAAGACTCGATCTTAGTGTGGGGTCAGGACTATGTATGTGATTGTTGGGTGTATTTATATTTATATTTATATTAAATTGTAATATCATCCAATAACATCTTGTTAGAAGAGGCTGGTCATTGAAATTGTAGCCTCTATCGTCCTCTATCCTCCTCTATCCTCTATCTATCTCAAGCTATGTCAGATGTCTTGGGAAAGAAGAGTGTGTTTGTTAAAGGAATTTTCTTCGTTGATGTCACATTCCACAATGTTTTAGTAGTTTTACTATCTATATCTATATCTATATCAGCCCATATACGTCCCACTGCAGGGCACGGGCCTACTCTACAATCGAGAGAATCGATTGAGAGTGGTTAGGCCATATAGTCCACCACGCTGGCCTAGTGCGGGTTGGCGGACTTACATACCGTAGAAATTCTTTAAAATCGCTACGGTATGCAGGTTTCCTCACGATGTTTTCCTTCACCGTTAAAGTGCGTGGTGATTGACTATCAATACACACATAACTCCGAAAAGTCAGAGGTGTGCCCTGGGATTTGAACCCGCGACCACCGTGAACATGTAGGCAGCCGCGTCTGGTCCGTTTACCAACAGGCCACCACGCACTTTTTTCTAGTTTTCACGCAAGTTTTACTAAAGGATTCAAAAAATCTTATGGAAAACTATCAATAATACATTGACTGTGATGCCAGTACAATATGTGGTCTGCACAAAACCACAATGTGTGTGTGAGCCAGTCAATAAATTACATAAAATAATGTTTCTGATATACTGGTAATATTAAAATAAATGTAATGATTACTGATTACTGATTTTAACTTTCTGACACTTTTTAAACACTACAACTTACCTAGTGACAAGGCTGAGATCAGTCTGCCATAAAGAAATGCATTACATTAATGAGCAACATTTGTGTAAACATTAGAAACTATTTACCGGTGGTATCTGCAACTCTTCTATCTCCAATATGAATATGTCGAGTTTGTCGAGGATGTCGGCTGACAGCTTGGCCATCATCGTCAGGAACAGAACATGGTGGAAGAACATGCAGTATTTCAGGCGGGATTTGTTTAGTGGACTGAAAAAATATTTGAAACTAAATTATTTCACATCTGTTTGGATATTTCAAACAATTATCAATGGTTTTACATTTGAAATTTTTTACACATTATAACATACACAACATGACATTCTTTATATGAATAGAGGTTTTATCATAAACCATATTTGATTTATTTATTTTAATAATTCAAATATTTTGAGCTTTATATTTAATAATAAATACATTGTTTTTAACATTTGAATAAAGATGTCTATGTTATGAAATGAAATGAAATGAAAATAATTTATTGAATCCATTAAAATTCATTCATATTTAAGCATGGTATATGCAATTGCACTATAAAAAATATCTTATTAAATAATTCTATATGTACCTAATTCCAGATTTATTCTAGTATTCCTAATTTATTCTAGATTTATTGGCCCAACAGTCAGCTCTGTTGTTTAGTTAATCCATAATAAATGTATTTACCAACAGCTGCTTAAATAATACACTACAATCTCATTTATCGCTTCTCTACTAAAATGCTAGTCTTAAAAATCCACTACATTTTGCCACAATTTTTCACTAAAAAATAGATTTATTTTCTTTGTTAAACAACACCATTCATTGTCTAGGAATTCCATCCCACATGCCGCAAAATACTACAAACTATCGTAGCCTCGACCATGAATACATTCAAACTATTGGCGCGCAACATTATTCCACATCGATTGCTTTCGGCTAAAAATAAGTCTACGGAACTGTCTTAAAAAATAGTCGAGAGCTGAGAAAAATAACATAACTGTAAATGTTTGAACCTAGGGTACAGCAATCTCTTCATTAAGGTGTTTTAAACATCAAAACTCACCTCAGTTGATACTGTATAGCTACTTTTTCCCTATGTTCAAAATCAGCCCCGTTCGTTCCCGTGACCATAACACCACCGCGCGAAGCCATTTTTATAAATGAACTGGTGCAACGAACTTAAAAGAAGTTTCAGTAGATGCGCAGGCAAACTACACTATATGTATCATTCAGATAATTCCGATTGATATTTTATAAATCAGATCAATTATTTTCCACCAGCTGCCAAACGACATAAAAACTGCCAAGTATGCCAACGTCTCAAGGTTATATGTTCTATTCTACGCAATACATTTCATAACCAATATTAGTTTGAGAAGAAATTTAAAATAATCAAAAGTGAACGCAATACTACTAAATTATTAGTTTTATTTAAATATTGTAAATGAAAAATTCTACGTAGAATAAATATAATTATATTTTCTAATTTTCTGTTTTACTTGATAAAAGTTTCCTCGTTTCTAACAAAACGGAACGTGTAACATTTCATTCGGATACAGCAAGAGCTGTGAGCACCAGTGCGGCACTGGCAGTGCCGAATTTCAAGAATTTAATTCCTTTAAAAGATTACCAGCGACTTCATTAATGTTAAACAAAGAATAATATAGATCAAAACAAGAAACAACTAGTACATGTGTTGGTTCTACACGTTTCACATTTTTATCACGTTTAAAAAATAATATTAAATGATGTTTATTCCGGATACACTCATTTAACATGGCTTATTATATGGATAATTATTGACCATCTTTATTTGAACTCCGATTACCATAGATATACTACATCTATGCCGATTACAATGTTGCCTTTTCTGCAACCGAACATGAGCTTTATTGTTCCAGCCCTATAAAAAAACGATAAATATTGAGTCATGATTCCACTTTGTCAGAACTTCTGCCTAAATATACCTACATCCAAATTCCAGATTTTACAAGGGAAGTAGCGAATCCCTTTCATGGTCCTTTGATTTTCAAATGCATTTTAGATCTGTTAGCATACTTACCCTTCTTCTTTCTCATCGTTCCCTCACTGCTGAGGATCGCGACTAAATGTGATGCTCCTCCATCGTGTTGGGTCCTGAATGATATGGACCGCGTGGTATAGGGTATCACCAACCGTCCTTTTCAAGATGTCGAACCGTTTGGTTTGTGTTCTGCTTCTGGAGCATACCCTACTCGGACTTAAATGATTGGGGCTGTTAGGAATGAACAACTTATATCAAAAGACAACCGGTATAAACTTTTCTCTTATTATTTATGAAAGCCGCTCGTTTTCTTCTACCATGATCCTAATGCCCGTTGGGTCCGGAAGGCGGTATGCATTGCTCTTGTAGATGGTTTTCATGCCTATCGGTAAAATACATGTCGATTAAGTAATTTCTATCAAAGTATAGGATAATATTTATGCATAATAAAATCCCTCGCATAAAAGCTATCTACCTAAAGCTCGTCTATATTTGTAAAAAAAATACCAGGCCTTGTTACCCTTTCCCCTATCGCATTGCGTTTGGTTAAATCACAGAGAAGCTAATTAAGATACTGATGTGTGGGTTAGATAGCCGAAGCGAATAATCCTACTCTTTTTTCCATTTTACGACTAATTACACTCGGCAAAGATTTGCTTTCTCTGAACTATTTTTTTAAATAACATAAAACTGACGTTCCATTGATTTTTCAAACCCATATTAGTCAACATGTTAAGTCACATATTATAAAAAACAAGGGCATACGAACGAAATGAAGGGCAAAAGTTAGTACCTACAAATACTGTAGGAATTATTAATCACTTTTCAAGGTCTCATTATTGTGTTGCACCGCATGAAATTCACCATAATTGAATCCTCGTTGCGGACACGTGTATACATGTGCTTAACGAGTTAATTTTTAATTAAAACTTGCCTGCAAATTAACAATTCATAAGGGGAGAAATCGAGAAAGAATGTGCTTTCGGGTAGGATGTCTACGTTGTATTGGTTAAGTGGGATTGGTAAGAATAGTTTCAAAAAGCCCATTAAAACATATATTCTCAATATTCTTATATCTATTTGGTACTTATGAAGTATTGAAATTCCTACTGAATTTTTGCAACGCTTTTACATAAGGTTTTAGCAACGTGGTCGAAAATGTAACAAAATAATTTTATAAATGCATCTAGGTTGAACTCTGCGTAGTTCATCTTCATTCAAGTTTAAATAATTGGATTGCACAGGTCCGTTAAACTAGCAAGCGGCCCATCTGATTATAAGAAGGTAATAACACAGAATATAATATTCTACTCTTTATATTCTGCTAGATAATATTAACACAGAATATAGCTAATGGCTCAATGAAAGGAGAAAGGGAAGAAAATAGGACGATAGTAGGAAAGGGGTACTGGGAGTCCACCAATCTCATCCACCGAACAAAACGCAATATTAAATCTGCCACTTTACGTCAGTGTTTAATGAGACAGTAGTACCATAGCCGGTCTAGCCGACCCATCCTTACTTTAACCCAAAAATGTTAACTTCAGAAAATCTCACATAAACCAAATCCATACCCACCACACACCATGACGCATGCAACTCAACCATAAATCATAATAAGAAAGGTGAATTCGAAACGAGCACTATTAACCGATAACAATTTCAATTGTTCCACCCAACGGTGTTTTATAAACACACATCATAATACCAATTCGCACAATACGTATTTTGATTGTCACTACCGGTGGAGGAAAGCTGGCGATATAAATTAAATTCCACATAAAACTAATCTTTATTTAATCATTAACAGTAGCCGCGAAACAGTGATTAGTTAAACATGAAGGTCCTTATTGTGGTAGCCCTGTTCGCCTTCGTGGCCGTTAAGGTATGGTAATTTGAATTTTATCATTAAAACAGCAAATAATTTAGAAAGGTTTTAGAAGGAATTAATAATTATAAGGATATTACGTGGGATAATTTTGAGGAAATAGAGAAGAAATAATAGTGCAACTACTGAGCATAATTTGTATTTAACGACAACATTTGTAAATTGTACAACTAATTACTATTAAGGAATTTGTTACACAATTTCTAGTAGCATTGAGCTATTCAAGATAAATAACTCATGAATGTCTGTGAATTAAAATATTGTCTAAAGATAATTATAAAACAAAAAAATGTGTGTGTGTATTAGTGTACACACGTAAGAAGTGAAACTTCTTTATGACATCATTTTTCGCAAAATGATCTACTATTTACAAATTTACAGAATTGGTAAAATAAAGCTAAATTAAATAAAGTTTAAGTTTAGGAGGGGGGAAATTTTTGAGGGAATTTGGGATTTCTATCGGGGCCAATTTGTAGCCCTCACCGAGACGGTTCCGAGGATACCAAGCTCGGTGGGTCCACGACCTTTATTGGCCGAGATAGGTTTAGGGGGGGTGAAGTAAAAATTTTAGGTGGGGGCAGGGGCGGGGGGGGGGGGGTTTAGGTTTCGTGGGGGGGCTATTGGGCACCTTAAAATATTTTTGGGTGGGGAAAGTTGTGGAGGGGGAATTCGGGAATTCTGTTGGGGCAGGATTGTAGGCCTCACCGAGCCGGTTCTAATGAACCCAGGGTCGATGGGTCTACGATGGATATTGGCGGAGATAGGAATAGGGGGGGTGAGGTAAACATTTTAGGTGGGGGTAGGGGCGGGGGGGGGGGGTTAGGTTTCGTGGGGAGGCTATTGGGCACCTTAAAATATTTTTGAGTGGGGAAAGTTGTGAGGGGGTATTCGGGAATTCTGTTGGGGCAGGATTGTAGCCCTCACCGAGCCGGTTCCAATGAACCCAAGGTCGGTGGGTCTACGATGGATAATGCCGGAGATATGAGTAGGGGGGGTGAGGTAAAAATTTTAGGGTGGGGGTAAGCGGGGGGGGGGAGGTTTCGTGGGGAGGCTATTGGGCACTGTTTTGGATTTAGGGTAGGGGAAGGCCAGAGGGGGGGTAAGGATCAAATTACAAAAAAGTGGGTGGGGCTTAAAATTTTGGGTGGGGCTTGGAAACGGTTGGGGGTGTGGCTTACTGAAGTGGGTACAGAATGTGTTCTAATGGTATACACTGTATTATGTCCAAATGTGGGATGATACACTAGTGTGGGATTCGTACTAAATACAGTTACAATACACAGGATTACTACTAAGTATTACTAATTTACTAAATAAATAAAGATGGCGCGTAACGCAAAAATGTGACGTAGAAATAAAGATGGCGCGTAACGCAAAATTTTTTCCAACCCCGATAAAGAAGTTTCACTTCAATAAAAAAAACTAGACATTCACTAAGAATAGAAAACTTGCAAAACATCGTAAACGAAATTATTTATTTAAAAAGAATATGTACAGAGCAATGGAGTAGCTTCCTTTTGTTCGAACAGCCTCGAGAGTATTATCATGAGCATCAATTAATGAGAAGTTGAATTAGTGTTACAGAACTAATCTATAAGTACTAATAGTTAATACCTAAATAAAACTGAAAAAAAGCTTTTATTTAAAATTAAGAATATCTGCACCCGTGGAAGCTGGGCCGGGTAAAGTTTTCTAAATGATTTCATAGATCATTTAGAAAACTTAACGTATGTATATCAAGTATATCATATCAAGTAGGAATGTATAATTTTAGGAGCAAATATAAAATTAAATAATATGCCATTGTACATATCAAATTTGGACATAAGAAGTTTATTAGCAAGTGTTAGTAGGTAACATTCCAACAATCCATGTCGAATGCCCGTGTTAATCCGCAAATTTAATAACAAGTCAGGAATTTTATAATTATATTGTTTACGACTTTACGGATAATGCTTTGGACACAGAAACAACTTAACTTTGTTTACATACAACCAACTAACGAAGAAACCAAATTAACCCATTTACGGGGACAAACACAGAAACTATTATATTTATTTTAATTGTTATGATTAAGATTAGATTTGTTTAAATTAATGGAGAAATATTTTCAATTGATTGGCTTTCAAGCAAAAAATAATATTACCAAATGAAAATTATAAAACAAAGTTTTTAATAAAACACGCACATTACGTATAATATTTTTATTTTAATCCCTGTTATTTAATCACGGAACTACAACAGTGAAGGAAAACATCGTGAGGAAACCTGCATACCATAGCGATTTGTAAAAAAACCTATGGTATGTAAAGTCCGCCAACCCGCACTAGGCCATAGTGGTGGACTATATGGCCTAACCCTTCTCAATCGTACTCTCGATTACAGAGGAGGCTTGTACCCTGCAGTGTGACGTATGTATATGTGCTGATATAGTGGGTACTCCCATTGAACAGGAATCTAGAGAAAGTATTACAGCAGTCTCATGCTCATGGCATGCTCTGAGCGAACAAGCACTAGGATCTAAGGGGTAGACAGAGTTGTCGGTCAAATACGAAGTAGTAAGACGAGCTTATTTAAGGCCCCAGATCTGATAGAAATAAACACAAGTGAACAGGAAAAGCATAGAAGATAACAAACATTAAAATATAGTTGAAAAGTATAGAACTAAAGACAAATAACTAAAATAATAATACATTTTAGCTAAGCCAGGCAGCACCCGCACCGGAAGAAGAAAAGAAAGAAGAAGCAGTTTCTGCGTCGAAGATCGTCGAAGCCACTTCCCCAGCCGCCGTCGCCGTCGCTGAGGTAAGAGAAATAATATCTTCTCTCAAAAACAGACGAATTTTGTTATTTGGATTATAAAATAAGACTTAAAAGTATATATAAAGCGATTACATAAAAGACAGACTGCATTCTACTAAAAGATTGGAATTTTTTAAAAATCATGGGAAAACCACATTGCTGATATCACACAAATATAAAAAGGCACGTAAAAAGTCATACCAGTTCCATCTCCATTACAATTTGAATCATACCTGATCATAATAGTACAGCAGGGAAACAACTTGCAAGCATTCAATTTCCTTACATTTATTTCAGACGAGGTCAAGCCCGGAAGCAAGCCCTGATGCCCCAGCAGTGGCGGCAGAGACGCCCGCACCAGCAGCATAAAACTTCAGTACCGGTAAAACGGGGTGGATCGAAACTATATGATGAATGGGAACTAAACTGGTCAAGTATTATATCTATGTATTCTTCCACATTCCGGGTTGACTAAGTGTTGCAATAATAACCACTATTTTTTAAACAAGACTAGTTTATTTCGATCCACTCTGCGTTTTCTATATGCCCCGTTTTACGGTACAGATTACCCTAAATGCTATCCCACCAGTATTCTAAAAAAAAAAGGGGAAATTACATAATGAAATCTGGTAACATTTAATAAATCTTGCCTAGGTAAGCAGGCAACCCAGCGGAATTTCAAGAAAATTTAAGCGGCACATTTAATAGCATTTATGGCAGCTCAAGCCATATATATTTTTACTCGCGTGGTCATAAATCTCGGTGTTTCTTTCTTTATCATAAAAGTGATACTAAAATTAAATATTTTGTAAAAACCGATGTGTATTTTGTGAATTTGGATTACCTCAACCTCCCTTATAGCACCTGCCGATTAATTGCATAATCACCAAACCGATAACTATTTACTGTACTTAAAACTCTCCACTAAATGACTATAGTATAAAATAGTTGTCTCATCCTCGTCCTTAGCCACAGGCAGACCACCGCCGAATATATATGTAGGCCTTCCATGCTGTTTGTATGTCCACCATAATGTTAAAAAGCATCAGAGGTTAGTGATTCTTACTAGGGCTAGAGCAAAAGTCGTTGCCAGTTGCATTACAACTCACACATCTATTACTTCTATTAGAATAGATTATATCAGATTTAGAAATCTACAGGATTCCCGAAAAAGTAATAAAACAACACTATACTTGGGATCAGTTTAATTGGTGGTGAAGAACAGTATGTCTCTGACGCTGCCTCCAGAGGGCAGCTCAAGTGGCGTCAATGCAACCGCTCCAGTACTCCCCACTCTGTATCTTGAGGTGCTCTCTGTGCCTTGAATGTAGAGGGTCACCTGGCGACAGAATAATAGTTCAGATTTTTGACAGTACTACTACAGTGAATAGCATGTACAAAAACAAATCTATTGAAAATCGATGAAATCTATTTCTAACATCCGAAGGGGTGGGGGGGCGTAGTTACTCACGCTGATGACACTGCCGTCAGTCATCAGCTTACTATTTTACTACACCAACTCCGATGACAATCCCACTGTATAATTATATACCTCTGTATAATTATTGTACTGTAAACTTGTTTTAAAAATAGCAACGCTAGAGTTTCTTGTCCGTTCTTCTCTGGCGAAAACAGCCTTGTGAACCGGGTGGTAGTGGAAAAAAGGGACTGAATCTAAATAATGTATGACATTTCATTGGTTCAATAAATATTTTCATTTCATTTAATTTCATTTCATTTTCACCACCTGTCGGTTACCAGAGCCACGTCCGTTTACTAGCATGCTGCACTCCGAGCCAGTAAAGACAGCATGGGTCTCGTAACATATTGGTTGGAAGCCTTTACACCCTCACCCTTAAAATTAAGCTAATATAAATAACCTGAGGCGGCGGCGCGTGTCTGCTCGGCTCCACAGACAGTGGCACCGAGCGCGCTTCCCTGCTCGTGTCCTTGCGACGACGCTTGCAGTTAGTCCTTCTACCGGCGCTGTCGTGACGTTTGCGACCTGTTGCGCCGGCGGGCCCTGAGTCTAATGGAATGTGTTGATTTAATTTAATTAGGTGTTCTGTCTGCTCATGTCTAAGATTTACGAGGAGTCGGTAATAAGTGGTTATTATGCAAGGTGCAGACTTAGGTCATAATTTTACGATCGAATGTTTGCGTAAGGTATATTATATCGAGAAATTATCATATAAATAATGTTCGAAAATATTTCACGTGCTAAATTTCTATGTTTAACTAATACCTAACCTCATGGAAAAATACTACTGCTACGGCGCAGTCGACCAACCACGCCTCATCCTAACTCTCTTACTGTCATTTGAAGATATACCTAGGTGCAAAGTTCATAAATCTTAATCCAAATATAAAACAAAGCTAACATCTACTAGTTTGGATACCAAGTACAAAAAGAAATATATACCTTCCTGGTCCTTAGGTTCAGGTGGAGGTAACGGTTGAGGTGCTGCTGCTGTGCGGGCGAGTGCTGCTTGTCGGCTTTCAATGAGACGCACTAGACATTCTAGTGCCATTTGCTTATTCTAGAACAAAAGGAGAACACTTTTGTTTTTAAATCCACTTACTAATGACTTTTATATTTACTGCGGAGGAAGTGCGTCTTTTACAATTAAGATAAGTCTTACTTGACACTAATATTGTGCGGTTTGATAAACTTTACCTAAAACCTTGATAACCGTGTGAGAAAACCCAGGTGACAGGTTTTGTATGCTGCTTTTACTAGTTCATTTGGCGATAATTAACTGTGCCTATTTATATTCTCAAAATAGGGGACTTGTGTACCGACCTTAACCTCGTCAAGCAAGGGTTCGAAGACCACAGGATCGTTGGAGTCTTTGAGCACCTCCCAGCTCTTGAACAGTTTCCTGTCAGACAGCCTAACGGTGCTTTCCAGTTCACGAACCTCTGAAGAAACAATAGAGCTGATTGCATCGTCTGTCTGAACTATTTTCTGAACACCACTTATCATCATGTACCTACTTACTTGTAAGCAATTGGACAAGCGAAGAAAAAAGGATCAATTCAATACATGCCAAAGATAAGATTAATTTAAAGTCGGTGTCTAATAAAGAAGTCATCAAAAGGGACAAATAGGTACACTCAACAGTAAAGCACAGAAAGCAGAAGTCAGTACAAAGAACTGTTGCGTTAATACAGATTAGGTACACCATAACAAAAACACTAATGGCCTTATCCATAGACAGTTTTAAAACCTAGTTTAGCTATCGAATGTTTTGTCTTCTTCGCTCAAACCGAATTCAAGAGGCGTACCAAAGGGACAAAACATTCCATAACTAAACTAGGTTTTAAAACAGTTTATGAATAAGGCCGTAACACGTATATTAATTTATCCATCACCTGTCTCCCTCAAGTTAGCGAGGTGTACCGTCAGTTGTTTCTTCTGTGCGCGCACCGCCTTGCGCTGCGTCCGCGCGCGCGACACCACGTCTCTGGCGTTGCGCGCCTCCGCAGCTAACGAGGCTACTTCACGCGCCTCTTCTTCTAGACGACGCTCTAATTTACTGAAACAATACTTATGATTAGCTTTAATATGGCTATCAGGAGAAGACTCGTTACGATAAATTATTCTTGTTCTGGAGATACATAGCATGTTTCTTCATAAAATTACTTACCTGGTGGTAATAACGTTTCATCGTAAGCACCTTAAGAGGAATAAAAAAGGGGGAGGGTATTGGGGTTGAAAGAGTCTCCATAAAATATCCACTCTAATGGCTTTGTTCAGTTGATTTTAGCCAAAAGGCCAAAAAGCGAAAGGACTTTATTCAGATCAAATAAATAATGGAAGATCCTACTTATTAAGTACAGGATTTGATAGTTAAGGTACCTCGGATATTCTCCTGTTACCCTGGCGTAGGATTGAATGTTCCTGATAACTTCTACCAAGTGATGGAGCTGATCACAGAACTCTGGCAATTGCTCCGGCGTTAAATACTGACCCCCGTACCTGATGACAGATTAATCAATTAACACCGTCGCTTTTTTCTAACTAAAATATCTTCATCACACGGTATGTTGTCCAAGGTTTAATTACTTAATAAAAGAAAATCTCGATACATCACTCGCTTTGATAAATACAAATTTTAGCGAAGTCATTTACTAATTAAGTTTAGTGGCTTAAAAATTCTGACACTATCTCTACCTCTATTTTAACGAGATGTCTCCGTCTATCAAACTTAATAAGCAAGCGTTGACTTGCGGAAGAGGACCAAAATCTCAAAGAACTAGAAGAGCACTCATATAGGTTTCTAAATATATAATAGTTTATACGTAACCTGAGGTCTATATTGGCAGCGAACTGTCCATCATCGATGGGAGCATTGGAAGACGTCGGCGGCACCGCGCTGGCGCCCAAATCCAAGTCGTCATCGTCTATGATCGTACTGCCGCAGCCGGTGCTTTCGCTCATGCTGAAATATTTCGTATAGGAGATTGCTAGTGGCAGGATATCGGCCACATTATGAAAGATCAGCTATAGTGACCCGAGTAATTGTGTTACATTTTAGAATCAGACCTTGCATACCTACACGTTATTGAAAAGGTAACATTGTGTGACTATGATTACTGGACTATAACAAAATGGTGATCTGATTTTTCTATCCGCTACAAGATAAATGATTTCGCTACATGTAAATTGGCGAATGAAATTCTGAAGTCTAATAACGGCCAAAGTCTATCGTCAGAATTTTCAAGCCATCCGCAAAATCATTATATAACGCATCGATTGCTAAATGCTGCTTATTAGTTCATAACCCGCCGACGCGAGGGCGTTCAATGTGGTTTATTAGTACTAAATATATTGAAGCCTGCACAATAAACCCACATACCCGCTAGAAGTAACGGAGAAGCGTTTGTCGAGCGCGTTGTACTTGTGGTGGTCTCCACGCAGCTTGCCGAGCAGTCGGCCGAGCAGCCGCGATTGTCGCCCGCCGCCCTCCATGCCGCGTGCGCGTGTTCTTACAAATATTAATCAGAAAATGTCTACTGTTGGATATAGGCGTACTGTATCATACGTCCCACTGCAGGGCACGGGTCTCTTCAACAATCGTATGATTGAGAGGGGTTAGGCTATATAGTCCACCACGCTGGCCTAGTGCGGGTTTGCGGATATATTCCACAGCAAATTGTAGTGAAGTGTGCAACTAGCAACCTATTGTGAACCTTGTCAGGGCGTATATTCACCAACCAACTATTAAATATATAGTACTCTTGCCGCACTCAAATACATTATTGAGACATTTAAGACCTTAATTTGTAAAGTCCGACAAAGCTTTAGCAGAAAAGCAAGATTTTTCTAAGTGCTTGTACATCAAAACCAAAACGCCAATATTTTGAAATGCAAAGATCTTACCGAATATTTCTTTACATTATAGGTACCTATCGAGTCATTTCTTTCGTAACATTTAAATATAATTCTAATCGTAAATTCCGAAATCGTAGTATGTAACGTTACACTAGAAATACCACAATACTTACAATTTTTCAAATAATATTTGTATTGAATGCGATGTTTTCTTGAAATAATTCAATTGCCATTTTACAAGCTATTGTATTTATAGGATTTTGTTAATTTCTATAGAAAAATCATTGTGATTTGTTGTGACGCTGTAATTTTATGTAATCTAGTGTCATTAGTAAAAAGTTCCTAAAATAATAGTTGCAAAAAGATCGTTACTCTAAAAAGGTCATATCTCTGTGATCTAATGATAAAAAAAACAAATGTCCTACTGGAAATTGGAACTCGTTTATTAAAAACATTGTGTGCACGAAACAGTTCAATATCGTAACGCTACAAAAGTCATACCATTTTTTAGACGTGAAATGGGATAATTATGAAATAAAACAACATATAATTTAATTGTATTGTAATTCATATAAAAATACAATTGTTATCATTATCAATATACATAAACGCATTTGCCGGCGGAGGCATGCCAGTTTTAAAAAGATTCACCACAGTCACAACGCAAAACATAAATTTTAAGTACAACATTAAACTTCCAATAGGCACATGTCAGTCTGTATACAAATTAACATTAAGCTAAATTAGCATTCCTTGGGAATTTTATAAGAAACATGAAATTTAACTTTTCTAAAAATAATATACAGGGTGTTCGTAGTCAGTTGTCTTAGTCTGACCGTTTAACGCCAAAACAAACGAGTTTATGCACTAAAAAACTACTAAATGCGACTTGTGTTTAAATTCCTCACTCGTTTAAAACAATCGGTGCCTTGTGCATAATTAAACATTCATTACTGCTCGTTGTGAATAATTATTAACCAAAAATATTTAAATTGCTCTCGTGCATACAAAAAAACAGCCACTGCAGCTCAAAAATACTGGCCTAGTTTTCATGTACTCCTATCACCCTGTATACATCGATGCGTAGATGAAAAATCACAAGTTAAAATTTGGCCGAAGTTAAGTCTTATAGCGAAAATTGTGACTGAATTACCAACTAGAGAGTCTACACTTGCCGCGCGGCCACGAAAGCTAAATACGATGCGATAATAATGAAAAAGAAAATAATCTCCTAATCATGTTTTATGTAAATAATACTACATAAGATACATTTTGTTCAAGTAAATAAAAATGGAAATCCCTTTCTGCGAGTACTGAACAACCGTGAAAGACTTAACATACCGTTAAAGAAAACACCAGGACCAGACAACCCACCCCAAAACAAACATCGAACCTATCTACAATCAAAATACGCGGCTTCTGTCGAAACAAGGCACAATTAGAACACCTAGGAAACCTAACATGCTGGTCCCAGCGAATCCTAGCAAATACTAGCGGACGCACTGAGAATGGACCACGTTCTGCCAAACTTGGAGTCAGTCGGGAATTCAGGGGTCTTGGAAGGTTTTGTGGGTCATATTTGGACTGCAAGCTCGATAACGCCACATTATAAGTGGTAATTGCTGACAAATCCAGAAACTGGTATAAATCCGAAGACCTTGCAGAAAAAAGGAAAATTACTGCAAATCTGGTGTAGCTGATATATAAAATCCAGTATTTTGCCAACGTGCATATGAATTCGGTCGTGTTGACTAGCAGTGAGTTGATCCATATCTGAACAAGGTTTCAGTCAAATTAAGGTCAGGTAAGGTCTGGAAAATTAACTGGAACGCATTCCATCACACAACGCACAAAACATCCCAAAACCCTGATGTCTTTTAAAACACAATTGTATAATTTCTAATGAGTAATCCTATTAAAATGCAGTCGGGTCCACTAACAGCCCGCCCAGAGAATCTTGGCGAACGAAACTAAGCTTTGCTTTGAAGACCTTGGTCTTTACCAGAGACCGGATGAGAATCCTCCTGGTGGGACACGCACGCGCTTGGGAGGCTCCATCTTAGCTGGTTCTGGGTTGGACTTCGTAGGGCTGTCTATCTTTGGCGGGCTCTCGATTTTGGGGCTCTCTGCCTTGGCTGGAACCTCTTTGGGTTCGACTGGTGCGGGAGCTTCTACTGGCGTTGACGCTTGGCCGTTGGCGGGCGAGTCTGTTCCGTTGGTGGCCTTGATCTCGTCTCCTTGTCCTGCAATAAATAATGGTTTGCAAGTCAGCTATATGGTAACAAAAAAGATTGCAGCTGACGTCACAAAGAGTTTTACAAGAAAGTAAAGGTATATAAACACTCCCTATAAATTAGTGTCGTGGTAAATTACCATGCCTACCTATATTTCAGAAAGAATTGATGCCAAGTAAGATCCAACTAAGAACCCTAAAACTGATCAGAAAGACAAGTAATCACTTAAAATCTGCTGGCATAAAAATAATAAGGACTTAAAATGCGCGCGTAGTTTCTGGGCGCGATTTATTAGCGTCTAGTACCCAACGATGGTATGAATATGAAATGAATGCGGAGCTAAGCTGCCTCTTTTTAGACGAGCTCCACTCCAACTAAGGTCGAGAAGGCAGTGATGCTAAAATATATTTAAATTTTCAAGCTGTCTTGTTATATCCAGCTTAAGACACTTACCAGCCTGAGGCACTTGGCGGCGACCAGTGCGCGGCGGCTCGGGCTCCGAGCCGAAGATGTCGGTGTGTCCGCCGCCGGGAGGGCGCAGCACCCGGCTCGACAGCCTCGCCGTATCGTTAAGACCAACGTTGAACGATGTGGAAGTCATTTTGTCACGGTTTGCGTTTCTGGAATGGAATGTAAGCTTGATTAAAATGAGGAAACACTAGTGTGCCAACGTGGTAACAAAGCACAAAGTAAGAACACCTCACAATACTGTCACATTTACTATTACATGTTATAAAAGGATATCAGAAATTGTATTCTACAAGATTGCCTTCGTATGCCGTATAACCGCTGCCTGTATTTAAACATTTGGTTAATTTTTAAAGCGCTTTTATGATAATATATTTTTTAAGCTATTATTATACCATACATCTATTAAGCGATGCCTGAACAAGCATAGTAGTGGTAAATAGCGAGAGATAGTCATCTGTCGCCACTGCACTCCCCATGAATGGCAGTATGATCAAACAAATCAAGAATTATCATATCTTAGCGACGTAGGCGACGCTACTGAAATAAATGCTTCAAAGCGCATATTGTTTCCGTGCATATGTTTAAAACCAAATGCAAATAAGTTCCATAACTGCAAATTTAGGACAATTACATCTAGCCAAATTTATAATTAAACGAACAATGAATAGACTGATTTAAATATTTCTGGTTTTAGGCTATGTCTACGTATTATGTCGTAAGAAATTATAGAAATTCTATTTTTGGGCTGGGCATAACCTTGCCAGTTCGAACGCTATTTCTAAAGATAGTTTTATAACATTGAAAGATGTATTTTAATACCTTATTCAGGAAAGTGTAAGTTAAACAAACAACTTTTGATCTCTATTTGATGCGATAATCTAAATCACGCAATTTTATTAAATTCGCGACGAATTACGGATTTTCTCGTATTTTTTAAGTACGTTGAAAATATTATTTTCGTTTCCTATGAATCCAAAATCAACTAATTTCCTAGTGCTACTTTCACACATAAGTGACAAGTATTACACACTTACCGATAATAATAAAATTACATTTTAAAAAGATGTTATTCATTTTAGGAAAGCTGCACTCTTTTCTATAAACCTACTAAGTTATAATCCAATTCCAAACAACTATTTATCAACCTAAAGAAACCAACTAGATTCCGTGTTACTAAAACCTTACAAATCGCTTGCTTACATTTATACTTCACCAAGGAATCAACAAAATACACAACAAACTTAAACATCACTACTATTTCCACACTCTTATACATAATATAATAATTCCCATTCCTAGACACTATCTATAAGCTAAATTAGTTAATAAGACGCCATATCCGTGCCTAGATCTTGTTTAGTATAATTCCCATTCCTAGATACTCTACAGTCTATACAGCTCGGTCGTCCTTGGCACTGGAGGATTCATTGACCCAAGCTGGCACTAGACGCAGCTGTGCTTCCACTGTAACGGCACATCCTTTCTATAATATTCAATGCTAATTGTCCATTGTTATACTTCCTACGGCTTGTGATTTACTGAAGTGTTTGTAATTAAGTCTTTACCTAGGGCTTAAATGTTTAGTTTGGATTTTTTATACGATAGACCTATTAGTGGAACGCCTGTGCCTAAAAACGATAGTAATAAAAAAGTTAACAGAATATCTGATTATAATATGGATAATGTCAAATAGAACTATAATATTTTTTTAAAGGGAGTAAATGACCCGTAAATTGTGAATACTAGAGACTAATACTTTCGTGCCAAAACCCAGACCCTAAGTAAACATACTTCTCCATGAAAAGATTGAACCTTCGTCCATCGTTTCACAGGTAGCCTTTAACTACCCAACGAAGGTTACTGATAAATACATGAATATTATATTACATGGAATTGGAAATATAACCATAAAATTAACTGCAGGAATCTCGATCGAGCCATTAAATTTACGTACAAGGTAAAAATCGTGATTTCCTTTTTACGAATTCATGACTTGTTACAAACATTATATTTGTCATGTGCAATTTATTACGCATTTGTTTCCTCATTTCGATGGGCCCCAAACAATACGCATTCCGATGGCATTGTTCATATTTTTATAGCAGAACGAAGGAGCAAACGACTCATCTACAATTTAATGATGGAACTAAGATGGAACGCCATAACACCAGAATTTATTATACGCGATCCCGGTTTTGAATTTATTGAGGGATTCAGTACCTAATGTAAAATAACTGATCACAATATTTTTTCGCATTAGAATTTCCGTAATGTAAGCGAATATTTATAACATATAAACTATTACTAGTTTAGTATATTACTATCACGAAGGTTGGACAAACATTCTTCTGAAAGGTATTGTCATCCTAGGCTACATTGTTTGTTTCTACAGTACATCCAAATCTAAATAATCTACTGATATCAACACGTCTTAAATCTGTCTCGAAGGACCAAAAATTTAAAATCCATGTTTTACTATGTATATGACTGCAATGACATCTAGACATGGATTGTATGTTATCAAATAAATAGGCTCGCCAAACCAACACCAATACTAGGAAGGTTACTCATGCAAGATAATCTTACACAACCTAACATGCAAGCCGAAATCGATCCCTCTACATTCCACGAATAAACATTAATGCAACATTTTTCTAGGATATCCCCAGTGTTACAAACAAGGCAGTGATAACATTAAACATGCGACACTAGAAATATTGAAATACACCAAACAGCAAACAAATATGACGCATGCTTAATTTGGCACCACTAAATGTTTGCACTAATATTGGTATATAATATTAGGAAACTAGACTCAGGTATGCAGCCTAAGTTGAATTTAAATTCGTCATAAACGTTTATATGGTCTCTATTGTCATTGTACTGATGTATGACGACCTAGTTAATATGAATAAATAGGACTGTTGAATAATTTGGAAGGACGTATAAAACCCGACGCATTTGTCTTGATTCCACTCCTACATGGAGCAATTTATTAAAGTATTTGGAAAAAATACTTAATCAAAAGTTATGATTACATGGGACAATAATTCTGAAAGCTTTTACGGGAAATTAACTAAATATCACAGCAAAAAAAGGTTTTTATAATGAAATGCTATTACAACACGCTATAGACAAAGCCTTTCATGTGGCTATCTATACCTCCATTACTTTAAAACACGCGACAAATCCACGCCCTAAAGTACTATCCTAGCGTAGGTAACTGACGCCAAATCAATAAACTCCAGACAAGGTAGGTCAGGTCATTAACTTTTCACGATGTAAACGCGAAACCCTTGAAGCATGAGGGCCCTGCGAATCAATTACATACGTATTTCCCAGACGACTTAATTAGAGTGTTGTGGGCAAGGCTTGGCTGTTTGATGTTTATAAAGAATATTACTTTTTTAACAGGTATTAACTACTGCATTTGATCTCTCACATATTTTCGGGCTGTTTATTAAATAATTTTGTCTGGAGAAACGCACACCTAATTTTACTTACAGGGCGCTACCACTAACAAAATCTTAGCCATCTTGAATACTCTGTTTCAAGTTTTCTTCGTAACGTCAGCTGCGAAACCAGTCCACGAGTGATCCCTACAGAGATAAACATTTATGACGTACTTGTTTCGGATCTAGATGTTCTTGAAACCGAAAACAACCTCGTAACTTCAGATACCCACAACATAAGGCGCGCAATTTTACTGTGAAGTGGAGACTGTGTGCAGCAATTGGATTTTTCTTTATTAATTCTATTATTCGGCATTTGAAGATGCCCGGTTTGTGATTAGTTAAAACATTTGCAAGCGTGTGGTCGATGTTTGCACTTTAAAAATAAAACCTGGAAAGCATTTTGACAGATCTAAATACATTTACAACATTTTCTACACTTTTATTAATCGCTTTACTATAAATATATTATCTAGGTTCATTCATATTAAAGCACCATTCAAAAATTGATACCATAAAACTTAGGTTCTGAATTCGAGAGATGTTATATTCCATTTTTTTTGTGTACCATTTCCAAATTTAAAATACAAATAGCTTTTACAAGAACCTAGCTGAATATAGAACCTTTAGCGTTTAAATACATCAAATAGATGATAATTGTAGAAGGATAGTTTCATAAAATAGAAATAATATTTTGATCAACTAAAAAACTTAAAAAAACGGCATGAACAAGCTGTTAGTGGAAATAAATTTGTTAGTACATACAGAAAATTAGTTTGTATACACACAAACACCATATTCCTTAAATAAATATAGAATAAAAAAAATGACAGATGATACTATACCTCTCCATAGACATTTTAATGGGTTCAAGCGGTGCAGGTCCGCGTTTTTCTCGTCTTTCTGAGTGGTCTGTGCTTAGCAGTGGACTTCTTTCGGCTGAAGAAGAAGAACAGAATAAAGCACCACATGCATAGGAAACACGTACATATATTAATAGTAATATGGCATATATTAGTTTAGCCAATTTTGTCTCACTGCTAAGCTCAGGCCTTATCATCAGGACCTTTAGGCTAGGTTAGACCAAAATAATATTAGACAATAGACTTAACTAACTGGAGGCCTGTCTTTTGTTGACATTTTTTGCCACATTTAAGATTGGTTAGAATTTATATTAATAATTTGTTTATTTTTGCACACATGTAAAGTGATTCAACAACAATAAATTGTTTGTGACTGACATGAGGCCACAACAATCTGTCTCAACTCAATTAATTGACTTATCTAAGTATTTATAAAAGTTATAAAATATAAATACACAACAGCAGGTATAACACTAAAGTATATGAAGTTATTATATGAGTAATAGAAGAAGAAGAAAAGTAAGCAAAAGTCTGACCAATATGTTAGGAAAAGACGAAAGAAAAGAAAAAAATGACATAAATTGCTGACAATAAAGCAGAAAAGAAAATTAGGCGTTATTCTAACATACGTAATTAACAAATAGAAAATTTAATGAGGTTTAAGCACTTAATCCTGAAACAGACCTGGATAAATCAAGTTTTAAAATTACATATCATAAAAAATAACCGTAAGTAGATTACTTCCAGTAAGGATTGGGTTCAATGATCAATGTACAAGAAATTTGGAGCTATGGCCTCAAATGATAGAACGAATACAGTTAAAATAATGCCTTTGGATAAATCAAAGTCATTATAGACACAACCAAAAAAAACTTCACTATTTATAAAGCTGTAAAAACTGCAATTATATTTTTTCGTGCAAAACAAATGCGTCAGTCATTTGTTACGGACGATAAGTCATTTGAGTCACGATTGAGTCAGATTGTTAATTTTCTCATTACAACGTGACTAATCGAAATTTCTTCATGTTTTGTACATAAAATAAGATGTTAATGCGAGTGAAATAAGAAACTGGATTATTATGAGATTATGAGAAAATATTTTATACAGTAGCTTCAAGTTTTTGCAAGGTTTTTAATACAACTCTTTAGTACAGGGCTTCAAAAAGTTATTAAAAAATAAAAGCTGCAAAATAAGACATCATCCAGAAATATTTATATGAAACCTACAAATAAAGTAAAAAAATCTGAATGATAGCCTTCGTGGTGCAATGGGTTAGACGCCGGCTGTGAAAGGAGAGGCCGCGTGTTCGATCCCCGCACCGAGACAAATGTTTGTGAAAACCACAAGTATTTGTTTCGGGTCTGGGTGTTTGTGAGACCTAGTCTCTCGTAGTTCCTGATACCCACGACACAAAACTCGATCTTAGTGTGTGGTCAGGACTATGTATGTGACTGTTGGATGTATTTATTGTATTTATTTATGTATTTATAAATAACCTTATCCGCCATGAATAAATTTCGACGTGTCTCCGGGCACTTTTAACCCCAACGAAATTAACCAAAATAAATAAAATAGGTTACATACATATGTCTTCATTAACATCTCATATATTACGATTAATTAAGAACTCCACAGTAATAATAAACAGTACTTACAATATTACTTAGAACTAGGTCAACCTGAATCAATTCCAGTGGGACTCGACAAACAAGCACCGTAAAAGAAATTGGGCACCCGCCAAATCAATGTTCATAAACAATGAGAAAGCTGTTTCCCCAGATTACATATATGTTCGGCAAAATAACATGTTAATACTTGGAAATATTATTTCCGGGATTATCATACTTCTTGTAGATTGCTTCTCCATATTAAAATAGTAATAAAAGATAGATATAGCCTTCACTTTTGCATCCCATAGGGGTAGGTACACTGAATGCACACTTTGTTCGATCCTGACACAACATTCTAACTTCGCAACTTTCATCAATCTCTATGCAAGCTCGTCGGGTAGTATGGTATTTAGAATAAATATCTTATAAAATTACATTACTACACTTGTAAGGCAAGTATCAAACAATCGTAGAAAGTTTTCAAATCGAACAAACAGATATCACGACAGTGGGGTCAACCACCGATATCTCGTTTTATACTATCTTCTTGCTACGGAAACTTGTGTATGGAAGATTTTCTTGGATAATAAAAGCCAAAATACATCAAGACCAAGAACGTGTTGAATAAAATCGACTTGAGAATTTCAGCTAAATTCCGCCCAAAACTAGATAGATGTTACGTAAGCATCGACTTGGTGTCGGCAAGACATTTCTAGACCAAGTCTAGCTTCGCGTTTTACCAGTCAGATTCGGTCAAAATCCAGACAGGTATTACATAATCAGAATCGTCGTCTAGGGATAGGCATTTCTAGACTAGTCACCGAATTGAAATTGCTTCGGGATTTGGCAGCCAGATTCTGCCAAAATCTGAACAGGATTAGATCATCAAAATCTTAGTTTATGGATACAGATTTCTAGCAAGTTGGAAGTGACTGAATTGATTTCACCGTCACAAGTAAATTTCGCGAAGACCAGCCACAACAATTACGATACTACTCGAGTTTTCCGAGCCAAATTCAAAATCAAGCCATTACATAACCAATAGAACAAAGCAGGAAATTAATTAGTCCAACAGAACAATGTTGGTACGTAATGCAATATTGCATGTCGTTGCAACTCGCTCTAGAAGTCGCTTGCGGTTTGGTCGCCGGTGCGCGGGCGGCAGTAACCAGGTTCTTGAACCGACACTGATTTCCATTGAGTTATTACTTATTGCAATATCGCCGTTGACACTTCGATTTACCTGGCTCGGGGATTGCGCTAAAAATATTTTTGAGATGTTGAGGGAATGTTATAATGATGGCTCTATTGAGGGTAATTTGCTGTAGTCAGTAAGTTCCTGAATTCCAAGCCCAGATGGCATTCTTGTTATGAATATTTCAGTTACAAAAATCTAATTTCCCAGAATTGAATAAGAAACTTTAATGTTAATAATCGGATTAATAATCACATAACTACCAAAAAGAGAAGATTTAATAACAATGTTAAACAATCAAATATTTCTAAAATATACACGTGTAAAGAGACAAAACGTAAAATCTCGATAGAATTATTAAAATCCGTAAATCCGTAACAAAACCGCGTGAGTTCAGACTAGCAATTAAACCTAGACGCAAGCAGAAATCGTAAACCGTGAAGTGTGCCAAAAACCTAGCCGAACTTGAGCAAAACAACCATAATTTTTCTTTTATGGATATTTAACAACATAGTAATTTCTGATCGCCAGCGAAACACGAGTATTACTGTTATAATTGCGTTCTTTAATAACCCTTGTTTCGGTTTAATATCGTTTCTTTTTGTCTTGGCATAATCGCAAAAAAATATTTACTGCTCTGTGTAGGCAGTTGAGTAGACCCGTGTGATGGTAAGCGGTCAACGCCGCTTATAGGCTTTTGTGATGCCAGGGTATAATAAAATCGCTGCCTATCTTTGAAAGAAAAACCATCCCTTTATATTAAAGGAGTTGAAAAGAGGGAGAAAGGGAGAAAGAGATCTATATCCATTAAAGAAACCGTGTCTTGGATAAATATTTAAAGTAGATTACCCGCCGTTAACAGAATATTAATAAATGAAAGTTCTCAAGCATTTCCATTTTATAAAGACAGCGTAAATTAAAAAATCTAATCAACTATTTCATTACAAAAATTGGTGTTTCATTACACGCTAATAGAGAAAGTGGTATTTCGTTACGTTAAGTTGTTTTTGTGTGATATTGTAAATGGCTGTAAAGCAATATCATAGCTTTTATTTAAATTTACTTCTTCTGGTGAATTACTTATTGATTGTTACTAAAAATCTATATGTATGGGCTTTTATATCTTGTCCTCATAACACAGTTCGAAAATAAGTGTATACTATTGAGCATTTATATGATTCTCGCCTTCTTCGTATGAAAAATCTACGTTATGGAATAAACTGAAATATACGACATTTCGTAAAGGAATGGCATTAGTAACACCTCTACCAAACCACTAGACGTTATATAGACTTCGACCTAAGTAAGATTTCGATTAAACAAATAAAAAATATGTATTAATGTAAACGTTTCCACGATGATTATACTATAACATATTATGTTGAGCGTGGCGCCAGTACACTCATAACTGTATGAGATCTATAGAATAGAACATGTCTATATATGACTTGTCATAGCCTAGACCTTGCTAAGTAGAGGCTATTGCGCCATTCGATACCTCCAACCGATTAGTCGGTGGATTTAAATAACACAATTACATAAACTCACGCCTGTATCTCTGAAAGGATGGACAGAAGTGCATGAATACCACAAAACGTTCCTATCGATATACCGGGCCTAATTGCAAATATCAGACGCTTAATATTGCAAACCTAAAACTTTGTAGTGTTTGTCTAATCGAATCATGTGCGAACATACCCACAAAAAATACAGACGAATTAAGTCTACTCCTTTGAAGTAAGCCAAAAACCCTATAACTTTCCATTTCCTTTCATCCCACAAATGCGTGGGTTCGATACTTGTTTTATTAGGCATATCGCGAACAGGATTTGGCTTCTATTTACGACCAAACGCCTACGTCATGTCTTTTATGTGAATTATTTCAGTTCCTAGTAGATATTGCTTTACGAATAAGTGTATAACGTGTTTATGGAATCTTACTATCATATGTTTTGCAGACATTAAAGTGACTGCACTGTACTCGAAGGTAATGAGACTAATGGAAATCACATTCAAAACAATTATGCTGGCCTGTCCAATGCTTCTTAAATATTTAACTATCGTATAGCAGACATATACAATTACTTCAAAAAGGTGTGTATTTTAGAGTTAAGCGTAGATTATAATCAAATATAAAGGTACAAACCCACCACGCCCGTCTGAACCGTCATTAATCTCTCAAACTTGTCAGTCAAAAATACTCCTTATTATAACACTAATAACGGCTAAAATTAATTACATTCACAAGACCATACGTTGACCTTTTCACATTGTATATAACAGGAAACTAAAGAATTTATTAAAAATAAACAATGAATGACTAATAGGAGTTGCATGCCGACCGGCGTATACAGGGTATTAAACATTCCTCATTTTTATAGTAACCACATACAGCATTTCAATACTTGGCTCAAAAAAATAAATTGAAAAGCATAATACATAATTTGGGAATAATTGATACTCTTCAGATCGTAAGATCTTCCGTGGTTTTTTTTTTCTGCCATCTCGCACAATGTTAGCGTAGTGGACAATGGTCTAAGCTCTCTCTATCGAACTCTCAGACAACCGATTATGATATCATAGAGTACAGTAATATTGAATTGTATTCCACAGTAAAACCCACTTAATATATTTCTATACGATACGTTAATTTCTCATTTAGTTTGCATAAAATTATTTTTATCATGACACCTCGTTAAAGTATGTGCCTCAAAGCAATCGTATTGTAGTTAAATATAGTCATGTCTCTATTGTATAAAATGTTTCGCCTGTCCGTGCGTAACCGACTATGAATACATGCAAATATGATGGATGACGTGCACTGTCGATGCTTATAATAAGGAACAATCAATGGCTTATTATCTTCTGGTTATTTACTGATTCATAATTCATGATGCTAGAAATCATAAGTTGCCTTGCTAAACTTGACGACTTATAACTGATACCAAAATTACGATAAGGGGCCTATTTTTGTCGGCCGCTCGAATTTCTGAGAATATTCTCCCTCCCCCTTGCCTCACTTCCTTCGTGCCTTAGTTGGTCATTATTATCATAGCCATAGGAATTAATTTTGATTGGCCTTTAAATCATTCTACAGACAACAACTCCAATCTGAATTCTTGGCCCACTTTATACCGCTTTTTATCAAATTTAAGCGTTCAGTGTATTATCAAAACAAAAAAAAACAAGTACTAAGCCTACATCTAAAATTTGATTTTATATCCTCTAATTTTAAAGCCGTTACGAAACACAATACCCAAAAACAAACGGAACATAAAGACTACATACGGACTCAAACAGCCTAATTATACTCGTACAAAGAAATAAATGATTCTTTTGTTCGTAATTGGATAATCATTGACCGTTACAGCCTAGAGGTCACATTTAATGACTCAGTAATCTTCTTGTAACTGCCCTTATTCCACGCACGTGGGTTTGAGCCATATTATTTTCTACGCAGTTAAAAGGAGTATTTTTGGTACTGGTTCGACAAAGTGGCTCCAATCCAGCTCATGATAAATGTAGTCCTTAGAGTATCCAACAACGAGAGGACCAAATTTCAATTGCCTGTTCGAAATCGGATGTACACAGGCTGAACCCGAACCCCAACTTGTTTGCCTTGGCTATTATAACGGGATTTCTACCATACGAACGAATATCCTACCAAAAACTGTAATTAAACGACCGACCATCTACCCGAATTTAAGTTTTTGAGTTTTAGGAAAACCAACTTGAGCTTTGTCTGCTAAAATGATTTCTACCTTAACCGTTAAATTGGTAAACTTTACATACCTTTAAAATTAATGCAGAAAAACAAAACTTTAGATTGTAAATATAATATTTACACGCAAATAACGTGTCACTTATCACAGAAATCCAACTGATTAGCCTCTGTGTCAACCGGCCCTATTTATATTACAGCAAAAGCCATTCTGTCTGAAATAATATTTTATCACAGGAAAAGCATAAACATTGAGTTCGTGACACGTAATTGATAAAAATTAACGATATGTACGTTTATCATTGTAAAAACGGATGTTTTAGATATGAAAGTTATGATGTCACTAATATTTTATCAATTCAAACAAGAGGCCTGATTTCGGGGTATAAATGAGTTTAATACAATACAAAACAAAACCTATGTTTGAAATTGCCAATGAATAATGATATTATGGGAAATTTTGTAAGTTTGTAACCGAGGAAATATTTAAGGGAAGAAAAGAAAACCACACTAAAATACAGCCACGTGCAAAAGTATTAGGCACCCTATAGTTATGTCAGCTTTTGGGTGATTCAGCATAGGGAATGTAAAGAAAACAACACATGTGAGTACTAAGATTTATTTTAATAAAATAATTAATATTTTATCGGTCCACCTTTGGATTTAATGACAGCAGCCACTCTTTTAGGCATTGACTCTACCAGCTTAAAACATTCCTCTTGGGATATATTTTGCCACTCATGCTTTAACGCGGCGAGTAGTGATTGTTTGTTGCTTATCGAGTGTCTACGGATATTTTTTTTCATAATAGACCAAATATGTTCAATAGGATTGAGGTCAGGTGATTGTGGCGGCCAGTCCAAAAGATCTATTCCGTTTTGAGCCATCCATGCCATAGTGTGTGCTGACTTGTGGCAAGTGGCGTTGTCCTGCTGGAATTTTACGCCGTCGGTGTTTGTATCGCCAATAATCTGTGTAACAGACGGTGCTAGAGCTGTTTCCAGAACTTCTGTGTATTTGGTGCTATTCATTCGCCCCTCACACAACACCATTTCGCCCACTCCATCGGCAGCCATACAACCCCAGATCATTATTGAGCCTCCACCGTGTTTAACCGTGGGCACTACACAATCTGGGTGGCACTCTTCGCCTACCCTTCGCCTAACATAAGTAACACCGGGTGTTCTAAACACCTGTGGAACAAGCAAAAAAATAACTTAATTCAAGATTGCATTATTTCCGTCGCAGAACGTAATTTCAAAGACGGCAATGTGTTTTGATATAATACATAAATTAAATAACAATACCTCAAATTTAGATTCGTCTGACCACAGTACGTTGGACCAATCCTCCACTGTCCAATCTTTATGTTTGAGGGTCCACTGCAACCGATTTTTCTTGTTGTGCTCCGATAGCCACGGCTTCTTTCTTGCCTTGCAACCTTTTAATCCAGCTGCAATAAGCCTTCTTCTCACAGTACACGCGCTCACTGATCTGCTTTTTATTTCAGATAAAGCTGCAGCGAGGTCTAAAGCAGTTTTTTTACGGTCCTGTAGAGACTGCCTAATTAACAATCGGTCTTCACGATCTGTAGTTATTCTCCTTCTCCCTGTTCTTGGCCTATTCTCATGAGTACCGGTCTCTTTGAAGCGATTTAGTGCAAATTGCACTGCACAACGCGAGCACTTCACTTCTCGGGCTATTTTCACTTGAGACATGCCTTGTTCATGTAAAATCTTAATTTTTAGGCGCTGTTCTGTACTAAGTTCAGTTTTTTTAGGCATTATTAACTCGATGAATATTAGTCTTTAGGAATATGGTAGCAACAATTGCATACGATATGTGTCTGTTCACTGCAAGCACTGATAACACACTAAAAGTGTAAACTTTTAAATGGCAAATTTGGAAAAATATCGTTTTAAATTGCACCTGGGTGTCATAAATATTTGTTATTGTTTTATTTTTGTTAAAAAATGCCGCCAATGCAATAGTAAAACCATAAAAAGCTTATCCGGAGCGCTCATTGTTGAGATAGAGACAAACAATAGGGGTGCCTAATACTTTTGCACGTGGCTGTATAAATGTAAATTGTCTCCACCATAATACGACCAAAGTTTATCGAATGCGATAAAAAGGTTATGGATTTTTATAGATAAAGAAGCAAATAAACAAGGAGCTCACAGATAGGAAGAGATCACCACTACGTTCGTATGAAATAAGTATTAACACCCAAATATAAAGAGATGTGTAGCTGACCTTGAATGGGTAACATCTTTTCTTGAAGGTCCCTCTCAGTATCGATTCGGATATACCGCAAAGGATAACTGATTCCGCAAGATCATGCGACAGACATTACGACACAGTAAATATTGTTTATGAAGGAAAACCGTACAAAATGTATTTATTATATGTTTATCTCTTAACAAAAGATATATTCATAGATAATTCGATATCGATTTATGAGCCGTTAATTTCACCCGCATTATTTTGTACAACAAAAACCTCGTTTCTAAATTCAAATCAAGCAGAGTCTAACCATAGACTTCCCGTCCCCAAGCTTGGCACACCACAAAGGTTCTATACATAGCTGTCGTAGGCGTCGTCTTATGGAGCGTTCGTACAATTGTTCAAGTCTCCGTTGTGACGTCACGTTCCACGACACCTGAACTCGGTCAAGCTTAACCAGCAGGATGCCGTGCAGACTAAAAACCTTATTGTAATAGAGTTGGCACTTCTAGAATATTTTTTTCAACGGGAACAAAGGATTTATTGAGAATTGACCGCCTTACATAAAACACCCACAAAAGGGTCTAGGAGATGGGAGTTTTGGGTGTCTGGCGACATCCAGAATCTATGAATTGTTTTATGGATGAAGTAACAACACATTTTGAAGTTCATGTTAGTGGTTACTGGCTTTGAAATTCTAAAATGACTGATAAAATCAGAATGAGCTTGCAATAATTTTTCAAAAAAAGATTCTAGTAGGCCTTTACAGATCACATGAATAAATGTTTTTACCACTACTTTCAACAAGGAATTTATAGTATCGGATAAGAATAAAGTTTAGTATTATGGTTACAATTGTTACATTTTAAAATATTGTTCCTCAACAAAAACAGACATGAATACTCGTGTATCGAAAATATCCATTTACGTGGCAGTACAGACGCTCCCTTTTTATCGGCCCCTCGTAATGGGGTGGAGGTTAGACAGACCTTCATCGCAGGTCGACAACCCCGCCTGGCGATGTGTCAACACATAAACCGTGGATACTGAACAGATGGACAAACAGATGTTATATATCTGATGGGACCAATTCATCAGACGTGAGAACCTTTGGTAAATAAAATAGTATGAAGATTGGCGCATCGACTTAGTTCGATTAATATGTTTATTGTTACTTAGCTTAGCTTGCTTATAAATAAAATGGGGTGTTTCTGAATGTACTCTGTGTACAAAAGTTTAAAATTAAAAATCGATATATGCTTCCTATTTTAAAGTTTTAGACCAGAAAATAACATGGTAATAATAAATTGGTACAGCATTTTTTGTGGTAATAAAGTGCTGGAATAATGTAGATAACAATCGAGAATGGAGCAACCACTATTGTTGCAAAATATTTAGTCCTTCAATGCCTCAGTGAACATGCTAAAGAGCTATCAACACGAGTAGTTTCCTTTTGCTAATAATTTAACCATGTGAAAAATTGTGACACTAGAACAAGAATATTTGCCTACTATAACATAGCAGACCATAGAGAAGCTAGGAATGCTTTACCAGTGAGGAAATGGTAAAGTGGGCAATCTTAAGTCTTATCTAAGTTATCCCTATGTTTTGTTGTTTTGGGCTAGCATATTAGTCTAAACAAGAATTTTTCTGCTACACCACACCCCAAAACACTAACAAAGATCCATATATTCAATAGTATAGCAATGAGAATGCTGATAGATATTCATAATTCATCATAACTACTAACACAAAACTAAATGGGCATTACTAAATATTTCATTCAAAATAAATGTACCCAATTTCGTTATATCAATTTCAGTATAAATCAAATTTTATCTATTTGAATGAGCAATAAGTAATCAAATGTGGGCCATCAAATTATCCACTTGAGTATGCAGTCTAAATATGGACTTTGGGTACCATTACGTATTAGCTAATACTGGATAGTAGTTAAGAGGATTTAAGTAGTTTATAATCCAATAATAAACTGTATAATAATGACTGGTTTAAAATGTTGTGTCCTGTAGTAATATATAGACTGACACTAACTAAAATATTCAGAATGTGTATGGGAAGCACATCTTGAATTGGTTGTACACTATTCTTGACTAAAGAAGGAAGGAGTAACTAAAGCATTTTACAGAAACAGATTAAAATAACAATGTGCGTCACAGATGTTATATTTTATTTGGTTGTTAGCAATATTAATAAAGACCAATAATGCTCATGAAATTAAATATAACACTCAATTGTTTCGATTTTGTTAAGGTAAACAGAACAGTTTATTCAATAAAAGTCAATTAAACTACGAACAAAGGTTTGCGATTACTTCTATACTTTTTCCTTAATAATGTTATTTATGTCCAAGGAAAAGTATAAAATTTGTTGAAATTTGCATGCAATGACTTGCCAATTCATTTAATTAAAATGTAGAAATATTAACACAAATGGACATTAATTATTAAAAGTTAAATTAGAAATTATTAGCTATCATATTTATATCTCAGTATATGTACATTAAAGCTATGAGCATATTCAATATGTACTGTTAAAATGCAAAATTAAATATGAACATAAAATTGAATTTAAATTATTGTAACAAGCTGTTAATTATATTTTGTTAATAGTTTAATGACAATATCACACAAAATCTTTAAAATATTGAGTAACAACATTGATGCCAGACAATGAAATATATTTATGTAAGCACAATGAAAGGAAAAGTTAAACATTGGTGAACGCAATATGTGTGAGAATTTATACAAATAATTTTTAAAAGACCATGCAATGAGAAAGTTATACAATGAATGGAATGAAAGAACTCAAACCATGAAATTGCTGCCCCGAAAGTGCCATTGACTTTACTATTGCAATCTATTATCTTAGTACAAACTCAACCATGTATGTAATACAGTCTCAATATATATCATTTTTATTTTATAGATTTTCAATACAAAGTATTGCACATCAGTAGATATTTAAATGCTGAGCATCTCGTAACATTTAACAAGTGCATTTAAACTGAAATATAACTTTATTTATGTATTGCTGCACCAGAGGTATGCATATATCATAGTTGCACTTTTAGCCTTGGTGTAAGCAGATTTTATTCAATTTGGTTAACCTTGTTGTCATTCTAGGTTTACTGTTTATCCAATCCCATTAATCATGTATTTGCATTGGTTGAAGTTACTTATGACCTGACCAATCTCCAAGGTACTATGTTATAGCAAAAGTACCATAAAAATTAATAAATTAAAATGAACATGTCAATGCATGGAGTAGATTCTTGATTATGAAATTAGTCATAAGATGTTGAAACTTATGTCCCAGACAGTAGGTACCAATGTTCCAAGTAAATATGCTATTTAAGGATAAGTTCTATGATCAAGTGCAACTACTCTATATATAGATGTCACGCGATTTATTTAATGCAATGTCAGTACCGTTTGTAAATGCAACCTCGTGCATAAACCGCCAATAAAATCGACAATGTTTATTAACATGGCCCGAAACAATAAAATACAAGTCAACGCGCGATGGGAATGTTAACTACGATTTATTTATAGAAGCGGCGGATAAAGTTAAAAATGGGCAAAAAGTGCACCGGAAACGGGAAAAACATAAAAAAATCCACATTCCGTATTAATTTAGACACGTAACTGTATCGTTAGGAGCGGCGAGTGTGGTCGATCCATTCATGCGAGATATAACGGTGATTCTTTTGTTCATTATACGTTACTAAGACGATCATTAATCAGGTAAAACCAACTCCTACATGATCCGTATGCAAATAATATAACCATCATGCTCGTTACCGGCGAAACTGCCGTCTTAGCCTATGCCGTCTAAGCTCATTGACCTTTATAAAAATCTTGAAAAATAACGGCTCGCAACCGACTATTTCACAGCCGGCGTAATAAAATTTATATAAATGTTAAAGGCACTCACCGAGTATAAAACACGAGTAGTAAGTAAAACAAGTTGTATCCAGACTCCCAGAACAGTGCAACGGTTAAAAAGAGCCCTTTTTATATATTTTTTATTCAAAGAAAAGATTACTCACCTCTGCTCGCTTGCCTTCTTTTTGACGGAATAAGTGCGAGCGAGACGGGCATACGAAAACCTACTAGAGCTGCACGAAAAATATCAAAATCTACCATTTTTACTATTAAACGCATGTTCCAACTTACTTTAACTTTTGGAATGTGATTCATAAAATAAAGCAGTCTTATCATAATTTAATCATTTTCTTTTAGATGAATATATCAATCATTTAAAATAATACAGAGCACCATATTATTAAATGTTAAAATTCTACTACACTCAGAAAATTTATGTTTTGTGGTAACATTTTATAAGAACTGAAATCATCTGGTTTTTACTGGTTTTAGCATTTGCAAATAGTCTTTTCTTTGTTTTGCAATAACAACAATATTATGGCAACTATGATAAATTAAGCACAAGCGTTAAAATTATTGTTAGCCTAGGCCTATGTTGGGGTTGGGTTTTAAAGATAATACTGATGTAAAAAAGTTTGAATAACAAGTAGTTATAGTCGTAATACTAGTAATGGACAGTACGAATCACACGAAATTATTAATATCAATTTTATTATCATCCACGATGCAATATTTTGTTGATGTATCGTAAAATATTATTTATTAAAGTTATACATCATTTTATCACAATATAGCGATAGTCTCGACTCCTATCACTTTGTGGGCTGGAACCATGGGTACATATTATTGTTTAATACTTCCATGGATCCGTCCATGTGTCCGCCAAACAAGGCGAAATGTGGTTGTCCTAGTAGCACCTCTGCCTATCCCTTCTGGGAAATAGGCTTCCGTTTATGTATGGATGTACATAAAAACACAAAAGAGTCAAGTTACATAATTAGTTCTGATCCCACATTTGTGTGTTGTAAGTATCATATTATACTACAAGAGACTTTTGTATCACAACGTCGAGATTCCAGATCCTAAAAAACAACTCGTAATCAAACAAACAATTAGTATTGGAATGGAATGGACCTTACGTCTCACAGCCGGCTTCTATCAACAGCTACCATTTATTTTAACTTATTAGGAAATTATTGAAAATAGTATATTTTTATGATGAATAGGTTGGAATTGAAAAGGAATAAGGATTTAGGATTGATATAGTTTATCGATGTAATACGTATCGATACTGCGTCTAAGCCAAAACATATCGATTATACTCTGTAGGTGGCAGCAAGTTCGCAAGTTCGCCTCCTTACTCAAAACGTCTCGCTCGCTTTGTTTGGAAAATTTCAACGAAGATAAATTGTTTTAAAATGGAAGCAGCCGCTGAAGAAACTCAAAAAGATGGGACGGAGAGTGTACCCGCTGATACCAATAGTAATGTAAGTGTTCTATATCATCTAAATATCAGCAGTTTATAAATAGAAAAGCTATCAGATGTCGGTAAATGGTTTTCCGATTATTCCCAATATTTCCTCTATTTTTCACACATTTGAACTGTGTTTTCAACATAATTACATAGTTTGGGGTTCCGAGACTTGTTTTAAGTCATTGTTTCGGCTAAGTCAAGCGTAAAATAAGTAAAATAGTTAACCTAAAACTTTTGTTGGACTGCTGCCAAAATTCGAAATGTTTATGATATTTCTGTACGGAACACGTTTCACGGCGTTTCTTCTTTTATGGTTGACGACAATCGGATGCCAAATTGCTTTTAAAACACCTTTGTTATATCATATTATTGATTTTTATCTTGTTACCATGGTTGATCGGATGTCGCTGTTGTATTTGCCGTGTTTGGACATGTCTTTCAGAATCAAATTACTTTTTTTCTTAGTTTTCAAGGTGCTAATTATATACAGGTTAGAAATTATATCTCAGAAAACTTCTTATAAAATAACAATTGACATAGTTACAATATTGTTTGGGTTAAATTGTTGATGGTTTAGTCAACAAACTGGATTTCTAACAATGGTTAAATTAATGTAGAACATTTGGTGTAGTTTTGTATTATAAGCAGTAATGTAATATGATATTATGATAAAATTTAAATCAGAAATTTAAATAGTAGTACCAATAAACAAACAATTTTTAGTTTTTTAGTAGATATCTACATTGTACATTTTATTTTGACATCTACAAAAATCATGTATACTTTTCTGTAGAAAATTCTCTATTTGTTACCAGTTTACAAGCTATAGAAATCATCATATTCACAACATATTATTGGTATGCTAGAACTTTGTTCACTTTCTACTGAAGTAGTTTGCATAATGGAGCGAAGACTGTTCATCCATGATTATGGATGAAGATATTCTGATTCATGAGAAATACTTGTCTTTCACTAAGCATGAACCTTACTATAACCACAGTAAGGCTGAAAGTTGCATACTTAAATAAAATGTTAAAATACTATTCGCTAGAAAGGTGAGACAAGCAACAATGAGCAACCACACAGAGCTTGTTGTTAATAGGCACTGCATCATATTGTACTGTGCTCTTCAACGTAAGACATACAATGTTACGTATCTGAATGCCCATGTCTGGTTTCTATGCAGTTCTTTCTAAAAATGAGTCTTTGCATAATTGTGTTGATTATAAGACACAAATTATAACTCACTTTGGAATACATTAAAATGCCATACGGATAAGACCATATACATAAGAAATTGATAATCTATTCAAATCCCTTCTGGACATAAATATGTTCAGCTATACACAGTATATAGCTCCAATGTCCTAATCAGTCTTGCCTCACATTTCTTCAAATTTTATTTTCCAATCTTGTAGGTTAATAAAGCATGTACCATTCCTTCATTATTGGGTGTTTATGGGAGGCAATAACAGTATTCTGTTAGATGCATTTAGTATTAGTTTATCAAGCATATAAATTGATGCCTCAAAAATATAGAAAAACATTTGACAGCCTCCGTGGCGCAGTTGGTTAGACGCCGGCTGTGAAACGAGAGGCCGCGGGTCCGATCCCTGCACCGAATGTTTGTGCGGCCCACAAATATTTCTTTCGGGTCTGGGTGTTTGTGAGACCGAAAAGTCTCTCGTAGTTCTGATACCTGCGACACAAGACTTAATTGATCTTAATGTTGGGTCGGGACTATGTGTGTGACTGTTGGGTGTATTTATTATTTATTTACATGTTGTTGTGACATGACTAAGACAAATTCATATCCTCATTTTCTTGCTGCAGGACAAATCATCACCACCAGCAGAGCAACCCAAAAAGTCCAGGAAAGATGAAAGGATGAAGAAAGACGAGAAAAATGTGGAACAGTTCATGAAATCACTCAATTCAGTGCCAACACTAGAAGAAAAATTATCGTTAGTTTGCAAGAAATATGTACAGACCGCAGACGATAATAAGAAGATGCAGTTCTATATCAAACAGTCAGATAAAAGATATGCATTGCTTTTGAAAGAGAAAGAACAGTTGCAGCTAGAGTTCAATAAGACTATTCTAGTGAAGTCCAAGTTGGAGAACTTGTGTCGAGAGCTCCAGAAACAGAATAAGGCTATTAAGGTAAGATAGAAAGACCTCACTCTCTTTTCGCACATTCTGTTCATTTTCTTAAGGCTTAGGTGATCCATATGCTTGTTTGCGGGATCTATAATTATACTAACAATTGTATACAGTAGAGTGGTCATGTCAATTGACTGTTGCGACGAAGTTTACGGCCCAGATATAAACCTAAGCCTGGATGTTTGTCCATATGGATTTCGAGTTTATAACCCATAATATAAAGTAAATAGGCTAAGATGCGTGTTGGATTTATTACATGTTGACTGCGGCGCCAAAACAATTTAGTATCCACCGATGCGGCTCAGGTGTGATAGGTGAACTGTGCAAAGAAAATACAAGCTTGTGTACCGCACTCAACATGTTTATGTAATGATGTTATTTTAATTAACGAACTAGAACTTGTGTTTAACATGACAAGCTAGTTTTTATCACATTGTAGGACTTTGGTAAACCTAGATTACTATGGCTAGTGCTGCTGGCATCTACATCATTAATGATTCTAATATTAATTGATTTATTACAAGTAATTTCTCTTAACATTCGCAGGAAGAATCACTTCTCAAAATCCGAGAAGAAGAGGAGCGTCGCAAGGAGACGCAGGCCAAGTTCCAGAACACGTTATCGGAGATAACGGCGCTGCTGCAACAGAACAACGAAAAAAACGCCAAGCTGAGAGACGATAACATCAGCATGAGCGAGAAATTCAAGAGCGTTGTGCAGCAGTACCAACTTAGGGAGCAACAGGTTTGTTTATATGGTTTCAGGTTAATTAATGCAAGGGTTTGGTGAAGAATTTGATGCAATTTTAGTAATTTTTATACAGCAAACGTACCAAGGTACGTAAATGTTCAAGTCTTGTGTTGGGAGTATGAAAAACTGTTGGAGACTTTTTAGTCTCACAAAAACCAGTGCATAATAAAAAAAATATTTGTGCATTGCCAGCCATTTTTCATAAGCATCTTGTGTCACTTGTATCAGTAACTACTAACGTCTTTAGGATTCAACAGCACTCTAAAATCAAAACACATTTGTTGACCACATAAAATACGTTTGTCTTGGTGCGGGAACTGAACCCACAGCCTCTTGTTACACAGCCCGTTTCTCACCCTCTACTCCACATAGAGTATTTTGTTTATTTTTTATGAAACATTAATTAATACATTCTAGGTTGATAAAATGGCGAAACAAATGGCCTTAGAATCACAGCTTTCGGACGCTAAGCTACAAAAGGCGAGTTTGGAACACCAGGCGGACAGGGAGCGACTTTTAGCTGAGATGGAACAGATTAAAGTCAACGTGGCGCAGTACAGAGCCAAAATTGTCGAGCTACAAGGCACTGAGACAAGTAAGTAGTCATTGATGTTAACCTATTAAAAGTCTATTTATTTACACCTTCCTCCTCCTCCTTGCGTCGTGCTCTTCAATTTTGAGGGTCGTGACCTTCCTTAGGCATCGTTTTCACCCTAACGAGCTTTTTCCATCTGGTTCTGTCTACGGCGGTGTGAAGGGCGCTGTGGAGTGTAGAGTCAAGATTTACACCTTATTGTACATTAAAAATAAAAACAATACACTCGACAAACAATCAATGGTTAACTTAAAGATGGTGAATGAGGCCCTTAGACTAAATGCACAGTACGACTGGCGGTCTTATCGCTCTCAGCGATATCTTCTAGACAACCTTTCTATGGACTGGAGTGAATTGAAGTAGGAAAACGGGGGTAGACAAGCCAAGAAAGTAAGATAAGAAAAAAAAATACTAATAATAGTCTATTTTGATAAAAACTGGATTTACTTAAAGTTACTGAATCAGGTGAAAACCCGGCATATTTTGTAGGATATTCGTATCTGGCTATCCTAAGATATTCACATTCACATGGTGTAAAATCGGCTATGGTAATAAGTAAGTGCGTCGCCTTTCCAATTTAGTAATTGTTTATTCTGTTTCGACTACACTTACGATTAGCAACTGCTGTGCCTATACACTCATATGAATTATGCTTATTTTATAGTTTAAAATAATTGGTCTTTAATTAAAAATAGTTAACCACAGATATAACGCGCTTATAATGTAATATATGTTTCTCAGTAGCTTATGACTAGTAGACTTCATAAATTACTTAATTTCTTGAAATAAAATAATTAATAAATCCTCATTTTAATAACTAATCAAGTTTCCTAAATTAATATCAATGTTCTTCCTTCACAGATCTACGTAGCCAGCTAGCAGTGTATACTGACAAGTATGATGAATTCCAAAAAGCATTAGTGAAGAGCAACCAAGTATTTGGTGGATTCAAGGAACAGATGGAAATGGTAAATACAGTAATTTTAAAACATTCAACTGTCATTTTTATGTATAATTCATGACAGGACTTTTCGGTCTTAATACATACTTCAAATTTACGGTCATATTATCTCTGTTCTATAACAAAATATACCTTGGTTTATAAGACACATTAAGTCAGGTTTCAGTTGCGCGCTGAGCGTTGTTCCTAGCGCACGTGTGTAATTACGCAATCGTGTCATTAGAATTGCATTAACGCGCATTCGGGCCGAGCCCGTTTTTTTTACAATAAACAATGGATGAACCGTATAATAATGTGGATTTATCTGACGATTCTGTCATTATTGAAGAGTGTGAACGGGAGTTGCAAGAAATTATAAACCGAAGCTGTATACCATCTACCTCAGAACAAGTTAGTGAAAATATGTCAGAGAAAAGACCGAGAGAAAAAAGCGAAGATAGCAGTGAAGAAGGATTTACGACAGTCATAAGAAAGAAATCAAAAAAGAAAGTACTTATAAGAAGCGAGTCGACTAGTGACATTCAAGACAAAAGGAAGGACAACATATGTGAGATATCTTTAACGTCTTTAAAAATATTACCTAAGCGAATGGCATTTGCGAAATTGTTAAGAGATGAAAACATCTATCACGTCACAACGATTAAATATAAAAATCCTTACAAAATATTCATTCAATTTGATGACAAAACGCAAGCCGAAAAACTTATAAACTGTTCGAAATTATCGGAGTTAGATATACGAGCTCAGTTTACAGATCAAGGTAATTTATCTTATGGCCTTATAAAAGGTGTTGATTTAGACATGGACGATAGCGAAATATTGCAGTCATTGAGCAGTGAAGTTAACATCATTTCTATTAAAAGGTTGAAACGTATGGACACTGAAGGTAAATGGATTGATAGCGAAACAGTGCGTCTATGTTTTAAAAGTCCTACTTGCCCTGATTTTGTTACTGCATATGGCTATAGATTTACCGTGGAACGTTACGTTTTCCCGGTAACACAGTGCTCAGGCTGTTGGCAGTTCGGCCATATAAAAAGATTTTGCCCTACCAATAAGTGCCTCTGTCCAAAATGTGGAAAATCCCATGAAAACTGTGACGCAAAGCGCTTTAGTTGTATTAATTGCAAAGGCCCACACATGGCACTAGATAAAACGTGTCCACGCTTTCAAAAGGAGAAGAAGATACGTGTCTTAATGAGCGAAAAAAATGTCACATATAAAAATGCATTAGAAATGTATATCCAAAAATATAAGGAGATAAATATTTTTCAACATGATTTTCCACCCCTCCCTCCATCATTAAATAATAATTTAACAGTTAATTCGCACACTGAAACGATTCCTATATTATATCAAGACATCCCGTTTAAAGATACCTCCAAAAATATAAATGATGAAGTTCTGAAGAAACAACCGCAAGGTCGAGATGCCTCTAAAAAGAAAACAAATAGAAGAACAATATCAGTAGAAAGTATGGAATATGAAAACTATGGTGATGAGCTCAGGGAACAAATAAGGGAATGTGAAAATAGAGAAGAAGAGAATGAGAAAAAAGAGGAAGGAGAAAAAGAAGGAGAAAAAGGTCATAAAGAAGACAATGGAAGAAAATTTGAGTGGACAGTGATATGGAAAAGACTTAAAGACATCGCATTTTCTAATGAATTATTGGAGGAAAAAATGT
This sequence comes from Deilephila elpenor, assembly GCA_949752805.1. Taxonomy (NCBI): domain Eukaryota; kingdom Metazoa; phylum Arthropoda; class Insecta; order Lepidoptera; family Sphingidae; genus Deilephila; species Deilephila elpenor. The sequence goes on from OX457116.1 coordinate 614,364, forward strand.
TTAATATGGTGAAATTTTTATTTGACGAGTTAAGTTCATTTGTAGTAAATTTTTTTGCAGACGGGATGTTACTCAAAAGAATGTTTAGGCATTCTTTTGAGTGTTCATAGCAGAGGGCACTTATAAGTGTTCTGGCATCAATATTTTTCAGTGGAATTGTCAAAGCTTAAGGCCGAAATTGTGTAGTTTTGAAGCATTGTTATACCAAGAGAAAATCCATATCGCTATTTTAAGTGAAACTTGGCTGCATAAAGATGGATATTTAAATATTAGCGGATACAAAATTTATAGACAAGATCGAAGTGATTCGTATGGCGGCGTCGCGATTATTATTCATAACTCTCTACAATCATATTCATGTCCTATACAGTTACCCAACCCAGGAATAGAAATTGTTCATGTTAAAATATTAAACTGTAAAAGATTAGAAAATGTAATAGCAGTGTATTGTCCATCGGCTGTATCTACTCGTTCAAGCGATTGGGATACTCTTTTCTCATTAGTTTCTAGAAGAACCTTATTCGCGGGCGATTTTAACGGTCACCACACTAATTGGTCGTACAAAATAGATCAAAGAGGCACTCAATTATTTGACTCATCTTTAGATAATAATTTAATATCTATTAATAATGGAGAAGCGACCAGACTTAAATTAGTTAATGGAAATATTCAAAAAACATCTCCTGACATAACATTTGCTTCAGCTGACCTAGCAGTTGAACTTTCCTGGCAAGTTTTTAATGAAAATTTAGGTAGTGACCACCTTATAATTAAAATAACCTTAGATACAGTAGATCAATTTGAAATTTATAAGAAACGTAATTATAAAAAAGCTAATTGGAAAAAGTATCATGACGATCTCACAAAAATATTTTCGTCACCTAGTGATTATCCTAAGTTATTAAATAATAGCTTATGTGAGCGAGATATTCAGGAGAGGTATAACTGTTTTTTAGAAATAATTTCAATGAGTGCAAATAATAATATTCCTTTTATAACGTTATGTGATAAACCATCATCTAAATTTAAACCTAAACCATATTGGTCCCCCTTGTTATCAAAGGCAGTGGGAGAACGTAGATTAGCACTTAAAACTTTTCGGAAGAATCCTACTCCACATAATTTGAAACAGCTTGAAGATAAAAAGACAGCGGCCAGTGTTTTGATTAAAAAAGCTAAATCACGTAGTTGGCAAGACTTTTGTAATAGCTTTAATGAAACTACATCGCTTTCAGATATGTGGCGTAAAATGCGCTGGTTTAAAGGTTACCGCCAACCTAAGATATTTACTTCAGATACTAACCTTCTAGAATTATTAGATTCCTTAACTCCTGACTACGTTCAAAATCGGCAACCAATCTTTAATTCGCGGAATAATTTATTAGAATCACCTTTTAATATGCAGGAATTGTCACATTGTCTAAAGAAAAAAGATACGGCCCCAGGAAGTGATGATATAACTTACTCAATGATATTTCATCTCCCTTTTTTAGGTAAAATAATCCTTCTTCAACTTTATAATGATATCTTTGTGTCTGGATATATACCTTCTCAGTGGCGTACAGTACTTGTTGTTCCTATACCTAAAGCTTTAACCTTAGCCAACTCTGAACAAAAGCTAAGACCAATATCGCTTATATCTTGCGTTTGCAAAATATTGCATAATATGATGGTTAAAAGACTTGAATGGTTTGCTGAGAAAAATAGTATACTGTCTCCAAACACTTCTGGATTTAGAAGGGGCCAATCTTGCCTTGATTGCCTATCCAGAGTTATCACCTACATACAAATAGGATTAACTAATAACGTTCCTACGGCGGCCTGTTTTCTCGATGTAGAAAATGCATATAATAATGTATTGCCCGAAAATGTGGTTAGGACTCTTGATGAACTTCATGTGGGATTTCAGATTTGCAAATATGTGTGGTCGTTTTTGAGTTATAGGTGTTTGTTAATAAAAAGGAACGATAAAAGCATTTATTCCAGATGGACAACTAAAGGTTTAGCTCAAGGTGACCCAATGTCTCCTATGCTATTTAACTTAACGACTCATAAAATATGCAGTCTGCTTGAGCAAACGATAAGAGTATCCCAATATGCCGACGACTTCGTGTTGTATATTCGTGATCGCAATTTAGCTGTCTGTGAAACTACAATTCAAAATGCGTTAAATTTAATGATATTGTACCTCAGAGAAATGGGACTTCAAGTTTCTAGTAGTAAATCGATGATATGTCTGTTTAGCAGAGGCAAAAGGAGGAAAATAATTAGTGTAAAAGTTAATGATTGCATATTAAACCAAGTGGATAACATTCGATATCTGGGTATGTGGCTGGATAGATCCTTGTTATGGAATAGGCATATTATGGAAATAACAAATAAAATATCAAAATATTTAAACATGTTAAAGTTGCTTGCTGGCTCTGGTTGGGGAATGCATCCCAAATATTTGCGTACATTATACATATCCTTAATAAGAAGCAGAATTGATTATGGTAGTTTTTTGTATGACACGAGTGCTAAAGTACATCTATATAAATTAGAAAAAATACAAAATCAGGCCTTACGAATTATCGGTGGATTCATAAAGAGTACACCCATACATATTATGGAAAGTGAAACTTGCCTACAACCTTTAAAGTTAAGAAGATTATATTTAGCGTATAAATTTTGTATCAAAAGCTTGTCTTGGGATAATAATGTGACCATACAGCTTCTTGAAAATCTCTACTCTTTAAGACAAATCAGATATTGGCAATCCAAAAAAGAACCATTACTTGTTACAGTTTTCGATAAGTGTAAAGATTTTAATATAGATAGTTCTAACCCTCTTAAAATATTTTCCTTAGATATCTGGGTAACGTACATTAAAATTGACGGAATTATTAATTGTTATTTAGAAACCTTACGAGGGACAAAGAGAAATCATAACGTAACGAGTTTGAGATTTGATATTATTCAAGAGCTGCATGAAAAATACCATAATAGACATATAATATATACCGATGGATCAAAGAACGATGTAAGCCAAGGTGCTGCGTATTATGACACAACTAATAATGTAAGTAGTATGTATAAAATTGATTCCGAAGTCTCGATTATGACACTCGAGCTCATTGCGATTTCTGAGGCTTTTAATTGTATAAACATTTTAAATAATCAAACTGTAGTCGTCTTTACTGATAGCAAAAGTGCATTATTTCATATAGCTCGATGCGCCTCTGGATTGAGAGGTGTTTCGGTAGCTTATGACATTTTGAATAAAATTCATAATCTTGCACTTATTGGTATCGACCTAAAGTTGCAATGGGTTCCATCCCACATAGGTTTAAGAGGTAACGAGGTGGCTGATTCATTGGCTAAGTTAGGGTGTTTACAAGGTAAAAACTATTTTATAAAATCTAATTTCACCGAAAAAATATTTAAGTGTAAAGAAATATGCTACGATTTATACAAAGAATATTTTGACGAAAGGAGTAAGGAAAAAGGAATTTGGTATAAGACTTTACAATGTCAACCACCTCGGATACCTTGGTTTACTACAGGTAATTTACTAAGTCGGTCTTACATCGTTCTAGCGCATAGAATGCGTTCTGGTCACTATCCATCAAGAAAATTTGGATACCTTATGAAAAAAGTTGATTCGCCGAATTGTGATGTGTGTGGGGTTTTTGATGATGTTTACCATATCTTGATGGATTGTATCAAATACAAAGATAAACGATTAGATTTAATTCGGAAATTACAATTGAATATGATTGATATGGGGGTCTTCACCAACATTTTATCGAGGCCTGCTTCCACGGAGGCTGGTACGTTGTTCGAAATGTTAACAGGGGGCTAGCCGATTTGGATGTTGACTCGTTAAGTGTGGATGGAGATGTCTTTTCCAAATATTGTTTATGTTTAAATATTATTTATCTGATTGTTATTGTGTATGGTACAATGGGACTGACATGCCGTAGTTGGGTAAAAGTCCCTAAATAAATAAGATAATAAAAAAAAAAAAAAAAAAGTCAGTTTTAAACCTGCAACACCATTATCCAAAGCAAGTATAGTATGCATAACAATCGAAATATCTTGGTGTAAGGCCCGACCATCTTGCAACAGGATTGTGGAAATTAACACAATAATTGAACTTCCAGATGACCAAGAAGATCAAGAAGCTAGAGAAAGAGTCTCTCTCGTGGAAGAAGCGTTGGGAGACGTCGCAGAGTGCGCTCATAGAGATGTGCACGGAGCGCCACGCCGGCGACGAGCGCGCCGCCGCCAGCGCGCGCCACCTGCACCACATGCAGGGCCTGTGCCGCACGCTGCAGGTACACTGAATGCAAACACGAAAATACCACTTGGCGACCTTCAAAATACGAGCGTATTACCACCTTAAAGGCCGGCAACGCATCTTCATGCCTTATGGTTTTGCAGATGTTCATGGGCAGCGGTGATCACTTTCCATTAGGTGAGCCGTCTGCTCGTTTGCCCCATATGATATGAAAAAGAAGACCCCCCAAATGTGTTTTTTCTGCATTTGTGCATTAATGCAAGGTTTTGAATCAAGTGATAAAAATTCTCTTTAGTGTTTTGTACACACCTCATTGATTCAGTGGCAGCCAATCACTATCATGTTGTGATTTTGATGTGACGAGAATGGGCCATAGCGTTGGCCTTGCCTTTCACATTTAGAATAGAACTCAGCTTGGTAAGATATATAAATAATAATAATAATAAATACACCCAACAGTCACATACATAGTCCTGACCCCACACTAAGATCGAGTCTTGTGGCGTGGGTATCAGAATCTACGAGAGACTTTTCGGTCTCACAAACACCCAGACCCGAAACAAATACCTGTGGATCACACAAATATTTGTTTCGGTGCGGGGATCGAACCCGCGGCCTCTCGTTTCACAGCCGGCGTCTAACCAACTTCGCCACGGAGGCTGTCATGTGGATGGCACTGGTTGATGGTTGCAGATTGCAGAGCTCTTCCAATAGGTTATTGCGCAAATCTTTTGACACAAATCGACAAGTCAGTGGCGTATTCCCAATGCTTAACCCGTGACCATCGGTTTGTCCGTCGCAATGGACTATCTCTAGCTTATACGGTGTAATAAAGCATGTTTTGACAGCCTACGTGGCGCAGTTGGTTAGACGCCGGCTGTGAAACGAGACGCCGCGGGTTCGATCCCCGCACCGAAACAAATGTTTGTGTGATCCACAGGTATTTGTTTCGGGTCTAGGTGTTTGTGAGGCCGAAAAGTCTCTCGTGGTTCCTGATACCCACGACACAAGACTAAATCTTAGTGTGTGGTCATACTGTTTGGTGCATTTTTTTTTATGTATTGTAACATTGTCTGGTTGTATAGGCGGAGCGCACAGTCCTGCTAGCAACACTGAAGGAGCACAACATCGAGCGTCCCCCCCTCCCGCCGCCGCCGCCCGCGCCCGCACCGCCCCCGCCCGCGCCCGCACCCGCCTCCAATGCCAAGGTATACTATACAATATTCTACTATACAGTTCTCCTATTCGATTGCACACAGGTTGGGTATTGTTAAACATTTGTGGAAATAGTCAAAATTATATGTCAATCTGCCCGAATAACATCAATTAGGAATGGAATATTATATTCCTTCCTCTGAGATCGCCAGTAAGGGCCGTGGACGCTCCTGGTTCAATCGGGCATGCGCCGATGCTGTCGGTGACAAACAGGCGGCGTATCGCGCTTGGATCAGGGGTCGCGCTAACAAGGATCCTAATATCAGTTCCCTCAAGGAAGCCTATAATCGAGCCGCCAAGGCCTGCAAGAAGGCCTACGTTAGAGCGGATGCCCAGCGCGTTTGCAGGATTGGGCGTGCGTTGGCCAATCACCCAACTAGCAGTCGTGCTTATTGGAGTTTGGCCAGGGCCGTCCAGTCTAACTTCTGCCGTCCAGCACTGCCACCGCTGAGGTACCCGGAAGGTTCGCTGGCCCACAAGCCGCAAGAGAAAGCCGCCTTACTGGCAAATCTCTTTGCGGCTAATTCCCGCCTCGAGGACTGTGGTTCCCGGCCCCCGCCGGTGCTGCCTGATTGCGGATCCTCAATGGCGGATATTCGCATCAGGCAGTGTGATGTGCGGCGTGAGCTACGGTCTCTCGATGTGCGGAAAGCCAGTGGTCCGGATGGAATACCGGCGGTGGTTTTAAGGAGTTGCGCAGCGGAGTTGTCTCCTGCACTGACACGCCTCTACCGAGTGTCCTACTGCACAGGTGTTGTGCCGGAGTCTTGGAGGGAGGCCAATGTGCAACCGATCCCCAAAAAGGGTGATCGGTCAGACCCTGCCAATTATCGCCCTATCGCTATCACCTCAGTGATGTGTAAGGTCATGGAGCGGATCATAAACGCTCAATTGGTCCGCTACCTGGAGGATCACTCGTTGATCAGTGACAGACAGTACGGATTCCGTCACAACCGATCAACGGGTAATCTTCTGGCGTTTGTCCTGCATCGCTGGGGTGAGGCGATAGACCGGCGTGGCGAGGCTCTTGCTGTGAGCCTCGACATAGCCAAGGCGTTTGATAGGGTCTGGCACCGTGGTCTCCTATCCAAGCTTCCGGCATACGGTCTGCCCGGCAACTTGTGTTCGTGGATTTCGGGCTTTCTGCATGGGCGTAGAATGCGTGTCGTCGTTGACAGACACGCTTCGGCGCTCATGTCGGTAAATGCCGGAGTTCCGCAGGGCTCGGTGCTGTCGCCCACCCTGTTTATTCTGCATATCAATGATATGTTGTCACTTGGCAACATTCATTGCTATGCAGATGACAGCACGGTTCATGGGCGATACTGCCATGGGTCCCCAGGTTGCCGGGTCGACACTGTGAGTGGGCGCGAGGATCTTGTCATTGAGCTCAATCGGTCCTTGGATCTCATTTCTACATGGGGCGCCAGGAATATGGTTGGGTTCAATGCCAGGAAAACCCAGGTGTGTGCGTTCACGTGCAAAAAATCCCCGTTCACTCCCCTCCCCATTCTTCAGGGTATTCCCCTCTCAATGCGGAATGACCTGAGTATCCTTGGTGTGGATATCCGTTGTGATCTTAATCCAAGGAATCACATCGAGGGCGTAATATCTGCCACTTCCCGCAGGGTTGGGGTCCTGAACAAGGTGCGTCGGTTTTTCGCGCCCGGTCAACTCTACCGCTTGTATAAAGCGCAGGTTCGGCCGGGTATGGAATACTGTTCGCACCTCTGGGATGGATCCGCCCAGTACTTACTCGATGCCTTGGATGGATTGCAGCGGCGGGCCATCCGCATTGTGAATGATGCAGACATTACGGGCAACTTAGAGTCGCTACAGTTACGGAGGGATGTCGCCTCTCTAAGCGTGTTCTACCGTCTGTATCATGGCGAATGCTCTGAGGAATTGTTCAATTTAATCCCCTCCTCTCCTTTCCTTAACAGAACCACGCGTGCTGGCTTGCGGAGCCATAGCTTGACTGTTCAATCCATTTCGGCGCGAACCAAAAGGTTCTCTAACTCTTTTTTCTGCCGTACAGTCAAGCTGTGGAACGGTTTGCCATCGCACGTGTTCCCTCCTTCCTATAGTCCTGGGTCCTTCCGCCGTAGCGTGAAGAGGCATCTCAGCGGGCCGGCATGATTGTATCGAATGGTATGAGACTACCGTTTGATACCATTCGATACTCTATCTGGACGGCATTAGCACTTACCATCAGGTGCAATGCAGTCACTATGCCGTGCCAGTTCAAAAAAAAAAAAAAAAAAATTACATTTACAAAATTGTAGTGTCTCTTTTCAGTCGATTATTTAGACAGCACTGTTTGTGATCAAACGCAGGGCAAGCATTTAATTAGGCCAGACTAAAAAACAATCGTTTTGTAATAAAACATCTAACCAAGCTTATAAATTGTGTTATAACAATCCCATGAATGTATGTTTACTTTTCAGGTGGACGCGATGGCCGCAAACTGCGCCCAACTCAGACAAAGTCTCGCGCACTTGCAAAGCCAACTAAACGTACTCACAAACAAACAACAAAACAGCACGCCAGAGGAACCACCGAAACCAGACAAACCCAAGAAATCCAAGTCCAAAAAGAAGAGTCAAAAGGCTCAAGAGAAAGCTGAAGTGGAAGAAGTCGCCAAAGAAACAGAGGAAACACAACCCAGTGTCAACGACGTTAAGGTTGAAAGTACACCAGAGAGCCCAGAGGAAAAAGTCGACGATAAAACACTAGAGAGCCTCATTGAAGCCATAAATAGTGCGAATATAAACCTTTGTGACCTTGAAGTTGGAAATGGTGATAGCGAAGACGTCCTTGAAGAAATATTAAAAGAAGTAGAAAACACGACACCAGAAGACGCTTTAGACGGCGTAGAAACTAATGACAATACCGAAATAGAATTACCTAGTGTGGAAAACAATGGCGATCTTTCAAGCGAGGATATTTCCAAAATTGAATCAATAGTTACAGAATTAAAAGAAATAAAGGAACAGGAAAAGGTAAATTTAGAAGAAATAACTAATGAAGTGGCAGCTGATGTTTCAAAAGTAGAGAATGAAAGTATAAAAGTTGAAGAATTGAAAGTTGAAGATTCAAAAGTCAATGATTTAAAAATTGAAGACTTAAAAGTTGAAGAAGTAAAAGAAAATAAAAGTGTTGAAAGTCCGGTTGAAGTGAAACCGATTGAATCATAGGTGCCCATTGTTGAATGTTTTGTAAATAATGTTTGAACTGTCTTTTCTACGTTTATAATATAGTGTAATCGTTTTTGTAAGTTTTATGTCGGATATTCTGAGCATTTTTGTGGATCTGTTGGAAATAGTGCGGGCATTGAGTAGAAATAATTTCGGCTGTTAATCAGTATATTAATACATACTATTTTATAATTACAATGTTATTGTATTCAATATAAAATATGTTGTTTTTAATTCAAGAATCTCTTACTATCACAATAAAGAAAATAAAAATAAGTGTTTTAAGGGATGTGGCAATATAGAGCGAAGAGTGAAGAACCCATTCGTGGGGCCGACATAATTGTGTCGATTGTTGCAATGACTTATGTCATACTTTGACAGAAGTGCAATGTCAGGTGCTAATATAAGTATGTGCCACTGTAAAAAAGATAGTACCTACTATTTAGAATCTTTTTCAATATTTCTTTGTGTTTTGAACAGTAAAAATGCTTGAGATTCTTCCTAATCATTGCGCACACTATACTTTTGGTGGTCTTATGATAGATGGCCTAATAGTCACTGAAATCAATGTATACCATACGAATTTCAATTTTAAATTGCCTTGCGTCAGTTCAGTTGCAGGATTTGCCCACTACAGCGTAACATACCATGGTTATTTGAATGTCTGAATTGAATGAATGAAAAACTACAAGAGAAATTTCATTTTCAAATACCCACACCTGTGACAAATGCTTATGGGCCTCATAAACATTTGTCTCAGTGGGGAGATCGAACCAGTGGCATCTCGTTTCACAGCCGGCGTCTAACCAACTGCGCCACGGAGACTGTCCTGAATCAGTCAAGGCCTGTCAAGGCCACTTGACAGTTTAATGTCCGGTAACTTTGCGTACCTGTTACTTTCATAGCACCATGATAGTATGCTATGTTGTACTGAGCAGGGATCTTTAATGTTTTTCATTTGACCAATTGGTTATTTTATTATTGACAGTCAGAAAACTAGGTCTAGTCACTCAATGGAATTTTTTCAATGACCTTAAAATGATTTTATAAAAGGTATCAATTTTTAAATGATACTAGTATAGAATTTTCTATACATGGGATTAAATTGACTGTTTTTCGGAATATATGTGTGTAACAAAGAATTATTTAGGGACTAGGGAAGTATTTTTCTAAGTTTTTCGAAGTAAAACCCCATTGAAAGGCTATAAAATTGTCTTAATACCTATTACCTAGGCATGGGTTATTGTTCAAGATAAGAGCGGGCTTTAGTCTTAGTTCATCACCGAAGCCTAGTGTAAGTTGGGTTATATACCTTCCTTATTTTTTTTATATATTTCTCCAAAATTATCAAAAATAATATTTGGACAGTACATATATTTCGGAAAAACAGCCAATTTGTTAAACATACTTATTGGTGTTATTGATAACATTTTGTTAAGTATACACTTATTGTGAAAGCCAATTACATTGTAATAGGCGGTTGCCATGTCAGCCCATTCTTGGATCATTAAAGTAGAAAATTGCAGTATTATTTTTGAATAAATGGGTATTATTTCTGATACTGTATTTCTTTCTTGCTCATGGTGGGTCTCGTACACTGTGTAGGCGATTATAGTCTTATGTTTCGTCTTTAGGAAGTTAAGGGTCAACATCTGGTAATAAAAAATTACTAATGTCCAAAGGAAAAATGAATTCTGGTGTTCTGTCATACTTGGTATCAAATATTTACGAATATTTTATTTCTATTTCGAAATTACGTAATATAAAACATCTAAAAATAATTTCCGTGGACCACCATGAATGCTAGGTTGTTAGAAATTTATTTGACTGTCGAACACACAATCTTTTAATTTTGTAACGACTACAAACTGTTTTGAATTTTTGTATAAAATAAATTAAGATTTTGTAACAATTAATAGTGGTATTATTTCGTTTGACGGAGCAGGAAGTGGCGATACTGGCGCCACCTATAATTGGCCGTGCTTATTGCTGTGCCAAAGTTGATATGGAGCGAATCTATTGCTGGCCTGTATCATGTACGCCTCTTTAAACCAAACCTAAGTGTACAACCCAACATGGGAAGCGAACCCAAGAATTCACAGTTCACAGCGCACACATTTTTAGTTCACATAATATTAAACTAATTCAGCTAGGCATTAAATAAAACAAATGTGTTTGATAACTATATTAAACAGAGGTCATAGGCCGCGACGGGACACAACTTTCCTTCACCAGGTAGTTCCTCTGAGGATTAGTGAACAGCATCACAAACAGGAAGAACAGTATGAACGCGGCCGACGGCAGAACCACAGTGGTGACGAACATGCGTACTGGCGACGAATATGCGCCTGTATGGCGAGCGTACGAGTTTATGTAGGAAAACTCGGGCTGGTAGCTTCGTATTGTGCGCTGCATCCAGGGGTAGTATCTGTAAGATTATTAATCGTTCAAAAACCATTAAGCTCCACTTACACGGGGAGAGTTCCACGTCTCGGAAGATACGATCCCGCCAAACAGCAGTGTAAATGCACTGTTGTGTTCCGGTTTGAAGGACATTGTAGCCAGAGTAACTACTGGATATACTGAGACTTAACATTAGATGATTATGTCTCGTATGGCGAGCGCAGTGGAATGCCAAGCATTGCCTTGTAATTCATGGTGTTGTTTGGTTTTGCTACTGTCCATGAGTGGTCGTATCGCTTACCATCAGGCGAATGGTAGCCTCGTCTCGTCATTCATTGCAATAAAAAAAATAATACGATGATCGTAAGGACATATAAAAAAGTTGCATCGTGTAAACATTTGTTAGAAAAAGATAATCCATGGCGGTGATATCATGCGATAATCGCATGCGATTCTCGCCGCAACATATTACTTGGAAACTATTCGTCCTAAATTGACAGTTATTCCTATATCTTTCCATACACGTGCTTTCGTAAACTGCTTGGATGTTACCTGGTCTTCATCAATATTGAACTGACCTTCACAAGCTGTAAAATAAACTCGCGGGTCACTATGATGAGTATTTGATTTTTACGTACTGTGGTAGTTAAAAAAACTGGCCAGTTATCACACAGCATCAAATCGAGCTGCTCATTGTTAGAACATAAATTACGACGAATGAAGACCTTACATGAACCTCCACCTTTCGTGTTGTGGGTGTTCATACGCGATGGTGATTACTTACATAATAAATAAATAAATAAATACACCCAACAGTCACATACATAGTCCTGACCCCACACTAAGATCGTGTCTTGTGTCGTGGGTATCAGGAACTACGAGAGACTTTTCGGTCTCACAAACACCCAGACCCGAAACAAATACTTGTGGTTCTCACAAACATTTGTCTTGGTGCGGGGATCGAACCCGCGGCCTCTCGTTTCACAGGCGGGGTTTCAAACCGTTTGCCTCCAATGTTATCTCTCTCTCACTGTTCGGCCACAGGCAGTCCACTGCTGAACATAGCCCTCCCTCATGGACCTGCTGGAAGCGGCCTGCATCCAATTTTATCTATATCCTACTAAAGTTTAAGAACTTTTTCGAGTTACTTCAAGGGATGAGATGGAAATACACTTACTCCTTAAACAGCTCATGAGCCATTGTTGCGTTGTCTAGTTGTTCTACTTCAGAGATCGGTGTATTCAGGTATAACAGATCAATGTTCTGCCCTGGGTCGGGGTGGGGGAACCGAATGCGAACTGTTCGCGCTGTGTTCCTTACTATTTCTGAAAAAAAATTACAAGCTGATGACTGCATACATATGTAACATGTATTTGATAACTTGACTGCCTCGGTGGCGTTGTTGCACTACGGTATGATTACAAAGCTGAGGTTTCGGGTTGGAATCCCGGGTCGGGCAAAGTGATATTGGATTTTTCTATTCATTATCAACCTTGAGTCAGGAATTTGTGTCCGATATGGCGATAGGCTCGCACTCTATTACATCGTGGGTCGGAACATTCAACGCGAAATGTGGGTGTCCTAGTAGCACCTCGGCCTACCACTTCTGGGAAAAAGGCTGTATTGTGTTGTGTAATTCTGGTGCTAAGTAGCTGTATGTAAGCAATGTTATGTCCTGTTTTAAACTATGTAGCCGGTAAAATTACGGGGTTTTGCGACTAACAACCCAATATCTAAAGCAGGGGTTCCCAAAGTGGCCGTCGCCGCACCCTGGTGCACCGTAGAAAGTGAAGGAGGCCGACGTGAAGCAGTTCTCTTTATCTGAATTTTAATTTTAACTATTATCATTGTAAGTCCACCAACCCCGAACCCGCACTAGGCTGGCGTGGTGGACTATATGGCCTAACCACTCTCAATCGATTCGCTCGATTGTAGAATAGGCCCGTGCCCAGCAGTGGGACGTATATGGGCTGATACACACATACATACATACATTATCATTGTAACTATCTATTTCGACCAGGTAGAAAAGTTAGAGCTCCGAGACAAGATTATAAACTTGTATCTGCACCACGGACTGACAAGAATGGAAACCTCTGATCTATGGAAACACATGAATAGGAAAAAACGCGAGAATTACAATAATCTATTAAAACAAAATACCATGCACATAATTCTCGCATCCTCCACTCCCCTGCATAACAGCCACTTGGTACAGCGGCACACCTTGCAGACAGCTGCTATGTGTCACCACCCACTGCGTCTTCCACAACGCTCCCTCACACTCCACTCCTTCATCTGCACACAGGGTTAGTCTATTCATCCCCGTCTTCCCATACAAACAGTCCAGCAACTGCTCCTGTGCCACCACAGAACTTGCTAGAAGTAAATATATTAATATTCTTTTCAACATTGCGACATTTTACACAAACACGAGTGATAGTTGTCTTTTTTTTATATTTCTGACTTATTCGTACTGGCCATGACGTACATATTTAAGAATAGGCAGTAGTACAATAAAGATCTTATCATGCAAGACTAAATGAAAAATTACCTGAGTGCCTAAATCTAAATCATCTTTGCATGATTAGTTTAAAGTATAAAGTATACATATAACTGCTATGCTATAACAATTTCGGATTGAGTATTCCCTCCAACACCATACGGTAGAAAGCAGCATGTATGCGTCCCTGGAATCCCAAAGTTCCATTATTTGCGATGATCATTTATTATTAGGTGGGCAGTCTATTAAAGCATATAAAATGTATTAGCAATAAACAAAAAAAGTTTAAATTACAATTATCATCAATTATTGTGCCAGTTAGAAACCACTTAATTACCACCTTTTACCGGCTTTCATTAATTTAAAGTGTGATTATTCTATTTTTGTGCAGATTTATTGCAAGATTGTGCAAGACATCGCCTATCTATTCGTTTTAGGCTCAGACGACAGCGAATATTGCAGTAAACTAGATTTTGCTCAAATGCGTTTTGTTCAGTTTTACGTAAAGTAAAAGCAGTGCATTTGGCCTGTGGCCATGAAGAGCGCGGAGTATCACTAAGTTTTATTGTTACGGAACTCAGTTTTATTATTACGGTACACTAGTCACGGTGGAGGTGTTGGTTAGATGCCGGCTGTGAAACGTGAGGCCGCGGGTTCGATCCCCGCACCGAGATAAATATTTGTGTGACCCAAAGGTATTTGTTTTAGGTTGGGTGTTTGTGAGACCGAAAAATCTCGTAATTTCTGATACCCACGACACAATGGGCGATATTTATTACCGAGTTAAAAAAAGACGTTTGTATTCGACCCGCATATATATAAAAACTAATCGATTACTTCTTATCGCGTTTGCAAGGGAGATCTATAAAACGTCAGCTTTCTTCGTGGCCGCAACGCGTCCATCCATAGCATAGGATTATTCAACAAGAACTATCGATAACGGAAGTGCATTGCCACATTTTTTTCCCCATTCTCAAAATAAAAACAAGTGCATAAAAAATTAGCGAACGTTTCAGCCGATTTCGTTTCGCAGATTCAGTCTGATAACTTCATCTATTATCTTAAAGAACATTTCAAAGCCTGTGTTAGGCCAATATTATTTTGTTGAACTGTAGTTTTATTTGATTTTAATTAGTTTCTTTTAAGGCTGGATATTATCTGGTTGGTGCATAGAACGAGTCGAAAGGTTTTGTTTATTTCTCTTGTTGTAATGTTACTTTTGTAAAACAATTGCATTATGTTTCATAGAATTGAGTTAAAGTTGGAGAGGCAAATCCATCCAAGCAGGATACATTCTGTAGACGTAAATAGTTTTCCATCATCAGTCATCTGACACATCCTGGCGTTCCATTTTACGTATTCATAAAATAATCAATTTCGTAAATGCAACAAAATAACCGGAACATTGATTGTTACTAGATATAATCGAATTTAAACATGAAAACGAAAATGAATCGAAAAATAAATGTGTTGCAGATTCAAATTAGTTCGTGCTCAAACATCGGCCACCTTAAAATCGCCCATTGTGTTAACGTATAAAGCAGAAACGTTAAGCTATGCCCATTTATGTATATGTCGTTGATTACTACATGTACCTATTCAAGGTGTGGGTTGTATTTGCTTTAGGAAATCTTATCATTGACCTTTTTTTCATACCATGGAGTTAAGTATCGGTTCGTGTGAGTGTTTTGATGGTTAAAAACACCGAAGCGATGATGGCTACTTCTGAGTACGGAATTAATTTACAATAGAGATTTCTATTCTTATCACCACACCTTTCTCACCACACTGGGTTATTGGAGGTCGGAACTAAATCTATTATAATGTCCTCGGTTCAAACAACAATCATTTTAGCGGTAGGAGTTCTCTGTATACTACGGACTTCTAAAATTCACTCCAGACCTACATCTTACATCAACGAGTCCTACTTACAAGTTACAAGCATTGACCAACGGTCAGCGGTCGCCCATCACGTGATTGCACGGCGCCTCAAGCCGTGACGACACTGCTAGTTGCTAAACTGTAATAAAGTGACAAAATAAACCTTATGAAAGAGGAATAAGAATTATAACTAAAGTGAAGAAAATGGAGTTAAGAACTGTATTGCTGTGGAGGCCAAGATGTTTCATAGTATAATTTTGATACTTTTGTCGAAAATAGATATTTTTATAGCATAACATGTATTTCAGCGAGCAAGTAGCTCACCTAATACTAGGTGATAGCCACCCATAATCAACTAGATCTGGAAAATTTTAGATTTTTGTAGTTGGTCTTAGACTAGGAAGAGTTAAAAAGAAACAATGTTTAGTTGAAACTGCGCAAGGATTTTTTGTCACTGTTACCACCCCTTTTTCGAGGCGAAAGCGCCTTAAGCTCCTCCTCCGGTGCCCCTGGATTCGGAAGGGATAACGGAGTCTCCGGCCTTCCATTCATGGCCACAGGAGCTTGTGTTCGCAATACACAGATGTTGCAGCCGCCAGCCGGGCTGCGTCCTTCACCAGAATCATACCCCAGCAAACTAGTCTCGAGATTCGGATACATTGAATGAATTTCCTATCCACATTGACGTGTTCCGATGCCGTAATATATTCGCATTTGTAATTAGCTCGCAATACTATGTTACATGTTCGTTACGTCCACATTTATACCGTAAGCAATAGTTATTGCCTTCGACTGTAATTATACGGTCGAGTATCGGAACTGAAATTTTTTTTTTCTAAAAAACCGATTGTATTGTATATTTAATTAGAGCGTTTAGTCTTTAATATCCGATAGTTATGTAGCTCAACTTATTGATTGATGTTAGGAACAAAATATATGGGTTTAAAATCTATCCAACAGATACCATAGAGGACACGAACTTTGTATTATTCTGGAATGTCATTGCAGGTTCACGGTTCAATAACTGTTCATAGATATGTAAAATATACACATGGTTCCTACCGCGAGATGGAACCAACAACGAACCCCCTTTTGCATTTACAAACATTGTTCTTTAAATAAATTATATTAAAAAATAAATGTCTTGGGCGTGATTTAATAATGCCAAGAACACAAAGTGTTAAAAGAAATTAACCTGTGTCGGTATCGTGTATACAAAGTAAAGTCACCTTACAACTTCCTATCAATTCTCAGCCGGGCTGGTAGCTTTTGTGTTTCGTTTGGTAAGTGAGATACCCAGCACAATCTTTTCCCTCCCTTTGTGCTACTAAATGCACTGTTGTGTTCCGGCTAGAAGGTTATTGTTGCCAGAGTAACTACTGGACATAATGAGACTTAACATTTTATGTCTCAGGATGGCGAGCGCAGTGCAATGCCATGCATTGCTTTGTAATTCATAGAGTTATTTCGTTCTGCTACTGTCCATGAGCGGTCGCATCGCTGACCATCTGGCAAATGGCATGCTCGTCTCGCCATTCGTCACAATAAAAATAAAAAACATTTGACAGTATTATGCAGGCTTGTGAATCATTCCAACCCCAATCGTGATTCATGGTAAAAGTGTTTTGAAAGATGCTCTTGTTATTAAAGCACGTTTTGGAAAGGTATTTGATTTGTCACCAAATTACAAACACAACCATAAAATTGCATGAAATCAATAAAAGTTATTGTTGTTATTGTCCTAGTATTCAGTTGAAAATATTGGTTTACATTTTGTCTGTTGTTATATGTACATATTTGGATTTAATGTTCAGGACCTTAATATGATTCGTCACTTAGTTATGCCTATTACATGGAATATTCGAATTACATCATAAATTTTAATTGGAGCCGATTATGCTTGTTTAATTTACCGCAATGGATATTGATATTTTTCTCAAAACTCAAAATTTACCGAAGTAAAGGAAATGAGTAAGCTTTAAGAACATAACCGTGCAAATATTTACAGCTTCCTCGATCACGGCAAGGTTTGTGACATAAACCACAGCCTTGGACAAACAATTATGAAACATCGAAAGTGCATTTATTTGAATGTATTGTTGATTTGATAGCGTTATTTTAAATTATCAGTATTTTTTTCATTTACGTACCATATTTAGTTTAAGATCTACCATGATTCAACATCGTACTAATTACTAACACACGAACTTACACATCTGTAATATTGGTACTTATATGACTCTGCAGTAAACAGTTCGAACTTACACATTTTTTATACATAATATGCATATGTAAGAAATGAACCTTTGGTTTTTCGTTTCAAAGCCAGTTTCTTTTTGAACGAACCACAAATATACAAAAATCTATTCGGTTTTCCTGATACTCTGCCTTCATACGAAAGGTTTTTTGATTCTTATCTGTGTTGCCAATTTTCCGAAGATTATTTTGTTTGATGCTAGTCTAAAGATGGACAAGCTATTGGTACACAAAGTTCCTGTTAGCCTTAGGAATGCTATTGCATTAGCAGTGAAGCACCTAATCTACTCGTATAAGAGGCTGCCATTATACAAAGATATCATAAGTACACACATATTAATTACTTAAAGATTCAAAATATGGTGCGAGGTGGCCTGTTGGTAAACCGACCAGATGCAGCTGCCAAAATGTTCACGGTTTTCACGGGTTCAAATCCCAGGACACACCTCTGACTTTTCATTATGTGTGTATTGATAGTCAATCACCACGCACTATAACGGTGAAGGAAAACATCGTGAGGAAACCTGCATACCGTAGCGATTTGTAATCATTTCTACGGTATGTAAGTCCATCAACCGGTACTAGGCCAGCGTGGTGGACTATATGGCCTAACCCCTCTCAATCGTATTCTCGATTGTAGAGGAGGCTAATGCCCTGTAGTGGGACGTAGATGGGCTGATACAGTACAGTACAGACTCAAAACATAATGAATATTTATGACTACACAGAGAGTTGTTTCATAGTCGATACCGCGAATTATTTTCACGGTTGACTTCACATTTACCAAGCCTTATTGTATGCATGTTCTTAGTTTCAGGTGTTTCATTGAATATGAGTTCCATGTTCTCAGTTTATGTGGCAGTTTTAATGATGTTTTTTAGGTTTCACCTCGGCTTGGAAAGCGAGGCAATATTTAAAAAAATATTCAGTGCAGTTTCTTGATTAGCCAACTGTTAATACAGATTTTACTCATTGTGTGTCTGCCTGAAACCTTCATGGTGATAAATATAGTATTGAAACCGTTTTTATCTACAATTATTTAATTATCATAAGCCTCTTCTGTATATATGTATCCACTGCTGGGTACACATCCTCCATAATCGTTAATTTCTTTCTATTTCAGACCAATCGTCTCCAAGATTTCTGGAGTCGTTGCCTGAAAAAGTAAAACCTTTTTTATCATATCATTGTGACGTCATATTTATGTGTAATCGCCCGCTGCTGAGCATAGGACTTCATTACAATTGAGAGTTCGCTTAACAGGGTTTCGGCTGTATTACAAAACGCTGGACTATTTCACGACTATTCACGTACTATAGGAATAAGGATATCCAAAGCACTCGTATGTAGGTTTCCTGTTAATGTTTTCCTTAACCACTAAAATGCGCAGAAAATTTACAGTTAACACATTAGTTTGAAAACTCAACTGTGTGCTCTAAGGTTTAATATCGTGACCACCGTTTAGCAGTTCGTATCCGTTTATCGTTTCGAACAAATCACCACGCACAAATTCATTGATCGTACATACATACAAATTGAACATACATACATAAATTCACACCCTTTTCCCAGAAGGGGTAGGTAGAGGTGCTACCAAGACACCCACGTATCGCCATGTGCGTTCCGTCCCACAATGTGATAGGAGGCGAGCCTATTGCCATATCGGGCATAAATTCCTGACTCCGGGCTGATAATGAATAGAAAAATCTACTAACACTTTGGCCGACCCGGGATGCGAATTCGAGACCTCAGCGTTGTAATCGCACCATAGTCCAAATGCGCCACTGAGGCAGTCTAAAATTATTAGTTTGAATTGACATAGAACAATGCCCACTAGACCGTGCCGTCACGGGCTAACACCGTAGAGTTGTATGACCGGAGACCCAAAGCAAAATCTTGCATAGATGCCAGCACTTGCACGGCACGGGACGCGACGTTGCCGCTTCACAGTGTATGGTATCCGACGTTGCCGTGCCGTGACGTACGTACTGTCTGTATGGGACGCGACGTTGCCGCACTGCGACGATGTTTAACCGCGGTATACACGCGTGCGTTCACCGTAGCGTTGCCGCTCGCACAGTTTTGTACTATCCAGCTACAAAAGAGGACATTTACAGCAATGGACGACGAAAAACTAATAGAATTGGTCAGCAAATATGAGTTTATATATAATTTGAAGCATCCAAAGTATATGGATAGTTCGCGGAAAGATGTAGCGTGGAAGGAAATTGGCGAACAACTGAAACAACCAAGTAAGTAATTTTTTTTGTTTATTATTTTTCATTAGAAATCTAAACATTACGGCTTCTGGAACTAATTACTAATTATATATTTATTACATTATGCATGGTACTGTACCTACCTAAATATTGTAGGTACCTACTTCTTCAGTTTTTATTAAAATAGCGCGGACAGCTCATTTCAGGTACATTTTATAACTTGCATCTGACTTCTTTATGGACAATCTTTATCTAAACTAGTAAAATTAATATTATGAAACATAATAGGTATTGATAAACTA
The DNA here is from genome assembly GCA_949752805.1 of Deilephila elpenor. Classification (NCBI taxonomy): domain Eukaryota; kingdom Metazoa; phylum Arthropoda; class Insecta; order Lepidoptera; family Sphingidae; genus Deilephila; species Deilephila elpenor. The sequence continues at coordinate 634,622 of OX457116.1, forward strand.
TGATAGCTATTCGAATGGAACGTGACTCATTAGTGTTGATAAATATGGTTCTCTAGTTATTAGATATCTATGAATGAATTATCGAAAAAAATAATTTAGTATAAAACAATATTGTATCATCAAGTATCATATTCCTTGGATTACTATTTTTCTACACTATTCCATTCACGGTAAATGTAGTACTTTTTTATAGTGCTCGATGAAACCGGCATGCATTATGTGGGCGAGCAAAAAAAAACAGGACGGGGTAGAAACAGATTAGAATTATTTTTTAATAAATTTAAGGCAAAATGTGATAGCGTCAAAAAATCTTTAAAAATATAAAGTCAACAAAATAATGTAATTGGTTTGCATTAGTTCATAGAGTCAACGCCATGATTTCAACTGCTCTAAGTAAGAGTGTAACATGCACTCATTTTTATTTTATTTCGCAGTTGCGGGATGCAAGCAACGGTGGCAATCTCTAAGAGACGCTTACAGAAGAGTACTAAATAAAAGAAAGGCAAAAAACGGACACGTGGCAAAGACTACGAAACAATGGAAATACGAGAGCGAAATGTCCTTCCTGACTCCGTACTTTGTGGAACGTAAAATGCATGGATCCACTGAAATCGCTAGCGAAGACGAAGACACGGACAATGAAGAAACTATTGAATCCAATCCCAGTTGCAGTAGTGACCCTAAAGGACCAGAAAACACGGACATTTCATACGAAAACACCACTCCTAATACTGGTGATTGTAACATTAGTGGATATTTAGAAGTCGAAGTTAATGCTAATGAAACAGATAATTCACAAGAAAATAAAAATACACGAGGAATAAAAAGAAAAATAATCGAGCCAGAACATACAGCATCTGCTATATTCATGGCCAATTTACTGAACGATCAAAGCAAAATCGAAGACGAATTAGATCGGTTTTTTCTAAATATTTCTGATACCGTGAAAAAGTTTTCGCCTTATCAGCAAGCGTTGGCGAAAAACAAAATATTTACGTTGGTTTCTGAAATGGTGTTACAACAATTGGCACCGACTAACTCGTCTAGATATAACTATTCTCCGTCACGGCAATCGGCATCGTTTAATGTAGTACCAAGTACAATACCAAGGCCGCCTTCTCCCATCGAAAACTGGACAGACCAAAAAACACACTTATGAAAATAACTATTTAGGTATTAAAATATTATGCATACAAATTTTATCTGTCTATTTTTATTGTACGAGTCCGAAAAACGAGCAAACAGCTCAACTGACGGTAAAAGATTACCATGAATATCTGGTACACTTGGATCATAGGTGTGGTGCCTCTCAAAATGGGAGGGGAGAAGGAAGAAAAATTTACATATGAAAGGAAGGTGTAATGGGCCTCCTGCTATCCCACTTTTCTAACGAGATATGGCAGTAAACCCTTTGACTTTTCTTTAAACATCAGTTTATTAGTGAGGCAGTGATACCATCCATGTAATATGTGGATTGTATATGGCTTGTCGGCTTGTTGGCCAAAAAGTTCTCGAATGGAGGCCACGTAGCGTTGGACGTCCACCCACAAGATGGTTAGACGCCCTGGTAAAGGTCGCGGGTCGTCGCTGGATGCAGGCTGCCTCCAATAAGTCACTGAGGAAATCATTTGGGGAGGCCTATGTGACTTCCTTTGGCTGATGGATGGATGGATGATATAGTCTGTCGACCTTTTCAAATCGAAAGTAAAAACTAGGAAAAATGAAGGGTGGACGTAATGGATATTTGCCAATTAAATAAATAAAATAATTTTCAGGGTAGCCCATTGCTATACTTAAGTCCAAGGCAAGTAATTTGTGACTTAATAAAATTTAAAGTTTTGCAAAGTTACCAAAATCACATAGGTCACTCTATAAACGGCTGCTGAACATTCGCTAATGCGTAACAAATTGTTACAGTCCAACTGAAATTTACCTAGTTATTTTATTACCACTCTACTCTTCCTTTTTGACTAGATTTTTCACCTCATTATTCTTCGCAGAACTAAGTTATCTAACCTGCCGACCACAGCTCTCTTTATTATCAACTGATAGTCAAGTTGCCAGTGTTTTTATAATTGGGGATGCATAAATAAATAAATAAATACACCCAACAGTCACATACTTAGTCCTGACCCCACACTAAGATCGAGCCTTGTGTCGTGGGTATCGAACAACAAGAGACTTTTTCGGTCTCACAAACCAAATGATATGGCAAATTGTTACAGTGTAGCTGAAAAATACTTGTAAATTACTACAAATAATGATCATATCATTTTGGCTTTAACCCTCTAAATGATCTAAGCCGTTTTAATCGAATCGAAGCGTGCGCTGCGTTTGGCGATTATAAATTGATACAGTAATCTCGGCTATTTTCTTACCTCAATCCATCTGTCTATTATGAGTCGAAAATCCTTTCCTTTTCATTTGTGTACAAATCACGAAGCGACTTCATTTCATTACAATGCATTTGCTTTCCAATTGTTCTTCCGTATTTTACCTTAAATTTTAGGTGCCGTAAAACAGTCTTTTTATTACGATAACTATTATAATAGATATTTGAGAATAATATTTTTTGAAATATTCGTCTGATAATAAATATTATAAAGTGAGATAGGTGTTACCATAACAACTAATACCTATGTTTTTATGGTGCCATATCCCCACCATTCAGCCTGAGACTTACAGTGATAAGTCCCATGGTTAAACGGTGGGCATATCACCTCTGCAATTGAGAAGGTTAGGCCTAGTACCTACTGGTGGTAGGTCTCTCATCTCTGACAGGCCGCCTGGGTAGGTACCACCGCAATGTCTATTTCTTCCGCTAATCAGCAGTGTATTATGCACTGTTGTGCTCCGGTTTGAAGGACATTGTAACTAAAGTAACTACTGGACATATTGAGACTTGACATCTTATGTCGCAGGATGGCGAACGCAGTGGAATGCTAAGCATTGCTTTGTTATTCATGGTGTTATTTGGTTTTAAGGAACCAGAAAATATCTTAAAGTAAACATAATCAAAATACGAACTCGAATATTTATCGCGTAAATAATTACGAATGTAAATATTCACGGCCTTACAAATGGGGGAATATTGTAAAGAAATTGAACCATTTACCGTTATTCTAAACGCTTCTGGTAATGCCTGTAAACGACATCAACGCGCTGCCTCTACGTACATAATACATATACTCATATTATGACCGATTGACGCCAACACTAAGTCTGAACGCTACCTTTATATTAACAAAATTGTCTCAATTCTTAAAGTAAACTTAAGTATTACATTTTGACGTACATATTGACGAAATAATAAATCTAAAACTTTGATAAATATTTTAATTTTGTACAATCAAAATTAAATATAATTCTTAAAAACACTGGCTGTTTACATCAAAATATCTTGCAATAACAAAATAAAACACTGCTCTTTTATTATTAAAGATAAATTATTACTTAGCTATCTATTTTATCTACAACAATCGATTTCTTTCATAAGGCGTTCGCAATGAAGTCAATGCCGCTACGAAAGCAACACTACACTGAAAACATTGTTATAACAACAAGAACAGTGCGAATACATTCATGTTTCAGATTTGCATCACAACCCTCCGTGGACAATGATATAATTTTGTTGGATACAGCCAGCTGGGCGATCGGAAAAACTCTTTTATATATGCTATGGAGTTGTTACAACGATAATAAAGATAGATGATAAAGGAAGAAAGTATGGTAACAACACCACTGGAAATCCACTATTAGACATACGATTCTCCTAACGATATGTATGGAAGCCTGCTGCAACTTTAGTTACATCGCCTGTTTATTAAGGTTGCTTTATAAAATGAATGAATTATTATAGTTTGATAGTCTAATAGCCACACACGTTCAAGTGCGTTTGCACAAAAACGAGTTTACACCAGTCTCGAACCGAAAATTGGGACAAAGTTTGCGCAGTTATTTGCCTACACAGGTTCCAGTATACTGGTGCAAACTCAGACTTGCACAGTTACGTGTGTGGTGGCCATTATGATTCTAGAAGAGTCCCATTCTCAGCAGTGGGCGATTATATAGAGTCTACCTGTAATTTTTTTTTTATCTTCATCTGGTTAACAAAGTTACGACGGACTCTCTGATTCCGGATATTATACATGAGTCTAATTATGAAATGCTACATGTGGGGGCTTTTATAGCTGTTTTTAATATGTACGAGTAGTTATTATCGATGCATAGATATTTGGATAATATCTGCTTAAAAATTTGTAATATGAAAACGGATTAAGCTGATTGCTGGATGTTATTATAGTGAGGTAGATAATTGTATAAATTTCTGATAGAGATAAAAATATTATGTTGCAAATTATAACATTTAAAGTGCTGACAACTATCGCAAAAAACAGCCAATAAACTTTAAATACCGCATAATGCATTTACTTTCTAGGATTTTTAAGCGTCACGCCTTTTAATCACAAAAGAATTAGTTAAACTCTTCTGCCTTTAATTGTGAAAAAAAGTCGTGATCGCTTTTTTAGTTTTGTTCGAGCAGCTCTATAGGTATCCCCGGATCGCGCGCCCGCCTTGTGCGCCGCTCTTTCGCTATAAATACAAGTAATTCTTGTCAGTTGGTACATTGCCACACAGACCGCTGAGTCAAGGGGTCCAAAGTACCCCCGCGACCAAAACCGTTAAAAATTTAAACATTAGCGAAAGTATTGGAAGGTTAGAATTCATTTTACTATTTGAAGTGATCTGATTTTTAATTTATATTTTTAACACATTAAAATATTATTGATTTAATAAAAGTGTTGCATAGTGCGATTGCTAAAGATTGTCATATTTTAACTTAATTTAAGTTTGTTTTTATATTTCGATTTTCATAAATTTTAGTATACTTTTTCTGTTTCTTATTTATAAATGTATTGAAAGTGTTAATCGGATTTAATAACGGTGTTTCAGTTCGACGGTAGACAACATGATGATTACCAGGACCTTGTTATTGTGCATTGGTAAGTATTTTGTGATAACTATATTTAATTTTTAAAATTACAAAATAGGTAATAAAATAGACGTTTCTCCTGAAACTTAGTGCTCAACAACGTAACTTAATTTCATAGATAATTTTAGTATCTCTTAAAATTTGATGATAATCTGAGAGTAATTTATTAACCGACTTCAAAAAACAAGGAGTTTCTCAATTCGTCGGAATCCTTTTTTTTTCAAATAAAGATTTCGAGCTCCATCACTTCTTGCAAAAAATTTCAGCACTACATTAGTACAATACGTATTGGAACAAACAAGAGGAATATTTGTATGCATAACCTCGTATTCGAGCTTGAGGTTCATAAGATTCGTAGCCTATGTTAACCATTGTACTTATTTTATATTTTATTTCGTATTTCCTATTTATGAACAGAAAATAATGAATCATAACAGGTACAATGAATCACTCCTAATTACTAATTACGAGAACATAACTCATACATTATTGAAGAGCGTGTAATCGAAACATAACGCGTTCATAACTTAGCTTATAGCAATGCAAATTTCAACTATTCGGAAGCAGCGATCACGCACATCAACGCATCGATGGGTGTTAGATCATAACAATGTATTTATATTATAACACGTTATAAATACACAAAGCAAATATAATTGATAGGTATGAAAAAAAACGTGTGGTGTCGACTGTCGTGGGACACTGGATAGGAGCGAAGTTCCTTATTATAAAAATATTAATTTTATGTTCTATTCGAGGTATAAAGAAAATTATTATTCGGGTATACATATTTTATTATGATTTTTTATTGATAAAAAAAAACTACTACAAAGTTATCAACTTTATTTTATTTACAATGATTTATAAAATAATAACAGTCATCACGTAGACTATACATTAGACACTGTATAGCCATCATACAAAACTATAATAATAATAATCTTACGTTACGGACGTTTTTTCCCAGTTAGGGTACCCCTCCGCATCGTTGATTTTGGACTGTATAACTTTCAAAAAATCATTAAAAACACAAAGTTTATTAAATCGGGTCAACATTGATTCTTTTTCACGCACGAATATCAGCTTTGAGAATGAATTCGATTCGCACATGTATACAACTAACTTAATTGTAGCCACCGACGGTATTTATTTCATTTTATTTTATTTATTTTTATTTTATTTTGATGCTTTTCTCGATATTATCTCTTACGTGTAGCGACCCAAAAGGTGATAAATGAACATTTAAATCTGCCTGGATAGCAACCAACTTAAATAATTGAGGAAAACTCCTCATAGTAATACATTAATTATTTATTATTTCGCATTTCTTGTTTCTATTTCTCTAAAATACGATGTGCAGTTTAAAAATGCGTATGAGCCAGATTTTTTTATAATCGTATTTCTCTACATGGAATAGGGGTTATTATTTCGATATCTTTCCTGTTAACAAATTAATTTCAAAAATTATTAATATCTTTAGGGAAAACAATAACATTTCTAATTTGGTACATTCTTGTAGGTGCCATCACCCTCGCCGCCGCAGCGCCCGTAGCCCGAGAAAGCTCCCCTCAACATTCAGAATACGAGTATGACTACGACAACTCAGGCCAAGGCCAGGCGCAGGAACCTCAAGAATCCGCCAGCCATTATGACGCTTACATCCAAGACGTGCAGGCAGCAGCTACAGGAGGCGGAGGCGCCAAGAAAGGCTTCAGTCAGGGCAGTGGCCTCAGAACCATCGCTGTCGGATCAGCCAACCAAGCCAAAACTGCACTCGGCAATCAAGCTGCTGCAGCGTACCAAGCGGCTTACGTAGCCAAGAATACTCTGGCTCAGTCTGCTGCCCAGTCCAGTGCGACAGCGCAGGCAGCGCTTGCTGGTAAACAGGTGATTCTGTCGGGATTGGAGCAACAGGTCAGGGACGCTAAAGTTGGGCTACAGGGTGAAGAGATGCAGCTGCAACAAGCTAAACGGGCTGCGCAGGCTGCCGCTCAAGCCGCACAGCAAGCCATGCACCAGGTAAGAGATGATTTTAATCCTACTAGGTATATGTTACCCGTGAAAATTTGTGAATGTGTATGTTTATTTATTCTTATGTTTATTTATTCCTTTAGCAAATATTTCTGAATGAATTTTGGTTAACTTTAGGTTGTTGCAGATAAGACATTAGATTAACAGAGAGGGTGCAGCTTACTTGGTGAATTATTGGAGCTAAAATTATATGTAGAAAGTATGGCACAATTTTTTTTTATACCTAATGGCAAATACATGGTGGTAAATGACGTCCAACCACATTATCGTGTTCAGATAAACATATATAAATATCTGCTTTTTCGAGTGAATTATCCCGGCATTTAAAATGTTAAACCTAATTTTGAATGTTGTAGATTGAAGAGAACCAGTTGTGCCATTTATTAGATGTAAATGTCTTAAACGCGACACTCTTCTGGGATTTGATATGTGCTACCATTAATCATGTATGTAAAATTGGTGAAATGCTTTGATAGCTCTGTCTGTCTTGGCACTAAGCGACTTCTAAAGGCACGAATTCAAATCAATTTATTTTCTTTTTTCTATATCACAGCTGCTTAACGTGATCTGTATGTACATACTTTGTAAATGGATTTCGATACTAACTAGTTTCACAAATAACTGCCTTCCAGACTTTATCCCTTTTGACAAATTAACTAATCCACGACAATTTAAAGCAAATACTCCGGAGTATAGACTAGACCTGAAATTCCTCATCTAAAAGTCGAGCTCATAGCGTCACGGTTCATAGCCCATGTATGTTACCAATAGATCAAAGAATCGGTAATGAACTAACATCTAAGGTCAATAAATTTTCAAAAGCGTGTCAGTCACGCGCCGGCCGTTATCAATTGAAAACCAATCTAGTTTATTACAAAAAGCTGCTGTACATTATTAAAACGCCTTGTAAAATATTACCAAATCGTTGCAAATAAAAGAACTGTCGTTTGTTTGGTCGTGTCAGAAAACCACAGGAGGTTGGCTATTTATATGCCTGAGTCCTAATATCGACTAAGACCTTGAAGTTGACCAAAACTTGATGGTTACGGGACCTCAAGAAAAATATGAGAGTCAAAGGCCATACTATTTAGGACGACTAAGATCGGGTGAAGTGGTAGAGATTATTGTGGATAGATGAACCATGCCATCGCCAAAAGAAGGCAGATTGATTCTTAAAAAATATGCCGAGTGTCATTATACTAATTATCAAATCGGCAATGATCTTAATATTAAACCTATTAAATACTTTTTATATAATATCGCAATTGTACTGAAATTACTAAAAACATGCAAACAAAAAACGAACGCGCCAAAAAATCGAGTTGCATAAATATTTTTCAAATAAAATTTGATAAAGCAACAAATATTAAAGTAGATTGAGCGGAAAAGTAATACATACCTAATTGTTTATGTACGTAATTTCTTTCACTCGCATTGTTAAGTTATAACAGCAATAATTGATTGGTAAGTCAGGAAATTGGCTTGATTTGAAATAACCGTCTCTGCACGCTAATGCATTACTTGAAAATGTAATTGACCGTTTCAAACACAGTGATACGTTATTACTGATTAGGTCAAGAACTGTATTACTGGGTCAATCGTTTATTTCTTTCGTTTACGTACGCATTATCTTGATGCTCATTTCCGCTTTTCTGTAAAATCATTTCCATATCGCCCGATCTTTGGCACCTCTTTGCAAGCCCATTGGCTTCCATTCCTTCCGTTATTATTGATATGAAACCAACGCTTATTATTCATAAATCTGGTAATTACGATACCTAACTAGAGTTAAAAACAGACAATTCTTTAAATCAAATTCGACAATATATCAAACTGTTTTAAGACCTTGAAATACTGTGGCATGTATTACTCAATTTGTCCGGTGAAATTGTCTCCGTGTTTAATTGAAAATTATAACACAATGAAATTATTAAGTGCATTGCGCTACAACAATTTGTATGGTTTATTGGTTTTCGCAATATTTTTTGCGGAATTCAAGTGGTTAAAAACATTTATCATTCCGTAATTTTTGTATTTGCGGAGTAATAAAAAATACTGTCATTGTCATGAGTAAGAAGTCGGTATTTTGATATGTCGAATGACCGTAAGCTATTTATAGCTTAATTTACGTTATTAAGCTTGATTTTAAAGTAATTTATGTACTTAGTGGCAGGAATGAGTCCTGAACAGGAACAAATTAAAGGAGGGTAGAGGCTTTTGCCCTGGAGTGGGACGATGAAGGCTGGTTAATGTAATTTATTGTAATTACAGCAGTGTCCGTACATTGTTTGTATGAAAACATAGATATAATTATTGTTCGTAAATTCGTACTAACAGTAAACTATTTCCATGAAAAAGGGATTAAAAAAAATATGAGACTAGCTTTCCAACTCCTAGAGACACGTGAAAATAATATAAGTTAATGGAAACAACAAAATGTATAAAAAGACGATAAAATGAAAGTAAAACTTATTAAAATCGAAGTATACGTGATACAATCAATAAGTATTGTCCCAGGAGCCTCGAACTTGCGTCCGTAATCGATTACAAACCATGGGGTTTTGTAACTGAAACTGCGAAAAGCAACACTTGCAACAGATTGTTAAGAAAGAAGTTACATTACCCGCTTTGTCGCTAATGTTGAAATGAAATCAATAAAAACCTCATTAACTTTTTAGCACTAAATCATTTAGGTTTTTTACAACAATAAAAAAGGTTTAGTTAAATAAAACAGCAATTTTGATAAAGTGAAGACTACATACAGGATTTAAGGCATTGATAACCAATTAAGCACAACTTGAAGGCTAAGTTTTAACTTGATAAAAATATGGAATCCCAAGTAGAACAAGAGGACAATGAAGATAAGAAAATTTGGTTTTTGGTGTCTCTACATCTGCATCCGTTTCTACCGATTATTATCTACCTATCAGACATTATGATAGGTTTGAAAATTTCACCACTTTATAGGAAAATTTAAATTCGCCTATAAAAATGTGGTATGCGTTTTGTAATAATTTATGCCCAAAATAGGTCTTAAGCAGAAAAATATTATTAAATCTAATTTCACGTAGAGTTTCGTCAACTGTCTGTTAAAGTGAGACAAGCAAAGGTGACCATTTTTAACACTACTTTTTCTGCCCGTCACGCCCCAATTTCCGACATTGTCTGCCTAATTGTGAAATACCTTCTGATATAACTCCAATTTGCTGTGCAGGCGATCGATATCATAATAATAGATTTGACGCTACATAAATTACAAATAGCTGGCTAGCTTCATGTTTAATTACACTGATTATAAACAATATCATAATCAGCGTCCTAAGTCACAGAGAGTCCACTTCTGAACATGATATATTACGTCCAAAGATTTCCACATCGACCTGTTGGAAACGGTTTATATCAACCCTCTTTCCACTTGACTTGAAAATTCACAGAAAAATATACATAATGCAAATAATTCAACCACTAGAAAAAGTGAAAGTAGATCTGTAACTGGATAATCTACCACGCGATCTTAACATTGATCCCTGAGTTTCCTTCCGGTTGAAATTTCATGGACACATGTAATCGAATAGGGTACACCGCAATTAGTAGCGGGCAGTAAGAGTTGCGGTTAGATTGTGGAAAGCATTATAATGGGCTAAGGTTACAGGCTAAGGTGACTTTTATTATGGATTCAATTTGAATTCTACTTTAAAAATCTATTTATTTGCCTCAACTAATATGAATACCATTCTTTACTTTTGGCTCAATAACAGATCCATCTTTTGCTTCTTGTGATACGAAACTTGACCATACTTTTTACTTTGCCTATCTAAATTATTTTTGATTATGGAATCTTCTTTGGATATACTTATTTATGAGCTTTTTTATTTTCGTCTGCTATTAGTATACAAATCTTCTTTTAGTTATTTTCGTATTTCGTAGAATGAAATATTTTTAGTTCTTGTTCGCTAAGTGAATTTTATTGCTTATTACGTGCCAATAATTTCAGGAGGGTCAATAGCCAAAATGTAAATTTTTGATTTTTTAACTGAGTGACCATCCCTATGAGACATGTTGTCTATGAAAAGAAAGAACTCATTATTGGTAATAATTGAAATACTTATTACATTCTGAATCCTATTATCTCCAAATTTCCAGGTGAACGTGATCCAAGCAGCATTGAACGCGGCGCAGGCAACATCAGAGAACGCCAACGAAGCCGCATCGCAGGCAGCTGGTGAACTTGGTGCTCAGACCGCCATGGTAGGCGCTGCGCGGCAGAGGCTGCACACCCTTCAGGAGCAGCTGCATGGAGTCAGGATTGACTTCGAGGCCACACAAGCCGCTGCTAGGAAGGCTCAGGTATGGACAAAGGTGTTTAGGATAGTGGTAGAATCAGATAGAGCTGTTGGTATTTGATGATGATCTTCTACAGTTAAATATAACCTATATTTGGATGCTTTTTTTTGCTGAAACCTTAAATCAAAGTGAACACTTTCTCTTTGTATCAGAAGGTAAATGAACTACGGATCAGATGAGCATCGCCTGCAGATGATCATCTCTCTCTGTGTTGTACCGCTTTTACCCTTTCATTTGCTTTACTTTTAGTATTGTTATGAAAAACAGTACAGTAAACACATACTTTTTTACAACAGGAAGCAAGGAAGAACTCAGTGGTGTACTTGATAGAAGACATTAAGATGTCATTCATCTACTGAACACACATTCAATCTTGTTATTTATAAATGTTTCAATAAACGTTAATTTAAACACACGGTTTATACTTTAAATTCCTTCTTCATTTACATTCCATCTTGTTACATTAACTGGATACCTCATTATTCACATTTCTTCATACTGGAATTACAAGAACAATTGCCAACGTGATTAAGAGCATGAATTACTTTTAGTTACAACATTCATAGGTTAAGAGCTACAGCAAAAGATGCCGTTAATCCTCGCACAGGCATCAATCCATCACAATTTTCTATTGCTAATCAAACATCGACTATAATTAAAGTTCCACATGTTCTCAATTTTCCCAGGCTGCTGCTCAACAAGCCCAAGCCAACGCGGCCGCCGCAGCAGCGAAGGCAGCCGCTGCTGGTCTTGCCGCTGGACAGCACCAAGACGCCTCCCACGAAGGTACGGCTTACGAAGAGTACAAGGTAGCACCGGGCAAAGAACAGGACAGCCAGGAGTACTATCTATCGTCGGACTACCAACATCAGTAGCTTTAAGGTTTTAGGCGGTTAGTCGAGTTCTGGTTGACATTTGTGGTATTTGTGAAGGTGGATGATTTGGCGATGAAGGAATAGGGACAATTAATACTCAAATATTAAATAATTAACAAATAAATCGTCCACTTAAACCTAATCCACAAACAGCTAGAACATATCTTTAAGTTTCCATTAGATTGGTATGCGAAGATATTACGAATAAAATTATTTATTGAAACATTTTGAAATATCTGGTATAATTTTGTAGTGAAAACTTAAAGTTTTAGTTAATGTAAATAATTTAGCTAGAGATAAAAGTGCTTGTGATATTTTTTTACTTTTTATATGAATTTACAGATAATTTATATAATAATGGCTTCGAATGAGCTTTCAGTTTTGTTTCTGTATAACACTATATTGTTATACCGCAGAAATGTAAGCTAATTGCAACGTGCAAGCACCACGTAACGTAACATGCAACGGCAACAAACAACATCCACCGAGCATACATAAGAACATCGTGTAATTTATCCCTCCTTCAGGATCAACTCTTACATCCTTATCATTATGTTTACATTTCGTTTCTCTCTCTCTCTCTATCTAAAGCTCTCAATCGATTTACTCGAATGTAGAGTAGGCCCGTGCCCAGCAGTGGGACATATATGGGCTGATACAATACAAAAAAAAAAAAATACATTTCGTTTATCTCATTTGTAAAGTACTATTCAATTCCTATATTTTTTGTTTATTTCTCATCATTCTATTTTTTCATCATTCATCATTGACTCAAGATTCATCTCGATCATTATTATTTAAATATCATTCATATGTATTTATATTCCATTATCATTTTCTTTTTTCTTCCACTCAATGCCTTATCTCTTTCCAGTCTTTAAATGTGTCTAAATAATATTTCAATTATTAGATTTTATCACATCGGTATCCTGTCGATTAATATAATAATTTGCTTTTATATTTAGTTCCAAGATTTTCAAATAGCGGTTAGGTCAAGTTGCAGGTTGCGTTGCTTGCTACATTACAGCAACAGTTACTAACAACATTTAAGTGCGATGTCATACACCAAAGTGGTTTGGAAAAAACAATGTTGTGAAAATAAATTGTTGTTGTTATTACATTTTTTGTTTTTATACGATTGTGACAAGACATTGACTGAGGACTTGCGACTTTGACATCTCACTTATCGACTCGACTAACAACCCTTTCACACCCTTTTGACTTGTTGCATATTAGAAATATGCACTAGGATTTACCAAAGCAGTATCTGGTTAAGAAATTTCAGACTAAGAAAGATAATATACAGAGATTTTTACTATAGTATACAGTACAATTTAAAATATACTTATAATTGATCCAGCATTCGATTTTACATAAAAGGTAGGCATATGTAATCATTTCATTTTATTAAATAACCTATAACTTAATAAAAAGTTATTTTAGCAGGAGAGACTTTTAAATACGTTCAAAAATGTAGAAGCACAGTATTCGTCGACTATCTAATAAGAGAATTATTTATCGAAACAAATAAAAATTACGGATATTACATCTCGCTTACGGTGGCTCCTATTTGGATAAATTCGAGCACCCACTCACCAGTGTGTATACAGGGTGTATCCAGACTGTAGACACAATTCAACAAAATTTTTCGAAAATAGAAGTGACGATTTTTTTTAAGTATCATTGTTTTTGCTAAAATAATAATTTAAACCCATTATTTCCATTGCATCTTTAAAAATAAAAGGATGTTCATTATTATTTTAGGAAATCTTCGTATTTACCACCCAAACACGCCGATAGGTAAAAAAAATCCAAAAAAAGGAATCGTCGCTTCTCTTAGTTGCATTGTGTTTGAAGTCACTAAAACTACCAGCTGGCTTCTTTTTTGGTCGCAGTCTGAATATACCTTGTATTTGGTCTACAACATGTCACATGTCCACAATCGAAAACAGGGGAAAACAATACTGCTAGTCATCAAAAAGTAGAATTAATTTACTAACGATGGCTCGATACGATTTACTTGATAAGCTAAGAATTATCTCACATAGATAGAAAATGCACATTAATTATAAAATAACTATGTAATACCTAGTACTATTTTTACTTAGAAATTACTAAAATCAAAGGTATTTAAAGATTCAAAAGTAGAAATAGTGCATAGAAAATACCAGAATCTAACATGGAATTCTGTGTGATTGAAGTTACAATTTCGATAACACAGGTAAGTGAAGGGCTCATAATAATAAGTATTTTTGGAGATGATGGGAACTGGAAATGCTACGAGTAGATTAAGAAAGGGTTAAACAGAAATACGCCTAGGTACCTTAAAAAAACTTAAAAGATTGCGCTTTTGTGCTAAGTGTTGCGAGTTCGACCCTTGCAAGGGTAAATAACATAATGTGCCTACAGATATTTGTCGAAAATCCAAATCAGCTTTTTTTATGAATGATGTGGTGTTTGATAAAGCAACAAGATACAGGAATAGGTTGTTTCTATAAGAGGTTTACCAAAAGAGGAGTTCTTCGAATGTGAAGCTAATAAAGTTCGTTAGGTAAGCATGATGTTGTTAGAAAAAATCACTATTCCCATTTATTTACTACTTTGTTTCACTCTTAAAATTCTATTTATACCTATGTTTTCTGCAAAATATGTGGCAATTACTTTTTACAACCTTCTCACCAAGGTGAGATCACGTCTGTTGATAGTCTCGAATCAATAAGATTCGTAAATCCAGCTCTTTCCGTTTTCAGAAGAGCTTGCTCCAGAGCCGAGTCCCCCGCGCAAGGCCAGCGAAAAAATAACCCAAAGCCAGTCTGAAGACGAGGCCACAAACTTCTCTCAACCAGAACCACCAGCGCCTTTAGTTCTAGAACTAGCTCCCCATACACAGAATTATGATAAATCTGCTTCGATTGAAGAAAATCCTGAAGAAACAGCTCCCAATAAAAACGATTTTTTAGAGTCTGAGCCTAATTCTGAAGATGAATCTGCTAAATTGGAAGATACTTCCTTTCAAAAATCATACTTTGACCCTGAAGCTGATCTTAATAGCCTCTTTGGGGATAGTGAATCTAATCGCGATGGATACTTTATTGGGTGGTAGAATTTGAATATGTAATAAAAGTTAAATAATTAGTAGAAGGTGGGTTTTTCGTATTTTTAATTGCATAGATATTAACTCATGTATTCACTAGTTTATTATTATTTTTGTTTCTCTTGTGTTTTATTATGGAGGGGAGTGACTTTAGTCGCTGATAAGTGTTGTGAGTGAGCATATGGGGTGAATAAACCGACAAAGGGGTAGGGTCTCGCTATTTGATACGACAACCCGCCCTTTGCCGGTTTTATATTATGTAGGTGTAGGGGGATCTTCCGGAGGGACAGGACTACGACATGGCAATGTTTTCGTCCGCCCCTCGTCGGCCCCCCTGGGTAGCACTAGTTTATTTCCGCACGCAGTCATCGCAACAAATACAGGCATTTAACTACCCATATTTTTTAAATTATAACTATCTACATAATATGATCAGGAGATTTATCTCCAGGTAAAAACTTTTGCTACACGAGTTTCGTAAACTATCTGGATGAATTGCTATAAAAGACAACTCACATTTATGAGATAAATAATCTTGCTAGAAAAGTTTTCTGTATCTGTATCAGCCCATATACGTCAGACTGCAGGGCACGGGCCTCCACTACAATACTCCTTAGTCTGTGACTACAATCATAAGAACGATTGCACGATTGAAGAAAGGTTTTAAGCTATGTGAATACCTTAAAATAGGACACCGATAATATATTTTGAACTTCTGCCCCAACTTTACATTGTGATTTGTTAATATTACAGAAGCACCAACGCAACGAGCACATGAAGCACACGAAGAAGCAGAAGAGGATGAAGAAGAAGATTGTGAAGAAAAGTAACCCGCACATTTAGAAGGCCATTTTTAGTTTCGTGTTTTAGTCTATTTTGATGTATAATTAAGTAATGTTAAAAGAAAAGTAATTTCCATCATTCTCTGCAAACGTTCTACTAGCGTCACATTTTAGTTCGTTCCTTTTCACGCTCTATCGACTTTATCTTTTAGATTATTTTTTTTAATAATGATCTAATGTGTTATTCTGTGATATAAATTTAAAATATATACTTTTATAAGCTATTTCATAATATATGATCATTTTTTGGCTATTTAATTAAAAATCTGATTAAGTTGTATGGAAGTTTTAATTTCATAAATCCTAGACTAGAGGTAAACGTGAATTGGAACGTCTTTTCATTCGCGTGTTTACGCGTAACACATGTAAAAATATTTTGTTATTAAATTTAATAAAATGTCTGTAGTAAAGAAAAAGAAACATGTGTCTAAGAAAAACAAGAAAGATTGGCGAAAGCATTGTGATATTCGTGATGTCGAGGAATTCTTAGAAGAACAGCGACTGGACGAAAGATTAGGGTGAGGTTATGTTTGGGTATTAATATGCCTTTTATCTTATATTTAATACACTAAATAAGAGGAATTAAGGTGCAAGAATGTGTTACGTGCTTTGGTTAATCAACGAAAGAAGAAATTATACGTTTTTGATTATTAGTTGTCCTTTATTTTTATGATATACTTATCCTTCTTAGCTTAATAATACATAGTATTCAAACATTGATATTTGATATATCAGTAAAATAGTAGAGGTCTATGGCATACGTAAAGGACTAATGCAGGCCTCGATTATCTTGGTATTTTACACATCCTTAACTTTTTGACTTAACCTTGGTATACAAACTAGTTAAAGTTGCAGGAAATGACAACTATAGAGTACCTAATGAATATCTTGTAAAATATACAAAATAATTTCAGAAAATTTGAAACAAAGCCAGACAGTGAGTTGTTTGTAGTAGACACAGCAGGTGATAACAAAACAGAGGAGACAGACGAGAAGCCATTGTCGGCTAAGCTCAGGAAAAGGGCCAAGTTGTCGGCTATACCTAAATGCTTTGAAGTATTATTGCCATCTTCAAAGGTAAGTACAGTTTTAGAGTTGTTGTAACTATTTTATTGTCATGACTCACGATCATGTAGATTGCTTAAGAAATATCAATTTTAGTATGTCAATAATGGATATTGGTTTAAGGGCGGGTTATACCGATTTTTGCCTTTTTTAAACATCGGTAGCTCCGTTGATATACAACTTATACATAAAAAACAAGCATTTAAGCTAAATTGGGAATACAACCGAGGGAATTGTAAAGCCAGAAACATAAATTATAATAATAAATTCGATCAAAAATCACCTCAAATATGGGTCTAAATCGCTTTTTCAAACACGTTTTATACTGCGAGATTCTATCAAAATCATGTAAAAATTGTATCAAAAGATAGGCTTTTTAATTTTTTAGGGATCTGTAAGAAAACATTTTCAAATATTGGTGTAATTTTTTTATAAAGAAATAAAAACTAAAATTTTTAGCAATGCACGCGTTCGAACCAGCTCGTCAGTCGACGCCGAGGCGTCATCGAGGTCGGACCCACGCCGATTTTTTCACGAAATGTCACTGCGAAATACATTAAAACAATAGCGTAAATGCGCCACAGTAAAAATAAATTCATTTGATATACTGTACTTAATAAAATTGACATTTAAAATATGAATGACATGTTAAATGAAACTGAAGTTATTGATATAATAGATTCAGTATTACAATGTCATTGTATGGAAAATATTTAAGGTAATCTCTACGTCTTATTAATATCTAGAGAGAGCACTATCATACAATTGCGTCTTCAAAAACGAGTCAATGAACCTATGTAAGAATTATTCTATTAGATTGAAATTCAAATCATTTATTGGTCACGTAGGCATTTAAATAGCTCTTATGACAAATACACATAGTACTTTTTTTCTATTTACAAGATATTTGTTGCGTTATTATTTATATTAAATTTACTATTTTTCGGAAGTTATTACACACAGGCGAAGCTAGTAAAAGCGTGTTAATAATCCATCCATCCATCCATCAGCCAAAGGACGTCCACTGCTGAACATAGGCCTCTCCTAATGATTTCCACAGTGACCTGTTGGAGGCATCCTGCCTGTGTTAATAATGGCGACTAACAATTATGAAAAAAGAATATTATGGAGGTGTAATAAGGGACGAAATATTGTATTGAAATACATAACCACTTCAATGTATTAATGTCAAAAACTCATAATTACTAAAATAATGGCATGCTTAGTTTTCTTTATTGGACCTAACAAGGCGAAAAGGCATTGATTTTTTCGAACAATTTTTTTAGTGCCGCGCCGCGCTTGGGACGGGAATTAATTGGTAGAAACAATTTAGATGGGAAATCTTTATACATATGTTATTATATACGTTTGATGGGATAGGAGAAAATATAAAGGCTTGGAATGACAAAGGATAGAACGGGACCGATCGGGAAGTGACGGAACAGACGGGATTGAACAGGACAGGTTGTGGTGGGAAGAAATGCAGTATATTAATGAAATTCAATAGATAATAATAACTAAGTACTACATGACGGAAAGTGCAATGTGAGACTTACCATCAAATGGACCGATGACTTGGGAGAAATTGTGGGACACTATTGGTTATAAATTGCAGAAAATAGCAAATAGCCGACGCTGTATACTGTGGAAAAAATGGTGAGGCTATGTCCGGTAGCCGACAGCAGTCGCGAATGCGTCAAGTATAATGGAAAAAACGGTGTATATTAATTATGTAAGTCTATAGTAAACAACCGTAACAATAAAAACTCAAAGTAACAATTTAATTTAATTTAATTAAAACATATCACATTAATAATGTAATAATAAAGCATTTTATCAAACAATATAATGAACAATTTAAATTACCTTACACGAACAATTAAATAAATAAACCACGTTAAATAAAAGATATACTCAATGTACATTCCTATTACGAACTAGGGAGCGTTCATGAGAAATTTTTGAAATAGCATGGTGAGTTAGCATGCTGTACTCATTTGAACTGTGGCGTCGGCTGATGTCAGTGTGCGCTGTGCGCCGAGCTCCGGGTGTGCGGAGTGAGATGACGTTTAATACCTAAACACCTCGGTAAAAGAGGCCCTTAATGGGTCTTACCTGTGAACTGTATAATCATAGTTTAGATACTTAAGTAAGCAATTCGGTTAGTGCAAGTTTTCATTAAGGGTTGAATTCCTTAAAATTATGAATTTAAAAATCAATAATTCTTGCAAGATAAGTAGATAAATAGTTTAGTTATCAATATTTTCCGTCACTATTAAATGAACAATAATTTTAATTGGAATTAATCATTTATAATTCATTACCAGGTACCAGATCCTAATGCCAAGAGGAACCATGTCAACCCAGTAGGTTCCAAGTCTACAGCCCTTAGCAAGCTCACTGATAAACGTCGTGTCGAAAAAGGAGTATACCAGAAGAAAATAGAAGATGCTAGAAAGAACAGAAGACTGGCCGTACAGAAAAAGAGAAAGGCTAAACAAATCCGACAGACATTTGATATAGATCTTTGGGGGAATGACAGTAAGTAAACTATTGTGCTTTAGACTTCACAAGATTTAAACCTAGTTATGTCTTCTATATCAGCCCATATACGTCCCACTGCAGGGCACGGGCCTACTCTTCAATCGAGAGAATCAATTGAGAGTGGTTAGGCCATATAGTCCACCACACTGGCCTAGTGGGGGTTGGTGGACTTACATACCGTAGAAATACTTTAAAATCGCTATGGTATGCAGGTTTCATCACGATATTTTCCTTTACCGTTAAAGTTAGGTCTTACTAAACCACATTTGGTCAGTTATTTAAACTGCTAAAACTATTTGATTTTGTACAGTATGTTATATACCTAGTAAGGCTTTTATCATCATCTGTACATTGCTTATGATCAAACATGGCTTGTCTACCAAGGCATGGCTACCAAGTTTTCATGTCACAAATATATAACAATAATATTTTTTCCAGTGCCAGAATCAAAGAAAATCCCATCACTTTTGGAGGAAGAGTTCATATCTGAGGAAGCAAAGCTGCACAATGTTCTCCCTGACCAGAGATTACGGGCCAAACCACCCCTATCCAAGACTGTGGTCACCAGAGCTGCTGTAGAAGCACCGCATCCAGGAGTCAGTTATAACCCTACATTCAAGGTAATTTATTTTATTCAGAACATTCATGCAATATTGTTGTACACAAAACAGCGGGGAAATAAAGTAATTCAATTATAACTGAGATACAAACAGAAGATTTTAAGGTCCTTATGGGTGGGCCAGAAGAAATATATTGTGATAAATTATTTAGTAATTTCGGAATAGTACACGCGTATTTTTTAACACATCTGAGGTGTATATGCGATTATTATGTGTGTAATATGTGTGAGCTATCACATATGTGGCGTGTTGACGAATTGTAACTGGCAAATCGCATCAGAAACTAGTATATTTGTGTGACATAACACTGTTATTATACTGGTCAATAAACAGATAAAATTCATCCAATAAGTGCTCCAAGGCTTGAATACAGCCCACATTTTACTGCTAGCAATAGTTATAAAGAGGTTTTGTTTTTTATTCAGGAACATCAAGAGCTACTGCAGAATGTGGTGCAACACGAGGTGAAGATGATGAAGCGCGAGGAGCATCTCAACCGCGTCACTACCAGGATGTTCAAGAGAGTAACTGCACAGCAAAAAGAGGTTAGTACTCGGTGTATCTTCTACTGAAGCTTACAATTTGTGATCTAGAGCCTGATCTGTTATATTATATTATTGTAGAAACGCAAATTAAATGTTGTAGCTTATGATTCTTTATGTGGCTTGGCATATTTTGAGGGCGATATGTAAGGGAGATTGTAGGCTATCCTAGCGTCGACGGCCGAAAAACTTCGCGTGTAAGCTGTTGGGACTGCATTAAAAAATGATTCACTAACAATAGGGCTTCGTAAAATATATCGTGGCCACATAACAATTTTCTTTAACACCTGCGTAAGAATATCCAGAAAATTTTATATTATTCAGGGTATATCAAGACCGCGACCGAAAACGAAGCCAGGTGGTAATATTAGTGAATTATCAAAAAACATCACAAAAAAAATCGACCACTTTTTTGAAAATTTTAGGTAAATAGTTTTCCTAAAATAATGATGTACAGGATTTAAGATTGCTTTTTTATGAATAGATTTTTCTCTCAACCAAGAGTTCCTATAATTGTTATAAATACCGTATATTATGTTATAAATATAGTACATTTTATATATTCCAGAACCAATGGCAAGAAGAGATGAGCGAAGGCCTGCCCAAGCCTCACAACCCGGTAGAAGACCCTGAAGACTCCACAGACAACGAGTACAAGGCAATCAATCCTCCGGTCAAGAACAAGAAGAAAGACCACAAGGCGCGCAGGAAACAGCGCGAGCGGATCGAGGAGAAGGAGCGACTCAAACGAGAGAAGATTGATAAGAAGAAGATCACTGATATTTATAGGTAAGGTTCTTTTGTCAATTGGTTGTGGTAACAAGGTTTTGTGACTACCATGAGTGGGTATAAATATAGGTACTATTCTAAACTGCCGCATTTTTCATGTATTTTGGTTTGGGTTTGGTTGCCAAAGAAGGATAAAGTTCCAAAGAAAGCAATATGTCCAAAATAGTATTAATAATAAAACACTTTAATATTACACCACACAACACAAAATACAAAAATGAAACATATTTACATTTGGTGAAACAATTGGCGGCCTTATCGCTAAAAGCGATCTCTTCCTGACAACCATTCGAACAGTTTTAATCAGGAGACATTGGTGGTGCCTTATATTTATAAAAAAACTCATTGAATACTATTATTATTTATTGGCTTTTCAAGTTACATAATATACTCATTTGTGTTAGTAAACTTAAATGCAACATTAGTAATAAGACATCACACAGCACAACCGCTGCTGCACGTTGATGGCGGGGCATGCATCCTGCAGCAGTGGTTTACAAAGACACAGTCTAGTCGGTTGGCAATCATGTTCAGTATGCTGTTGGTGCTGAACCTCACCCGGCGCAGCAGGGATCCACAACGTTATTATACTATATTATATATTGTAATACTATATTCGTTGAATAAAAATATACTGTGAAATATCATTGATCACTGTTTGTCAATATAAATAAGAAAATTTCTGATACCGGAATCACCCTCTGCTGAACAAGGGTATCCTCTATAGTTAAAAGTTCGATTGAAAGGTCTTAGGCCATAGCCACCATACTGACCTATTACCAATTAGACTTACCACCAAATTTTCACAATTCTATTTCCCTTACAGGCTGCGTAAGCTTCAGACTTCAATATCCAAGCGCGAGACGCGTCAAGAAGCGTCTCGAGTCAAACGCGCCGCCAAGATAGCTGAAGAAGCCGCCACGGCCACGCCCACTCTCAATGCTCACAAGACACCCGCCAAGGAGCCCGACTTCGTGGAGCCTGAACTACTGTCCGGAGACTTACTGCATATCAACCCTAAGAGTAAGTTGATACAGGTTTTTCGGGATGAATTTAATAGTTATGCACATAGAAATTGCTAAGGCATAGCCAAAATCACTAATATTATAAACACTGATTTTTTTTAAATAGATTGTTATGGGTTAGATTTCTTATTAAGTTTGTATCGTAATATTGATTTTAGAATTTTGATGCCACATCTGATTTAATAATTTTAAAATTGATTAATTTGTAACAACACAATCTTGTAATAGTTTAATGTAATGTTTCTGACACTCTGATACCGAAAATAAATTGTGTATTTGTTAGAAATTCCATACGATTGAACACGTCTAAACTATAATAATCTACTTAGTGTGTTACAAATTAAAAAAAAACAATGCAGTCAAAAGTACCATCTATATAAACAAACTTTTAAACGATTTTGACAGCCTCCGTGGCGCAGTTGGTTAGACGCCGGCCTGTGAAACGAGAGGCCGCGGGTTCGATCCCCGCACCGAAACAAATATTTGTGTGATCCACAGGTATTTGTTTCGGGTCTGGGTGTTTGTGAGACCGAAAAGTCTCTCGTAGTTTCTGATACCCACGACACAAGACTCGATCTTAGTGTGGGGTCAGGACTATGTATGTGACTGTTGGGTGTATTTATTTATTATTTATTATTTCCAGCCAACCTCCTTCGCGAGCGGTTCGAGTCCCTCCAACGTCGCGGCGCCCTCGCCGCCTCCAAGGTCATGATGAAGAAGAAGCGGAAACTCAAGAGCTACTTCAAGCCAGGCCACAAGGTCACCGACCAGGAGGTCGAAAAGTATGTCACCAAGTTTAAACAGCAGAAACAAGGGGTATCGCGTTGAATGTAGCCAATAAACTTGTATAAATGGTAGTTTGTGTTTTTATTTACTAAAATACTTTATCTATAAAAGTAGTTTTGGTGTTAGTGTCCATTTATTGCAAGGGTTACTTATAGATGTAGTGCAGTAGTTTTTGGTATGATTATTTACTGAAGTTTAATGTGCAATTTACCCTAGGTTTCCCATGGTGGTCTGATATACTCGTAATTATAATAACATGTGGTCAGATAATATTTAGTTAGAAGCGTACTAGCAAATGGATATGTTGATTTCCTATTATTTAAGGGTTTGATGGTATTTCTTATGAAATTGACTAATATCGCAAAAGTTCAAAATGGTGGCTTCCAAATTTTGGAGTACACAAATACCAAATACAATATAAAATACAATACAAATACAATATTAGAGACAATTGCGTCAAGATTTTTAAGTTTAAAATGGAATTACGTTTAACGCAAATGTATGTGTATGTAACGTATGTGCAAAAGTAAAAAAAAACTCCATATCTTCATAGAAAACTTTACTATAAAAATAATCCTTAATACAACCAATTGCGTACAAATATTTTACAAGAAATTGTGGCAGTGTATAACAATAGCTTAAAATAACACGTACGTAAAGTAGGTAACTCAGTTGTATCATAAACCTAGTCTTAAAATCTTAACATAGGAAATATATCTCATTAGTCTATAAATACAATACTATATGTAAGTCTATAGAATCTTAATTTAAATAACAACCACAATAAATTAACTAATTTATGTTCTAGGTGATGTTACATTAATCAACATAAGTTAACAATTTATTTGATTGAAATGTGAAATTGAAAGCATTGTATTATGAAGGTATTTTAATTTCTTAAGAGGTTTAGCCTTAATTATACCATGATATATTTTTTTATCAAAGGTATAAAATAACAAAATAGTTAAGACCATAAAAATAGATATTATTTAACATGAGAAATCAAATTATTCATGTTTAAAATAATATTAAATTGAGTGCATATTATTGTTTATGGCAGAGGTCTATTGTTTGATTGTATGTGTCCAATTATATTATTTTTTTGTCAGCGATCAATGGGCTAGCATGTTAATAAATATTTTATAATAAAATTATATTGCCATGCCTCAAACTCAAAGGTGCTCTTATGGTTTATGTAACATCAGGCAATCAATGCATTTATGTCATTATCATGTAAAAAATTACATTTTATCTACAATCACAATTATAATATTTAGGGTATGAAAATGAATTTTGGAATTTGAAATACTAAATCAACCCCTAAATATGAGGAAAGCTCACATCCCTCAGAGTATTTTTCAACCCCATCTCGCCGCTATAGTGTAAAGCGATCGTAGTAATTCTATAGCTCTTGTATCAGAAGCCGTTTTTAAGTCAGATCCAGAGGCTACCCTGGCTTCTGCTGTAGGACCTTCAAATAATGGAATTTTGCTAACCCTAACTTCTGGAGTCGTTTTATACTTTTTAAGTCCTCTGCGACCAGTCGTTGTTCTTGGACTCAAAGTTGTGCTTACTGTCTCTAAATCTTCGTTTCTCCTACTATCTTCTGTGGTTGGGTTTGAAAGAGAATTTATAGCGCTAGGATCGAAGTTCAAACTCTTCCCTCGCCTTTCAAATTGTCTTGGCCTTGTTTCTTCCCTATCCATTCTTCTGATATCTTCGTGGTCGGACGCAGTCGTTGGTGTTTCAGTGATTTCTTCTTTTGCAATGTCATCCATGTCTTTCTGTGACACTGCCATTAGAGCTTCTAATAGTGCTTTCTTTGACGCCTCTGCTGTTGAATTGTGATCATCGTCGCATGTCTGAATCAATAACAGTATAAGCCTTTTTACAGTCTTTGACTTTGTCTTCTTCATTACATTCATTAGCTTCTGTGTAGTTGTTGCATTCATCCCACCCATTATTTCTTTAGCTTTCTCAACAACAGAATCGGCAATTGTGGTAAATTCTTGTGCTGGTTCTGTAGATGAATCTCTGAGTAATCTACCAATTCTGTCACTGTTTTTGAAATCTGTAGTGATTTCTACATTTATTGTTGAAGATGCAGTTTGCTCTGTCGTTACAGGGATGTCTGTGGTCGTAGAAACAGTGCTAGGTACATATGTGTCACTCACTGTCTGTGTTTCTGGTCCTGTAGGACTCAGATTGTCGTTCAAAGTAAGTGGATCGACAACTGTGCTATGCCAATTATCGAAACTGCTCGTCCATTGCTGGTATGTTGTTTTGTCGCTATCTGGTGAAGTGAATATATTTCCGATTGATGTGGTTGTTAAAGCATCGGCTTCTTCGAACTTGAACGTTGTTGGTGGCGATGTAGTCGTTTGGATGGTAATTGATTCAATGTCCGGTATCGTTGGAGCTTCCAAATCCTCTGAAGGTTTCTTGACTGCATTTGAGTCTTCAACTAAATTGAGCTGCTTTCCTTGACGAGAACCTTGAGGCCCGACAAATGATTGGCTGTGGGCTCTCTGCAATTCTTCTTCATTTTCCAACTCAATGCTATCAGTTTCTGTAAAGTAAACTTGTGTGGTCGTCGGTATGATAGTGCTTGTTCTAATCTTTTTACTCTCGAAATCGTGCACGGTTGAAGGAACAGGCGTAGATCCAGTTACGTCGACACCCCAAGCCGTTGGCAAGTTTGTCACCTCTACGTATTGGCTAAGAGGTTTAGCATCCGTCAAATTGACTGTTTTGCCGTAAAACGAATCGGTTAAGGCATTGTTTTGGAATCCGCCATATTTAGGTACAGAGTAGTCAGTTGCTGATTCTGTGATGTTTTCAGCTAGATTGTTTATGGTTGCCGCAGCAGTGTAAGTGTATACTGGTGTTGTTGATGCGACAATTGGTGGAGAAGCTGTAGTGTAAGATGCAGATATTCTTCCGCAACATCTAAATGGATTTCTAGGTGTTGTA
Source organism: Deilephila elpenor (assembly GCA_949752805.1). Classification (NCBI taxonomy): domain Eukaryota; kingdom Metazoa; phylum Arthropoda; class Insecta; order Lepidoptera; family Sphingidae; genus Deilephila; species Deilephila elpenor. The sequence continues at coordinate 661,145 of OX457116.1, forward strand.
GTACGATATGTAGTCTCTACAAATTCAGGTTTTACTGTTGTTTTCGGTTCTTCAGTCACAGGGAAGCTGGTCGCAATACCTAAAGCTTTAGGTTCCCTTAAAGAATTTTGAAGTGTCTTTAATTTATTATCATCAGAAAATCCTAAGATTTCGTCATCTTCCTCGTTGATTGTCGTTGTTGGTTCAGTATTGATAGATTCTTCGGTTGTACTCAACAAGTCTCCGAAAGATGGATGTGTGGGCCTGATATCGGATAAAACTTTTCTAAACTGTACAGGGTCTTGTAAGTAAGCTGACAAAGCGTGAGTGAAAACCTGAGCTAGTTCCCTAATTTGCGGGGAAGTAGCCAACGGATTCTGGCTTTGTTGGACGGTTAAGTCTTCTGACAAATCATTAAATGTTCCATTCAGTTCCGCTTTCATCTCTTCAATTAATTCGGCCTGATCGGTACTCGTTCCATGACCGAATAGATTGCTGTACTTGTTTATGGTTTTCTGGCTAAACAGACCTGGTAAATCTTTTTCCGTTAATTCATAGTCATCCAAAACAGTGGTTGCCTCTCCTTCTTCAGGTGGTAGAGTTGTAGATAAATTATCCAACGCTGTTGCGTAATAAATAGCAAGACTATGAAGAGTTTTAGGTGTTAAAGATGGAGGGACAATCAATCCTGGCCGGTTTGTCTGATCACCGAAGAATCTTTCGGTAGCAATTGTGGGAGTAGTGGTCTCTGTCGGCCCATAAACATCCAGATTCAATTTGCGCATTAATCGTTCGCGTCGTTCTTTGTATGACACTTCAGTAGTTGGAGCAGTCACTTGTTTAGTGCTTGTATAAATATCTGATTTGTCTGCCGTTGTTACTTCGTTAGTAAATCCACGGCCTGGCCTGGTGGTAGGTATTTTTGTAGCAGATTCAAATGTATCCTTAGTCTCAATTATTACTTTGTTAATCTTGCTCTCGTATTTGTCATTCCTTTCAGTGACTACTGGTAGGGTTTCTGTAGTAGAAGTAAGTGTCTTGTTCTTTTCTCTTTCAAGGAATCCTTTGAGTAGAGAAACTCCTGGTCTTGTATAGGGCTCGCGGTTTTCATAGCTGGTGTAGCTTTTGGTATACGGTACCAATGTTGGGCGCTTAGTTGTCTCTGGTATTTCTTCAACAACATGCTTTTCTCGAATGTCGTACAGTGTGGTCAAGTTAGGAGTGAATTTTGGTTTAGGTTTCGGTGTGTTAGGCGTATAAACCGGGTAAGGCCTGTAATTTTTGTTGTGGAAATCTTGCAGAAATTGTCTGTTGTTGTTATTAGCGAAAGACGCTGTTTCAGCTGCGACCTGCATCTCCTTAAAGTTATAATCAATGGGTGTAGTTCTGGAAATTTCGCTGTACGTTGGAGAAGTAGATTTGGGCAGTGCGAAGTTATTGGTTATCAGTTGGACAAGATTGCGTCTCCTCTTCTCAAAGGCAGTTGTAGCTTGAGACCTCTGGGTTGGTTGGAAATCGAACAGTGTGTGGTAACTCCTAGCTGTGCCAATATTAAAGGGTGTCTCCGTTTGCAACCGTTGCCTATGCTTCTGCAGTCTTTCTGTGGTAGATGGAACATTAACCGAGGATCTCCTAGACTCGGCTCTCACGTTGCTGTCTCCGATAATCTGCAAATCGTGGCTCTTAGACAAGCTGTGGCTGATCTTCTGCGACTTCTTCTGCTCATTGGAGTAGTACTCGGCGCTGGACTCGTAGAGGGCGGGCGCAGAGGCACAGTCCACCTTGAACCACCAGTCGCAAATGAGGTGGGACTGGCTGAAGATGGTCCCGTTTGGACACAGGAATGAGATTTTGCGCGACGTGTCGCATATGTGGAATACCTGGAAATTAGAATAGGTTTGCATAAGAATGAATTATTTATAACTAAACTCTAAACTTCGTAGGTCTGCAAAAAAATCTTTTTAAATGATTTGATAAATTTTTGGTTGCATCCACACAGAGAAACAGTGAAAATGCTGGCGTTTTCATTCAATAACGGTTGGTGCGTTGCATTGGTATCCCTTTTATTTCAACCAATTAATCACAGAGTTTAGCAAAAAAACAAAGATTTATAATTATAGTAAGCGATAATAAAGCGACTTACCTGGCAGTCGGTCTCCAAGTCGGCGTAGTATCCAGTCGGCACGTTCTTGCAATTAAATCCAGTATTTGGGATGTTCGGGTATGCCGGGAAGTCCACGCCCGCCTTGCCTATCACTCCTGAAACAATTCATTACAGCTTTTATTGTTATAGCCTATCATTACCTTCATAATTAGTCAACAGCAGTGCACTGTTAAACATCAAATTTACTCTCCAAGTACGTATCAGTGACCGCGATCTTTGGATGCTCTGTTTCATCAGGTAGATACTACGAAGATTCTGATACCTTTTGAAATTGCATTTTAAATAACTTTTATACCATTGACATACACTTCCAGTGAGGTATATTAATTTTGGCATCCCCTAGCATTGCTGAAGTTTAGGGTTCAAGGTTAATATTCACCATCAGGGGTAGTTATCTCTATCTACATAACCTCAACGAATTTGACCCTCACCTTGATGTTCCACAACGTCGAGATCAGGCTGGCTATCAGCAGGTATGAGTCGCTTGACTAGAAGTCGTCCTTCAGTGTTGTGTTCGAAGCCAGCAGCACCCATGGCCTCAGCGATCGCTTGAAGACTCTCCGCGCTCGGAGCCGGCTCGTAAAGTTGCGGACTGCGAGCTGGGTCCTGGAAGATGCTTGAGGTTAGTGGAATGTGATGTTGGGCTTTTTTATGTGTATTGGCTGGGTGAAGTGACATTGCATGTGAAGGTAGTATAGAACTGTTCATATAGGGTATTGGATGATTACAAACTATTGTTTGGCTATCGATACGATTACGTCAGAAAATTGTTGAAAAAGGAGCAAGCGGGATAAAGCTAAAGTAAGTACAACGTAGAAAAGACCATATGTAGTTCGTAAGATACTTTAGGTAATATAAGTAGGAGTACCTTTCGACGCTGCGCTGTTCTACGAGCTCCATCACACAGACCTGGAAACAAAAACATGTTATAAATCTGTTAACGTTAAGTTACAAAGTGATTTACAATTATTTACATTACATCATGAAGTTGTCTTTACCGTTTGCTTAATGAAAACACAGTTATATCTAATCTCTGTTTAAACGATGTAATTCAAGCATTTTAATTTATTATACAGAGGTTGTTATTAGATACCTACTAATAAGGCTGTCTCGATGGCGTAGTTGTACTACGGTACGATTATAAAGCTGAAGTCTTGGGTTCGAATCCCGGGTCGGACAAAGCCATATTGAATTTTTCCATTCATTATCAGCTCAGAGTCAGGAATTTGTGCCCGATGTGGCGATAGGATCGACCCCTATCTCATCGTGGGACGGAACATACGAGGTGAAATGGGGTGTCCTGGTACCCTCTGCCTACCACTCATAGGCAAAAGGCGTGAGTTTATGTATGTATGTAATAAAACTATAAAGGTTTTGAGAAACCTGACCTTGTCGTCAATTATTTGTAGTGATTGTGAGCTATTAAAGGCGCCGGATGCTGCTTTCGTTTTTACCATGGAAGATTACATGCGTACTACAATACGAGCTGTCATGCGTATCCATACATCATGTGTGTCACATCCGGTATTTTTTCAATACGTCATTATTTACAAACGAGATCATAAGCTGTTGATTAAGTAATAAGGTGATGCAGTTAATAAATAATATGAAGTAATTTATAGAGTATGGTAATGACGCAGTTGTTGGTTGCAGGTAGATCATGCTGTAAATTACATAGTCAAAAGCTTCGGCACTGTATAATGTTTTAAGATGGATTCAGGAGTGGAGATTATCAATACAAAAGCAAATAACAAACCTAAGGACCTACTGCGTAGGTTTATTATTCCATATATTGTTTATACGATATTATAGTGTTTGTTTATACCCAATAATTACTACAATAAACCGTATGGTTAACGCAGAGCAATTAAGATATCAATTATATAAAGGCAATCTCTCACCGGTCAAACAATTATGCCCGCCTGCTCAAAACCGAAAAGAGACCTTATAAGTTCATCTGTCCACCAACTTTACCTCATATCTATATATATAATTCTCCTGTGCATGTGTGTATGTCTGCACTACTAAACGGCTGGACCGATTTTGATGTTTTTTTTTGTGTGTGTTCAAGGGGATTCGAGAATGGTTAACATTTACAATTAGGTCCACTACAATAAGAATTTACACCCGGCTCCTGGCGTATTCAACACGGATCTACAGTCCCATAGTATTCTTACAAATCAGCGTAGATAAATTGCCATAATTAGGGATGTTCCACGATCCTTGAAAACAATTGAATAAATCGCGGTTCTTTCATCACAGTAGCCCAACCTTCAGAGTTAATATCTAGGCGCGAGTGAAAGCATGCGTGATCGATGATTGAGCGCTCAGCACAATAACTATTATCTGCTGGTATCTTCACTTCATAATCACATTCAAATTGGTTAAGGATGCGTATCTTGACTTGAACAGTTAATGGTTTTCAATTGGTTGGAAAATTATATTGTGGATTGCTGTTCTGATGTTGGTAATTGTATTTTTTTTACAGAATCTTATAATAAGCTTACTTTTATTATAATAAAAGAGCTGTTTATATCTCGGTACGTGTAGGTAAGGTAACACAGATAATATTATCTAACACCGTACATTATAGTTCTAAATGGGGCACTTTTATTGGTTTCGGGATTTACGTTTCAAAACAGGTTTCGATAAGGCGTCATTTGCTGAAAGAAAACCCAGAATATTTTAAATTACTGTTCGTCAGAAATCAAGTTGTAATAATTCAATCATAAAAGTGAAACATGCTATTTTTAGGATAGACAGTCAGACTAGGCAAGTGCCAATTACTGTATTATATAGGTTCAACGGCCCCACACAAAATTCAGTGACATAACTCGGCATAACGCACAGGCACGTAATATCGGCGACTAAGCCATCTGCGGTTACTCGATGTAATGCTTACGAGCGTTTATGGAGGAAGTCTTTGTTACGGCCCATTCTGGAACGCCTGTTACATTGCTAGAAATGCTATTGTCTGTACAGTTTAAGTGGAATTTTTGGTATTTTGAAAAAACTTTTTAAATAATTCTACATATCAGCCTGCGAGGTGCAGTTAGTTGACGTCGACGTTGTGAAACAAGACGCGGGTTCGATCCCGGTCCGAGACAAATATTTGTGTGAACAAGTATTTTTTCGGGTCTGAATGTGAAACTGAACATTCGAAATACTTTCTTTATAAGTTAATTTTAATTTAATATATTCTACAATGAGTATACCTAAAGATAATTTCAAAACCACTCTAAAAAAATATACTGTATAGTGTATCCGAACAATCAATAAGCCACTTTCAAAATTCGTCAAGGATTGTTTTCTTAAATACCAACACATAATTACTTATTGGGTAATTCAATTACGACTATGTACTTTTCATTGATAAGTTCCGCGAATACGTGAAATAATCGCGAATTAACCTCTGGGTATAACTTAATTGTTTATATTGTATAAATTGAATAAGTAGGTAGATATATGATTGCCTAAGTGGCGTAGTTGTACTACGGTACTATTACAAAGCTGAGGTCTCGGGTTCGAGTAGAAAAATCCAATATCACTGCCCGGGTCGGGCATAGTGATATTGGATTATTCTTTTCATTATATATCAGCGCAGAATCTGTAATTCGTGCCCGATATGGCGATAGGATCACATAGTGGGACGGAACATACAAGGCGAAATGTGGGTGCCCTGGTGCCGCCTCTGCCTACCCCTTCTGGGATAAAGGCGTGAGTTTATGTATGTAGATATATTAATTATATTACTAGTTTGATTTCTGAAAGATGTGTCGTGAAGTGGAAAAAAAATATGATGCTGAGTTATTGAATCAGGAAATATTTTGTAGTTTGTACTTTAATTTACCCATATTACCAATTGTGTCGGTGAAAACAATTATCTTTGTAAGTAAATTATTAATTAATTAGAATATTTTTAAGTACATAATATAAAAGAGAATAAACTTAGTTTAATATTCAACAGACAACAGCGTGGCAACACTTAAGTTAACTCTTACACTTACCACGAAGGTGACAAAAAGAGCTATTGGAAATAATTCAACTAAAAATCATACACTGATAAAATGTCTGATAGATACATCTAAGTCCTCCCGGAGATCGCTTTAAAATTCGCAATACATTTCACAATAATTTAGAGTACGTTACGTCACTGTCGATTGATAGTATTGGCCCCTGTCGCTGTAATTGTAAGGCAGACGATGCTCTGGTCCTTTCATCTGCTCTGATAATTATAGTCATTTCTGATTCAATGTTGCTGATTGGTTGTGTAAGCATAAGCTAAAACTATACAAATGCAAATTAGCTTAGAGTATTTTCATAAATTGTTGTTCGAAATTTGTATGCTCTAATTTACTCTAATTTTCACTGTTTGCAATTCTATTTTCGTAGTTATTTAGTGTTTCTATATTACAACTGTTATAATTCTTAAAGTTAAGTCCGTTATGTCTTACAGTTATATAGTTCAAGGGAAATTTTCAAAGATTGGTTAATTTTCAAGTCTAAATTGTAACCTCTCTCGCTTATGTAGATCGTGTCGACACTAGAAATTATAAAGTTAGTCTTACATTCGATAGTAGAAGAATTTAGATTGTTATTTTTTGATATTGTAATTTCAAGTCAAACACTGTAAAGCCGAGACGATGCTCTGGATCTTTCATCTGCTCTGATTATAGTCATTTCTATTTCAATGTTGCTGATTGATTGTGTAAGCTTATGCTTAAATCACACCATACGTTTGAACTGTCTGCTCTTTATTGTTTCAACAGCTAAGATTCTATGGGTGTGCAATTTACGTGTAATGCTAGATTTGTAGTTATTCGGTGTGTCAATAAGCAGAACTGATGTAATTCAATTTTAAGTAAAATTTTTCATGTCTTTTAAATACAGTTTATTAAGAAATATGTACTTCGACTGTTTACTTTACAATTTAAAATTAAAGCCTCTATCTCTTATATAATTACTAGAAATTATAACAGATTTTTAAAATAATTAATTGAAAGTAGTTTTCTTACCTAAACTCAGCAAGATACATAACAGCACAGTCCTTGGTAAATGATCCATTCTTGTACTCCACCGCCACCGCATCTGGTATCTGTGAACACAATTTCGTACATTAAAACATGAACTTATTAAAATAACTAGATTGTTGATAAACGGCCTCATTAATAGACAGTTTTCAAACCTATTTTAGTTATCGAATGTTCTGTTTTCTTCAGTCAAGCTGAATTCAAAAGTCGTTTGAAAGGGACAAAGTATTCGATAAATAAAAAATGTGTTAAAACTGTCTATGAATAGGCCGAATTTATTTACACTCAACAAAAGTTTCTAAATAGTGTTTGAGACTCCATAGCGCAATATCCTAAGAGAAGTTTGTCAGATAAGCATGAGGAGCAACAGGTTCAAATCCGCCCACAATGTTTCAATGATCGACAGATTTTTGTTTTAAATTTATTGATATAGAATTATTAGTCTCTTATAATTTCTTATACTAGTTACTGTGTTCGCTATTATGCGTGTATATATTTGGTTAATTAGCAAACCAATTTATATCTTTCATCTAACTTTAAGTTAGGTTCAAATATAACAAAATTAACACTTTTTATAACCCACGTTGTACCCCGATAAGATTTGAACTGTGTCCCGGATATAACTTTCCCTTTCAGCGCGAAGCATGGTCACGTACCACAATAAAACGAAATAACGAGTAACTCCTGCGGTTCACACGGGTTCGTCACGAAATCGCAAGTAGCGCCATCTCTTATCTGAAGTTGTTAACTAAGACAGGTACAGGGGAGTCGTGAGGTTGCGTAACAAGTATGTAATTTTCTTTGTTGTGCTAATTATGTGTGTAATGTTATTAAATTAATTGTGGTTTTGCTTGAAATAAAGCGTGGTGGATTAGGTTTTCTTTTAGCACAATCTAAAAGCTGAATCATTAACGTTTATTATATAATAGGTAAAAAAGGCATATATACAATATCATTACCGGGTAAAAACTTGACATGGATTGAGTAAATTAAATTAAGCGATATAGCCCTGGGTAGATATTAATTATTATAAACCAAAAACCTAACAGCTAACATATATTTATATCTATTAAAAAATAATCCTTTCAATGGGTGAAGTAGCCCTCAAACGAAAATAAATAAATAAAAATAATACTCGCTCAAACAAATAAAAACAGACAGACAAACGTTGCCTCGTTTAAGATGGAAGGATTAAAATTCAATACCTAATAATATTTTAAAAGGGAAGCTCAATAGTACTAAAAGTAAATCAATATTTAACGACCAATTGAACGTACCTGAGCCATATTAATATTTATATAACTTGCGCATAATGACGAGACGAATGGGCACGCTTGTGCAACACATCCAGTATTCATACGATAATATGTTAATTGAGGAAAACTGTCCCTTATTGCATGTGCGATATTATGAACATTATTGATATCGGTCTAGAAACATCTTATGATAGATTTATCTTGGCTTGTGGGGATATACATTAGGAAAACTAAGAGCCTTGTTCGATATTCAGTTTGGATTGATGGTGAAGAAGAAAGTTAGGAACTTAGAGCTTAGATTTTTAATGAAATATCTGTAAAGAAGAAATATTATAATTAAAAAAAATGCAATTGTATTCGATTCCCTGTACATAAAGATACATCTTATTGTGCAATCGGATCCAATATTTATTTATTTCAAAAACAAGAAGTTCAAAATCATAAGTTACAATCTTCAAACTATACCAGTTCAGGAACGACAAACAAATCTATACATATAATAAAAATGTAAATGGTCGATGTCTGTACATGGAAGATATTTAAGAAATTTCAACGCGGGGGTCTTTATAACAGCAACAGAATCCAAAACAATTTTTTTAGAATTTTTGTCTGTCTGTCTGTATGTTTGCTTGCGCATCACGCAAAAACTACTGCACCAAATGAGATGCGGTTTTCACAGTTGTATTGCTGCAGGTTCAACTTAAAAACTGGTAAATGTCTTATTTACATACAGGGTGTTTCTTTGTATTATGGAAGATAAATGAGAAAAACGAATATTCCCCATATTAACACTGGATTAACACTTAGGCTACTTTTTATCCAGATAAATTAAGTGTTCCCGTGGCATCCCACGGACGGAAATCCGATATATTTGTTACTTTTTATACTCAAAGGGATGCGATGGGCGTGGATTACATACCTTGAGTGAGAATGAGATAGGACGGGCGGGATATAACGGGACGGGACGGGACGGGATGAGAAATACCAAATAATCTATACATGTATATTTTTTTAAACAAACTTAATCACGCAGACGAAGTTAGCGGGCAGAAGCTAGTACACAATAAAAAGTATATAATTATATACTTTTTTGAAAATGAAAATATGAATCGTCCTGTACCTACATCACCGAATAAAAGCAACTACCCGAATAAGCACGCGTCCCGGAAATGAAGCTTACAATATGGCTGCACTTCCTGCCGTGTTGACGCGGACTTTCGCTAAACGACATTATGAACTCGGAGGTTATAGGGTCACTGTGTTTGCAGATACCTGGAACTTCCTGCGCTGCTTATGGTAATTTGGTCTTATCTGGGTACCATATATAGCGTGGGAGGAATAGGAAGTTTATTTGATAAAAGCAGGGTATTGTATGAATTGTAAGGTTTGGTTGGTCAAAGGATTCTTTGTGTACAACAGCTATACATATAGCGCCGAAGCAGTATACTTGTTAGGATTGATACAATGAACTTTTAGTACTTTAAAATATTCTTTAAGCCCCGTGACCACGAAAGCTGTAAAGCAATCGAAACATCGAGAAGTTAAAAAATGTAAAAATAAAACCAAATCGCGATTAAATCCGTAAAAATTAGTTTTATTTCAATGTCATTTTCAATTTAACATTCGCGTAAATCTAAGAAACCATTACTCTTAAAGAATGTTTATACAAAAATATGATGTGTTAAATCATACCAAGAACGTCGCGTTGAGACCATGTTATTCAATTATAATTAATGGCAATCACTGTCTATAAAATCTAATCTACGAAATCTAAAAATCGTGGCTGCGTTGTAGGTGGATCTACGAATTGGACGAACGAAATATTTATTAGTACTTAGGAAGTAACTTGCAACAGATTGCTGTGGATTTTTTTGAGAAAGGCCTATATTATATTCAACAGTGCACTTCCTATGTCCGAGCATGACGTCCAAACAAAAGGCTAACGAATACTAGGTTTAAAAACACATTCCTTTCAAGTCACGTAACTGAACTAACAATATGTCTGGGGTACAATAATATAGGGTCATAGGTTCGACCTCTCATTAACTCCGCGGAGGTCCGAGCAGTTTTCCAGCTTGAGCTACTTGATAATTAAATGCAAATAAGCTGGTTACGTGTGGTGTGAGTGAGAGACGAATGGAGTTTAGACAGAAGTACTGTTTTATGGTTTTGTTTAGCTATTGAATGTTTGTATAATATGCGTGTTACAGTAAGTTAATTTAATTAATATATGAAAATCACTTCATAATAATACAGTATTGGTCAATATTAAAATGTATGTATTAATTTCAATATTAATCTCATATCTTAACATTCAATTAGTTATAAATAACTGATTGAATGTTAAGATTTCTCCCGATGCAATATCCTAAAGCTTCTTATCATACAATTATCAAACCAGACGTATACTTGACAGGGACTGATGTACCTCTACAATTTTTCAATTACAATTTCGTAACCCATCATCAGCGACTTCACAACTCGTCAAAAATTACCATTCGCATCTCTGAAACTCAACAGGTGACTTCCTGACGGTGAATCCCAGTCTATCTGGCGATCTATTGCAACACCGCGCTCGTCTGCATTTCTCATGCATTTACTGGCTTTCGTCTGTCACGAATCCGTGATTTGTATCATTGTAGGAGATCGCCACAGATTGCGTCGTGTCGTCTCCTACGTTTGATCGATAATAGAGGCATTACATGCCAAGGGTTTGGAAAACTATAATCCTAAATTGTGCAATCTTATTGGATCTTTGTCAAATGGATTTGATGTGGGAAATAGATTAGGTAAGGTTGCGAATCGATCTATTTACGAATGTACGTAAAGGAAATTGTTAAAATATATATTTAAGCTGAGATGTTAATAAATAAATAACTCCCAACAGTCACATACATAGTCCTCACCCCACACTAAGATCGAGTCTTGTATCGTGGGTATCAAGAACTACGAGAGACTTTTTGGTCTTACAAACACCCGGGCTTGAAATAAATACATGTGGTTCACACAAACATTTGTCTCGGTGATGGGATCGAACCGGCGGCCTCGTTTCTCAGGCGGCGTCTAACCAACTGCGCCACGGAGGCTGTCAAATAAATTATTGTTGCTTTTAACGAAGAACCAAACGGTGTGATTACGTATTGGCAGTGCTGGTGTTGTACGCATACATGTCTCGTAGCGGTCTTGCGATACACAATTATACCTAACACATGTTTGACATGTAAATAATTTTCACCCTGGTATGTGAATCGTAACGAAACATACAGGTATGCGTTTTTCATCCAATTTGTCGCCTTCATACAAACCCTCAATGAAGACATTTGACAGCGTAAGTACTGAGGTAGTACCTCTCGTGGTAGTTACGTCGACAGCTGGAATAATTGTTTCAATTACTGTCGCGTCTGTTGTAACAGTGTCGCCACTCTTCGTTATGTCAAATGTGAATGTTGTTAACAGGAATTTTAATTAAATTCTTGAATAAGACATTCTGTCTCCAAGACATATTTTGCTTTTTCAAGAAAGAATTGAATCATTAAGGCGATGGGTTCTTATATTTAAAACGATGTATTTTGAATGATGTATGTAGAAATCATATATAACATGAAAAATGGTAAAGGAATATAGAAAAAAAGACGTATATAATGCTTATTTATGAATGAAATTGCTTAACGACTTTGTCTATACAATATGATACATACTTGCACCAACATTTTTGCTATTGAAGATATTTGCAAAGCCCACAAAATGTGACGTAATTCTTTATTATTATTATATATTAAAAAAGCGCTTTTGCAATTGTGTAAAAAATCTCTCTTCACACTTCCACGTGTTGTTTTATTGTCATCACCCCATTAACCTAAGGTGTAAATGTCACACTGCAAATTCCTTGACATTCAAATTTGCCATTTATTTTTAAGTAATTTTAATATAATATGATAATTACTAGGTCAATGAAGTTACGTTAACGACACCTTGTCTATAAGTTTTTGATGTAAATTGTAATACCTTCATGTTATTTCTTGTAAGAGAATACGTATAATAAGTATGATAAAATCGCCAATAAAATTAGGTCTACCGCACATTAACAGTTTTAGACTTCAAACAGTTCAAAGACGTGATCAACAAATATTGGTTTTATGAGTAGTTGGTTTTGGATGACTGTAATTTTCGTAAAAAAATATGCTTCTGTATTCGCATATCCGAGAACAGCCATATATGCTTGTCACTGCAAGGTATATATATATATATATATATATATATATATATATATATATTTATTTATTTATTTATGCAAGTTATATAAACGCAGACTTAATATCTAAGGCAATTTTCCCAGTTTTAAAATATATTTTTCTGGCATCATTAAAACTTGCTAGTCAAAATGAAATTGACAGAAGATTGAAATAACATCCTACATTAAAACAATTGCATTAGTTTCCAAAATCCGCGGAGTATCACAATCACATGCAAGAGAGCGATCAGCGCTTGTCTCTACCCGCGATCGCGCCAATACAACTCTACGTAGAGAAGCGTGAAATCGCACACGCCTTCGCAACTCTACTGGTAGAGCACGCACTCCATCGAACGCTACGCTATAAGGTAAATACAAATTCAATATAAATATAAATAGAAACTGTAAGAGACTTTTAGGTCTCACTAACAATCAGTAGGCTAATTCAAGTAATTTATTGACGCGCCGATCAAGTTACGATGCAGTTGCGATTAGGTTTACGTCTTAATAGTACGTACGTCGAAATGGTATTCTTGTAATTGTTTAGCTGTGCGTAAGATATGCATAAACTGCGCATGTGCTGCACGTTGGTCGGACTAAACTGTCATTGGAGACGTCAAATGAATAGATAAATACCAATCAAGTTGCGATCTGAATCACGCATGTATAAAACGCGCAGCAGCAGAATACGCTAAAGCGCTCGCGTGACGCGAACTTGACGCGAGCGTATCTGACAGCGGTTGTCTAAATTACGAGAATACAAAAAGGGCTGTTTTGATCGAAACTTAACTGCAACTGCACTGCAACTGAACTTATTTAATTACGTGAATCTGCCTAATCCGAAACAAAAACCTGTTCATAGCACAAATATATGATTACATATAAATGGTAAACTACAGGCCTATTATTATATCAACAGATAAATAAGTAATTTATTTTAGCATATTACTCATATATCAGTTATCAACATGTTTACATTAGATACCTGATTAACTAATAGAGAAAAATAAAATGTAAACTTCGTTTAATTTAAATATATTTTTGAGCTAGCAATTATACTGAATGCCATGAAAATAATATAAATGTGGGTAGACATAAATATTTGCATTTTATATTCGCATGGCTTAGATGTTTAATATTTTAATCGCAAATATTAATCATTCGAGGGTAGTTACTCATTTTTTATCAAGTTTTGCTTTTCGGCTCATAAAAGCAAAACTTGATAAAAAATGAGTAACTACCCTCGAATGATTCATATTTGCGATAAAAATAATAAACATCCAAGACATGCGAATATAAAATGCAAATATTTATGTCCACCCACATTTAACTTTCGGCCACGTGCGTGATCTGTCATTGCGCTGGAATATGGCGCTTATTTCGGTCGTTTAGTGGACAATCTGGTGTAAGTGGTGTTTCAGTGATAACATAGTGGGCGTCGCCCATTCTGCTTCGGGAAATGGAATTCGGTGAGTAGGCTAGATATATAGGTATAGAGGTATACCTTAGTATACCTTGTGTTAATTTTTTTAAGGTTATTTTATTTCGTCTTTATATATGTAAGTCTCTGTTTTGATCCGCGAAGTGTGTATATACCAGAGATTATGACGATTATACATAATACCACGAATCGGGTATCATTTTTGAGCGTACTAAAACTTCAAACTACAAGAACTACAAGCATACATATAATACATATTTATAGCATCGCAGTGGACGACTGCAAGCGTACAAAAGCAGTAACAAAGGGGTGAACAATGAATAATAGCATGACGGCAATCAGCCGGTGATTTGTACAAAACAAATTGTTTCCAGTTTAGCTTTACTAAGCGGAGAGGCGGCTGGGACCCGTGCAAATTATTTATTTGTAACCAGATCTGTCAGGATATTAAATTGCTAGGTAATGCCTGCAGCTTCTTTACGATTTGCCAATCAATTCAAGTAATCGGTCGAAACATGAAACATTCATGTAAGAACGAATAGTTTTTTTTCTATTCCTCGGAAGTAATAACTTTTGTTGAATGAAAGCTACCTTATTTCCTTTTTTGTACCCTTAACAAGGTGGATGGATAGTTCTATAACCATTTTTAGAAGTGGAAGCAAAACAAACTTTCAGACCGACACGAATATCCTACCACGACCAAAATATACAAAAGAAATCCTAATATGACAATGTTTAAAAATCCAGGTTTATTAAACAAAAATTGGAAAATCTGGCGTAGTCCAATTCTAAACCTCGGACTGTTTGAGATGACCTTAATCGCTAATCACTAAACCGTGGATTTAAATAATAGCGTGATCCGGATATCGTTATGCGCCGGATATTTGAGTTGCCCTTTGTCTATTACAATTTGGAAGGAAGCTATTGTTTGACTTTGACTTTGAATTTAACTATGTAGATGCGTTTATTATCTTAAAGGCTGTTAAATACTAGTATTTCTACTGCATAAAAAGTACGTGATTGTTTATATGCGATATGATTTCTTTAAACATGCTTTGTGTAAAGAAATCGCAATTGAAAATAATGTGCAATACGTTAAATTATGTAGCTTTAATAGTGTTTGGGAACAAATAGGAGAATGTCTATGAAGTTTGATTTCTTTAAGTATATTTAACAGCATTACTAATTATTAATTTGTGCAAAAATGTAGCTGCTTCACTGTAACATGAAACATGGCAATAACTTATATTAAACCCACTTAACATTACCGCATGTCTACCTACCAATACAGTCATTAACCCCTATTATCCATATAAATGCCAGCTATTATTTCTAAATTTCACTTAAGCAGTCAATACAAGAGAGCGAAGGTATCGCCATCTACCGGCCGTTTCTCTTATCACGGGTCAAGGGACAGCTCTTACCTTCATACAATGAATGCATGTCTGTCCGTTTGCGTCCATTGTGACTTACCACAATGTACTTTGTATGAGATACGGATGTTAAGAGTCATGTTTGGACAAAGGTGTGTGAAGGATATGTCCTATGATTATGAAAGGGTCACTTTATACGATCGTGTTGCGTATGGGCTTAGAATCGTGAGATCTTTCATTTGACTTCTAAGTTGGATATTTTACTATAGGCGAGTATTTTAATAAAAAGTGAGGTATAGGTATCCGAAACTGTAATTTGACTACCCTATCACATTTTACATAAATAATCACATTTTGCTCGATCCTGACATTTTACTTTCGCTTCATCCAATTTCATCAATCTCTTCATGCATTCTCGTCGGTTCAGGGTACTTTTGACCTCACCCTTGATGAGAGTATCACCGATTTGGATGGTGTTGTTTCGACTCTTCCATCCACACTCGTCTTTTATATTTGCTTGATTGCATTTTAAGCTGGAATAAATTTCGTTGGAAATTAACTAGCTTTGTAGTAACGGCTTTGCCTATTTCATTAGGCTTATATGTAGTGTAAGGTTTTGCTATTGGTCAACAATAGTATTGGCAAAAACTTTAAAAAACTTGATATAAACAAATTCCATTTGACTTGGAAGTCGCAGGTAACAACTAGTAATGAAAGCACATAGATCACTCGATTTCTCCTTTACAATGTTCAGTTAACCTGCGAGGTGCGCCTTCTAAAGGTTAATACTTTAACAATATATGGAGATGAGTTATCAAGCCATAGGTTTTTTTTTTTCCTCTATGGCAACTGATGCCGGTGTCGAGGCTTAATAGTGAAGAAAAGAAAAAAGGAAGAAAACCAGATATGTTTTTGTTAGTCATAATTGGTTTACTTACTTTTATAATCTATTTTGTAATGTAATTATTATTATGTATTACATTCAATCGTTAAACTAGCGAAAGCATATTGTATGGGTTGTGAAGTTTAAGGTCCAAGGTTCGAATTGTAGGACATTTCTCTCTGCGAATTTTTCGGATGGGTTTGAATGCGATGCGATTGGTTCCCCATTTATCAAATCGTGGGCCAGATAGACTCTGCGGATTGTGCGTGTCCTTTACATATTATGTCAACTCGTTATGTCCTTGCGAACATACAAGCGTGATTTTATGTATGTAAAATGTACATAGGTAATATGTATGTACGAGTGTGTATTTGAATTCTTATCAATTGCATCTTTGATACATCGAATTATTATTATACACCCAACAGTCACATACATATTCCTGACCCCATGCTAAGATCAAGTCTTGTGTCGTGAGTATCAGAAACGACAGACTATTCGGTCTCACAAAATCCAAACCCGAAACAAATACCTGTGATTCGCACAAACATTTGTCTCGGTGCGGGAATCGAACCCGCGGCCTCTCGTTTCACAGCCCACGTCTAACCAACTGCGCCACGGTGGCTGACTTTGTGTAGCAAATCTGTTAATTGGTTGACAAAATCACCCACAATGGCTTATTGTTGTTACGTTTGTTACGGTTTTATTTCTACTTATTACGTACATATGGTTATGAATGGTTACGGCACACAAGCATCGATATCGAAGATGCAATTAAGTGAATTCTGAATCGATTTCTCGGTCGAGTGAGGCCGCGCATCCCGACTGCTCTCGGTGAAAGTGATTTCGTGGTTCTAGTGATAAGAGATAAGCGGGTTTAACATTATATATGTAAAGGAGGGTATGCTTAAAGCAGATTTGCGTTTCTGTAGAGCGTATGGATTTTTGGATATTAAGGTGATTCGTGAAATAAAACTTGGGATCCTATTTGTTAATAGAAATCTTAGTAAGACGAAAGAAAAATAAAAAAAATGAACTGTAAAGATTTTTTATTCGGATAATCTATAATACAAACTTGTGAAGAGTGATCAATTCGTGGGTATCTTGCAATTAGGGAATTAGGAAGTCTTAGAAATTGTAGGCTGTAAAATATTAACGTAGACGACTTTTTAATATAAATTATTTTATTGCCTGTATTTACAAGTGCAGTGGATTCAGAATATATTGTATATAATATATTTTACCACCAAGATACAAAGATACAACACAATTGTATAATTATACAACATTTTAAAAGTTTCTAACTTGTTTAATTCTGAATGGATTAAAAAAATCTTTGTTTGCTAGATTTTGGATATGGTTACCTTTTGATAAATACAATAAAATAAATGGAGTCTAATACCGTATTAAGTTATCTTGATAAAACCGAAACGTGACACACTACCGTTTATCACTACGAAGTGACTGACCGTCTTGACTAGTATTCAATATCGGGGACATTACGAAAATCCTACCAATTTTGGGTTCATTACTACTAGGTGTTTAATATAGGATAATTAATTAGCTCGCAATATCGTATAACTTGGTCCACGCACCACACGATGATCCCTGGATGCCCGCACGCAGCGCAGCGCCGCGTGCAATTCGTGAATGAGACGTCATGAAAATGTTGTGTTAACTGTATTAATATACGTGTATTACACATGAGAGCCATCGTAACAACAATTAATATACATATTTGTAGCTTAGCATTATTTTTGTTTTGGTCTAAATGTGGTGGATTAAAGGACTGGATACTGATTTTCGGGTCGGGACTATGTTTATAAGATTATGAAGCATAATATTATACAGGGTATATCAAGACTGCGACCGAATACGAAGCCGAGTGGTAGTTTTAGTGGTTACAGACACAATGCAAATAAAAATTTCGCAAAATAAGCGACAGTTTTTTTTTTGCAATTTTTTGAAAATCATTGTTTTTGGGTAGTAAATACCTAGTTTTTGCGAAAATAGTAATTTAAACCCTATCGTACCATTGCGTCTTAAAAAATAAAAAGATGTATATCATTATTTTAGAAAAACTATGTATTTATCACCCAAATACGACGATAAGTAAAAAAATAGCAAAAAAAGGTTGACGATTTTTTTTGCAAAATTTTTTATTGCTTTGTGTCTGAAGTCACTAATACTAACACCTGGCTTCGTTTCCGGTCGCGGTCTTGATATACCCTGTATATTTATTCTGGAAGTAAATATTCACATTAATAAATTAACTTCTTACGCTTGTGTTTGTGTAATTGCAAATTAGCATTCTATAAATATAATATGCCGACTCGGTAATGGAATTGCAGCTTTAATTATGGAGTCCCATAAATTCACGATATTTTCTTTAATGTTACCGCAAGCACCCAAATAAGTAGAAATCCATAAGCAATATTTCACTTTATTACCAATGATACGAACTACTCCATCATACATTGTATTCCTGACAATTATCCATCCCTTATCTGTCATTCGTGACATAATCGATACATAATTTTATCGATTCGATCACAGCGGGACCGATGATTATCCGATTGAAAGAGATGAGACGTTAGGTAATCGAGTTGATCGATGGCTTGTTGAATCGATTGTAAGGTAGTACAATTAATACGGTAACTCTGATACAATTAATATTGACATGACTTGTTACGAAAGAGATCATATCGTGCCATCATTTCGTTATATCTTGAGTTTTTATTTCCTTTAATTTTGTTGAGTTAAAGTTTCATTTTTGAATTAAGATGCATTTTGTTAGTGCGTGGTGACGTGTTGGTAACGAATCTAATGTGATCTGCATAGACAGTGATTGCGGGTTCAAATCCAGGACACACCTTTAATTTTACGGAATCATGTGTGTCTTGGCAGTCAATTACGATTTAGTGTTAATGAGATGGATATTGTAGTACCAGTAGCATGTCCATGACACGTAGTATGAAATTTGTGTTCGCCTGGACATCAACCACTGTACAAAGTACTTTAAAAACCATCTTAATGGGCCACATGTGTTTATCGGGTTTCGGGTTTGCCCCGTGCAGGCGTATTGTAGTGACGTTGTCTCGGCAAAGTTATAAAAAAAACATTTATGTAATTTTTTCTATGATGGTTAAATTATGCAAATATGACGTCCATAATATTTATTTCATTTTATTATTTACGTTCACCGCTCACGCGTTTAACATAATATACCATTGGTATTTTCACTTATTTTCACTATTTCATGGTCTCTTACACACATTTAGTATGATATAAGTACGTGTTTTACTTTAGAAACTTAATTAAAATCAATTAAAATTCAAACAGCCCATAAACGTAAGCGGGCTAAATAATCACAATGCTTACGCACGATTTTATTACAATCGTTTTGATAAGAAACAAAAATTTATGTACTTCTTTTTTTTTTCTAAAAGAATTTATTATGGTAAATGTATAATTTATGTGTTAAAATTATAATATTTTAATCTTGGGTAAGTGTCTTTGTTAATTTGTCTTTTAAAGTAGTTACACATGATTTTTTGGTATAAAATAATATTTAATTGGTGAAAGTGACTTTCCCGAAGAATGGAATGCTTTTTGTGAGATAAGTTTAGAGTAAAAGGTTACCATATCAAATTAGTTCCTTTCGCGTTTGATAGTTGGGCTGTTGTTTTAAAGGTGGCTGTAAGACGAAAGGCCGCGACTTCGATCCCCGCATCGAGACACATGTTTCTACGGCCCACGAATATTCGTGTCGTTCGTCTTCGAGAGGGAAAAGTTTCTTTTAGTTCTTGAATCACATAAAACGAGTCTTATATCATAATTCTTAGTTTAAGGTTGCGTATGGTCGTTTATCGCTGAGTGCACCCTATATTTGAGAAATTATATTTCTCATAATGTAAACTAATTACTATTAGCAAAGCCAGTATAGGAACTAACACCCAGTTGGAATAAAAACCGAGTTAGCGGATGGCGTGAGTGGTGCAAGAAGCGTGCAGGAAGCGTGGAGATTGTGAGAAGTAGGCCCGGCGCACTGTTCTCAACCGTTTGTATGGGAATCGCGGGTCTACGGGATGGGAGGCAGCGGGCTGGGGAATTCGTAGGTTATTTAGGAGTTTTGATTGATAAATAAACTGCTTGGATAGAGAACACATAATTTTTTTTTTATCTTTGTTTAGCGTTGGTTTTTATCAACCTAAGCCCGAGCAATATGTGTTAATAACATTGAATTTAACAGCATCTATGGCGCTGTTTGTTGCCGTTGTGAGACGGGAGGGTTCAGACGATCCTTGTACCTAGACAAATCCTTGTGTGGTCAATAAAATATATTTAATGGTTTCTTAGATTTACGCGAATGTTACACATTGAAATAAAGGTATTTTTTACGGATTTTATCGTGCTTTACATTTTTTAACTTCCCGACGTTGCTGTAAAGCAATCGAAACGTCGGGAAGCTAAAAAATGTAACAATTAAACCAAATCGCGTAAAAATCAGTGCCTGCCCTCGAAGTTGGAAGCTTGTTTATGTATGTAATTCCTGTAAATACATTTACAGAAATTTAATTGCCATCGCTCGTATTCTATGACTTATGGTGTTACGTGGTGCAGATAATGTATGAGTATCATTACAAAGATCCGCAGATATGAACATTTGTGAATACCATCACATATATCAAGTATTTCGTGTGTGAAACTGGGTTTTGTTTAAACAGTACAACATACATATGGATATGCTAGTACGTTATTGTAACACTGAATGTTTGAAGAACCGATTAATTGATCTCGAGTTTTTATCGATAAGGCATGTTAAATCGATATCATAATTTTAATCGAGCTTAAAGTGCACAAAACTTAAAAAATAGTTGAGAGAGCTCGAATAATATAATTAATAGGATACCTTTAGTTGTAAGTATAGCAAATAAAAGAAGGTTCCTCATTTTGTGTCGATGGTTAAATATAAAACAGTAGTTTCTAAATTGCTTCTTGTATTGTTAGATGAATTATAATTTATTGACGTATTATCTAATGCACAATCGGCTCCTATTGTCTACTGTTAGCTTAAACAATAATAATCCGAAGTTACGTTTTGTATTATTATAATGGAGGGTAACAAAATCTTCCCTTAAGGTCGATGTTTAGCATGAATATATATATCTTTTTTTTGTAAGTCAAATTGTTCTGGAGTATGGAGGAAATTCTGATGCACTTATCCTACGTAAGAGTCCGAAAGGGTCTGGCAGAAGAAGAATTAAATAAATAACTACAAGGTGTGAAGAGTAAAACATGTGAATTAAAAGTGATATATATTTTTACTAAAATACATGGGAGTGTATATTATTGGTAAAAATGCTCAATGATCTCTGCACGATCAAAATAATAATTATTAAGTAATGATACCCACGCCCAGTTTCATCAATTAATTTAGACCAGAACATTAAAATTCATTGTATCAGCCTCCGTGGTGCAGTTGGTTAGACGCCGGCTGTGAAACGTGGGGCTGCGGGTTCGATCCCCGCACCGAAACTAATATTTGTGTGATTTACAGGCATTTGTTTCGGGTCTGGGTGTTTGCGAGACCGAAAAGTCTCTCGTAGTTCCTGGGTATTTGTTAGACCGAAAAGTCTCAAAAACAACTCGTGTATCTTAAGTTAAGTATTGTGTTAATGTTGGGCCTGATCTGTGGGTTTAATATATCCCATCAGAGATAATGATTGAGACACTCAATGATAGAGACGAGATGTATCAAACCAACACCGTAATTATAAAGCTATCAAATGGCAAACAGAACATAGCATATAATTAACCCATCAGCGCAAGGCTGTTTCATTGTTTTTTAATTGCCAAATACTTAGTGCAAAAAAGTCACAGTCTATTTATTTGTAGTGTAAACAATATAGTAAGGAGGATGCGTTGCGGCGGACGATCCTATCTCGCGGTGAGGCGAAAACATTGTGTGTTTTACGGATAATGTAGAAAATAAGTGTTTTTGTACTGGCTAATACTGCCTATCTACTATATCACTTGACCAATATTACTATTAATTATTATTCTAAATTATATATGAACTGCTCTGAATTTAACTGCGCTTTAACCTCTGTATAATTATTGTTTTGTAAACTTGTTTTGAAAAGAGCAACGCTAGAGTTTCTTGCCCGTTCTTTGGCGAAAACAGCCTTGTGAACCGGGTGGTAGTGGAAAAAAGTGACTGAATCTAAATAATGTTTGACATTTCATGGGTTCAATAAATATTTTCATTTCATAAACTAGGTGCTGTTCATCTGTTAGTGGGCGCAGTGCAGATGGAATGTTCTTGGCTGAGGGGTTATTTTTAAATGGATGACACATATCAAGCTAATTGAAATGGGTTATGCATACGCTGGACCCAAAACATGTAGCCCTTCTGGTCCTGCGTGAGCCACTATCGTGAATGAATTTTGCTATTCAAGCAGTCGCTTACGCCTGCCAATAGCAAATAGAAATTATTGAACAGCATCGTCGCAATCAATAATAATTATTTAACAGCCTTTGTGCCTCGTGGCTCAGTTGAAACAAAAGGCGGTAGGTTCGATCCCTATAGGGGGAAAAAATATTCTCTGGCCCACAAATATTTGTTTCGGGTCTGGTTGTTTTAAATGCCTCAATTTTTTTGTAGTTGCTAATACCTGCGAAAATTTTTACGGTATGTAAGTCCGCCAACCCGCACTAGGCCAGCGTGGTGGACTGTATGGCCTAACCACTCTCAATCGATTCTCTCGATTGTAGAGTAGGCCCGTGCCCTGCAGCGGGACGTATTTGGGCTGATATAGATATAGATATAGATAGATAGAATACCTGCGACACAAGATATGGTATCTTACCGCGGGATGACTAATGTGTGACAGTTTGGTTGTATTATTTGTTGATACCAATTAAATTAATAAGGCAAAAAAAAGTAATTTTAGTGGTACAGTAAGATTTGCATGCAGCATCGCTCGTAACCCGAGGTGTTCAGATGCAGCGACCTTGCTTTCTATAGAGGAGCGCACACGGACACTCGCGTAATGAACTGTTACAGTTTATTAACCATAAATTTACTTGCATGCGTGCTACGTTTTTAAAATCTTTAACTAGCAATTTTTATCCTTACGCGGAGTGTAGCAAAAGATTTTTCCATAAAGGATCTTATGTCTAATAACCACAATAACATAAGACATTTTAAAACCTATTTTAGTTATTGAATGTTACGTCCTTTTCGGACGACTTTTGAATTCAGTTTGAGCGAAGACAAAACATTCCATAACTAAAATGGGTTTTAAAACTGTATTTTAATAAGGACGTAGCTGTTTAGTAATAACCTATAACATACATATTGTTTCATGCTTATAAAAGCGTCGGCTCAATTTTAATTTTCATCCACATTGCCGGCAACTCCCTTGAAATCAATATTTTTAATACGTTGTTTAGTTCAATACGCTTTCAGTTCAATACGTTGGGGTTGTGGGGTTGGCAGACTCCACATTGTATTATCTCCTTTGTACTATTTTTTATAGCCTATATTGTGTCCCACTGCTGGGCAAAAGCTTCCCCTTTATTCCTCCACTTGGCACTATCCTCGGCGAGCTCTTGCCTTTTTGGTTCGAATGCATCCAACTCGTCCATCTACCGCATATTCAGTCTTCCTTTTTCTCCAGCTATTCGCAAAAATCCAGCTTGTAGCCAGGTGGGCCAGTCGTTCATTCATTTACTGCCCAATTCCATTTTAATGTATCCGCTTTGCACCCCACATCCACAATGCGAGTTTTAGAACGCACTTCAGTGTTTCGGCTGCGACCCTTGTACTAAATTCTGAATACTATTTTAATATCAATCAAAATATGTTCTTGCACTATTATTTCATTAATACCATCGTAAAATATTCTTTTTTAATCTGCATGTCCTGTTTTATGTTAAACGTAGTCTGCACGACTGTACAAAACAAACGGCCTTAAAATTACGAAATAACCGTAATGCGTATCTCATTACGGCGCGGCTCGATCTGTCGATAGGCGGGTGGGAAGGTCGCGGGTTCGGTTCTCAGGCGGAAATTGTTTTGATTGTGCTATTAATAAATTTTTTGGCATTGTTTTATTTCGGTTAATGAAGCGTTAATGTGAACCCGAAACTTTAGACTATTGATGGGAAATAGATTAAGTGTGCGTTCACACCGAAAAATATCAGAGGTCAAAAAGAGATGTATGAGCAGTGTATCGCTCTCTACTATCGTGATCACGTGTTTCCTCTACAATTGAGAATTTGAGGATTTAAATCACAGTGCATCAAGTGGCCAATTACGAGCTTACATATCGTCTGTATTACCTAATATAGTTCGATATATTGATGAGAATAAATGGTGTAGGTCTGACTAACAAAATTCAGGGCCCAAAACTAACCTCATCTGTTTTGGTGCATCCTTGCTGGATAACCAAAAAATACCGGGATAAGACGGGAGGTCGCAGTTTCAATCCCGCACTGATATGAATGTTAGAAATGAGGCTGAAAGAATTGCAAATTACTTTTTACGGTACAAGATATGTTTTTTAATGTGGAATCAGATCTGTTGTGTATCTGCAGGGGTAAACATTTACTTATATCTTAAATATAAATTTAAAACTGGTGATTTAACTAGCTCACTGCGTAAAATATACAGAAAAAAGCATACAAAAAATACCACTGCATTCCCAGATTACAATTATATTGTCTAGTTATGCGTGTTGTCACACACTCGTCCGTCACTAATGATGGCGAAATGACGACGTACAGATAACCCCGAGATAGATGCCTTCATATAAATCATCGGACACGTCCATACCGCATTACCGTGTGGTGTGGCGCGAGTCGTAAGTGACGAGATGTTTCATCTTTGCGTATAACTACATACATAGATATACCAAACACAACAAGATAAACATGTTATGTCGCATATGTAAGACCCTGAAAAAAACGACCTGAAACAGACACTTGGGAATCGCAAAGATATAATAAATTGGTGGTAGGTCTCGCAATGTCTATTTTCGCGCCAAACAGCAATATAAATGCACTGTTGTGTTCTGGTTTGAAGGACATTGTAGCCAGAGTAACTGGACGTATTGAGACTTAGGTTGAAAGTTTTCATGTTTCGTTCTTATTTATTATTCTATAACAAGTTTATGACTTACACCACGCTGCTTTTTAATACTTATTCGAATTGTATCCTTGGTCGAAAGTCGTGATGTGCATTACATAAGCGGGGAGTGAGTTCCGTCCCCAAAAACTATCGCAACATTCATAAGACAATCGAATTGTCTGCTCTTTGACACTATGCTATTACGTAACGATCGTTTGTTAGCTATTGTGAAAACATTGTCTGATACAGTAACTTAATAACTAAAAGACAAGAAATACTGCCAATTTTCTAGGAAAATAATGGGCAAGCATGTTGCCTAATAATCTGAAACCTGCGTACCGGAGATATCACGATAACAATTCCTAGTGCGCACGTGCTCAGCTTGATGCTATAAGCCCTGAATCCCTCTCAGTCGTAGGAAAAGACAGTGGGACGTAAATGGGATGGTAATTTATTAGGTATTTCTTATAAATATACCCTACAGTTTAACACATAACATCGAACTGAATGAAATAAAAATTAAAATAAGTTATTGAATCAATTAAAATGTTATGTTGTTCTACTATCCGGTTCGGAAAGCGCTTTTCACTAAGGAAGAACGGACAAGAAACTCTAGAGATTTTCTTGTCAAACCCAATTTACAATACAATGATTAATACAAAGTTACAAGTTGGTTTAAAATAGAGCATAAATAATTTATAAGCAATTTATATTTTTTAAGTTACATAGTATATGGTCTATAGGACTATATGGCCTAACCATCCTCAATGCCCTGCAGTGGGACGTATATGGGCTGATATATACAAATACATACATAGTATATGTAACCTGATGTGGTGTATTAGAAATTACAAAAGCTCTTTCAATTTCCGAATATCCAGACACAGTTTCTTGAGGGTCATGGGACTCTCATTTTAAGTTTATCTGAGTAAAAATCCCAGTGCTTTTGTACATACATACATACATACATAAACTCACGCCTTCATCCCAGAAGGGGTAGGCAGAGGCGCCACCAGCAGCCTTACCATGACCGTTGTATTAGCGATTCAATTGCGATGCAATTCAGTTTAGGTTATCGTTTTATTTCGTACCATGACCATGTTTATACTGAATCGCAAGTGAGTCGCAAACTAAACCAAATGAGTGAACAAAAAGTCTCTAATCCGTAAAGCTAAAAAGAGACAGCGCTATAGAATCGCCATATCCTTTGTTTCTTTCTCACCGCACCAGTTAGCAGCGTTCTGAAACTTAATCGTGGAAAAGTTACGATTATATTTTCGATTGATAATTTATATAATTGTACAATGTATTAACTTTTGGATAAGATTTCCTTCAATGTGAATGTTGCAGATTGACACAGAATAGTATTTTAGCTGACATTATATCAATTTGTATTATTTTTAATTGATTATAATATCATGAATATTATGCCCATCAACTTGCAGAATTACGTGTCAAACTTATGAACGTTTCTCTATGATATATGACATTCAAGATTGTGAATTGTAACATTCTCGGAACGCGGGTGTTTTGATTATTATGCTAAAGTGATATTGAATTGTTGTTGTTTTATTAATTTTACGGCGTGAAATATCACACTCCAAATATTCAAGAATAATAAATTATGCGACATCTAAAATAATATAAATTATGCTTTTACAATGTACATTAGTTAGAAATTTAATTTAAAAACCACTATTGACCGTTACCTACTTTGCTAATGAATTCATTTCACTGAAATATCTAATTTATTCAATAACGATTCAGTTTCGGTAGTAAATAAAGAACTTTATTTGAATCGTAAGTTTTGACAGATAAGCGACTCAACTGAGGTCTTGAAGTTTAGTCATGGTACGAATTGAATGAATGAAAACGCGATTTGCGAACGCGTTGCGATTCAGTTTAGGCGCTAACCTTAATTGATCGGCTAAAACGATGTCATGGTACGAAAACACAAAGCGGTTCAGAATAGGTCCTGAATTGCGTCGCATTAAGAGGTCATGGTAAGGCTGCAGGACGCCGTCCGTCCCATGATGTGATAGGGGGCGAGCCTATCGCCATATCGGGCACAAATTCCTAACTCCGGGCTGATATTGACTAGAAAAACCCAATATCACCTTGCCCGACCCGGGACTCGAACCCGAGACCTCAGCTTTGTAACCGTACCGTAGTACAACTACGCCACTACTCCTTAGATAAGTAATAAGTGAGGCAGTGAGTAACATTCTGATGGTAGGATGTGCGGCCGATGCAAATGTCGGAGTCGTGCCGGTGCGACTGTTGTTATCTGCGATACACTCGAACAAGCTGGTTTATTCAGTGTCAATATAATTTATGAGTAGGTTTAGCGAGTCGAGATTAATTTATTCTTAAGTATTCCTTTACGTGATCTTTTCAAACGTTAATTGATATTATCACCGCTTTAAAACTTTGTAGCTGTAATAAAAAACTCTCTCACAAAACGAAATGTCTTATTTTTTCATTGGCTGTATTTGACTAGATTCTAGTAGTAAATGATAATTTTATTCTCTCACTAAAGATGCTATCTATGCTGCACTGTATTACGAGTATAAACCATCTAATGCATAATTTTAGTTTTTAAAATGCCCCTATTTGTTCTTTTGAGTATTTTTTGACTATTTTTGAGTGCTGTTGAACTTGACTTACAGAAGTTGCAGTGGTGAGTGTATGTATAGGCTCATACCATCTAATTCTGACATTGTACCAATTGACATTGTACCAATAACAAAAAAATAAACTGCATCGCCCCAACCAAATAGCAGATAAGCTATGCTCACGTACAAGTGTATAATGCCGTAGGGCCGATGTCAAGGATGTGCGTTTAGCGTCGCGACTGCGATGCCCGAATAAACAGATCGCAGTGCACTGAATTAAATCGATGACCCTGTGCCTACGAGAGTACTTATCTAGTTACTAATGTTTTAAATATTGAAGAGGTTTTTGGTTTCGTCTTCCGTCATATGTGTCTGAGTAAGGTAAAAATAAATGTTAAATAATTGCTTCAAGAATATAAAGGTCTTTTGGAGTTGGAGACTGTCCCGCCCTCACGCCCGCCACTGGAACTCCTGTAAGCCAGGATCAACAGTGGCACGCATTTTAATGACACTGAGCATTGAACCTCAGCTAATCTCCGGGACTGTCTAACTTGTCTTTAACCCGCAACGAAATCAATCCTAAAGTTAAATTAATAGGAGGAGTTGGAAATAAATTTATTTGGAGTTGGAAATATCTTTTGGAGTTGTAGTTCTTTGGGAAAACAAATCAGTGTTCTTTAGCGTGTGACGCAAATGCGCTCATGGATGTAATAAAAATTGTATTTTTATTGTTATGTTTGTTAACTTTTTCTGAAATAATGTTGATATGAGTTGCACTAGTTAGGAATTCCGTTACTGCATCTGATATTAAGTGCAGTATTTTCCAATTAAAATATAATTTGGCAAGAAAACAGATTTTAGCGAAAATTTACCAAATTCTGTATGATATCACTTCGCGAATATGTGAACAATGAACACCCAGAAAAGTGTCACAATTTGGTCTTATTTTGTAACTGTGGAAAACTAATATTTCCAAATATAAGCAGAAAATGAGGAGTTGACCGCAAAAAAATTACAATAATTCAAATGGGAACTTCATATGTTACAACTAATTAGGTAAACTATTGTCAGCCTTGCGAACCGTTTGCGACACCTGCTTTGTTTGCGTCGAGAGGTTCGAACTACGGTCGTGTTTATTTTGTCATCTTTTATTTATACTGGTGTTACAGTAGCTGAAGAGCTTGCTGGTCTCTTGGTAAATGGACAAAACGCGGTTGCCGATACGTTCACGGTGGTTGCGGGTTCAAATCTAACTCATACATAGCTCTATCTTTTCGGAGTCATATATTGATAGTCAATCACCACGCACTATAACGGTGAAGGAAAACATCGTGAGGAAACCATACAATAACGATTGTAAGAATGTCTATGGTATGAAAAGTCCACCAACCCGCACTAGGCTAGCGTGGTGGACTATACGGCCTAACCATTCTCAATCGTATTCTCGATTGTGAAGGAAGCTCGTGCCCTGCAGTGGAACGTATACGGGCTGATCTAGATTCAGTGACAGTGGCTACTACTCAAATGATGAAAAATGTACTATAATTCAATATATTACGAGTAACAACTGCTGTGAGATGTTAATGATCGTCTTAACCCAAAACAAAACATTCTTTCACGGAAATCTCTAACAAGTTTTTCATAATAGTGCATTAGGGCGCCTCCGAATATCTTGTCACAGGGTCTCCGACAATCCCGGCAAGACGGGATGGTCATAGTAGATGAAATAACAGACGTATTTAGTTATTATAAACTTAATTGGAGGATATGATAACCAAATTGCTTTTAAGTTCGGTAACATTGTTGTCTGTAAGACATTGCTGTATAGCGATAAGACCGCCATGTGTACTTTTTTTTGTTGTTTCTGTATTGTGTATTTTCATTTGTAATTGTATACAATAAAGATTTAAATAAATAAATAACATTTGAAAATTCAAAATAGATATTTGGAGCGTGGCGGAGCATAATAGTCTGCCTACCTCAGCGGTATATAGGCGTGTGTAATGTGTATAGTTTCAAAACACACAAATGTTCTAATTGAATGGTTAAATAACGTTTCCCACGAGTATAATTGTAACAGTTATATAACATTTGGCGTATTCCCTTCTTGTTGCAACGTTGATTAACTCATTTACTCTGTGATGAAAATATTGTGAAAAATGTAATTTGTAACTGACGCTTTTCGGCTGAGAAATACGGGAGCTCATAATTGTCCATTCTTTGGCAACGTATGATTAAAGTTATTAATGATTTAGCAGCTATTGTGTGCTTTGAAGAAAAAGGAAAGATGTTGCACATCGGTGTTCTTAAGACTGTCGAATCACGTTTGAACTATACGTAAAGTCACACCAGCAATCTTCAAGGGATAGGCAGACGTTGCAATGCACAGAAGACTTGTGTTTTAGGGACTCAGAATTACATTGGAATGCGAATATACCCACAATCCAGTATAAATTAAATTATTTATCCGCATATAAGCAGCTTTAGTACAAATAAATAAATACACCAACAATCACATACATACTCCTGACCCCACACTAAGATCGAGTCTTGTGTCGTGGCTATCAGAAACTACGAGAGACTTTTCGGTCTCGCAAACACCCAGACCCGACACAAATACTTGTGGTTTATATAAAACATTTGTCTCGGTGCGTGGATCGAACCCGCGGCCACCCGTTTCACAGCCGGCGTCTAACCAACTGCGTCACAGAGGCTGTCAAAGCCTTGGTAATACATCTCACCGCTACACATAAGCTTGACCCCATATTAAGATGCAGGCCTGTATCGACGCTATCTGAAATTGTGAGACTTTAGTCTCAGCCCACAATATTCTAGGTTCATATTATCTATGACCTGGTTTCATATGCGGCGGTGTAACTAACTGCCATTAGCCATATAATAAAATTCGACCTGGTTTCATAGTATTAAACAACCGCGCTAATAGAGAAAAAAACCACAAGTAAGCATTAAAACTGTCTAGTTAGTACCTATGCGGTTTGCGAGAGCCTTCTGATACACGTGTCTTACATCTATATGTTTGTATGGCAGTGTGAAAGGCCCTTATAAGTTGCTATAAACTGGTCCTAGCTTTCTAAATACAGTGGCCGTTCCTTTCGACCGCTATCATATATAAATTGAACAAAATTGCACCCTTTCTACCCTTCAGCGACACAAAAGATGCAATATTGGTAGCGGAGTTCCGCCATTTATATTTATATTCCGTTATATTCAAAACCCAGCTGTTATCGTGTCTATTTTTTGTAGAAATTTGAAAATGATGTAAGAATTTTACAGTAGATTTTTAGTGGAGTTTTGGTTTAGAACATATTGACAAACCTTTATCTTCCCATGGCCTAACCCTTCTTAATCGTACTCTCGATTGTAAAGGCTCGTGCTCTGCAGTGGGATCTATATGGCTGATACAGTATCTTTTCGCCGCTATTTTGTCACAATTGTGGTTATTTATTCATTTCAAAGTTATAGAATTCAATTTCAATTATTTATGTTATAATGCAACATTGAAAGGATAAAAATCTGAAAAATGTATTAAAAATATAATATACAATTAACTTGAAAATGATGAACAGAAACTTCAAAACTAAATCTTAATACCATAACCCTCGCAATGAATTCATACTTTCTAGAAATTATAATTTATACAGAACCCAGCAAGCGAACTCACATATCTCAGAAACAAAACATACTTTCCCGCCAAACATGGAGTCATTATTTGTCCGATACAAAAACAGATTTATTACAATAATACACTGAATGGGCGGGTCAGTGAACGTATGTATTTATCTTACGTCATACAGTTCGAGGACAGGGGTGTATTCAGGTCAAAATCAGTGGGGAGTGACCCCCCATACTGCGATTTTCACTATAAACAATCTTACTTGTATTTTTGGGATACTGGTATTACTGCATAGAGCATGTTTGCTCTACTAGATCTATGGTCCTGTAAGTGGCTGCGATTCTGATGTAAAGTGCAATGTAATTAACATAGAAAATTGATTGGCAACCAATACATATCTCTTCCCATTCGAAACATTTATGTCGGCCTAAGAATTGCTTCTTCACACTACAACGGAAGGACTCGTGTCACTGTGGCGGGTATTCCTACGTAACGTACCGATTATTTCAAGTATATTTTTTGTGAGAAAGTGGAGTTAGTCGGGTAGAGTCGATTCATTTATACCGACTATATCCATACTGCGACCGCAAACGAAGCCAGGAGGTAGTATAAGTGACCCCAGACAAAAAGCAAAAAAAAAAAATTCAATTCCACCTGGTAGTTCTTGAGATTAGCACGATTAAACAGACATCTTGTTTAGCTTTATAAATTAAGAATAGATTCATGAAATAAAACTATTTTTTACGGAGTATATCCCGACGTTTCGATTGCTTTCCAGCTGTCGTGGCCACGGGGCGGGTCCAGGAAATCCGTAAAATCCGTAAAATCGATAAAATCCGGAAAAAAATAGTTTTATTTCAATGTGAAACATTCGCGGAAATCTAAGAAACCGTTAAGTATAGATTAATATTACTTTAACGACCCAAAACAAAGCTTTGTCACTTACAAAAACATGATATAAATTACGAAAAAAACTGGTTCTTAAATACAAGTATTTGATATACTTAAACGGCGTCTAATTATATAAACTATTTCGCGTTTGAGTGCAGCCGATCAAGACCCGCTTAACGTTTTAACACCTTACTAGGATTTCCGACATTTCTAGTCTCGCTAGATATGATGCCGACAAACTTTGCTCATGTGCAGGGACCATAGATCTAGTAGAGCAAACATATTATGAGCAATAAATTATATACTTACAGGTTTAAAATGTATAATGTTTAAATATATTTTGACTGCCTCGGTGGCGTAGTTGTACTACGGTACGATTAAAAAGCTGAGGTCTCGGGCGGGTTCGAATCCCGGGTCGGGCCAATTAATATTGAATTTTTCTATTCATTATCAGCCCTGAGTCAGGAATTTGTGCTCAATATGGCAATAGGCTCGTCCTCTATCACATCGTGGGACGGAACATACAAGGCGAAATGTGGGTGTGTCCTGGTGGCGCCTCTGCCTACCCCTTCTGGGATACAGGCGTGAGTTTATGTATGTCTACGTTCGCATGTTCAACAGGGAAACGTTGATCTAAAGATATAAAATTGAGCCTAAATTATACAATAGTTTCAATCCTAAATGTCACACACTGACTTACACATTTGGTTAACAACTATTAGTGGGATTCCCTAAGCTGTGTAGGTGTGACGGAATGGCTTTTATTACAAGGTGCTTAGGATCTAATCCACTCACGGCTCACATGGGAATATGGCCTTTACTTGAGCACTGGGTGCTTAGCATTTCGGAGAAATCAAAGGTCATTGTAAAAAGTGTAACAATACTTAGTGGGTTAATGGATTGCAATATGACGCAACAAACACGTTTTAAATTAATCGTTATATTATTATAACAAGTACTTATTAAAGCAAAGCTATCCATCCATCCATCCATCCATCAGCCAAAGGACGTCCACTGCTGAACATAGGCCTCTCCCAATGATTTCCACAGTGACCTGTTGGAGGCAGCCTGCATCCAGCGACGTCCCGCCACCTTTACCAGGTCGTCTGACCATCTTGTGGGTGGACGTCCTACGCTGCGCTTTCCGCTACGCAAAGCTAATAAATGTACAATTAGACAAGAGGCATCCTTAAATATTCTATTACATACATATCCTTACATATTCGTTCTTAAAATAACGATTATGCTATTTATTAGCCCATATACGTCCCACTGCAGGGCACGAGCCTCGCACAATGGAGAGTACGATTGAGAGGGGTTAGACCATATAGTATGCCATAATTTTAGTAATTTATGCCCATAGCCGTAAGACCTCCGTATTACTCTCCTTAAGGTAGGCAGCGACTTTGTTGTGCTGGACCGCTGGCACTGCGAAGTTCTCTGGGCAGCGGTAGCCGCTTACCATCAGGCGGGCCGCTAGCTCGTCTGCCTATAAAGGCAATAAAAAAAAAAGACCGCATGTGCTAAGTAAACAGATTAATTTCATATTTTTGAGAATTTGTCTATTTACATTTTCCGTAAAACACAAAATGTCGATGCATTAGTGTTTCTATTTTGTGTAGACCCTACAAACGGCCTTGAACTTTTGACCAACATAAAGATACACCACACAATAGTCTGCGACATGCGTGTTATCTACGGTCTGCGCGATGCTATCACATTTTCGTGCGTGTGGTACACGTTTTCAAATTCCCACAGATAGTGTCGTCGTTTGGAAATGTTTGTGTGAAAATCACCTTGTTTTTGCTTGGGTTTTGTGATTTGCATAATGTCGCTTTTATTGAGGAGTCCTTTGTGTATACTATAAGTTTTGTTTTTTTGTGAAATATATTTAAATCTTGTGTCGTGGATATCAGAAACTACGTGAGACTTTTCGGTCTCACAAACACCCAGACTCGAAACAAATACCTGTGGTTAATATTTTATATGGGTACTGAATAATATTCAGTACTATACTCATCATTCCTCTGTCAGTATTTTATCAACTTTGCATGGCAAGTGGAAAAAAATAATTTGTATGTGATATTTCACAAAATCACATTTTTTTAGGGATTAAAGCAATTTATGGCTTATCATGTTTTTTTCAAATCTATAAACTTAAAGTAAATTTCCCGATATTAAATTCTCAACCAGGTCTATACTAACTCATATACTACCACTTCACCTCCAAAGCTTTGTAGACGCAGCTCTTAACACAGCATTAGTGAACATACTAAGATTAGAAACTCCATTACCGAACTCTTTTTTGCTCCATATTTCTCATCCCAGCCAATCTATACGTATAACCCTGCCAAATGAAACCAACCTCCACCTCTTTAATAAGTTAACAAGGCTGTATCATCCTCACACGACAGAGTAACCATTGCACAACATTATTTACATAAGAGCACAATGAAGCCATGGGAACTGCTAATGAGGAACACTCGCGTTTAAAAACAATTTTTTAATTGACCAATTTCGTGCAACGTTTTTTTAATGTCAAAACGTATTGCGGCGTTTGCGACATTTTGTGACGTTTTGAGTGTCAAATGACAAAAAGAGTTTTTCTGGATGATTCATCGTTGATAGTCTTTGTAAATAGGCGATATAGGCTGCGACACGGGACGCCACGGGTTCGATCCACGAACAGAGACAAAATGTTTGTGAGATTCAAATTTTGAAGATCAGTAAATAAATGTAGTTTGGTTGCGTAAGTAACGGTGTATTTTTTTTAGTTAGTGAAACAACTGATGTGGATAAGTAGGAGTTGAGGGAGAGCTTTGCCCAACAGTGGGACAGTCTTGGTTAAAAAAAAAAAACCAAGTCATAATTTGATAATATGATATAAGAATCCGTTTGGACAGCAGTCCATATACCTACATATTATGATGTAAAATCCGCCGTACTCACCCACACAGGTATATAGCGTTAAGGTATCAGTTTAAATACATAATCTATGCAATCGCGATATTCATTCACAACGCTTAAAACCATTTGAGTATCTTTTAAGTGTTGAGTTTGAATATTATAACGTGTCAGTTAGCTTATTGACCAATTGTCATTTTAGTTAGCATTATAACCATACGTTTGTTAGCATCGCAATAAATAAACAAATGAAATGTACATTTTGTAAACATCCATTGTCACATAACATTCTACACAATAGATGAGTCGTAAAGCGCATTTAGCCGATGTAATGGTAATATGTTAACGCCGTAAACAAAAGGCGGTCGTAAAATTAAATTTAACATTTAGGTAATAAAGTAAATGTTAACATTTGGTGCGAGGAGGTATCGAAAGAAGGGTTTTAGGGCTTATTACGTAATTTAGGATTTGTAAAAATGCCTTTGTAGGTAATAATAATACCTATGTTTTTTCAAAGTTAACTTAAACCTCTGTATGCCTCTAGAAGCAAAATGTTAATTAAAGAATATTTCTCCCCGTGTCCCAAGCTCATACTGCATTATAATATTTAGACTTGGGACTTGTATGTGACTTTAGGAAGTAAATAATTATTACAGTTAAGGACTTACCAGCAAATCAGCTGCACTGGTTCGTGAAGAGACAAATTAAGATCTGAAAATAATAAAAAATATTAAAACATGACATTACAATATACTCCAAAGTACACTGTAAAGAAATATGTAAAATTCTCAACAGTTATGCGAATAGTTCTAACTCCACATAATATAAGTCTCATGTCGCGCGTCTCAGGAATTATGACAAGCTTTATTGGTTTCACCCAGACCTAACACAAGTATTTGTGGATCACATAATTGTCACAGTGTTGGTATCGAGTCTGCACGTTCACGAGTCACGGCCCATGGAAAAAATCTAGTATAAAAAAAAACAGCACTAAGCAGACAATTTTTGAAAGAGATTCACAGAAGCAATAATTCAGTAAACGATTACGTAAAGTATTTTTGAACGTCAAAGCCGTATGATACACTTCCTTGGCCTTTTCAATCTCGCTTTCTTATCAATAAATCATCGTAATGTATCGGCTGGCGCATCCAACACGAACCACTGTCACGAACATTTCTCCAAAGGTTAAGAATTACATCGAAATAATGTTAATGACCCATGATACATCGATTGTTTCATGTAATAGTTGGTAAGACATTAAATTTAAAAGTGGATTAATTTTGTACTGTTGGTGTATTCAAATTCATTGTGATAATATTATGATAATATTTGATATTATGATAATATTGAAATAAAACTATTTTTACGGATTTTATCGCGATTTGGTTTAATTTTTACATTTTTTAACTTCCCGACGTTTCGATTACTTTACAGCTTTCGTGGTCACGGGGCGGACTGAGGTATTAGTCATCCGCTCTGTGACTGTCACAATTAAACTACCCTTAATTTTCAATTATTAAATTAAAAAGTTAATTTAAAAAGTTAACTAGGTGTTGCGATCCGATCTACGCAGTAGGAGCTCACTGTGTCATGAGGTCTGGCAGCTGGTCTTTTGGGTTCCGATTTAATCAAATGTAGAATTGGATCCCATGATGGTGCAAGCTTCAAGCCATCTTCTCTATTGAAATTTGGATGTTTTTTAATTTCAATAGCCTCGCGAAACATCCTGGGTAGGAAGCGGTGTTCTTTAGCGAGGATTTGGGGCTTATCAAAACGAAGGTAATGCTTGGAGCCTTCTTCGATGTGTTCAGCAACTGCAGACTTCGTTGAGCGTCGGTGTTTGACGTCAGCTATGTGTTCTTTTACGCGGGTCCCTATGCTTCTCTTGGTTTGGCCGATATAAGAGAGGCCACAGTCACAATCTAATTTATATACGCCCGGTTCTTGCAAAGGTATATGACACTTGACAGGTGGTAGGAATTGACTAATCTTCTTGGGCGGCTTGAAGTATGTCTTAATGGAAGCACGCTTCAGGATGTAGCCAATCTTGTCTGTGACTCCTTTGATGTAAGGTAGTATAACCGGGGCCCGTTCAACTGTGGCTGGTTTCACTCGGTTTCTGTGACGGCGGCGTGGAATTTGGAGCTTGTTGTCTCGCAGTACCTGCTTGACGTGTTGCAGCTCAGTCGCCAGGTGTTTCTCGTCACAGATTCCTTGTGCTCTCTGAAACAAAGATTTACCCACGGTAGCTAACTGTTTCGGATGGTGGTGAGATTCACCGTTCAGATATTTATCTGTATGGGTCTTTTTTCTATACACGGTATGACCTAAGGACTGATCAGGATTACGGATTACTAAAACATCTAAGAAGGCAAGAGATTTATTATGTTCCAACTCCATAGTAAATTGAATTTTATTGTTAATGGAGTTGAGGTGATTTAAAAATGCAGTTACTTGGTTAGATGGTAAGATTGTGAAAGTATCATCTACGTACCGCTTGTAAAATCTTGGTGAG
Organism: Deilephila elpenor; assembly: GCA_949752805.1. Taxonomy (NCBI): domain Eukaryota; kingdom Metazoa; phylum Arthropoda; class Insecta; order Lepidoptera; family Sphingidae; genus Deilephila; species Deilephila elpenor. The sequence continues at coordinate 699,197 of OX457116.1, forward strand.
ACCGGGGCTGTACTAAGGGCTGTCTCCTCAAAGTCCTCCATGAAAATATCGGCAACTACAGGAGATACAGGTGAGCCCATAGCAACACCATCCATTTGTACATAGTATTGATTATTCCACAACATGTAGCCAGATGTGAGGCAATGTGAGGCAATGTAAAAATAGTTTTATTTCAATGTGTAACATTCGCGTAAATCTAAGAAACCATTATGATAATAGGTAATTTTGCCATTTTATGATCGTTTTAATTATGTTTATGTAATTTTAATACTGCCACGGTGGCGCAGTTGTACTACAATACGATTACAGCGCTGAGGTCTCGGGATCGAAACCCGGGTCGGGCAGTGATATTGAATTTTTTTGTATTCATTATCAGTTTGGAATTGGTCCCGATATGGCGATAGCATCGTCCCCTTACACATCGTGAAACATAACACACAAGTCAAAACCTGGGTGTCCTGGTAGCACCTCTGCCTACCCCTTCTGGGAAAAAGGTTTGATGTTTTTGTGTGTATACAGGCTCGATACATTGACTATAATTTTCGTTTTTATATGCGCCTTAGTCGAAACCGAATCTAAAATGCGACACTCATTCCTACCAATACCGAACTGGCATCCATCGAAACACTAATTTCCTATACGTCTCTTCATAGTTATTCTGAATTTCAGCGTTATCTTTCACAATAGGTAAAAGTTACAAAAACTTACAAGCATATTCCAAAATCTATTTTTAAGGAAATTGAAGCGTTATTGTGTAACAGGTGTTGCATATTCAACGCCTTACAATTACATGCAAATGCATATTTGCATATTTCATATGCGGTGGAATATTTTACGTAAAACTCCTTTCCTCTTCGTAGAAATTTCTGAAGATAAATTACTAGATAGTGGTGTGACATGACATATACAGGGTATATCAAGACCGCGACCGAAATCGAAGCCAGGTGGTAGTATTAATGACTTCAGACACAATGCAAGCAAAAATTTCGACAACTGTTTTTTAATTTTTTTACTTATCGTCGTATTTGGGTGATAAATACACAGTTTTCCTAAAATAATGATGTAGACCTCTTTATTTTTAAACACTCAATGGTACGTGAGGGTTTAAATTATTATTTTAACTCGGTATTTACCACCCAAACAAGACGATTTTTTAAAAAATAAAAAAATAAATATTTTTATCGTGTCTGTAACCACTAAAACTACCACCTGGCTTCGTTTTCGGTCGCAATCTTGATATACCCCGTATAATAATTGTACAATTTCATAGAATATTAATAAATAATTAATATTAATAGTATAAAGTATATATGCATGCGTAATAAATTGTGTAATCTATATTAGTTTTCAAGCTACTCTCGTGTTATTTTTATATGGTGTACATATAAATCTTTATATATCTACAAATATTCACATCTGTATCCTGCAGGGGTAGGCAGGAGCCACTAATTGCACTTACATTTTGTTAAGCTTATTTAAGATGAGATAAGGGATAAGCTTATCGTTATGCCGGTCACGAATTGGAGTCCAGAGCAACTGTAATGATTTTTTTTCCAATCGACAATATTACAGTTATAGTTTGATACTAGATTGCCTGAACTGGGAATCGAATCGATGACATCTCAATTTAAATATGTTCTTTTTTTCTTATTTACACTTTATACAATAAAACCGAACATGTTTATACATATTTATTTAAACGCCCTTACCTTGGAATTTCCACTCGAATTTAAAAATTCTTTCAGTCTATAATACTCAGATTTTCAATGAGTAATATGGGTTATTTAACAAAAGGCTACCCTTTAGCTAACCTTTAATATTTATACTGTTTATTAAGTCTTCGAAACTTTTCTAACCAGTGAGCTGGTGCAATGGTTTTGATACGTAATATTAAATATTGTTATAACCCAGAGGTCACTGCTTGTTGGCCAACTAGTATCTACCATATTATTTTCTTGGTCCATGCGTGTGCAATACACAATCTTGTGACGTGTTAGGAGTATATTATCTCCATTTGATTAAACATTTCTAAGAAAATGCTGCGTAATTTACAACGCATCATGCGATTTGTTTAAAGGAAATGTTATATTCATTATTTATAATAGTATTAACTTCACAACAACAAAGTCGCTAGACCTCGTCTACAATATTTTGGGGTGTGAATGCGTAGTTGTCAAAAAAATAAGAATAGTTTATCTCTCTTCACACTTTATTGCATTGGACGTGTAATATTATAAGATTACTTATAAATTATAAGATTATAAGATTATTAATAAATTATAAGATTATAAGATTACTAATTAAGTATAAATGCTTTGTTGTTTATTTTATAAAACATATCAAGCAATGCTATTTTTAAATTTTATTTGTAGTTCCAAATTTCACCACACGCCAATATAACTTAGACAGACGGTACATTGCATCTGATAATGCGTGTTATGTAAATAGAGTATCCTGGGGCGACTCATTATCCCTCATCGATCAACGCAGTATGCCTGCTCAAAACTGGATCTTACAGCCTGAACAAGACATATCCTGACACAATAAGACCTCGATCATGGTGGTCACCGACGAGACATGGACATCACTACATAGATGCTCTACTAAACTGCACAGCACTTCCCACGGGTCATTGTAATTTGTCGTGTCAATAAAAACAATCATCAGAATTGCTTGAGTAATCAGCACGGAGCAGAAAACATCAGAATAAATGATATTCGTGTTATTATTACGAATATTAGGCGCCAATAAAAACCAATACCTCAATGAGCGTTTTATACGTTTATGATTAGTGATTTCTTGGAAGCTGAGTAATTTAGGATACTTTGGCGTGCTCCTATCATTTTCTGTTAAGGGATATTGAGAAATATTTTGCAAATAAGACTAAGTATCTAAATATTATGTGCAAATGTTGATTATACGATCATCTGACATAATAAGCTTTTTGTTTTATAGAATGAAGGTTTACAATTGGTTTATAATGCCATATCATGATCTAGCAGATACACGTAGGACGTATTTGATTGTAAGTAGGAATGTTGGATACATTTATTTAATTTAAACAAGTGGCTACCAAGGGTGATAGCTATCGGAAAATTATTAATTAATACATTGTTTCGCAATCACAAAATATCTGGACCTCTATAATTATGACACGAAGGTCGATGGGATCCCATTGTAATCCAAAATTCATAGCACATCAAAACGTCAAATGTTCACATCAGACAGTTGTTTTGCGTTGAGTGTAAAAATATACCTCCAAGTGTCCTGATTTCGTGTCACAGTCTCGAGGTGCTAAGTCGTGTGTCATCTATACGTAGATTTATCGAAGCGTATAAAAGTCGCCGCAAAAGGTTCCGTGGTGTTGTAACAACTTCTATTGAATATGAGTTACGACAAAAAACGGCTAAGTTCCTTTTTATATCTAAGAGTGTTGCATTTTGGTTTTCGTCCTGAAGGTATCCGGATACAATTCGACATATTTAGAGGGCTAAAGATAAGTAACTAACTAGAACTAAGGCTAACCGCCTCTTAATCATGAACTAGAACCGTGTTCAACAAAGGAACGTATAGTAAGGGCTCATATACATTAGCAGCATTGGACTAGGACGCAAGGTATTAGGTATTTAGGCTCTTAGTGCTCAGTCGTCTGTCCTCGCTGGGTATTATGTCCTTTCAACACGAACACAAGTGTTTAAACACTGCTGCTTGGCGGTAGAAATAAATAAATACACCCATCAGCCACGTACATAGTTCTGACCCCACACTATGATCAAGTGTCGTGTCGTGGGTATCAGGAACTACGAGATACTTTTTGATCTCACAAATACCCAGACTTAAAACAAATACCTGTGCACACAAATATTTGTTTCGGTGCGGGGATCGAACCAACTGCGCCACGGAGACTGACAAAAGAAGACATAGCAACGGTAGAAAAAAGGCGCAACGGTGGCTCTTTTTAGATTTTGCTGTTTTTTGCATAGAAGTGAACGTCCTATAGTAGTCGCCATAGAAATCTCTGTCACTATGTTTACAAATGTATTGACGTATTAAACACTAACACACTAACCCGCCTTTGCTTACGTAAGCATCTGATGAGCGCAGCCACAATACCCACTCAACGCTCAATGGGCTTGCGATGTTTATTGCCGACGCTCGGGTGAACAAACCGACACTTACATTTATTTATGTTGCTAAGGTTGTTCATGTTGTTTTTCGCCGATAAAAATAAATTACATACATAACTCGGACCCCCTCCTCCAAATTCATGTAATGTAATGTAATATGGTTGTCTGGAAGAGATTGCTCTTAGCGGTAAGACCGCCAGTTTTTCACTATTTGTGAGGTTTCTCTGTTATTTTTTTTATAAACAAATAATGTATACACCCAACAGTCACATACATAGTTCTGACCCAACATTAACATCGAGTCTTGTGTCGGTTTCAGAAACTACGAGAGACTTTTCGGTCCCACAAACACCCAGACCCGAAACAAACACCCGTGGATCACAGTTCACACAAACATTTGTTATCGGTAACGCGGCTGCCGATTCGATGGTCGTGGATTTGAATCCCAAAACAAACTGAATTTTCGGAGTTATGTTTTATTTACCACACACTTTGTGAGTCGTAAAGAAACCTGCATACCATAGAGACCTTTATGAGATCTTCTATGGTGCGTGAAGTCCACCTATCCACATTAGACCAGCATGGTGGACTATGGCCAACCCATCTTAATACTAATCTGAGTTGGGCGATTATGAGCTGATGCAGGCGAAAATCGACGAAGCGAAAGCTGTTGCCATAGCGGAAATCTATATACCTATAGTCTGTCTCCACCTGATGTACATAAGCGTGAATATGTATGGTATGCTTAGTGTCCGAAACATCAAGATATAAAAACGACAATAGTAACTTTCATGCGATGTCGACGGACTCTGTGTGACAGCACACGCGGCGCTTTCTACCGAATAACAAACATTATTGCAATTAATATATCAACGTTATACGTTATCCAATAACTGCTTCCTTAGATATCTTTATTTTCATTATCGCTTTTTACATTTTTAATGTGGAATGTACGCGACAGCTTTGTCAAAACATGTTGTCAAAACTCAGACTACGGTAGAGACATGAAAGGTTGGGGCAAAAAATTGTATAGCTATTTTGTTCAATGTTTTTTTTTATAATATATATTCATAAACTAATACGTTTTGCCTCCTTTAAGATAGATATGTTATTTAATTAATCATACTAGGCATTGCTAAACTTGGTACACTTTAAAAATGAAAAATGATAATAAAAATATATATTTGAATCCATTAAAATGTTTAACATTATTTAGATTCAGTCTTTTTTGATCTACCACCCGGTTCGGAAAGCGGATTTCACTAGAGAAGAACGGGCAAAGAACTCTAGTGTTGCTCTTTTCAAAACCAGTTTACAATATAGTGATTATTACAAAAGTTACAAGTTGGTTTAAATCAGAACAGTTTATTAAAAAATTGCTATAATTTGCAAAGTTCTTGTGGATATTCCCCGAAATATAAGTAATTTTGTCTCCGAAGACTCTAATGTATAGACTAAAATCTCGATATTATTCTACCCATAGTAGATTTCTATTAATTAAAAATATATTATTATGTAAAATCAAGATACATGGACTCATACTACCTCGATATGCCATAGGCATGACCTTATTAATGTAGTTTATATCTTTCCCATAATTTGCAGGTTTCAGGCTTAAACTTAACGTTCGTAATACATCATAAAGATTCCATTAAACTGATGAACGTCATTAAAGGGAACATCTTATAAGGCGCATAAAACCGCAAAGTATGAGTTGCGACACGCAACTACGCGATGCCGACAAAATCTTAAACGTTGTTAAATTGACATCATTAATGCAGGGACGATTACCTTGTTACATGGTAACGTTACACCTGCTGTGTCTAGGTGGACTTTGGTCTAGGTCTCAAGTAAAAATATTAAAAAGGATTGAAATACATTTATTTCTCATCGGTCACTGGAAATTTACAACCCTGAAACTACAGTAATATATGTGTCTTGTATCGTACACAATGGAGGGACATATAAATCCCACAGCACACAAGACATTTTACAAGTTGTCTGGACCTTGAACCGTGAGGTTCTGTGTTTGAATCCTAGGTTAGGAAATCCACTTTTATCGATGATAATCAGTAGTAATCAGTAGTAACTTGATGAAGTTACTTAGATTAGAATTTGTACCCGGCGTATCGACGAACTATAGGTACCGTAGGCGATATTTCTACCAACCCCTTCAAGGTAACAACCGCGAGTTCATACGCGCTAAGTTTTACCATATTTCTATAAAGTTGGCGTATAACGACCTTATTCATGGACAGTTTTAAAACCTATTTTAGTTATCGAATGTTTTGTCTTGTTCGCTCAATTTGAATTTAAAAGTCGTTCGAAAGGGACAAAACATTTAATAAGAAATAATAATGAATACACCCAACAGTCACATACATAGTCCTGACCCCACACTAAGATCGAATCTTGTGTCGTGGGTATCAGGAACTACGAGAGACTTTTTCGGTTTCACAAACACCCATACCCGAAACAAATACCTGTGGATCACACAAATATTTGTTTCGGTGCGGAGATCGAACCCGCAAATAAATAGGTTTTAAAACTGTCTATAAATAAGGCCGTAAGTAGACATATGTATACACGTGCATGTGGAGTTAATTTCGCTGGCGCATTATCGCACATCAGCTGTATAAAAAGCGACGGTGACCGCTGCGTGCCGCGCTACAAGAGAAAGGTATGATGTATGGCTGATGGCTCCGGCTTATTTGAAAACAACTGTAATTCATTGCATAAGGGGATGGTATATATTTTAGTATTTGGTTTATTTAATTTTAAGTAATTTAAACAAATTTACATATAGATAAATAAATACATCCAGACGCATACATAGTTCTGAATTCAAAAATTAGTGTTGGTGAGTGTCGTAAGAAGTTTTTGCTAGTACAAGGGATTTAAAATAAAGTAGTGTGTTAAGATGGGACTAAGATAAATTCATAGCATCTGCCTAACCCTAGGGAATGCAAGCGTGTTGTTTATTTAATTATATAACGCATGTATGACTTAGTTAGCGATCCAGGGCAATGGTAATTATTGCAAACATGCGGCATTGGCAGGCTGAAAAAATTTTTTTTGGCTTCCCCTGGGGTACAAGAAGGGTATTACTGCCTGTCCTTTCATAAAAAGAGGACACTTGCCACAGTTTAGTAAATAGATAAATAAATACATCCAAATAAATAAAAAGATAAATCATACTTTTACTTTACAGTAAAATATTGACAGGAAACATGCATGTAATTATTTTAACAATTTCCTTTATTCTACGCAGTCTGTGGAAATCGTGGTTAGTTCCGATACATGTTATAATTAATGACTTACTTTTTATGGGATAGTAATAATGTTTTTATAGTCACAACATAATTTAGTTTATTGCAGGGTTGGGACTACTCGAGGCCATGTTGGCCTCCCTCCGCAGGACCGCCGTGGAGGAGTGGCGTTCCAGGCTGGTGAACCCTAGTGCTGGTACGAGGACCGTCGCGGCAGTGCGACCTGTCCTCGAGCAGTGGCTGGACAGGCGCCACGGTGCGCCGACATACCGGCTGACGCAGGTGCTCACCGGGCACGGCTGCTTCGGCGCGTACCTGTGTCGCATAGCCGGAGCCGAGGAGTCCGCCGTGTGCCACCATTGTGGCAACTGCCGTGAGGACACGGCCCAGCACACGCTGGAAGAGTTCCCAGCCTGGGACGAGGAGCGCAGCGCTCTCGTCGCGGTGGTGGGAAGCGACCTTTCGCTGCCGGCCGTGGTCGCCGCCATGGTCGGCAGCCGGAGTTCGTGGCGAGCCATGCTCTCCTTCTGCGAACGTGTCATGTCGCAGAAGGAGAGCGCCGAGCGGGATCGGGAGCAGACCGATCCCGCTCGTCGCCACAGGAGACGTAGGAGGCGCCGGGACGCCAACTAACCCGGCGCCGCAGAGGCCACGCGGGGCCGCCGTCCCTACCTTGGCGGTCCCCGAGACGTGACGCAACACGCGTCTGTTGCCGCGTCGCTAAGCGACGGTGCACAAAGAGGCGGTCCTGGCGCGTCTGTTAAACGGTATCCCGGGGCCGTCTCTCAAGTGCACCGATGGTGGCCGACGCGGGGTTTTTAGTCGGTATTTCGGCGCGTAGAATCACGGTAGGGACCCGACCCAGCGGCCGCCCGTCCACATCACGGGCGGCACAACATCTCGCTGGGCTCGGAAGGCGCCGGTGAGTCCGACACACCCTCGCCCCTTCGGGGGTGGGATGGTCCGTAAAGGGATTTTCCCCGCGAGAAGAAAAAAAAAAAAAGGGTTGGGACTACATGTTCAACTGCCTTCGTGGCCCAGTTGGTTAATGAACGCTGGCTGATAAACGAGAAATTGTTGGTCGTTCTCCCACCAAGATAAATGTTTTTTTTTTTAATTTATTAATAACCAAAGAATAAACTTATAATCTACATAAATGTCCTGCAAAACTATACAAACAGTTTGACTGCAGGATCAATTTATACATTTATACATCTAGTGAATAATTATACATACATTGTGTTTATAAATATCTGTATTGGGACTGGGTGTGATGAGAGAGAAAAGTCTCTCTTAGTTCCTGATACTTAGGACACATAATTTTATACATACATAAACTCACGCCTTTATCCCAGAAGGGGTAGGCAGAGGTGCCACCAGGACACCCACATTTCGCCTGGTATGTTCCGTCCCACGATGTGATAGGGGGCGAGCCTATCGCCATAAGAGCACAAATTCCTAACTCCGGGCTGATAATAAGAAGAAATACCCAATATCACTTTGCCCGACCCGCGAATCGAGCCCGAGACCTCAGCTTTGCAACCATACCGTAGTACAACTACGCCACCGAGGCAGTCACATAATTTTATATCTTACTAAAGATAAAGATAAATACTACGTGTGTATTTGTTCGGTGTATTTATTTATAGATCGTCATAGTAATTGTGATCTAGACACCTAGACTTATATATCACCAATATCATAATGATTTAGTAATCTTGTAAAATCGTACTTATGAGTAAGGCTATGACTAAGTTACTCAAAATGAGTAAAACACTTTATGTTATAAAATAAGTCAACTATATCTTAATGTTATGTTACTAAACCTAATGACTAGACTTACGATGTTATTTCGTAATAATTTACGATAGTGATTCATGGAGGCAAAGGGAATGAATACTTTTTGGAACAAATGGAATAATTCAATTTGACCTAAAACAAAACAATAACCAATGACTAAACAATACTGAAGATATTAAACCGATTATAAACTGCAAATAGTTTTTATTTTAAGGCCAAGAAGTCTAAGCATATTGTAATAAAAATAATTGGTTTGACTACCTGAATTAACATGTTATCTAATAGGTTAATCGTTCAAATAAGCGAATAAATAAAAATAAACTGAATTACAACCATGCCAGATAACCGACCGAATTAAAAAGCTATTTTTGTTTACTTCCAATACTGGGAGAATTGTTTCAACTTGCTAGACTTTCTCACCGTTGGATACTCTGATTTGGGTTGCATGGGTTCTCTGGTATGGGCCTGTAGAGGGCATGGATAAAAGGCGATTAACAAAACAGATTTATAAGGCGAGTGTGATCGGAAGAGTCGGTAGGGGCCGACCCCAACGGACCATACTCAACCAGATCGACGGCACCTTAGGCCAGGTTAGAAGTACCCTGAACCGACGAGAATGCATGAAGAAATTGATGAAAGTAGACGAAGCGAAAGTAGTTTGCCAATATCGAGCAAAGTGAAGATCTATAATCGCTGCCTACCCCTACAATGGGGAACAGGCGTGACGTTTACATAAACGTTAAATACATATATATGTCTTTAAACATTCTCATTGAAATAATAGCATTTATAGTGCCTTTTCATTTGGTCAAGTAATGTACATTCTACTATAACCTTGCGGATTAGTGATGCGTGTTTATCTGTATTGGGAGCGTTGCGACGCGCCGCGACGGAAACCGGCCGCGTAGCCGTGACCTTACGCGCAGAGCACATTGAGACAGATAAAGCTTACTAAATTAAGAAATGTGGCGCCGGATTAAAGCTTGTGATACTTTGGGTGCTTTTTTACGAAATAAGATTGTCCGTTAGCCTATTTAAATTTGTTTTTCCACACGCATTTTGCTGGTTTTACTTACCAAGTATTAGTGTTTTAGAACTGTTGTGTTCCGAAAGGACTTTGTTCCCAGTAAAGTTATTGCTCATTACGAGACTTATCATTGAATGTCCTGGGGTGACGGGTGTAGTGCAATAATAACTACTATGATACTTAGTAATAATGACTTCTGAGTAGGGTTATTTCCATGATCAGGCAGGACGTCAACATCTGCGATCTGCGGTTGATGAGCTACTCGTCGCTTAAACAAAGTTGATTGTAAAATAAAATCGCAAAAAACGATATGGGTATGCACACATCACAGCCCATGACGAATCCAGTGCGAAGTTTATACATCTAATATTTCAAACATCATTAGCCCAGTGTTGCTTGTTTTTGTACATATTAACGCTAGAAAAAATAAGTTTTAAATACAAATTGATAATACTTATTAAGCCTTCGCAAACAGTAGTACGAACAGTGTAGTGGTACGAACCGGGCGCGCAATGTGAAATGTCAAAGAAAATTGACCCGAACATCCTCGATGCAATTGAAATTCTATTTATTCACTGATAAAGTTTATTTTCAATGATTTTAGTTGATTATTAGCAAGTTATTAGAGCAATGCAGTGAAAATTACGACAGGTGATTGAAAACGCAGGCATTAGGTTAAATAATGATGATGCGTTATTTCGTAATTGTTAATTCATTGGCGTACAATGTAAATACATATGTATGAACATATGCATGGTTATGCCAGTTAAATTGAAATTTTGGAAATAGATGAAAAATTCATTGAAATCAAGCGATGGATACTATTTTCAGCTAATATAGTAAGTGACTAAAATCAAGCCCATCATTTTTGCCATTTTTATTTTCTTTTTTGCATTTATAAGCTCAAACGAAACGGGGTAATGGCGAATTAGTAACCGTTAATATTATCTTAGACTATATTTAACGATTTATATTTAGTGTCATTGATATTTTATCAAATGAAAATCGTATATTGTTACTTTAGGTAGAGATATTTCAGCATGAATTATTAATCGTACAAACCACTAATAGAGCTAAAGTATTATGTAGGATCCATTGACCTCTTCATAACATTAAAATGATTAATATGCTAACACCGCAGTAAATTCAAACAATAATCTCTGCACACAACATTAACCTGCGTATCGAGCGCGTTCCGTTTTACGCTGCACCACATTCTCCTCTCACACGAATCTCCATAATTATTTACAAAATGCATAAACTTACATAACAGTAATAATTAATAGCCATAAAACAGATGCATCTGGAAAATGGTGCATAAAATTTAATTGTCCACGACCGACGGAACATACATTAGTTGTGCGATTAAAAAATCTTGCGTAATACGGAACGGAATTAATTTGTCTACTTGGGAAGTCAACATGATTTTTTCGGATTTTATTGGGTTTTTATAACAGTGAGCTAGATTATTATATGATTATTATATGCTTTCGAGAGTAATTGCATTTTCAAAATAATATAAAATTAATTTTTAAAGAATTCAAATAATATAATATGTAAATTGTATTTAGTAAACAAGTATGACCTTCATTGATAAGTAAAAGCTTGTGAACAACATTTTAGGTTCTGTTTTCAATATCCCCAATGTGCTCATTTAGCTTTTTGGTCATTCGTATGTGCTACTTACACCTAGTTACCACTCTCGATTGTGGAAGAGACCCATAATAACCTCCAGTGGGATGTATATGGGCTGATACTGTAACCTGCTAGTTTCTTTAAAAATTAGCTTAAGATAAAAAATCATCATTTAAACTAATATTATAACAGGAAAGATTTAATTATATTTATTTGCATTGAATAGACTTGGAAACTACTGGACCGATTTGAAAAATTCTGTCACGATTAGAATCCTACATTATCCCTAATGAACATAGCCTATAGATTATTTTCAAAAGTGTACCTGAACCGGGTAGAGCCGTGCCGGGCCGCTACTATTTAATATGGCGATAAAGACAACACTTAGCCTGTGTCGGCCATAGTAGTCGTCCATATTATTATAATTCTCTGAAATTGCTAGAAAATCAACTTATTTCGGCCATGAATGGAACTGCCATTATCTTCAAAATGAATGCTATACCATTAGTGCAGCGCAAAATGTTTACTATAACTGCAAAACAAAGTATTTTGATCGTATCTGCATTCTGTAACATTGAAAACTATACGTTTGACCCTAATTATGTTAAAAACAAACTTGCCGTCTCATTCACTCATTATATGTGCGAGAGGGTCGACAATACCCCATCTAACAAGAGTGACAAAGACAAAACATGCCACCCAAAAGTCTAATCGATTTTAAATAACCTTAAACAATCTGTACAGATGCACGCACATTGCGCAACGGCGCGGCGTTGCAGTCGAACTGTGACCCGCGCGTGTACCTGTGTGCGTGACTGTACTTATGTAAATATTAGATTTTTGCTACGTGATGTAAGCTAGAGTTGTGAATGTTCACATGGCGAGTGAATCTGTAACATTCTTTGGTAATAAGTTGTCTCGTTAGCGCTGAGAATTTGACAAGCTGTGAGCTTAAAAATATTATTTGTTTCGAACAACTAATTATTGTTTCGAGTTTCATTGTTGTATATATTATGTAGTGTGGCAGCGGCATTATATTATTTACTGTTAATTATTATTTAAAATTAAATTATTGTCAAAAATATGGTGTTTAAAAATGCTTTCTTTTGCCATAATTAGTTTAGTAATTCCTAAGGCTGGAGTTCGATTTCTAGATTCGATTAGGAAGACATGATCTAGTATAGAATATTTTTTTATTTTAAAACGATCGACGGTAATCACCAGCAATCTAATAATCTAATTTAAAACTTGCATTCAAACGACTTACTGACCCCAGGTATTGACATAACTGCATGAACAAAAAGAGCCGTAAAACATCACCAATCTTGATAATGAAGTTATACAAGTTGTCGAATTGTAAAACAACAGTTCGCATGCGGATAATATATCTTTCACCAATTACTTACCGCGCCAGCACCGGAACAGTTATGTCATCATTTATTTTGTTACATTACGATGTAATTATTTATATTATTGAGATGTTCTTTGAGGTTTTTAAATACTTTCCATTGTTAGATTCTCTATTATATTGGCAACCTCCGTGGCGCAGTTGGTGAGACGCCGGCTGTGAAACGAGAGGCCGGGGATTCGATCCCCACACCGAGAAAAATGTTTGTGTGAACCACGAGTATTTTTTTCGGGTATGGGTGTTTGTGAGACCGAAAAGTCTCTCGTAGTTCCTGATACCCACGACACAAGACTCGAACTTAGTGTGGGGTCAAAACTCAAGATTATGTATGTGACTGTTATGTGTATTTATTTATTATTTTATTTATAACTTCAATGTAACATCACCAACTACCCTCAGCGTAATCCTGGATAATTGCTGCATTTTATGTGGTAAATCCTAGTGCAGTTCAGACTATGTGATGAATAAGTTGAATAGGCAGAGAGAGCACTACTGTCTTATAGTAAATTGAAGTGTTTTCGTTTTTAATGAAAATGCTGAAGGTCCGAAAAACCTTATATCCCCATTTGGTCCTTATCCATTAGAAAATACTACGATATCTGCATATTTTCTTTTGTGTTCATCATTCCTCAAATTTAATTTTTTTTTGCCACTTTACTGATATAAATAAACACTTGTCACCACTGTACAATATCTTGCCTGCGCTTATCATTTGATTACCATCCATAGTCCACCCTTTGTTAGAATATCCATTTCAAAATCTCCCTAGTATTGGTAGTTTCGTCACCGCTCGCCCAACGCCGATCGGTCGTGAAGATAACTTTCGAAGGTTAAATGTCATCAGGTTTAATAAAAGCAATTATCCACTTACCCATCCGCTCTCAACGCATTTTGCTTTTGAAATTTTGTCGTTAAAAATTGCATAGAAATTTTCGTTTGCGTGGTCTTTTGGGCCCTACACGCAATTTATAAGTACTTTGGATGGTTAGATATAATTGTTGTGTTTTGTCGTAGTCCTATTAGCAATAATAGTGATTAGAGGTAATATGTTGAAATGTCTTATTTAAGCAATTCATTGGTTATAAAAATTACAACTTTGAGATTACATTTTATATGTTCAGAAATTCAATATTGTGTAAAAATATCACAACAAATACTATGTTTTAGAATTCTCTCTCTTTTCACCTAAGGAAGCCCAAAAATTAATATATTCACACGTATAATATTAACTTTCTCCAACACAATCTATTAAGACCTACTCCATTCCTATAAAATCGTTGCAAAATAATCCAGTAATATCTATTCATAGGACACAAAAGCGATGCGTAACACAAGCTCTAATGGCGACCATATTGCGGTGGCGAAGAATGGACAACTTCATCCAAAGGTCGAAGCACCCTCTTAAATAAACACAATTATTACGAAACGCATGTTAGGTACAATTCAGGAGCGCAGAGTTTCATTTTGACAGAGATCAAATATTTATTAGTGATTTTGTAAATTTACATACACACACAAACTCACGCCTATTTCTTAGAAGGGGTAGGCAGAGGTGCTACCAGGACACCCATATTTTGCCTTGAATGTTCCGTCGCACTGTGTGATAGGGTGCGAGGATATCGCCATATCGGGCACAAATTTCTGACTCCGGGCTGATAATGAATAGAAAAATCCCATATCACTTTGCCCGACCCAAGGTTGTACCGTAGTACAACCACGCCACCCAAGGCAGTCCCATATTGTAAGTTCATATTGTGTGATGTTTGTTGATGAAGTTATCAATGATTATATTACTTGTATCAAATGTTTTTCAAGTTAAATTACTGTAAAATCATTACTACTAAGACTGGGAAAATGCATAAGGCAAAGGTTGTCCCCACGTCCTATTACATATTAAAAAAAACATAGCAAGTGCCACCTATAAAATAATTTTATGAGTAACTTTAATACGGTGGGTATGTTCCATTGTTATATTAAAATATTAACCCCGCTACATCTCGAAACTTGCGCGTTGCATTACCACAAAAGCTTTCGCAACTCGCTTTACATTCCATAAACAATTCAGCATTCAAGGTAGCTAATGAGCATCCATATAGTTAATAAAAAACAAGAACATTCTACTTATTGTCTTATATTGAGAAACAGAGCGAAATTCGATGCATGGATTTCAATTGCTTATTTTTTTTATATACTTCAGGAGTGCTAACTCTACTTTTCAAATAGAATGGCTATTATATTACAGTTACTTAAAATACACATATATAGGTATTAAACTATATAATTTTTTATATATATATATATATATTTTTTTTTTTTTTTTTTTGAGAAGCAATGGATCGGTAATAAGTGCGCAATATTTTTCTTAAAATAAATTTATAGCATGTGAAGTAAGACATGATATGTTTCTGAATTTCTGGCTGGGTAAACTTATAAGATGAAATATAAAAATCATTTATATTTCATCTTATAAGTGTTTTTGTATATCTTTAATGTATGTACGGTTTTTGTAATTTTGTAAATAAACACAAACGACATATAATTTCGCTAAACGTTGACAAGTTATGCAGCACGTCGCGTCTGCATCGAGATTATATAAACAAACGCTCACTCTGCATTAAACCCTTATTAGATGTGACATAATGAAGCACCAATTTCCTGCATTATAATAATATAATTCCATTTGGCCTGGAAGTAGTTGCTTTTATACGTTGGAGGTTGTGAGTTCCACCTCATAGTTAAATATTTAAATAAATTATATTACACCACATCAAAGTTTTTATAAAAAAAAATGATTAAGAAGCTATCACATGTAAGGCAAAATTTAAAATAAGAAGTGTTGAATATGAAATTACGTAGCACTCGAGTAGCGCAGTACAAAAGACTTCAACGCGCACCATCTTTTGTGTCCATAATTTGATATTGGGGTTATCGTATCACAATATCTTTTATTTATTATCAAGTGGAGATAAACTAAGTTCGTGTTATAGTCTAAATGACCTTGTGTCGTTTTATGATGGCAATAAAAGTAAGTCGTGGCTTTTGACCTGCACGATGCATTTGGAATTTTATATTATTTATTATATTACTAAGAAGTAAAACATTGGTTTAAATTCATATGAAAACAAAAGCTACTAATTACGTGGGATTATTTATATGACCCAATTTACTCTTGATTCCATTTTTCATATTTTGTCCAATGCTCATAAAAAACTTATACTTTTTATTTTGTCATATTTTTCCTATTAAATCATTTAAACTTTAACCTTAAAGCATCCTCCTCAAACCTAATATTTATTTTTTGTTAATTAAATCAGCCAACTAATCTACAGTACTGATTTATCAAGTCACAATGAAAAAACAAAATGCGCTAAAATAGGTAAAAACTCGTTAAGTTAGGCGCAAAAAAGCAGCGAACTTAGCGTCGTATTAAGGACATGAGAACATTTGGTGAAGGCGCGATTGTGACCGCGCCGCGCAAACGACACGCGCCAGGGACGGAACCAGAGACGGGCAGCGTCACTGCCCTCTAATTAACTAAATAGCCGAATGCCAACCTGCTCAAGGCCAGTGTGGTGAACTATAAAGCCTTTAGCCTAACCCCTCCCAATCGTATTCTCGACAGTAGAGGACGCCCGTGCCCTGCAGTGGGGTGTATATGGGCTGATACACGATACACGCGCTGATTAATATAATATAGCTTACTAAATATATTTAAGTGAGGCAATAAACTGGGGTAACAAAGGACGACAGTTATACAGATTGTAAATTTGGGTTCGTGTTTGTTAATTCGGTGAAAAATTAACCGCCATATTGATAATAATTAATGCAATGAAGAAAAAAATTCCTTTACACTGTTTTTGCGCTCCCATTTTTGGGCATGGGCTGCCCTTACAAATATAAGGACTTTAAAATTTTCGAGGAATACCTTACGAGTGTACATTTTCTTCATTTTTTTTAATGAGGGTGATAAATTAGTTATAAGTGTTACGAATAACATAAACTAATGAATCTCTGTATTTTTTGTTATGATTAAAATTGGGACTGATATTATACACATATTGACATTACGGTAGTAAACCAAAATATACCACATCACAATGATATTTGCCTTCGTTACAATGCTGCGTCACCGAAAATAGAAATGTCAGTAGCCGGAACAGACATTTCCTACTGGTCCTACAACCTCATTGAAATCATGTTGTTTACAAATAAATGTACACAAATAAATACAATAACTATATCGAACTTGGCGAGTGTATTTATAAAACAAAGGTCGCCAACAAAATATAAGCCTGTCTTTTTACATATATAAACTCACGCCTTTTTCCAGAAGGGGTAAGCAGAGGTTCTCCTTGTAGTAACCAGGACACCCACGATTTGGCCTTGTCTGTTCCGTTCTACGATGCGATAGGGGGCGAGTCTATCGCCATATCAGGCAATAATTCCATATTCCGGGTTGATGATGAATAGAAAAATCCAATATCACTTTGCCCAATCCAGGATTCGTACCCGAGACCTCAGGCTTGCAACCGTTTAAAACTACGCCACGGTTTTTTTATTTATCAAAAATATTCAGTATGAATATCTTTTATCGTGGGTGTTGATAAGCTATTTAAGATAAAGCTTACAACTTTAAATGTTAGATTTGCTCTACTGTATAAGCAATATTGAGTGGAATTAGACAATGCTTACAACAAGAATACATTGTATCCGACAGTATTTTATTCCATGTATTTTATGTTATAGGGGGCAAACGAGCATTCGGTTCACCTGATGGTAAGTGAAAATTTGCAACACCATAGGGCATGGAGATGATGTGTGATGATCATGTGTTATCATCATAAGGCTGAACATAATTTATCAGGCTTCAAGCTTGTCAGCCTAGTATTAGTAGTAATTCCACTGAATCCGGACAATTCCTGTGATAATACAGACGCCCAGTTAAACAAACAAGATTATCCTTAAAACACAAAATATATCTAGGTTGTATAAACAAGGTTACAATACAAATACTAATGAATATATTATGTATCACTCACCTAAATCAGCGCGTTCACACAGAGCGCACAACAAACGCAGTTACCTCACTTGTCACACGAAATATTAAATAATCACTTTTACTGTATGTTGTACTTTCAAAACTATTGCTTAATGTGCTGAAAACAAAAACAGAGGCTTAGCTAATTATAGTCGACTTTAGACAAAAATAAACTGTTATCTTTAATCAAAACTTTTAGAATCTCTTTGAAATAAAACAATGAAATTTATATTATAATTATATTTAGTATAATTATAATTGTCTTCTTTAACCAAACGAAATAAATTTTACATTTTTTCATAACTTTGGGCGTAATTTTAAACTTCTTCATAATTAGTTTTCGAAAGTCCTTTACTTTAAAGTTTACTATTGGAAAAAAAATCCACCATGGCCAAACTACATGAACTTAAATAAATTCGAAAGCTCGATGATGTCAAGAAGCTCGGTCATTAATATTAGTTCGGATAATCCGTATTCCTTATTAATTAATTTTAGGCTTTACGTTTAAGCACTAAGAATTATATTTGCTTGCGTTTATATAAGATTAGGATTTACTGCTCCACTACTAGCTATAAATGGGCAGACCTAGATCCAAGGATTATGGCTTTGTATGATATGTTTATTTATGCAAGGATAACTTATGAAGTATACAAAAAGGTAACTTATTAACTTGACCTAAAACTTCACTGCTAATACATAGTCATTTAGATAAAAAAAGGGTTTCTAATAAATTGTTGTAAACAAGATCGAAGATCACTCTTCGTTTGACTATTTATAAGCAAATAAATTCATCCAACAGTCACGTGCATATTCCTGACCCCACACTTAGATTGAGTCTTGTGTCGTGGATATCAGGAACTATTAGATACTTTTCGGTCTCACAAATACCTAGACCCGAAACAAATACCTGTCGATCACACAAATATTTGTAGCGGTGCGGGGATCGAACTCGCGGCCTCACAGTTTCACAACAGGCGTCTAACCAACTGCGCCACGAAAACGGTCATTTTATGTAATTTTATTTAATAACTTTTTCTTCCCTATTCATAGCCAGTATTAAACCTCCACCATACTAAATGCATAAATCTATGTATGGAAAAATCGTTAAAACAAAACAAAACACACCCGTATTACAACCATGCACCATCAAAATGCAACTAAATTAATAATGCAATTGTATTAAAACACGAATAAAAAAATGTAGAGCCAATAAATCTAAACCAGTAATAGAGCACAAGAAGAGCAAAAATTAACACTCGAAACGATTCACGAATAAAGGCATACTCTATATTCCATTCACTGGGATTGTTTACGTGAAATGTAGCGTCGCGGGTCGCTGCATCTATTTTGACGGTAGAGTTCTACGCTTGCTCTATATTATAATAATTTCGTAACGACTATAAAACTGTATTAAGAGCCATTAAGATCATTTGCGTGGCTAAGTACTTGCTCAGTGCATAATGTCTATTGAAATTATAATTATAATAGAAATTTATATCCAAAGAATTATAATTTAATAAATAAGTGAAATATTTTAAGAACCTTGTACATTTGCAAGGTTTTGAAAAGTTGTGTTAATTAAAACCAAGTTATTTTAATAACTTTCCCTTTCTGATAATTTGAATGACGCGAGTCGAATAGGGTAAGTGTGATAGTAATGGGTCATCCTTTATTTATATTTTTTTCACCATTAGGGACTTGGTAAAAAATAAAAGTAAGAAACTGAAAACGTACCTAACACAATTATTTAAAATGTAAAGGTTTGCTTTCACTACTCTGAAACATGATCTTGAGAATAATGATACCGTTCACCCTATCTGACGTCATACTGCAGATTTACATACATTATTTTGAGCTTCATTTTTAGTCACAATGTTCCCGAGTAAGTTTAAGATATTTTGATACCAATAAAATATAAAAATACCTTTGTAAGATAGTAATTTTATTTGCATAATAAAATAAAAAACGGTGTGAACAATTACTTTTTTCCGTGTTATTGAAGCGTTTGAAGTGTGACATGCGATATAGACGCTGTGCGTTTCCGTAAGTTGTACAAAGCGGCTATCGAGCTATTGTGCTTGTAAATTTTATTGGTTTTACGGCTGCAAGTGTATTGGCGTAAAAATTGGTTTTGCAAGCAAAATAAGTTAATAGTTTTAGAGATTTGGTGAGGAAGTTACATTCTTTAAATTTTCTTGAGTTTATAATTATTTTGGCCGTAATTTTGTAAAAAAATATATATATTTTGTAATTACTTTACTAATTTAGCTACTGATAGGTGCGTTTATTAAGAATTTAACTTTCTGCACTGGAATTTAGTGGCACAATTCCCACGCGGACAAATAGTTTATTTTGCATTCAAATTTGTATTTTTATTTCTTCTACAAAGACAGAGCAATTCTAATCCTGGTATTTTTTAATTTATACAAGAAAAAATTACCAAAACCAATATCATAAAATAAAACAAAAAAATAATCGCAAAATTGCAATTTGCGCTTTTCAAATCTCAATCATTGCATATAATCCACCGAGCCCCATCTAATCTACAAATCCAATTCCCCGTCTAATAAAACACCGACCCAGTCATAAGCATCTCTGTTCCTGCATTGTATAACGAAGGCATAACAGGCAAAAAGCCGCCACAATGGCTCCCACGCCGCGGTCCGACACACGCTTTGCGCAACCACCACGTAATTAAGCTTTTTTAACACTCGACCGTTATCTCATATATTTGACAAAGCAATGTTTTGTGAATTATACAAATAATAATACAATTAAAATTTTACACGCCGAGGCGATGTCGAGATAATATTGAGGTTGTGCTAACTCGGTCAGGGTGGCTTTCCGTATTTTTTTGGGTGAATTTTTTTATGCAATGAAATATAATAAAAAGCCTCATGTGTTTCTGTTCCTAGTTCCTAATAATATGTTAATAATATCATTCTATATACGACTCAAAATTGAGAAAGGGACTACTCGACAATTGAGAGGGGTAGACCTAGGTCTATCATGTGATTTTTAATTAATTTAATATATAATATACCTATATATATTTTTTTTTTATTTATTGATTGCGTATTTTTTGCGAATTACATATTTCAAAAACTGCGGTCAAAAATATACTTTAACAAAGTTGGGAAATGTCGCCATTTCTAATGACAATATAAAAAAATGATAAAAATATGCTCTATTTATAAAAAAAGGTTAATATTTAACAATGATTCAGTCTAATAACTGAATTATTATACAATAATAATGTTTTGGTATTCCGCACTTCTAGGGAGACAAAAAACAAAATTTCACAAAAAAGTACATTAATAATCAACGATATTATACAGTTAAAATTGACAGTTTAATTGCAACTAACACTGATTGAAGACCGGCTTAATAGCGTGTCTTTGTATAACACGATATAATAACTGATACACCACGCTGTCATTCATAAGAAAGTTCCCACAGATCCTAATAACATTATTACTAACCACATTGAGAACCGTTTATGGTATAGTCATACTGTTAAATACTATAAGAACTAGTATATGTATTAATTATTATCATGGATAATTATTTCTATAAAAAAAAATGAAGGTCGTTTGACTATAAGCTCGCCTTGTTTGAAATTAAACTCAGCGTTCCATAATATAAGCGTGATATGTATAATAGCCCTTGTTTATACTTTTGTTTCTAAAAACGAGATAATTACATTATAAAAGTACATCTTAATTAAATTAATAATTTCATGCGCGCTCTGCCGCTCTATGCAAATTAATATTTTACATATTTATAATAGAGATGTTTTAGTAAGTCTATCCGTATACACGCGAATAATAGAAAGTTGTTTCAAAAAAAAAATCGTAATTGACATCAATTTTTCATAGTTATGTAATTAATTGACGGGTTAATGTTTGTGGATTATTGTACATTACTTATACGTCGTAACCTGAACGTAAGCCGGTTAATGCATAATATACAACACTAAATGATTTATTTATGAACAAAACACATTAGTTTTTTTTAATGAAATTACTATTTTTTTTATTAATTGAAAAACAAAAAAAATGCTATGTAGAGTCATCAAAAACAAAATCGAACGTAAAAATATTTTTTCAATAAAAAGCTCTACAAAACTTTCTAGCACACAGTCCAAACAAACTTAAATTTCAGTAATGTTTTGAAAGTACAACAATAAAAAACAAATGTTACCGGTAGAGCGGTGTAGAGTCGGTAGGTAGAGCGCGATGCGCGCGCGTCGGGGCCCGCTGGAGACTGACGGTAGAGACGCGCCGCGGCCCCGGCTCGCCGGTGGAAGGATGAGCCGATCTTTATTGGGCAAATCTTGTACTTGGACAGAGCTTGTCAAAGGGTAATTGTTGTTAATAGTAAATATTTACGACATCACTTTTTTACTTAAGCTGTTGAAAAGCTGAGTGAAGGTATCCCTAAAATCGATCTAAATTATACTAACAAGTTGACATTTATATAAAAATTTTAAACTACATAAATGCCAGAATTACCCTTAAGAGAAGTTTAAGCTTCAATCCAGTTTTCTTGTTGGCGGACTTTATGCAGTATACGAAGTAAGCGACAGGTCCCTTCAATATTCTTCTTCGCCGTTCTAGTGTACAACAATTCGGTCATAATAAAAACGTAATTCGGAAAGTAAGATGTTTGTATCTTAAACTCGAATCTACGGCCTCCGTCTTGTGAAAACGATTCTCCCGCAACTAGGCAAATGATTGTATTATTACAAAAAACAAACACAAAAATATCACAAAGCAAATATTTTTTTATAATCTTGTGGACGATTTACGTTTTTTGTATTTTTTAAGTAGATATTACAAAATATTAAAAATATTGTAGGATTTATAAAAGAACCCGTCTAAGTGATTTCTAATTAATAAATGTTATTATAGTTTGAATGATTTTCTTAGTGATAATTGAAATGTAATAATACTTTTAGTTTGTTTTCTATAGTATTTATATAGTTTTAAAGTTAGATTTTTATTAGATTTAAGTTCCATTATTGTATGCCAATACGGCGGGTCATAGTTATAACACCATCCTATGTACCACAATAAAACATATTTGAATTTGAATTTGATACTCGTAGTATCGCCTGAAAAAGTTCTAGACAAACCCTCATAATATTTGGTGGAATATCAAACTTGTTAACAAAACTTTTCCTTACTAACTTACTCAAAGTTTTTGACTCATAAACTGGTGGGGATTTTTTTTAGCTTAGATGCATTTGATAGATGGTGTCATTTATCGATTAAAATATTATTACACATTGAACCAATTAGGTAAATTGCAATTAAACTAAAATGAACTCAAAAAGTTTGAAAACCAGTGTCTTATGCGATTGTTGCGGCTGGATCGTCAGTGCCTAGGGTGAAATATCTAAATCTATCTTAATAGAAGCTTTGCCATACGAACCATTGACACTTAGAAATAAGACAATACAAAATTAATGATGATGAAAGCTCATTATCAAAAGTGATAAACTCAGCGAAGTAATTATATAAATTATTTTCGATAAAAAAACATTATTCTTTGTTTTTTTTTGATTGACATAACAAAGTGCCTACATTATACCTACCTGATTGTACATACAGTTCAATCCAATATGGGTTTTCCACCGACGGGAAATGACCTACAAACATATACACGTCTTGTTGAGCTTTAAAATTATATCAGTGTGCTCGATTCGTTATATTACAGGCAACATTCAAAAGGCTAAGAACTTTCGTCTGTAACTATGATGTTGCTTATCAATGTTACAAACTTTCGTGTGAAATTATGACATTTCCTGTCAATATATTTCAGGTTCTCGGCATTATCTGTTTGAATTGTATTGTACTTACTATCAAGTAACATTTATTTAGTCATAAAAGTATTTAAAAAAAAATGTGAATGTAAAAACATATTTTCGTACAAGTCAAGGTTTCGCGCCAGGACGGAAGCACTTTCCACCCGCGTGTTGCAACTACAAATAATACCAATTACACCTTAGCGAGTACTCGTTGAAAACTTGATGATTATTTTTAAACTAAAAAGCTGTAGAGTAGGTCAGATAGAGAAGCTTTCAATTGGATCTTAATTTATGTATGGACGTCATGTAATGCATATGGTGACGCTTTTTTAACATAAAACTGGCACGTGTCGGTTAGTTGAAGAGTCCGAAGGTATAAAGACTTTTGTCATCTTTTACTACCAAACTAAAGGTCTATATAGTAGACTGGTCTCTGAGGCGTACCTTGGGAGAGGCCTATGTCCAGCAGTGGACTGCAACGAGCTAATGATGATGATCAAAGCTCTATACTACAGCTATGATTGTAGCTTATGTAAATGAGTGACAGTGATTATTTTAAATTAATTTATAATTTTTTTATCATCCGACGTAAAATAAATAATGCTTTTGTACAATTACTGAGAAGGTTTGACCTAAGAAATAAATATGTAAAAAATAATGATGGGAAGACCAAAGAAATTTGTAAGCAAAACAAACCTAGGTTTCGGTCTGTAAGCTCTAGTTTGCTTCTATCTAAGGAAAACGTGAGACTCAATAATTTTATAAATTATAATAAAGCCCGGAAATGATCGGACAAAGCACAAAGCGTAGAAATACTAAGCCTCAGGTCGGGCATCGTCACAATAAAAACGGAAAGAAAGTAGGAAACCTCAAAAAACGTATAACACTAACGTTTCAAAACGCAACCTTTACAAATGTCACAGAACAAATTAAAAACCGTCACGCGATAGTTAATAGATGCGACATAAGTTGCTCCACCCCGTCACACTTCGACACGATAGGTCAGCAGATCGAAGGTTATATGAGCGATGGGTGCTAAAGGATATATCAACACCTAGGCTTAAGCTAGATATGGAGCTGGTTTCGTCTGATGTTTATTGTGATGATCTAGGAAAGATATAAGCAAGGTTGTCTGTAAGAAATCGCCTAGAGCGATAAGACCGCCATCTGTACTTTTACTTAATTTGTAATATCTTTAAGTGCTTTTCCTTTTTTTTTGTGCAGTATAGAATAAATAAATAAATATAGACTTAGTTTAGTGTGATATTAACCATACAAAATTTATATTGTTATATGTTTTACTTTATATTTATTTTTATTTACATAATTTAACTACTCGTGTTTGTTTTTTATTAATTTCTGTGCGGGTTAAATATACGTTAGTTACCCTAAGAGACTCGGCAAACTTTAGTACCTGGTGTGATTTTTTTTTGTGGTATTCGCGATCTTGGCTGAGAGAAAATGTAATTATGGGTGAGTGGACGAAAAAGTCCTTTTCTATACAGGGTATATCAAGTCTGTGACCTAAAACGAAGTCAGGTGGTTAATTAGTGACTTCAGACACAATGCAACTAAAATTTACACAAAAAAGTGTAATTTTTTTAAACTTATCGTCGTATTTGGGTGGTAAATATCTAGTTTTCCTAAAATAATAATGTGCATCTTTTTATTTTTAAAGACACAATGGTGCGAAAGCATTTAAATTATATTTATAGCAAAAACTAGGCATTTACCATCCAAATTAGATGATATTTAAAAGTTGCAAAAAAATATGTCGCTTTTTCGCGAAATTTTTACTTGCATTGTGACTGTAATCACTAAAACTAACACCAAGCTTCGTTTTCGGTCGCAGTCTTAATATTCCCTGTATATACCCGTTGATGGAGACTACTATAATTACACCGAAGATAGAGCATCACATTGGAAGTAGGTATTACTATTACTTCTGTCACAGAAAGGTTACTGCAGAACACAGCTGAACTTACCCAACAGTGTCTTATTGGAAGCGGCTTGTATCCATGCACTTCCTGGTTAAACTAGGTCCAACTAACAACTGAAAATGGGCTTTCAAACCAAATCAATCAGGGCATGTCTATATAAGACAATAACTTGACCGGTCAGGCTCATAAAGAACAACACAGCAAGAAGATAGCCTTTCTCAACACGACGTCGCGTTACGTGGATACATATGTGTTGATAGCAAGATAGCGCAGTTTATAGCGGGCCGGGAACAATGGCGATGCGGCCACAGGGAAGCTCTTTCTGATATATTAATTAAAATGGAACTAGTGAAGAAACGCGATAATGTGGAAATGGCTCTATTAACTGTTGGGTAAGTGTTTTAAGGTGTATTCAGTATGGCAAAGTTTTGAATTTATTTATTAGGGGCAATCATGTTTTAACTCTTTCCGGGTGTTGCTAACGAATTTTGTTTTTCTACTTCTATAAATTAGAGGTAGATGACGTCATCGTTATACTACATTATAGGAATATGCAGAGGTTCCGCTAATGTCGCCCACAGCACGCCGAATATTTATATCAAGCTTCAAGATGTAAATATAGCCGAATCAATCACCATGCCTGACACAAATCCTGCACCCAGGCAATTTAGTTATATGCGATTTTTAAACCTTAAAAACTGACATAAAATCAAATGACCCATGTACATATATTTGTCCTTGCCTGGATCACGTAAACTTTATCTTTGTATACGCATCTACGCCACAGCATACAAAATAAATTAAAAGATTCTCTCAATTATACTTAATTGCTTATAAGTTTATTTTTTTTGGAAACTGACTACTAAACCTACGCGAGTAACCCATTGAATACCGTTTAAAAGAACAATATGCAAGCTAAGTGCGTTTTGCAACGGTTCAAGGTTCGATGATTGGCCATGTCCAATCAGTGTGACATGCGCCTATCTTACTACATGGCACGTGGGTGGACAGAGGCTTTGGTGGAAAATATAAATTTTTAGTTAATCGACAGCCTCAGTTGCGCAGTTGGTTGTGAAACGAAGGGCCGCAGGTTCGATTGACGCACTGAGATAAATGTTTGTTTCGGGTCTAGGTGTAGCAAGAACCAAAAAATCCTTAGCTGTTTTTGTTTCAAGTCCGGATGTTATGACACCAGAAGTCGTAAATTCTGATACCCACGACACAAGACTTTAATCTGTATATAGTGTCACGATTATACGGTGAAAGTTTCAGGTGTATTTATTTATTTTCTGACAACTAAAAATACAACTATAATACTATGTACTATGTCTATTTCTGCCGCCAAACATCAGTGTAAATGCACTGTTGTTCGGGTTTGAAGTACATTGAAGCTACAGTAACTACTGGACATCATGAGACTTTAAAATCTTATGTCTCAGGATGGTGAGCGCAGTGGAATGCTAAGCATTGCTTTGTAATTCATGGTGTTGTTTGGTTTTGCTACTGTCCATGAGCGGTCGTATCGCTTACCATCAGCCGAATGGCATGCTCTTCTCGCCATTCATTGCTATAAAAAAAAGTTGTAAAGGTTCACGTCTTAAGGAGATGGTTCTTAAACAGTATTATTGTCAATCATTTGGGCTGTCTTATTAATGTTATGAATCGTCAATATTTAATGAAAATACTAATTTAATTTTCTGTAATACGAGTTTTAGTTGACAGAGCGGGTTGTCTGAGAGCAATCAGAGCTTACAACACGCGGCGCCGCTGTTTGTCAACCATTGCGTTTATTAACGTGTTTGCACACTATCCTTTAATATTAACGCATCTCAAGGATGTATGCTAATGTGTACAAATTACAAGTTGTAGTATTCGCGTATCAAAGGATATTGAGGTAGCGGTGATTATTCTAAATATTGAATCTGCAATTGACCGAATCATTGATCTTGTGGCAGCATCTTCGAGCATTGAAATGTCAAGTCTTAGGCGTACGATTCCAAGTCAGCTTACAGCTTTTTAGTTCAGAAATATCATTCTGCGCCCTCAGTATTGAAAGTATGAAAAAAAGGCATTATAATCGATAATATTATGGTTTCCTAAAAGAATCGACGTCAGCCAGGCAGCAAGTCGTAACGTAATAAAATCTTTCTTTAATTTGCATAAAATTTATATGTCGAGTCTAGGTAAGTACTATGTTTTAACTAAATATATTTGGATCGTTTTCATTATAATAAAACAATTTCTAAACATGTATTTCAAACAATACCTACAGTAGGAAAAATTAATAAATTTGAAATACATTAGTATAAATGTTATATAATAAATTCCGTTCGAAATATCCGGAATGAAGAAGCAAAACGCACTAAAACCTTACAAATAGTAAGAAGCAGATGCGCTCAGGACAGTCACGAATTCAGGCTTCCCAAGGACGTCCGCGGCGCAATCTTAATAATATCTATAATAACAGTAATTATCTGCATTTCTATAGCACCTCGCGACATTGGCGGTCGCTTACACCGGGGATATTAATTTGTTTTTATTAAAATGTTGTAACGTGTAATTTAATTTTAATTTTGGTGCTGCGTAATTTATTTATATGCGATTTGATAAAGGGATTCGCGTCTTGTAAAAGTCGATTCTTCTTCTACAGTCACAGGAAGTTTATTACTAAATATAGGCCTTGGAAATAATAATTAAAAAGTATGCCAAAATCATAGTCTTTCGAGGCCGAATATTTGCTTTCTTAACATGTAGGATTATTTTTGTATTATCTACTAATATCCGCCGTAGCTTTTTATAGACAGGAAACATTTAATACTCTTACCTAAGTTATTTGTTGATTGCTAGGTCTTCTTGTATTTATATCTTCATTATACTCTTTAAAAGTGTCAGCAGACAGCAATTACGTCAAGGATCAGTACAAGTCTGTTTCGCACACTTTCTAGAACTACTCAGCCATCAAGATATCAAAAACATTAGGATGGGAACGAAATCTATCCGAGATGTTCAGATAGAATCTCTCGTGATCGCTCCGGAGGCGTAAAGTTGCACAAACAACGTGACACGAGAATCGCCTGATGGTTTTTTTGACATTTTGAATCACGTACTCGCTTTCGTTTATGTGGGTTCTCTCCTGGGAATATTTTAAAATAGAAATCATTTTTTATACTTGTATTATAATTTGGCAGCACTGGGATTTAAGATGAGAAAGTTTTTAGATGATGTAATGCTTGGAATAAGCTATGTCGTTTTTGTGTTTAGGTCCTAATTACATATTTCGTTACTAGTAATTAGGCAATAATTCTAGAATATTTTGAACAGGCTTTTTTATTGTATAATGTGATCCATATGAGGTTTTACTGAAGCTTGTTTTTTCGGGATATGGGTTATGTCACATTAATGCTATCTAAAAATCCTTATAAATACAGACTCGGGGATCTCCAAATAATTTATCAAAGGTATCATTTTATATAACAACAATACGTGGTGTAAAATGGATTGTATTCAAATGCGCGTTACTTTTTGAATTGATAACCTGGATTGTATAATAGTCTTATCATGATCTGAGTGCAATAAATCAGCACTATGATCATTTCCTTATTCGCATGAAAGAAGGTGTATTCTGTTACCATAAGTAAAGAGATAATAGTTTCATGAAATATAAAAAGTACACTCAATAGTCGGACACGTCGTTGACTTCAAACTATCACGGTTTTAAAAAAACTATAAGAAGCTGTTCGATCTCACATTAATACTTTTATAATGATCTCAACAGATCTAGGTAATATATATTTTGTTGTTTCCACAAACATTTATTTTTCTAATCAAACTGTCAGCTTCTCGTTTTACAGGCATCTTACTCACTGAGCCACTCCACCTGTCAAATGAACAGTAAACCCACAATTCAATCAATGTAAGACAATAAACCATTGTATGAAAGTAAAGATCGCGTGTTTAAAATAGATTTATGTAAATCCGATAACATCAGAATAAAATGATCTCGTTTCTCGCGCTACAGAAAAACGTGTTGTTTTATTTGTGTAGGTAAATATGTGGGAATTGGTGTAGAGTCGTATTATGCGTTTTATGTTGTTTATCGATGTTGTTTTATGCGTTTAACGTTAGTTGTCAATCATTATTATCATGTTAAACTACATGAAGTCTACTATTGTACATATAGCTTCCCCGAAAAGTCCATAGCGAGCTGCTGAAAGAACCTCTAACTTTTAAGTTCTAAAAGGTCGTCCGTATTCAGTTTATCTAGTCGGTGTACGTTCAACGCTGGGTTTGTGGCCAGCATTTAATTGAAAACCTTTTAGCCCTATGGCTGGTCAATCTTCTTCGCTGCCTGTTGCCTTTTCATTGCCTCTTTAACTTGCTAATCCGTTTTGGTATATTTGGGAACTGTTCTAAGATCTCGTGCATAAAACCCGTTCTCCTAGGCCTACTTGGTTGCTAGGCCAATGTAATCATGCAAAAATGAAGTAAGTTTCTATCGATGTTATTTAATGATAACATTAAAACTTATCGACATTGCAGTAGCACAGGTCTAGCGTTCGGAATCTTCACACATACATTTGCACGAATCTTGTGAAGGGGTTATTGAGGGGGAAAGGGGGGAATAAGATTACACCCGCGGTGAAGAGGGTAGATAGTGCAGTGCGCGTGCGCAGTGTAAACATTGCTATTATGACATTTAAGCCAAATGCACATCAACGCACAATGCTAAAAAAATAATATCATCAGATTCAACCAAATAAAATTGACCGCTGAAAATACTTATTTACAACAGCTTTATAAACTAATGTAAACTAATATATTGGGTATTGTTTTTTATTTTTATCTTGACCACCCTATGATTGAAATATGATGATACAAAATATTGCGTCAAATTCTATAAAAAATATTGCGTTATTACCCTTACCGAGGTTTTTTAGGTAGGTAGTTAATAAATATATTATTATTTTGTGTCTGGATGCAGTGCGACTAAAAAATGTTTGCTCATTTGTCAATACCTTTAGTTACTGAAAATCCACAGCCGAACATTGATGCGACGAAAAAAACAACTAACATGATAATATTGTTGCGATATAGCCAGTTCTAATGTGCGCTGAGGTTTACAGCCTGCAGTGATGCAAGCGCGGGCGCCATCTTGCGGGAAGCTGCGAGAGCTAGTTTTTACTTTATTCAAATACGCTTGGCGATAGATAAGTGGCAAAAAAAGGTGTATTAGCTTAACTTAATGTCGTTATGTCAATATGACAATGTTTTTTTGGTGATTGTATATTTTATTTCTGTATAACCAGTTCACATAAGAAAAAATAGCCATTGTACCTCTGTTTAGTCCTAGTGTTTAGTCTTTTGATATTAGACAAAGTAAGCCCAGTTTTTAAGCAAACTGGCATTATTCTGTCGACCAGCGAGAGGTTGTTTTCCCAGTAGGTAATCTGATTTGATAGTCTTCAATTAACTTTAGGCGCCATGTAGACCTATTTCACAATATAATAAGACAAACGATCCCCAATGTACGCAGTATTTGTGGGTTTAGCGAAAACTTCAACAATGCTACAATTATTTTTTGCTGTCTTATTTCAAGATATTAATGTTTATATGGATAGTAAAACTCGCTCTTGCCCTATTGTACTTTAATTCGTTCGATATTCTAATATTTTATAATATTACATATATTATAATAATAACTAAGGACTTTTTCCGGGACATTTAGGGAATTACAACATTTCAATTACTGGCAACACGGAAAAAATAGGCGTTCGAAAATTAAAAATGAAAACATTTCTCTGTTTTGTAATTAATTTCTATTATTTCTAAACTTCGAGCGCTCCATCTAGACCTTATATAATATTTATGTTTGTAGTCTTGTTTTTACTATTCGGTGTTTTATTTCACAGCTATAATAACTTCTGTGGGTACCTACTTTGTAACGTTTTGTTAGTTTTCATGATTTTGTGGGTATTTGTGATATCATGACTGGCCTAAGTATAAACGGCGGTCGGTTATGGAACGTGGATCAGTCGTTGTCAAGATTTTGTTCAGTTCAGTTGGTCAAGACGACTACATCACCAGTGGTTCAAATTGACCCAATCAAGTTGTAAGTACCATTAAAGTAATGTTTTAATCAATTAAAAGTACTGCCTGTGACGTGAAATAATAATCTCGCTGATATAAGTATATACGTCACGTTTAAGGGCACGGGTTCTTCTACAATTCAGCGTCCTAGGCCATAGGCGATAGCCCCTCACGCTAGTGTAGGGCTGGTTGGCAGAATTCACATATCCTAGAAGTTTTTGTAAGTATCCGAGTATATTTTTTACCTTTAAAGTGCGTGTAACTGACACACATGATTGAAGAGTGCTTTGGGATTTGAAATCATGATTACTTTCAGCAGTCGCGTCCGAGCCATTACCATCAGGTCTGTATTATAATATCATAATTACACAACATCAAACAATGAAGGTAGTAATGAATAGTTTTCTGAGGCGTTGCGTCCAAATTGATCGAATTAATGCGTTCATTGTGTGGGGTCAGATTCCGCGTATTGTATTAGTGGGCGGGGCGAATGGGGACAATTACATACTGATTTGGGAGTACGCAACTTCGTCTTAAGGGTTTTGTAATGATAAATTGAGCGGCTGTTTTAGAGTGAAGTAATAATAGTAATCATTAGTCGCTTCTTTGCTATACCTAGTGAGAACAGTGGCTGTAAATTGCTAGAACCCGAGTTCGATTTTTATTTCGGACAATCTTTGTATTTTGCGATATGAAAAATCTCCCATGTTACGCTGAGGAGTTGAATTTGGGCGTGAAATGAACATGCGCCCTATCAATAACTTTTTGGTGTGAAAATATATTCGGCGAAATAAAGGTTCACAATAGAGAATTTTCTGCTGACTCTCTCGGAGATAAAAAAGTTGAAGCTATGTAACAAGAATCTCCCGCCCTCTCATTCTCTTGTCTTTCAATCATGCAATATTGTCTGCTTTCCCACTGTAAATACTGTAATTGATTTTAAATTGACAGCCTTCGTGGCGCAGTTGGCTAGTCGCCGGCAGTGAAACGTGAGGCCGCGCGTTCGATCCCCCACCGAGACAAATATTTGTTTGAACCACAACAATTTGACTGCCTCGGTGGCGTAGTTGTATTACGGTACGGTTACAAAGCTGAGGTCTCGGGTTCGAGTCCCGGGTCGGGCAAAGTGATATTGGATTTTTCTATTCATTATCAGCCCGGAGTCAGGAATTTGTGCCCGATATGGCGATAGGCTCGCCCCCTATCACATCATGGGACGAAACATACAAGGCGAAATGTGGGTGTCCTGGTGGCGCCTCTGCCTACCCCTTCGGGCATACAGGCGTGAGTTTATGTATGTATGTACAACAATTTGTTTCGGGTCTGGGTGTTTTTGAGACCGAAAAGTCTGTCGTAGTTCCTGACACCCACGACACAAGACTCGATCATAGTGTGGGGTCAGGAGTATGTATGTAACTGTTGAGTGTATTTATTTACATATTATTATTTGTTTAGGTGCGGTCACATTCGCTGCGGGGTCCAGCCATGCGACTGCCACTTCTAGTTTCACCGCAGGGTTCCGCATACTGCGCTGCAAAGTCTGTTAAAAAAGGTAAGTGTAGAATAAGACACTAATTCAGCTATTTATTGGCATCATTATCATTTTATTTATTTATTTTATTTTATTTAAAGAAAGCATATAGACAAATATTCAAACATAAAACTATTTTAATAACTTAAGTTGTTATTTACAAGCTTTCACATATAATTGTTGTATTTCTTCATAGTTTATTTTTATATTGACGCCATGAAGTGACTACACACGTAATAATAATTATATACCATACAATGAAAATAGAATATCCACCGGGTAAGGACTTATATCTCACCAGTTGAAATAATTATGAAAGTTTAATCAAAACTGGATGTAATCGTACCTACACAGGCTGAAACTTAAACGCGACACATTTGTGTGGTATGAGGTATCATTACTTAGGATACTTATTAAATTATTGTGGTTGCTATCGGGGTGGATAGGTATCAATATTCATTTTCGGGGGAAGTTTGAACCCGCGAAAATTATCATTTTTTTGAACGTTTAAATATTTCCAGTCTATAGTGCAAAACGACTTTTAAAAGGAGCTTTAGCAGTCATTAAGACATTACAACGGTTGTCATTGCAAAAACATCATTAATTGAAACATGAAAGATCGTGAATGATGCGGAGAAATGGCTCCAATTGTTACATAACATTTTGCATCCAGATCTCGAAAATCCGTCGTAACTCCATGTAATAGCCTTGCTAAATTCAACTTTATACAATTGTAATAAGATTTAAAATAAGTTGGACTAAACAGAGGCTATTTACTAAGTTTGCAAGGATAGTTATGAACTAAGGTATGGAGAGAATTCCCACGCTTCATAATGGTCATTTTGAATTGATTGATTCTGGTTAGATAATGCGGAGCGATGCAAATGTCATGTATTGTTGTTATGCCTGGACTGTTAGGAGTTAGGAGTTTTGGATAACGAGTGATTGAGTATTGTGATGCTACTGTTGCTAGAATTATGTAACTTTGACATCTTCAATAGAAACCATTTAAATGTCTAGATTCAAGATAGTTCTTAGTAAATTGAAATGCGTAGGTAATGTGTTGTCTAGATGTTTTGAGCAGGGATTTGGGAGAAACAAAAAGTTATGATACATTATTTAAATTCACTATTTATCAGTCAGTAAGATTTTAATATTCTTAACTGTTACCATTTCTCCTAGTTGTTGAAAGGCTCCTGTTGTAAATTACATAGCAAAAATGATCTCCATATAGCATAGGTTTTTATCAGGCGCTCTGATTTCACTTTCTAACACTAAAGAAAGACCAAAGGATGATAAAAATTGATGACAAGCGGAGAAATTTCCTTAATAATTTCGTCACATCGTTGGGCCCAAATTGTTTTATAGTAACCATATCTATTTCAGAAATACATAATGAGTTTTTAAAGAAAGTTATAAAATATATTTCTTTCGTTTGGTACATAAACCATCATTTTGCATCCAAATTAATTAATTTCGCGGTCTGAACGATTCCAGTAAAATATTTATATTTCTCTAATATTTTATTTTAGGCTTTACTTTTACGATAAAAATCGATGTGGGCAGCATATTTTATACATCCGTGTGACATAACTCGATGATTCCGTATCAATCGTGAAACAATAGCCGTGTGATATACAATGTGGTATTATTAATTGTATTAATTAACGTGGCTTTGCGTGCGCAGTGGGTGGT
Organism: Deilephila elpenor; assembly: GCA_949752805.1. Lineage (NCBI taxonomy): Eukaryota > Metazoa > Arthropoda > Insecta > Lepidoptera > Sphingidae > Deilephila > Deilephila elpenor. The sequence goes on from OX457116.1 coordinate 734,566, forward strand.
GCACTGGCTAATTAATATTTTCGTTACGGAATGTCTGTTGTTAATTCTGGTTAGAGTATTTATCTGTGGACTGTGGCGGAGTTATTGTTCCCCTAAATTGCTATAGATAAATAAATAAAGAACAAAAATAATATTGCTTAGATAATAGCAGTCGTGCTTAAGCCGCATGTTTTAAAACTGTCTGTTTAAGTATTTAACGGCCGGTCTCTATAACCTATTTATCTTCAACAAGAGCTTAAAATAGCTAGCTACCATTTCTATGTCGATTCAATAAATAAACATTGACCTATACATTTATATGCATTTTATATTTTTTTAGCTAGCTATATATAAATATATGCATCATATCTATATCTCTCATCGAAATATCAAATGAAATCTCTTGTTATAAGATAGATAAATAATTATAGAAACCGGCCGTTAGTCTCGAGTTTTTAACCAATCAAAGGCTATTCATATCAACTCTAATACTTACACAGCATTGTTGCAGTGCCACACGAAGTTGTGTAGCGTTTCTGGTTCGGCCTGTGTATGCGGTTTTTTAATAGTCCGCCATATTTATTTTATTAAGGTTAACCACCAGATAGATGCGTTGTGGTTACTTTGTCGTACTTGTATATAAAATAGCATTTTGCAACATCGAATTTAAATATAAATTTAGTTTCTGGGTACTATTGATATCGATATCTTCATTATATTTATATCTTCATTAATCATTATAGTCCATTTTCATAAATTCTCAGTCACTTGTGGTAAAATCGTTATAAAAAGAAACACATTTATTAACACCAAATACATTTATTACATCACACACGACTATTAACACAACATTTAACGATCAATAAATAATATCTATAAAAACATTGTTTAAATTCAAAAAACTTTGGCACATTAAAATTATCTATTACTTATTAGTTAATTCACTAGAATTCCTGACTTTATTTCAATATGAAATAAAATAACCTGGCAAATAAAATTTTCTTATGTCCTAAAAGTACATACCAATAAAATATGTATTTTAATATAATATTTTATTTATTAAAATCATACGTTTAACACCAATTACATTAACTTATTAATAACAATGTTAAAAACGATACTATATAAAATTTAAAATAATGAAAACAAAAATAAAACGTTTAACTTACATCTCAATTACGAACATAAGGTTAAAAACAACAATATCTATATAACAAAATATTGATTACAAATAAAATACATACATCACGCATTCGACACATACAATCAGTTTATTCGTCGATATAACACAATTTAAAACTTATTTTACTACGACTAAATAATGTTGCTTTGCTAATCTTTGATTATTTATCCTTTGCGCCGGATTGCTGATTCGGACTATTTAAAGATATACAGGGTATATCAAGACCGCGACCGAAAACGAAGCCAGGTGGTAGTTTTAGCGGCTACAGACACAATGCAACTAAAATTTTTGCAAAATAAGCGACGGATTTTTTTTACAATTTTTTAAAAGTTTTTTTTTTTTTTTTTTTTTTTATTGCCGTATAGGCAGACGAGCTAGCGGCCCGCCTGATGGTAAGCGGCTACCGCTGCCCATAGACCTTTGCAATGCCAGGGGTCCAGCACAACAAAGTCGCTGCCTACCTTAAGGATAGTAATCTCTTTAAGCCTCGTTTGAAGAAGGACAGGTCATAGCGCTCAGGAAACACCGATGCAGGGAGTTCATTCCAGAGCTTGCACGTACGTGGTAAGAAAGAACGCTGGAAACGTACCGTTCGGGAGCGGTACGCTTCCAGGTGGTAGGGATGAACTCTGCTGCGGTGACGGGTGGTGCGATGGTAGAAGGGCGATGTTGGTACCATCTCAAACAATTCCTCGGAGCACTCCCCATGGAACAGACGATAGAACACACAGAGAGACCCGAAGTCTCTCCGCAGTCCTAACGGTTCCAATTTGTCCGTAAGATTGGGATCATCGACTATTCGACAAGCTCGTCGCTGTAAGGAGTCAAGTGGGTTGAGCTGGTATTTTGGGGCACCTGCCCAGAGGTGAGAGCAGTACACCACGTGGGGCCGGATTTGTGCTTTGTAAAGCGTCAATCTATGACCCGACGTGAAGTACCGCTTGGCTCTGTTCAGGATACCCAACTTTTTGCTCGCCAGTTTGGCTTTGTCCTCCAAATGACTCCTAAAGTCAACATTGCTCGATATTTCGACGCCGAGGATCCCAATACTTTCGGATCTTTGGAGAGTAACTCCTTGGAATTGCGGCGCCATGACAAAAGGGTCCTTCTTCGCAGTGAATGCGCAAACTTGTGTCTTCGAGGGGTTAAATTGAACTAAGTTCAATTCACCCCATTCGGAGACCCGCCCCAGAGATCTCTCGACTTCAGACACAAGTTGAGACCGTCTTTCCTCAATGGAACCTCGAGAGAGACTCTGATGGCCGATGTATCGCGCGTCACACGTACTATCATCCGCATAACAATGCATGCTGTCGTTAGACAACATGTCATTGATATGCAGGATGAAGAGTGTCGGCGATAGCACCGATCCTTGTGGAACACCAGCGTTAATGGTCTTGGTCTCGGAGCAACAGCCGTCCACCACGACTTTTATGCTCCGACCATCCAAAAAACTGGCGATCCACTTGCAGAGTCCCTCAGGGATACCATACGCAGGTAGCTTCGCCAGAAGGGCGCCATGCCACACTCGATCGAACGCCTTCGCTATGTCAAGGCCGACCGCAATCGCCTCACCCCCACTCTCCAAAGCCTCCGCCCAACGGTGCGTGAGGTACACAAGAAGATCACCAGCTGAACGACCGTGACGGAAACCGTACTGGCGGTCACTAATCAGCTGGTGGTCCTCAAGATACCTCAGGAGCTGAGTGTTTATAACTCGCTCCAAGACCTTGGAGAGTAAGGATGTGACAGCAATCGGCCTGTAGCATAAAGGGTCCGATCTGTCACCCTTTTTGGGGACTGGGTGGACATGGGCGACCTTCCACGAAGCGGGAACCCGGTTGGTTTTGTAGGAAAGACGGTAAAGGCGCGTTAGCACGGGGGTCAACTCAGGGGCGCACGTCTTAAGAACCACTGCGGGGATACAGTCCGGCCCACTCGACTTATGGATGTCGAGAGCCATGAGCTCCCGTCTGACAGCACGCTGGGTGATTTTTATATCAGACAGGAGACTCTCACACCAGGGGATGTTCGGCGGTGTGGCTCCCCCGTCATCCAAAGTCGAGTTCGAGGCAAAGAATTGGACCAAGAGATCGGCCTTCTCCTTTGCACTATGGGCCAAACTGTTATCGGGTTTACGCAGTGGTGGGAGACTGGATAGGCAGAAATTGCCCTCCACAGCCTTAGCGAGCGACCAAAAAGCACGGCTTCCAGAGGGATAGCTTTGGAGCCGCTCGCCAATTCTGCGGATGTGCTCCGCCTTGGCCCTAGCTAAGGCTCTTTTGTTGGATCTAGAGGCGGCATTAAACTTCCGTTTCTCCTCTTTCGAATTTGGATCCCGACGCCTCCTGGCGTCTTGCCACGCCGCGTATGCGGACTGCTTGAGGCGCGCAGCAACGGCGCAGGCACGATTGTACCACGGCCTGCTGCGACGCCCTGCGGGTATTTTTGAGCTGGGTATGAAGGTCTCCATACCCAAGCCAATTGTCTCCGCTACGCAGTCCGCACAGGCGTCAGGATCATCAGAGGAGAAGCAAAGCCGCCTCCATGGGTAGGACGCGAAGAATTCTCGGAGTCCGTCCCAATCTGCTGACAAAAGTCATCGTTTTTGAGGGGTAACTACCTAGTTTTTGCAAAAATAGTAATTTAAACCCTAACGTACCATTGCGTGTTGAAAAATTAAGCGATGTACGTCATTATTTTAGAAAAACTATGTTTAATCACTCAAATACGACGATATGTAAAAAATAACAAAAATTACGATTTTTTTTGTAAAATTTTTACTTGCATTGGGTTTGATATACCCTGTATAATAGTGTCAGCCTCCTTACGAGTTGCAAAGTTTCTCAAACATTTTCCTAAGTCAATACGACTAATTTACAATCATAAATGCTATATATTATGCTGTATTTTTTTTTATGAATACGACTACATGAAATACCTTGATTTTAGCCCGGTCATTAGTTTTAATTTCCTTAATTATAACTTTTATTTTAACGATTACATTGATAAATTAATGATTGGGTTATTAAAATCCCTTGAATATAATGTGGGTAAATATTTAGAACAAAATTATTAAATAGGTTGTATTGGTTTATTTGTTGTATAATGTGTCTGTACAATGTCCTTTGATGAACGTTGTCATGCTGTTGCTTTTGTCTTGTCCTTTTGTTTGTCTACCGAGTACAACGTTGTGAGTCTTGAAGTTCTAGATATTTTGAATAATTCCAACGGTTTATTCCTCAATAATCTATATAATCCTCTGGTATTCCGCCTCGGTGTGCGTATCCCTTTACGGTAAGTGTGGTGTGTATTTATATGAAGTAGAAGGAGTGCGGCTGCATCTCGAGCTGCGCCATCTTGGTGAGCAGGCGGTGCAGGCGACGCAGCTCCAGCGCCGCGCCCGCGCCGCCCGCGCCGCCCGCGCCCCCCGCGCCCCACGCCTCCGCCGCGGGGGGCGGCGCCGCGCGACACGCCGACAAGCGCTGGGACACGTGCCGCGGCATCTGCAGATGACAACTACGGTCAGGAGATATCTACTTGGAGGTGTGTCTGTTGTGCATGTGAGTAAACTCTAGTAGAGAATATTTCGACATCTTCAATTACCAGTGCTGTTACGTACCCGTCAGGTATGTTCCTAATGGTGTAATATACAGGGTATATCAAGACCGCGACCGAAAACGAAGCCAGGTGGTAGTATTAGTGATATCAAACACAATGCAAGTAAAAAGTGCACAAAAAAATCGTCCATTTTTTTTGTTGTTATTTTTTACATATCGTCGTATTTGAGTGATAAATACATAGTTTCTCTAAAATAATGACGTACATCGCTATAATTTTAAACACGCAATGGTATGTCAGGGTTTAAATCACTATTTTTGCAAAAACTAGGTATTTACCCCTCAAACACGATGGTTTTTAAACTATTGTAAAAAATATCCGTCGCTGATTTCGCAAAATTTTTAGTTGCATTATGCCTGTAACCGCTAAAACTATCACCTGGCTTCGTTTTCGGTCGCGGTCTTGATATACCCTGTATAGAAGTGAAAATCCAAAAAAACTTATTTACCCAAGTGACATATTATTAAAACTGAGTAAATCCCGATATAATCACTTACATCGACATATTTGTCAACTGGAGGATAACCAGTATGTTGCTAATTAAATAACGGATCTTGACAACACTTTGCTTTTATAATTACAGTGAAAAATAAACATCACACAGACGTTATAGCTTACCTTGAACAACGGAGAGTAGAGTATAGGAGTCCACAATGGCAGCAGTCTGGTCAACACGGTGGAGTTGCTTTCCAGCAGCGACTCCAGCAGACTCAAGAAATGGAGGTTCACCGTCTCTGCCAACTGAGAAAAATTATGTAAGTTTTACTTTCATGTTTTGGCTTTTTTCTTTTGGATAATTCGGAAAGAATATCCGGCTCGAAGGATCAAAATTGAGGCACTTGTTGTATCATTACGATAAAGCACAAGTGGCGGCAGACTATACTCTCTCGCCATTCGATACCATTAGATTAGCCTGTTTTCCTCACTTGCCAGTTATTATAATCATAATATTATTGACAGCCTTCGCGACACAGTTGGTTAAACATCAGCTGTGAAACGAGAGGCCATGGCTTCGATCATCGCACAACAAATACTTGTGGAGCTCACAAACACACAAGACTTTTATCGCCTTATGCGTATAGTTTTAAATTATCGAATGTTTTGTCTTCTTCTATATCAGCCCATATACGTCCCACTGCAGGGCACGGGCCTACTCTACAATCGAGAGAATCGATTGAGAGTGGTTAGGCCATATAGTCCACCACGCTGGCCTAGTGCGGGTTGGCGGACTTACATACCGTAGAAATTCTTTAAAATCGCTACGGTATGCAGGTTTCCTCACGATGTTTTCCTTCACCGTTAAAGTGCGTGGTGATTGACTATCAATACACACATAACTTCGAAAAGTCAGAGGTGTGCCCTGGGATTTGAACCCGCGACCACCGTGAACATGTGGGCAGCCGCGTCTGATCCGTTTACCAACAGGCCACCACGCACTTATCTTCTTCTTCGCTCAAACTGAATTCAAAAGTCGTAAGAAAAGGACGAAACAATCGATAACTTAAATAGGTTTTAAAACTGTATGAATAAGGTCGCTAGTGTGGGGCCAGGGCTATGCATGCAGGTACCAGCGTGGAGTGGTGCGTGAGGTGCAGCACGGCGGGCACGAGCTTGGCCCAGAAGTCCAGCAGCGCGCAGAGCGGCGTGTTGTTGGGCTCGTGCGCCTGCCGCTCCAGGTACAGCGTCCACAGCTGGCACAGGATGAAGGCGTGGAACAGAGCGTTCATGCGCTGCGAACCGCCCTTGCTCTGCTCCACGTACGAGGACATTATCGTCTGGAATGTCAGATTGTACTTACAATAACGTCTCTTTAGACGAGTGGAGCGGAAGGAGAGTGTAGGAATCATAATGGACGTTTGTGTGATAAATATGTAGAACTTATGTGATTAGGCGTTTTCTACAGATTTCGGCACTACTCTGCTCATCTCTCTGTCTTTGGTCTTGTCTTTTCTATGTATTTACCCTCTTGGGCTAAATAGAAAAGACAAGACCAAAGACAGCCAGCCAAAAAAATGATTTTTTTGTGGTAATATTTAACAGGAGCATGAATTCAGAAGAATATCTTATAATTATGTGAATATATGTCAATAATAAATAATAAATGTCAATTAGAAACTGGATTATTTGTTTCAGTGATGGTGGTACCTGTACGTGGTCGATGAGATGGCAAGTAGCGTCGTGCGGCACGGCGGTCAGCGGCGCGCGCGTGTTGGCGTTGCTGAGGGCGCCCAGCACCAACCACGACACACCACGCACGCGCCACACGCACTCGCCCACCTCGCGGGACCTGCACCAGTACACACACTACACTACACGCACGCACGCGCCACACGCACTCGCCCACCTCGCGGGACCTGCACCAGTACACACACTACACTACACGCACGCACGCGCCACACGCACTCGCCCACCTCGCGGGACCTGCACCAGTACACACACTACACTACACGCACGCACGCGCCACACGCACTCGCCCACCTCGCGGGACCTGCACCAGTACACACACTACACTACACGCACGCACGCGCCACACGCACTCGCCCACCTCGCGGGACCTGCACCAGTACACACACTACACTACACGCACGCACGCGCCACACGCACTCGCCCACCTCGCGGGACCTGCACCAGTACACACACTACACTACACGCACGCACGCGCCACACGCACTCGCCCACCTCGCGGGACCTGCACCAGTACACACACTACACTACACGCACGCACGCGCCACACGCACTCGCCCACCTCGCGGGACCTGCACCAGTACACACACTACACTACACGCACGCACGCGCCACACGCACTCGCCCACCTCGCGGGACCTGCACCAGTACACACACTACACTACACGCACGCACGCGCCACACGCACTCGCCCACCTCGCGGGACCTGCACCAGTACACACACTACACTACACGCACGCACGCGCCACACGCACTCGCCCACCTCGCGGGACCTGCACCAGTACACACACTACACTACACGCACGCACGCGCCACACGCACTCGCCCACCTCGCGGGACCTGCACCAGTACACACACTACACTACACGCACGCACGCGCCACACGCACTCGCCCACCACGCGGGACCTTTAGTCTTACCCAGGCGGCGACACGCTAAGCCACGGCATCATGTGCCTGTTAGCCTGCTGCTGCGCTCTATCGGCTCGGCCGCGGCTGTGTTCCAGAGCCAACTCCATAGCGACATACTGCGCTATGCCGCCCTTCACAATGGCGCCTAATGTGTCCTCGTTGAGACAAATCAGGTTACGGTTCACGATGGATTTCGAAACTGAACCCTGTAAAAAGGAAATATTTATTCTGCATATTATTAGTCATTTATAATTATAGCCACTTTCGATTCGAAATGGCGGCCATTGAGGCGTTAATTTTGAATGCAAGACTTTTTAAACAATTTGGTTCAAAGGACCCTTAAATGAAGAAAAATCGATAAGAGCACCCAAATTCATTTGCTTTCCGTATATACGTGATGTTAAGACCGTTTTTAGACCAAACCTTAATCTTATTAAGCAGATGCGGATCCTGCAGCAGATCAATCATATCGGGCAAGTGTGGGCGCATGCACTCCACAGCGCCGCTGCCGAGGTCCCGCGCCTCGGAGCCGCTGGGGCCAGCTGTGAGCAGGTCGCCTGTGTTGAGCTGCGGGGGGAGCAGGAGGGTGCAGCCGTGACCTGGTGAGAGAGTACAGTGTGGTATTGAGGAGTTATTTGGGCAATGTATTATTAGGTTCAGAAACAAATATGCCCTTAAGGGGGTATTAACTCTTAACTGACTAACCTGTAATTTTAAAGTAGGGCCCAATATTGTGTATATTTAAAGATATTTTTTGGATGATATTTGCCCTTTTTATTTAAGCTAATAACAGACTCACAAAGGGCCTTAAGATATCTATATGTAGTCACTAACCTTGCAGCACAAACTGTATGAGTATAAACAGGTTGTCGTCCGGCACGGTGGTCTTGGTGCGCAGCGCCTGCATGAGCTCGTACACGAGCACGCGACACACCAGCAACTTGTCGCGGTCGCGGCTGAACACGCGCATGCACACCACACTCAGCTCCGATATCACCGACAACTTGATCACGAAGTTCTGGATACCGTAACTGATGATCTTCGAGATTGGCTCCAGGATGCTCTGGTCAAATAAGATTGGATATTCAAATGGATTTAACTGGTTTTATAATTTTGATTGTAGATAACCTTATGTTTAGCGGCAGTATAGTGCAGTACAGTGCAGTAGAGTGCAGTGGCTCGGTACCTTGTGCAGCGCGGCGGTGGCGGCGCGCAGCAGCGGCAGTACAGTGCAGTAGAGTGCAGTGGCTCGGTACCTTGTGCAGCGCGGCGGTGGCGGCGCGCAGCAGCGGCAGTACAGTGCAGTAGAGTGCAGTGGCTCGGTACCTTGTGCAGCGCGGCGGTGGCGGCGCGCAGCAGCGGCAGTACAGTGCAGTAGAGTGCAGTGGCTCGGTACCTTGTGCAGCGCGGCGGTGGCGGCGCGCAGCAGCGGCAGTACAGTGCAGTAGAGTGCAGTGGCTCGGTACCTTGTGCAGCGCGGCGGTGGCGGCGCGCAGCAGCGGCAGTACAGTGCAGTAGAGTGCAGTGGCTCGGTACCTTGTGCTGCGCGGCGGCGGGCACGCGCAGCGCGGCGGTGGCGGCGCGCAGCAGCGGCAGTACAGTGCAGTAGAGTGCAGTGGCTCGGTACCTTGTGCAGCGCGGCGGTGGCGGCGCGCAGCAGCGGCAGTACAGTGCAGTAGAGTGCAGTGGCTCGGTACCTTGTGCAGCGCGGCGGTGGCGGCGCGCAGCAGCGGCAGTACAGTGCAGTAGAGTGCAGTGGCTCGGTACCTTGTGCAGCGCGGCGGTGGCGGCGCGCAGCAGCGGCAGTACAGTGCAGTAGAGTGCAGTGGCTCGGTACCTTGTGCAGCGCGGCGGTGGCGGCGCGCAGCAGCGGCAGTACAGTGCAGTAGAGTGCAGTGGCTCGGTACCTTGTGCAGCGCGGCGGTGGCGGCGCGCAGCAGCGGCAGTACAGTGCAGTAGAGTGCAGTGGCTCGGTACCTTGTGCAGCGCGGCGGTGGCGGCGCGCAGCAGCGGCAGTACAGTGCAGTAGAGTGCAGTGGCTCGGTACCTTGTGCAGCGCGGCGGTGGCGGCGCGCAGCAGCGGCAGTACAGTGCAGTAGAGTGCAGTGGCTCGGTACCTTGTGCTGCGCGGCGGCGGGCACGCGCAGCGCGGCGGTGGCGGCGCGCAGCAGCGGCAGTACAGTGCAGTAGAGTGCAGTGGCTCGGTACCTTGTGCAGCGCGGCGGTGGCGGCGCGCAGCAGCGGCAGTACAGTGCAGTAGAGTGCAGTGGCTCGGTACCTTGTGCTGCGCGGCGGCGGGCACGCGCAGCGCGGCGGTGGCGGCGCGCAGCAGCGGCAGTACAGTGCAGTAGAGTGCAGTGGCTCGGTACCTTGTGCAGCGCGGCGGTGGCGGCGCGCAGCAGCGGCAGTACAGTGCAGTAGAGTGCAGTGGCTCGGTACCTTGTGCAGCGCGGCGGTGGCGGCGCGCAGCAGCGGCAGTACAGTGCAGTAGAGTGCAGTGGCTCGGTACCTTGTGCTGCGCGGCGGCGGGCACGCGCAGCGCGGCGGTGGCGGCGCGCAGCAGCGGCAGTACAGTGCAGTAGAGTGCAGTGGCTCGGTACCTTGTGCTGCGCGGCGGCGGGCACGCGCAGCGCGGCGGTGGCGGCGCGCAGCAGCGGCAGTACAGTGCAGTAGAGTGCAGTGGCTCGGTACCTTGTGCTGCGCGGCGGCGGGCACGCGCAGCGCGGCGGTGGCGGCGCGCAGCAGCGGCAGTACAGTGCAGTAGAGTGCAGTGGCTCGGTACCTTGTGCTGCGCGGCGGCGGGCACGCGCAGCGCGGCGGTGGCGGCGCGCAGCAGCGGCAGCACGTCGTCGAGCTGCGGCAGCTGCAGCGCCACGGCCCGCAGCAGCGCGTCCATCTGCGCCACCAGCGCGGCGCACGCGGCCACGGGACCCAGCGCCTCGGGCGCCAGGCACTCCAGGTACATCGCGATGTTGTGCGCGATTAGTGGGATTTGCTGCAGCACAAGTGAATTCATGATTAGCCTGCTTAGTCGAAGATATCCCCTGCCTGTCGTAACAGGCAACTTAAAGTGGTCCCGGGTTTACTAAATGCACTGTTGGGGCGGTACGCTCACGTTAATAGCTACTCCAAGATAGAGCGCGCTCACGCTTGTGTCGCGGGAGTCCAACACTCTTGATACGATGTTATGATACCGGACCATGTTCTCCCTCGACCATCTCGGAATCAGTGTGTTCCGTGTCGTCAATGACATTTTCAAGACCCCTCTTATGAAAGGCAGGGGCCTGCACTTAGTTAGTCCTATTGCTCTAGAATATTCTAGTTATGAATAAAAATGATTTCAAATGAATAATGGTTATAATTTAAATTTCCTTTGTCTCCTGTTAAAAGTTAAATAAACCCTGTGGTGAAAATTATCACATATAAAATACTCATTCAATTTAGTTAGCGCGGCAATTGTATATGAAATAAACAATACTTACATCGATAGGCAATGTTTTCTTGGAGTTAAGATGCTCGATGACCAATTGCAAGGGACCGCAGGGGTACAGCTCGTTGAAGTCTACGAACGCTTGAGCTATGCTCTTGAAGAATATGATACGCTGCTTTTCTGTACAGACAAGCGAAAACGGGACGAATAAATTATAAATTGACAGCCTTGTTGGCGTAGTTGGTTGTTTGGGAACTAGAGTTGCCCAACTATCGATAGTTTCCCTATCGATAGTTGACCTCGAAAACTAGTAACAATATCGATAGTGCTATCGATATTATCGATAATATCGATACTATCGATTCTATCGATATCATAAATAAACAAATACTATTGATTAGAAGTAATAGTATCGATAGGATCGATACCATTACATAATAATACTATCGATAGTATCGACAATATCGATATATTTTAAGTAATACTATCGATACTATCGATATTATCGATAGTATCGTTGTATTAAATAATAAAAACTATCAATACTATTGATAGTTTGTAAAACTATCGATAGTAACCGCCTAATAACTGCCGATAGTATCGTTTCCGAATTATAGCTTTTGTAGCAAGTAGTGTTAAATTATTCTCACTCACTGTGCATAGTGTGTTGTTATGCTCTTTAGGATTAATAAGTTTTCTTTTTTAATAAGAAATATACTGGCTATGTAATTGAATATTGGAAGGCAATACTATCGCAGTTTATTAAATTATCGATAGTGTGAGCTATCGATACTATCGATAGTATTGCTTTAGGAGCAATACTGGCCTTCGATAGTATCGATACTATCGATACTATTTTTGCATATCAATACTATTGCCCATATCACACTACTGACAGAATCGATAATATCGATACTATCGATAGGCTATCGATACTATTGATATGACGTCACCTATCGATAGACTATCGATAGTTTAGCAATAGTCGACTATTGATATGCAACACTATAGGGAACCAGCTGTGAAGTCTGAGCCGCGGGTTTTAACATTGACAGGACTTTTAATATACTGTGGTGTCAAGCACATTATTGTCGACAATTATGCCAGATTGCGCGAAACGGGATCGACTCAAGCTGAATAAATGAAGCCTGTAGGTACCGGGAGTCCGTTGCAGGAAGATCTGCAGGAAGACGTTGTTGGGCGCGAGGCGGTGCAGCACGCAGCGCAGGAACTGGTGCGCCACGAACACCGCGCTGCCCGGCACGCGCGCGCCGCTCTCCGCCTGCCACGGACTGCGCCCTGCCTGCGACACCCTGCGGCAGATATTGTATTGTATTGTGTAATGTGGGAAACTTTATATTACATTTTAACGCTAACAACACTAATATGTGGGGTAGACGTATTATACATTTTGAATATTGAAAATAATGAGGGTAGCATTCTAATACAATATTACAAAATATCCAGTATTGAAACATCTGTTACCTCATTGACTGTGGTATCCAAATAAGTGTTATAGTGTGATATTTGCACAAACATGTTGGCTACATTTTTGTAATATTAGCGTGCGTGTGCGTATTCGTACGTAGATGTGCGTGCGTGCGTGCGTACCTGCCGACGGCGCGCAGCAGCTGCGGCAGCGCGGGCGCGGCGGCGGCGGGCTCGCGGTGCACGAACGTGGCGAGCGCGATGACGCACAGCCCCACCTCCTCGTCGCTGCACCACTCCGCCGCAGACCCGCACTCGCCGCCTGCCACAGCGCGGCTATACTCATACATCAGGAACTACTGATTCCAATTGTTACATTATTTTAGTTAAATAGTCCTTCTATAGAGGAAGGCTATATCATATATTACTTTTTATTCCGGACACACATTTCACACTAGCATTGTCGCGAGCAATACTAGTAAACGTATGAAGTTGAACGCTCGGTTCTCTTACAGATAGTCTTTCGTTACAAAAAATAACTCACATCGATAGCAGAGCGTGGTGTCAGGTCTGGGAGTAGTGTTGGCGTGAGCAGCGCGGCGGCCTTGCCGGGTATCGTCTTCCCACCACCCACCACTGCTTTCCCCACCACTCTCTGTAAACACACATCAGTAGCATTTGTTAATATGTTTTTAACTTATTATCATTATTTCCTAATGGCATTGGTCTGGCAAACAAACTGCTCACTTTATCGGAGTGATTTCATCCGCCAATGAACATTTAAAATACTTAATAGCAGCTGTATGACAGTCTCTCAAAAAATAAAGCTAAATAGAATATAAGTTTAAAAATATCTATTTAACGCACTGTTTTAGATATGTTTTAATAATAATATAAACAACAAGCATTTATACATGTTTACTAATAGAATTAACATGTCCAATATAATAAAGAGAAAACCTGTGCTTAATATTTTGACGACGACATGACAATGGATTCAGACGCCAAAAGACCGTAGACGATTCGTAATGGATATTGCTCCCGCTTGAACCCTTGAAATCTGCGCAATATGGTACAATACCTGAGGGTTGCGACGGTGGTGGTGCGCGTTCCCTGGCGGGCGGGTGCGCGGGCGCGGGGGCGGGCGGCGAGCCTAGTTGCGCACCTTGCCGCCACAAACGACCCCTGCAACATCATACGTCAAAATATCAATTAAATGATGCACAATAGAAGAAACGCGATTTAAAAACTAGTAGCAACGGATTTAAATATTTTTTCAAAATTAAGTGTTTTTTTGTGTCGTTAAAAAAGATTTTTCTCCTAAAATTAAGAACGAATATAGGAAAATTTATTTTATTCCATTGTTCGTTAAGTACATCTATAAAACGTGATACCTGTTACTTTCCGATGCCATCTTCTTGGTAAACTCTTGAGGTCTGTTCGTAGGCGTGGGTGTGGGAGTCAATTCCTGCTCTGAGCGACTTGAATCTGTCCTCTCTGTAGAATCATCTGTGGGTATTGTTTTAAGTATAAATTATGACACATCCAGATTTTTTTTAAAGTGACTTAAGTGGGGCCTAATTATCGATGTAATAAATATTGCGTCTTTTTCAGTTGCTTAAATTACCTTAGGGCAGTTTTTTTTATTATAATTATTTTTTAAATATTTTTTTTTTGTGATCTATTTTTTTTTAAATAATTTATTAATGCATAGTGATATAAAGTACCTGCAGGTAAGCTGAGAGCTTCGCGTACTCTGTCCACTAAAGCATTGAACACTGGGTATTGTTCTTTGTTAGGTTTAGGCCCGATTGGCAGCAATCTGGAACGAAGCATTATTTTTATTGATCACGTATTCTATTTATTACAAATTCTAATGAAACTTTAATATTGTGGTTGTTTTAGATTTTACGGTATTGTGGGGATAATAATTAGTAGACTGGTGTATTCAGAAATTAATTATTTTAAAAAGTAATAATTAAATATTTTTTTGGTATGAGAATTAATAATGATATCGAGGGAGGTGAGACGCATAAAACATTCATGTGTGTAAAGTATTTGTAGAAAAGGCTTGTTTTATAGAACAACTAGTAATAGAATTTCGTAGAGAGATTTATGTTCAGAGATGGTTCTCGTAGGTCTTTCGCAATGCAACAGTATATACCTATAGATAGGTTATATGAATGTGAACCTGGTGGCAAGGAAAAAATTACAATCTAAAATCTAAATAATAAATGCTTCTGATACCCACGACACAAGACTCGATCTTAGTGTGGGGTCAGGACTATGTATGTGACTGTTGGGTGTATTTATTGATTTAATTTATTTATTTTACAGGATTAATAAATTATTTTAATTTTCTATATGGTGTGGTATGTTGGTGTGGTCACTATAACGGTGAAGGTGAGAAGCCAGCGTGGACTACATGGTGTAACAGTACCGCTCGGTGGGCGGGATGCGGAAGGGCTGCGCGGGCGGCGGCGGCGGCGCGCGCGGCGGCGCCCACCACACCTCCATGCGCGACAGCGGCGACTCCGGCGACGCGTACGACACGCCCGCGCCCGCGCCAGCCTTGCCTGCAACACAATGCACTCGCAATACAGGTGGACGCTTCAACGACCAATTTGTTGCTAAAATTATTCGATCATAATATTACATACTTTGCAGACAGGAAATAGATTAAAAGTGGTGAAAAATCATACTTCAATCATTTATATATCTGTTAAATCACGCGTTTGATCACCATTTCAAAAATAAATTATTTAATTTACATAACTATTAGAGAAAAAAAACTTAAATACTTCGTTAATATGCTTAATATAACCTTAATTTTAAGAAAATTAACTACTAAAAACACATAAATATTACTCACATGGGCTTTTAATATGATGGTGAGGCGGCGAGCGCGGCGGCTGCGGCCACTGCGTGAAGTGACCGTCACCGTTAGACGACGGCGCCGTATCCGGAGACGTACTGCTTCCCACTACAAAACAACAAACAAATAACTTCAATTAAAAAAGAAAAATATACAACTGACTTAGTATTTTCATTAACATACCAATAATCCTCTTTTGTTTTCCTAAGATCTTGGCTCGCGGAGAGGTCTGCTGCCCATGCAGCTGATCAGGCCAGATCTCTACCGATTGACCACTCATTGGCGTTGATTTCCTGCAAAAATAGGCATTGCTAAGGTATGCAGTAAAATGGAGGAGCATTTGTTCTGATACATATAATAAATAAAAAATGTAAATGAATATAGTGATTTTCATGCGGAATTCTAGCTTTATGCAAATTAACTCCTGCATATACTCTTAAGTGATAATCTCCTTTGACATTTACTAATAAAGTAAACTTCCTTTAATTATGAAATTATAATAAATAATATTTAACTTACAAATTGGAAGAATCACTTCCAATGGACACCGAAGAACTGGTGGACAGTTGATGTGCTGAGCGAGATGCTACTGCGGCCTATAAGAGAAAACACCGAGTCAGTAACAACCGATTTAATTTCAATCAAGAATAAACTGAACGTACGAAATAATACATTTATATTTTAATAAGACATTTTATAGGACATATTCATAACAATGACTTACGAATTTACTGAGTGGCGGATGAGATGTGGTAGCAGCTGGAGTTTCAACTTTAGGCGGATCTTCGTAATGGGATGGCTCGTCGAACGATCCCTGGAGTAAAAGCGGTTAAGATCAAAAATAAAGTCTATCTAGATTAGTGATGCAACTGAAAAGTGAATTTATAAAACTCTTACTCGAATAAAAAAAAAAGTACTCGGAGTTCGTTTGCACTCGAGTGACCGAGTCAACTCGACGCGCCGAGTAGAAATTCAGTTAGCGAAGCACTACGGCCTACGCTAGATGTCACTACTCAGATGGAGGTTTAAAAGAAACACTAAAAAAGTCCAGAGCACGTGATCGGCTGTTAAAGTGTTATCTAAACTCAACTCGAGTGATAAATTCTTACTCGAGTTGTAGGAGTGCAGGTAGTTTACTCGAGTGACTCGAAAACTCTAGTACAACTCGGGTGACGTAGTAAAATTACTCGAGTGGCTCGAGTCACAAAATCCTACTCGAGTCGCATCACTAATCTAGAAAGGCTGGTGTGATTGTAGCGAATTGGTACTTACAGGAGCCGTGCTGCCGTGTACTGTGGTGTCAGATTTGTCGCTAGTCTCCGGTATGGCGATCAGCTCGCTTTCAGATGATTCTTGCTCTAAACTCCATTGCTGATACCTAAAGTATATTTGAATTTTAATAGTATTCTGGCGGTACTAAACCATAAAAGTATATTTGAAATATTTAGTATTTCAATAAGTCACCATCACTTCTTGTCTTTGCTTTAGAAACTTTAAATAGTCTTTGAACATCCTTATACATGTGCTCATAGCAATGAATCGGAAAAAATAATTGCTTTTTTTTAAAGTAAAACTACCTGATCATAATCATTGCTTTACCAAATATAACTGGTTTATAATTTTAAAGTATCAAAAATAATGATAGTCTGCCCCATAAACAGGAGCAACAAAAAGAACATAAGTTTAGGAATGCAATCTAGTTTTTAACTACTATAATAATATTTTTGTGTGATTATACTCTGTTCTATGTCTTATATAGAAAAGAAAAATAAACACATATCACATCTTATGGTTACTAAGCAGTTCTCCTTAACTAAATATTTTTTAACCTACTGTCTATAATTGACTGGACATATGTAAGGAAGAGAAGCAGTACTATAAAACAAGACCTATGTCCACTTCTATTTTAACAATATGCACTAACTTGTCATGATGATCTTCCCAGTGTGGTGGATGGTCTCTCGTGGGTCTCCTGGCTCTGTCTCTGGGAGCAGGGCTGGTTCCTCCGGGAGAGCCGTCGCCACTAGTTGCTGGGTTCCCACCGCCAGAGGTCGATGCCGCGGTGTTGGTACCGCCGCCCGCGCTCGGATCTGTAGTGTGGACAGCAGGACAACTTGGTTAGACGCTGATTGTTAAACAAGAAGTCGCGTGTTCTAATTCGGATCGATACAAATGATTGTGTGCTTTCCAAGTTTGTTTCAGGTCTTGGTGTTTGTTGGACGGAGAAATCTCTTAGTTTGATATCTACAGTTTAAAAGACTTGTGTCTTGGTCTAGGGTCACTATTACATACTATTTTTGTTTTATTTATTTTAGGTAAACTTACTAGAGTAAAAACATAAAGTAATAAATATTATAGCTATAAAGGAAGGTCAATTAAAAGCTTCCACAAATAAAATAATAGTACTAACATCGGCACAATTACCAGCAATAAAATAATATAAAAAACATTCCTAGGTAGGCCCAGTTACGGACTTTACTGTTGGAAGTATTAGAGAGACTGTATTTGCAGCACACTGGTGTAACTAGCCTCTGGTCCTGGTGGGCTGCGGCATGACGATCATGGGCGGGATGCGCTTGCACTGGTGGTACTGCGCCTCCACCGTGTTCAGCACGATGCGGATGAGCGACTGGATCTGATTGCACACCGGCCCGCTGCCGTAGTGGTACTGAAACAAATTAGTCATTTTATTATAATTGATTTTATATAGAGGGACAGAGATTAAGTTAATGTCCGAGTGATAAAGAATTACTTAGCGAATAAACTATGTGTAAATCTATTGGTAAATGATTTAGTTAATGAGTGCGTGAGGAAACGAATTAATAGACGAGTGAATGAGTGACAAAAGAGCTGAGTGAATGAAGAGCTGATTGAGTGCGTACTTGAGTGTTATTGAGGAACTAATGAGTGTTGGGGGATTCAATACATGAGGTATTCTCGAGCGTGTGTGCGTACCTTGTAGAGCACGACGAGCAGCGCCATGAGCCAGTGTCGGCGCACGTGCGCGCTCACGTACCTTGTAGAGCACGACGAGCAGCGCCATGAGCCAGTGTCGGCGCACGTGCGCGCTCACGTACCTTGTAGAGCACGACGAGCAGCGCCATGAGCCAGTGTCGGCGCACGTGCGCGCTCACGTACCTTGTAGAGCACGACGAGCAGCGCCATGAGCCAGTGTCGGCGCACGTGCGCGCTCACGTACCTTGTAGAGCACGACGAGCAGCGCCATGAGCCAGTGTCGGCGCACGTGCGCGCTCACGTACCTTGTAGAGCACGACGAGCAGCGCCATGAGCCAGTGTCGGCGCACGTGCGCGCTCACGTACCTTGTAGAGCACGACGAGCAGCGCCATGAGCCAGTGTCGGCGCACGTGCGCGCTCACGTACCTTGTAGAGCACGACGAGCAGCGCCATGAGCCAGTGTCGGCGCACGTGCGCGCTCACGTACCTTGTAGAGCACGACGAGCAGCGCCATGAGCCAGTGTCGGCGCACGTGCGCGCTCACGTACCTTGTAGAGCACGACGAGCAGCGCCATGAGCCAGTGTCGGCGCACGTGCGCGCTCACGTACCTTGTAGAGCACGACGAGCAGCGCCATGAGCCAGTGTCGGCGCACGTGCGCGCTCACGTACCTTGTAGAGCACGACGAGCAGCGCCATGAGCCAGTGTCGGCGCACGTGCGCGCTCACGTACCTTGTAGAGCACGACGAGCAGCGCCATGAGCCAGTGTCGGCGCACGTGCGCGCTCACGTACCTTGTAGAGCACGACGAGCAGCGCCATGAGCCAGTGTCGGCGCACGTGCGCGCTCACGTACCTTGTAGAGCACGACGAGCAGCGCCATGAGCCAGTGTCGGCGCACGTGCGCGCTCACGTACCTTGTAGAGCACGACGAGCAGCGCCATGAGCCAGTGTCGGCGCACGTGCGCGCTCACGTACCTTGTAGAGCACGACGAGCAGCGCCATGAGCCAGTGTCGGCGCACGTGCGCGCTCACGTACCTTGTAGAGCACGACGAGCAGCGCCATGAGCCAGTGTCGGCGCACGTGCGCGCTCACGTACCTTGTAGAGCACGACGAGCAGCGCCATGAGCCAGTGTCGGCGCACGTGCGCGCTCACGTACCTTGTAGAGCACGACGAGCAGCGCCATGAGCCAGTGTCGGCGCACGTGCGCGCTCACGTACCTTGTAGAGCACGACGAGCAGCGCCATGAGCCAGTGTCGGCGCACGTGCGCGCTCACGTACCTTGTAGAGCACGACGAGCAGCGCCATGAGCCAGTGTCGGCGCACGTGCGCGCTCACGTACCTTGTAGAGCACGACGAGCAGCGCCATGAGCCAGTGTCGGCGCACGTGCGCGCTCACGTACCTTGTAGAGCACGACGAGCAGCGCCATGAGCCAGTGTCGGCGCACGTGCGCGCTCACGTACCTTGTAGAGCACGACGAGCAGCGCCATGAGCCAGTGTCGGCGCACGTGCGCGCTCACGTACCTTGTAGAGCACGACGAGCAGCGCCATGAGCCAGTGTCGGCGCACGTGCGCGCTCACGTACCTTGTAGAGCACGACGAGCAGCGCCATGAGCCAGTGTCGGCGCACGTGCGCGCTCACGGCGCACAGCGACGCCGCGCCGCCCGCGCCGCCCCAGCCGGACCCGCCGCAGTACTGCACACACCATCACACACCATCACACCTCACACTCGGTAATGTACTATTGATGCAGTGAGCTGATGCTCATAATTGCCCATTGGTGAGTACTAGTATTCGATTTCCTTCCCTGGGACATTAAAACCAAGAGCCCTCCCATCAATCTACCGCTGGCGAGAGGCGGCGTCACGTTGCGGGGGACTACCGGCCCCTAAAGAGTCGGGAGTAGGTCATAATAGGCCATGCTCAGCTTTCGCGAGAATAACAACAGCTGACCCGGCGTCCCCGCCCAGTGGCAAGGGGCGTCAGAATTCCACCACAGTATCCCCTGCCTGTCGTAAGAGGCGACTAATAGCGACACACAGCAGGGGCTGTGCACTCATAGTAGAAGCGACTGTGAGACGAGCCGCAAAACGCGTGACCTCGTAACTGTCGCGGACCCTTATCTCAACATGGGCGTCCGAAGAAGGGAAAGTGGGAGGCATCTACGCCATCGAAAGGACGGCTCAAAGCGCTTTCTTCTCGTAAGTCCACTACGCTTGAATATTACGTGTCAGTGAACATAACGTAGACTATCCAGTTATCTTATTTCTTTCTCATATAGTAATATTACCTGTAGAACCAACAGCGTTGTTTCAAGTATACTAGCGCCCATCACGTGGTTTTGATCCAACACTTGAGGTAAATTTGCCATGAACGCATTGAATATTGAAGATTGCCTGTAATAAAAATATTAATTACTGTGAAAAAAAAACGAAGAATTGTAATTAATTAAATTAAATTAAAATATGCAGACATAGTTACCGCATGATATGAAGATATGGGGGTTTAGTCGGTACGTCGCTACGGACAAAGCTATCAGGTTTGGGGTCTAATCTAGTACCAATGCCGAAGCCTCTTAGGGAAGAGGTTCCCTAAGGTTCGCAGGAAATTTCCTGTAAGACCTTAACTCTAGACTTTAGCCACAAACAGATATCCCAGCGAGAGAGCAAGAGCAGTAGAGCATCAACTGCGGGTTCATTGTTTTTGTTTAATGTTGTAGAAACATACCTCAGCGTGTACGGAGACATGGTGAAGTATTTCTCAGCGGCGTTATACCCGAGTAAGGAGAACAGGTGTTTGAGCACCAACTCCTGACTCTTGCCAGCTTGCTTGTCTTCTATCGGATGAGCTTGGTCAGACCTGGTTGTACAATAAAATAATATAGACAGAAAGGAGGAAATCAAACTTAGCCTTACAGCCAAGCACACAGGCTTACTGAAAAATATTTCTCTTTTGTTTCGGGTCTGGGTTTTTGTGAGACCGAAAAATCTCTCGTAGTTTCTGATACCCATGGCCCAAGACTCGATCTCAGTGTGGGGTCAGGACTATGTATGTCACTGTTGGGTGTATTTATTTATGATTAAAATAAAAATTTCATTGAAGTGTACATAATTGTTTATCCGTAATTATATCAAGTCAATATTATTTTGTAAAATAAATAAGCTATGGCCATAATGAACTAGTGCTAAATTTTTCCTTACCTTGACAGAAACTGCATGAGTAAAAACACCAGCAAGTTTGTGGTCTCTCTGTCTGCCTCTTCTAGATCGACCACTTTGGGCATCGTTGTGTTGGTGGGTTCCTCTGCAAACGGAAACACACAATTTCTGACCAGTACATTTTTATTTCAACTAATACGATGGCAAGTAGAAGTTTTTGGCCGTGACATATCGTTTAGAACTGACATATACTTCGTGGTTTTCTCACAATTTGATAAATACCCGAAAGGATCTACATTAAGGGCCTCGTTCACCATCTTCAAGTAAACTGTTGATTAGGCTAGTCATCAGTTAAAGTGACCCGTAACATCACGTGTCGATTTCACGACGCTCCAAAAACACTAATCCTATTATTACAAACATCAGTACTTCACTGACGACATTTTCTACCAATTAGCGTTAAAACAAGGTTAAAATCTGAATCTCCTTTTTATTTTTTCAGAAAAAAACGCGTTGACACTTCAGCGGGAGGGCAGAGCGGGAACATTTGACCATGATTAAATAATAATATTTTTTAATCATTGCATTTGACGTAATATTGATAAATTTATGAACTAACTTTACCCGACTGGATTGATATCAGGTAGGTTGACTGCATAAAAAAAATCACAAAGGCTACTTAGCTTAATAGTCAGAAGGTAAAAGAGGTATTCATTTTTTACCATTATTAGGTCGGTGTCCAGGAGGCTGCGGTGCTGTAAGTAACTGTCCGAGTCCAAACTTGGATGTCTTTCGTTTCAGCAGTGGTGCCGAATATTGGCGGGAGTAAACTTTCTCGCGTTCTGTATGAATATAAAATACGATTTAAGATTCTATGCAGAATGTCATACTCCAAAAAATTGTGATAAGAATCACATATTTTTTGGAGTCTATCTGCTCTTAGATAATCTTTTTTTTAAATTACTACTAAATATAACCGTAGCTAGAGTACGATAGTAACACGTGACTTAAACAAAACGCACAAGTGAATCTAAGTGGCAGCACTACATGATATGCTTCTTTGATACGTTGCGTTGTATGAACAGGGACGTAAAGATAGACATAATGGCGCAGGTGTAGTCTTACAGAGATGTAGTCGTAGTACATTGGAATGTAGTGCGCGGTACCTGCGGCGTGCGCGGCGTGCGCGGGCGGCGCGGAGATGGTGCGCTTGTAGGGGCACTTGTGCGCGGGCGCGTGCGCGGGCGGCGCCGCGCTCAGGGCGTCACGCGCGCGCCGCACGCGCCACACCACGCGCTCCGGGCTCGCCTCGCCGCTCACTAGCTCTGCGCACACCAACAAACACGCTCACACGCACGAACGCACACACAACGCCTGCATTACACCTACGTTAAATGCATTATGTAATCATCCTTTCAATCAGTGAGATAACCAAAAACCTGTAACAATTCCTATCATACCCCTTGTCAATGCGCAATTCCTCCCCGAATATCTTACTTTTGAATAAGTTTATAGTCATTGCTGATCACCATCTATCAATCATAAAATTCATCACCAAATACCACCAAAAAACGTAGAAATCCAACCATACCTCTCAACTGCGCGAAGTCAATATTCTTATTAGCATTGATCTGCGCCTCCAGCAGCAGCGCCTCGAACCGGTTGAGGAAGAACTCCCAGGTGAGGATGCGGCGGTCGCTGAGCGTGTTGTGCAGCTGGTAGATGGACTGCAGCACCATCGGCCGGTCCTCGATCACCAGGTCGAACTGCGTCTCCAGGCAGTACAGGAGCAGCTGATGGTGAAATTTACTTTTAAGTCATCAATTATAGGAGTAAAACTAACATTTTTTGTAAGCGCGTCAACGTTGACTAAAGATTGAGTCTTGACGACTGTTTTAACTTTCTAACCTACAGTCCTTTTACACCGAAACTTGTCATAATTTCACAAATACCCACAAAATTATGAATATTGATAAATCACTATTGTAGCAGTAACTACCAGCCTGTCATTTGTATGAGTTATAAAAACTTAAGTTACATAGTATTGTACTCATGCTACGTGCATCACAAATTATTAAGAAGTATTTTAAGGGAACCCAACTACAAAGAAAATATTTATTGGTCATAATATTATTTACGCACTTTTCGAACATTAACTCAATTTTTGATTTAAATCTAGTTTATCGCGCTTTAATTTGCAGAGGATATCTCATTTATTTATTTGTATTTTCTAAAATAATTTTATGTTACCTCTATAGCATTATCATGTATAGTGCCAATATACAGGGTGGCTCGTTGTGCGACGTACACGTTGATGTCATCCATACTCGATATTAAATAGCAGAAGGCGGTAGCCAGCGCTGTTTGCAGCGGCAGACTCGTTTTCACTGGTGATCCGTCCATGAATCTGAAAAAGCAATATATGAATATGTAAAACAATAATAATATACCCGATACCCGAGAGAGATCCGACTATTAACTAGATCTTTAAAAAAAAATCCAAATTGATCCCTTCATAAAAGAAAGAACAAATCATTCATCCATCCGGCTCAAAGGATCAACATTATTGAGCATTATATTCCAAACGCAATCTACTTACCTTCCAATCACCTAAACACCAAAACTGATTTCTAAATTTTTCTACAACATATCTCACCTTATAATAACCTGAACCCTTTCAACAGCAGTGAACCTGACTCTAGAGTCGGTGTGGTGGAACTGGTCTCTTATGAGGTTGCACAGAACATCAGCACCTCCTGCCAACGTCACGCAATGTAGCAGCACTGGTACTGCCACCGAGCAGATGTGCGAGTGAGACGCATTGCACACGTTCCATAGGCTGGAGGGAGATGGAGATATTACGTTAGAAATGGTTATAGATGTAACTCCCTTAGTTGTACTACGGTATGATTACAAAGCTGAGGTCTCGGGTTTGAATCCCGGGTCGGGCAATGTGATATTGGATTTATCTATTTGTTATCAGCCCGAAGTCAGGAATTTGTGCCCGATATGGCGATAGGCTCGCCCCATATTACATCATGGGACCGAACATACAAGGTGAAATGTAAGTGTCCTGGTGGCACCTCTGCCTACATACAGCCGATAAAGGCGAGAATTTATGTATCTATGTATAGATGTAACAACGTACAAAAAGCAGGGATGGTGTGTTTTAAATCCTAGTTTTGTGGACATAAATGATTTCTAATAGTTTCACGTACTTTTTTTTTTCTTTCACGTTCGTTCGACTCATTATAAATCATCATAATTATTTTCCTACAAAATGTCTTACTTGTCAATAAGCAGATTTTCTTGGCACCATATCAGAAAGCCCCTGTGGTCAGCCAGGGCATCAGTATTCAATACCAACACTTGGAGACACTGCAGTACATGGTACAGAACGTCGGGACGTGATGTATTTTTCAGTTCCTGTAAAACCAAAATAGTACTTAAATTGTAAAATCATAACATACATATTTTATTAAATTAAATAAGCGTCGTAAGTGAATCATTTTTCTTCAATGAATCAAGCAACCTGGTAAACGAAAATCGAAGTGATTTATCAAATTGGAACCTAAGTTATAAGTAATAAGGTTCACCTGCAACAGCTGGTGTATGTACTGCAACTCCTGCGGCAACTCTTCAATGCAGAAGTGGAATTTTCCAGCTGACGTCGGCCAGAAGTTCGCCATTTCTTCTTCTGCAGATTCAGGCAACGCCTCGTGGTCTCCGAGAAGATTTGGTGTCGACACCTTTAGAAAAACGAGAAAAATGAAACATTGCGAGGAAACTTGCATAACAGCGATTTTTAAGAATTTCTATGGTATGTAAAGTCCGCAAACCCGCACTAGGCCAGCGTGGTGGTCTATATGACCTAACCACTCTCAATCGTACTCTCGATAGTAGAGTGGGCCCGTGTCCTGCAGTGGGACGTGCATCGGCTGATACATGATACACCTTTAGAAAAATGAGTTGAACTTAAAGCGTGACGTTGACAAGTCGTCATGTGGCACGTCACATAGAGCTGTGTGGCGAAACCATTAGTGTTTCACAAATCAGAATAATAAAGTGGTTCCTCACGTCGGCAGTGGCGGTGGCGACGTCGGTGTCGGTGAGCGTGACGGTGTGCGCGGTGGCCAGCGTGGGCGCCTCGGCCGGCGGCAGCGACACCGCCATGTCCAGCTGCTCCGTTATAGTCTCCACCGTCGCCGTCATTATCTGAATATATGTATATGTATGTTACAGTACTGTACATTTATTTGAATTGCCATGTGCTGTGCTTGTGTGCTGATTTGTGCTTCAAGATATCTAAGTTTTGCGATTTTTTATCCGGCTCAAAGGACCATAAGTTTTTTTCGTTTAGCACTTTGCATAATCTCAATATTATCTGTATCAACTTATGCCTCTTTTTTAATAATGGAATACTATACGTTATCACAATCTTTACATTGAAATATATTATAACAATTTATAGGTGTTTTATTTAAGACTTTCATTCAATAACTATCACCCTACTTATTTTTACTTAGTGCGTTTTTCATGACTATATTAAAAAATCTTTCTGCCAATAAATTACTAAAGTCCTAGAAAGAAACCAGTGTTTTTGTGCGGTCAATAATAGCACACTGGTGCAAGTACTTCGCTTGATAAGGTGCCTTTCAGTTCAATAAAATCAGTCAATCTATTTTCATAAAAAGCTGGTCTAATTTCATTTTCTTATCGATTCATCTATGTGATATAGTGCAAGTATATAATTACGATAATCTAAAACTAAATAGCAGCATTCAATATACTTACCTTGTGGATCAAAACTATTATTTTTGTCGTTTTATACTATACGTACTATAAAAAAATTGTACTGCCTATTAATTTAGCACAGCACCAAGTATTGCTTATTTTAAAAATGACGATATTAGCATCATCTATTAAATTACAGATTATTAATGATTTTATTATAACTTACTTGTTAGTAAGGGTTGTCATTATTATTATGAGAACGAGACAATATTTAATTATTACTATCGAGTGTCGACTTTTGCATTGCCGATAATTTTAATATTATATCGAAAATAACGTCCTCTATAATTCAACTATGGCTGTCGATAAAAACAAAATATTTGCGAAAATGTACAGTATTTATTAGAAATGTCGACTGAGGCCTCCTCCTCCTCCTCCTATAGGTCTCATTCTATAGGAGGCTTATACCTAGCAGTGGGACATCAATTATCAAAATTCTTGACAGTACGTACAGCATAAAACCACACTAACAAATAAAGCGCACGACACACACGTGACACGTGATAAAGCAACACAAAAAGTCGACATACTTGCGTATCGGGTGACGACTTAGTCAGCCCCGAGTCCGAACCGACGTCGCTTATTAGTGACAGTTGCATGAAATGAACAAACTATACAACTATTATAATACAACTCCACCGACATCCGCCACCACGACCAGTGCCACGAGCTAATCTACACCTTATTTCATGAATCAAACCACAGTAGTATTCCATAGTTATGTGGGAAAATGATACGCAAGCAATTAGGGTGAGTAATCCTTGAAGGTACGAATTTTAAAAGATCGCGAGGTGCCAGAAGATTTTAGTTTGTACGTTTGCTTGGGTTTTATGAAAGAACTTAGTTCTCCAGAGCAGACAAGAATCACCAGCTAACATAGCTTGGCCTTTACACGGTTTCAGAAGGAGACGTCAATAGCATTTTTTATGCAAGCAATATTGTTGTTTTTAAGTTGTTGTATTGGCCCATATACGTCCCACTGCAGGGCACGGGCCTCCTCTACAATCGAGAGGACGATTGAGAGGGGTTCGGCCATATAGTCCACCACCCTGGCCTAGTGCGGTATTTTAATAGAAACAATAATAAGTTAGACAATATGTGCCATTTCGCACCGGATTATATGGTGTATTTATTAAAAGTTTTAGTAACAGGCACTGATTCTAAAGAAATATCGAATTATAAGTTGGTGTAGTGTAGATTGGCTCTGGATACACAGTCGTGGTCAAAGAAAGAGACATCAAATGAAACTATACACATATGTAAATAGAGACAGAACAGCGTCTAATGAATAAATTAACAGATAGAGAACGGTTAGATCAGTTTGTTTTCGGCATTTATCGACATTTTAAATGTACTAAAATTACTACAAAAAATTCATTGTACCAATAGTGTCTACTATTATAGGTAGATTCAATAAAAACCGAAAACTTGAGTGTATTTTCTTTTTTTTTTTGTTACATATTAAAAGAGAAGGAATTGATAAAAAATATGTGTTGCCCAGGCATCCGCCGTAAAGTAGCATTCATTACGTACCCTTAAATGGCGTATTCTGTTGATTGAGGTATATCAGAGTAGATATTGCGAATATAATCAGTACATACAGTCATATGAAGTGTTGATGTAATAATTATCTATCAGCTCCATAGTAGTAGAGCGAGAGGGAACATACTATAACTGTCTAGGAGCGACGTTGATAGAAACAAAAAAACGATACATTTGTTTGTTCGCGGTATCCTCAATACATCTCGATTTTTCCCCAAATTACTTTATTTTTTTTGTCTGATACTCATTTTTTCTCCTAATAACCCGTACACTTTCCAAGGGCACGTAATGTTGAGTCGTATGTTTAAAATAGTAAAATGTATAACCGTGTGTATACCCACATGCGGCACGTGCACGAGCACGCCGCCCACGGCGCCGCGGTCTGCGAGCGCGTGCGCGGGCTCGGGCGCCGCCCCCGCGCCCCCGCCGCCCGCGCCGCCGCCCCGCCCGCGCTCCTCCGAGCCCTGGCTGCGGCGACTCGTGGGCTCGGCCCAGGCCTCGTCCGGGGACGATTGGAACATCTGTTGGATGCAAAGTTATTATGAATAATATATCCAGTCAAATTTAAGTTACATTTACATATATGTGAGAAATGGATTGAGTAATATTCACGCAAATGTGCATATCCGTACTTTCACTACTGAAAGCATAGACAACTGACTCAGTCACATGGAATAACTGTTCATAGCCTAAACGATACTAAGCCGCACTAAGCGATACCATATACAAAATTATAGCTCTATTACTATTTTAATAAAATATCGAATTATTTGAACATATCAAAAGTAATAGTTTTTGTAACAATTAGAATGTTTGGAAAACACTATCCATATAGATAGCGTTTGTAATGAGATAATAGTATAGTGTTGTTGCGGCACCATGTTGTGGTCACTGGGCGCGTGCGCGGCGAGCGCGCGCACGAGCAGCACGCCGAGCTGGTGGCACAGCGCCGCCGCCTCGCAGTACGAGCACGCGCCCTCCGCCGCGCACCACGCTGCGGGACCGACACGTTGCACTACATGCTATATGCTTTTAATCAATCTAAACTTATCACGTCAAACCAAATCACAACTCTTTATATCGGGCCGAACGAATTAAATCAATTAATAACACACGAGAAAATCAATATTATATCTGTGAAAATAAAATTGCTAGTAACTATCAGAGTAAAAAAATATCAGATTCGCTACAATAAAAAACATTACCAGATAAACTTGCTTGATAGTAGGACAAAATATGATAGATGCGACTGTTGTTTCAACATACCATGCTCTATAGTGTTGGCCTGGTTAGACTTGAGCATCAACCGCAACAGTTTAGTGGCCTCACTGCTTACATCCTGGATGTTTATGCGGCGTTGCTGCAACTCCAACTGCAACACGATAACATATAATGTTACAGAAGGAGTGAAAAATTACTGAACTTTCACCCTTTTAAAAAACAGACTCAATCATCTATTTTATTACAGTAAAAATATACATATTTTGTCAATCTATTTCGCGAAAGTAAATTAAAATACGTTAATAATTGCTGCACTAAAAATGCTTTTTATCTTTAAAAAGTCAAAGTATAAACTAAATACAATATTTAATTGGCAGTTGGCGATACGTCACTTGAATTGAATAAAGCATTGATAAAGGGAATCTACAAACTAATAAAATTAAAAAACGAATCCAGTAAAATAAAATACCTAGCTTTCTATAAGACGATTATATTTTTGTTGTTTTCCAGTAAATTAAGAACTTTAAAAATGTCCAGACCTGCTTGAGCAGTATATCGAGCATCAATATGCAGCAGGTGAGGTTCTGAGGTCTCATCTGATCATCGCGTTCTTTCTTCTCCTTCTCAGCTGTGCTCGGAGAGTCTTTCGAGTCGTTCAGATTGGTTGGCGCTGTGGGCGAAAAATATATTATGTGTTCCGTTGGACGTCCGAAGTCCAATATGAGAGAGAGTACATCGATTTCCCGTCACGATTCGCCGCTAGATGTCGTTGTTTCATGGCTTCCGATCAGTGAATTTCAGTTTTACGGCAGAGGTGGCGCCATTCCTCGGCGATGTAAAATGCAAGGCGCCATTTTGAGCTCATTGTTGCGTCGTTTTTTAGACCGAGCACATCGCCCTTAAAAGTCAAGTCGTTGTTAAAAAAATTTATTTTCGAGAATTAAGTAGAAAATAGCTCCTAGAAAAGTTTCTAGTGATATTAAATTTAGATTTCGGTTTCCGTTAAGAAGTCAGTGAAATTTAAATATGGAAGATACTTCAAGAAAAAGATCGCGCACGCGGTCGGTTTCGTATGAAAGTACCGGCGGCAGCGGCAGTGACGGTGCTATGTCGCCACCGTCACGTAAACGGCAACGCATGGATTTGGATTTGGAAGCAAGGTTTGAATTTTTGTCCCAGCAATTGGTAAGTCAGCTCAACAATATTTTATGTAGTAATTTCGCTGCTCCCGCCGCTACTCAGGCTATCGCTACGGGATCCTCGTCTCCCGTACCTACCCGCACACCCGCAGTAGATAACCAATTTTTACAACCTCCTTTGTCTAGAATCGACAAGATTGCCAATCTAAGCGTTGCAATTAAAGAACCAACTGTGAATAGGGCTATTCCTGAGCGAGTCTTGAAGATTGCTGAATTACACAGATTTGATTCTCCCGATTGGAATGCTGTTCGTTATACAGATAGTCAGAAGAAATATATTGCTTTTCCTGCCTTTTCTGAACTAAAAATTAACGAAGAACTACGACGATTCGACAGTCACTCGGAGTCCTTCCGACTGCCTCAGATAGAGCGTAGTTTAGCTGCGTTATCAAACGCTTTCATGTCACAAAATGAGGCCGTGAATGCAGCGCTACAGGGTCTCATTGATTGGTCGGCTAAATCAGAAGCACAGTTAAATCCAATGGCACTATACGAAAAACTTTGTGAACTGTTTGGCAATGATTCGGATTATAAAACTGTATCGCATGATATATTACAAATAATATGCGGCAAAAGAGCCGAAATACTGGAACTCCGGCGTCGGGCCCTCTTGAAACCCTTAAAGGATAGATATCTGCGTGAGGGTATAGAGAAAATTCCTCCATCTGCTGAGTATGTGTTTAATCCAAATACTCTATCTGAATTTATTCAAAAGATAGGAGGTATAGAAAAATTAGAAAAGCAAAAGAGTTATTCACATCAAGTTCGTCCAAGGTCACCACAACCTTCAACGTCCCGTCAGCAGCAGACATTTCGAGTACAACCAAACAAATCGAGACAGCTTGATGACAGCAATTCCCGAAATAAGAAAAATAATTTCGCCAACAAAAAGGGGAAGGGACAGCAGATTAAAGGCTCCCACAAGAACATCAAAAAACATAGATGACTCGATAAAGTTTTCGGGAGGTTGTCTGAAGCATTATCAAGTTGTTTGGGCTCGTTTCAATCCTCCCAAAACAATTTTAAAAATGATAGCAGGGGCTCGAATTCCATTTACCCGCACGCCGCCCTTAATTTTACCGACTTCGGACATCATGACTCGATTTCAAACGCCGATCTCTTCAACGATGACATCCGAAATAGAAAAAATGATACAGTGTCAAGTTTTGGAAAGGGCACCGCTAACTCCATCTTTTATTTCCCCGCTTTTTCTCATAACCAAGAACGATGGAAGAAATCGGGTCATCCTAAACTTGAAAGGTTTGAATCAATTTATGGAAACATCAAACTTCCATCTTTTTCATCATCGCCTCATGCCAAATTTTCTTCAACCACGCGACTGGATGGTGAAATTGGACATCAGCCAGGCCTATTATCATGTACCTATAACAAGGCGGCATCGTCGATTCCTCCGTATCAGTTACCAGGGCCGCCTCTTTCAAATGACCTGCTTACCGTTCGGCTTGGCTACAGCGCCCAAGATGTTTGCCTCGATCACAAATTGGACGGCCGAGGTACTGCGCGCGTCAGGTATCAGAGTAGTGGTTTATCTGGACGACTTTTGTATCTCCAACCACGATCGGAGGAGTCTCGAAGTTCAAACAAATTATGCAGTAAGTTTCCTAACCAGTCTCGGCTGGTGCATCAATTACGACAAATCAATCATCAAGCCAGCCAGGTCCATGGAATATTTGGGCATAAAGTGGGACACGAAATACAACACAAAGTCCCTGCCACAGGACAAAGTGGTCAAGATCCGCCAGAGCCTTTCATCTCGACTCGCTGCCGGCAGTTGGACCCTCAAGCAGGCGCTACGCCTCTTAGGGTTTTTCAACTTCGCGACCTTCATCACCCCACGGGGAAGGTTGCATTGCCGTTCTATGCAGCGTCAGAGCAGATTACTTCGCAACTCTCCTCGAAAACCAGCTCCCTATCCAGAAGAGGTGAGATTAGATCTGGAATGGTGGCAACAGAATATCAACCAGACGTCTCCTATTCACCAAAAAAGACTGCAAACAAATTTCATGATCACCGACGCCTCAGATGTGCAGTGGGGAGCGCTTGTAAACAACAAGAAGATACAGGGATGCTGGAGCATGTCGCAAGAGGGGTGGCATTGCAATGCAAAGGAGATGTTTGCAGTAATTGCCGCCTTGAGACAGGAAGCATCCACCCTCGCGAACTCGACAGTGGTGCTTCAGAGCGACAACAAGACTGTGGTCTCGTATATCAAGAACGAAGGCGGAACAAAGTCTCAACTATTGCTAGATTTGACCAAGGATCTTCTGGCTCTGGTGGACAGCCTCAATGTTGTACTCATCGCACATCACCTTCCGGGTGTGTACAACATGGAAGCCGATCATCTGTCGCGCAATCGCGCCGGCTCAGAATGGCATTTACTAAGCGAAGCTACGTCAAGGATATTCGAGCTATGGGGAACACCATCCATAGACCTGTTCGCCTCAAAAACAGCGTTTGTCGTTCCAAATTATGTTACGCTCGACTTATCAGACTCGAACGCTTGCTTTCACGACGCTTTCAGCAGATGCTGGCGTTACGACCTCGCTTGGTTGTTTCCCCCGCCGGGTCTAATCCCACGGGTACTTCAACACCTCAACACTGCTGCAGGCCACTTCATAATGATTGCTCCCAAATGGAAGAAGCCATTTTGGCGACCCGATGTCAAGTGTCGCTCACGGGCCCGACCGATGAAGATCCGAAACCTCCGGACCAACCTAGTGGACACAACGACCGGTCGACCTCCAGCACATGTCAAGAATCTTCAGTTGGAAGCTTGGCTCATTTCGGGTGGGACACACTTACAAAAACATGGTCCCTGGAAGAGAGACAACTCCTTTCAGCTTGCTGGAGATCCTCAACATTAAAAACATACGCCCCGATATGGTCCAAATGGTCGATTTGGTGTCGGCAATACGGGATTACGCCTCAGTTACCAAAACCGTCTGAGGTAGCTAGGTATTTAGCACATTTGTTTTTGAATAATAATCTAGCATATCGTACAATCCTTGTGCATAAGTCTACAATAGCATCAGTTTGCGAAACACTATCTGACTCTAAAATCTCTAGCAGTCATATTGTGAAACATATGTTAAAAGCAATTTCCTTAGCTAGGCCGATTCCCCAAAAGTTGCCCATATGGGATGCAAGAGTTGTCATTAATTATTTAAAAAATAATATTCCAAACAATACCTTATATGACATCGCTAGGCGCACGGCTACCATCCTGCTTTTAGCTTCTGGGCGAAGGGTGCATGACCTAACCCTTTTACATTGCGATCCAGATCATTTTATGGATAAGGGTGAATTAATCACTTTAATTCCAAAGTTTGGTTCTAAGACGGACACTTCATCGTATCAACAGAGTAGCTGGACCTTATTAGCTTCCGCGGACAGAAACAGATCCGGTGTATTGGCTTAGAGCTCTAATCGAGGTCACAAAGGACATAAGGGGTCCAGTTACAAACCTTTTTATCACTACTAGAACACCCGTTAAACCGGCTTCCCCTTCGATTATTGGGGGTTGGGTCAAGAAGGTATTATTAGATTCAGGTTTACAGGCGACCCCGGGAAGTTTTAGGTCTGCTGTTGCATCGTTAAATTGGTTAGAAAACTATCCTATCAATGAAATTCTTGCCAAGGCTAACTGGCAACACGAAAGTACTTTTAGAAAGTTTTATCAAAGGCAGATTAAAACGACAGTAAGCAATGTCGCTGAGAAATCATTATCTCAATATTTTTCAATATGTAATTAATTTCTTGATTTGTCTCAGTCAGCTAACACTAATTGTTGATCAGCTAACATTGATTGTGGCCACGTTAATTAATCATTATCATTTAAATTAAAGACAATTATCACATTGTTGCATTTTTCTTTATACTGCAAGTCGCCAGGAGATAACAAACACTTCTCTCATATTGGACTTCGGACGTCCAACGGAACACATAATATAAAAATTTTACCTTCCAATAAAATTTGTATTATGTTTCCTGAGACGTCCGAAGTCCAGGTCAGGTCTTCCTGGCCTATTTCATATTATGAGCCGAACAATGAGCTCAAAATGGCGCCTTGCATTTTACATCGCCGAGGAATGGCGCCACCTCTGCCGTAAAACTGAAATTCACTGATCGGAAGCCATGAAACAACGACATCTAGCGGCGAATCGTGACGGGAAATCGATGTACTCTCTCTCATATTGGACTTCGGACGTCTCAGGAAACATAATACAAATTTTATTGGAAGGTAAAATTTTTATATTATAGATTAACCAATATGTTGGTTAAAGACAAGTTAAACATTCCCGGAGACTCGCTGAGCTTCAGTGCTAGGTGTCATTGAAATGCGGTTCACTGTTGATCCTGCGACACAGGAGTTGCAGTGGCGGGGGCAAGGGCGGGTCAGTCTCTAGACTAACCAAAATACTATAAATCTCTGACAAATTAGGATATATAATAACAAAAGTTATGTTTTCCAATAAGTTACTCAACTAATTAACAATGCAATATTTTGAAAATTAAGCTAAAAAAATTAAGTTGTACGTACCGGGAGGCGGTTTGACAATCTTCTCAGGCATGTTGACTACGCAATGACTGAACAAGTCAAAAAGCTGCGTCAATGGTATCCTCACGTCCAAGAGAGATATTGTCTGAAAAAAAAAACGCAATTAATATTTCTGTAAGTTTTCAGCCCATATTAAAACGTTTATGCACCTACATAAAACAGCTTCACTTATTTTAACTTTCCTTTAATTAATAACAATGAATCCTTTAATTAAACACAATTCTAGAAAATATAAAACCACAACAGACTACTTTAAATGCCAATTTAACAAATTAAATCCAATTGCCTTTTTTTCTTTTTATTCTAATTCTATGAAATGTCATCTAAATGAATTTCTTGTCGTATCTTGAAAGGAAATATAAATAGCACTCGAATAACATGCTTCCTCAAAGTTTCCACAATCACCCACCTGAAACCACTCCAGCACAGGCAGCACAGTCTCCGGGGTGGGTGTCTGCGTCACCTTGATGGCGGCGAACTTGTACAGTCCCTTCTCGTCCACGCCGCCCACCACGCCTTCCGGCTCCAGGATCTTGCCCAGGGGCACTTTGAGCTCGAATATCTCCTGGAATTATTTAGATGATGATAATGATTTGCGTTAATATTGTGAAAATGTTTGGGATAATTGGAAATAATAAAACTTTTTTTTTTCAAAGAGAACTTTTTGTGCGGTATATTTCTGTTAAATAACGAAATAAGGAACAATCTTACCTTCTCCGGTATATCGGCGCATATAGACTCCATCCAATCAGGCATGATGTAGTTCCAAATAGTTTGTGTCACTATACCGTATGGTATCAAGCAGTATAGTCTGAAAAAAAGGCGTTAAATTATGTAATGTCCAGTGAAACTAACATGAGATACATATTTGGGAATTATTAAATATGCTCCAGAGCCATACACATAGTTATGACCCCCAATGTAAGATATTATGAAGTTTTGGTGTCACAACATCCAAACCAAAAAGATTTTTGTTCCATACGAGTTTATCTAGATACTGGATCGAATATTCTTGCCTCAACCAACTGCGTCACCAGCTATACACCAAGACTGTCAAAATTGCGGTGGAGGGAGAAGAGGGGAGGGATACCTGTTGAGGCCGTCCTTGAGGTGGTGCGTCTTGGAGGCGAGGTTGTCCCAGTGTCCGGCGTGGCGCGTGTACTCGGGCGGGTGCGGCAGCAGGCACGCCACCACCACGCCGTGCACGCGCTCGCCCACGCGCCGCACCCAGCCGCACACGTGCTCCACCTTCAGCTTCTCCACCGTGCGCGCCGTCTCGCCTGCAGGTACACGTGTTGTACAAGAACAAACTTGATAACTCCCCTTGCGGTATCCTTAGGGAGCTAGAAAGACATATCATATTACCGAACCTTCGGCCCAACTGGGATCTCATAGGACAATCGAACCGGCCTGGATAAGCGACTATCGTTCACGGCGGTTAGCACGTCATAGTCGCGCACCTGGACCG
Source organism: Deilephila elpenor (assembly GCA_949752805.1). Taxonomy (NCBI): domain Eukaryota; kingdom Metazoa; phylum Arthropoda; class Insecta; order Lepidoptera; family Sphingidae; genus Deilephila; species Deilephila elpenor. The sequence goes on from OX457116.1 coordinate 771,094, forward strand.
CACTTTGTCCTACGTATATCCGACTATCACGAGATGAATATCTTACGCCGGTTTATACTCTATTTTGTAGGCATCGCTTTTATCATCACGCGCATTGTAACTTTGTTGTGCAAGTATAATAACACACTATTCACTGTGAAAGGAAAGGTGCGAAGAAAATCCCGTATGCTTAGTCAAAGAGAGGCGAATTCTTCTCAATATAGCACCTTTGAAATAATAAAACTACCCACATTTTTCATAGGATAAATTAAACACACTGATTACACATCGAAATCACTAACCTCACAATTAACACTAAAATAATAAATTACACAAAACTTACAGTTCTCAAATACATGTAGCCTATCATCAGAACAAAGCAGCACTCGTTTCTTATAATTGGAATTGGAATAATACATATAACCAGCACAGCGAGAGCCTCGACGACTGTACTTGACGGAATCTTGAAAGTGACTGGTTTGCGTTCCATAATCGACAGCCTTTTATACTCAGAAACTAGTCATGATATTACAAATACCCACAAAATCATGAATGCTGACCACTATTGACAGCACCCGCAAACATTCGTCCCGTCATGTAAATTCAATTGGCGGCTTTAGCTTTTATTTTTTTCTAAGAATTATAGTGTTGATCTCAGGTTAGTATATTTGGGATATCAAATTTTGTGCTTGCACTGATATTAATTTATTACGCGCCGCCCGACTAGTGACAATATGGCATCGGGTAAGTTCGTGAACACTCGGGCATATTCGGTGGCGCTCGGCGGGACGCGCGAACGCACTACTGGGTGGCGTTGTTATGATGCACTTTTCATGTGACATTTTTGTTTAATTAGTCTATTAAATTAGTACATGTATTTTTTTATTACAATTTTGAAAAAGAAACAACGCTTCTTAATTGTTTATTCTTTTTCATCGCCTCGAAGTCCAGTACTTGACATAAGCGTCCCCAAGCGTCTATTGGGGATAGTCAGTATCCAGTGAGATTCTATAACTTTTATTACGTCAATCCACGTTATGCGTGAACATCCGACACTGATCTTGCCGGTTCGTTGCCTCAATTCAAGAATTTCTCCTTTCCATCGGCCCTCAGTCTATTTTTGCATGTATTAAATATGTAATTATCACTTACCGGTATAAGAGAAGGCGGTGACGTGGAACCAGTGGAACAGCACAGACAGAAGTCGTCCCAGAATTTCATCTGGTGTGTCAGGATTGGGCGTACATAATCCTACCATGAGCCATACTCCGTACCTATACAGCCATTGAAACTATATTTTAATTAGGTAATACAATAAATATTTGGCTTGCAGTTTATTAAGGAGATTTATAAAAATGCGAAGTTTTGTTTTAAATCAAGATTTTTATAAACATCCTTCATTAAATAAAACAGCAGTAACGGTAGCGGACTACAATTTAGCCATATAAAAACATTAGTTGTTGAGTACACAATGTCTAAATTGGTCTAACTACAAAAAAAACGCATGACAAGTACAAAAAATACCCAATGACCAATAGAATTTATTTAAGTTCCACATGGTAAAATTAGAGGATAAGATTTTAAACAAATTCAAACGAAATTATTCCTTAACCCATTTGATATAGAAATGTAAATTCTATAACGAACCTTCCTAGAAGCTGTCGATCCTCAACAGATATTGGGTCAGGTAGTTCCACACTCAGAGGAGGCTTCAGTTGCTCGCTCGAACTGTCTGGATCTTCCATGTTGATTGGTTTCGATTCCTTAAGCAGGCTGGTAATTAATTAAATTTAAATAACAAATCAATTGATCTATTACTACGGTACGATTACAAAGCTGAGGTCTCGGGTTCGAATCCCAGGTCGGGGAAAGTGATATTGGATTTTTCTACTCATTATCAGGCCGGAGTCAGGAATTTGTGCCTGATATAGCAATAGGCTGGCCCCCTAAAACATCGTGAGACGGAATGTACAAAGCGAAATGTGGGTGACCTGGTGGCGCCTCTGCCTACCCCTGCTGTGATAAAGGCGTGAGTTTATGATGTATGTATGTTGATTTACTATGACCATATGCACAAGTCATGAAACAGTCTCGTAATTGGTCCAGTGGCGTCACCTGACAATAGCCTCCACCAGGTTGGTCTGCATGTCGGAGTCCATCTGCCAGGCGATGGGCAGGCGCGTGTGCACCACGTGGTCGCCGCCGCGACGACTGTTGTGCCGGTTGCCGTGGCACTGCTGGCAGTACCTGGTGGTGGACAGGGGTAGAAGGCATTCAATTAACGAATCTCGTTAGTTATTTTTAATAATACAGCTCACATGATCAGTATGGATCACATAGACATGTACAATATTTGGGTCGTAATGTGTTGCCAGCCTCGCAAGATAGAAGAGGAAAGAAAAATAGGATGAAAGATTTGATGGGCGTGTGATACTCAAAATATCACACCTTCCACATAGGGTTCCTTTCATATAATAAATTTGTAAAAGTTCGTATTAACATAATAGAACCCAAAACAATGATTTATAGAATTTTTGCCTATTTATCTGTGCGGTTGTGCGCGATGAACTCAGAAACGGCTCAACGGATTTCGATTAAACTTGGTATGGAGGTAGCCGACACCCTGGAGTAGCACATAGGCCACTTTTAATCCCGAAAAATGTAGTAATCCCGCGGGATGAGGAATGATTGTATCATATAGCAAAGAAGGGAACAAATAATGACTTTTTGTCCTTGAGTAGGTCATAAAACTGAGATAACTAAACTTGATTCCAACTTACTCCCTGTATAGTCAAACTTGCCTTAAAAGAAACATACCTGATAGGATGGTTGCCGTTGTAACTGGCGCACTCGTTTGAGAAGCATATAGAATAAGCCGCCTTGTCTGTAGATCTACAATTCTGAAAAAAAGAAGCACACATTAATAATAATACCAAAAGCGTTATGAACATTTGTATAATAACATCCCTAATGTACCTTGTTCTCGCAAACCATCGACACTTGCTGCTGCGGATGCAGGATGTCGAAGAAGCGTTGGTTCGGATGCTCTCTGTTAACCCCAGAAATGGTCAAGTTATTTTGATTTGCACATTTTTAGACGACAAAGAGACCTATTTTTGTATATTTCTAATGACGCACTGAGGCTCATAATACATCCCGTCACTTCCTTTTCACTAAGCTAAGCCTTGTGTTTTTTGCTTGTCTTTAGTTTTTCTTTCTGATGTATTTCGATGCGGGTTAAAGTCACGCTAGTGTCTCTAAGAGACTCGGCTCGCTGCGGAGTTCGCGCCAATTCTTTCCGCGTTGATCCTGGCTGACAGGAGTTGCAGTGGTGGGTGTGTGGGCGACAATAAGACTTCACAAAATCAAGCTACAATAAAAATTACCTGTGTATTTCATTAGCGCACTCAATACACAGGTACAGTGGCGGCGGACTGTCCGAGGCGAATGTGACGCTGATGCAGTGGTCGTAGCACACTTTGGCGGCCTCCGCCGTCCCAGCGTTGGGACACATGTCGCGCTGGCACAGGAACGGAACGAGGTCATCTGTTGGAAAACATACTATTATAGAAGTTTTGAGCAAGTCACTGGTGTGTATTAAAATATATTTAAAAAATATTAGCAAAAGAAAATCATTGTGGAAAATAATAATAAAAAAACCTTTTTAAATAATGTACTTGTACGAGACCAAAAAAATAATACTAATGCATAAAAGCCCATATTGAACAAATTACAAGCTAAGAAATAAGATTTCCTGAAGTCTTGCGCCTGCACTGTAAGCTTACGAAGTACTAAGACCGTAAGTGATTCAACAACATCAAGAACAAATATTAATTATTGTTTATCACATTCATATAGATTCAATGTGACAATTACCGTGACTTCTGAAGTCAAATCAGGCTTCTCCATTACGTTCTTTCGGCTATAACTTACCTTTTTTGCTACTTAAAAATATTTCACAAATTAAAACATACTAGAGAACTTGCACAGCAACCCCTTGCGGTCAAACAGCTTGGCGTCAAACGGCGGCCAGTAGTAGAACAGTAGCTTAGCTGCGGATAGCCTCGCGCCCCACGTGCCGTACGCGATGACGCTCAGCACGTCCTTCACCACGGTCTGCTTCATCGACATCAGGCACTCCAGGAGCTGGCAGTGGTGGGCTGGAAAAAAAAATATTTTTTCACCTTATTTACTTTTTTATTTCAAAATATTTAAAAGCACACTGCCTCGGTGGCGTAATTGTACTACGCAACGATTATAAAGCTGAGGCCTCGGGTTCGAATCCCGGGAAAAGCGATATCGGGTTTTTTTATTCATTATTAGCCCGGAGTAAGGAATTTGTGCCCGATATGGCGATAGGCTCGCCCCCTATCACATCATGGAACGGAACATACGAGGCGGAAAGTAGGTGTCCTGGTGACGCCTCTGCCTACCCCTCCTGGGATAAAGGCGTGAGTTTATTAGTGAATGGATATATGTAAAAGAACACAAAATACATTTAGAAGAATGTCTTATTATCCAGTCATAAAGCTCACACAGGTGGTTAGATGTCTAAAAAATATTCAACGTGCACTACAATGATACAAATCGTAAATTTGGTGCAATAAAGGTAGTATGTCCATAGATGTGATATAATTCTCTCGTGATTCCACACAATATAATTTCTAGTAACATCACGAAAACATCACAAAACTTGGATTCATATGAATCCAAATTAACCTAGTTTCGACAAAAGGAGTAAAAGTAACTTGCCTGGATTGTTAGAGTGTTGAAACACCATCATGATGATAGCGGCAACCGATTGTGACGCTTGGCTTTCTTCCTCTTGTCCAGAATATCGACGTGCTAAGATAAAAACAAAATATATGATATTTAACTAAAGTTATATAAACCGACACACGTTCTACAGCTGAAAGCCTAAAATAGTTTGGGGCTATGTCTTGGTCCAACAATAAATTAGATTATACAGTTTCATTCCGAAGAATATACTACATTATATTGTTCCGATACAGATCACTTAGGTATACAAGCAATAAAAGTATAGAACGCTATCCATTAGACCGTTTTTTCATTAACAGCTGATGTTCTACAATAACTAATACGTTCATAGCATGGTGCGTTGCGATGTTATGCGCAGATCCCGTAAGCCCAGCGTTGGAAGTTATCAATGACCACAATTCCTCACGATAATAAATATACATTGATAAAAACTTACTGATAGTAAAAGGCAGTATGTAATAGCACAGCAGGTTGAGGATCTCCTGGTGGAGCGACACCGGGAACACTGCGACGCAGTAGGCCACGAGATATGGCAAGTTGTCGATCATGTCATACTCCAGGAATGGGAGTAAGCATCCCAGACACTGCAGGATGGCCTGGCCGAATGCTGCATAAAAAAAAACACCAAAATACAATAACAGGCGTATTTTGTATTTAAAATTTAAAATTAAACTGTCAGAACATTTTTATGGGGACAGATTTCATCATAATTTAACTAACCGCTTGATTGACCTTTGTACATTTTCTATTGTATTAACAACGCAATGGGCTGGGTTAACAATTGAGCTTGGAAACGCATGCAGTCGTAGAATTCCTACGTAGTCATTTACAAAATACAATATTTCTTTTTTCAGCCTTAAAACCTGCTACAAGAAATATTTAAATAACAAAAGAGTTGACACTGGAAACACTCGAGTTGTAAAATCACAATCAAATTTTTTTTGGACTTTCTAAACTACAATACATTCAAATGAAATTATAAATACCTTGTATGCCATACTGCAGATGTGGCGCTGAGTCTACCAGCTGAGATATGGCGTTGAACAGCCCTTTGTAGTCGAGGTTCGGATAGAGAGCCATTCTATCTGCATCCGTGTCAGCATCGCGGATCATTTCTAGAGGAGATCTAGGCACATCTTTTAGTACACCTACAATTTTTTTTAATGTTATTTTTTCTGGTATGATCACGACACTTCAAGCAAAAAATCTTCACTTGGTATTGGCTTTTATTAAGATGTTCTCAAGCTGCGATGAAGTTTAAAACTAATTTTTAAGATAGATCGTTCTATTCTAATTTTCATAGTTTCTTTTTTATCTAAAAATAGACCATATATGAATTCTTACAGAAGTTAACTATTTGGTGGAAGATGATTATAACACAACGTTGACCTAGGGCAGGCCGTGCAGTGGACCTCACATCCATTTGGGTTTCTTGTGGAGAATTTTCATCTATACGGGTTCTTTCAACGATATATTATGAATTATCACTATTTCATTACTTCGAAAGGTCAACGTCTTGTTCGGATATCCTCCAAATCAAATTCACTAGCTTACATTGACTAGAAAGTTGAAATATGCTATACTTACTAAGCAGCGTTTGTGAGAAATACTTGACAGTGTTGGCGATATCGATGCCGGACGGCAGCGGCTGAATGTTGTGCATCAGCCGCAGCTGACAATCGTACAGGCTCCGAATCTTCGCCGTGACTGCCAATTGTAAGCCCGATGTACAAATATACTTTAAGTCATTCCAGTTCATCACCAAGAGTTGTAGAGTGAGCAAGCAGCTCATCTGATTGTAAATAGGTAAACTCAAGATTGTTTAAATTTGTTGGTACGAAATTGTGGGTGGATTAGGACTTTATAAAAGTAAGAGTAAATAGTAAAGAGGAAGGAAGTAGGTATAAGGGCATAAAGCGAAATGATTTGTTAAAGCACAAACGGCGAGATAAGAAAAGAAGAAAGAAGCGACAGAAAAGCTGTTCTTTCACGTTGATTTTCTGTCAGTACCGTTTAAGTTAACGCAGAATACTTATGACGAGCTACAGGCTATAAAATAAATCTAGTATCAATGCTATCCAAAGCGGTAATTTTTACTATTCTACTAATCAACATACATACTTTCGTCATGCTAGAGTTTAGTTATCATTTCGTTACCATGCTAAAAACTTACCATAGTCCAGAATCCAATCTTCAAAAAGAAACTATCTAAATGACTAACTATCTGATGTCTCCATAAAATGCGTTTAAAGTACTCACATTTTTTCAGCTAGAATTATAGTGGAATGGCTAATGAAAACATGAAATGTTCCATTTACTGGTATCGTCACAAAGATTTAAACATCTATTACTAAAGTAGTTACATAAATCATCAGTAACATGCTAACTGATAGGAAACAATTGCAATCAGAAATAAGAAGCAGTGAGCAGGTGTCACAGGCGAAGATATCATTGCCTGTATTTGGAAGAAAGGTGAGCCACACAAACAAGACGGCTGATTCTGCTGAATGTACCTTGTAGTTTGCAAGATTGTGCAATGTGCAATGCAGAATAGTAGGAAGCACATAGACAGTTCACACAGTCGGTTGCTTATACGAAATACGCCACTAATTGTACAATACCATAAATTTTTTTATAGTACAATCAGTCTAGCTTTCGCCCTTTTATGTCTATTACTTGGTATAGTCCAAGGACAATTTTAATACCGTCCGTGCTGTGAAGTACAGAAGGGCAGCAAAGAGAAAAATACTGTTGAAGCAAAACAAAACACTTTGTTACGCGTAAATAAGATCGGGAGGTATAACATTATGCTGATTTAAATAACGCGGCAAACGATGGTAAGTGATTACCACATTTATGTTTTTGGATGTGGTAGAGTCATACCGTAGCTCGTTAATGCTACTGTCCAGTGCATTAGCTCGGCCGCGGTGATATTGTGACCGATATAGAGCTCTGCTGCTTTTTAGTTCTATGAATGGAGTTACCGGATACCTTATAGCGGGTGGTAGGATTTTCAACGGGCAAGATATCGACCAATGCACAGGATGATAAATCGCGACAATTGTATCGCATTTCGGATTCAAATGTCGGGATCTCTAGCCGGTAGATATTTTGTTGTGCCAGTATACGAACAACAAGATGGAACAATTGAGATTATTGAGTCTCTTGTTTTCACTGACCAAAAGAAATATGTCAAGAAAGCTATTAAATTAACGCCATTTCTTTTGAACCGATCTTTCCATGCTAAAGTCAAGATACTATGGTGAAAGGCAATTCACATGAAATAATTAAACATCGAAACAAATAAATAAAAAAATCACAATATTCAGCAGAATCAGGAAACACGTAGACAATATATACTAGGTCATACTATCACAACATATAACGGGAGCCATCGGTACAACATATAGGTACACATATTATGTCTACAATTATTGTCGGGACGCGATGCAAGGGGACACATACATCATTGCAGAGAAGGGATATGCAACAGTGAAGTCTAGATAGGGTCGCCATCTGTTTATATTTAAAACAAATCCTTTTTTAAAGAGCAGTCTATTTTTATTTATTTTTTTGCCAGGCAAATTAAATTCCTGGAACTAAATTATTACAAAATTTTAAAACAAATGTAATGAGAGAAATACAATAAAATTGCAATTTGTTTTAAACAACTCAACAAGTTTATAAATACTGTATAATTATAGTATCAATTTTTCATTTGATGAATATTTTTATATACAATTTACGAAACACTAACAATCTTTAAAATCCATTAAAGTACTCAATAATTTAATCTTGTTTACTTTTTAAAGTTCATCAATATATAGTCTGTCTAAAATTTTACCAATATAATTTAAACACCACTCAAGCAAATTTTACTATTTCTATTTATAGTTCAGTAATAGGTATTATGATTTTATTTCCATTAAAGCTAACCTAGATGGCAACCCAAGGATGACAGGGTAAGCATACCGTGCACAGGGCATCCGGTGCAACAAACAACACGGCTCGCTTGCACGAGCTCACCTTTCATATTGAGTGGTTCCGTTAAATACTGCATGGTATCTGCCTGCACGCTCAGCATTAGCACATAAAAAAGCTTTGTTCACTACTCAATGATGTCCCACTCTGAAAAATAATGCATGCTAGCGTATATTTATAATGTCTCAATGATAGTCGGTGTCTTGGATTGTTCTTGATGGTGTTTAAAACCTACATGACTTATTTTAACACCAGCCCTGTATATATACTGCCCTAAGGTTGGATATACTAAGCGGGATTAAGGTTGCATTAAGTACAAGTTGGTTGATTCTATTTAATAATTTGTTATTGATTATTAGTGTATGTTTAAACTTTGCAGATGCAGTGCAACAACAAATTAAGTAATTTATTAAACCTTGTACAAAAGCTGAATCAATATGATTATTACTGTTATATTAAAAACATCTAATTTACATGTGCATAAAGGTATTATTGAATATATTTTCTTTTCTCTATCTGTATAATATTTATAGATCTTAAAAATTATTTTATTACTCCACACTTCACTCCATTGAAATTATTAACTTGAAATAAACAGGCAATTATAACAGCACTAATAAAATTTAACGTCAAATCAAGACACAAGTTAAATTCATATTAAATTTACACTTATGTTTATTAAATAAGGAGACCTGGAGATGTAAAAGTTTAACATTTTATATTGATTGTGACAGCATTCAACATTTTATAGATCAAGTTGGAGGAAAAGGAGGATGAATAGGACGAATTAATAAATAAAAAATACCATGTAATGTAACAAATACTGCTTTAATTATTGCAAAGTAAAATATTTACAAGTAGCTTTCATAATATACTTCATTAACGATAATAGAGCTCAGTGTCATAGTTTTGCGATTAAACAAACCTGTTGCTACAATATATTCATATCTGTTGAATTAAATAAAAACAAGGATTTTTTTTAAATCAAGAATATTGCTTAACAATTTTCATGATATTTTCCGTATGATATAAGTAGTCAATACTATAGAATAATGCTACTACACTACAACAATAACTATAAACATGAAAGTTAATTATACCATGTAAAATTATTCGGATATTAAGCGCAGATTAGTACCTAGTACCTACGTCCTAGCAGAGACAAAGTGGAATAGACCTTTACCTGTTCTAGAACAATCCAAAACATTCAACTACGCGTACAAGCGACAATATTAAATAAAAATTACTCACAAGCAGCCGCCCGAGTGCCCATGTTTATAAGTTGTATCTTGAAACTCCCTTGCATTGGTTTGCCGGAACTCGCTAACCGATATCATCAACACGGTGAATCAATAAAGGTGGAAGTCCCGAACGAAAGAGATAAGACCTGAATCTAGATTTTCTATTCTTTTCAGGCTATTGATCGATCGCGGCGTATTTTGAAACGCGCGCATCAATTCGGACTGTCAAAGCTGAATTGTCAACCAACTGTCAGTTTATGACCGCGCATCCGGTTTTCGGTGTAGTGTTGCGTAATAGTAGTGTAGTCGATTATAGCACATAGTGATGCACTGGTGTACTTTGACCCAGTCTTTAGCATAATATTGATGTAAGAAATATAAAATTGAAGGGTTTAAAGAGTATTCTTTTATGTTTTGGTACAAACTACAGACCTTAGCTGCTTCCGAACTGGATAGTTTTGTTCGCGATGAAAATAGTAGATTTTTGGTTGCACCAATAGTGTAAGTACAACACTGCGCAAATAGTTATGACATCAAAACGCCAATTTTAAAATTTATTATTCTAAGTGGCGGATGTCATCGCTCTTAACGCGCCAAAAACTTGAACGGTAAAACTAATCGTGAAACTTCCGTTCATTACCTATTATACGATGGGCTATGTCAATAATGCACAAAAAAACACATAAAAAATATTTATATTTATTTTAAAATTATGGTAACCTACAAATATCACAATCATAAATTAACATATCATTAATCACAACTATTTCCCGTGAAATTAAATAGCTTCCATCATTGTTTAATCTTATAATGTAAAGCAAAAAATATCACCGTTCAGAATTTAAGTCCGCGATGCGCACAATGGGGTCCGGTGTATCGGTGTGCGCCGTTAATACACTCCGTAGTTTGTTGACTTGTGTACCGTTGGCATTGAAATAAAATGACTCGGCCGGCCATTATATCATCAACGGTCCATCGCGCCGGCGAGCGCTTGCTGTATCACTAGCTGTTGGGCGCTTATTAACTTCTTTAATTCCCTCACTTCCTGCGTCAGTTGTCTCACATTCTCCGAAGTCTCATCGAGTCTCGCGTGTAAGCTGCCGAGGCCTGAGTACCCGTACTCTCTATACCCGGAGTCATTGTTATTTTCATACTTTTTGAAGCATGAATACGCTCCTGTAGTGGACCCACTGGATGATATAGTATGTCCGTATTGCTTCCTCATCTTTGCGATGTCGTAAGCAGCCATCATTATGTCTCGTGGCAGCCTTTTCTCGCTCGGATTTAATGGCTTTACGCTTAATACTACTCTGTACGCTTGTGGAGAAACTAGAGCTGATGAGTGAAGGATCTTAAGTAAACATTTGGGCAGATAACCATTAAACAAAGCCAGTTCCATGTATGAAATAAGTTTTGTCTGGCGTACGAGTTTGGAGAGGCCGGCTGTTTTCCTCAACCCCTGAATGTCATGTACAGCGATACCTACAAGTAAATTCATTAACACAACGGTGACAAACATAAGGAATAAAACATAAGTGATTTGTGCAGATATCTCTAATAAAACGGGAGGATCATTTCCGTCGGGTTCATTCAATAAAAGATCTAAGTTCAGCTCGCCGATCATCATAGTCAATACCGTTATGAAACCCATGAAAGGATTCGCAAATGATGAAGAGTCGGGAAATATGACACAGAAACTAATGGTGAAGCCTATTAATATACAGGAGTAAGCCATTAAGAGTTTAGCGAATTCCTTCTGCACTTTCTGGTACATGGCTACGTAGGTTCCGAATACTGGCAGCTGTCCGATCATCATCATTAGGTTCGTCCATCCAGCGAGCACGGCAAACGCGCCGACGTGATTCTGCCACGCATACGTGATGTTTGTGTAAATATACGATATTAGAAACACGCTTACAATCACAAACCATTCGATTATGTTCTCAGATTGCATCAGGTATTGTTTTACGGTCGAGTATCCAGCGATGCCGTACACCTTTCTGAATATCTCAAATATCGTGATTCCGGCTAGCACCCACCACTGCATTTCTATAACAAATGGATTTTTACGCAACAAATCTCCGAGAATTGATTGTTTTTGACATAATTCCTGCTCCTGTATTGTCTCCTCCATATCTTTGCTGCCATTATAACAATTATGCGCTAAAGCCGTCAGGACGTAAAGCGTTAAGCATAAGACAAATATAAAACTTAAAAACAACCGTGCCACGTAATATTTGCGTATTTTCTCCCATTTTATGTACAAAAAGGCGGAACAGAGGGGATGTAGCAGGACTTCTTTCTGGCCCTCGTCCACGAAGGTGTTGAGATAGCTGATCTCGCGAGGGTAACAGTGTTGTAATATGCTGCGAAAGTCTAATTCGAGTTCCACCTCCCTGTTGCTCGTCTGCGAGTGATGGAGTGTAATGGCGCAGTCCAATTTCCTCGTTATCATTGCGAGCGAGGCGGGCGTTTTTCTAGCTATTACATTAAGAGCCGAGTTTCCTTTTTTAGATCTCGTCGTGACGTCAGCGCCGTGGTAAATTAGCGTCTCAACGCACGCAGACAACCCGTCCAGCGCCGCCAGGTGCAGTGGAGTGAACCCGTACTCATCCTTCTGGTTCACATTGGCTCCCCAACTAATCAGCGTCTCGATGATGTCACACGCCGAGTCAGACTTCCCTATCGCGGCGTGCAGCGGTGTCCTCTTGTCGAAGTCCATGGCATTCGGTTCGGCGTTGCCTTTCCTCAGCAAAGACTCTACGCACTCCAAGCTAGCCGAGCGCGCAGCGAGATGTAGCGCCGTAAACCCACGGTGATTCTTTAAACTAGCGTCCGCGCCTTTAGTCAGCAATAAATCGACGCATTCTACGAACCCTCCGTCGGCGGCCAGATGCAGCGCCGTCGACTCCCTGTCCCCGACTCGCGTCCTCACGTTAGCGTCCGCGCCGGGCGTCTCCAGCAGTATCGTGAGACATTGTATCATTCCCAAATCGGCGGCGAGGTGAATGGCATTGGTGCCACCCGGCTCGATCAAGTTCACGTCGACGCCGTGCGATATAAACAACTTGAGGCACTCGACGGAGTTGGCTCGCACGGCGCAGTGCAGCAGCCCTCCCTCGCAGTTCACGTACTTTACCGCCGCGTGCACGGAAGCGCCGCGGGAAATTAGCAAATTAGCCACTTGCACCGAGTTACCGAACGCCGCGCAGTGGAGCGGGGCGAAACACCGCGGCATGTAACTCGGATCGGCGCCACACGACAGCAGGTAATTGGCGCATTCTAGGGAACCGCTAAAGGCGGCCACGTGCAGCGGCGACAGGCCCAGCGCGTCGAAGTATAGCGGGTCGGCGCCCGCGTCCACCAGCGCGGGCAGCAGGTTCGCCAGCTTGAGGAAGGCGGCCCAGAACAGGCAGACATTCTTCTCGGCTTCGGAGGTGCTGGCGAAGGTGTTGAGCGCGGTGTCGGCGGCGATGGCGCCGGTCTCCAGCTCGTCGAGCAGTCGCAGGCGGCCGCCGACGGCGCGCATCTGCTCGTGCGCGCTCTGGCGCAGCGAGTCGCCGCAGATGTGCGCAGTTAGGTCGAGCGGCGGCTCCTCGAAGCTGTCGTACATGTTGGGCGCGCTCTCGGCGGGCGGCGAGGAGCCCGCGAGCACGTACTCGAGCTGGCCCATGGAGGGGTAGGCGCGCTCGAGCTCGTCGTCGTCTCTGGGCGGCTGGCGCGCGGGCGAGCTGAGCACGCGGGCGACGCGCGGGCGGCGCTGCATGTCGGCGCGGGCGCGGTGGCGCGAGTCATCGGGTTCGTGCGAGCGCAGCCAGCGCGCGGGCAGCAGGCGGCGGCTGGTGGCCATGCGGGCGGCGGCGCGACTGCGAGGGCGCCGGGCGCGGCGGCGGCGAGTGACGCGGCTATTGTGCGCCACTTGCGCCGCGCGCCCCGGCCCGGCGCACACCTCTGCTCTTAAGTTGTTTGTACACTTGATGGACGATCCGGACGTCGTCGCCGCGAAGTGGGCCGCACTCGTACGTTGCATTTGGGATGACAGGCGGGCGGGCGTTACATGTACATACTCTGTACACACGATACCTATTTATATAGCAAATCAAAAAATTAATATCTACGACTGCGCCGCTTCATTGGACATTCTTAAACGTAGTCTTGTTACAGACTCCTATTGTTATGGGTAGGAAAAAATCCAATGAATTATTTGATTACGAACTCCCATTATAAGTTAGTAGTTGTAGCATGGTTGAGGAAGCCGATGGCTGGCACATGCGTCATACTCGTGAACGGGTGCTGCTTGTGTGGACTGGTCTGTCCGATTTGCTTACTTTGTAATTGATAAATAGATTACTTAACGCTTTTATAATTATTTATTGCGTTGGCAAAACAGAGTGTACTGATTCTTCGTTATGGGTTACTTCGTTTCGTTTCTCTCAGCCATATTAAATATAAAGTAAACTTATTCGTATTCAAATATATCCTACTTGCAAATCATAACAAGTTATTAATGAACTGCTCTGATTTAAACCAACTTGTAATTTTTGTAATAATCATACATTGTAAACTGGTTTTGAAAAGAGCAACAAGAGAGTTTCTTGCCCGTTCTTCTCTAGTGAAAACCGCTTTCCGAACCGGGTGGTAGTTCAAAAAATGACTGAATCTAAACAATGTTGAACATTTTAATGGATTCAAGTAATTATTTTCATTTCATTTCATTTCATTTAATTTCAAGTACTTTCAATTACAGTTTCCTTAATAAAGTATTGAAATACAATAATTCAAACCGAATTAAAAATAGGTCTATAAATATCTGCAGACATGTTTTCATTCCATGTATTTACAAAAACGAGTATCCAATATTTAATAGTCAAAATAAGCGTTTTAAATATAGTTTTTGGATGCTAAAAACTTTGTACAATAGTAAAAAAACAGAAAAATTACTTCACTGTAGGGAAACAAGGTCTAAGAGTCATTGCTTTAGGACCTTTAGGTCAACCGCCAAGTAAAAAAGACGGTCCGGTCTTTGATATGGAAAAAAATAGCAGTCGAAAAACACGAAAAGTGTTTTAGCGCAATAAAAAACTGACTGTCCCTAATAATATTAAATATTTTGTTATTATATATCGACTAATTGTTTAATTGATACAGTTATTTTCGACGATATTTGTTCAACGGGCAAAGAACTGTTAAAAATGTACCTACAGTGCAGGAATTTAAAATTATTAAAATTACTATGGGTATCAATTCTGATCCTCAAAATAAATCCTCGTAAGGATATGTTCCACTTCTTTCTAGATTTTTGAGACGCGTTTGTCATCATAACATGAACACGTCACATACAACGGTGCCTCAATTAGGTTTATTGTGTGAATCGTAACCGTCACAAATTTGACTTTACACTTTTGGTTTACAGCTTATATGCATGGATCTCGGAAGGAGCTGGTAAGAGCTGAAGAAACGAATATTTTAAAAGTTACCCGTAGCTAAGCCGACAAAAAACCATTACGAGACGCGCCTGTTGCTTCTAGTAGTAAATAAATAAATACACCTAACAGTCACATACATAGTCCTGACCCCACACTAAGATAGTCTTCTGTCGTGGGTACCAGAAACTACAGAGACTTGTCGTTGTGACAAACACCCAGATCCGAAACAAATACCTGTGGGCTATACAAATATTTGTCTCGGTGCGGGAATCGAATCCGCGGCCTCTCGTTTTACAGCCCATGACTAACCAACTGCGCCACGGAGACCGTAAAAAAATTACAAGTGACAGGCTCACTTGTGGTGGTCATATTACACCAAATCACGTATTTATCGACCCGTCTTCGACTGTAGTTAAAACTAAGTATTACTAGCCAAGTCTAAAGCATTCTTAATACCGTAGCGAAGTTTATTTACTAACAACTTTACGGTGATATCATCAATTCGGAATCATTTGGATCCTGCGTGACGCGTAGTCTTTGTTAACCTTTTCAAAACCCTCATTATAAAAAATGACTTAGGCATACAATAATTTGAGGAAAAACCTTCTTTATTGCGACGCAATTAGCAAGGATAAAAAAAATCGATGGAGTCTTTACCCGAGTAAATTATTTAAATTACATCTTAAAATACAATTTCAAAAATCTTTGTATCTATTTTTGAAGTAGAAGATAATAAATGAATAAATACACCCAACACTCATATTACATGGTCCTGATCCTACACCAAGATCGAATCTTGTGTCGTAGGTATCAAAAACTACATTTCGGTCTCACAAACACCCAAACCCGAAATAAATACTTGTTGGCCTCACAAATATTTATCTCGATGCGAGAATCGAACCCTCGGCTTCTCGTTTCACGGCTGTTTTCGGCTATCAATATCACCGGGTAATTGATCTGACAACCTCCGTGGCGCAGTTGGTTAGACGCCGCCTGCGAAACGGGAGGTCGCGGGTTCGATCCCCGCACCGAGACAAATGTTTGTGAGAGCCAAAAGTATTTGTTTCGGGTCTGGGTGTTTGTGAGACCGAAAAGTCTCTCGTAGTTCCTGATACCCACGACACAAGACTTGATCTTAGTGTGGGGTCAGGACTATATATTGTGACTGTTGGGTCTATTTATTATTTATTTATTTTAACACTGTATTTCTTTGTATGACCTACATAAAGATAAGTGTTATTTTTTCTGAGCTCGGTTTCTAATATGAAAACCTTGGCTACAAGATGCACAATTCATGAGGAATCCTGTCGTCTGAATACATTATTTTTAATAGTAGTATTGTTTTACAGTAATTACCACAACTACTCCTAGTTTCTTAATTGGTTAATTTATTTGCTGATTAAAAACAAGTTAGTAATTCCTAGAGACTCGCTGTGCTTCAATGCTCGGTTTCAATTGTCAACGAAGGTTTTGGATCAAATGAAAGATCAAATGCAGAGCGGAGCGGTGATGTTGGTTTCACTGGTCTTCCGAATCAACGTTGAGCCGAGTCCCTACCAAACTCCTACACCAGCAAACAAAAACCTCACGGTGGTCCTCTACAGCGCATTGGAGTGGCTCCGGGATCCTGAGGCAAAACGTCATAGCCTCGCCTGTGTGATGCCGCTCTCCACGAATTAACACCTCGTAGTTGCTTCTGATGGGCGCTACGCAGCCCCCCGCTGCGTGCCCGCGACTACCATTGCCCCCATTAGTCGCCTGTTACGACAAGCAGGAGATACCGTTGTGGAATTCTAAAAATAACCCCCAGTCTACAGGACAGAGGTGCTGCCAGGATACCCACGTTTCGCCTTGTGTACCGTAGTACAACTGCGCCACCACGGCAGTGAGTCAGCCACCCCTCAAGTTAAACATTTAAAATAATCATTTAATCATAACTTAAGAGCATATTTTTAAATAAATGCAACAATAAACAAATACTTTGTCAAATAAAACAATGAAAATGAAAATACGTTGTGTGTTAATTACTTTATGTTGATATCTATACATATAATAAATTTGTAATCGATCGATGTCGGTACATGAAAATAAACGAGAAAAAACTAATATGGGGGGTCTGTATTAACGTAATAGAACCCAAAACAATGATTTTTAGAATTTTTGTCTGTATGTCGTTGTGTCTGTTTGTCTGTGCGGTTGTGTGCGATGAACTCAGATACGGCTCAATGGATTTCGATGAAATTTGGTATGGGGGTACCTGACACCCTGCATTAACACTTAGGCTAGGCTACTTTTTATCCCGAAAAAATAGTGTTCCGTGGGATGAGAAACGAATTCCGATATATTTCTTAATTTTTTTATACTTAAAGGTATTGGATGGTATTAGATTACATGCCTTGAGTGAGAATGAGACGGGACGGACGGGATATAACGGGACAGGACGGGATGGGAAATTTCAAATAAAGTTAATCACGCAGACGGAGTTGCGGGCAGAAGCTAGTGTAATAACAAAGTTTATTCCGAATTCATAAGCAACCGCGCATTCAAAGTGTTTTTTTCTCGTTTAATTAGGTAGCTAATTTCGAACATATTTTCCGAGTGCGTTAATAATGATACAAGTTCTATAAATCTACACTGTTCTTTCAACCTTGAATTAAAGTCAATTCACATGTCATTCTTTCCACGATTTCGTGGTATTTACAATTCCAACATAACAGGTAATTCGGTTCACATGCTACCAATGGCCGGATGTACCGTGATCAACAATAAAGTGATCAGGGCGTAGCCAATCGATTTGCTAATCAGCTTTGTGTGGTGATGCCTACAGAGCAAATATGCTGTGGGAAAAAGAGTACAATTTATAACCTACCTATTTATTGATGACTACAGATCTGTTCTGATAAATATTTCTGAGACCCCCAAACGTTTTCGATCTGGATGTTTTGAGATCAAAAAGTCTCTCGTAGTTTCTGTCAGCTAAAACTCAATACTTTCTGGCCAGGATGTGTGACTGTTGACATATTTAAACCCTGTAAAAAAAACATACATATTTCAGTTCTGGATAACTTATAAGTTAGTTGTTACAACCATAAAACACAGAGTGTACTCGTACCTTGACCTGAGAATCGAGCCAGGACCCCGTGGTCTTCAATCAACAGATGCAGCCGCAATGTGGCGACGATTTTAGACGTCTTATATCTATTAACATTTTAAGTACCCACCAAACTTTAATTAGTTAAATACCCTCACCATCTGAACTTCGACCACGGCTTTGTTTTTAAGCCAATTAAAATTGCTACGTGCCGGCAATGACAACATACATACTGTACTTAAGTTCTACGTGACTGTTGTGAAATTATGTTGAATGTTCTTGTTATGAAATGCAATGACCCTTCTTTTTTTATTAGAAACACTAGCTTCTGCCCGCTAACTTCGTCTGCGTGATTAACTTTGTTTAAAAAAATGTACATGTATAGATTATTTGGTATTTCTCATCCCGTCCCGTCCCGTCCCATTATATCCCGCCCGTCCTATCTCATTCTCACTCAAGGTATATAATCCACGCCCATCGCATCCCTTTGAGTATAAAAAGTAACAAATATATCGGATTTCCGTCCTCATCCCACGGGAACACTTAATTTATCTGGATAAAATGTAGCCTAAGTGTTAATCTAGTGTTAATATGGGGAATATTAGTTTTTTTTTTCAGTTTTCTTCCATAATACAAAGAAACACCCTGTATGTAAATAAGACATTTGCCAGTTTTTAAGTTGGACTTGTACCTATATAACTGTGAAACCGCATCTCATTTCGTCTTGTAGTTAATGAGTAATGTGCAAGCAACCAAAAAAAAACACCCTGTATGTAAATGCAACATATACCAGTTTTTAAGTTAAACCTGCAACAATACAACTGTGAAAATTGCATCTCATTTCGTGCGGTAGTTTTTGAGTAATGTGCAAGCAACCAAAAAGAAACACCCTCTATATAAATGCAACATATACCACTTTTTAAGTTGAATCTGCAACAATATAACTGTGAAAACCGCATCTCATTTGGTGCGATAGTTTAGGAGTAATGTGCAAGCAAACAAAAAGAAACACCCTGTATGCAAATGCAACATATACCAGTTTTTAAGTTGAACCTGCAGCAATACAACTGTGAAAACCGCATCTCATTTGGTGCAGTAGTTTTTGCGTGATGCGCAAGCAAACATACAGACAGACAGACAGACAGACAGACAGACAAAAATTCTAAAAAAAATTGTTTTGGCTTCTGTTGCTGTTTTAAAGACCCCCCGCGTTGAAATTTCTTAAATATCTTCCATGTACAGACATCGACCATTTACATTTTTATTATATTTAGAAACATAATGACATGAGCTAGGCGTTTGCCCGCTGGTAAATGTCACGCCTGCGCGTATACTAGAAAAACTTTACTTCGAACTTATCAATAAATGACTCAGAACTACATGCCATCAAATAGCGCCCATCTTCTTATTCTCTAGCTTAGTCTAAAAATATTCTAATAACAGATTTAGAAGCAACGCCAAACTATATGCAGGGGCTTGTTTGGCCTTCAGCAATCTCATTTGCCAAAAGAACCGTGACAGTAATCGTATGTGGTGTTTTCAGAGACTGGAATTTGTGCCCAAAATGTCAATAATTTTGATATAAACTTTAAACATGGCAAACTGTGGGTGGTATTGTGGCACTTCAGCCTACCACATCGTTGGTACAAGCCTAAGTGAACGTTTATGTAATGTTTACTATAAACATGTCTATAACAAGATCGAACTAGTCCACCGTAGTTAATTTACTGACACATCGTGGACAATAAGCTAGGTATTTAGATCTTAACCTAGGTCTCTTAGTGCTCACGTGTACGGGAATAATCTGTAATTACAAGATAATGGAGGGTCTAATGCATTCTGTTTATCTAGATCGTGTTTATCGTTGCAACCGGTGGTAGCCGGATTTGACGTCACCGACTATCAAAACAGGTTCGTTACATTTTTTAATACTAGTAATAAGTGCAAAGGTCAAATTAAGGACCTTTGGCATGTATTAAGTTACCTTTTGAAACAAGAGTTTTTTTCTATCTGCAGTATTGCAGTATTAATTTAATCGAAAATATTTGGCGATTATATTTGAAAGAAGAACGAAATAACACACTTTCTCATCAAAATGTTTGTAGTAAGTAACAGAGATCCAGGATTCGTAGATTTTTTGTATGACATCTTGTGTGGCCAAATTGAAGAGGCCGGCTGTGAAACAAAAGGTTACAGATTGGATCTCCGCATCAAGAGAAATATGCGTGATCGACAAACATTTGCATTTCAATGACAAACATTTGTTTCAGGTTCGGGTGGTTTATGAAATTTTCTACTAACTACGACACAATACTGTCTTAATTTTGGGTCAGCACTTTATGTGACTGCTGGGTGTATTAAAATTTATTTTAATAAAAATATATCTATTTGTTAAATGCATTTTTTTCAATCTTCATTCGCATCTAACAAGCTATTCCTCGTGTGGCTAGTAATGGTAGTCTGAGAAAAACAAAGGATGTGCACAATCGGAGCACGTTTACCTACTCGTCGTGTTTATGGAAATTAATCGTGGTCAAGCGCTTCCTCATATATTCGTTGTGAATCAAGGATTCTTGCTAATATACTACTTTATTTATATACTTAGTTTATCTCCGCTCCCACACAATATGTATATAGAATGAGGGAATTTTTAGCATGTTTTTTAAGAAATAATTTACATATTTACTTATGCATATAAGTATGTCTGGTTATAAGTGCTAAAATATAAGGCCTGTGTTACGAGTATTAGTCGGTATTTATGAGTTTACTGCCCACTAATAGATTAATGACTTATAATCTTTCGTATTAACTTGTTTATGGATCTGACAAATATTTGTTTCGAAGGGAAACCCGCAGTCCTTCGTTTCACAGCTGACATCTCTACTAATTGCACCGCGGGGTCTGTCATTTTATATCTAATCAATTTCTTTACACTAAAAGCAATTATTTGATTCTTAGACACTCACCTAATTTCAATGCTATCATTTAAATGTGTGCTGTTGATCCTAACTGGAGTTGCAGTGGCGGTTCTGCAGACGGGACAGATTATCAAAACTCTTGCAAATTACTGTGTTGATAAAGATCTCCAATATACTAGTGCAAACAAGATTTTTCATTATATAATGAACATTATGCGACGTGGGCGAGTGGATACTTTGGCTGCATTGAAGGACAATTTGCTTGTTATGCGTGGGTACGGCATCGTATAACTTTATTTTTATCCACAATATTGTGTATTGCAAATGGGTGACTTTGTTATTAAGCTTGTATAAGGCAATTGCTGTACTTTATTGTGGATTTCTGTTGTATTGTATTATTGTTTTGTGACTCCATTCCTCTCGTCGTTTTTCATTGTGTCTTTGTGACGAGGAGCCTTTGTGCCTCAGTTTATGTATGGCTTTGCCTCTAGCAGTATATGAATTTTATTGAAGCTTAATTTCCTAGTCAGTAAATAATTCTTTCTCAACGTTACTCTATCTTTCAGTGTGTTAGTGTCTCTGTCACTTTGTCTTTATTTCTAAAGTTCTAAACAATAAAATCGCTTAAGCACCCCGTTTTTCTACCTACAATTTGCTTTGTCAATGAGAACATTACTTTCATTGACTTGTTACAAACAGAGGACTGCATGTTATCAAAGTTTTACTGATATTATTGACACAAGCAAAAACAATATGGTATCGTTTTCATACATTTTGGATCTTTTGGATTTAAAAAAGAGAAAAGTGTGGTAAATGAAAGCACATTATAATAATTGAAAATATTTATTGTTACACATTTTGGAGCTTACAAAGGTATACAATGTACATATTGTTCAAAAAATTAACATAATTACAATAATATCGCTGTGCTGAGGCGCTGTCACCGTATATGCCGTACCGAAGGTTAGTGTTATATAGAAAAACACAAAACTATCATAAAACAAGTACATTTTTTGGATTACAAACAAACGTTTCGTATTATACTAAAATAATAACTATTAAAGCTAATTAACACTTAATAATATATAAATTAAAATCTATTTACAAAATATGATACAATTATTTTCCATAAACGAAAAACTCCAATTTTTTATGCATAAAATACATCAGTATCTGTATTATGTACTTTGTTATAAGATGAATGACATGGCACAATATAGTCCGAAATGAAATTGGTAATTTTTCGCATTTTACTTATAGCGGCCAAAAGGCCAGGTTTCTAAACGTAAAGATCGAATGAATCGTCTGAAAAGAATGAACGAAGCGAATGGGAACGAACAAAAGCGTGCAGTAGCCGACTCAGAGCTGGCTGAGTCGCTGAGACGTTTTGGGAATAAACGTTCACACACGGACATGCAGGGCGGTACACAAGTACCGCGCTGTGTCATAACCCTACTTACATTGTTAATAAAGAATATATTGAGATACAGTTAGTTTAATATTCACATTTAATAACAAAATATATGGTATTTGGCAATAGTCGGTGCATTTTATATCTAAATATCGACATACACAAGATTAAAGTCCGTAGACTTGTCCGTGCCCGAGCGTTCTATCGCTCTGTGACACCTTGTATCAAGTATCAAGAATTGTTTCACAGGATAATATTAATTTGATGTCGTATTTAAACATACATCAATTTCAAGTCCTTAATATTTCTCGATTATTTATATAAATATTTCTATTATATTTACTGCTTCTGATCAAGTTAGTAATATCTCTATAAATGTTATTTTATATTGTCTACATAATTTCCATTATAGTCCGTTACTTATCAATCAAGTTGCTTATAGTTTGCACTGCTAACATTAGTCGTAAACTATTCGACTAAGCACGCACACATTGGTTATTATTTGTGCTAGTCGGCCTAGTATTGCTCTGACATGTATTAAGATATTATTACACAAATTGCAAAACACATTATTGTTAGCTCATAGGCGAAAAGACAAACGTCTACCATGCCTCAGTAAGCATACTAGTGTCTGCGGTAGTCAAAACGCACGAGTACCATTATCGTACCACCATGTTAGCTACTATTGTGTGTTAGTCCAGCTAGTGTCTAGTTACACCGATTATCCCTCGATACACATGTATGTAGATGTATATTCACACACATACATGTGTATCGAACTTATTAAGCTTGGCTACTATTAGTTGGGCTGGGGTCTAGTCGATCTTGACAGCCTTGGCTACTATGTGGCTATTACTTAAACGCGCAATTAGCTACTCTTGTGTACTTGCACGCTGGACAACCTTAGCTACTATGGACTCGTCCCCCTAACCCCGCGAGTCCTTGCGTCCGTCGACGTTAGTCCACTCATCTTAGCTACTATCGTGTCCGGGTTGGTATTTAGGTGCCCTGGAGTCCTTGCATCTGTCGAGGTCCCTACACGTTTAGTGGCGCTACACGCGCGAGTACTTGCGTCCGTCGTCGGCGGAGTGGCAGTGGCGGCAGTGCAGGCGCTGCTGGCGCACGCGCACGTCGGCGCCCGCCGAGCCGTCGCCCAGCGCCGCGCCGCACACCGCGCACGTGAAGCACCACACGTGGTAGCACAGCGACAGCGACTCGATTATCATGGCGGCGCCGCGACCTGCGCACATTAGTTTATACATTATACACCCAAGCACTCACGTTACTAATGGTGCCCTCGATTGTGGAAGCCCGTGCCCTGCAGTGGGATGTATATGGGCTGATATAGATAAACCCCTGTCATATACATAGTCCTGTGAATCGTAGTGTCGCTGTCGACAAATCTGTAAATCAGCATTCGAAAAGAAAATATTCAGTATTTTTGCAATGAAACCAGATGATTTAAAATGGAAAGCTCATTGTTCTAGCGCATCAATATCTAGATTATTCGCCTTCAATCACATGAAGTCCTCTGCTGAACACAGGGCTCCCGTAATAATCTCCACAGCGATCTAAAGAAATTATAACACTTACCTAGCTCCTTCCCGCAGTGGGAGCACTTCCTGCGGCCGCTGACGCTCAGCAGCTTGTCATCGCGGGAATCCTGAGTAGTCCGCTTTACCTCTGGGGAGAGTTGCTGTTGGCTGAAACAAATATAAATTTTGACACATTAAAATGGTGTTTTCAAAGGTAAAAGGAATTCTTAAATTCTCTTTATGGTTGAGTCCATAAGAATATATACATGGATGAACCCAAAACGCGACATCCTTGCGGGATTCACTGTGACGGATTATTTATTATCGTGTAAGGCGAACGATACCGACAACCTCCGTGGCGTCATTGGTTAGACGCCGGCTGTGAATCGTGAGACTGCCGCCCAAATACTCAAACACCATTTAAATATAAGGTTATACTTAACTACCCACCTCCCACTTAGTTACTTACTTTTAAGCGGGACTTACGTAGTTAATTGCAGCATAATATTTAAGTGGCGTTTGAGTATTCGGGCATACGTTTTCTATCCCCGCACCGAAACAAATATTTGTGTAGTTTAGGTATTTGTTTCGGGTCTGGGTGTTTATGAGACCGAAAAGTCTCTCGTAGTTGCTGATACCCACGACACAAGACTCGCTTTTAGTGTGGAGTCAGGACTATGCATGTGATTGTCGGATGTATTTATTTATTAATCCGGACGGATAAGAATATCTTGCCATCAACGATGTAGTACTTCTCAATCATACACACACTGATAAAGTCTCAAAATCGAAAATTGACTTAGAGGCAATTCAAACGTATTAACGTAGTTTCTGGGAAATAGGGGGATAATTAACCCTACACATTAGTTTACTTTCACTGTTGAAATCAGGACCCATAATGAAAAAACCCTCAGATGGTGCTAGTACCTGGCAGTCAAGGTCATGGCATGCTGCAGCGGCGCGGGCGGCGGCGCGGGCGCAGGGTCCTGGTGGTAGGAGTGTCGTTGCGCGCGGAGCTTGCTGCGCTGCTCCTCTATCCGACGCTGCTCCGCCTCCTGCAAACAGTTATCCTTGGTTTATCGTGTCATGGTTTAGAGAACCTTTAAGTTAGGTTTACCTAGGAGTTAGGTAAGAGAACCTGCCCCGTATAATGAGGAGTAGTACATCGGGAGCTATAATATTTTGGTATAATAAGATTTAAAGAGGAAAGCCTGTCTTGTGTGGTGCAAAACGGTGAGAATGTAGATATGTGGGATATTCTTTATTTTTACAAACCTGCAATTTTGTTTCAGTTGCAGTATTTTTTTTATTGATATATCTGACTTGACCTTAAAGCTTTCAGGAAATATTTTTTTACCTGCAAATTACCCGAATCCGAGGCTCTCAGAGCTCATTCTCCATTACTTCACAATTAACACCAAATACCTGTATGAGCCAGTGCTGGTTGTAGTTGTAATTGGCAGGCTTCTGCGGGCGACCGTTGCGCGCCTGCATCCAGTCCGTGTTGCCGATCAGCTTGTTGGTAGGCGCCGCGCTTAACGCCTGAAAATATAATTAGGGTTTTAAAATAGTGTTGTTGGCTGATATTTACATCAATAACTGAGAAATGATTGTTTAGAACTGTTAAAAGCAAGTTTTGAAACTAAATGGTTTCTGTCATAATGTGTAAAAAATAATTAATTTATGGTTATCTTCTGTTTAGTAGTTAATTAATAAGTTTAATTGACAAAGTCCGCTAAGAAGAGAGGGAGTGAGTGCAAAAGTATTAAAAAATTGTCATATATCTCTATCGCACGAATCTTATCCACAAAAATTCATTACATTAACTTAAAATTAAGTAACATCACCGTCCATATTACCAGCTTGATTAAGTTATTAAGTGGATGATGAAATAGTAAGTTACCTGCAGCGTGTGCCTGGTCATTGGGTGGTAGTTTCCATTGGCACTGGCTTGCGGCGGCTGCGGTTTCTGTCGCAGTTGGACCGGGGTTCGATCCACGTTCACGTACTCCACTGCTGATGGAACTCGACTACTTCTGGAATGAGCGTAATAATTTGTACATATGAGTACGTAGCTCTGTACAAGTTGTATTTGTTTGTTAATTTATGGAAGAGTCTATCTATCAATAAATATGTTTTATCTAGACACAGCATGCATTGAGGACCTGTTGAAGGTCTTTCCTTTGACAGATATTGCTGCACTACTAAATTTACATCCATAAAAAGTTAGATTGGAACAAATGTGTGTAGTCCATACTAATATTTATCTGTGGGGATCAAACCAGCACTATTTTATTGTAGATAACATTTTCTAACTAATATTAAGGATTTCTATATCACAGGATAACAACACTACTTCGAATCTAAAACTCCTGCTTAAATTTACTATTTTTTTTTACTAACCTCATAGTGATCTCCCTCTCAATGGACTCGCGATTTCTGGCTTTAGGCGGGGGTACTGGCTGCGGCACCCTTGCAGCCATCTGCCGTCTCGCTTCCACCTTCCTTTCATCGTATAGCACCCTCCTGCTCTCCTCCACTCCAAAGTGCCTTTGTATATGCTCTTCAGACACGAAAGGCTTGCGTTTCTCATCCAATACTCTTTCGTGAATAACCGGACTAATCGGGGAGTATGTTTCGCTTAATAATAGATTGGGCATAGAGTGCCTGTAGCTCTGGTTGATGTGTTTTGGTCGGTTAGTAGGCTTGTCGGGTATGGAAACGTCTTGGACTGACTTCTGTATGATGCGGTTCTGGTCTCGAAGGAGGTTTTCCCTCTGTCTTCTTAGTTCTTCTTGCTCCAGTTGGAGGAGTTCCCTCTCGAAGCGAAGGACTTCCTATAGTTGTTCGTACGTCAGTATATAGTTGTTATAGGTTTGTTCGTTAGTGTGGCCAGAGATTTTGAGTTATAGTACATGCATTAAAAATTATACAAAATAGATGAGTTATAGTCACATTAACTGAAGTTAATTTGTAATCTGCAATAAAATTGGTAGAATGAAAAATATTAAGCATAATTCTATTAAAAAAAAGATATTGATGCATACAAAATAATCAGAATTGAATAAGTCAAAATCTTAGGCCTTATTATAATTAATAATATTGTATAGTTGGTATATATTGTGCAAGGCTTTAAAGCTGGCATGTGGTTAGTAGAAATTATTTTAATGAATTAAAATGTTAGTGTAATAAATAAATGTTAAAACATGTCTCACAAAATTGTTCATACTTTGCTTTATTTTCTAAATAATATAGAAAGATCTTCTTCTGTAACTTTAAAACCATGAGAGACATATTTTGACATTTGAACACAAATTAATATGGATGGACATTAATTTAAAAGCACAATAAATTTTTATTTCTATAGTAGAAAAAAATGTATTGTGCTCTATCAATTGATAAAATGTAGATGTATGTTAGCGTCTTATTTTAGCTGTTTATCAGTCACGCTGGCATTGCTTTAATTAATAATTTGTTATAGATACAAAAAAACATGTTTTGTAAAGTAACATCATTTCTAGACCCAGTTTAATAAATATTCTAGTTACGAGATGTAGTGTCTATTCTCAAACAAAACAATCGAATTTTTTTATATTTAGAACTTATATTATAAATTATAAATTTTCTAAGAGTGGCTATCTCCAATAAAGGTATAAATTATAAACATAAACAAAATATAACCAAAATATTTAAATCAAAGAAAAGAGCTAAGAAGATAATAATAGGGGCTCAATATCATAAATATTATAAATCTTTCATACTACAAGCTTTGCAAGCGCACTGATATTTTAGCTATGAAGTCGATTTGTATGTAGTAATGTGTCGTTACGATGTAAAACAGCATTCACCTTTGTATGAGCGTCATCGTAATGCCCGTCAGGCCAATCCTCGTTAGTGCCACACGCCTGCAAAGTTAAGCCACGCCGGCCTTCGATTCAATGTTATTTACACACATCACAAATGAGTATTTATGCATCACCAGTTAGAACACAAAGAAAAAAAAGAAAAGGTTTTTGGACAAACTTTTGATCCTTCCAATTTAGTAACAGAATATTAATGCTATTTTTGCAAGCGATGCGTAAATAATGCAATTATTTTTAAAACACATTAATGAACATAGATTTATATGATGACATAGCATATAAATACATATAGCATAGCATCCAGAACACTCAGGACTTACAATATCTGTAGACATATGACTAAATCAGGGGGCCATGCCCCCCACATTCCTTTCGGATCCAGCCCTGGATCCATAAATAAATAAAGGCTTAAAATGACTACAGTGCATAACCATGCTAATCGTAGAATGCAGTGCAAAAATAAAAGTCAAAAATTTGTTTAAATATAAATAACATTTATTTAAACAGAATATAACATAGTATACTAATCAAAACTACAGTACTACCGAACAAGGAAATAATTGGCGCTTAAATGTATAGATCGTTTGGCGTGTATTAGTTACAGAAGCCGGGTATAAGCAGTTTTTGTTAATGGCAGCTTAATTTATACCATTTAACATTATTGCTGGCAACACTATGACCATAGACGAACTTGAATATTTTTTATCATATCTAACTTTGACAAAAAGCACCGACAGATTCTTTTTATAAAAGAGTCAAGGTAAATTGGATCCTGAGAGAGACGCAACGATAGTGCGGCTTGAAGCACAATGCGATTGTCCCTTTTAAATGAATCCATGCTCTCTGTCAAAAAATTCTACAGAATTTACTTTAAAGTATGATTGTTAATGTTAGTGGTATATAATTATTTACATACATAACCCCACCTTAATCCAAATGGATGATGTTTTTGCGAAGTGTCTTATATCTAGCTTAAGTGCTTTAAAAGCATTTACAGTGCCATTATAATAACCCTTCCAATATCTATATTCATAGCATTATTGTACAGTTTAAGAGATTTGTGCATAGTCTTGATCACGACAGCAAATAATTTGATATTTTTTTAGTTAGCAATACTAACATTAATCTGTCATTAATTTTAAATATTTTTGGCGTTTTATTTAGATCAATTTATTATGATTTAGAATACATTTTTTTAATTGATCTAAAGCAAACCAATCGTGCTCCTAATATGTAATTAGTACAAATCTATAATTTGTTACAAAAGCTTCCGTCGTATTTTTCATATTTTACTTTAAATGCTGTCGAAATCAATAAAGGATAAAGTGTTCATAGAAAAGATACAGCTATATATTTACCTCTTCCTTATATAAAGCAATACTAGCATACATTTTCTAAAGCTTTAGTTTAAGAACATGCAAAATGATCAAATTTTTATAGTTATTTCTTACTTGGTAGATTTCAAGAAAATTTTGATCACAAAATAATATTTTAAATTATGGTATTAATTTTTAAAAGGAAAAAATTAAGAATAATAGTTTGTTAATGTTATCTTATAATAAGTTACAATAATAATAATTATGAACTTAATTTTAAGTTAGCATATACAAATAGGAAATACATTTAGAAAAGTTAATTATGATTTAATTATAATACTTAAAATCTGAGAAACCATTTCGCATGTTCTTAAAACTGAAATTAAATATCTAAATATAATATAAACATATATATACATATTATAAAATCTTCCAGTATTATCATTTCACTGAAATTGAAATGTTAAGAAGAAATATAGTTTTTCGATTTGACACTTATTATAATTATTGAAATCGAATTGTCGGGACAAAATTGTATGCCCTTATCCCGAAACTTTAGGCTTGAATTGCTTCTTTGTAAAGTGAATATTATAAAAAATCTAGGAAGCAATTTAGATATCTTACAAAATTGACACAAAATGAAATAATTTTGCATTTAAATTGATGTTATAGATAACATTACTTTGTATACGAAACACAACTTAATTTTTGTTTTTATAAAGCCTTTGATTAAATAATGTACAAGTGTCATATCAATTTATACACAAATATATGAACTAGATCGCTCAGTGTTACAATTATCTAAACCTACTAATAAACTAAGTTAAAATAAGGCTTTAAAGTCATTAAGGACGTTAATCAACTCGCCCAAAAACCCTTCTTTATAAAGTGCGATCCAGTCACACCTTTTAAAAAACTACGTGATAATATTGCGTATAATTTTTAGATGTATTTGATATTGGGTCGACGACCGATCTATCAGTGATTGACGTCGAATATAATCTTAAAGACACATCTGTTCCCATTAATATATCACTCTGAGTTTGTTCATAATTTTGTTCCTATACTCGAGACTTGACAACACTGCGTTCGAGAACACCTTGAAGTAAAAGTGTCAATTTTTGGTACTAAAATCTTCTACATAACTAATACAGAGGTATAAACCATCGCCCCGACAATGAAAAATATGGCTTTAATAGGATAAATATTATAATTAGGTATAGTTCAAAATAAATACAATGAGAACAGACTCATCAAATGTTTAAATATGAAGATTAATTGTGATACCAAGGACATACTAGATCTATCCAGGAATATAGATATTAAATATGGGATATTATTCCTCGTAATCCTTGCATTGAAATTATTTAAAATTAAATATTTACCTAACTAACGCAGTGTTGCTTTACAGTATAAATACATAAATATTTATATGTGTACCTGTTGCTGTTGTAATTTTTTGTCAAGGCTGTCGATTTTGTCCGACGGCTCGGCGAGTTCGGATAGCTTTGTGTTCAGGTTGGTCGCGAACTGGTCGCTTCTCCTCTTGGTGGCTTCTTCCTCGTCTGACGTCACTGTGACGTGCGTGTAGGGCTGGAATGATAATTATAATGTTGATGTATTTGACAGCTTGTAGAGTTCAAGGAGAAAAGGTTCTAAAATGAAAGGCTGCATGTCGGTGAGCACCGAGACGAATGTTTGTGATCAACAAAACTGTGTAATGTGTTATTGATAATGCTTTTAATGTATCATGCTTTTGAGATTTATGAAGTCTACTAACCCAGATTAGGATTTAGTGGACCAGAGACCTAGCATATTCTCAGAAAAGTTAACGTCGGGGAACCATCGTAAAATTAGAAGCAAACATTTCTATGAATTAAATGTTAGTGGAAGCAGTAATTTGTTCTCTTAAGAACTGAAATGCTATAAATATAATTCGAAAACTGCTGGGACTGCCCTCAAACCCAACTCTACAACTCCTGTAAGTGAGGATCAACATTGGTAACATTTTAATGACAACGAGCAATGAAGCTGAGCGAGTCTCCGGTAATATCTAACTTATCTTTAACCCGCAAAAAAATCAATAATAAAGTAAAATTAAAAGAAAAAAAATAATAACTCGAAGACTGCTGTAAATATGCAAAAAGTAAATATAGATTGCGATGCACTCGATATGTATTGAGTTTGCTCATGATAAGTCTGAAGTGGTTCGACTGATAAACACAGGAGTGGTGCGTGTACATCACTTGTTTTACATGGTTTTATGGAGTTTCACTTTGTAACTTTGTAACTTAGGTAATAGGTTATGATAATGGAAATTGGCATGGATGGGCAAGGAATTATTGGGCTTCTATTAATACCACTGATCTTACAAAATTGGATTTAAGAGGTGTTTTTTGCCGATTTGCTGTTGATCTGTGAAGCTTCTCAACTCTAATCGGTCCTATTATGCTGTAAATGAGATGATGTAGCTCTACCATCTTTTAATATTAGTTGCTGTTTGTATATTTTAGAATCAATAAATATCTGCTTACCATGAAACCTGAGTTAATCGAAGTATTTCTTACCTTATAGATATCTGAAGCGTGACTATACGTAATTAGCCATAGAACCAATTGAAAATTTTAGAATAATAACTACCTAATGTGATCTCTAGATACCATTCAAGATCATGGTTCATTAAATCTAGTTTCCTTATCTAATATAATTTTCTATCTCACCTCGCTATTCTGTCTGCTATGAGGATTGGAAGTTTCAGGGGACGACTGTCCTTTATACCAAGCTTCAGCTGAAGGTCCCCTGTCCACATCTACACCAGAATCCCTGCTCTCCCTCAACTTCGCATCATCATGAGACAGGGTCTTCTTGTACAGGAGCTTCTCGATCTTGGTCTCCTCCTGAAGGAAGGAGGTGATGTCGGGCCTCGGGGCCAGGTTCATGGCCACGTCCAGGTAGCTGTCGTCGACCTGGCCTTCGATGCCGAGGAAACTGGAGCGCTTGTTCCTGATCTCTTTCTTGATTCGGCGCGCTGAGCTCGTGTGACGGAAGTTGCCCTGAAGGTTGGTAATGAGAGAATATATGATCAACAAATGAGGATTTGATTTGTAATTCAATTGAATATAACTCGAACATTTCATGAAACTCAAATATTTTGTAATATTGGTCTGATTTTTGTATGGTTTCTGCATATATTTAATTGGTAATCAATAAAATAAAGGTAAAGTCAATACTTAGCCAATAACTAAAATTTTATCCAATGTAATCGAAATATTTAAATCCACGTAATAAATTAATTGTAAATAATTTAACTACTCTCTCGACTTAGCATTTCTGTGTTAGTGTTTCAACTTATGTAGCTCACATATGTTGAAACACTAACACAGAAATAGTTTTAAGTCCACTCACGTTTCCAAGAAGTTCATCCTCCTGATTATCCTCCGTCGGCGGCGGAGGGGGCTTCTCTTTAGGCGGTTCTAGAACATTCGTCGGCATATCCAGGGGGAACGCTGAATCATCCGTGTTTTGATAGAATATATCTATGTTCTCATACAGCGGCGTCACAGATATCTTCTTGTTAATATTGAAATCATCTTTGTCGTTCGCCTGATCGTCCATCGTAGCGCTGTCTTCTGAGTCTAGCTCTTTGAAAGCCAGTTCCAGTGCATCTATGACCTGAAGATTTACATATTTGTTAATCAATTGATTCAATAGGATAGTGGTTAGTCATTGCGTATCTGTTTTAAGAGTAAATTTTTAGTCCTACCTAACACCTAGTACCTAGTCATCTAGTTTAGTGATTTGAAATAATTTTATTCATGCTAACATGATGTTCATACTAAACTATTGCAGTTTTGCAAAGAAGAGAGTAAAAAGGGGGTAGAGACATATTCATTTATACCTGAAGTCGAAAATTTCAAGGAAAGAAAAGGAATACGAATATGGAATATTAAGAAGAACTTAAAAATGGCGAAAAACAGAGAAAAGTTGTCGTTTTGCATGACTTACAATATTTTATAGAAGTTACTATCGATGTCATACAGATTTCGAAAAGCTACACAAAAATGTGTAGGAATTAGTACATTTCAAGTGCAAAATTCCTTAAATACTCACGGCAAAATATTTTATTTTAATTAAAGTCATTAATGATGACAAAGTAAGATCAATATCTATTATCTTGGCAAGTTGAATATCTAATAAATCCCTATTCACAAATAGAACTTTTGATACGCAATGACCAATTAAAAAAATATTACAAAATTATAAAAAAGCTAAAAAAAATAAAAAACGACACAAAAGTAAGTTTTTGTTTTAGTAATTTCATATCAAAATAATTATAAGAATAATATCTAAGAAATAAAAGTTATGTTTCGGTTTTACAACAAAATTTTTTTATAAAAAATTACTAAAACAAAGCGTAAACACAAAAAAGTCGGTCACGTCAATAAGTCGCAGAAATAAAACGTTTTAACGCTGTCAACACACTAAATATGGCAACACAAAAGAAAAATTTAGTAAAGGTTAAAGATTTGATAGTGTCATGCGAAGCTGTGACAAGACAAGCAGATGCAAGGCAGTTCGTAATACGAGAAGAAAAAATGGCCATGAAAATGCACTTCCTATATAATTATGTATTATACGAAATTGTAATTGAAATGATGCAAAAAAATTAACGGCTCGATTTGTACTGATACGGAAGATAATTTGGTTAACCTGTTGAGCAGTTTGAATTCTATTGCTATTGATTGAAAAACAAAAAGCATTTACAATATTTAAAAAATTCATAATACTGATGATAAAAACCAATATCTTGTCTGTTTTTTTTTTTACATTATTGCATAGTTCTAGATTATTAAGACTGCAAAAAGAGGCATTGAGTGAGAATAATGGCAAGTTCATAGGAAAAACAATGATTAAGAGTTTGTCAGTTTATCGTAGATATGACGCACGGATGACGCCAATCTTCAAATATAATGTATTGCTGTATTTTTTTTTATTAAAGTTATGCAATGTTGCTTCAGAAATACAAACACTATTATTCATTAATTAAACCTTACTTTGAAATCATAATAAGTGCGGCATCTATAAAAACTAAATTAATTTTAACTCGTAATTTAAAACGAAATAATTTTGTTACCTATTTTAAAAACCAAAAATATATCTTTACCAAATATTTATACATGTATAAAAAATAATCTATTTTTAAATAGACAAGCCATTTTTTCTCCTAGCAAAAGTTAGCACAAGCGAAATTATATTATTTGAGAAACAACACCAGGATTTAAGCTTAATGTTACACTTATCCTGTTATGTACTGTACAATGGATAAACAGTAATAAATATTTTTAAATTTTATAAGCCACAAACCAAGTGTTATTCCTCAAACAATAGCATAAATAATGACATACCTTTAGTTATCCCTCCACCATGAACAATCAATTTTAGTTTAGCATAATACTGCAAGGTGCCTATCCGCCAAGACAATTTATCTCACACTACAGACTCTGCTGTGTTACATAGATAATATACAGTTTGCATAAGATATGACTGATAATAATAAGGAGTGATTCTAACTCATGATATGGAGGTAATTAATACATAAATAAAACCATACAATACGTCGTAACATATATTTGATATAATTTTACAGATATATCACCTTTCGGGTGTAATGTGATGTGATTCTAATTTCTAAGTGTATATGAAGAGTATAGGGGTGTACCAAATCGCGTATTATATGGATCGTATAAAAATATAAACATTTACAAATAAAAATTAAATACATTAAATGTAATAAATTAAAATAAATAAATATGGGTTAATTTACTGAAATACAAACAATTGAAAGTGTTTTCATGAATGTATTTAATAATGTTGAAAAACTTTATACACCTAATGGCAACATGGCACTTCCTACAAAAATACTATGAATAGACTAGACCCTACTTGAAATTTGCACGCAATTTCGTACAGTTCCCCAGTGATTTAGAATTTAATGGGCACTTGCTAACCCTGTATACTACAATGACAGTGCTAGGAATTGTGATCGTTTAGCACGCACGATGACCTAGCTCTGTTACTTTATTACTAATTAGTACCGCTAACATTAGTCTGATGGGGTTTCATGGGTGAGATCAGTAGATCGTAAAAAATCTATAAATTATCATTCGCTACCGAAGTCTCATGAGTCGCTCTATATGGCAGCATTGGAACACAGATGCGATTAGGCCCGGTCGTTCGGATTGGTTAAACATTGCGTTGTTACTTTATTATTAATGAACAGTATAGTTTTCCTCCTGTTCGGCTCAATGGCCCGCTTCGTTCTCTTCTCCCAGAACGGGTTCGAGTCCTGCGAAGTACTTACCGCTTCCCCGTCTGCAATACCACGTTTGGTTACTACATCATTATTTACATTAGATTGAGGGTTAGATGGGGTGGCGTCGTCAGCGCGTTGCACCGAGCACTGTGACGTACACGATGCATCGGAAATGTCATTTTTTAACGTTTTAATGGAATTCTTTGGTGAAATGTTAGTAATAGTTGTTATGTTAGAGACAGTTACCATAGACATGCTCTTGCTGTTAGTGTTAGCGGTTTGGTTAGTAGTATTCCCAGCACCGGAGCTCATGTTGTTGCATATTTCGTTCAAGTTTAATTGTATAGTCATTTTCCCTTCAAACACTATTGTGTCGCTTTCCGACGCTGTCGATACTGGCTCATTCAGACTTACACTGGTGTCTTGATTGTCCAAACTTTTAAGCGTGTCTTCATCGTCTTTGTCTGTGTGCATTTCTGTGATATCTTCGGCACCGCTCAGCTCTTCCTGTTGAGAGACGGCTTGGGCGTAGTGGCTTGCACTGTCATCGTCGGCTTTGCTGTCTTGTTCCTCAACTTCTTCGACGATGACGTCTTGAATTATTGTCTGGGTCGGTTCAGGCATCTTTTCCTCCTCAATCTTGTGTTGTTCTACAGTGAGGCAGTCTTCGTTGGAAGACTCGTATTCTGAAGCTTCGATCATGGATTCGCCGATGGGAGACGCGACCTGTGTAAGATCTGCAATATCGTCTGCTGGTGCACACGAATCCCTCGCGGTGTGAATGCCGCTGTCTTCAGTTTCGATGTCGCTGGGTACAGTGTTGTTTTGCATTTCAGCGCAGTCAAAGTCTTCCAAACTTTGCACTCTCTCGAAGGAATTGGGTGAAGACTGGCCGTTGATATCCAAACTGTCTAAAGAACGACAGAAACTCTGCATTTGGCTTTCAATTCCCGATAGACTTGATTTCAAAGAACTATCGTTTAGTTTATCATCTTTTGAGTCATCTATCTTTTCCATCTTCTCGTTTCGAGCGATTTCTTCTTCTACAGATATCTTAGGGATTTCCTTATTTTTAGCTGCGTCTAGGCAGGACAGCCGTTCCTTTAGACTCATAGATACATCTTTTACTTCTGTTTTTACAAATTTACCATCTTCCTCAGATGTTTGCGATTTCAAACTATTGAGACGTTCTTTCAGCGACCTAGTGTTGGTAAGATCGCCGTTGGAAAGCCTCTTAATCTTCTCTGGCTCAGTAGACTTTACTTTCTCAAGCGAAGACAAACGCTCTTTAAGAGGTTTAACCTCCGTGGACAGTTTAGTCGAGTCGCTAACCACCTTTTGCATGTGTGTTTCTTCTGTGAACTTCTCTAAGCTAGACAGTCTTTCCTTGATCGACTTCTTGTTCGCGATCTCTGGTAGTTTTGGTTTATTCATTTGTAGCTCTTGTGAGTTTTCCCTTTCAAACTGCTCTCTCCTCTTGTGTATGTCGACTTTAGGCAAGTCTTTCTTCTGTATGTTCTTTGCGTCGTTGGCCCTTTCTTGTTGGAAGGACGAGACTTTCTCTTCGATCTTGTTGCTGACCGTCGTTCGGATTCTGTTGACGTCACCGTTCTTCTCTGGTGACTTTTCTTTGCTTGTAACGAGTGTCTTGACGATATTGCTGTTAGTTTGCGAGATGATCCTGGACTTGTAGCCCTCGATGGCGCCCTCGTATGTGTACTCCTCCGGTTCCGGAGAACTGATAGTGGTTGTCGTGCACGTGTCATATTCGTTAGCGCTCGAGCCCAGCTTGCGATTGTTGTCGAAATTCGACACGTTGTCTACGTCTGAATGGTTTTTATCCAGGTCAATACCATCGCTCTGTGAACAAATTACTTCATTAATACCACTCAAGCACAATTTTACTATTAACCAACTATTGCTTACATCAAAATAGATTTTTGACTTTACTAAGAGTCCAAGTCAATGTGTCAAACAAAAGTCTTTCTTAATACAAAAGAAATAATGTCATTGATGCTCATTTTAGTCGCCGTTTCCAAGTACTCACGGCCAGGCTGTGCGTGTCGCAGTCCTCGCTGAGGCTGCTCTTGTTGCTGGAGGTGCCGATGCCGAGGTCACTCAGGTCGTGCCCGTCGTCGTCCGTATACAAGGCGAGGTGGTTCCGCCTTCTGCGGCCCGCGCTGTGGACAATAGAAAGGATACTATTAGTGATTTCGAAAGTTTTAGTAAGGTTGATGATGGTTGGTAGTTCATTGAAAATCCTTGGTCTACGGTCTTGAGGAGAGATCTGATGAGGAACGTTTCTTAGATTTTAAATACGCTGAATTTTGTTCAAACTTTATTATGTTTAAAAATGCTGCAGGAAAATGTAATAAGGTATAAAATTTGCAACAAAAGTGAATCTGATCAGTAAATTAATGTTCATTTGTTTTGGTAATCAATGGAAGAGTTTTATAACATTTCAAAATCTTCATAATCTCAACACGTATTAATGTAACTTCCTAGGTCATTGAAACACGTAATAAAATGTGATTGCATGCTCAGGTTGCTTCAATCATTTGAATAGTAGTGATTGACAAACGCAGAAATAAAAGTTCGAGGTGTTAGAATTGAGGAAGCGAGACGTAACATTTATGCTCCAACAGTTGAATGTAAGCTTTTATAAATTGGTTTTTGAAATCCTTCTTATTTATTACCGTTTGTGGCTTGTAAAGAAGATCGCCATTTTAATGTTACCAACTTTTAATTTATAATACTGTAAAGATCAATATTAGCAAACTAAATAACAGATGTTTTTTATTTATAGTGCTTGTGTTATTTTACTACGCTTTATTATCCGCACTTATCATGTTAATTCAAATTACATTCGTTAATTATTTATATTTAGGCAAATTATGTAAACGACACTTTTAAGAATATCTATGACATCATTACCACAATTTAGGTATCACAAATGGCACAAAATATTCCAGCAGTTTTACCTAAAGCTAAAGAACCTAGTCACCAAAAAGCCTTGAAATAATACAAAGATGGGCGTCTAAACCTACATGAGCTAGCATTTAGTATCGCAACTGCACCTATAATTACATATTGAGTCAACATGTGGGAACTTTACGTCATTCTATATTTACATAGGCCGTCCTCCGACCGATATAGACGCGCTGACACAAACAAAGGAAATCTCCAGGGAACGAGGAATAATGGACGACGGAAGAGGAACTAAGGGCTGTGGAGGAATTTTGCTGATCAATGGTTACAATATTATTAATGATTTGACGTCCTTAGGTTTACTAAATGGTTTTATGATAGATTATTAAAGGCTTTGGAAGATTTGATCAGAGCTCGTATATCGTATTTCGTCTCTGGACAGATTAAATTTTTTTGATAATATTCAATGACTATTAATAAACATTTCGAATAAAATCCACAAGACCTCCCAAATGTGAAAGGATGATTCAGAATAAGATTAGTTTTTAAAACGGTACATGCAAAGTTGCCAAAAATAATGTAAGAATATTGATGAATAAAAATCTCCAAGGTGAGCTAGACGAGTCACAGCAGGAAATAAAAATAATCTCTGGATTTAATATGAACGGAATCGAAGCAAAATTTTAATTCACTGTATATTTGAGTGAACATATAAATAAAATCAATCAGAGCGGATGATCTGAAAGTCAAATTCAGAAGCGTTACAAGTGTCTAATTTTAGCGATTTACTCTTTTTTTTGGTCTTATTTAATTATCGTGTATTGTATTTTATCAGCCTATTATACGTCCTACTGCATGGAAGGGGCCTCCTCTGACATCGAGAGTACGATTGAGAAGAGTTAGGCCATTTAGTTCACTACGCTGGCCTTGTGCGGGTCGGAACTTTCATGTATAAGCAAAATGATTTTTCAATACGGTTTTTGAAGTGAAACTTCTTTATGGGGGTTGGAAATAATTTTTCGTTACGCGTCACATTCTTCCGTTACGCGCCATCTTTTTTTATTTAGTAAATTAGTACCCACTTCAGTAAGCCACACCCCCAACCGTTTCCAAGCCCCACCCAAAATTTTAAGTCCCACCCACTTTTTTGTAATTTGATCCTTACCCCCCCTCTGGCCTTCCCCCACCCTAAATCCAAAACAGTGCCCAATAGCCTCCCCACGAAACCTCCCCCCCCGCTTACCCCCACCCTAAAAATTTAACCTCACCCCCCCTACTCATATCTCCGGCATTATCCATCGTAGACCCACCGACCTTGGGTTCATTGGAACCGGCTCGGTGAGGGGTACAATCCTGCCCCAATAGAATTTCCGAATTCCCCCTCCACAACTTTCCCCACCCAAAAATATTTTAAGGTGCCCAATAGCCTCCTCACGAAACCTAGTCCCCCCCGCCCCTACCCCCACCTAAAATTTTTACCTCACCTCCCCTATTCCTATCTCCGCCAATATCCATCGTAGACCCATCGACCCTGGGTTCATTAGAACCGGCTCGGTGAGGCCTACAATCCTGCCCCAACAGAATTCTCGAATTCCCCCTCCACAACTTTCCCCACCCAAAAATATTTTAAGGTGCCCAATAGCCCCCCCCACGAAACCTAACCCCCCCCGCCCCTACCCCCACCTAAATTTTTTACCTCACCCCCCCTAAACCTATCTCGGCCAATAAAGGTCATGGACCCACCGAGCTTGGTATCCTCGGAACCGTCTCGGTGAGGGCTACAAATTGGCCCCGATAGAAATCCCAAATTCCCTCAAAAATTTCCCCCCTCCTAAACTTAAAGTTTATTTAATTTAGCTTTATTTTACCAATTCTGTAAATTTGTAAATAGTAGATCATTTTTCGAAAAATGATGTCATAAAGAAGTTTCACTTCTTACGTGTGTACACTAATACACACACACATTTTTTTTCTTTATGGCACGTTCACGGCACGCCAAGGTAAAGCAAAGACAATAATTCACTTGAGAGTACTACTCTTAGAGCAGTGCAATCCAGATAAGCTATCGACATACTTATGCAGCCCTCTTCGAAATCAAATATCTTCAGTTCGAATGCAAAACGGAAATCTTTTCATTGTAAAATGAACTGGAAATCTATTCCATGTAAAATGAAGAGATTTCCAAAACATGTACCAGCTTAGGTCTCAGGTAATCACCTAACAATCCAACAATTCTCATGTCC
Organism: Deilephila elpenor; assembly: GCA_949752805.1. NCBI lineage: Eukaryota > Metazoa > Arthropoda > Insecta > Lepidoptera > Sphingidae > Deilephila > Deilephila elpenor. Next base: position 812,118 of record OX457116.1, read on the forward strand.
ACATATAAGCGACAACCGCACTCGAAACTCCACGTGCATTCCCTACTATATTTACCAGTTGAATCAGCTCTCCGCGCCTGCTTGTTGTCATTACTCACGCGCACATCTGTCACGCTGTCGGCGCTGGATTAGCCGGATTATTTCACTGTTAGCTCATCGTGCACTCGCGTTTCTTTTGGATTTAATGATGCTTACGATGTAACTTCGGTAATCTTGATACGCTCAATGAAATCTTGTGCTTTCGCTTTGATGTGTTGTTACGTTTGATTAATGTGTGAGTTGTGAGTTTGCTTTTATCTCGATATGATTACGAAGCGCCGTTTTGATGTTTCGTTTTTATTGTTTATTTTATTATGATGCTTATTTAGGATTGCGATAGAAATTACGTTTTGAGGACAACATTTTTTGGTGTGTTAATAGTCGCATACCACAATAATCTTATTAGATCTGTGGTTATCAGTTATCACATCACTTATTATTTTTATAGCTTCCTCTACTTTTGTATCCTCTCCAATCTCTTCATTAATATTAATCATTATTATAATATTGTATTATCTAACTACGATAATCAAGTTCCTAACATCTTTCAAAGCTTCCTGTGACGTGCCCATTATTTCATAAAAACCCTTATGTGACCAAACTCCAAACTCTGTTTATAAAACAAACATCGTCTGGCATCGGAAGTACTAAATCAAATATGCGTTTAATTTCGTCAATTTGTTGCTTTCTATTGAAATGGGAGGTGCGGAGCGATGTGGGGGGAAGAGATGGGAGTAAGGCGAAAGTGACACGTCACAAACACGTGTGGAACTGGTTCCCGTGTTCTGCTGTTGACCTTGTGAATGGCGGAATATAGCGTTTTTATTACTATTGCTTGTTTTTCAGTGGGGATAGTAAACGGCCGGTTTTATTGCGGTTTGGTTAACCAGTATAAACGAGATAAAATTGCGAAAACCTAGAGAATCTTGGAGAAATATTGGTAGGATAAATACAGATTGCTCGCATTGAGAAAAGATGATTGTAAAATAAACAAATATTAGTTTCGGTACTAAGTGCCACGGAAGCAAAATCTCTTAATTTCCAATGATTTTGATATGAATGGTATCTTTTTTATACATGTTTTCCGCATCACGAGAAACTAAACTTCATCAATGAGTATAATAATTATAATCATAATATTACATAACTTCTCAGCTAATAGACAAGTTTCCTTCAAACAAGACCCATCGTAGAGCTTATTAATGTTCAATAGAAAGCAAAATTTTCTATAACCGAAGTTGTAACTTATATAACGATCATTCACCTTGAATACATGCAAATGAATTGATGGGCGCGATTCGGATACCAACATATTATATGGTTATAAAACAGATGTTTGTTTTGGATTTACTTATGTTTTACAGCGCCTGGATATAAATGAAATGTCTGGCCCGTGACGATGAAGATAGGAGACAAAATCATGTAGCGGTAGTGGTAGTAGGTGGTTATTATTTTAAATACTATGGTTTCTAGGCATAGTTTTGGTTTAAAATCATTGAACCTCAGTAGCTAACACTGTATATTTCACTTGATTCACCTCACGTCAAAATAAAAATGATGCAGTAATTTTAATTCTTTATTTCAAGTCGTGTTGACCCATTTTTTTTAATTTTCTCTTTCGAGTACCATTGAGCATTCCTTGATCAGTTTTTTGTGGTCTAAATGATAACTCAATATTACGAGAGATTTTGGCAAGCATTTTAAATAATTATATATTACACCCTAGCAGATGTCAAAAATCTTTTAAGTGAATAATCATCAAGTGACTTGTTTCGCACAAAATCGCATAGCAAATCGCAATGATCCTTGAAAACAAATACGCTATTTTTCATCCTTATTTCTGGATGCTATAGCTATACTGCTATTACAAAAGAATGCAAATCACCTATCATTATTAGTATTGTTCCCGCACCAGGATGCGAGTTTCCTTTTACTTTATTTCGGAATTCCTTCGTGCATGAGAAGTGTAATTTACCCGGGAATCGAAGGTGGGAACGAAAGCTCGTGCCGCGTATCACGAATCGATTTAACTCTTTTTGTTTGAACACACGCGCGAGCCTTTGATTGACTTGTAGGAATAGCGGGAGGGTCCGCAAAGGGAAACAATAGGTGTATTCACAATGCTATTACTTGGTTTGTATGTTTTTTGTTATGTTTTTATATTGAATCGACGTACATCGTCGCCGTGTATAGTCGTATATTGATTGCGTATGAACTGGATCCTAAAAGTCAAATTAAATTAATGGTATGTTTGGCATTTACAAAAATATGATTAAATGTCTAATGTTAATCACATTATCTGGAATTCTTTGAAATTCCACCTTAAACTATTATTTGGAAATATAACCTACAACTCAGAAGATTTAATAAACATACTTTCTTCAACTTTTAGCTCAGAATATATGAACAGATCTAACGTTTGGATGTTCATGAGAAACCACAATCAAATTCCATTAGACGAAGCATTGAACATATTTTGTCTCTCCTATGGTAAATATCTAATAATGTCCTTAAATTCACCTTTGCAACCGCTACACCAATCCTATGTTAATTACTCATAATTTCTATAGTCATGAAATATCTCGCATTCTTCGCTCAGTCGTCATAATAGCTGGCGGCACGTAGCGCGGCTCACGAGCGCGCGGTCTGGCATTCAGTTCCGCGGAGTGTTGCACGATAATACAACGCCATATAAAGCTAAGCATCCATTATACCTTATTATCGGGATTGTGCTGAATTGTCGAGACAGGTCGCAGCTTCAACCTTTATAACGACTATTCAAAGAAACAAAATCATAAATTGTTAATTAGATTCGTAGCTATAATCACTCGATTAAACGATGAAGGAGAACATCGTAAGCAAACTTCATGTTTTAGAGTTCTCCGTAAGAATTACAAATGCAAGTAATCCGTCAATTGGTATTGAACTAATGTTGATAAACTAAAGAAAAAGAAACCAATTCATTTCACACGATCAATGCGTTTATATTTAGCTGATTTCAGGTAAATTAAATCTAAGGATAAATCTACTTGAGACCAAGTGGCATAGATGAATCGAGGTAAATTTAATCGTATTTTACTAGTATTACGATACAAAGTTTATTATCCTAATACAGCATTGACAGCCTCCGTGGCGCAGTTGGTTAGACGCCGCCTGTGAAACGAGAGGCCGCGGGTTCGATCCCCGCACCGAAACAAATATTTGTGTGATCCACAGGTATTTGTTTCGGGTCTAGGTGAAAGGGTGTTTGTGAGACCGAAAAGTCTCTCGTAGCTTCTGATACCCACTACATAAAATTCGATCTTAGTGTAGGGTCAGGACTATGTATGTGACTGTTGGATGTATCTATTTATTTATTTATTTACTACATTTTCAAAAAATCTATATTCATAGTAATTACAGGGGAGTTTCGCCCAGTGGATGCTTACCTTTATAATACGGAAAGTCAAGGTTTGTTGCAATCGCGAGCGACTAATCGATGCAAAAACTGTAATGTGGTGTAATTAGCGGTGATTATGTTACAAACTAAAATCATTTGTCAAATACAAACGCATGGATAACTTTTTATTGTTTTTACAATACTACTCTCTAAATCAATCAAGTAATTAATGTTATATTTAGAGCAATTGAATATTTATTAAATGGTTGATCTATGACATGATAGACATCTTCTACCAATTTGCTATATTTAAGACAGTAAATAGTCGTTACAGCTTTAAAACCTAGTTTAGTTATCGAATGTTTGCTCCCTTTCGAACGAATTTTGAATTCAGTTTGAGCGAATAAGACAAAACATTCGATAGCTAAAATAGGTTTTAAAACTTTCTATGAATAAGGCCGTTAATTTACTGGTCAAATATATTTCAAAATTTCCACATGATTTTTTGTGTGCACCATGAATACATTCGTCCACATATAAGTGGAAAGTTGAGACTGGTCTTCTCTACAACGTACTATTGATTCAATTTAAAAACGCTTCCTCTCCCGCCTTCGTTTATCCCCCGCTAGCTCCTATAACAAACACCATACAAGCGGATTGAAATACGAGCATTGTTGTCGTGCATAGCTGCGTGTCGCAACTCGCGCCGCGTGTGAATTATATTATTATATGTGAGTTATTGCCGAATCGGCGCATTCCGATGCTCAGAGGTTTTGTGAGGCCTTGGGTTTTAGCAACCTTGCGGATACTTTACCACAACTAAGTACTATGCACTTAATTGTAAGCAAAATGCAGTCCAAATAAGAGTAAACTCCACTATGGTTTTTTTTTTAAATGAAGAGTATGAAATTTGAAGTGAGCTTCTAGCTTGTTTGTCGGCTCTATGCAATAAAAAAACACAAATGTTTCTGGGGTAGCTGTCTGATCGAACATGAATATTACCATCAGCACTGAAGTCAATTTATTAGTAAGTTTCTATTATACTACGATTAAAAGTGCGTAGTTAAAAGCTGGCTTTTCGCCAAGGATTATGGCTTCATCATCATCAGCCTTTTATTGTCCACTGCTGACAAAGGCCTCCTCTAAATTGCGCCATTTCACCCTGTCTTCGGCTTGTCGCATCCAGCATCTGTCAGCGAACTTTTGCAAATCACTCGTCACTCCACCTAGCTGGAGGGTATCTTTGCGAAATGTATGGTTAACGGATTTCTGCCCCGGTTTTAGTATCTATATACAGTCTAACAAACCTAACGTGCTAGACCTAAGCCCTGCAGATAAGTGCTAACACACCCAGCCTCCAGCAGCCTCAGGTGTTTAAACAAGTAAATTTTACATCCCCATAAAAAGCCCTACCTACAATTCATTATGGATATTTCCCCTATGGATTGAATATTAAGTATGGGTAATTATTCAGCTTGCCGTACAAGCCGCGTCGGCTTTCGAAGCTGTAATAGGCGATGCTCGCCCGCACTATGGGAAGACACCCGGCTTTTTGCCACGGCTTGTTCCGATAAATGCGATGGGAAGTCTTTGTAAGCGCTTGGGATAGTAGAGTTGGGTTTTGTTTATCGATATGAAAGGTTTGAAACAAATGATTGAAGAAAGTTGGTTTTGATTGAAGGAAAGAGATTAGCCTATCCTTCGCAGTGGTTTAGGTTTTGAATTGATAATTTAGTTTATTCTATGAATATGGATCTATGCATGATATTTTTATCAGAATTTTAAAGATTAGTATAATGGCATATTCAGCTACATGCTCAATGTGAAACTATGAAATAACCTGATCAAACGATTAGTTTCAAAATGAAAAACTTACACCAAGTGTTGTGTCCTCATTCCGGACAGTCTAAGTTTGAGCCCTTTAAATGATTTATTTATGAGTGCAACAAAGCACACGTTGTATTCGATAAAAGCCCCATCTAAAAATCACTAATAGCATTTCTATCGACAACCCCATCGACACTAAGACAATCCTACAGCATTCACTACCGCGTTCCACTACATAGCCGTGCGATGCCAGTTGGAAACCGCGCCGACCCACTGCAATGTGATCGCAACAAGCAAATGTCCACAAGTTTTTACTAAGCATAGGTTCTTGCGCACATGGTCTAAATGATCCGAGACCACTTTTTAATCCTTTTTAAGGTAATTAATAGATTTTGTATTGGTTGTCGGAAAAGTAGGGTTAGGTGTGTAAACCGTTTTGAATATGTATTTTGTAGTTTGTTGAATGTAACTATCAGAATACTGCAGAGCATACTCATATGTTTGTTTCCTTGTCTTTAAAAAATAGTACTCAAAGTTTTGAAAAATAAATACAAAAACATTAACTTCACTACAATGCCGAGTTAACTTACAAATTTTGATTTTCATCAAATTTAACAAGTTACAATTTAAAAAAACGCATTTTTTTGTGTTAATCCTGTCCATAGATGTCTTAACACAAACAAAGACACGAAACTGGATCAATTTAATATAATAAAATACTGCTTCTCATAAATCTGAGTGTCGTGTGGGCATATCGATATAAAACTGAACGTTGCACACGCTGTCGCAATCGATATAGTGTATGTAAGTGGGCATTTTCGTAATACTAAAACAAAACTTATTTCAAACTGCCTGAAAAAGGTGCGGTTATGCTTGCAGCGAAAAGCGATTTGCACCAGCGTTTTTATACAAACCCGTTGAAATGACTATACTGCTCAATGTAACGGCAAATTAATATTAAAGCTTGTTTAAGTCAAAAATTTATACGTGAAAAGGGTAAGAACTTTGTATATACTTAAATTTGTAATCAGTAATTTTGTGTACCTAGTTTGTAAGCGCTCTAAACTTTGAGGTTATTTTTAAATAAAGATATTTACTTTATAAAAGTCACAAGTACCTACATATCGCGATTTGATGCCAAACAATAACACAAAGACCAAGCTAGACAATACGTTAAACGATTTAAAGCTGCTTTACAAATGACGTCACAACAATATCAAATCGCCAACACTCCGACCGCTTCCTACAATCCCACGCTACGCAATAAGTATAATACAATAAAATTAAGAGGCTTCGAGGAAGGTCGTTCGTCAAACCCCACGCCACAATCTCAGATGCACTCGTAAACTTGATGAACAAATAAACGTTTACTGTTTGTCTTCGTGGGGAGAGTGAATTTTAATTGAGGATTCACTTTAGAGTGGCGATAAAATCGCGATGCTCGTGGTCAGGGCAGGTAGGTATTCAAATATGTGTAGATAACATAGCTTAAGCTAATTCGTCCTAAATAATGAATTCGTTTTGTACAATTTATGCAAAGTTTATACAAAAAGGTAGTATTCGTCAAATAGTTGATAAGAAGCAGTTTTACCATTCATAGGATTGTATTACTTTTCATGTTCAATAATTTCTACGGTATGTAAGTCCGCCAACCCGCACTAGGCCAGCGTGGTGGACTATATGGCCTAACCACTCTCAATCGATTCTCTCGATTGTAGAGTAGGCCCGTGCCCTGCAGTGGGACGTATATGGGCTGATATAAATATAAAAATAAAATATGAATGTAAGTGAATTTCTGCTGTAAATAACATGAGTAATGTTTAATGTTTTGAGGCTTGGATCTCCTCATAAAATAAAGTGGAAATGCGTGTGCTCAGTAAAAAGATGTCTGATACCTATATTATATTAATCATTCTTCATATACACAAAGTTGAAATATATACAGATATATACAGATTTAGTATCAAGTAAAAAACACGGAAACTTGTCTAAACCCTCCAAAGTCACTTAATCACACCATTAAATATGACTAACTGAATAACTCACGAGAACACGTCGGGCCGACAAAAAAGGCAAACAATCCGCAACATATGGAGACACGAAAAAATATTGGCATTGAATGATTGCATGAAACACCAAAATGGACTAGTGACAAACATTTATGTTAGAATAAAATAATATGTTGAGCAAACAGATTTGCTAGTATGACAGGAAGGTTATCGAATTATATAATTTATTGTCATATGGATTAATTTTTTTATTAATCAGCATCTGCCAGAATTTGCAGTAATGAGTTTATTGCACATTATTATTGATTAAATAGACTGGATATGGGTCTGATCCAAGGCATACGTCTGAGCTGGCATTAAAATTATGTCGGTTAATTACAACCCTTCAGCAGTGATTTGTGACTTGTACTATTACAAATATGTAGAATTAAGGTAAACTTTGAATTGTAAAGTATAATACAAATAGGGTAAGATATATTTTAAAAAGGTATGATGGGCTTGATATGTCCATATGGACAAAAACCCCCAAAATATAGTGAAATAAATAAATTACATTATTGATTTAAATGCTGCTGTTAGTGTGATTCATAAATATTTGTTTGGCTTATTTTTATTCTGGCACTGCACCTCGTGGTAAGCGCCAATGCCGCCCAAACAGAGCATCGAATGCCGTCAGACGGCAGTCCCATGCATTCAACACAATTGTGCCGGCCCGCAAAGTTGCTTCTTCACGCTACGGTGTTGTGAAGCCGAAAAGTCTCGTAATTTCTGATACACACAAGACTTGTATCCCTAACATATGTCACTGTTAGATGTATTTATGATTTTCCTAAAGATAACCAGTTGTAAGCCTTTAAATATAAGGTTCATAAGTCTCGTCTCGACATTGTCACTTTAGAATAAATTTACAGTCAATAAATCTGTGCGATGCAATGTTTAGCGTTGGTAAACCCAGTGAAGGTATTACAGGGTCGATATCTGCACAGGCTTATACATCGCCGGACAAATATGAAATTAATTACACGAAGGCACAAGCTATGAACGATTGCTACTTGTTAATGTATTGGGGTTTACGTGACGTTCACATTTGAGAGAAGTTTATTCAAATTTATATGCTTTATTGTTATTATAAGAAATCCTTGGAATCCTTGACAGATTTAAGATCTTAAAATGAGTGCCACGCAAGAAACTTTCTCAAGACTAGGGAATGTTCCCTTGTATTTTTTTGGTGAATTTTATATTATACTATAGTAACAAGTGAATTTGGAAACAAAATATTGAAAACACTCAGTATTGTCTGAAATTGTAGTGAATGGACAAAACATTTATATAAGGTCGCACCATATTTTTTGTCAACTGACGACCTCACTTCACTAATTAATTACAACCGGTGTTTGATGAAAATGAAAATAGTTATTGCATCTATTAAAATGTTCAACATTATTTAGATTCAGTATTTTTTTGATCCACCACCCGGTTCGGAAACCGGGTTTCACTAGAGAAGAACGGGCAAGAAACTCTAATGTTGCTGATGATGATGATGGTTGGTCAAATCGCGTCATCGTACCACCTGCACCATCCGACCAGCACAAATACGGTACGCAGCGGTCGTGTAGGTGACCGTTCATAATGCCACGCTGGTTTATGCGATGTACCACTTTATGGCGACAACGCGTCTATACTACTCATATTTTATAGGTTTTTTGCCTACTTGCGATATGATGGGAATAACAATTATTTACGGACTTCTTTATAGACAGTTTCAAAACGTATTATAGTTATCGAATGTTTTGTATTCTTCGCTAAAACTGAATTCTAAAGTCGTTCGAAAGGGAAAACACCCGATAACTAAAATAGGTTTTAAATCTCTCTATGAATAGGGCCGTTAGTGTTTCAGCTTGGAAGTTGGGACATAGGTACATACAGATGTATATTTCTTCTGTCTTTATTTTAAAAGTACCCTGATATGTCCAGTGGTTGTATAGTGCATACCGGGAGGTTCTGTGTTCGAATTCTATGACGGACCCTCTGGGTATAATTATTTGGTTACAGAAATTGTACATATTTGTACCCTAATATGACAGGCCTCCCTTCCCTTGGGATGGGAATGAGTTGGCGTAATAACTAATTCTTTCTTAAATTCTTAGGGAATACAAGCAAAAAATTTAACACAAAGCTGCTTGGTTTACAGGCGTTTATATCAATTATCCACACATCTACAAAACAAAAACCCTACCCCACCAAGCCACCATCCAATTTGGGCCAATTTCCCAACCCATATACCAAATTCTACATAGATTAGTACGCGGCGTTATCTGCCCGCTTTCTAAGCGCCGTGATTGCGCCCGCGGGGGGCTTGCAGAGGGGGAGGAGGAGTGGGGGGGGGGGGTTTGTCTTGCAGCCTATAATCGTGGCTGATAACATGCACTTTCTCCCCGCAGTTCCTCGTGCGTGGGTTCGAATATGGATAGATTGTTTGAATATTGAAGTCTGATATTTCACACTGTTTTTTTAATGTGACATATATGTATTTGTATTTATGCCTGTTCCTTCGTGAGGAGATAGTCAGAGATGTAATTATAGTAGGCCGAACTTATTTTTGTAATAACAGACATTGACGACGAACCCACGAAAAAACATCTTAACATTAATTCTGATACAGAAATAACACTACACTGTTTCATCAAATCAAATAGAATTCAATTTCAACAAACAACGTCGGAATCGTGCAAAAAATTCCAATCGAACAGTTTCCCATTGTAATTTGAAAGATTACGTCCGACTTGGTAATGACCGAACAACGTGACGTGTCAAAGCGTTCTGGAAAAAAGTAAAATCGGATGGACATTGCAGTTTCTTTTGTGAGTTAACTGTTGGCTTTTAGCTAAAGATTTTGAGTGTTATTTACTTTAGATTAAAACATCATAGAATGCTCTAGCTAGAACATATTTTGGAGCATCTTCATCGATATTGTAATTGATTTTTATAAAAGTCTTTATTTGCCATAAACGGCGACAGGCTTGCAGATATCACATCGTGGGAACGAACACACAAGGCGAAACGTGGTTGTCTTGTTAGCACCTCTGCCTACCCCTTCTGGGAAAAGGCGTGAGTTAATGTATGTATATTTGCCAATCGAAAATGCAGACTTTCGTTTCACAGCAGTTTAACCAATTGCGTTATAAAAGCTCTCAATTTTAAGATTACATATTAATATCATTAATTTATTAACTTATAACATTGAATCAAACCTAGTCCTATGAGGTCAGGCACACCGCTGGCGCCAGCAGTTAATCACGCTTGAAATATCCACGTTTAATTGGCGCCGATAGTGTCCGCCTTATCTCACCCTCGCCTTCCTACATTTCTCTAATAACTTGACGCTATCTTACTTAACACTATTTAATTGTGAAAAATGTTCTGCAGACTTTAGTATGGCCACGACATTTATAGGGTTATATTTGGAGCTGCGGAGTCAATTTAAGAAGTCTTTGCATATTTTTGTATAGCGCTTAATGGCGAGACGAACATGCCATTCGCCTGATGGTAAGCAATACGACCGCGCAGGGGTGGTAGCAAAACCAAACAACACCATGAATTACAAGGCAATGCTTGGTATTCCGCTGTGCTCGCCATCCTGAGACATAAGATGTTAAGTCTCATTATGTCCAGTAGTTACTCTGGCTACAATGTCCTTCAAACTGGAACACAACAGTGTATTTACACTGCTGTTCGGCGGGAGAAATAGACATTGCTGTAGTACTTACTACCCAGGTGGCCTGTTACATATGAGCTTTTTACTTTACCAGTAATGTTATGGAATGTGACGATTTTTCTATTGCATGGGACCGGCAAACGGTTTAACTGATGACAAATGATTACCGGTGTCAACAAGCAGATCTACAAACCTAGGTAGCTTTGCGGCACTCTCAATTAAGGGGTCGGAAGGAGCAAAGAAAATTGGTCTCCGACAATATCACTCATCGAACGAAACTAGACCATATTAGACGTCGCTACACATCGGTTTACAATGAGAGAGTGATACAATATTCTAAGGTAACTAGTCTATCAATGACGTAACTAGTATTTAACTAGAGTTGATAGATAGGTATAATTTTCACGACACAGCTAAAATATGCACGTCTCGAATCGCAATATAAGATTAGGCAAGCGCAGTCAAAAAACCATCGAGCGATGACACCGTAATCATTACAAAACTAATAGACTTAGCAATAACTAATTCGCCATACCTTTCACGACAAACCTTGCGACACAATAACTGCAACCGACGTCCATCCCTCAAGACCTCTCGTACATTACAAATTGCTATGCACACAAGGTCTTGGTAAAATGGATGATTAATTGATCTATCATGACATGCTGTTTGTATAGAACAAAGTGTCCAATTAAAGTGGTCGTTCTTGCCAGACAGCAAGACCTAGGACAACATTTTTATCGTTTGAACACAGAGGTCTGTTTATACTGGACATGTAAGACCTGTCATGTAGTATAGTTGATACAAAAACTGTGGGTCTAAATAGAGTGGTGATATTGTAGATAACAAAGTGTGCCATCGCGATCGCGGTTTCATAACTTTTGATGTTAGTGAAATGTTGCGGAATTAGACGCTATCTGGAAGCGGCAATGCGCTGAATTTGAATTTTTGCTCTCGTTTCAAATTGTAAAGTGAATTTAATATGACATAGTGTTGAAATAACGTGTAAAGTTCAAAATATTAGATTTAATAGCCAAAATATGTACTTCAGAAATCACATTAAATCGTACATGGCAAGCCACTGTGGATGGTTATCTTGGAAGGCTAAAGATTGCTCGATTGTTTGTTAGCCCTTTGAAAACCAGTAATCCACTATCCCACATCGGACCAATGTACTTAACGAAGAATTAAGACAATGAACTAAGCCCAGACCCTTATTATATATTACATACAAACATAAACGTCACGCCTGTATCCCATAGCGTTAAGAAGAGACTATGGATCTCCACTTTGCTCGATCTTGACCTACTACTTTCGCTTCGTCTACTTTCATCAATCTCTTCATGCATTCTCGTCGGTTCAGGGTACTTTTAACGTAGCCCTTGCCTAAGGAGCTATCGATCTGGCTGTATATTATTCTTACATATATTGGTTAAAACGCTGAAATATACAAACGTAAAACAGCATATCCGCCCTTCCCCTTCCACCTTCTACATAAACCCACGAAACAAAAATCCAAATAAAAATGTTTTTCTACACGCACCAGATCTAATCGATATCACGGCTAACCTAGATGCGGTTGCCCCATCCAGTGTTCAGCAGATAGTGTTACGAAACTCGAGACCGAATGATACGAACCACCACGACCCAATTGTGGGGAGATCGTGTGTACTAAAACTAGGCTTTGCTGTGCGCAGTTCTGAATGTCGATTAATGTCACTTGCTCAAATGCATTTTGTTGTGGTCTCTTTGTCGTATGAGTAAAAAAGGGACTTACGTTTATTTATAATTGTTGGTAGTGAGAGAGAGCTTTGAAGTCGTTAAAACATACTTTATTGTAATTAATTGGATAGCCTATAACATAAAAAAAGAAACCATACAAATAGCCTTTTAGTAGCAATACTTCATCTTATTGCACATAGTTGTAATTTTGCTGTAGGCAATTTGGATAAGTACAGTAAATTAACGTTCAATTTAATGTCAAACTATCGAAATCATGTACGAATTCTCACTGAGCATTATAATTGTTTACAATAAGAAATATACAGGGTATCTCAAGACCGCGACCGAAAACGAAGCCAGGTGGTAGTTTTAGTGGTTACAGACACGATGCAAATAAAAATTTCACCAAAACAGCGACAGATATTTTTTTAGAATTTTTTAAATATCATCTTGTTTGGGTGGAAAAAACCTAGTTTTTGCGAAAATAATAATTTAAACCCTTACGTACCATTGAGTGTTGAAAAATAAAGAGGTCTGTATCATTATTTTAGGAAAACTATGTATTTATCACCCAAATACGACGATAAGTAAAAAAATACAAAAAAAAGGTATCGATTTTTTTTTTGCGAAATTTTTACTTGCATTGTGTCTGAAGTCATTAATACTACCACCTGGCTTCGTTTTCGGTCGCTGTCTTGATATACCCTGTATAATTACACATCTTACAACTTCAGAAGACTTCAGAATTTAAACAATTTTTCTCCGCATCAAATATTGTAGTAGATTTTTAACAAAGCATACAAAATTCTAGCTGCGATGTCCTTATGAATAGGAAATACTAATCCACTGTTGCATCCTACAACATATCATAGGATGTGGTTACGCGGTACGCGTTTGATAAAGATGATAGACACGGGGATCAAGTTGCATCCTGCTTTTACATCTTTCGTTTCACCTTAGATAACCTTTGTATTTTGATCTATTTTTATTACCTTTAGCTTTACAGTGAGAAATTGAAAGATTGCAAAATACATAACAATTTTTACCTGTGGCGATGATAGAGGTCATAAGACATGATTCATGTTACTTAGATTTGGGACCCTTACACCAAAGCATATCCTCTACTTTTGGATCCCAAACGGAATATGTTGTTAAAGTAATAGTACAATTGGAACACGATTTGTCATTTAAAATGCAACGGCACCAAATACATCATAATCACATTCAAATTATACAATTGACATAGCCATCAATCAACTGCAAACTAAATAGCTAACCCCAATTCAAATACAGTTGAGCCGGAAACTAAATAATTAAACTATTGTAGAACTTATGAAATAATAGTTATTAGAACCTAGATATCCTATTACGATGAAATTGTTCGTCCCGAGGAGATTGATCTGTCATGTGATGTAATAAAAGAAACTGCTACAGATTATTTGGTTAATGATATAATAGCTAACCGTGTTAATACCGAAAATAATTGATTGTGGAACGCAGTTCAGTAGAATGTAGCTTTAAATCGATTTATAAAGCAGAGATCGTAACGTGATTTCATTTGGAAGTGATGGGAAGGATGAATCTAATGGATATTTGCACTGTTGAAATTAAGGTTTAATAATACAAGATCATCTTGATGTTCCGTATTAGGCAAATGAACATTCAAAAATTGTATCAATTTATAGGTATGGTAATGCAGGTTTACCAGCGCACACTCAGACTTAATACTGATCATTTTCTAAATCTGTTTTTCCAATGGTTTTTCTAACTAGAACTAATGTCAGCTCATTAATCCATTCATCAGTCTCATTCTTCCGGTACATCGCAGGAGACCGGAAACAATTGCCTCATCCGGATATAATTCCAAATACTCATTACATTTTAAACTCTAATATTTACTTACATAACATACTTTCACACGCAACGCATGCTTCAGTTTCCATAAAGCTATGTATCCACTACAGCCTAAATGCGATGCTAGGAGTATATTATTGTATCTAATTATTAATAGCAGATTTACTTTACAGGTTTTAGTATGTTGTATTTTTAACTAAAACGTAGGCAAGCAAGCAATTGACTTCGTTGATGAAAAGACGACAGTAGTAGTAAATACGATAGTAGTGGATTGTATAAGACAGAGGAGGCAAATATGCAACCGGGTCACCACAAGAATAATAATTACCACCGCTCATGAGCATTCTCAAGTACAAACGGTTTACATAATACACATGCAGAAATACCAAGCCGTAAGGGGGACCGCGTCTTAGCAAACGTATCGTGGAACACCCTCTGGTCAGATGGCGGGACGACTTGCATAAGAGGGCCGGCAGCGAATGGATGCGTAAAGGAACAGACCGGGCTCTGTGGCGTACTTTGGGGGAGTTATATGTCCAGCAGTGCACTCCAATATGAACGAAAGGGTACGTTTTTTTTGTCTTATCACAAAGACATGCAAATTTCAACCTGGACTGACTTGCAATTACCATCAGGCGCCTTGTGTCTCGTCATTATAATTTTTTTTTTACAAAACACCTTAAAGGGAAGCTCCAACTGGATGCCTACCCTACCGTACACAAAATGTCTGCACGCGTGTAACCCGATCAGTCGGCGGGCGGCCGTCGACCGAGACGGACGTGTAAGCGACACCGCGGCCGCATGAAAGTTGATTTCCTTCGCCGGTGAAGGGTTGGATTTCTATCTTCTCATGCTTTGATAGGACAGATTAAATATGATGTGTTTAAATGATTTTTAAATTGTTGACTGGTTTTGTCATGTCGTGCGGTTTTGATACTTATCATCATGCTGAATAGTGGGAAAGTAAACAGATTGAAAATGTTACCATTTTTGGTTCTTGAAATGTCCGTTTTGATATTCCAGGATGAAGGGATATGTGTGATTCAAAATGTTTGACATTGAAACGATAAAATTTCTATATTTAGATTTAGTTAAGAGCTATAGAAAAGCAACCGGCTCAGCTATTTAAAATACCCGTTTTTAAAAACATGTTTCAATTAAATCAGCAACAATATTATATTACTAATTGACAATAATTTAATCTTGAAACAAACACAAATTCTTTTTCCAATTGGTATGACACTAAATATATAAAGCTCATATACTTTACTGGTATAAATCAACATTCCCAAACTGGAACTTACTTCCTCACGCCCATTCAATTACCAGCTTAATTACCAACACCAAAGGACCCACCAAAGCTAACGCGATAATTCAAACCTCGACGATACTGTGGGAAAAAGAGGTTACACAATAAAATCGAGTATTTCTCATGAAAAAAACATATAAAGCCGAGTCATTGTGATGCGAGGGCTACCGTGCAAAAATACTAATAGTACTGCGTTACGAAATGATGACCTTTGGCGAGGCGGAGGTAAATAGTACAGGGATTAGTGCAATGGTTCTGTATGTTTGTGTTTTTGTAACCTTTACTGATATAGTTGCAATGTTGCTATTGTGGCCTACAAAGATACTACTATATGCATTCTTAGGTGCGGGGTCAAAAATATCTGAATAATTTTGAAGTACAAAAACTCAATGAAAGCAATAATTATTATCATAACACAATGAACTGAAAATAGAACCATATTATTGAGCGCTGGTGCTTTAAAAGCTAATCCTGATCATTAGGCTCTTCATGCATGAATAAACCATAGACACCATCATTAACACTCATCCACAACAAAGTACGAGAACATTAGCATCAAGAGTGTTGCATGTCGGGCCTACTGTATCATTACTAGTAATTGCAGGAACTGTTTAGTATATACGCACTGATGAATGTTAGAAAACACGCAGTTGGATCAAATACAACTTGTAGTTGTTTTTAAACGGTCGGGTTTTCACTTTTTACTTTAGCATCTACATAATAATATTTAGTCTAGGGCTTTGAAAAGGGCTTAAGGATCTTTAGGGATTAAAAATTGTTATAAGACATTAAATGTCTTCTCATTTTACTGAAATATCATTTGTGTCTTAAAATAGTTATAAATAAGAATACAAAAGATTTAATTTTGAAATTCTTACCTATCTTTTAAATTTCATGAGTTATGCAAATTATGTATTAATTTTGTATATTAGGCACATAACTCATTTTTGTGAAATAAAACACAGAAAACTTTATCAAAGATTTGATACTAATCGGCAAAACCACCAATACAAATGATTTTTGTTTATTCTAGTATAAAAATTTTACATACCGTTACGTTTTGTCATCTCTTTCAACCTCCGATAATATAATCATCACAATAGTGTAACCAACATCCAGCGGAACCCTAATTCTCGCAACAATACACGCTGAGTCAATGACATCGATATAGTATTACAAGTGTTTCGAATCGATAGATCGTTATAAACCGTGTAGCACTAGTGACTAGCCTGTGTGATCTATTCAGCCACTGGTGTGAGGGGATTTCTATCAATAGAGGTTGTTTGGTTTGGCTATAAAAAATAATATGAAGAAAAAATGCGACTCGTTCGGATATTTCATAAGGTTGCAAGCGGCCTATCTTAAGGTCCTAGGTGTGATTTTGCTTGGGTAAGTTCATTTTGTTTATGGTCCTGTTGATAACATGGCGTTACACATAGCTTCTATTATATTATAAAATAACTAAATTATCCTAAAATGTTTTCTCAATGTAAGGATCGAAGCTGCAAACTCCCATATTAAGGTTTGCTTCTAACTAACTACACCGCAAAGTCTTTCAATATCAAGCAAAATAATATATTTTCTTTTGAATTAATATTTAAGTCTTTCTCTTCTAAGATTACCCCATTTCCATACATTCTCAAACAAAGCCTTGATGTCCAATCGCAGACAAACCAATGGTTACATATATAAGACAGAATACTACTTATGAAATAGTTGGCAAGGCCGACGCAGCCTATTATTATAATAATGTGGATCGACTTGAGAAATGCACTCGACTGTTATTAGCTTAAATGTAATAATTTGATTTCGCGATTATGTAATATGTGGCGATTTGATGAACTTTAAAAGTATAATTGTTTTAATAGATTTTATACGAAATCGACATCAAACAACAGCTTTTCTATTGCGTTTCGTTTGTATACAAAGATATATATTTTACACATACCGCTTCCCTTCAAATAATGTGTTGATAACATAAGCATAAATCTTAACTCTTTTAAACACCTGGGTAATTCTAAAGGATTTATTTTGAGAATATGGTAATCCTCGATAACCGAAAATAAATTTAAAAAGTTTTTTCAAAATACGAACTTTTACTTGTTGACATAAGATTGCCTAGGCTTTTAAACTGCTCAAAGTCTGTAAATAGAAGTCCAGCTGCTGCCTATCAATATAATAGTGAACATGCAATGGTGGAAGAACGTCTCCGGTATCTTGTTGAAGATCCTCGACTTGGCACGTTAATTTAAGAATTGCCTAGGCTCTACAGCCAGTTCTTGGATATTCGGAGCCAGTATAAATGGTCTACATACCGTTCCTCCAGCATCTCGTTGAAGGTCTTGGACTTGGCGCGCGGCTGCCCCGTCTCGTGCTCCATGCGCCGCACCTCCACGCAGCGCTCGATGATGTGCTCCACGCGCTTCCGCCGTGAGGACTTCCAGTTGTCCAGGTTCTGCCAACAAACATAATATAGTAACACCTTTTTAACTATGAAACCTAAATTGCTCATTGCTGTGCTGTCCTCTACCACCGAGAGCTTGATTGAGAGGGGAGAAGAGGTATTATTGGTAAAATAAAGAATACTTTATTATATGTATGAAAAGTTCGGATGAGATAGATTGCGATCTAGTGTCTATATTCTTCTTTTTCGAGTGCCTCTTCTGTGCTGAAGGTTGGCCGTCAGCTTCTTAATATAGCTCAGTTAATTCCTTATGTTAATCCACTAGGTATAGAATCAAGTGAATACAGACATCCGAGGGTCTGGAGATGGTTTGCTACTAAGCTGTCGTGCCTCTCCCGACCAATCTATGATTAGTGACATGCACAAGTTCAGTTCCGTGACCAGCAAGAATAAATAAGATTTTGATTACATGGACTGACGCAATAGACTGACTGACCCGGCGAGTGATAATTTTGAATACATAGTCTCAGCATTGTATTTACGACCGCGCATTATAAAAATAAAAGTGGTACTATTTTTTTAAATAGTGAGTGCAAACTTGCGATAATAGTTACGTAAAGCCAGGTGTAATTGTATTTATTCAGTGAGAACAAGCCCATCCTGTTTTTAATTGCAGTTGGCAAAACAATGCGGCATTCACATTCGCTTATTGTTATAATACTACAATTAATGATATTCTAAATGAATCGTTCTTTCTTTTTTTACTACGAAAATATTTAACTTGCGAATTGTTTTATGACTTTTTTATTTTCTATTGTTTATTTTCTTAATGGAGAAATTTTAATAGTTTTATAGCCCGTGAGGCCTTATGTTTTGCTTGCAACTGCGAGGTGTATTTTACATATTTCTGTTATGTTTCGTTCACTTCTTCCCTGCTTATTCCCAAAGTCCAGTAACGCACAATTCTTCAGACGTTGTACCTAGGAACACAAATGACCACTTTCCACTAAGAAAGCTGTTGTTAGCTCATTTCACCGTTTCACGTATAAAAAGACTCGCAGAACTTCAGTGCTCGGTATACTACCACCGATGTCACCCATTTCGTTGGAAATGCGTGCCATTGTCAATTCTGGCTTATAGAAGCTACACGGCTCTTGTTAGGCTGGGTCTAAGGAACCATTAGCCTTGACGAGCTCACAGTGTGACAATATAACTTCTGAGGAGTTATAGTCGGTATGCTTTAATTTCCTCCGAGATATAAGGCTAACATCACAATTTAAAAGGAGACATAAAAAGCTATGCTCTTGAAAACATAAAAAATATGGTAAAGGGATATTATGATACACAAAACAGCGACTACACGATGGTGACATTAGATACTGAACGCAGCACAAAGCCGTCACGATCGACAGCCCGTGACCTATGTCGAGCAGACAGTTCGGAATCAACCAGAGCCTGAATGCTAGGGTTATTGTGGGCACGATTGTTATACTTACTAATAAAATGCGATCACATTTAACGTACATTTGGGAAGTAAATCAATACTTAGAGACTAGCTGACAAAGGACATTTTGGAAAAAATTGTCAAGTTGAATATTAATTCACAGAGATCAGTCCACTGGCCAGACCATGCACTGAGGATGATAAAATAATGAATTAGAAGTGTTTAATCAAGCGGACAGACTCAATTACTGGCTACCATATTTAAAACAAAACAACATTCGGATTTCTGATAAATTTTAGGAACATTTAATGGTTTCCCTTAATTTCATTATCAGTGTTTTCACCGTCATCTACCCACTGCTGTACAGAGACCTTCATGTTTATCCACTTCTTTCTATCTTGGGCTTATTTTCGCGTATTTCCGTGCATTCTAATTCCAGTGGCACGTGCAAATAGTTAAAAGCTACATATTTAGCAAGTGCGAGTAAGTAGCGCGCGTGTCGGACATCGCGTGTTCTCTTGCGAGATGAGGTTTTTCACAATTTCGCCCGGCAATGTATAAACTGTTTAAACGCTGCAATTTACCACGCCGCGATTGACAAGCGGCAGCGGGATATCCTCAAGCGTCCAGGGTATCGTAAGGAAAAACTTATTTGCGTAAAACAACCGGCAGCGATAGATAATGGTTTATGGTTATAATTATTATTCATGTCTTTGATTTCATAATACGAATTCTATATCATAAAAATGTTGTGTTAGGTTCCAATTTCGCTGCACATTCTGGGAGAATAATATTTTATATACATTTAGCGCAACAATTAAGAAGTTTGCTATCTGTGCCATAGGTTACATTACATAGATTTCTTTGTAAATAACAAATTAATACACTTTACTAAAACAGCCATAATTTGTTACCTTTGGAAAGAGCTACGTCACCTAACACAAATGATACCTACTCGAAAAAACATAAATGTGGGTTTATAATATACAAACATACATACATAAACTCACGCCTTTTTACCAGAAAGGGTAGGCAGAAGTGTTACCAGGACGTCCACCCTTCGCCTAGTATGTTCCGTCCCACGACAAGATGGGGGCGAGCCTATCGCCATATCGGGCATAAATTATAATATACTGTTTGTTATTATTCGCTTACATTTTCACCTTGTGCCACACAAACAGATCAGATTCTATTGAAGTGTACTAAGGGCGGGGAGGCGATGCAGAAACGCTGTTCATACACCCGCCGGCAGCAAATTACATTGCTTCACTTTTATGGCTTTATTTTGTTTAATGGTAGCAACGGTAGCCGTACCATTACCTAACTGATTTCTTAGAGCAACATCACTTATTATTACGAGGCATTGCGAAGTATTACGCACGTCACATCAGGACATCAGGTGTTTTCTTTGCGTCGAATGCATTATCATTTTGATTCTTTCTCTGATGCAGTTGGTTAAGAAACCACTTATAAAATAGGAGAGTTCGACTCAAATGACGCATTTTTTCCAAAAGTGAGAGGCAGAAATGCTTCCAAGACACCCACGTTTCACTTTACTTTTTCCGTCCCATGAAGTGATAGGGACGATTTATTTGTTTTCTGTTCGAGTGCAGTATCTTATTTGCAAAATTTTCTATGGTATATGAAGTCCTCCAAATCGCACTAGGCCTGTGGTGGACAAAAGCCTTAACCCCATCAATCGAATTCTTGGTTGTAAAGGAGCACCATACTCAACAGTGAGCGATTATGGGATGCACAGTACCTACAGTAATATCTAAAACCAACGACATAAGACTTATATCTTAAGGTCAGGACTATGTGTGACTGGGTGTATTTATCATCTATAGGCCTTATTCATAGACAGATTTAAAACCTATTTTAGTTATCAAATATTTTGTCTGCTTCGCTCAAACTGAATTCTAAACTCGTTCGAAAGGGACAAAACATTTGATAATAAATAAATAAATACACCCAGCAGTCACATACATAGTCCTGACCCCACACTAAGATCGAGTCTTGTGTCGTGAGTATCAGAAACTACGAGAGACTTTTCGGTCTCACAAACACCCAGACCCGGAACAAATACCTATGGATCACACAAACATTTGTTTCGGTGCGGGGATCGAAACCGCGGCCTCTTGTTTCACAGGCGGCGTTTAACCAACTGCGTCACGGAGGCTGTCAAAAGGCCATAATATGACTATTCTTAACAATAATAAAGGTTACTTATACACGCAGGATATTTTCACGGGATGATTGCGCAACCCGCCGGCTCTCTATGGCACTATAACACAATTTTACGTAATTACTGTAATTATTGGTCATAATTACACGCCGGCATGGGACATTACATTTTATACTATTAATTAGTTTATTTTGTTTAAGTGATACGGCGTTAAATATTGAATAGGAAAGCTACTCAATGGATCGTAAGTTGTTGGAGTTCAAATCGAAGACGGGTAGCTGATCTTTTGGGATAAAATAGATTAGGAGCATAGAGAATAATACTCAACATAATATTAGTTTATAACAGACAACCTCGCATAAGAATGGACTTGCTTATGTGTGTAGGAAAATCCAAAACAACCGTCAGGTTAGAAGTACCCTAAACCGAGGACAATAAATGAAGAGATTAATGAAAGTAGACGAAGCAAAGTGATGATCTTCGAACCGAAGTGATCTTTATTCTCTACCTACGCCTATTGAAAGCAGACTTGACTTGTGTATGTATGTATGAAACAACCAAGTAATTATTCACTTTAGTTTCCCAGGACGACGGAAACGCAACGCATTCCCTGGAGCTTATAAAAACGCCGATAGTCGTGTATCCGCTGCAACAGACGGACAGAATACCAAACTGTTTGATATTAGATACCGCCATTGTGATTGTTCACGACTGCCGACAATGTGAGAAAAAAATATGTATGAGGACGATCCGTTGGGTGAAATTGAGAGGTAACATTTCTACATGTGAACAAAAAAAAATGCGTTGGCGTACATATAATCTTAAATCTATTGGCCGTGGCGAAATTTGGAACTACAAATATCATTTTAAAATTCAAATAAAATATCTATTTATCGCAATGTTTCAGATATGTTTTAATATAAATAACAAGCATTTATACTCGCAATATAATAGTATTAATATGTCCAATGTAATAAAACGTGAAGAGAGAGAAACGATTCTTAATATTTTGACAACGGCGACAGAAGATCGTAGAAGACCTGTATATGCTGATGACTTTAATATTAAAGGAAAGTAATTGCAACCCTAGAATGCATATAAGTCTTTATTTTTATTTGCACATATTAGCATTGGACAAAGTGAGTGTATCGAACCCCAACCAATATAGACTTTTATATTGGCAATGCAAAGAAACTACAATGCGCCATGATGAGCGCAATGTGATCCAAATATTTTTACCTAAGTAATTATGCACTCAAATACTAAAATTTTCTATTGAAAAAATTGTATCATGAAATTACAATATTGTTTATTGATTCACTAATCATAACAAATAGAGTAGAGGAAACTGTTTACGTTACGAGAATATTAATTTTAATAACAATCGCTGGCTCGATAACATGCGTTTCTAAACAGGTAATATGGCTGTACCGTCGGGAAAACCTTCATAAGCATTCAAGAGACTTGCTTTTAATGTGCTGCCACCACTGAGAGATAGTTGAGTCGTCAGTTGATACAATTATTCCGGCATTGGCACTGATATAGACAGCCTAACCGCGAAACGCTGTCCATTTAAATGAGTCACTGTGAAGCAATTTCCACCATCAAAACGATGATGGAAATAGTAGTTATTTAGATACAAATATCCTGCCACTAGTCAAAGAGTCTTCAGCAAATTCGAGCATCTAAAAACACAACAGTAAAGTTTCATGTCGGTTTCTTTTAAAACAGTGATACCACTTTACTCGAACCTAAGCAACAATACAGCTCATTAAGTCAAATAAAAGGCTGTAGATATTAAAAATATATCATCCAAAACCCACACTAGTCTAATAACACGGGGACAGCAAAAGAAAACCATCAAATGGCTTGCAATTACCCCGGTTGCTTTCGTGAAGTTCCGTGAAAACGTCAATTGAGGCCGAGTAGATGACGAATCACGAGCGCTGGATAATTGCTCGGTTGAATGCCGTCTTTACTCTTGTTAATGGAGTATTAGTCTTATGAAATTAACTGAATTATGTTTGATGGGATGTATGACTTGTGATGTCGGGGTTAGGAAAAAAGCTGTGAAATTAGATGCAGTGGGTTCTGTTTGAATATTGGCACTACGAATTTCTTCCACTAAGGTCTAGAGGCTATTTCGCATCCATATCAATCAATAATAAGGTAAAATAAAAAAAAATATAAAACCCCAAAAAAAAGTACCTCGTATTGGAAAGATTCCTAATATTCCGTGTATCTCTACAGTGTTTTATCTGCCCAAAACGAAACTTAATGTACAAAGGGTGAGCTCAAAACGCTACATACATGCGTGGGTCTGTGATGGTTTTTTTTCTATTATTGGGCACTGCGATTAATATCCGAACATCCTGTCGCTTTTCAGTATCCTTCTTAAATGTACAGAACAACTCGACGCTTATGTATTTAATAGGCTGATTACAGTACACCCAAAGCGCTAACTATTGTAAAGTACGGCGTTAAAATAATTTAATATTTACAACCATCTTACCCAATTTTTCCTTGAATATGTCGATTAACAGAACTCATTAGCGTTAAGTAGATCAATTAAGCAACTTCCTTTAAGGCCAGTAACGTCGGTGACTGTTTTTGATATCATCGGTGTTAATGAACGGTGGTGAGAACTTACCATTAGGTGAACCATTTGCAATTTTGCCCCCTATTCCATAGCAATAAAGATGCTTACCGATTGCCAATCCTCTTGTCTCTCGATGCGCGCGGGCTCTGTTCGCTTAGCTAGCTCGGCGCGGCGCAGCTGCTCCCGCGCGCGGCTGCCGAGGTCGGCGGGGCCCACGCGCACGAATTGCAGTGGGTTCGCAGCCGGCTTGCCGGGCAACACCGCCGCCGTGTGCGGCCGGGTCGCGAGGAAGTCCGCGCTGTCTGTTGTCTGAAACAAATAAATATTTAAATAAATAAAAGTATTTACAACTCTTATTAATTAAGCGTTATGATTACTTTCGTTGCGGGTTAAAGACAAGTTAGACATTCCCGGAGACTCGCTGAGCTTCAAAACTCGGTGCCATTAAAATGCGTGTCACTGTTGGGTTACAGAATCTTGGGTTACAGAAGTTGCAGTGGCCCAAAATTCATACATACTACGGTCGCTTACTTAAGAAATCCCCACAGTCGTATGCATAGTCCCGACCACACACATACAAGACTTTTCACGCGTGCTAGGGCGGCTGTCAATTATATTGGATGTAGAAATGAATATCGCAGGCGGATGTTGGATGTGATTGGCGTATGTTATTTAAGATTACCTAGCCTAATAGGCATCAGTAACATAAGAAAGGCTACTATTTGAAAAAAAAAAATCGTAATTTTCCAGACATTTTTACTATAAACACGCTAGATTCTAGCTAAGCTACAGTCCAATACGTAAGACAACAGTCATTTTTTGTGATAGGTCGCAACATATTATAGTATACGGTGTGATTATTTTAGAAATACGAGAATGAATAAAAGATGCAGAAAGTCACTAGCAGTGGGACAGATTGCAACAGGTCACTGTGGAGATTCTCGCAGTAAAATGTTCAGCAGTTGACTTCCTTTGGCTGTAAATATTGAAGCCGGGAAGGAAGTTACAGCAATATTCTAATGATTAATATTTTTCCTGTCTAATCAATGTAATAGAAATTAAAACAAAATTTCCACAAAAAATTACCGTAATCTGTGTCAAATCGTTCAAATTACGTCGCAAATGAAAGCAATTACATGAATTCAAATCGGCCTTGCACAAGACAATTTTGCCAACTTTCCATAAAAATAGCCCGATGATAATTAATAACTGCGACAGTTAAACTAACGGTGGTGTAACAGACGCCGTTAAACTGAGAAGTTAATTCGGCACGGTAATGTCCAGATTAACTGACGGTTAATGTTCGGTTCAAATAGCTTTGTTATGCTTTCTATCGGTGTTACGTAGCGGTATAGGGTTTAATAATTAAAATAATAACTATTATTTCGCCTTCGCGCTTGGAGCTGTTAATTGTTTGAGAATATTAAGTTATTGCGATATTCCTTTCTTATTGAGGTAAAGGTCACGACAGAATAGCCTGAAACGCATCGTTTAGAAGTAGCACGCGAAGAATTTGAATATGAAATTTTTGTACCGTTTAAGTAATATTAGTTATGCATTCTTTGGTGTTGAGGAAAGTGGACCATTATTTGTTTCCAACTCCTCCCATTTGTTTTCCTGTTGTTCATTGCAGATATAAGATAAACTTGTGTTCCTAAGAGACTTGCAAGAGTTGAAGTGGTTGGTCCCTGTCCATCATAGTTTAGTGGCATATCATTCGTAGTTGGCAGAGCTCAACGGCTGTGAACCGTGAGGCGCTGAGTTCTATTTTCAAGTAAGGCAATCCACAACTTGTAGTCATTTCAGTGTGATATGTGATGCCCAGTAATTAAATTTGTGCCCGACTAGGTGTTAGGTTCAATCCTATAACATCACAAACTGTAACGGCCTTATTCATACAAAGATTTAAAACCTCTTATTGAATGTTCGCTTTAGAATTCAGTTGGAGCGAAGAAGAAAAAACATTTGATAACTAAAGTCGTTTTTAAATCTGTACATGAATAAAGCCGTAAATGTGTAGGTATAGCTTAAGTAACATTTTTGGCTACCCTATCGGATACATATCTATCTACATGAGTTTCATTATATAAATATGTTATCATATCATACTAATTAACTGTTTAAACATATTACTTCAACAATCTACCTTTACATGCATTTAGCGTACCGTGAGAATTTATATAAAGGATATTTCAAATAAATCAATATAATTATTTATTTCCTTCTGTACACCCAAACATGTTTTGCGGAAATCCTGACTAAACTAAGAAATTACCACAATTTCTTGCAAACCTATTAATATCGCTTTCATTATCCGGTTTAATACACTGTTGTATTAATTTAATTTCCTTTGGTAATGTATTTAAAATATTATCATTTTAAATCTTGAAAAGTCTTGAAATAGTTTAGTAATGATGACTTCGTAATCCCTATCCACATCACTAGTGGTAGGTCTCTCATATGTGAGAGGCCGCCTGGGTAGGTACCACCGTAATGTCTATTTCTCCCGCCAAACAGCAGTGTAAATGCACTGTTATGTTCAAGTTTGAAGGATATTTTAGCCAGAGCAACTACTGGACATAATGAGACTTAACATCTTATGGCTCAGGATAGCGAGTGCAGTGGAATGCCAACCATTGCTTTGTATTGTTTGGTTTTGCTATTGTCCATGAGCGGTCGTATCGCTTACCATCAGGCAAATGGCAAGCTCGTCTGACCATTCATCGCAATAAAAAAAAAAACAGCCAGTAGGTATAGCGACCTCAGTAGGTACATAGCAGCTAAGGAGCTGTCACAACCGGCGTGCACATTTAATATGGAGCCAAACCTGCTATCACGAAAACTGCTGTATTAAGATAGCATACCTACTATTTGCATAATCCAAAGGTTCTTTGTATTGTATAGCTGATATTTTCGTGGTTTCAAGGTTGGTCCTATAGCAAAAGTTTTTTTTATAATTAAGAGCATAGCATTTCTCTTTCCGCTTAGTAGGTACACAGTACACACTTTCTGCGCAATCTTGTTTTGTATAATTATATTTTTTATAATATAGGGGCAAACAAGCGTATGGTTCATCAGATGGTAAGTGGTCACCGTCACCCATGAACATCTGCAAGACCATAGGGCATAGAGATGCGTTGCCGGCCTTTGAGTACGCTCTCTTTTTGAAGGTCACAAGGTCGGTTCCGGAAACGCTGCTGTTGGCAATTGTATAACGTACTCTTACAGTAAGTCCCATATTTCCTACGGCAAGTAAGCAGATGGTACGGTCGGTAATGACAGTATAGCGGTTGTTGGTGACCGTTGCAACCGCAGATTACCGGTGCGTTATGTCACTGCTGGAGAGACGTCGCGATGCACTGGCTTATCATTGAACAGATAGTGTTGACGTAACTTTTACAATACCTGTGGTTTTGTGGGTAAATTGTAAGGTCTTGGTTTCGTAGTTCATTTAGTTCGTTATTTATGACGATTTACGCGAAATTTATGGTTTTCTTAAAATTTTACGATGGCCCATAGAACGTAATAGAGTAAAATATAGGAGCAACGTATTTATTTGGAAACTACATAAGTAAAAATTTGATAATTACATCATCATAGCGACTATATTTGGTCTAATTTTATATAAATTGAAGGTTATATATAATGTGGTCTAGAATTAATACCAAACATTTTAATACCATATAAAGTATGTACCACGTATCACTTTAAAATATCACCTAGTCTTTAATCTATTAAGTATCTGTAAAATTCAATTTCCACAGTACCCAATACGAGCGTACAAAAATGCCGGCACTATGCGGAAATCAGCTAAAACCAGTAGGCCAAGCTGTCCTTGCTGCGGCGATTAAAATTAAGTTTGTAATACTACGGAGAGAACTAGCTGAAATACTATATCGCCACTTTAGTGCACCAATTATTGGCAACTGTTACCAAAGAGACGAGGTCAAAAACCTTTGCTAATTACTATAAAATTCATATTTCGACGTTACAGACTGGTACTGTAAGCATGCACTAACATGCAATATTTATCTGTGCAGGAATCAAACCCACAATCATCTAAAGTAGAAAACTAATTTCATAACCTTTGCTACAATCGGTTGTGGTATTTGAAGTAACACTTAAACCCGCCAAATGATAATTGCTTGAGAATTCACGCAGCACAGGTGTATCCGAGACCAGCGAACATTACGCAAGCTCCCATGGTTTTACAACCGTAATTTATTCAAAACAGTGAAAGTATAAGGGTATAATGGCTGCAAATAATCTTAGAAAATATTTACCGACAATCGGACGACAGCCGTCAAATGCTTTCACTGTCAATGCCAATTACAAAACAATCGACCACGCCCCGCGATCACGATAAACGAAAGTGTACAGCGTGGAACGGAACGTTATTTTATATAAAAAAAAGAAAGCGGAATCCCTACGACAAAGTTCAGGCGGGCAGCTGCACTCGGCGACGAAAATAGAACATGCAATCCGTTGGGCCGTTCTAAATTTCCGTTCGGTATGCGCTTTTATATTTAGAACTAGACTTAGTTCGACACTGTCGTTTGTCACTGGCTCGTTCTATTTTTGAATTATTTTTCCGTTACGACCACGTTCCGTTTCACGCAGCAAGATGGGCGGCCGCTGCGCTTACACTAACACTAGTCGTCGACTTTCGCGTTTTCCACCGCTAACCGAGAGAGGGGAAAGTAACTTAATAATTAATGCATTATTTTAACTTGTGGAAACATGGTGCGTGTTTGTTAATTGATACGTTAGCGATGTTGGCAATGCGGCGAATTCTAATGTCAGCTGTACGTACGAAACTGAAAGTTATCTATAAATACTGTCTGTTGCGTAACATTGTTTTCAATTAGACTCGATGAGACAATATCAACCTTTTTATTATGTCAGAAGCTGTCGATACGTGGTACAGTTGTTACGCAACGCGTTGGCGCATTACGCGAACTGATACGTCAAAATGAGTGCGAATAGACGCGAAAACGAAAGTGAATTCTCCCGCACTATTTCAAGTATAAAGTTGTGTTTGCGTGTCCCGCGGCAGTTATTTACTTAACGTTATATTTTGACGGATTCGTGATTGATTTCGAATGCATAGTTATGGTAGTTACGACACCGATTGTTCAACGTTTCGAAGGTTTCGTTCAGATGTTTGTGGTTGAGTAATGTGTTTAGGTTCAATGACAAATACAATCATGAAATATTTTCACATAGGTTTATTTTATTTTGTTTTTAGATTGTAACTGTTTTATTAGTAAAACAGAGGAAATTTATTATTGTTTTGTGATTTAATACCATTGTCTAACACCGTCTCGCTGTTACGATGTATAGATTTTTCCGGTCGTAGTTTTGCAATACTTTGTTACTTATTGTGATGTGATTGGGCTTAGTTTTATTATAACATGACTCATCCGGAATACAATTATTATTTCTAAGGTAAGCGTCGGACTGACCATTAATATACTATTTTACCTTAAAAATATAATTATATCCCAGATGAGTCATGTACCTTGAGCTGTTTAAGTGTGATTGATAAAATGTATTATAAGGTACTAAGGTGCTTTATCGACTTTTTATTTGAAATATGTTCCATTTTACATAAAACTTTAATCTTTCTGTTCAATTCAACGATAAATAAAACTACAAACCAATAATCTCAAGATCCATTACGGTTCAACCACACCGCAAGCCCAATGAGGTAATCTAAACAATAGGTATTAAGAAAACGCTCCCACAGAATGACAAACCGTTGTCATACGTTTCACGCCACTTTTACTTTCATATACTAGCCACTACAAATTGCTAATGCGGTTACTGGGACTATTAAATATACTGGATCATCATGAGGTGACATTTAAAATATGGAGAAACATATTTCACTTTTTTATAGTAAAACGCCAAGCGGCATGTAAAATATGAAACCAGAACAGTAAAATGCTAGAGTTGGATTTTCATTTGAAGCATTCTGTTTTGTGTAATTTGTTTGTATGAATAGGTTTGGAATCATTATTTATTTATTTATTCTTAAATATCAAAAAGTTACAATTGGATTTTCATTTCGAGCATTACATTTTGTGTATAATTATTTATTTATTTTCATGGAAGACTAACAACTTTAAAACATTTATGTAGCAGTTGTGTAGCAATTTGAAAGCCACTTTTAAGTCTTCTCGTATGGATACTATATTAGTCTATCGAAAGGTGGTTCAAATTTTTATATCGATATAAATTCAAGCATGAAGACAATTAAACCGGTATAATTGTATCGATTGAGAGGTCGTCTGTCACCGATACTGATCTGACAAGGACTTTACCATGTACCTAAATTTTCCAGCTTAAAAAAAAGCAAGATTACGAGTAGAAGCAGATGCATCCCAAACAATCCAAAGTTTTATACTAATATACAAAAACCATTGCAGATCCGTATGTATAAAATCACTTGACATTTGTTGTAACCGGTGACGTAACATCACAGAGGTCAGCGGGGTCATCACGCGATCATCACAGAAGAGAATTACATGTCATTTGCCATGTCAACCGTTAATTGTGGTGATGAAATTATGTGTAAACAATGTTTTATTTTTATTCTGGCAAGGCACACAGTGACTGCATTGTACCTGGTGGTAAGTGCTGATGCCGTCCAGACACGAGTATCGACGAGAGGGTTGCGAGTAACATTATCGAATCACTTTATATCTCGAAAAACGGAGTATCTATCATAGTTTTTATCATTAAGCGATGGAAGTAAAACTGCGTTATTGATTAAGCTCAGTTCAACCACACTCTTCACTAGCCAAATCCATAAACCAACTCTAATTAAAGCATAGTGATTTCAGCGTCATCTCATTGCATATTATTATTGTGGTACAGATTACGATGGTTGGTACAGATTCTAAGTCAATATCCATGCATGCATATTAGGTTTTCTACCATATTAGCATGTGATTAATAAGCGCAATGCACTTATATCGAACAAAAAGCCAAAATGTTAATTGCACGTAACTAATGTTGCGAATGAAAATATATTATGCTAAAGGTTAATTTGAGTTTGAGAGCGTTTTTTGTTCTAAAGTGTTAGTAATAAGGTTCTGATTAATTATAACATGTTCACATTTTGATTTATTTCGATATTAATAGTATGTTTGAGGAGTTATCGATAATTACTTTTGGGTGCACGCAATATATTACGATGTAATTGACGTAGACGCGATTATATACTTAGATTAATACAAATTGGAGGGTAGATAACGAAACACAAATATATATTTCGTAGATCATGAACCAAGATGCCTTAGTGAGAAAATTCGTATTCTAAAATATACCAACAGTAACAATCACACCCCCTACAGTCACACAAAGGGCGGAAAAAACATCTAAACCATAAAAACAGAAACTAAACCGCGCGTAATATTAAAAACTTTATTCCCAATTGCCTAACAATAATAAAATACTTAATAAAAATACTTATAAAACTCACCGTAAACAAACGACACCGCTGTTGCTGATTTTTTTATGGTAAATATAAGAACAGTGGTTACCGTCGGAGTCCACACGCGAACTGCGGTGTTCCAGCGTTCGTTTAGACTCTGCTTTCACTCAAACGTGATACTTTTAACATATCAAATGGTAATAACCATGTGCCAGGCTGGACGCATAAATATGCGCTACCGTTAGGAAAGCGGGTTTCGTAATGCTATTGTTATAAAACTGAGGATCGATTGTGTATTTATGACCATGCTTAAAATACTGCTATTTTGGAGGTTTTGCCCTTTGCTTTTACCTTCTAATTCTTTGCAACAAAGGGTAGGCAAACGTCTTGAAATCATTAAGCGATACTTAATAGTATTCGCTTCGTGATGTGTTCAAGAAGAAATGGCGCAAGATTTCGTTTTTCTTTTGCTTGCATTTCTCGAAAATCATTGCCACAGCAAAGGCACAAAAAACCTGGTCAAATCTCCATCCTCCAAAGCCAGAAAATAATTAAGAAATAATTTGAATATTCCTATATCCTTGAAAAAGCATTTTAAATCTCTCCATGCACAATTTTACCAAAATATGTGTTGCACATCTGGGTATTGTGTGACTGAAATATTCCCTCTATTCCCTGATGTCACACAAAGCACACATATAACTGTGAGAGGTTGTTTGCAAAAAAAACACGGTATATCATGCAAATATCCAAAACAGCGTCCATTGTGGAAACAGACAAGCCACGTAACAACTCGAGATGTGAATACAAATGGAGCTTTACCTAACAATTACCTGTTGATACTTGTTCCGAATGACAACTGGAAGCCCCTATCTCGCAACGAGTTCAGTAATGCTGGGGTGCTATCTTTTAACATCTGCCTTTATTTGGGGTTGGGGTAACTACAAAGCAGATTTTGGCGAGAAAAAATTTGGACTAGCCGAATGTGTGACGTCGACTTTATCTCAAATATTCTAATACATAGTGACGGCCTTATTCATAGACAGTTTTAAAACCTATTTTAGTTATCGAATGTTTTGTCACCTTCGCTCAAGCTGAATCAAAAGTTGTTCGAAAAAATAAAATAGGTTTTTAACTGTCTGTAAATTAGGCCACGATTGTATAGATCAGAGTAATGAATTTAGGAGCTCACGCTTCACGTCTCATGGGTATATAATCTGTAGAATAAGCGACGAGGTGAACATTTAACATGTTTTGCTTTATGTAAATTTGGTGCGAATTATTTTGCATACGTTTACGAAATAGTTAATTATACAGTGGCTATTATATTTAATTAACTTGCAGTTCGTGTGAATAACTAAATATAATAATGATTGCAAACAAGTTTCAGGTACCTCATGCATTTATTAATTATATCTATCGGAACGTATTTTAATAATACCATCACGAAGTTCTCATCACCTGATTGTACCAGTTTAGATATCGTCTGGCAACAAACCATAAAAGAATTATAGAAGAGGAAGCCAAAAAATGTTTTACTTGTTGGTCATTGTCGTGCATGAAGACACACAACACTACAAGAATGGTGGATGCGGTGCCGATATTTAAGAAGTGTAGGGTTTTCTTAAATGTCTATCTAATATATTATGTATATTTCATAGTAAGGTGTACACGCAAAAAAGCGTATCTATAAAACGTATAAAAGTAAGTATACTTCAAAAAAATTATGCATAACATATCAATATTGACTATAAAACTTTGGTCACTGTCAGTGTAAGCTGGGTCACTGACGGCAGATTTTGGCAACTTGTAAAGTTGTTGCATGCAAATTGAAACGCGATAATCGATTACGTACAAAGGTTTTCTTAAACGATTGATACTAAACGAATACAAATCATTTGAAAGTAGGTTAATGCAGAATACGATGGGTATTTAAACGCCAGTAATTAAACCCAAAAATTCAATTGTAAACAGCATTACTTAGTACACCTTCATATATACATACATACAAGGTATATCAAGATTGCGACCGAAAACGAACCCAGGTGGTAGTACTAGTGACTTCAGACACAATGTAACTAAAAAAATGCCAAAAAAGCGACCATTTTTTTTTTGAATTTTTTTCTTATATAGTGTAACATAGTACCTAATAATAAATAAATAAATAATAAATAAATACACCCAACAGTCACATACATAGTCCTGACCCCACACTAAGATCGAGTCTTGTGTCGTGGGTATCAGAAACT
This sequence comes from Deilephila elpenor, assembly GCA_949752805.1. Lineage (NCBI taxonomy): Eukaryota > Metazoa > Arthropoda > Insecta > Lepidoptera > Sphingidae > Deilephila > Deilephila elpenor. The sequence continues at coordinate 846,294 of OX457116.1, forward strand.
ACGAGAGACTTTTCGGTCTCACAAACACCCAGCCACCCACCTAATGTACACCATAAAATAATAATGTAAACCTTTTTATTTTTAAAGATGGTACGCAAGAGTTTAAATTACTATTTTCCCAAAAACTAGGTATTTACTACCCAAACAAGACGAAATTTAAAAAAATTGCAAAAAGAACTCGCTTTTTTGGGAAATTTTTAGTTGCTGTATCTGAAGTCTAAAATCGCAGTCTGGATATACCCGGTATTTCATGCATTTTTCTACGTGAGGAGCCTTTACAAGCTCATACATTAACTTCACTCCACACATTCTACTCCAAGTGTATCACACTGAATTAGAAATAAATTCAAGAACGCACAGTTTACGCTGAACCACGACTAATAAATCGTAAGGAATGCAATTGAAATCAACCCACGGTTATCGGTACCCGGCATGCATCATAAAGATTATAAAACTGAAGGGAACTGTTGTTTGTGTGAATGCATGTCTGTTTGAATCTATGATCCATTCATTATACGCAGGTGGGTGAGGGAGATGGCCAATGTCGATGTTCTTTACGAAATCATCTTGAAGTTTGAGTATCTTTACTCCTGGAAGCTCAGAAATGACTTATTATCTTTAGTTCATGTTGGGTCGTTAAACAAAAGTAATGCTAATATATTGGTTAATTTTGACGTTATGTATAATACCTACACTCAACATTCAAATTCATAATCGTAACTTCACGTTAAGATACGGCCATTATGCCCTTAGTAATGCAAAAGATCTTTCACTCCCACAGAATAATAGCCCTAATCAAATATCCCCACAAAATAAACAAAAACCCTGGAACATGACTAACAGCACGTACGAATAAATACCCCTCCCCCTACTCTCCCTGCCCTTCCCTCGCTTCCCCGTCTCCCAGTCAAGACACGTTATCAAACAAACAAACAAACGTGCTGACCGATACGCGCGGGTCGACGAACTCTCCCACGCGTACGTACTGTGAATTGTTCTATGAATTAGGAACAAAGAGTTTGGAGTAACAAAAAGGGAGTATGACCTACAGATTGCAAATTCGATGGTAAGTCTTCATTTGACTGTTGACAGGAGCAAAACAATTTGGAACTTATATTATTAAGCATGGCACTGCCCTGCGCTCGTTGCTTCGAGACATCATAAGTGTTGTCTCTTAATTTGAAATAATCATGGTCTGCAAATTTTCTTCTAACAGGAACACAACAGCGTTTACATCTTACTCATTGCAGCTTGGTTGTAGGAAAAGACAATTTATCAATACAAAGATGGTCCTTTGCAAATGAGGGATCACGTCTATTATTTAGCACAGCTTTTAGTCCAATCTTTTTTTGAATAAATTAATCTAATTACCTGATGGTAACTGCAATGCTATGTAGACTATTGAACAGTGACAAACGAGTGTATCTCTCCCGACATAATTATGCCGACCATCCACCACTATCCCACACTCCCGTGGGGTCGGTGGAACAAATCTCGTTATGTTTTTAGTACCATTTACTAAAATTGGATGCAGGGCAAGGGTCAATTGAATTTGATTAGGCGCATTGGCTTAACTGGATTCGATATTGAAACGCGTTGAGTTCACACTACTGGGAAAGTGTTGATTCATATGGAAACATTTGGACAGAAAAACAAAGGACTTTTTCTTGTAATTATTGTGTCTAAGTTTGTGTGTGTGTTAAATTTGTTTTAAAATTAACGTAGATACTAGAACTGAACAATTGCTTAGAATGATCATTACGATTTGATAGACAAATAACTTTTCAAAGTGATTCGTCACGTCTAAAATTCAAGGTAAATATGATATTACCAAAAGGATAGATCTGACTTCAAAAAAATTCTCGCCCATAGCAGATTTCTGCCCTTTTCACTCCCAGTATTCCGCAACGATCCGAGCTATTAGGACCTCATTGATATTACCTGGGTAACGAACCCTTCAATACAAGTCAATACAGGAAACAATAAGGTTCACGGCCATAGAAACACATACACTCACACACTCTCACACACACACACACAAGCTATGGAACAAACGGTTGCATAATATTTGCTTTTTGTGTCACTTCGATGACCGGCGCACCACGCTATACAGACAGTATGGCGACTTTAATTAGGAAAAGATAATGCTGTGGTCATTTAGATAACTGAATTTATTTGTTATTGTTTGATAATTGTGACAATTAAATAAGGCGAAAGGTCTGGCAATAAGCGGTAGCAATCAAAACATAAGTGATTGAATTATGAGTTCATTTAAAATGATACGTATTGATCTTTTTTATTGTATTAGATAGTTCTGTAAAAAAAGTATTTCAAAAAGATAATGTGTATAATTCATAGCAATAAAGGTATATTAAAACACAAACCAATCACAAAACTTACTGTTTAACACTAGAAAGACCAAGGCAGTCAAATTGGCGGCAAGGCAATTTCATTGTTAAATATTTCACAAACTATGTTTTTGTTTATTTTCAAATTTTATGACTTTTCCTAATTTGCTATTATTAAGCTAAATCTATATTTAAAAAAAAATAACAATATATTGTAAATGAGTTTCGATTACAAATACCTACTAAGACCGCGCACCGTCAATGTGACGGCATACATATAAAGGCGGCGATAAGAATAGTAAACAACGAATTCTTCAAACTAATGTGGGTACTTTTGTTTTTATTTATGTTGAATTGAATTCTGAGTAAGTTGTTACTGCCTAGCTTGTTTACATTTTACAGTAGACATTGGTTTCGTTCGGTGAGCAGTCGTAACTTTTTATAAAAAAATGAGTCGCCAGCTCTCAAATTCGGAAATAGAACAAGAATTGTTGCGATATCGGGATATACAAGAACATGTGTCATGCGATGAAAGTAGTGATGATATAATAGACAGTGTTAGTGAAAACCGTGATACAGAATTTCAGCCGGAACAGGTCACTTCTTCATCAGAAGACTCCGAAGTAGATTCATCTGCTACAAATAACAATATTATTGTAAATTCGCGCAGAGGACGCGGGGTAACTCGTAGAGTGGAGGTTCAGCTAGGACATCTTCAGTACCGGTAGTCGGTATGTTACAAGTAGCAAGTGACGGCACAGAATGGACTTGTATTTCTCCAGACGCTAGTGGAGTAGGACGTCGTAGCCAGCAAAATATACTTCGAGAAATCTCAGGGCCTACTCCATACGCCAAACGATACATTGAAAATAACAAGCCAATTTCAAAATCAAAAAGTCACAGGAATAAAAATTTCTCGTCATGATTTTATCCTTCAACTAGTGAGCGAACTACGTGAAGAGTATGTAAAAAAAATACCACTTCAACTGCGACTCAGAGACAAGGAACTAATTCTGAAACAAGTGAACCATATACTACAAACAATAAGAGGCGGTAATGTCAAATCAATAGTAATTGTAAAAAAAAATAAACAAGTGAGAACTGCACTATCTGTAAAAAAGCTGTTTGTGGAAAATGTACAAAAGAGTCTAAAAAACTATTACAAATGTTACTAACTTTAATGCTAAATTGTTAACTATTAATAAAAAATAAATATGTATTATTTTTATTTTATTTTAATTTAAAATATGTAATAATTTCTTATGTATTCTCACTTAACACTTGTGTGTGTGTGTTGAAATATTAAATAAAAAAAAATAAATAAATTAATCTCTAGTACCGTCAAATTGACCGCTGCGGTCTTTGAAGGTATAGCATGAAGCCCGGCCCTTCTAGTGTTAACAGAAAAACTTGTATCCATAGCATATCACATCTATGTCTATACTTTGATCGTTTCTAATATATCACTTTTGCTTCATCAACTTTCATTTATTTTATAAAGTATTTTAACCTGCAATATAATTCTATGACATACTAAATATTGAATGCCGATATTACCTTCCTTATCAACTACCATCACCTACTAAACATTAAAATCATCCTGACGATATTTTGTAAACATTGTACAGTAAATGTTTCAATCTAATCAGAAAACACCTATCAGGACACCCAAAACCTATTTAAACATTATCAATTTTAAATAAACATTATCAAAATACAGCACCAAGCATAACATATGTAAATACTCAAAATAAACATGAGTTATTGCCTCACTGTTTACTGTTTTCTTCAGTGTGTGTGGGCGAGCGGCGCCACCATCGCAGGCGCTGTTATTGCTAACGGAAACCGAGATGGAATCTACTGGATTTACCATGTGAATTGAGTTTTTACAACGTCATTACTGTAGCGGGATTTGTATTGTCTTAATACTTGTTTAAGCTATTGCGATTTATTTAATAAAACTAGTCAAGCTGGTCGGTCCAGTATTTGATATTGCAGATAAGATAACGTAGGTCTTCACTCCTAGATGTGATGATGCGGTGAAGATAGAAGTCGATAGATTGAGACAGAAATTCTTGAGAAAATTCTAAGAATAATTCTTCAAAACGTACAACAATTTACCAGTCTCATGTGGTAACAACATGATAATAACATCTTTTATTATAAAAAATTGGAGCATAGATAGACAAAAGATGTCCACAACATTCTAATTCACACAATATTATGAATTCCTTTAGTCTAGCGTCATCCATATCATTCTCTACTATTTAATCAGAAATCTGTCTCACGTACACCAATATATGTTTACTACACAAAGTATAATTCACATAACCACCCACTTTCACGCGCCATTCCGTTAGATTACCGAGGTTATGCCTTCAAAAGAATAGTCATGTTGGTTTCACTTCTAATGTTTTGTTTTCCACGGAGACAAGCTAAGACGCTTAGAAACGCTTTGAAAGATTATGTCGAGAGCAATTAATTTGATGGTACATAAAAGTATTATTAATGGAAATGTTTAGACAGATTTTTGCTCGTTCAATGACATGGCTTAAGCGGATTTAGAAACTGAATTTCTTAATGATGAAATGTCCATCAAGGTATTTTAACTTATGTGGATACCGAACAACGCAATTGCAGATAATGAGTAAATCCTGAAACATTAGGTTAAAAAATATATCATTATAAATCTTCTTAATTAGTTGACTCTTAAATCATAAGAAGAGAGAGAATTACATAATATGTAATTTTAAAACTTCTATTATAGCTACCAATAATAATATTAAATTCAGTGCAAATATGGTAATATTTGGTAAAACTTTAGATCCCGTAAGAGACGTAATATGTCTTTTTAAAGATACCAAACAAAACAACAATTCTCAATTATCGCGACATATCTATCACGATGATCGAATCGTTTCAACAATTCCAGCAGCTAATGACACCATCAATGGTAATTGTCGATTAGCTAAGCCGGCGGCAACAGCGACCCACATCGTCACAGCCCGTGGCGCTTCCCATGCTCACACAATGCACAATACGCGGCCTTGGAGGGAGAGAGTTTGGCACAGTTCATCTCCATAGATAGAAATTACATTCTGTTATCTTCTGGGAAATACTGGTGATTACTGGAAACTACGCAGCTATAGGTAAGTAAATGTCATTGGTTGTGGATTTTCCAATTGCATGTATACGAGGTTTATTGAGCTTTATATGAGAATATAACACGTTCTAGCCCAATATTAGATCTACAATGTTTTTTAGGAAAGAGAGAGGATTTTCAATTGCAGTTATGATGAGATGTTAGCTTAAAAAGGGACTTGGCGAAGATTTTGTCGTACTTCAGGGTGTGTTAGTATCAGATTGTCTATTAACATACAATTTATGTCCAAAGTCTTGAATGCTACGAACCATCGACCTTTTAGTTACAATAAACGTATGCGGTGACCTATGCTGTCATTGTAATAATTACATTTTGTGTTATGTAAATGTTGACATTGGGAAAATGACATTATGCGGTTTTAGAAAGTTTTTTCGTTGTTTTTGTAACAGAGCAGTAGTTCAATGGAAATAAAAATACTGGATGACTCAAATGTTATTGAGAAATTTATTTCTTTGCTTTTAAAATTTGGAATCATGCGCAAAATATATCTTGAGGCACCTTCTTACACTTTATTTATATGTTTAAGCCTGAGTGACCAAGGCCCTACTGAATAACGGATTATTGAAATGTCACCGTATTTTAATGACTGCTGAGTGAAGTAAAATTTGCTATGTTGTTCAATTTATGTTTATAGGATGTATCATTGCTACCTACTACAATAAGGACCTTCAAAGTTCGTCCACCTCAGTAAACCATCGAATAATTCGTGTCACACAGCTGAGCAAGCACCGTCCGCCTTGACCCCATGAACTAATTCACTACACCTGTGTTAGTTCAATTTAGAGTGCTCGGTCAGGACATGCATGAACACGATGCGTGGTGCCGTGAAATTTATTCATAAGAGGGGGAAATAGGAAACAAAGAAAGCAAAGAAACTTAAGAAAGGGATTATAAGAACATTGATGTGAAGAGAGAGAAAGATAAAATATATTGTAATGTACCTTAGAGTAATTGCAATAGAAATAACTACAAAAAACATGGGAATATTCATCAATCCGTTGTAGATGCTCTTCAATAAACATTATCAGAAACTGTTTAAAACGAAATATTTTTTCTTCAATTAGAATTTGGCGTGGAAAATATGCTTTATAAGAAAAACGATTTGAAACGTTCATATGATTCAGATCGATGCTAATAGCTTTTGCTAGAACCCTGGAAGTTTCTGGAAGAAGCCTATATTCAGCAAGAGAGATTAAATAGCCGTTGATAGCGATACTCCTTTTTACCCTACATTACCGATGCAAGAATTTATATCCAAATTATCAAACACTTCTAATTTGTTACAAGTTCCCAGTTATTAAATTAAATTCTGATCCGAAGCAAAGGTCGGTCGAAATGATTGTTGATTAAACTGACCTTCTGCGGTATTGGATAGTGCTGGCAAACAGATCATATCACTGAGTCAGACGAATTAATTCCGATCGAACAGACGCCATTATATTGTTAAGCCGATTCCCTTGAACAAGTGCTCGAAACTCGAGATACGATTTAAAACATAAGTACGGATTAAAATAATGTAAAGCGGGTGTTGAAATAAATTCTCGATATATTACTAGATATTGAGTGGAATGGAGTAACTACTGTTGGGAAATATCTGATTGACAAATGTAAGATGAGCCTTTAGATTATTGATGAGTGTTTCTATTTTAATTCAGCTTCTTCGGAGAGAAGAACACCTAAGTGAAGAAAAGCTGTGATAAGATTCAATTATAATTCCACAAGATATGTAACGATCTCCAAATCAATCGTTTCTTTCTGTTCTACCTTGGCTACTGTTTCATAACCAGATGCATTATACAAAAAACCTTGCTGTTTTTAATAATACCAGAAGTCATTTCAACCGTCCAAACAAGTGCATAGAAATGGCATCCGAAGGTCTCGACGACAGAGAACGATACTTAAAAAATAAATTAATACTGGTTATCGAATTTTATTACCGCTCTTGACCTTTGTCTGTGTGACCGCATCGGAATTCCGATGATTGCATCTGATATTATATGTATCTGTGTAGACTAGGAGCGGCCGCGGCGCACTTTGTAAATGTTACGGAAATACAAATTAACGAGCAATTTGAACTAGATATTGTTTGTATTGATTAACAGTACTGTTTGATTTATTGATGCTATCTAATTGTGTTATTACGTAATAACAGCAGCGCTTAAAATTATATACAAGCTGATGTGGTGTTACAATGAAAGAGAATGGATTGAAATCCACAACAATCCAAAGGGATTTTAATAAGTAGGTAAGGAATTTAATAATTTATTTAAAGGTTAAGATTATGAGGCAATAATTAAGATAATTACTTCTATTAGGCTTTATAGAGATCAAAACGATCCATCAGATATTTTTTATGATGATTTAAAAATATACTCTTTCAAATAAATCGTTTAGACCTTCACAGCATAGAACAGCTTAGAGCTGCACCTCCCAACATTAACACCCATTGTCTACCATCAGATAAGACATCCACAAAAACTAACTAGCTCCATAAATACATACAATTACGCTTTCGCATCCTCGAAAAGTTTTTATCATTGAACACGAGGCGACGATCGGCATCATTACCTCAAATGATTACGTGCATTATTTTTACTTCGTCGCAAAAAGCGTACTAAGTATGTCCGCATTCTTGTGTGTAATAGCTCAAACATACTCCTTTACTTCAGGTACTTGGGTTTCCTTCAAGGATCGTTGTGTTTTGTCAAAGTTATCGGTGGAGTGTTTTATTTGTAAGTGTTTATTGGAAATAGTGTTGGGTATGTTTATAAAGGTGTGTCCTAATCACCATATATTCTGCATCACTAAAGTTTCATTATAAGCATTACAGGAGATTTAGGTCAATGTAATTCATCGATTGGGTAACTATTTTTGTAGAAACCTAATTCTATCAATTTTCCTTATTGACAAATACACCAAGATTGATTGGTCTGTCTAAAATAAAAAGCGTTGTGTCGCGATTTGCGGCACTTTCAACCTTTTACCCTTCCCTCCTTTGTATTTCTTATTTATTACTTTTGGGTAAGCTAGTCTATTGGCTGTTTCCATATTAACAAGAATATAACCTCTAACCAATGTCGAAATCCCAATCTGAATGCACTTAATATCAATTTTACCGTATGTCTGATCGAGTAATTAAAATCGCGTTTAAATTGTAGTCGATAATCAGATCAATGCAATCGAGATCTGGGTAAAAGTGATGACTGACCGACCTCAAACCGTTGCTGACAAACTGGATTCAACGAATGCATTTGGATCATAAATGTAGGAAGTAAAGGAGAGCACTTTTTACAATAAGTACGAGTATTAATGCATTTTATAAGTTTAACTCACATTTTGATCCTCAATGAACGTTTGGTAACCGATTTTGATGGCTTTCTGTATAAAGATTTTAATCAGTACTAAAAATATCAACAAAAACAAATACATTTGTATCCTTGATTTTTTGCCATTAAAATTAATGTCCAATTTTCCTTCACCATTACCTTTAACTTTAAGTAGTACCTTTAACTTTAACAGTAAGTAGGCTCTTTAAATTACATTTAAAGTTCAGTTAATGAATATTGAAGATCGTTTAAGATTCGAACACAATGCAAAAAACATTAATATGTAAACACTGAGATCATTTCCTGTTTAAGATTAAGGAGGCAAAAAGCTCTTTGATGACGCCGACGCCCCTGATTGGTTGAATTAAACGCATCCTGCAGCTGCTGTTTTGGCATTTAGCTCGGAAAGTATAAATATTCCCAGTACACCGTATAGTCTGGATTAATTCTTGGTAATGTTTAATAATACTTGAAGCAGAACAGTAAATTAAAAATTAAAGAAACAATATACATAATTATATTTATCATAATGCAGATGACGGTGGAGTGTTCATGTTTATATTTTTAAGCTTCTTTGAAGCTGGTACCAACCAAATTGTTGTAGTTAGCAATCTTATTGTCCACATAAATGGGACATTAAGCTAATACTCTAAAGTGGAAATTTGATATTCGAACTCTTTCAGCCTGTAGTCAAAATTATTTATTTAGTAACTCACGTTGATTGCAGTAAAAGTACTTTCTAGCCAAAGAAATACGACTCTCATAGTAGACTAGGAATACTCACCTTATCGAAGAGTCATTCGGTGTGTAACTCTGTGGGGGGCCTTTAACTCCTTGCCATTTTTGTATGCTGTTGCTATTTTAATACCAAAGTGAGTATAAAAGTTAATTCTTTGCCTACCCGACTGTACCGCTTAATGAATGAACAAAAAGCCATTTAATTGCTGCGTCCTTTACCTGAATCCGCTGGTATTTGCATTGTTTGTAAATTACTCGACAATTAACGCGAACGTTCATATTCCAGCACAATGGGTTTTTTTTTGTTTCGTATCAAACGAATTTGCCGCGGAAACTCGGCGCTGGGACGGAAATCTGCTTTGAGATTGCTTCATTGTAGAAAATATTGGTAAGAATTTAGTGAAATCGGTAGCCCGCATTAGGATAGGGTGGTGGACTGTGGCCTAACCCCTCTTAATCGAAGTCTCGGTTGTAGAGGTGCCCCATGTTCAGTAGTGGGCGATCGATTTCGGTTTTAGTGAAGTGAAAATCGATCCCATTGATCGATTAAGCGAATAATTTTTTTTTTTGTCAAGAATACATACATGTGTTAGTATAAACACAGTAAAATATCTTAGTATCACGTAAGGTTTCATTGGATGTTACAAGTGGAGTTGCAGAGATTTATGTTTAAGCTGATCTTGCCAATAAAACTCAAGTTCGTTCTCTGGTGTCTGTATATTTCCTATTATTTAGATTATTTGTTACATAATCAGCCTCCGTGACAGCCTCCGTGGCGCAGTTGGTTAGACGCCGGCTGTGAAACGAGAGGCCGCGGGTTCGATCCCTGCACCGAGACAAATGTTTGTGAGAACCACAAGTATTTGTTTCAGGTCTGGGTGTTTATGAGACCGAAAAGTCTCTCGTATTTCCTGATACCCACGACACAAGACTCGATCTTAGTGTGGGGTCAGGACTATGTATGTGACTGTTGGGTGTATTTATTATTTATAATTATTTTTCATGCTGGTACAAAACGAAACTTTTATAGGTAGTTTATAATCTGAAGAGTAAAAAATATACCTTCTATCTCGAAAATACACATAAAGTTTAATTGTACGAAGACCAAGTTACAAGTAAAGGTACATATACAAAATTATAAATAGATACAGTATTTATCCTCATATTAATCGTAGTCAGTCATCATCTAATAATTCCATTGTAAAATAATAAATATATTTGAATAATAATGTGACAGGTGATATAAAACAAATTGAGTACATAAATAGCATTGAACGACCTCTGCGCTCAATGCCGACGGGTGTCGATAAAAATCTACCTACTATCGGATCTCATTCAGAATTAAACTAAAGAATTTTGCAGGTGTAGTTGGACACAACCTAGGCTATATGTATTTCGATTGTTATATTTATATTATATGAATAAATGTATTTAATTAATTAGAAAATTGATCAGTGATCCTTGGTCCCCTAGGTGTCCAGGTGAAGCAAATGTTTTCTGGGGGTTTCTCAGTTCGAACAATTTTTATCCTGTATTTCTTAAGACTAGAATTCATGCCCAGTATTATGATAAACTGGTGACAGTAAGGAACAGACCAGATTCACTCATCATTCGACACAATTGTACCGGCAAGATTGACAGCCTCCGTGGCGCAGTTGGTTAGACGCCGGCTGTGAAACGAGAGGCCGCGGGTTCGATTCCCGCACCGAAACAAATATTCGTGTGATCCACAGGTATTTGTTTCGGGTCTAGGTGTTTGTGAGACCGAAAAGTCTCTCGTAGTTTCTTATACCCATGACACAAGACTCTTATCGTAGTGTGGGGTCAGAACTGCGTATGTAAATATTGGGTGTATTTATTTATTTAAGATAAGTGATCGCTGTTCACGGATAACCAAAGTAAGGATATCATAAGTACGTCGTCGGCCTTGATACACGGAATGGTGTGGAAAATGACGAATTATTAGCTCCGGGCAATCTCATGACGAAACCTCATACCAAAGCTGTTACGTTAAATCCATAATCAATTTATTGGTTTATGGGCTATAAAAATTGAGCAAGGTAATTTTTAACTATCGAATATTACAAAAGTTCATGATTGCATTCTACATAATTAGGAGAGTTTATTTTAAATCCAAGATGTGACAGACAACTAGTCCATCACAAAGTCGGACATAACGGTGTCAAGAAACCTGTAAAAAGATTTTAGGCCAAAAAATTTAAAGAGTCTGGGTTACTTTACCTAAAAACCAAGCCTAGGACCTCATGGTTCCTATTTCATACACTGCTGTCATATAAAAGTTGCGCTAGCTAGCGATTTCACTAATATCTTTTATGACCTAAAAGGCGCCAAGTTTACTCTATCAAAGATTCAAAATTGAGCAAGTTTATATCAATCATAGTTGTAAATTTCCTAAGCTATTAAAATAAACGTGTGAACATGATTAGCACATGATTGATCGCAGGTCCAGTGATGGACAGTGAGGTTGCACAACGCAATGGAATCTTTAATTACTGGCTGAGGTCGATTGCTGATAAGATTTGGCCTTATGGTATCGTATCGTCTAATAGAGAATTAAACAAGCAATAGTTTCGTATAAATAAATAAATAAATAATAAATAAATAAATACACCCAACAGTCACATACATAGTCCTGACCCCACACTAAGATCGAGTCTTGTGTCGTGGGTATCAGAAACTACGAGAGACTTTTCGGTCTCACAAACACCCAGACCCGAAACAAATACCTGTGGATCACACAAATATTTGTTTCGGTGCGGGGATCGAACCCGCGGCCTCTCGTTTCACAGGCCGGCGTCTAACCAACTGCGCCACGGAGGCTGTCAAATGAATATAGACACATAGACTGATAATTAAATACATACACAATCATATACATAGTCCTGACCCCACACTAACCACACACACTTGAAAACTTGAATTCATTGAAATAATAAAAAAACCCAGAGCCGAAGTAAGTACTTTGAAATCTTATAAACACTTCTGTCGATGCGGGGATGAAACCCATTTGTTTCACAGCCAACGTCTAACCAACTGCGCCACAGAAGCTGCCAATAATATAATTTGTTAATTTCCGACATTGCATCAAATACAACATATTTGCGACATTTAAGATAATTTAAAGTGCACTCATTAAACTAAACTACAAGTACTTAACCGTATTAAAACAATAGCTAATTACCTCGTGGCTATAAACGTGTTTCATAATTGCGACTCCATTGTCATCGAGTACGAATTGATTAATTGAATCGACAATTACACTTACTGTGATTTATTGATTTATTTTCTAATAATTATACTAAGTAATATTTCTTACCATAGAATATGATTATCCCTTTCGGCAGGATACGAATATTTTATCCCCAGCTTTAGGGTAGACTAAAGCCTAAAACTTTTCTCCAAAGAGTTGAAACTACGAATATAATCGATTGTAAATTGTCCAAATTATAAGAAGTTATAAAAATCATATTTCAGAGTCCTTAAAAGCGTGAAATAAAAATAACAAAAAAAAGGTATGAAGAAGGCTTTAAGAAAATTATGCTGTATGGTTAGCCGAGTTCAAATATAAAAGAGCACGATAAAATATAACTTGGATATGTTGGATATGAGGTTGCAAAGGTGTCACAAAGGCTGTATGCCGCATGCGCAGCGCAAACAATGTATCTAGGCTGGCGCGCGTCCCCGATACGAATCCGTGCCTCGATCAGGGTTGACTACCGGTAAAAAATGTGCAATATTTTGAATATGTATGAACAACTGAAAAACTGTAAATGTGCGAGCGGTACGGAGGAACAAATATGTATATGTACAGGAACATTGAGCAGTTGTAATCTGTGGTATAAATTACGCCTCTATAAAATGAAGTAATGGATTTTTTGAGGCTGAATAAAATGAGAGTGTGAGACAGAGAAGGAGAAAAAAGACAAATAAATAATCACACTATCCGAATGAAACCCGAGATCAATGCTGTCACTCTTCTTCCGGCTTTCCGGCAGCCCTGGCCAATCTAGATCCGGAGTGGCTGGTAGATGTCCTAGGGCTTCCTTTGAATGGTCAGTCAGCGCATTCAAGCACTGAAAGCGTCTGAAAGATTATAGGTTAAGTGTCCTGGGGTATTGCGGTTTTTAGGTCTCGTTTTAGAAGCTAGTGCTTCAGATTTTGTGTAGATTACTTTGGATGAAGGAACTATTACAAAAGGTGAGTAAATCGTGTATTGTGTGTTCATTAAAATAAGATTTGAAATAGTGAATTTCCGGAAGAAAGGTTTGAACTTGTTGTTATATTGTGTAAGTCGTTGCCGCTTATGTATATAGCACGCTTTGACCGAATTCAGAATGACTCTTAAAAAAGTAACATTTGGTGATTTACTTATTTTCACACCAACTGTGACTATTCAATAAAATATATCTGGAAGAAAATCAAATATTTTTTCTGAATACTGTGGAACCCTCTTCCGTAGAATTGTTAGTTTAGCTTCTTATGTAATAAGCTTTTTAATTACAGAATTAAATATGACAGCCACTACGTAATTAACTATTGCTTAAATAAAATTCTTATTTTAAAAAATATTCCATTTTAAAATTGTTTTTATTTAAAAAACACATGTTCTATATTTAAATGATAATTAAATGTTCTTAATTTTAATTCACAAATCGCGATAAGTTGACATTTGCAACGAGGAAGTGACAGTGTCGCATGAAACAGGCGCTTATCGCTCGATTGAAAGTTAGTCAAAAGTCAAAACCGGCCGGTATTGAGGTCAAGTGCGACAGTGCCATTGTTCATTGTTCGTTTCCTGATCTCTGCGTGGTCACACTTTTTGATAATTGATTTTGATATCCAATTGTGTGTTAAGTCGGATTAATAAGGTATTAAAATTGTTTACTTTGTCAAACTTTTATGTCCAGTAGTATGAAGCATTAGTCAGAAATCGCTATCCTTTCAATTACTAATATAAAAAATGGCAGGCTGCTATGTGACAATATTTATGACTAAATGTTTGTCCAATAAATTCTAATTATGTTCGCTTCATTTTTCTGTATCATCGTAAGCCTTCCAAAAGGATTATTTCCTCCTCCTCCTTATAGGATCCTCTATTTTCCAGGTATTGTATTCATTAACAGCTGCGGTCACTTTCCATTAGTGATACAATTACCGATAAACAATACACGCGGCAATTAATCCGATACTAATTAAATATCTAATAGAAAGGCTTTCAGAATAGTCTCCGATGTAACGGAACCGTGGAGAAGTGTCGGTTAAGGATAGTATTCCGGGGTCCGATTACAATGTCACTCGATACGCGGTTACGCTCGACATGTGACGTAACAAGTGTAACATTAGCCGCTTTCCTTCCGACTCGCGACTTTGGCCAAAAGAAACTAAATTGCGCTCTCACGTACAGTCGACGGCATATTGACTTTGATTTATTTAATTGTATAAATAAAATTTACTGTTTATTTTATAAATGTTTATTTAATTTTAATAATCTAATGTTGACTACTGCATAAATTCGATATTTAAAATTGCATAGATTTAAGTATTTAACAGATTTCAAGATAAAGGCTTTCTAAATACCGAGTATTGTCTATATTAGTTTAAACATTATATCACATGATTAGTAATAATATATTTGTTTTTAAATACGAAACATTGGAATAAATACATTAATAATTTATTTACGTATGCTAATGTTTTGTGTTAATCGTTAGTGTTATTTATACGGACGGAGAAAGTAATAATGTTAAACATTACGTGTTAATATTCCAAAACTATGAGTGTGTGTTACTTAATGATGATAATTTAATATTTATATTATGTAACATCTCTAGAGCAATTCGTTTTACAAACCGCATCCTACCGCTGCATTTTAAAATGCAAGCTTTGTAGCATGTCACTAATTACTTACTAATAAATATTGAAATATTTTATTTAGTATAATTTTTATAAATAAATTAAAAATATGTTCCAATTCGAAATTCTTACATCAAAAAAATATCATTAAAATTATGTGGTATACTCATTTTGTTATTATGGAAAATTATCGTAAATTATATCAATTTGTAGAGAATTACAATATCAATATAATTGAATGACATGCATTGATTATTTATGTTAACTTTATTATTATATTTATCATACTGATAATCTGTATGTAATTACGATTTGGTGTATTTAAGATTCTGATTACAGAAGTCACCTACAAAATGCAGTCATGTTTAATACAAGATTAATTAATGGCAGAATTTATTTAACACATATTGGTATTGCGTGTTCAATTGGTTTTCAAATGTGAAATGATATATACCAGGAGACTCATATAAGCTGGTACTATTAAGACTATTTTATACTTATATATTTTTTTTAATTCATCTACAGAAATTACAAAGAAAATAATTCCTAATACAGAATCATATTTGTGACATATTCCCGATTAACATACGATGATTTGTTTCTTTCTTTGATATTTAATAAATTAATCGATTTTGTCGGCGAATGTACCCACTTAGGCAGTTACACGTGTATCAGGCGATGCTTATTGCAATTTAATGTGTGTTTCGTGACCGAAACCTCGTGACAGACAGGCGCCCGCCGCGGCGTGCAATAATGCTTGCATTCACTGTTTGCAAAAATGTATTAATAAATATAATAAATGTAGGACATAGTTACAAAAAAATTTTAACAAAAAAAATAACCGACTTCAAAAAACTGACAAAAAATCATACTTAAAATAAAAATCTAAAAAAAGACAAAAAATGTGACTTTATTAAAACAAACTAAAAATGCACTAAAAAGTAAAAAAATAATTGCGTATTCTAACGTCAATAATTTACAATCTATTCAATGTACATATAGGTACCATCTATGTGTTTTCCACGCAAGATTGTGTTTATATATTTTGTATCCAGTTAAACTTTACATCTAACTCAACACATACCTATGAGTAACAAATAATTATAAAAACATTCATTTACAGTTCACCTAAGCTAAAATTTGAAATATACATGTATGCACTACTTAAAAGACATTCAAATTATTATAATAATGTACAATTATTGTTATTTTTAGAGTCGGTGTCAGCCAAGTTTTATAAGTTAGTAACTACATAAATGTCAGATATTATATTTTATTGAATTAAGGTTAATAAACCACATAATAGTATAAGAGGATATTCGTATAAAATAGATTTCATAAAGTTGTTGTCATTTAATATTGTCAGGTATAATGTCGTGTTTCTTTGGCTGACACCGACTCCAAAAATAACAATAATTGTACATTATTATAATAATTTGAATGTCTTTTAAGTAGTGCATACATGTATATTTCAAATTTTAGCTTAGGTGAACTGTAAATGAATGTTTTTATAATTATTTGTTACTCATAGGTATGTGTTGAGTTAGATGTAAAGTTTAACTGGATACAAAATATATAAACACAATCTTGCGTGGAAAACACATAGATCGTACCTATATGTACATTGAATAGATTGTAAATTATTGACGTTAGAATACGCAATTATTTTTTTACTTTTTAGTGCATTTTTAGTTTGTTTTAATAAAGTCACATTTTTTGTCTTTTTTTAGATTTTTATTTTAAGTATGATTTTTTGTCAGTTTTTTGAAGTCGGTTATTTTTTTTGTTAAAATTTTGGTTTATTTTTTTATTTTTAGTGACTTAAAAGTTCGATAGCCTGAATATGGGTAGACCTAGTAAACGCGCTGCTCGTATGAGAGAGTGCCGTTTAAATGAGACAAACGGAGAAAGGGAGCAACGCCTGTCTCAAATAAGGGAATCTATCTCCAGAGTAATTTCAAAAGAGACTTGTAAAGAACGCAATAATAATTGGCTTTCAAAAATGCGGGCTTACATGAATAAAGTTTTGAATCGTCCTTGCAAATTGATTTTTATTGTCGTTGAGACTTTCTGAAACACATTCTTTTGTTGGATATTTAATCCTCGAATGCTTCTTAGGAACAATTCATCCGACATGACGGTTCGTTCTTCCATGTTTTCACAAAAGTTATCATCGTCATGTACAATTTGTTCGCCAACACATAACATTCGGCAATGCCCCCAATTGCCGATATCGGTTTCATTACGGAATGGTATATGGCATACTATTAAACTGTTATAATATGATTCTTTGTCACTATTACATAAGATCTTCATGATTTATTGGTATAGGCGCCGAAGATATTGACTATTTACATGTTTGTTCATTTTATCAACTGCCCCCCTCGCCCCGACCCCTACTTTCATCCACCACTGTAACTTTGCTTTTATACTGAATCCAATGCAAAAAGAAACAATTGGAATCGTACTCAATTTTGAGGAGTTCTACTCTCCAGGACCGAAAATATTCATCAGATTTTCATGATTTATTGGTGAGATCAAAGTGTTAATACGTTCTTTCTGAGCAAAATAAATCACTAAAATCAGTTAAAAGCCGCCGAAGATATTGACTATTTACATTTTTCTTAATTTTCTCAACCCCCCCCCCCCTTCGCCCCTACCCCTACTTTCCTCCACCACTGTAATTTTGCTTTTATACTTAATTCAATGCTTGCAGAACCATTCGAATCCTACTTAATTTTAAGGAGTTCCCCTCTCCAGGTCCGAAGATATTAATCAGATCGTCACTATATTTTTATGGGACCAAACGACAAGCACCAGCTTTCAATTAAAGAAAGAATTATCGAAATCGGTTTACCCAGTACAGAGAAATGAGGTAACAAACATAAAAAAAAAAAAAAAAAAAAAGCAACATACAGTCGAATTGAGAACCTCCTCCTTTTTTTGAAGTCGGTTAAAAATAGTATTGATTTGTCCTAAGACACGTATTAAATTATATTGATACATATATTAAACAGTGCATAGATCAAAGCAATAGTTAAACGGCCTTATTCATAGACGAATTTAAAGCCTATTTTAGTTATCGTATGTCTTCATCGTTCAAATTGAGTTCTAAAGTCGATCGAAAGGGACAAAACATTATTTGTAAAGATAGTTTTCAAATCTGTCTATGAATAAGACCGTAAATAACAGTTGACACACTAGGGAGGTCGAAACAGTGACCTCTGTATCTTAGTCAGGTTTTTGCAATCAATCATTGTAACTAATAAAATAAATTTAATTATAGCTTCTACAAATCAATAGATACATGTAAATTAATGATTTCTAATTTAGCAGACCAACACTGTCAGTATGAATGAGTCAGCACGAACGGAAACTTACCACCGTCTCATGGAAAAATGACGAATCGTAACAATTTTATCGCATTTCATTCAATAAGCGATATTCAAACGCGCAAACTGAATACCAAAAATCGATAAAATCAATTCGCATATCCGAATAGAATGCAGAAAGTAGTTATAATCGATTTGGGAAGAAATAAATAATGCCGTTTAGCCGGAAAGCGGATGTAAATGCAAACTTCACGCAATCGAGGCGCGGCGTATGACCTATAATGTACTTATATTGAGATATATTAGACAGGGCATTTTGAACAAAATGTTGATAATGAGAGCGGTACTGTCATATCTTTCTCTGTTACTCCTGCCCAGTGGCTGTATCTTCCCTTTCGCTTTACTGATTTTTCGCGCGAACAGATTTTGCTCGATATGTCTGCTCTATTTATCTAATTTTCGCCTGATGGTAAATTTTTGGCCAAAACCAAAACCTACTATTAATAATTATTAATATTCGGTTAAAGGTTTAGACGTAGGGCATTTGTGGCACAAGTTACCCGTTCGATTGAACATTGATATAACAATGTTTTATACTCGAAGGTCGCGGTGAATGTCTGCAGCAGGTGCACGGATCACAGATGGCAGCACTGAGGCGTGTGAATCACAACCAATGCCGGATTGTGAGGAGATGACTACATTTATTATTATTGTTACTTTGAATGTTGTCCCTGTGAGGACTGTAGGAATTTGTTGCAGTTCCGGTTTTAGTGTTTTGATGTGAAGGGGTCTTTGATTCGACGGTTTTTTAGATTTACATATACATGTAATGCCGTTTTGATAAGTTGCGTGACATAAAAAGTAACGGATCGATTCAAATGTTTGTGCAATTAACAAATATTTGTCTAGGGTTAGGTATTGTAGGACCGGAATGTTTGTCATTCATGACTTCATATTGTGCATGAGACAGTTTTCAACCCGGAAAATATCCAAGGATAACTGATATTTAGCAGGCAGTTAAAGCGCCAAGCACCTATTAAAAACAAACAATTGTATCGCATTAGTTGAAATAAGTAATTTGATCCCAAACTTTTTTATCGTCTAGACGATGTCATTTGGTCCAATCAAATCAGTACCAAATGTATTTATAATTCCACGTTTTATTCCGACATATGCATCTAATGAATGACAAACAAATGTATGAAGGTTATAGTTATGGACTTCTGTAGCTAAAGATAATAATAATAAACCCACCCAACAGACCCACTAAGATCGAGTTTTGTGTCGCAGTTATCAGAAACCACGAGAAACTTCGGTCTTACCAACACCCAGACCCGAAACAAATACCTGTGGATCGCACAAATATTTGTTTCCGTGCAGGGATCGAACCCGCGGACTCTCGTTTCACAGCCGGCATCAAACCAACTACGCAACGGAGGCTGTACTTAATGACACCTAATTAAAACACAACATCTTGTGTCGTGGGACTCAGACACTGTAAGACTTAAATTTCACACCCTCAAAATAAATATTAGTGAATATTAATAAAGCTAAATTGAAAATTAATTACGACGCACCTTATTTAACTAAGGACCAGCGTGGGTGGGTTGGTAATTGAAAAGCCTACAGTTTTTAGCATAATCATCGAGAATACCCCGTACATTAGTTCATTGCTAAATATATGGTATATGTGGGCGAGATGGTTCATTTACAAGTTAAAGTTTTCGAATAATAAGTAAAATCTGAACAAGATGGTTGTTGTAAAATGCTTCGTAATTAGTATGAAAACAGCGTAATAGAATCTGCTGGGGAATCGGGATTAAAATGCAGAAAACGATTAAGTATTGTCCTTTAATGATTGTGACAATGCAAGGAAGTTAAATGTTCTAGCAAAAATTCAAATCCAGATCGTTTGAATTGCTCTGTATTAGATGTCAGGCGCAATATACTAGAAAAAACGTTAACGGCCTTATTCATAGACAGTTTTAAAACGTATTTTAGTTATCAAATGTTTTGTATTCTTCTCTCAAACTGAGTTTAAAATTCGTTGGAAAACATTAGACAACCAAAATACGTTTTAAAACTGTAAGTCTTATCTGAGGAATGCACATATTCAGACCATAGACCATAGTCTTTAAGGTTAAAATTTGCATCACTATCTAACAAACACAAAAAGGATTGGCAGGCATATACCCAATACCCAATACCGCGATCTTTACAAAGCCTTTTCGCTTTCAATACTTAAATCATTTTTTTCATATTGTAAAACTTGCATTTAAATTGAAAGTACATCCACCTGCCGACAGAAGGTATCGAGGTTAAAGATGTGGAGCGTCGGTTGATAACATGACAAACACGACTCCGTCATCAGTATTAAAAGGTAATATGTCCAATATCTACACATGCAAGGTTGTGCCTTTCGCTTTCTGAAATGCTTGTGGTGTGCGATATATTTCCCGGTTATATTTTGAGATATGACTTTTACTTGTAAGTTATTTTGTGAGACCTGCGAGACATCTTGCTCATCTGATAGTAAGGAACGGAAGGAAGGTGAAGGCTGAAATAAATTATTATTTATTTATTTATTGTACGCAATCAAACACAAACAACAAAATACAGAAACAATAACAAGAAAAAGTACAAATGGCGGTCTCATCGCTCTACAGCAATGTCTTAAAGACAACCATGGGATGGATATAAAAGAAGGTGAGAGAGAGTGCAGTGCAAAAAAATAGGAATTAAAGCTAAATAATAGTAATTAAACATATATAAACACATAAATTATATCCACCGTTAAGAGGTAGTCCTAAATGTTTCTATACTTGGACAACACTATATATATTATCACGTGTAAGGGATGCCTCCTTGCCGTGCTAGCTTTAATTACTTAAGTAAAAACTAATGTGTCACTGCTCACATGTTTAATAAGTGAATCAAAAAATACACATTTTTTGTTACGGACCTGATTATTACAAGATTGAAAATTTTCTCGTAATTTCATTAACCGTTTTACAATTAGTTTGAAGTATTAATGCAAAATATATTTTTATAACAAGCGCCTGGCCAAAATTTTGAGAAAAATAGTCACTATTAAATGGCAATAATAAATTTTATTTATTTATTTATTTAGCTGAATATCAAATCTACCTCCTTACACATTAAACCCTGTATACTACCACTAAACTCTCTGCGAACATATCAAGATATTTTTAAATCATAAAAGTCCAAAACAGGTTGCTGCCCTTGTCCTATCCTTAAGGTAGCGAAAGGTCTGAGTCGACGTCCTTATGACGTCACACAACCGGATCCGCCGGGATCATTCAATATGAAAGCATGCAAAATTAACACATTGTGTTTAAAACTTGGTCTTTATGTGCAAAATATTTCCTGGTCTTTTGGTTACAATTAATATTTATTAAAAGTTATTCAGACATCCATATATTTTCCACAGAATGCTCTTAACAATATTGTGGGGTTAATGCAACATATTTTTTTTGTATATTATCGACAATCAGGTCAAAATTAAGCAAAAAATATATCCTGTTTATTGTACGGTATAGATTTTTTTTTATCACGTCGAACTTTTCTGCATCAGAGTAACGATGTACAAGTTCCTTGTGATTTCGTTTGGCATAAAAATTAAAAGTAGACATAATTATTAAATACACCACTGGCTCACACCTGCAAATTCTCCACAGTCTGCTCCTGTCAATGTTGGTACTGTTGTTAAATGATAGTCTAGAGTCCAGATCAAAATGTATTCTATGTAAAATTAAAACTAAAATGATATCTATATCTATATCAGCCCATATACGTCCCACTGCAGGGCACGGGACTACTCTACAATCGAGAGAATCGATTGAGAGTGGTTAGGCCATATAGTCCACCACGCTGGCCTAGTGCGGGTTGGCGGACTTACATACCGTAGAAATTCTTTAAAATCGCTACGGTATGCAGGTTTCCTCACGATGTTTTCCTTCACCGTTAAAGTGCGTGGTGATTGACTATCAATACACACATAACACTAAAATGATATAACGATTTAAAATGATTGATAGCTGAGGACGCGCGGTGTAATTACTTGCCGTGAACGCACTATTTTTTATTTGCGCGGTCAACACAAATATGATGCGTTGACAAAAATCGTACGGTTTTACTGTAAATTCAAACAAACCATCACTTTACCATTTTACTCAAATACTACCACATCAAAACGTGTCCATTTAATTAACATCACGCTGGGACCCACGAGGACGCTAATTATTTCAATGCCGTGGGAAACATGTGATCGGCTGCATCCTCAATTGGAACAACGATACTTACGGTAACTGGTTCAATTCTCGTAGCTAATAATTGGAAGTCGATAATTTATTCATATAGAGGTATCTATCCATTGATACTGATTGATGTAATGCTAATTTGTGAATTGTTAAAGGATTGTGTACAAGATCGGTAGGAAAAAATTAAGAATGATTTGTAGAGCGGATTATGAGATTTAAACGTTAAATAATGAATACAGGTTCAAAATGCAAATATTTCTAGAATTATAAAAATAGCCAAATCATACTCAGAGCTATATTGCGAGTGGGAAACATAAAACGTGGAAAAATGTTACACGCATGAACCTGAAATAACTTAATTGATATTTTTATTAAAATGTTTGGCCCATACTGAGGGTCAAACATTATTATGCTGCCCACGTTATCCCTTGGTTTTTAACAAACTATCTCATACATCTTTCCTGGAGTTTATCTACCGAATTTATTTAAAACTCTAAATTCAAACTACATCCTACATTAGCAATATAGGTAAAGCAATTTACTGCAAATTCGAATATTACAAAACGTTAAACGACTCAATGTTTTTATAAGTATGTGGGGCAATAACGAGCTCTTAAATGGCTTGTGTGACGCGCTGGAAAATCTAGAATCTAGACCAATTGCGCAAGATTCTGATGATCCCTTCATGCTTCCGTGCGTTAAAAACTAAAAGGCCAGTATCTTTAATGTAATATTTTAATTTTATTATAATTTTAAGCAACCCAATTATTTAATGAGGCGTTAGAAATATGGTTTCATTTCTTTTTAACATACTAATAGAATTTACAATGCATATGCACCGATGAGATATGGTTTTCTATAACCGTATAATGTGATCGCTATGCGGGTGGATACGAATACACTACCATTAGCCTATGTGGCCTAACCCTTCTCAATCGAATTTTAGATTGTAGAGGAGGCCCGTGCCCTGCACTGTATATGGGCTGATACAATACAGTGCCACTAGTAATCTATCGATGTGTCGACTTATAATATTAAATCCAGCTAAAAGCAACAAGCAAGAAATAGGAGAAAAAAATGCAACCTACAAATAACGCAAGTCGTATAGATATCGATAAGATAATCAGTACGGTTCCTGACAACTCTTCAAACTGCTTTATCGAATATTCTTGATAAAGTAGGATATGAACTCACTGTTACGATTGCTTGTGCAAGCGAGTGCATTGGATAAGCGTGATGCAATATTAATAGATTCACCTTAGAACGAACAGTCACAATAATACAGAATGCTACGTTTCTTGTTTACCAGAAATACATGGGGCTTCTGGGCAGTACCTACATACGTATACAAGTTGACACCTATATCCCTGAGGGAGTAAGCAAATATATTTCGATCATAAGATGGCACGAAGAGCGAACCTAGTTTCTTGCTGGGCACAAATTCCAGCCATTTTGCACACTAGATGATTTAGATAAAGTAGACTGCCTGGGCCGAGAATAGGACCAAAAGTCTTAGGGTTTATGATTATTCAAAAAGCGATAAAAGAATTTGAAAATTTATTGAGCCCCGTTTAGCCAAGTGCCAACATATGACATCAATCAGCTTCATTTAACCAATTCAACCCCACGGGACATTGTACACAGGCCGCAAAAAATTAGGCAAAAACTCAAACGCAGACAGTTATAACATTTCCTGAGGCGTCGTTGCCAATACGCCACTCATTGATCACAAGTCCCAAGATATTGTAAGAGTTTCGTAAAGTTTCACCAATCGACCCAAGGTTAAAGTCTTAGAGGAAAATTGCATTCTTCGTTTGGACGCATCGACGTTTGAATTATTTTATGAGACTGTGAAACGGAACGATCCCCTACGCCGATAATGTTTGTGTATTCAGATGGTCTGTGGGTTCGTAATGATGTAAATTTACTTGTATTTCGACTGGTGTCCTTTAGCAAAAAATAGATATCGTAATCGTATTATCACTGGTAAATTTTATACACGAAATCTAAATAAAAGCCTACCTTAGACCCTGCAAATAGAATTTTCCTGTCTTTTGGAGAATTACGATTAAGTTTAATATTGGAGTCAGATGATTCACCATAGCACTAGCACGGGCCTTCTTTGCCATTGAGGAACTTTAGCCTTTTGTCTACGCGTTATCCAGCACATATATTGGAAGTTAATTAAGTCATCTCCATGGTAAGCAGTTTTCTTCACTACCTTTTCCATCACCGATACTCAATTCATGCTTTGCACGCGTGGGTTCGAATCCCATCCTCGTCGCCAATGTGATATTCCAGGTCTAAAACCCCAGGAATATCAGGATAAATTATTTATTAAAATAATTGTGACTGACATTAAATATTTTATTTTAAAAACTGACATAAATGTCATTCATACATTACAATTATAAAGAATTTAGTCACAAGTGTAGCAAAGTTACAAGGACTAAACTAAGCCTTCATCTAACTCCAAATCGACAGATTTATAAACAAAACAAAGTGAAAAGCAATCTGCCAGCGAAAGTGTTCACGCACCACCGATTCACGATTCATTTTCGTGTCTTAATATTCAGCTAAATTATATATTTGTTTATTAACACGGCGTTCATAATCGATCAGTTGAAGATTGTTTACTTTTGAAAATATAATCCGCGTGAATTTGCTTGGATGGTTTGTTGGTGAGAAACTTGAAATTCTGGTTTCAGATAACTCTATCTAGTCTTAGTTGTATGTTGGTCACCAAATTAAGCACATTACCGTATTCTAGGCTACATTATTAAATTGTATCCTCTATAATTTCAATAGCTGAAGCTTCAGCCTCGGCATGGATTTTTATAAAAAATCAAATCAACTTTGTTTAGTATATAAAAATAGCTATAAAACACGATGATACAATTATAAATAAATGGTAGGTATTTCAATCTGTCAATTCATTTAAAATGTACACGATCACTTACAGCGATTAGTCTGTATATTACACAAAGATTAATCTACACATAACGTTCTAAAGGAAGACCCCACCGATGATATAATCTAGAATCTAGATTACTAGCACAAACTAGATACAATAAGCCCCAGATAGGGAGACCAATTTGTGGACAGACCTGTCCCGAATGGGGTTCTTAAGAATTAAATAAAATGATATTTATTTTTTATGACATAGGCACTCAAGGAAGATGTTGATAAGTGCAGATAAAGTATCGATTGTTGACGTTTGTCAAATTATCTCGTGTTATTTGTCACGATTTTGTCAGCCCGATAAGACAGAATATGACCAAAATCCTTTCAAATATGTGTAGTGATTAACGCCCTTAAAAAAACCTAGCACACCCTGTATATACTCTATCATGTTACACGATAAGTAACTATTTAATCAACGTTACTTTTATCTTGATTTTATTTTAACTATTTAATTTTACGATTTAGAACTTGTACTCGTATTCATTTGAAATATATTGAGTTTTTTATATGCACAGAATTTAACAGTGTATTGTTCCAATAAATAATGAATTCGGATTGAAACTTTTTTGTTATGACCGTTTCCAGAGGATGTGCGATATCTATAAAGTGGTTTTCACTTGTCGATAACGATAGCAGATAAAACACGGTTTTATCAATTTTATAACCGTATCTACTATCTTGATATGTTGTTTAAACGCCTCAGCTAGATTGTAAACTGACTTGAGAACATGCATTTTGGTGTTGCAAACAAAATTGTATTGACTTCATTTGGAAAAAGTATACATAGGTATATACAGGGTATAACAAGACCGCGACCGAAAACGAAGCCAGGTGGTAGTCATAGCGGCTACAGACACATTGCAACTAAAAATTTTGCAAAATAAGCGACGGATTTTTTTTTACAATTTTTTAAAAATCATGGTTTTTGAGGGGTAAATACCTAGTTTTTGCAAAAATAGTAATTTAAACCCTTACGTACCATTACGTGTTTAAAAATTAAGCGATGTACGTCATTATTTTAGAAAAACTATGTTTAATCACTCAAATACGACGACATGTAAAAAATAACAAAAAAAAAATTGACGATTTTTTTGTAAAATTTTTACTTGCATTGTGTTTGATATCACTAATACTACCTCCTGGCTTCGTTTTCGGTTGCGGTCTTGATAAACCCTGTATTTTTTTATTGCAATGAATGGCGAGACGAGCATGCTATTCGACTGATGTATAGCATGGATGGATGCTTTTATTTTAAGAGCTGGTATTGTCAGCGTTTGAATGCTTTTGGAATTTATATATTTTTTGCGACGAACGGCGAGAATAGCATGATGGTAAGTGATACATCATACAACCGCTCATGAACAGTAGCAAACCAAACAACGCTATGAATTACAAATCAATGCTTGGCATTCCACTGCGCTCGCCATCCTGAGACATAGATGTTAAGTCTCATTATGTCCAGTAGGGACTCTGGTAACAATATCCTTCAAACACAACAGTGCATTCAGACTGCTATTTGACCTACCACCAGTAAAATTATTTCCATTTTCTCAAAACAGTTATTTATGAAAACACAGTTCTTAAAAATAACGATATTATTATGCAAGGTAAAATGTAATATGCAATACTATTTATTCTGCAGTAACAGGAGTCACAAGCGAGAAGTATTGCGTTATAAATAGAAAGAGGCAAAAAATATGCTTGTACGATGAGCTGTATTTAATGATGTGTAAGCTAATAGCATTTCCTGTCCGCTCCACTAAAGAAATATTTCATTTCAGCATATTAATACGAGTATAGGAGTTTCACATTCGAAGACTAGACATTTTTAATGATTCAAATGAAAATATTATTATAAAATGCTTCATTTACAAAAAGTTTGAACCCAAATTGTAATATTTCAAATATTTATGGATAATTTGATAGAAATGTAATATAATTTAGAAATATACAATATAATATACGCGTATATTTTTTAATTGAATAAACAATTAAATTATGTAAGAAAAAGTTTTTAAAATAAATAAATAAACCGAGAGAAAATATATTTAAAACTTCTCGCAAAACATATAATATTTTAATAACGTTTTATAATATTTCGATACAATTTGTTTGCGTATAATCAAGTTTGGTAACACCAAATGACTTCTACAACATATTTGTATAATAAAACTTGCCAATCAGGTCTGTTGTATGTTTATCGCGACTCGTTAGTTAATATGCTTTGTGTATATCATCAATCTTGCTCGTTAAGAGTGTAAACATTACTATATCCACTTCTCTATACTTGAAGTGTTTGCGAAAGCGTCGGAATGGAAACATTCTCGAAATTATTACTTTATGATTCTAAGCAATCCTTATCCAAGGTTAGACAGATAAATTAATAAGAGATAGCAAGTAAACTATTTTATAACTTTGTTGTGATACAAACATGTTTAGCATGACCTACTTTTAATCTTCAACTTACTTAAAATAATCCACTTACAAAATTGAAATATTTATAAAAAAAAACAAATCCTACAAAGGCAATATTTCACTTGAATAATCGCGATATTACAATATTATGTTGGAATATTTGAAATCAATTTCAAATATACTTGCATATTTTAACATTTACATTGCAGTGTGATTAGGCAGGTCCTTATCGAAGTTTCCACACCGAGTCCAAGTTGCCAATGTGTTAAGTCTTTGTGAATGCTATCAGTAATTAGTTATTTCTTTGAATTAATATAACAAATTGTACGGTGAACCATTTTATTTTTAGGTACGTTGTTCAAGCTATACATGAGTCGAATGTAAATAAAAAATTAATGTCTGCTAGAACATACGTTTTTGAATGATACTTTATAATAATACGTTTTTGAATGCTATTAATTCACCTTGAATTATTAGCATTACTGTTACTAACATTTTTCCATATGCCTTTGGCAATAATAAGACTTTTATCTGGACTTTTTGTTTACATGATGTATCCTCAAAATGCTAAAATATGCTTCTTGGAATCCAACACACGTCTAATCTAATTACGTGTTAAACGTAACTAGTCTTTTATTTTTAAGATATTGCAAATTGATTAACAGACAGCGTACCTATCACGACGCAAGTAAGAAGGAGTTTGCTACTCTAAATATAGTTTTCATTCATATCTAAAAATAGTATAAAAGTTAACACCACGAGGAAAATGAGATAGATTTGTCTATAAAGTGTCAGTACTCACGGTTTTAGAGTATCCGCTGCCAGCGCTCCCATCTGAAGAGTTGCTAAGCCTCCTCTCGCTGGTGGAGGCCGGCGGCGACCAAGCTGATCCGCTGTCCGAAGGCATCCTCACTCACATCCTAGCCCAGGCCGGCACTATCCTCACACACCACACACTAACACTTCACTCGAGGGATTTCGCGGTACATTTTACGACGTCCCGTTTGCCTGCAACAAAAAATAAACAGGTAAACGGATGTATTACGACGCGATTTTACTATACCAAACTGTTTTTACAACTCACTGTGCCAAACTATGTAATTAATCTAAAATGATACGTCTTCTAAATAATCAGTAGATTGAATTACCGAAAAAATAGTGCGTTTGAATGTAATATCGTATACAAATGGTGCGGTTATTCGTGAAATAGCCGCTATTGTAAGCACATCCGCTCGGCTCGGCGCCCCGGTCGACACTGCCGGGCGCGTCACGCTCACGAATCAACAGATAACTATTTCTTAATCGATAACCACTAACCAGTTACTATTTTGCACAACATTATCCAATGTTTTTGTATGTTCTTTGTAATGAACTTTTACGACTGGCTACTGTTTTTTGGACTTGGATAGTCGATGGCTGGATAACAGTACGGGTATTCAAGGAATGCTTTTTAGTTCACTTTGGTTAGAGTTTCTGACCAGTATTCGCGGATTCTGGACTCGCTTTTAGAAATACAAATATTAAATTTAATCTGCCAAAATATATCATGATGTATTTAAGAAAATATTTCTATTTCTGTTATAATTTTGCAACTCGGAGTTAGGCTAAAAATTAAAGATGCATTTATTAAAAACTCGACTATTTTCATTCTAATTACTTCAATAATTAGCAAATTCGTCGTAATTTAAGCACTAGGTATAACTAATTTTATCAGCGCATGCCGATCGGTCTAGAAGCAGCTGATAAGGTAAAACACGGATACATTAGTTTGGCTGTACTCCGGTCTAGCTGGTAGAATGTGGGTCACCTCAATATGCTTTAATGAACGAATTTAACACTTTCAGATATTTATATTGTATCAATACCTGAACGTGTCGATAGTGTTGCATTCCAAAAATATAAATAGACATTGCATTAATATAAATATTTTAATAAAAAAAAGCGTCCAAAAATACAATATCAAAATAATATTATATAGAGAGTTGAAGAATTTACTTCGAGTGGTGAATAAGATATTTTTGAATTCCAGTCTCCTCTACAAAATAATGTGCGTATGACATAATAGCTTGCAGGCAAAAATAATAATCAGAAAAAGTGACCAATCTTATGCTAAAATTTCCGTATCAAAAACTCCTTATAGCAAAGGCAAGGGATTTTACCACGATAACAAATACTCGAGTAAAACAATAGAGCACTTGATCGTCCAGTGTTAGAGTCAACAATTCAGATATGCTAAGTTTAACCACAAGTGCGCATGTTTTAATGGTAATAACACTTCATAGTCAAGCATTCAAAGACTAGGACATACAATTAGACTTAATTTTAAATAGACGAAGACTTGACAAGGCTTACGAACATAACAATGTTAAGTTGAGAGCCTCCGTGGCGCAGTTGGTTAGACGCCGCCTGTGTAACGAGGCCGCGGGTTCGATCCCCGCACCGAAACAAATGTTTGTGTGATCCACAGGTATTTGTTCCGGGTCAGGGTGTTTGTGAGACCGAAAAGTCTCTCGTAGTTTCTGATACTCACGACACAAGACTCGATCTTAGTGTGGAGTTAGGACTATGTATGTGACTGTTGGGTGCATTTATTTATTTTATTTATTTAAGTCACCACTGGTGCCAATGTACCAATACTGGTGAAGGAAGATCTACCATGAACGAACTATTTAATAGATATTAATCCTATAGATGTTGAAAGTACAGTATTGTTGTTTAAAGGTTGTAAACAATTTTCATTGGATACATAGAATCGAAGAATAGAACGCATTAGCAACGGTTACTGTCCAGTTGCTTCAAAGAACATCAAAACGCAATTTACTGTATATTATGACTTGGATAGTCACATGCTTCCCGGTAAGATGAATCAATTATGGATTATAGGTGTAACATAATAATTATTTTTACAATGTACTTTTAGTTATGGCAATATGATCTAACCCTTCTCAATCATACTCTCGATTGTAGAGAAAGCCCGTGCTCTAGGCTGATACAGATACAGAGACTTCTAGTTACAATGGCCAAGTCCTATAGGCCAATAAGCCATGATTGATCATGATGAGTAGAAGAATCATTGAGGATGACTTAGGATTCAGAATCTTTTAATCACACATATTATTTTCAGCCTCGGTTGTATTACGGTACTCTCGGATTCGAGTCCCGGGTCGGGCAAAGCGATATTGGAGTTTTCTATTCAGTCCAGAGTTGGGAATTTTGTGCCAATATGACGATAGGCCCGGGACGAAATATACAAGGCCAAATGTAGGTGTCCTGGTGGCGCCTCTGCCAACCCCTTCGGGGATAAAGGCGTGAGTTTATGTATTATTTTCAGCCAGCCGAAGCCCGAATCAATTTGACCGGGATTACGATCAACCCACATAGCGTTACAGACGGGTTTAGCTCGCACACGATCAATTATAATGACACCGTGAACCCAGCACAATGCCGATACCGCTGCGTGTGCGCTCCAGAAATGGTACCATTGTTGGTTACTATTACCATGCTATGGGAGTTTGTAGGACTTTTTGACCAAATGTTGGCTTGGAATTTGTTGTGGTGTGGTTGGAAGCATATTGGTTTGTCATTATAAACAGGTGCAATGAAATATACTGAAGGTTTCTTTTGATGATTTATTTAAACGGAAATTTAACTTTTTTCTGTCAAATAGTTTGAAATATTTTTTTACTCTACTGAACTTACTCATACACGAAACACAAAAGAACGCATTGTTTGCAATATGTCGTTATATTTAGCATTATTATAAAAGGGTTTACGATTTAGGGACTACCTGGCAGACCTTTAAAATAACCCAAATCTGTATAAAGCAATACATACATACATAAACTGACGCCTCTTTACCAGAAGGGGTAGGCAGAAGTGCTACCAGGACACCCACATTTTGCCTTGTTTTGTTTCAAGCTATATTCTGATTAAAAATATCAAACATACTGGATGCTCTACCTTCAGAAGCTGATCTCAAAGCACATTAAAATGATCTGTCACTAACGATTAACTATTACTAATCCGATGACGTATTACAAGGTAAATTCATATAAAACCAGCGCATATCCTATCGCAATAATTCTTGATACGTGACATAAGATCACTGAGCAATAGGACGTGTCATTGCGATATGCGACTGATTCAGTAACTGCGTGCGAGGCGATACACTGTAATTTTATGCAATCTATATGAATTTAGTCGGAATACATTCCATCTAATGAATGGTAGATATCCTTTCGCAATTTGTACATTTTCGAAATTATTTTGAACATTTCGGTTGTTGAAATTTTATCTATGTCGAAGAGTGACGCTTAGGTTGTGAAAGAATTAACAACTATTATTTCTTTTTCCTTTATATTGAAGGACTTTAACTGTGCAAAGGTGTTTTTGTTCCTCGTGGTTGTTTTGACTGGCTTTTCGTTAATTTTATATTTGAACATTAATAGAGTCTTCGTCTTGGACCCCTTGATGTCATCTCATCAAACAACATTGTCTTGACGACTTTCAGCAAGAAGATACAATTTAAACCTTTTCATAATTTAAAACCTAGTAATAACAAGTACAAGTTGTCTCTATACTCTATTACCTACATCGTATTTATAAGTATTATTTGGTTTAAAACAATCACACAAGGATGACGTAATATCGATTCGAAAGCATATGCTTGAGCTATTTCTTTGTGGGGGTCTAGAACATTGTACAAACACGCCAAATAGTATTTCAATATACCAACGGTAGTAGCTTGGCGACTTTTTACCGTGACGGCCGACCACTATTTCATTTTACACAAAGTGCCATAAATTGTGAAATTTTGAGACTTGTTTTAAATCTGACACTTATAAGAGTAGTACTGTTTATTTCAAAAGACATAATTCCTAAAATTGAACAATATATGTGTGCCTTATACCTGCCTGCTAGCTACATGAATACGTAGTTTTAAACGATACTTTAAAATTAATAACGAATTGATCAACGGTTGCTTCTTTGGTCAGCTTAGGTTTTCCTATACGTGCAATGCAGTTATTTTTCCGTCTACTGGTATGGAATTTAATAAAGAACAAAATAATTTACTTCAACTGCAGTAACCTTTACAATGCAAAGTGCAATGCCATGCGTCAGATTCGTCCTTGGTCACGTATTACAGAACAACTACAATGAGTCATGGTGAATTGTCGCTGTCAATACGGATTTATTAAATACCTCTTGATGTACTGCCATCTGTTAGATTCCATAATGATTTGTGTAAACACTGTCACATTAGCCTTGTTATCTACGTTGCCATTATCTTACACATGTGTTTAGGGTATGTGATGGACTAAGACGAAGTAAGATATTAAGATATTTCTGATAATACTTATATAATAACTGTGAATTTGCTTCCATATTCCAAAATAACGGTCAACGGTCTAAACTTGCTGTTTCAGTATCCAAATTTGGCTGCACTACCAAACTTATCTACTCGTAAACAAGTTGATTTGTAACTTGCATCCGTGTTGCATTTTAAAAGGCTCATGTCTACCTTTTATACAGGTTTGGCTACCAACTGACGAAGGAATTTCCTTTGTCATTTGTCTTATTTAATGCGGATATTTAAAATACAATAAAAATACTACATTTAAGACTCAAAAGAAGTAAATCTTTGTTTCATGGTAATGTTAGCCATTAATTTCGCAATACTAAAAACAATTTACAATAAATGAAAATGGGCATTGTATTAGCATACACTGAAGGATTTATGACAGGCCGTTTAGAACAAAATTTAGCATCCAAAATATCACACATACATATTTATCTGGTGTTGACCGACTAAGATTTGATTTGAAACCTAGATTTCAAGGAGAATATGCATTTATTCAGCTTGTCGAGGTTGAACCTAATACGTCACCATACAAGCATCAATAAAATTTAAATTACATACCATTGATACAAATGAATTTTACAGTGAAATACAAAGTCTAAACCATATTGAGATGCAAGTACTGTCATGGGTTTCAGAAATTAGAAAAATCGATCTAGATTTACCACAACTAGATCCGAAATATAAGTTGACCAAAGTCGAAAAATACTTTGAGAAACGAGCAACATGGATAGAAGACGAAGTACTGACCAAAACACAGAGGGTAATGCTTTCTTTACAGTACAGTAGTGTCAGTATTCTAATATGTTTATCAAAATCAAATAAACGACTAATTTAAAACAGGGCCAACTAATTGATGCCGAAGAGGATATATGACGAAGTAATAGGTGTTGAAAAAAGGATGTTTGGACCATATGGTGTTCTTCAACACCTCGATGAGACAGGCGTGAGTTTATGTATTACTAACTTACGCATAACTCAACACCGCAAGATCGCAACATGACTTATAATTAGTTTTTTTTTCCAGATGAATCACATTCACCTCGTGAGGACATGACCTTGAACTTTAAGTGCCATTTGTTCGATTGCGGTCATTAATTACAATTCTTGTATTATTTTATTTATTACTAGCTCAGAATTAATGATGAGACGGATCTGCTTGAAACAATATATCTAATTGTAAACACTAGCTATTGCCCGCTGATTTCGCTGTATTAAACATTGGCGAAAAGGGCATTAAAATATGTTATATTCTAACACGAAAGCTGCTTAATGTGCTTCCAAATTTCTGACTGATAAATTCTAAAAAATGCTGTGCAGTACCTAGTTCAATTTATATTAAAACTAAGATTTCATGAGGTTCTAATAATCTCGAGATATATTCTAGTTTTTAGTGACTGTCGTCAAAACCAACAAGGCATCACCGATCTCTCAGGTAAAAGATGATTCACAAGATAGTTTAAAAGATACGTAAATGAAACATATTATTAGATAATTAAAGGTGAACCTCCTACTTATATTTAATTATTTAAATAGAACTCATGTATATTTAAGCACTGGCAGGTTCAATTATGTCGATATCTAAATTTATACGTCTTTATTCGCTTTATAACGCTCGTGTGGGATTTAAATTCGTAACATGTACGTACTTATGCTAATCGTTCACAATCGCACGTTATTTTGTGGTTTTTACACTATTTAAGTTAACACGTGAATGAAATAAAAAGTTACCGCAAACTAGCCTAGCAAATGTTAACTAATGTTATAAACATACACAAGCTCACGGCTATGATGTTGAAGAGGTAGGCAGAGATGCTAGTAGTGACATTTAATAGGCAACTGAGTTTAATAACAGTCCAAGATGTGATAGAAGACATGTTTATCAAAACCATTACAATGGAAAGATCGATTGAGAGGATCCTGATAACCACACGGGCCTAATGCAGTCACAGCATCCGAATTGTGTGGAGCTGGAAAGCCAGTGACATTGACCCCTTCTGGCCACCCCTTTCGGCCTCCCTAGGGGTACCGAAAGGGGAGCCAAATATATGTTTCTATTGAAAAAAAGGTGTTAGCACTTCACATACCATTTCAATTCTTATAATCTTCTCTATTACATGCAAAGTTTATGATGTTTTCCTTTATCACCATCAACATACTAAAAACATAAAAACGACTACAAAACTTTTCATACCTAAGCGTCAAACATTTGAATACTTTAATAATGTCCTATTAGTTCCCATTTCATGGTTACCAAAGCCGGGACACTTTCTATTGTACGCGGCGCGTGCGGATAGCGGCGAAATTGTCTTGAACAATGGCGTCGCCGCGCCCTTATTGCGAGAGCAGTAGAGTTCAAGTTTATGTACAAGCGAGACGGCGGGTCATTGGCTTGGGGTTGACAGCTTAACGCACTTTTAGATTGAGTATTATTATACAAGTAATTAATTATCACTCCGTTTAACCATAAAGGTAAACTTTACACGAATGCCTAAGGAATCTGCATAAGAATTGCAAGAATATGTGGAGACAATTAGGCCAGCATGGTGAACTTAGGTTTTGATCCTCCTGACTACATGATATAATTTAAAAATATAAATGTAACACCAAGGCACTAGTCTTGTGTAGTGAATATCAGAATCACAAAAGAGTCATAGGCCTCACAATACCCAGACTTACAAAATCATCCTCAAGACATTTCGCTCGGTGCAAGAATTGATCCCAAGGTCTCACATTTCACAGCCTGGGTAGGGTGTCCACTTTTTATTTGTTCGTAATTGCTTTATGTTTGATCTAACCAATTATGCAAGTGGTGTCCTCCTTTAAAGATGCACAGCATTTATGTAATAGATTAAGTGACTGTCGTGTAATCTTTGGAGGTTGAATAAATAAATTGTAATTTAATGAGCAATGACCTGATATCCACATTATTCAAACTTGTTAAATTACTAGAAATTGTGCCATTGGTTTAGTCTAAACTAGTGGCATTCTAAATGAACTGAGTAGTAAGGTCCTAGGTGCGCTTCCCAAGTAAGACCATGTTTAAGATTTTCTGCTTGAATCGTTATTAAATGTTTTATTAATTTCTGGATTTATTTGTTTGTTTAATATATAATAATTTCGATGATCTAAAAAGGAGATTTTTCAATCTTTATGTATCTCATTGTCACATAAAGCTGTAAAGGTTTCAAAAAGTCGCATCGGAAAGTAAAAATATCCATAAAATTAGTTTAACTTCAAAGTAATAAAAATATGTAGCGCGAAGAAACGTATAACAAAATTAAAGGACTCTTATATAAATTACCTCAGAAATTAGGAAACCTCCGTATCCCTGGCAACACTGGTAACAAGAGAAATCGCGCGTGCCCCTATTTCTAGATTTATGTAATGGCAATATATTATTTGCACTGTTCAGTGCTAGGTCAAGAAGTTAGCTCCATAAATCAGCGGACATTGTGATACCAGCTTTACTACTTAGCACGTAATTGTGTTTGCGTATTAGAGACGTTGTTTCCGATGTTATTTATACGGTTAGAGTTCTGTTTTCTTGTAGAGACTGTCCCGCCCTCACACCCGCCACTGCAACTCATGAAGCCAGGATCAATAGTACGCATTTTAATGACACTGAGCCTTGGAGCTCACAGAGTCTCTGGGAATGTCTAACTTGTCTTTAACCGATTTAAAATCAACGAATACCTACGCCAAAAAATATGTTTCCGATGTGGACTGGATTCAAAAAGTGTCTTTACCCGGGCGAAGCCAGGCCGGGCAGCTAGTTTACAATAAAACGACGTGCGAAAACCATAATTTTAATAAAGATGACATTTACAAACAGGCTCAAAAGATTAACAGCCGTGACGTAAATAAAAAAGCAAATACGAAGGGTTCGGCCGATTGTAGGAATTGCAATGGCGTATGCATAGTTGGTTCGCGGAAGCAATCGAATTCGACAGGCGGTTTATAATTAAATATAGTCTGACATTTAAATGTGTTGTCAGGAAGGACCAAGGTCGGTCAGTAGCATACTAGGGCCGCGGTCGGACCTGATTTATTTGACTGTGTTTGGTCCGTGGTTTTGTCTGCGCTGTGTTGCCGTATTTTATGCTCGAATTCACGCTATTTTGCGTAAATTGTAGACCTATTTTAGACAAGATACCCTGCTATACTAATTCTGATCTCTAACCTTAGTTCTATTTACGGTCAGCAGTAGCGTATATGAGCTAGATTAATATTATCCCAAACTGAGAAGAAGTCAAGGTGAACCTTTAAAAGCCAGCATAATATGTACTCGCATATTTAAAAAATATTTTGGTCTCTTAATGACAAGTTTTTTTTTTCTAAAACCACTTAAATTAATAATATACAGACAGTAAAGTCTACAATTTGAATAAAGTAAATCTGAATTACCAAAACCATTACGAGACATGGTAATTTATGTATCCAATATGCAATAATTATATTTTCGCATTATAAATATCAATTGGTACCTACTCGTAACAAATCACTACTTGTTTACTATGCTTATGCTGATTTTTGTTTTACTTTTACATAATTAAATGCAGCCAAGTGTCGCATACATTAATTAATGCATTATTATTAAATGCATTTCAATAATAATTTATACGAAACTATTTTTACTACCTGTTTTTATATTTGGGGCCATGTATTTTAACACTGCCGCTTAAAAAACTAACACTTGTATTAACTAAATTTATAT
This sequence comes from Deilephila elpenor, assembly GCA_949752805.1. Taxonomy (NCBI): domain Eukaryota; kingdom Metazoa; phylum Arthropoda; class Insecta; order Lepidoptera; family Sphingidae; genus Deilephila; species Deilephila elpenor. The sequence goes on from OX457116.1 coordinate 884,810, forward strand.
GACTACTGTTTGGAAAATAAATTTTTGAATAAACATTTACATAGCCAAATATTTAATATTTGTACCGGCTGTTAGCGCATGTAAAATTCGGTGTTTGTAGGCATACAATGCAGAAAATACCCAACTTTGACATAATGTTTTTTTTTTTAATTCAAATCTAGTCCAAGTAATACACCACACACTTTTTAGTAGTTCAATAATATAATGAAAAAAGAAAACATGTTAAAACAAGGGCAGGCAGATTAAGTAACAGCGGACTTGATAGGCGACCCTGTAGAAAGTGCAGTATAGAGTAACACACGCTCGGACACCACAGGGAGAGTTTCTCCCGTTCATTTTCTACTACACGAGCGGTAATTAGCAGATTTGCGTAAGTGCGGGCTCCGTGCTCGATTTGATATTGCTAATTGAAACTGCTTTGAAGATTATTCAGTGGACTAGATGCTAATCTGTTGCAAGTAAAGTTGGATTGTTGGCAGCGTGAATAAGTTTTGGAGCGTGTATTCTTTGGTTCGATTCAAAAGCCAGGAAGTCCAGATGAGCGAGTTTTTTAACGGAAAATTATGATTTACTTAGGAGTGTATTAATCCCGAAATTCAACTTGTTGATGAACAAACACGCTGCCAGGCTATTGTAAAATGGCAAGCGAAAATCATAGCAGAAAGGCATAAAAATTAGCTAATTTACCCAAAATCATATTAACCAAACGTGTTTACAACATAATATGATACACAGATTAGAACAAAAACCGCAAATTCTCAATAAAAAGTCTCGCTTGTGTTATAAATGAATGTCTTCACCAACCTAGAGCCGTCGGAATAAGCGCCATCATTGCACAACGAGCATAACCGCGGTACAAAACATTACGCCACTATTATCTAACACACATAATCAAATAACAGGCAGGTATGGTACGTAAACACGGTAACGTAAAAATGCGTATACTTCCGTATTGTAGGGTTTGTGGAAATATGGGCTGTGGAGCGAGAGGCTGCGGTTTCGACGATGGAGACATATACACATATATTCATACAGTATCCACCGATATGAGATATCTTTGGTTAAAACAATTATACTGGCTCGATTGTATCCGGATATACACAGAATGAATCCGAAATGCGATTTCCTAACGTATCTCTTCCTAACAAAATAAATAATGGTTGCTAATATTACAAAATGGGACCATAAAAGCAGTTTCAATCCGCTTGGCGTGAAATATGTTATGTGCTCTTCTGACAGAAAAAATGTGGATGAGTCTGGATTTTGCGACACTGAATTAATTGTAGCTTTTGATGCTTATTATATGAGGCACCTTCCCAACGACAGGACAAACCATGTTGAGAACGGAAATGAGTAAAAATGCCCATATGTGAATACAAATAAACGTGTTGGCAGCAATCAATATTTCAAATAAGATTTAATAGACTTCCGTCAGAAGTTAATCGAAATTTTTCAAAGAAATACACAGACACTGCAGAATCATGCTAGTTTATATTATTATCACAACCTTTCTGTCCTGGTTTATTGATAGTGAAAATAGTGGCATACTAAACTGTATTCAACGAAGATTAATCATTAATATGGATCTAGTCACACGCCAATTAAAACGACACGATGCACTATTTCACGAAGGGCATAAAACCAAAAATGCCTATCAATTAAAAACAGCCAGACATCGGCGACAACTTTCGATTTTCCGACACATCATTAACCGATACATAATTCATAAATTAAGTTAGTCTGGTTTACCAAACTGGTTTTATTACGCAGTTCCTGTTTTACGATTGTAGTCTTTTCTAAGGGAGATGGATGTGATGGGTTAAATATATTTGTGGTTTTATTATCTTCAAGTCCAATAAAAATTTTAAGATGATCAATCTCTTTTAAATTCGAATGTTATTATTTTTCTTAATATATTATCAACTTTGTGTAGCTCTGATTTGTTATAGTTTTTTAGATGAGTCTAACTTTTTCTACCTGTTCATATATTGTATTGGTAACGTTTTATTGTTGTATAAGAAAATACAGCTTGAAGCACTAATTATCCGTAAATAAAACTAGAATAATTTAAGCTCGAACAAAGAAATTAAGTAGTCATTTAATCAATTGGTCCTTTAACAATAATTAAAATCCATTCTCAGTCATTTAAAAGAGTATTTAAAACAAACCAACAAGCACCAACAATGCGACCACGAGGCAAAAAGCGCATACATCATCCAAATCTCGTTGGACACCTGTTGCTATTAATTAGCTACCATGGTAACAAAGTTAAAACGCGGCCATATAGAGCGGGCAGCATTCCCGCCGAGCCTGGTCGGACTGGTCACATTGCTGGCCGTACTTGGCCGTGCCACATGGCATGTGCCAGCTAGCTCGGATGTGACGAAACTGGACACCGGCAGATGGTTGGGGATCAATGAACAGGGGAAGTTTGATGAGGTGGGACAGGGTGTTTTAGGTGCGGTGATTGGAGTGATATAGGATTTCTTTTTGGTTTTTGGTGTACTGATTTTTTTTAAGTTTGGAGAAATTGCATAGGTAGTGAAATTGTGTTCAGGTTTGAAGGACATAATGAGACTTAAGATCTTATGTCAAAGGATGGCGAGCGCAGTGGAATGCCAAACATTGCTTTGTAATTCATGGTGTTTTTTGGTTTTGCTACTGTCCATGAGTGGTCATATCGCTTAGCATCAGGCGAATGACATGATAGTCTCGCAATTCACCGCAATAAAAAAAAATGATTGGAGAAATTGCATAGGTAGTGAAATTAATTTTTAAATACTACAAACGCTAGGAGATTGTTATGCAATTGAGAAAAATAAGAATTGGTTCGTAGTGACATTATTGGTGATACAAACGTAATATAAAATAAAATAATAATATAATGAACAAAATTTAAGAAATAGCTCTGAAATTAATCGACACAAAGCAATTCAATAAACTTATTATTCCCCAACGCAAGCACAATAACAAAGAACCACAAATATAACGGAATTCAAAGCGGAATACATATTTAAAACAATAAAGAACACGTTTATAACAAAGATAAAATCAACGATCAACCATTACTAGAGGAACGCTCCATCGAACCTATCATCCAAGCTGAGATTAACGAAAAAAAAAAAGCTTTTGCAAAAAAGAACACAACACATGGCCTGACGACCTTTGAAATTCCATTCCAATGAAGCAACACATACGATAATAAACCTTATGAAGAACTGAATAAAGTTGATAAACCAGAAGCAGATGTGGAGAGTTAAGCTGTTGGAGCATCGGTAGGGAAGAAAGGTAATACAAAAAGAGAGGAATAAAATGGTAAAGCGGTACACAAACGACCTTGGGTTTTAGTGTAGGCCACATACCGGGTATTGCTCCCGGGGCGAGGGGCGGGCAAGCCGGTTGGGCAGCTCGCTCGACTGTTTTGATCGATGGTTTTTGGGGCCCTTCGAGTCTCGCTTTCGAATTTAGCGCATGGGTTGAGTGCCTTTGTTTTGGTTTGGAATTTTCCTTTCCTTGTTGCGTCGGGTTGTTTTGATGCATTTCGTTCTCGGTATAAGGATCATTATTTAAATTGAGACAATTTTAGTGAAGAGTGTAAATGTCTTTACCAAACATACAAATACTTTGAATAATCTGATCACCAATAGTACTTAATTTTTACACGTTACCTTCAGATACATAATTTCGTTCAGATTTCGTTCTAAAAATTGACACCCTCAAAATTCTAAACTCCAAAGCCAGAAAGTTATATTGATATTTTTTATTTCAATGTCGAAAGATTAAGCATGTAAGCGCACCAAACATGCATTTTGGATTCCGAGAATTCACAAAAAGCAGTTTTTTCATCAACACCGTCCCGTGTCGACTTCGGCGCATCTATGCAATTATTAACTTTTACTTTCTTTATAAAATTCATTTTATTACGAATGCAAATAACCGCGGTGCGTGAAAGTTCTCACAAGAACACGCGCGGTGAAATTTTTTACGATAAGTGTTGGTCGATAGGTTTGTTTGCTTCGTGTATCAACACTAAGAGGCTCGAGACACCGCTTTGTTGACTCTAAAAGGCTAGATTTATTGCTTTGTCTGTCTAGTCATGTTGCAGGAGTATTTTAGCAAAATGCGTAGAAACTGTTAATTTTAGACTTTTAGAGTCTTAATGCAAATATTGTTGTTTAAATTTCACGAATATTTTTAATTAAAAATGATATCTTGCAATTTCAGAAAAAATATTTCTATATACGATATTAAATGAGAGAGGCCAGAATTCGAAGTCAGTTATTGGATTTTCGTGTTTAATATTGGAGAAATCAAATTAAAATATTTTAAGTACACATAATATTAATAACGGTGATTCAAAATTCAGATTTTAACAAAAAAAAAATTTTCTTTACATCAGCTGTTTTTATGTAACGTTGAGTTAATTTTTTTTACGTTTCTTAGATTTCACAAAGCTTTCTTGCCTTGCGGAAAAAAAACCTTTTAGTCCACCGCCGTGGCTTAGTGGCTTTGATATCGAATAGAAGTCTATTGAAATTCTCGTGAAGAATTCTCAGAATGTAGGTGTCCTTATGATCTTTTCCTACACTATTAAAGCAAGCCATAATAAATATCAATACATGTGTAAGTCCAAAGTCAGTGCAAGTATGTGCCATATGTTGAAATTGGAAAACATTACCTTCGGCTTAGTACAGTACTATTCTCTTCAATGTCATAATTTATTTATTATAATCACTGTCATCATCTTCAGCCATAAATGGTCTCGCCTCGATTTGGCATATTTCGCTCATTAAAAACTATTTTCATACCGACTTATTCATAGTCCGTTTTAAACCTATTTTAGTTATGAAATGATTTGTCTTCTTCGCTCAAGCTGAATTCAAAAGTCGTTCGAAAGGGACAAAACATTCTATAACTAAAATAGGTTTCAAAACTGACTAGGAATAAGACGTATAATGTACTTGCTAAACAAATTCAAGTTCACGTAGGTTCTCCAGATGGTCACTGACCTCCTGTAACATACTCTTCATTAGTGAAGTAACACCGTTCACCGAAATTGTATAATTGTTGCAACTGAAATAATCAGAGCGTGCATTAATAATTACTTGCCATGTTTGTAATTTTGATTAAGATAACGCGGTATGAATCTCTATCGCGCATCGTTGAGAAATTATATTAAATAATACTCGTATGAATGATACAGCTATTATAATACTTAATACCAATAATACAGCACAAGACACGTCTCTTGTTACGTGGGTATTAGTTATTGAGGTCATTTTGGATTTAGAAAACCTAGATCCAACTGATCAAATATTCGTAGATGCATACTAGTAGGCAAGTGGCGTTTGACACCCACAAACAAAGGTCGAAGGAGGTTGCTGAATGCAAATTGCTTTAAAGTTAGGTGTGAATATCGATTGATAAGATGTTTGGTTAACAGGCAATATCAAAGCTATAACAGAAATATTAATTTCAATAAGAGCTACAATTGTTTCCTCGTCTATTGCGCTGGTTTGACTATCGAATGCACTCTGTATCACTGCAGATTTAGAACTATGGTTTTTTAGATACTAACATGAGTCACAATGTATTGACAGTGCCGCCATGTGTACATCTACCATACGTCCCATACATAATTCAAAGGAGCACGATTAATTCCGCGCATGCACCACATTCAGGCCGCCTATGGTGGGTTCGGCTTGAAATAATGCCATTTTCACATATCTACACGAAATGGGACGCAGCTTGCTTGACTATTGACAAGTGCTGCCATATGTTACGTCCTTATTTTTTTACTGTGTTTTTTACCGTCATTACGGATATCTCAGATTTGCTGTTTGTAGTGTGGTGCAATGTAAAGGATAAATAAGCGAATACATCAGGATAAGTTTAAAGTTGTGATACTTAAACTAAAGTCCTATTTATTTTTGCTTTGTTTTAAAGGTACATTATATAAGGATATAAAGGATAATGTATTATAATATTGCATTTCATCAAACGAAGAAGTAAAGAACCTTAAGTCCCTAGTTAGTATCAAATACGTAGATATCTATCACCCCATACTAAGTATCTTCCCAAAAGTCCAACGAGGGATTTTCGGTTTCCACAACACCCATGCCAAAATATATATATTTGTTAATGCCATTAATATTTGTTTTAACGAACACGCGATTTCTTTTGACAATATTAATATTACACCTACAGTGGATCCCGACAATAATGGAACTTCAAGATCTTCAAAGATTTTCACAGCCGCATATATTTTGTCATTGAAAGCGTAAAGTTTTTGTTTACAAATATTTTGATAAACTCAAGTGCAATAAGCCCGAACCAGGTAGTAACATTGAAGGAACAAAAATCGCTTTTGAGAAGTTATTCTGTCCCATTTTTTGCTTGGGATTAGTTTCTCGTTCGCAATATATTATTTATTTATGGTTTTGTTTTGTTCTCATAACGATATTTTGAAAGTTATTGCTATCGTAAATAGAAAGTTGACATTGGTATTGATATTCATCATGTAAATTATGTTTGGCATTATAATGAATAGGCTCGAGCAGGCCCAATAAGCCGTGCCTTTTTTATAATTTGGCACATTCGATTTCTTCGGTGTCGTGGATGTTCATAGGTGATCACTCTATTTTAGACTAGTTGCTTCGTTTGCTATAAAGATCTTCTAAAGGACTTCGATACACCGAGGTCATTGAGGTCATATCCTAAATTTTTTTGGAGTCTGTACAAGTATGTCACTATTTGTATTGAGTTAACCGGTACAATCTAGTATGTCTAATAAATGGTTATTTCGTACTTTGCAGTATGTTGGATATACTACTCATAACAGGACGTTATTAATGATGATAAAAATATTCAGAATACATTTAATAATTTATAACACTTTGTTATCATTGCAATTCCCACGAAAATTATTAATTCTTCTTTATGTTTAGTAAATATCTGATAAAGACGGAGGTACGCATGAACCTTGTAAACACGAAACTGATTACATGATAAAACAAAACAGCTTCCCTACAAGATACAGAATATGATAACCGTTTCATATCCTTTTAGCAGAACGACTTCCATTTATTTAAAATGTAAGCAATAAAATAATAAATTTGGAACATAGTACTGTTTGTAATAGGCAGCATATTGTTGCTATTTTTGAGGATCGAGAAATGTTTAGTGAAATGTTGTAACTACTCGTGCTTGCAAATGAATGTACAGATAATTAAAAAAAACTATTACTTTGATTCTTTTAACAATGGGTTGATAATCACGGAAGAAATTTAGACACACTATTAAAATGTCCTTTTGTCCTTTCAATTTTTTTTTTATTGCAATGAATGGCGAGACGAGCATGCCATTCGCCTGATGGTAAGCGATACGACCACTCATGGACAGTATCAAAACCAAACAACACCATGAATTACAAGGCAATGCTTCGAATTCCACTGCGCTCGCCATCCTGAGACATAAGATGTTAAGTCTCAATATGTCCAGTAGTTACTCTGGCTACAATGTCCTTCAAACCGGAACACAACAGCGCATTTACACTGCTGTTTGGCGGGGGAAATAGACATTGCGGTGGTACCTACCCAGGCGGCCTCTCACATATGATAGACCTACCACCAGTAAAATCATCAATTTCAATGTTCTTTCATTCTAATAACTGAAGTATCCGAATCTAGAAATGCCTTTATAGTTATCATTTATCAGCTATAGCTTCTGTTATCTTATAATGGTGCGACTAGACCTTAATAATCTAATTGCTTCGTACTTACCAAAAAGTGATGTCATAATTTCGACTGCTTCTTTCAATCAATTCTTAATCTCCAATCGAATTAATATCACTTAACTAATTGCTTAATCCAAACATTACTCAACAATCTTTTAATTAATATTGTATGTATGATTGCTCAATCCCTGCCTGAATTGCCTCGGCAGTTCAATTAGGTCGAGATAGAAACAAAGCTAGTTTGGTAAGGGCCAGCTATCGGAGAAAACAATAATTCTGCAGCAGCGCGCTTTAATAGAGGGAAATCGAAATGTGATGTATATCGTTTGGTACGGCTGATTGATGCATTGTTTTGGCCATGGGTTACAATAGTAGATTATCTGGCGGTGCGTCGAGAGTTTAAGACTAGCTAGGATGATAAAGAGAAACGTTTTATTTATTACTGATAAAGTGGGTTTATTCTTAGGTCTTTCTCCTCTCGAAGAGTTCGAAGTGTTTGAGCTTTTCAAGAGAGGGTTTTGTTCATTGAACTATATTAGTTCTTATTTACAAATTACAAGGAAACATGACTCAATGGTCTAACAAACAAGAATTCCAGAAATCGGGCAAAATGGAGAGGTTTAGATACAGACAGAAAACAAGAATGATTTTCTAAGATCAATTGCGCCTTTTCTAAGATTGAGGCGAGTTAGACCTTAATTAGCTTTTCGTCTTTACATAAACTGTCCGGTATTGAAGTTTCTTCAAATATTTCATATATTTCTTTTACTTATTGATGCCCTTTTACTTCCAACTTTGTCTAACCTACACCATATTTTCTATTATTGAGATTTATTACCTGCATCAGTATGGACGGCTGTGGAGCCGTCCAATGCTGGACATAAACCTCTAACTGCTTGCCACTGAGCACGATTCAATATTGGGATTATTGCAATACTAATAAATTGTGGTCCAAACTCGGTATCATTACGCAAAGTCGATAATTCCATCTCGTCTGGCGCTGTCAGTAAAGCGAAAGGTTCTCGTTATAGGAGATAGTTATGGCAACTGTCGATCGAAGCCTAAAGGGTTGTGATATTTTATTTCCGAGCTATAAATATCCGCAGTGGTAGCAAATGGACAATAAGTTAAGATTAATACAGGTAGCGTTTATTGATGGTGTTTTAGAGGAAGGCTGAGGAAATAATACCAATCATCCTTAAAAATCCACATAAATTGCCTGTAGAAGGAGATAAAATAGTCTTTACTAGTGTTTTTGGAATAATAATGCTATTGGCTCAATATTTGCTTAGGAAATATGTGCCTCTGAAGGTTGGTATAAAAACTATTTAATTGCTTGTCTACCAAGCACAGACCCATCTAAAAATATTGTTTGCTTGTTTGTTTTTAATATAATTTACACAACCGCAATCGGAAGCTAGGATCAGATAGCTGTTACGATACAGCACGTCGTGTCCGCGACTTACAAAATAGATTGCGCGAAAATATTTCATTTCGACTCATGACCGAGATGCTATCGAATGTTATGAAGGGTTACAACGTTCTGTTCACGAATGCAACGATATCGCCTGTTCTCTGATCCTTAACTTTAATTATTGTCTATGCTTTATGCTGCCCTGAGAACGCCAATTAAACAGGCTAGGATTATGACGATCGAAACAATGACAGTTTTCTCTTTCGGAGTAATGTTAGTGTCTAATGCTTTTGCACTTTCGCTGAGAATATCTGCGTTTGATTGTAGACCATTTTAGTGGATTAGAAAACTAATTTTTCCAACTGTGAGGATTAGAAATAAACAGTTGATATTAGGAGTTTTCTACTGTCATCTGGATATTGTAGGTTTATTTGGTCAATTTTTGATAGAAATACATAGTAGATAATAATTATGGTCATTTTATCCAAATACTTCTGCAAAATTAACTCACGGACAGCCAGTGTTAAGTAGTAACACGTGAGTGACCAAAACGTTAAACAAGATGGTGCGATTGAAATACACGAAACTGTTCGAAAACTTGATGGCGTAGCATACGAATTCGCCAATACTATGACTCAACACCACAAAAAAACGCATTACAATTCCACGTTTGAGAGGTATTTGAGGTGAATTGCGTAGTGATACACAAACGCAGCCCGAATACGCGATGCGTCGTGAACACTCGCAAGATGCACTCGCTTACGCAATCCGATTGATTGAGTTTTTGCTTCGATGTGGACATATTGAGGCGTTGAATATTTATAATCTCACACAGCCTTTGACATGTGATGTCATATGTAATTTGTTGTCTTTCTTAATGCTAAAAGACAGGGTTAACATTGGCACAGTTTTGTAAATTGACACATATTATTAATATACAATTCTTCTAGTAATTTGCGTGCTTATAGTTTCTGTGGGAGCTTCGGACTGCCGAAAAGATGGTATCAATTAATATTAGCTAAGCTCTCGTTTGTATTATAGGTGTATTAAAAGGTTTTTATTACATTATACACCCAAAAATTACGGTGGTTGTTGTCTTGACAAATACAAAGATCCTACCAGCAACTATTAAGAGCCCGGCAATCTCATTCACTTATCAAAACGCAACAGAATGACTAAGATTTCACGTTAGTTTTCTGTAGGACAGTAGTGCCACACCAATCAAACTGAGGTAGGTACTACAGAGCTCACGAGCTTTAGAAAATCTGTGCCTGTATAATGAATTCTAAATAATTAACCATACCAAAACAAACATTAGCAAAGCATTCCGATTAACATTCAACACAAGAGAAATTCTGAAAAGCATCTCTTCGAAACGGCGTCGATGTGTTCTAAGAAGCAATAGTTATTGGAGCTAACAAATATCTAGGATCTGGAGGTGTGCCAGGTGTGATGTCATTGCAACACATAATATGTAATTTCTATGCTTTCAAAGTGTTCGAATACCATATAGAGGCAATTGCGGACGATTAGTACATAATTGATTCTGTCCTTGGGAATTATAGTGGTTTGAAATAAATGTAGGCCTGGGAGCCAAGATTGTGTGAAGAGGATCTGTGTGAGCCATTTGGAAAATAAGCAAATTATGTTTATGTTGTTTTAACATATAAGAATTAGTTTAGTTTACGATTTTAAATCTTGTCATAACTGAGAGTTACTGGAAATATGGTTCGGTTAGGTTAGTTAGGTAGGTAAATTTTCGATTAGAAAGTGAAAAAAAGCTAAAGCCCTGGGCCCGGCGGTAAGGAATAAGAATTACCAATATATTGGAAGGGAAGGACGGCTTATAGCGCTTTCCTCTCGTTAAAAAAAATGGCAACTTAACGTCATTGACCTAATGAACGGAGCTTCGAAAATGTTCAACATCGCGGAGTGGAAGTATGTTTATATCAAATAGCAATATAACATTGTGACATCATATTATTCATACACGTTTTCTACTGTTTAACCATTTTTGTATAAAACTAGTCTAAAACCAGTTCATGGGTGCGAATTTTTATACCAATTTGTTAAATTCGCTCTACCGCCACGGTAGCGTTTTGTAACGGGGTTTCTGTCATTTTTTGTCCATAGTACCTTTGTAAATCGCACTATACACGGTTGTCAGCTGTTAATCTAACTTTACCACACAACGAGAAATATACTTTAATTCTATGCATATTGAACTCAAAATTGAGTAATACCAAAGTAGGTTACCGTATACACGCCAAATTAAACTTTATAACAATGCAATAGGATTAACTGTATTTTTATTGGACAATTATGATTACGATAGACCAGTATAACCCTTATTGCGTCTTCTTAAGGTTGAAAATGTAGCATATATTTTCTTAAAACCTTATGTAATTGCAATTTTTTTCATTGCGTATACAGTAGCTGACAATGGGTGAATTGGTAGAATTAATAGAATGTCAATCAAAATGTAATGAATTGGATGCGCATGATTGTACTTCGAAACTGTGTTAAGGGTCGCATATTGCGAAAATAATTGTAATTGGTGTGTAAAATGAATTGAAGGTTTTTAACAATGACCAATGTGATGGTTTACAACTCTTAAGAATTCTTTAATACAAAGTTCCTTTAAATAGAATTACAAGAGTTTCATGAAATAGATATAGCACAAATTGATTTAAAATGATTGCTTTATCATTGATAACTACATACTGAACCCTACGAAAGAAAGTTGAATTTGCGTTGTCTCTATATACATAAAATAAGTTATATTAATTAAGATAAATCTCAACCAATAAAACCGTTACAAAAACAGTTAATTCTAAGAGCAAAGAAATAAATTATAACACAAAAACCGAAGTGTAACAATGGAATTCATAGCTAATTGGCTCTATTGGTGACTACACAATTAAACACAAATTTTGAGGTCAGGCTACAAGAACTTCAGAATTGTCTATATGAATCGCTTTTGATTTGTTTTAATTGTGACTGACTGTTGGTTGAGTCTCAAATTGCTATTTCTATAGAATTTGGCGTGATATGTATCTCAGATTTGTAATGGGAAGATGTGAAATATGAAAGCCAATGGTCTTATTGAGAACACTAAGAATTGAGCAGCGATAGAATTACGTGTAGTTGTTTCTTGGCTTATCCACAGCAAGGCTAGAGGATAGAAATATAAAAAAGAAGCAGAGTAAAAGAAGGTACGGTCAAATTTCGAGACGTAAATTGTCTTAGAAAGGGAGGAATGGAAACTTATGACCATTTCAATCCATTAGTAAAGATTTTTATTTGCCAAAGAAAAATAATTATTCATTCACATTAAGCATTATTGACAAAAGGAATGCCTACTTGCGCATTCAGACATAGTTAAAATTTAAATTATGTTCTCTAAAAATTACCTCAGCTTGTTACTCATAACACACAAAACCTGGCGTAACATTTCTGTGACGGCTCCGTATATTTATTTAGTAAGCTGGCAAACATTATTTTAATAGTTACTGGCCAGTGTTTTAGTGAGGTCATTAGCCCGGCCGCCATGTTTGCCATAGACTACGGTGTTTTACAGAGCGTGTCCATAAACAACAAAGCTTCCATTCGTTGGGCAGTTTGGCGACGCATCAGTGGCTGTTACAACGCTGCTCTATTGACATTCATCATTGTTGGTTTCAAAAACTTTTTATTAACTTGTAATTGCAGTAAATTGGATAATTTGATGTATTAGGCCTTTTTCATCATATTGGTATTACATTATGTTTCAGATTTTTCTTCAGTCGATCACAGAAATGACATTGTGAATTAACTTCTTGGTTAAATGGGCGGCCACGTCATTGCAAGAAATCTGATCCTTTTTGGTACTGAACATTAAGCTGTCAGCTTTGCTTGATAAATCCTAAGACCTTTAGGTGCACAAATCAAATTTTATAGCGTTTTAACTAAATCATCGAAAATAAGAACCTTTTAGAAAGAAAGCAAAGTTTAATAAAATAATATAATTGATATTATTAACAGAAAAAATCGTGCTACAGAAGTATCCATAAAAAAGCGTTTAAAAACAAACTACGTTGGAATAGACGAACCCATTACAATCACCCACACAGCTTGCGCTTATTATAGAGTAAATAATAAGGTACGTGGGTGAAACATATTTGCTTATCTGTTCGCGTGTAGGGCTAAATACGAACGCCTACGGGTTCGTGATGAAACGCACTGAAAAGGCGTGATCCATAGCTCACGAGGAATAGAAAGTTACACATTAATGGCACGGCTAATCCGCAAGCCATTGTTATAAATACACAACAGTGACATTCCTAACCAAAAATCAGATAAGTTACTTGTCATGACAGTCTGAAACCAGAAATTACTGAGGTTCCGTAACATAAAGACCTTAAACACGGATCGGTTAATAAAGCAAACATTTGGTTACAAACTCGCGGCGTTTCCATTCACTGCCAATTATCAGATCATCCAGCATATCGGGGACAATGTTGGATATAGTACCTATGCATAAGTTTGTATCAACAGAACAGTAGTAACAATGCAGTATGTTAAATGACAGAAAACTAAAGTAAAATAACAGTTTAATACAGAAAGTCGATCGTTACTCTACTCTTTCGCGAATAGGTACGGTTATGCCCTGTAGATTTCAAATTCTTAGAGAAAGCTCTGGTACCTCAGTTACTTAGTGATATTTTCCTTCATAGTAAAGCAAACGTTAATGAACGTAGGGAAATACTTACCATTAAAATTTCGAAGTGTCGCGAGCAAAATGAAATTACTTTTGAAATGCATTATATTCGCTACAATTTTCTTAACAAGACATCTAGTATACAGTTGGAAGTGGGTCTGTCTCGTAAACTTCGCCGGATAGCGGTCTGTGAGATTACACCGCGGTGATATCGCCTAAACGGCTGTAAAATAAACAAAGAAATAAATTGGACCCTAAGGTCTTGATAACGCGCGTCGCCGTACATTACGAATGCACTAGATATTGATACAGGAAATGGGTAACCGTTGTTGACTGTTATATTGGTATCTTTATTTATTTTGTTGCCATAAATTAATTCTTATTTGTAAAGTATATCTTATTTTAAACGAACTAGCTGATGTTATATCGACATATATTGAAGAATATCGGGTTAATGTATTTCTAATAATATAAAATTTACTGAATGCACGCCTCTTGCAATAGGTCTCTATGAAAATCCTGGAGAGAGGTCTATGCACATTAAGCAGTGAATTTAATGTATATGTAGTGATGATCAATATTCAAATAAATAACATTTATGAGAGTATTAAAGCTAAAACCATCTAAATCAGCCAGCATATTTCATTATGCACAGATCAGGTTGGACCTACTTCAAGCAACTGTACGCAAAAGGTATGTAGGATAAAGCAGTACTTTAGAGCAAAAACTAAATTACACCTCGAATGTAGCAATTATTGTATTCAGATGAATGTAGCAATATTACGAGGAAACGAGGGCAAAAGAAGAGTGTATGTCAAGGAATATGATGCTGATATTAGAAACGTAGAATTTTAATATTCGCAATCAGAATTCCATGTGAATGTTTAGATCCATATAAGGGCAGGTGATGTAAATAAGAGATTCGCTATAAACGAGTTTAGAAAAACGCAGCGAGCGCCAGCCACGTTGCGTATGTAACTAGATATGTTATGAAACATCGACGCCGCATTCCTGCATCAGAGATTAGGATTTTTGCAATACTTTTGGAATTTCTTGTTATTCGGTACGACCTTGGCGACTTTACTTGACTTTCCCTTTGGATGGAGACATTAGTTTGAGCTTTTGGTGTGGATAAACTAGTATGTCTGGTATCGTTAAAGGATTTGCACTGCCTCGGCAGCGTAGTTGTACTACGGTATGATTACAAAACTGAGGTCTCGGGTTCCAATCCCGGGTCGGGCAAAGTGATATTGGGTTTTTCTATACATTATTAGCCCGGAGTCAGGAATTTGCGCCCGATATGGCTATAGGCTCGCCCCCTATCACATCATGGTACGGAAAATACAAGGCGAAATGTGGGTGTCCTGGTTGCGTCTCTGGCTATCCCTTCGGGGATAAAGGCATGAGTTTATGTATGTATGTATGTCTACTTCAGAAACGCCTACTCCTGCGGTTGACCGCTCTCACATCAGTTTATCGGAAATCACAAAAGTGTTAACCTATGACACCACAATACAAATTAATTCAATTACACAATAACGTATGCGATAGAGTTATTAATTACGAAATCCGCGGAATATATTAAGCATTAAACACACTAATTATGCATATTAGACGATTATTATAATGAGCGCCGTATGATTTATAACGGCAGACTGCGTTTCGTAAAGCGGTGACATTTTTGATTATGTCGCGACATTCGGCAATGCATTACAAATATTTTGGTTACTTAACTTTTGTAAGCTATCATTTTAACAAAAATACAGTTAGCCGGGCTGAGAATCACGCAAAAAGTTTCATGAAACTAGTTTTCTTCGACATAGTGCTTGAACTCAAATAGCCTGGACTTAATTTAGAGCCCGAATTATTGAAGGAGAGATCTAATCTTGGAACGATGTAGGTTGCAGTTCAAGTCTAGACTTATACAAATAGGCATAGTGAAGAAATCACACACAAGCTATTTACTTCCATGGGCATTGAACCAAACACTTATTTTCCGCTAGTTTCCCTACCGATGAAGCAATACTTAAATAAAGATAATACCGTTTTCTACACGCTTCATGTCTAATCAAACGATCTACAATGTCGCAATTTTGACATTTTGCAAAATTAACAATTTGCCGCGTCACCGCCCGCTAGTAAATGCGAATTTAATGGAAGCTTCTCGATTGCTAATTTTCAATGACTGTGCATTCAGGTCAGCCGTGTGTTGTTACCTCTTCGTTTTGATTTATTGTTTGTATTATTTATTTTGTACTTGGAATCATAAGATTTTGAAGGAATTCGTGTAGACGTGTACGAATGTAACGTATTCATGCATAATATCACGATTGTAATCTAATAAGGGTTGATACAGACTACGGTTTTTCATTTGATTCGTTGCTGGCGGATTACTTGGGCTTTAATCACCTCGATCCAATCCGTCATGCATACTCATCTATGGTTTCTCGTGACCTGTTCCTTGTTTAGAAGACAACATTAAATATTTCTCTATGTTATGACGCCTATCGCCCGACACTGTTCTTCTAAAAACTCATATACACTGGAGTACTAAATCTGGAAATCCAACCTAAAACTTCACAATATGCAGCCCTAGACCAACAAGTCAACAAAGAAATTACGGAAGTTGTGATAGACTTCATCATCAGCGATTGACATCTACATATTATGTGACATGACTAAGAAGGTTGATGTTAGTTTTGTAATAGGCAACCTGGGTATACTCACTGTGAAGGGTTGTAAAGTGGTGTACGGCCTACATAGTGCATTAAGGCGCAGTAGATCAGGTCAGATTGCAGATCGTGGCATACTTCTGAAGCTGATGTAATTGTGTACTTGCACTCGCTTTGCTGTTGTGACATAACACGTGTTGTGGGGCATGAGTGATGAGCGAAGAATTTATTTTGCCTTACATAAAGATGGATAAATGACTTCGTAAGACCGTTGATAGTCCATAGATTCTCATGATGCCGATAATTAGGTTCCTTTTTATAGGAGCTCAAATATTTAAAAGAGGCCTGTGTACGACAGAGGACGGTTTGTGACTGAGGTCAAGGATGATAAGCATAAAAAATAACAGATTTTTTTTTTTATTTCCTTTACAGGTAGACGAGCTAACGGCCCACCTGATGGTAAGCGGCTACCGCTGCCCAGAGAACTTCGCAGTGCCAGCGGTCCAGCACAACAAAGTCGCTGCCTACCTTAAGGAGAGTACTCTCTTTAAGCCTCGAAATAAGAAAATAACTGGAAACTAGTAAATAAAGCCTAATATTACTTCAAATTAGTATGCAATTTAGCACAGTCGGCAACGCTTTTATTGTAGTGTTGTTATAACTTATGACAGCCTCTGTGGCGCAGTTGGTTGAACGCCGTCTGTGAAACGTGAGGCCTTGGGTTCGATTCCCGCATCGAGACAAATGTATGTGTGAACCACAAGTATTTGTTTCGGGTCTGGGTGTTTGTGAGACCGAAATCTTAGTGTTGGGTCAGGACTATGTATGTGTATGGACTATGGACAGTTTGGTGTATTTATTTATTAACTTTAATTATTTTTCTATTTAAAAATGGTTTCACATGCAAATTAACGTAGGTTCCCAACAAACTTTACTTTAAGTTTTGTTCTCCTAAAAACCGCAACAGTTCCTATGCGTGATACACAGATCAATAAAGTGTTATCTTTAAGATGCATATCTGTTTGCGTAATACATCTGATACGCAATCTTATATCATGTTTATCTACAGTTTTCTCCCACTTTTATATAACATCGCAGTGAGATAAACATGATCAATCCTTAACGACATTGCACTAGTGAGCTATCAATATTATTATACTTATCTCTTTTTATTTCACACTTATAACGCATGCACAATAGGACTAACGACGCTCACAAAACTTTCTCATGTATTTTTCCAATTCCAAATTACAACACTGCATCGCACTATACTGTGCTGGTCACCACGAAACATTCAGTTTCAAGTCTTTTAATGCTCAGTAATTCCATTTTCTTCTATAAAATTCCATCAATATCAATTCACTCTATCCCGAGAGAGAGATGAAGCCCACTGCCGAACATAAGCCTTTAAAGAATTTCTATAGCGACCTGTTAGATGTCTCAAATGAATCAGTCTTAAGAATGAGAAATATCCGCTATCTCTCGCATTCCGAACCACACAACATCGGCCGCAATACGAGTACGCGAGCAAAATGTGTTAACTGCCTTTTGTATGGCTTTATTGTATCAATTAAACATATTGCCGTTACTAACATGTCGAAATAGTACTGTCATAAATAATATCAGTAATTGAACTGACCTTTTGGACATATCTCTGCGATTCAAAGGGTTTAGTTCATCACGCTGGCCTAGTATGCACTAGACTTCAACTTGTCCTAATTTTACACTTATGTGGAGATGACGATACATTTTGAAGTATGTTTCTGAATAATCTAAACTATCATCCTGACTGCATGATTGGTTAAGCCGGCTGTGCTAAGAGAGCTCATAGGATCGATCTCGCACCGAAATAAATGTGTGCGTTATCGTAGTTTCAGATGCACAAAAGACTGTGGGCGTATATTTCTGTGGAGTCAGGTCAGTGTGTGTGACTATTCGAAGTATTTTATTGATTTAATATCTGACTTGAATTTGAATCACTAGTAAAATACTTGAGGGCAATAACGTTTTGCAAATGAAAATCCATGATGTGCATTACACGTTTTCCTCGATTTGCAAATCTGAGGACCTCACAGATTTTGTTTACATTAGTCGAATGATTCAACAAATATTAGATCGTATAACCTTTAATGCGTAGTTCTATTTCCCACGCGACTGTAGCTAAAATTCAAATTATGTTTTTGCGACGTTGGGCAAACACCTGGAGACGTTACCAAAGCTTGTGACCTGTGACATTACATTACGCCTCATTAGTCGATGCTTTGTGGCGTAACTGCGGTACTGCCGGGTTATGAGGTATATTGTATCCGTAGCTAGTTTTTTAGGAAGGAAGATTAAACTAAGAGTATGATGGTCAGCTTCGCGCTTGGTCATAACCAGGAGCAAAAGGATTTAAATTCTAGCGAACCTTCTTAGGTGAAGAACTGCATGGCACAATGTACATAAACATAAATCAATAGATATTCAGTCTCAAAATGTCCTGTGATTTCAATAACTGCAATGTTAAGGACATAACATAAGAGGTAAGCCATATAGCAAGCGTAACTTCAGAGTATTAACGCTAAAGATCGATAAAAATCCTGCTGTATTCAAATTTCTTTTAGTAAATAATGAAATAGATTCTACAGTCCACCATGTGCTCCTGGCTCCTGAGCCCACACTAATAAACAAGTCGTTTACGTGTTTATCAGAAACTACTAGTGAATTTTTGGTCTTATCTTTCAGGCGCGAAACAAATATAGGCTGCTCAAACATTTGTCTTGGTCTGGCGATCTAACCTACAGCCACTCGTTTCAAAGTCAGATTTTAATCAATTGCGTCTCAGAGGCGGTCGTTGTTTAATTATGAATAGATTTTTCCACACTAACGCACAAAAAATAAAACTTTTTGTGGCCCTATCGCCTTAATTAGTATTGACTAACTGAACTCTAAACGAGGCATTTCAAAGGCGCCATTTCCTAACACAAATCTGCCCGAGTTTACGACATTTCGTTTTTATTGGTTATTGTATTTTTATAACACGCAAAAAGCGGACGTTTAACTTCTATGAAAACGATATCGCATTCAAACATTTGATGAAAAATTTCTAGTATTTCGTTTGTAATAAATATCTAGAAAAGTATTCGATTGTCATTCCATTGTATTGAGTGATTGTGTTGATACAGATGATTTCCAACATCAACATTTTATGCTTTGTTAATTTTATTTTGATAAATTCAGTTTTTCAAATACGCTAACTATTGTGAAATGTATTTCGAATTGTCAAACTGACTTAAATACCTTAGATACAGATCTGATCATATA
Source organism: Deilephila elpenor (assembly GCA_949752805.1). Classification (NCBI taxonomy): domain Eukaryota; kingdom Metazoa; phylum Arthropoda; class Insecta; order Lepidoptera; family Sphingidae; genus Deilephila; species Deilephila elpenor. Next base: position 904,633 of record OX457116.1, read on the forward strand.
GTATACTGTCAACCTAAACAATCACGTATTATATTTATCACTAAAATAATACACATAAAAATGTCGGCGGCCTCGGTGGTGTATCAAATTCTTGTCACAGACGCTGGGCAGGGCGGCAAGCGTGACCGCGACAATGCTGCGCACTTCTGCCCGTTTGTGCTCTCGGCGCGCCGCGCCGCTCCCGAGCTGGCCAATCACAGTGCGCGCTGACATCAACCGGCCAGGTGACGTCAACATTTTATATTCATAAATAATATGTTTATTTTCGATTACAATAGATCTACTGCAGTTATGCAAATGAGTGTGTACTTAATTAAAAATTGTATTCTTAGGTAATTTTAATTAACAACTGTTATCAGTTACGTATGTTTCTCACACTTTTTTTGCTTTGACTATATTGTTGAGCTGGTCTTTAGTGTGCGATAAGTGGCAAAGGTCGTTAAAAATATTTCGTCGAGTTTTAGTACCAATACGCATAAATTGCTTTGTATAGTTTATTTTCTATTGCGTTTGTTAGCATACTGTCGCAAGATACCGCAAAAATATATATAAATTCCTTTTTTTTAATGCCGGTGCATTAATACTACCCGTCGTATGATTTACAAAAGGTGGGGGATCAGTAATATAAAGCGTTGTCTCAGTGGTCTCGACTCACTTTCCGAGCGATAAACACAGTGGACGGACCTAACTCTCGCCAGGTACCAACATAAGTTTGAGATAAGTATTCCAATATATTATTAATTGTGTAATGTGATATTATGTGTTGTAATGAAATCCCTTAGTGTATTACTGTAAATTAAAATTATTAAAACATGTTCCTGCCTTTTATTTTTATTCCACATATTTATATTTATATTTATATAGATATTCGAATATAGATAGCTAGATGCGAATATAAATGTAAAATAAAACGAAATATCATAACTATTAAGATAATAATAATAGAAGAATAATAATTGTTGAAATTATACATATTTTTATAAAACTATTCTTACATACTATATTTTGTAAGTAACAAATTTCTAACACGTTCGTCGTGTGTCACGTTACAAAGAACGCCATGTCAGACACTATATTGTATCAGAAATGATTATTCGTGGAATATGGAAACGAATTCCAATTTCCGGTACGAATTGACAAGCTAAATTGGTTGGGTCGTCGCTGAAACTTGGTAAATGTTTTTATTTTGGCTTACTTAAATAAATTACATCATGAGATATACGATACTCTAATGGTTTTATTCAATGTCTAATATTGATACGTGAAATGTATTGTTGTACACTCGTAGTAATAGCTTTGTTGAAAGGTTACAAAATCGATTACCGCGAATCAATTGAACTGCACTCAACAATATAACTGGCAGTTATATTGTTAAAATTCAACAGTTAATTGATATTTTAATAGAATTCCAATATAGATACGATACAATTAGAGGAAACGTGACCCGCCGGTTGTTTTACGAGCAACCGTTCTGCATACGATCACGAACTGTATGGAAATTATTTGAACTCAGCCATAATTATAGCAATACTATTTTATTTTTAATTCTGAGATACTTTAATTTTTCGCAATTTCGAAGAAAAAAAAAAACAAAAATTCTCTACATACATACAATCACGCCTTTATCCTCGAAGGGGTAGGCAGAAGCGCCACCAGGACACCCACATTTCGCCTTGTATGTTCCGTCCCACGATGTGTTAGGGGGCGAGCCTATCGCCATATCGGTCATCGGGCACAAATTCCTGACTCCGGGCTGATAATGAATAGAAAAATCCAATTTCAATTTGCCCGACCCGGGACTCGAACCCGAGACCTCAGCTTTTTAATCATACTGTAGTACAACTGCGCCACCGACGCAGTTAGTTGTTTGCATGTAAAATATATTGTGATATGTTTTCATTATTTATCTAAGAATGTGAGGTTTTTGTCCGAGTTATATGGTTGTGTGTAAAATATGTCACAGAGAAGAATTCTTTAATATTTATTTAAGAATATGAGATTTCTGCTGTAGTTGTATACTAGTAAGATTTTAATGAAATGTCCTTTAATCAACCACCAGCCATTTCTTTAGAATTTTCGCTTGTTCATTAACCGGATGGTAGTGCAGCTCTAATTAGCTTACTTGTTTGTTTTTTCTATACTAATGAGAACAAATTGCATATTTCATAGTTATAAAAACTGTCACTGATGCTGACGTCGCAAGCAGAAATTGTTGGAAAGGTTACATGCTTAACTAAGTTAAATAATACTTAAATTCTATTACAGCGGACTTCTTAACAGTACAGAAAACTTTTAAAGATCTCTTTGGAATGCAGGTGAATGAGAGCCGAGAGGTGTGCTTAGGAATACGAAGCCTACTTTTAGCGTCAAATACAGTATAATATTTTGTAAATACTTGCGATTTTTTCCTTTGATATACTTGTCGATAATTCTGTTAATTCAAAACAAGACGGAACTCAAAATAACTTCTTGTGTTCAAAATATCCTTTGCTAGTTTGTCAGTGTAAAAATATACAGCCAATTATCTCGGTAGCCGAGGAGTTGTTCAAACACCGCGGTTTGTTGTACTAGCCTGAATTGGCGGGGTCGACGTACCTGAAACAAAGATAACGTTCATTACTTTATAAAGAAAGTAAATTGGAGCTGTGGAGTTTAGTATCTTTAGAACAAATTAATAACAGATGCAGCGAATGTCAAATGTTCTTCGCTAATTCGGGAAATGCAGTGAGATTTAATAAGGTACTATACTTAATGTCTCTTTCTATTTATATCAATGAATTCACGCCTGCATCTCTAAATGAATTGGCAAATCTAAGAGTATCCTATCGTCCTGTTCTGTCGTCAGGTTCAATTTTTTAAGAACAAAAAACTTCCATTGCATCAATCATATTTCCATCAGAATTCAAATCCTCGGAATACCAGAGACATATCAAACAGTACCAAATACACTTTAGATATACCTAAATGTTAAGTTAAATTATTACAATTATGAAATAAACGGTGGTTTCTATGAAATTACCGGTTTGGTGTAATTTCAAGTGCCTTATTCGGCTGTGTGGCTATTAAAGCAAGCTACGCTAATGCTACTTAATGACTTTACTTACTGACGGCGGGTTCTTTAGACAATTCTAAAAGGTTTGACGTATTTTAGTCAATTCTTGCAATAGGAAGAAATGTTACTGTTATGCACGACTGAATATACATATGTATGTACATATAGGCTGAGCCAGAAATGCGATACATTCGCCTGGGTCAGTATGACAGGTTTTACCCTATTTATATGCTGTCGCTATCCTATTAGATTTGGGTGTACGATCTCATACACCACACAAAACGCAACAGCAATAGATAAAACTTCGTCACTTTTCCCTGAGAATGTTTTGGGTGCATCAAATAATTATTATCTTTATTGCATGGGTTTGTCAAACACCTCGACGATGGTAAATGATATTACCGCCACAACATTAACAAATACAACACTTGAGCCGTAGTTCGTGCCTCTTAAAATGGAAGCGGAAGAAAAAATAAATAAGGAAGGAAGTGGTGGAGAGGTGGGTTCTTGGTTTCCAACTCCTGCTATAAATTTAACTTTAGGATTTATTTCGTTGCGGGTTAAAGACAAGTTAGACATTCCCGGAAACTCGCTGAGCTTCAATGCTCAGTGTTATTAAACTGCGGTCTGTTGATCCTGGCTTACAGGATTTGCAGTGGCGGGTGTGAGGGCGGGACAGTCTCCAAAAGCAAGAGGTATTGGGCTTCCAGCAATCTCACCGAACGAAACACGATAGCAAAGCCTTAACGTCAGTTTTTAAAACGAGTAAAGCCGCAAAACATAGCTGATCTAAAGCCTGGTTGTTCACATTGACATTAATACGTTCGCTTTACTTTTTATAGACCAATTAACTGGCATGAACGTGAACGCGTCACAGATTAACACGTACATTATTACACATATCTCCTACATCTTGTTAATTTCGTATTCATGGCTACTTGTTAGTTATTTATACCCAAATTACTGACCGAGAACAAGCTGTAACTGGAATTGTAAGGAGTCGGAATATTTAGATCTCAAAGCCTTAGTATGTCGACCTAGATTGCCCTTATCTATGGAAGAAAGGATTAAATAGATACCTTAAAAATTCTGATACTAATTTGTCTATAAGCCATAACTTTTCTTTTTCGTTATAATGCCAGGAACAAACATTTTTTTCGTAATAACATTATATTAGATTATCTATAATAATCCCTTGTAGCGTCCTCTTTCCCTCTCAATTCTCAGAGGTAAATAAATTTAGAAACTGTCACTGTGTTTTGATCTAGTGAAATATTTTAACATCAATAAGATTTGCTATCTAAGAGAATACAAACAATATAACATTCCACGAACTGCATTTTATAAACCTATTGTCGATATGAATGCAAAGATGAGCACACATTAAAATATCGCATGCAAATATCTATCGCATGAAAAATATCGTTTTAATATGACATGAATGCACACAAAATATCGCATTGAAAAATCGTTTTATGTTATGATAGCTGTTTTCTAGTTACTATCGACAAATCGAACAGTCTTTATTATCCTGGGTCGGAAATTAAACTGCATTGCGTCTAGCACGATGTGCAATCCCGTCTAGACAGAGTATTGATTCGCGACTCACGTTATAGTCACATCGAAACAAGCAGACAGTTCGATTCGATTTCTGATAGAAAGTGATATCAAACAACCAAAGTACCTGTATATGTTTTACTATCATTATAGCCTGAAGAATAATTTAAAAAAAGGAATGGAGGCCAGTACTGGACATCCGGCAATAGAAGTCATTACTTAAGTATATCGATAGTTTGTTTACAATTTCTTGATTTCTTTGTATTGCTAATTTAAGGCTAGAGAATTGCTCGTAAAAGGATTGATGGCTAATACTGGGCATTTTACAATATCAGTCATAACTTGTTTGTCATCAGTTCCCTTGCTATACATAAGCGATGCTAAGATTTATTACAATATGCGCCGTACCTAACCTTAAGAAATGCGATCACGTGCGCTCTACATACTATTGTTGCTCTCGCGGTCCATTGTGTGTAATTGTTTACATACACTATTTGTTTTTATTTATCGCTTGTCTCTATCACTTGCAAATATAGTGTTACGAGACATGCCTGTGTTATTTTGTTTGTCTCATATGTGGAAGCTTGTAATTAGCAGCTTAAGCAACTAAAATAGTTATATTTTTGAATATACGTCTGTAAGCTTTCTTAAAATAAATTGATAACATAATTAATACATTAATTAATAATAATAAATCGTATTTGTTATTACGCAGTCTGGTTTTTGTAAGACTTAGGGTCCTTGCTTATTAAAACGTAGGATATCACCGTACTATGCACGAATCAGGGAAAGAAAATGATGGAGCGTCAACGGCCAGTGACGGTGTGGGCCTAAGTTGATTTCTATAGGATTTTTGCTTAATACGTTCATAGCACTGTTATGGTACATTACGTTGTAGTAGGCGATATCCTCAATGTGAAGAATATTTGTCATAAACATCAGCTGATGATGACAATATGTAGCCTCACTTATTGATAAAAGTCAAGAGTTCACTTGGTCAAATGATCTCCTTTTTGGAAACCAAATTTATTACTTAAGAGGCATGATCTAAAATATATTTAAATGAAGTTGTAACATTACCAGATACACTCATTTAAAGCTATAAAATATCTTGCAATCAAATATCATTTCCAGTAAAATATGAATAAAGTAATTTAAAATTTTACATCACTATATAAAACACCACACTTATGAAACGTCAAATATATTTTAATATTATTCCTTCCTCATTTTTTGCACAACATTAATTTATTGATGTAATTTCCTGGCCCTTTAATTACAAATTTTATGCAGTCTTGTATAAATTTCATCTTTACGCAAGAATACGTTTACGAAATTGGTGTTATGCGATTATAAACGGCAAACGTATCAAATTAAGTAATGAATTTTGGAAAAAATTACACACTGAAAAATATATTAAAAATGACGTAATGAACTTTATCCAAGAACAGCTGAACGCTGCAGAATTGACAAAACATTTGTCTTACAATAAATGGAGGTAAAACTTACAATGTTTCGTCGAGATACACTAGGAAACAGAATTTAAATATAAGGAGCATATCCACGGTACAACCAAGTTAGTTATGGTACAGAAATATTACACATACATTTTAAATAATAAGATTTTTATGGTACAGAAAAAACCCTTTTTATTTCACACAATGTGTTGGGAATATCTCATTAACTTAAAGATAACTGTTGATCCAAATTCCTGATCTTATCAAAAACTTGGGTGGTTTCAAAAATCATTTATATTTTAATTCCCGAATATACCGTAAATAATTCACAAGTACATAAATTCGCTCAAATTTATTTCGCATTTTCGGGCATGTTTAACGGACTTATAAAATTTACGCAAATTGTGCAACACATGGCTCCGGATTATAATAAAAATACGGGACGCGCGGCTGAATTTATGTAGCGGTATAATTTCATGGTTCCGTAGGGCCGTCATCCATTTAATAAAAGGTAAATAGTAATATGTACTATATAACAGGAAGTCGCTGGATGCAGGCCGCTTCCAACAGGTCTATGTGGACTTCCTGTGACTGAAGAAGGAGAGAGAGAAAAATATGTCTGCCAATCCGTAGTAGCTTTATATAGTGGAGTAAAACCAAAAATCCTTACTATATGCAGAGCATACCCATGCTCAGCAGTGGGACATGCATGGGCAAAAAAAATAATTAAAATGTTTTGGCGTACCAGCGTGGTGGACTATATTATGGCCTAACCCATCTTAATCGTATTCCCGATTATAGAGACCTGTGCCCAGCAGTAGGACGTATATGGGCTGATACAGTACAGTATCTTTTCGATTAAGTTTGTGCATGTAGTGTAGGTATTCTATGTCGAGCAGTAAATTTTTATTACAATTATAATTAACATATATTAGCTATAAAAAAGAAGCACCTAAAAATGCAATAAATTAATATAAAACTAAATTGCCTCCTCTGTGCATTCAAATATTCTTAAAATACAAAGAACCCAAACATTCAACACTTAATATTCAGTAAATGACAAATAAAATTACATTTTAATTTTATATTCGTTAAATATTTTGCTTAAAACGCGACACCGCGTATCGGATGTGGTAATGTTACGATAGCATCAGCTGATATCTGTCAACTTTCTATGTACTTTCTATCTGGTCGATACGACGCGAACACGTGCTCGCGATATGCATAACGCGGATAATTTTAAGTGTAAACGTATATGTATTATATTGAATGTACAATATGTTAGTTTGGAGCTAGGATTATATGACTGCTGCTATTATTTTTATTAAATATTTTTAGAGCTATTATAGGAATGCTGCGTTCATTTTTATTCCATATTTTTGTAGAATACATTGTTAGATATTTTTTGTCGCGTTTTACATATTTTTTTTTAATTAATGCAAAAAAATATGCAAATGATGAGTAATAAGAAGTAATCAAAAGATTCCAGGGATTCTAAGGAATAAGAGGAACTAATCCCTATTTTGATCCCCAAAATGATGATCGATTTAACGCATTATTGCATAGCAAAATGAACCAAGAACTAAAGAACTAATAACTGTATTTCTTTCCCTAAAATAATTATCGATATGCATTCGCATTATTACACACGGATTATGTAAACAATATAAATATTGTGTAATTATTATTTAGGCAAACTATAGTCAAGATAATTCGACAATTAAAAACCAATTAAGTGTTAAATACAAGTTCACACAAGCAGTTCCCATTCAATAAGTTAATTAGTTTCATTAGAAGGCGCAATATGCAAAAATATGACAGAATAAAACACATTGCAGTCCCAGGTTACTGATAAAAGATTTTTCAAAGCGGAAACACATTGATAATTGCCCGACCGGGAGAACTTGGGACCTCTTAGTTCAGTTTTTATGCTGCTAATAAAGCAATGAGGCGATCATTACTTGAGTAAACCGCCCCCGAAGATTTGGACACTCATCATATAAGAAACAAGTGTTATGAGAAATGGAGACTATGTTTATGACAGTCGGTGGTAATTATTATTTTATTTTATATTTTTAACCGACTTCAAAAAGGAGGGGGTTCTCAATTCGTCGGAATCTTTTTTTAATGTATGTTCATCGATTACTCGAAGACGCCTAAACCGACTTGGACGTTTTTTTTGTTACACTGAGCTTCTAAGGTGTTCTATAAAAAAATTGGTCAAGATCCGGTGAATATCTTCGGACCTGGAGAGTAAAACTCCTCAAAATTGAGAAGGATTAAGAGTTATTACAATATTAAGACGTTATGGATTAGTCAACAAAAAAATCTACATAGTATTTCCTTAAAACCTCATACACGTGAGGTGTGAACGCACCTTAATCTGGAAGCCGTACCGCCAAGGTCGGGCGATATGAACGCTCTTACGTACAAAGCGCTTAGGTAACTGTATTATAAAAACGTAAACGCTTGTGGAAACTGGAGCGACACGAATTTACTACAAAACTACTTTAGTTATAGCGGTAGTGTTCTCAGTGAAAATGAATTGTTATAATAAAAAAAAAAAATAGTTTGGATACGTGTTTTTAAACCCTGACTTGAATAAACAGTATACAGCATATCATAATTATTAACTACAATACATTATTGATTTTTATGCGATTAGAAAAGTCAGATGTCTATGTCCTGGACTCGAACCTCTTATAATTTGCTCAATACCAATTAACCGCATTGATTAACTAAATGGCAAAATAATAAATGTCATGAATATTATAATTACCTACATAAACATCTACGGAAGTCGAAATCAAACGCTAAGTCTATTAATGTCTTTTCACGCTTCCTTTGACACAAGTATTTTGCATCCCTCTAAATTACTACAAAACTAACTAAACTTCAGTCCATTCAATAACATTACAATAAAGCTTTTACTGCTTACTGCTGCGTCGAGAGTCCTCGCCTAATACGAATGTGGGTTGCAATCTCGACGCTTTCCTTACCCTTATACGCTGTTTATCGCCTATGCTAGTTTTTCCATGTGTTTTGCGTGATTTTTAAGGTTTAGTTTAATTTCTTTTTAGTGATTTAATTTTTATAGGCGACAGACTATATTGGAATGAAAATAAGTGAACTGTGGTTGGCACTAGTACGACGCTATCTACTCCTTCTTAGACAAAGGCGTGAATGTATGTATATATTTCCTAGGAGCAACCTTAGCTTTTCAAATTTCAGAGATGGTTTTAAGAAACGTAAGAATCTTAAAGTTAAGGTGTTTTAACCTAAAGCCCTCCAGAAATAATGTGGAATTTAATTATTGCAAAGTTAAACAATGAAGAGAAACGTGGTAAGGAAATCTGCATGTCTGAGAGGTTCCTCAAGAATTTCAGGGGTTGTGAGGTGTATTAACCTATGTTGGTTTACACAACTGATTGAGGTTGGAATCACTTTAAAGATTTTAAATAAAACTAGACTTATGACAAGATAAAAAACAAACCTATAAAAATCACCCCAACAGAAAAAAATAATTCAACTACGAAAACATGAAGCTGTATCAACAAACAAAAATCTAGAATATAAACGGCCGAACTCCCGAGCACATCCTGAAGTATTGGCTATTTCGGTCGACGGCGTCCATTAAAGTATCGAATTTATTGCCGGTGTAACTAGCTAACGAATTTACCAGACGCAAACATTCAAGGGCGGTGCACTGATACGGGAAATGTAAAGGTTCCCGTCCATTAACCCACCTGGAATACCTGGAGATTTGACAGTTGTTTCCAGCAGTTATGAAAAGACCAGTAGTTAGAAGCACGCAAGCAGACAGTAGTCGCTACACTTTTGAAATCATTTTTAAAGTTCGATTCGACTAAAACTGCAATTTGTAACTTCAGACAGACGCTGTATTTACCGCTGCCTTGGAATAATGATTATTTTGTCACAGCGTCACTACGCTGTGCATTCCGATATGTTAATTCTGGGAAAAATGGAATTTGAATTGCTAGACACAATTACCTCACGCACACTGACAGACTTAAGAATGCTACATACGTGCGTAAGTATGCTGTATAATATATTGTTACCATTTACTATCCAAGGTTATCCAGTCATTCTACATAAAAGTAGCCCATCAAAAGAGTAAGGCTATGCTATGATGCTCAACCCGTTCAATGGACTTCCAGCTTACAGTTGAAACCGGTTGAAAGGGGAGGGATGTGAGGTTATTGGCAAGCACTCTCTGGCGCCGGCGTCTGGTGAAATATTTGCTTATCGCAGGGGTTCGAGATTGCTCGCGTCTTGCGCACAAGTGTTCCGACGTTATGTAGAATCATTTGTGGCCAGGGACTTGTGGGGAGTGATTCAATTCACTCGCAGCACGAGTTGCCTATGTAATAAAACTTAAAAGTAACAATCTATAGATGAATATATCATACATAGAAAAATCTGTATACGGATAGATTAATTTCATACATTTTCCTTCCTTAGCCAGCTGATTTAAGAGCAAATACGCTCGTTCGACACAATTATGCAAAATGAACCGTCATATACACATGCATAAGCCCAAAATTAAGCTTGCACGTCACATCGAGTATGGCGGTCGCAATTCGGACGGATACAAATACCTTCTTAACTCATTTGTATCGTTTAGCTCAACTATGTAACTAACACTAATATAGACCTAAATACCTTACAAATATTTATTCCACCAAATACCACAACAAACCACCATACAACCCAAAGAACCCATTGACGTCCAAACCATTAAACACTTAGCACCTTATTCACAAAACTAGGTCTTACAATGAGGTCGTGAATACCGGAAGCCGTACCTTTACAATTTAAAAACGTACATACGTAGGCGTGTCTGAAAACGGTAACATTAGCACTCTTTCTGCCCACCCTTTTGTGTGTAGCGCGATAGTGAGTGGAAAGGTTCTAAACGCGTTAATGGTGTAACTGTTCTCTATGGATTCATTCATCGAAGTATGGAGGTAGGTGGGAACTGGGAAGAAAGGTTGTGTCTTTGTTAATTAGTTTAAGCGATTACACAAGCTTCCATACCCGAAGGGGAAGGCAGAACTGACGGTGGTATCAATAGATCGATGACCTTATTGCCGTCTCAGTGTGATAGAAGGCACAATCCTATTGCCACGTAATATATTAATTCCAGATCACGGATACGTATAAAACTTATCAAAATTTTAAACCGTAAAACTTAGATTGGAATGTCCTGCTTGGGTTTCGAATATGGAACCTCATGATAGACAGCTTATAATTGTTGCCTATTGATATGAACCGAGCTAAGATTTTTATATTCATGAAACATCTAACTGCTGAACAAAAGTCTGATTCTATATTTATATAGATAGAATCATCCAAACATTTGTCTCTATCCGAACTAAAACCTTTGCCCCAAGTTTTCTCGTCTAATCCTTTACGTTGTCAATTCCTATATTAGATACTCCTTAGTAAGACGTATTTCTTAGTACATTAGTTGATTGAGACTAATAACCATCATCAGTGATCTCAGGGCTTCTGACAGGGTGCATGTTTACTTCGAACCCCATACCTCAACGTCGAGACCCGACACCTAGGCGTCAATCCAACTCATTATTGAGCAATCCATTTTGAAGTCTAAGTCTTTGTTCCTGTATTAGGGTAAATAATGAGGATACAAATGAAGAATAATGATTTTGAAGAATAATGGTTTCGTTCAATAACATTGGATCAATATATTGTGAGTTTCATGCGAATATAATTTCACCAATAAATTAATTTAGGTCGTAATACTTGATTTCAAAAATCAGACGTGAAAGGTATTTGCTACGATATTCCACTTGGATAGTTCAACAGTCTACAGTTAAAAAGTCATCATAATTCCCCAATCTATTTCTTGGTCGTTTCTCTTCCTAATCCTATCCTAGACCGGAAATGATTTAAGATACCTCAGGAATTGAGAATATTCAAAATTAATTATATTTTTTCATTAGATGAACTAACAACACAGTTGGATGCCAATAAAAGAGCACAAAAATGAAACAGATTAATTCCGCGAATATCTCTCATTGAATTATTAAAGTTGTCATAGAGATATATGAAGCCAAAAAACATATTAATAACGAAAGTGGAGCGCAGACAATTAGAGCAACGAAGCACTCGGATAAATCAATAAATCTTCATTAATCGGGAGCGGTATTGGCCCTGATTGCGCGTTTATCATAGTATACTGAACCGACTTTACGCAAATCTCTATATCTGGATTATATGTAGGTTGTGTATGCTATAGTTGATTAGGATTAGCTATTTCAATCTCGGTCTTTATAATGAATATTTCGGGCCAATTATCATCATTTTCGGCAACAAGAACTCTATTGTTAAACATACGCTTTCTACAAGAATCTCCATACCGATATACCAAGATCCTGCAATAATTATTATGTTGTCAGTTAATCTTGCGAGTGGAATTCTTGACTATTTACATATTTTTATTCTAAATACAACCAGTCACACACAGTCCTGACCCCACACTAAGATCGAGTCTTGTGTCGTGGGTATCAGAAACTACGAGAGACTTGTCGGTCTCACAACACCCAGACCCGAAACAAATACCTGCAGTTCAAGCAAACATTTGTCTCGGTGCGTCGTTTCACAGCCAGCGTCAATATAGAAATTAGATTCATATCCGTAATAGAAATGTATGTTTAATTCATCGCTACATCTGAAAGGCGGTAATTAATGTGGTGTAAAGTCAATAAATATGAGATGAAAGGTGCAATTGTTATGTCAGCGGGCTTGACATTTCCTAGCTTTCAGCCGTTTCCTTCTATTGAAAATTGAGCGGCATTAGTTATCAGAAGAGTGATTAGAAAACGGTATCAATGATAGAAAGCAGATATTAATTTCATACTGTTAGTTTCCTGTTCATTAATACAACAATCATGCAACTAGTACCAACCCCAAAGTGAGTCATGTGGTATGGTATTAGAAACTATAAAGGAGTTTGCGGTCAAAGTATTTTTTTTTTCATTCCAATCCAACTCAAGGCATTCGATCACGAAAATGTTTTCTTTTAGCTGACCTGCGAATCCCTACCGTTTATTTGTTCTAATATGAAATTTTATATTTTGTTATTTTTCTATAAGTTCCACTGGCTTGTCGGATCAAAGTAAATAAATATACCCAAACGGCTTGCAAATAGTTTGATGTCAATAGTTTGAACCCACAGCATGATTAAAGTCTCTTGATGTGGGTATAAGAAAGTAAAATAGGTAGGCGATAAGGCCGCCAGTTGTACTATTATTTGTATTGTATAATTTTGCCATGGTATATCTCTCTGTAGTGCAAAAAAGAACTAAATAAATAAATAGGTACACTGCAATCACTCTCCCAAATTCTAATCAAAACAAGCTTCATTAGTTGCGTCGGAGGACGTCTGCCGATCAGGTAAAAGGTATTGGACGCAGAAATTAAACAAGGTGTTGAATGAAGCCTAAACCTTGCCTTGAGAACATAATTTCTGCCTCTTTCTCACATAGATATTTAGCAGTATCATAATGCGTATCAGCCCATATACGTCCCATTGCACGGCATGGGCTCCTACATCGTGAGTACGATTAAGAGTGGTCAGGCCGTATAGTCCAACACGTTTATATACCAAGAAATTCTTACAAAACGCTACGGTATGCAGGTTTTCTCGCGATGTTTTTCATCACCATGACTATATGTATTATTTGAAATAATAATTTCTACAAGTGTATACGTCAGTAGTACAGGTTCGTCAGGCGTGCAGCCGGCGTGTATATGTAACATTTTACCGAGCTCCGTCGCAAGGTCATAGCGCACGCCCGTCACGCGTTCCTTCGCTTCACGGCCGTAAGTACACAGCGATTAGCGGGTACATAAGCGGGCTTAAAATCGCCTACGTAGTTTAAAAAAATTGGCAAATGTCTACTTCTGCCTTTTCTCATAAGATATTTGGAGACTAGGCAAGCATTTACAGCCTCCGTGGCGCAGTTGGTTAGACGCCGCCTGTGAAACGAGAGGCCACGGGTTCGATCCCCGCACCGAAACAAATATTTGTGTGATCCACAGGTATTTGTTTCGGGTCTGGGTGTTTGTGATACCGAAAAGTCTCTCGTAGCTTTTGATACCCACGACACAAGACTCGATCTTAGTGTGGGGTCAGGACTATGTATGTGACTGTTGGGTGTATTTTTTTATTTATTTTTTTATTTACAATACAAATGTTGAAGACGTTTATGACCGGCGGTAATTACCGCCTCGTAATGATATTGCTCGTTTGCCGAACCCCAGGCATCCTCTTTCGAATTAAAATGATATTTCTATTGGATTCGTTGAGATGTATAATTAGTATTAAAATTGTTACTTGCGTTTACATAGTCTCTTTAGAAGTTTAGGTTAGATTAATATAACTTATTAGTCATAAGACTAGATCGTTATTTAAATGATGTATTACGCCAGAGTACATCTAATATTTAAAAAAAAAAAAAACTTGTGTTTACCACGTACACCGCACTCGCAGTAGTAAAGCGAAAATGTTACATTTTTCAAAACAAAAATCTTCTTTATATTAAGTCACCAATTTAAATTAGCGGCTGGATGATGCGTAAAGCAGCAGACTGGGTTAAGTGGCGTACCTTGGGAGAGGCCTAAGTCCAGCAGTGGACTGCAAGAGTAATACGATAGGATCGTTAACAAATAATTGTTCTATAAAAACGCTTTCGCCTATACCCCGCACCTCACATAACACACCACATAACCGGTAATAAATAAGGTAACGCTAAATGCTCGCAGCAGTTTGTCACACGAGCGACCACCGATCTAGAATTCTCTTTACATATATTTGTGTTTGAAATAACTTCACCTAACAGTGGATACATTATACCGCGTTGATACGACAGATGGGCATTAAATTACACTACGTATACTATACGTCCTTAGTATTAATTCGACACGGCACAAAAATTAATAATACCAAAAATGAGATTTTGTTTGTTTCAAGCAAACTAAATAGCCTACAAATAAGAGTAAAACGCAACCATCCTTTGTAAATAAATTTCACTGACCATTGATGAACTGAACTGGCAACGTCGCGCGGGGCCTGTGTTATCGTCGTGTCGTGGCGAGACGCCGCGCGCCGGCGCACCGCGCGTAGTTACGTAGTTTTGAAGGTAGTTTTAAGTCTAAAATTCGTTCTTTCCAAGCAGCGGGTATTTGCCGCGCTGGCACTCCCTCCTGTTGCGGCACTATACTTTTGTTGTTTCGTATCTTTGTACTGCCAATGTTATTGTGCGGGCGTTCCTGGGGCAATTGTGGCTGTCACCATACCTTTCGCGGTATGTACACAGAACTAAAGCTGCTTTTCCATGGCATTCGCCGTAAATAAAAACCAAGCAGTGTATTCTGAGGCAGTGTATGTTACACGAGGAATTGTTAAACAGTTTAATTACAAACACAAACACAATTTAATTACGTGTTCTTGACAATAAAAACAGTCAAAAACAAAAAAAACATTTACTAATAATTATCCCAAGTTACGTGTCCTATCACAATAACAATACAAAATCACAATTGTCGGCGCGAGATCGACAAGATAAAAGAGGCGCGGCGCGGCGGCGCAGGAGTTTCCGTGTTACATCCGTTCCGAAAGGATAGCGACGGCGCACTAAAATAACAATTTCTTTAGCAAACAATTTTTATTTGTTAAGAATCAATAGCAACACACTGACCTATTTCTATTTCTTTTACGCGCGGGATGTTTTGCTATGATTTGTCTCTCTCGTAATGAAAGTGCAGGTGTGTATTTATTGCTTCCTTATTTGCATCGCCAACTTTTTAAGTAAGTTAGTTGTACTTTATTATGTGACTTGTGTAAGAGCGGCAACAGCGCGTAGATTTTAGTAGGATCTATCGTTTTAAGGTGTTTGACCTGTGCGTTAGACGTAATCAGCTGTTAGAAAAGCTACATCGTGTTCAAATGGGGCAAAAACTTACAAAACCATTTATGACTAAGCTACTGCTCCTATTTAATTGATTTTTAGTACAGAACTTTGAAATGGTACCTAGTATAATCAGTTTAAAAAAATGCCCATCGGTCGTATCAACTTTGTATAAACATATTTACTAAGTACGGTTTGGTAAAAGAATGAAAGGAGCCGAGGATTGAGATGGGTGGCGTGGATTTGGAATGGATTTTGTCCACAAATGGATTACTGTGTAATAATTATACTATTGAAACCTATTTTTCAGGTTTTAAAGAAATACCCAATATCTACGTAACATATTAAATTAAAAAAAAATAGATTTTCCTCTCTTTATTTCAGAAATCATGTTAATTCAGTATCAGAACACAAATGGTGGCGGACTGAAAACCAGAGCTCGGAAGAACGAGCCCAAAACACATGTTACTTGTATTTTCACGATCCATTATCGGAGGATACCTTGCCTGCATTAGGCTGCGTTTAACAGTAAATTGCGTCAAAATCCAAACACCGATTAGGCTTTAAGACTATAATTATTTTCCTGTTCACATAGGAATGTCTTCTCTGGACCCAATTTGCTCACAAATAAATCCATCAGTTTTAATTCCTCTGTCATTTTGTCAAGCAACAAAGTGTATGTGCGTAACGGAACACCGCTGGCCACCGCCACGGCGCGCCGGGTCACCACACCATAGCTCACTTACTCACAAATTATACCGTCGACCTAACATCACTAATTATGCCACTTAACAAACTAGTGCTGGACTACGGTACTTGATTAATCGATTATTATAATGGTTTCTTAGATTTGCGCGAATGTTACACATAGAAATAAAACTAATTTTACGGATTTTATCGCGGATTAGGTTAATTTTTACATTTTCGGACAGTTCGCCCCGAAACCACGAAAGCTGTGAAGTAATCGAAATGTCGCGTCGGGAAGATAAAAAGTTAAAAATTTTACCAAATCCGCGATAAAGTCCATAAAATTAGTTTTATTTTATCTGAATCGATTATTATTTTATATTATAATGATTTTAGGCCAATTGTGTGGTGATTGTTGCTAATTTTGTGTTTACGTCACCAAAAAAAAAAACAGGTAGGTTGATTTACAATTGCGAATCTATAAAATATATACGTTTTTTTGTACCGATGGATAAAAGGATAAAATTTTATCGGTACTGTATCCTGACCGAAGTGACAGTCGTATCTCACTGCTCAATTCTATAGTATCATGTTTATTTTCAAATAATGTTTGTAACAACAAAACATAATTAGAAATATATTTCTACTATTACGTAACGAATTACTACTGCCTCGGTGGCGTAGTTGTACAACTATACGATTACAAAGCTGAGGTTGGGTTCGAATCCCGGGGCGGACAGTCATCCCTATCACACTGTGTGACGGAACATACAAGGCGAAACGTGGGTGTCATGGTAGCACCTCAGCCTACCGGTCTAGGAAAAAGGCGTGAGTTTACGATCGTAACTAATTAGTAGGCCTCATGTAAATCTATTGTTAGTAAACTAATGCTAATTAGACTTCGCCTAACATAACTCAGTAATATCTTAGCACAGACTAACCACATCACTAAACCGACCGTTACAGGTAACGTGCAAGTTCGTCGTGATACTTGCTCGTTTCATTACGCATGCGTCACTCGGTTAATTGACCGTTTGTCGGCGCACACAAAGCCGCCGACTACCAGGAATCTCGTGCTCTATGCCTAAATACTTCTGTGTGACTTCGCTGTTAGTAGACCTTGATATCGTTAAGTTAGACAATAGTGCGAGACAGGGTCGCACAGAGAACCAACATGACATAATAGCTTCGCTGTTAAATTTTTCTCCTAGTCTAAATGGTAATCTAAATCTTATTAGGTAAATATCTAATCAATTAAGCATATGTACCCCTACTTCTGTCATCTCTGCACCATCTCAAGGTAGACTGGATGAGACTGCCTCTGGCATTAAGTCTGCCTATATATATGTTTGAATATGAATTTAAATTTAAAAAAAAATGCAAGACTGGCAAAGCTCATCATATGACCATCTCAGTGTTGTACATTATCGCACCCAACGTTAACAAAAATAATATTATAAAACATAGCAAAATCCATATTGTAATGTACAGATTAAAGGATTAGAATGACCCAGGCGGTGCCACCTTGCGCTAAACCTTCGGCATAGCTTGACCGTGTTTCATTTCATTAGTGATCTGATAGCAAATCCAATAGTTTTAAACCTTAATCCTTCTAATTATCTTTTTTAAATCTGTTTATCTGTCCGGTCAACGTCCCAAAGATTAAGGTGTCACCGACATTCCAAATTGCAAGTTTCTACGCTTATGTTGCGATCTTAATGGCCCCCTATTAAATACTTTAGGATTTTAAAAGTTGTACAGCCATATTGTAATTACCTACAACTTATTAATATCCTCTCCTCTATATCCTATCCTATCCTTCCCTTCCCCCTCGCATTTGGAGAGACCGGCAACGCGCCTATGAACCAAATATTGATATGCAATAATATTTATGAACGGCGGTTATCCTTTACCAGATCAGCACTTATCGCCAGGCCTTTTGTTTCTTTACCTGAAGATGTGCATTAAAAAGGATCTTCCCACCAGAAACCAAAAATAAACAAAAGTGCAGTGAATCCGGATCTATTTCGGTGCGAACATGGAGCGGATGGTCCCATCGACAATTACCAACATCATGTTGAACGACAACGACTGTCGCATGCATAATTATGCACTTTTGCATACTCGTTTATTTATTTATTGGATGGCCTTTGAGATGTTAATCATTGGGTGTTTTACTCGATAAATAATATGTCTCAGAGAAAAGCAGTTGTAATATAAAATTTTATCACAATATGGTGTTCGAATAATAAAATCGCAGAAACCTAGTGAGTAATCTCTACTTTAGATTTCCATTTTGATCTCGGTAAGATTTTCAGTGTGTTTAAGAAAACCCCGAATTTCTTGTACTGTAACATTGTCATCCTATATGGATGTAGTGAGAGATGCCTGGCTATCAGTCAAATAGTTGCGAGTTTCATTCCCGAAGAAGCTTGTGTGAATGTAAAAAAATCACGCTTGAGTGTTGTTAGACCAACAGTACGAAAGATGAAATAGGGGCCTCCAATTATTTCTAGGGACTTCTCAAAATATGCCTTTACCTAGCATACTGCACCCATAAACTAGATCACCATTAAAAACAAAGTTTTAATTGCATGTGCTATAAATAAAGACGTATATAGGTTACGAAATAATAACCACTTAATATGCATTTCACAGCCAATGTTAGTGTTATACGAGAACATATGCAATGTCATCAGTTTAACTATTTGCATTTGGCACATTTTTCATACAACTACGCATTATTTCTACGTCGACTAATATATTTAATTTGTTATACGGTATTTGTTGGCGGGAATATTAAACAGTGAAATAAATTTTCCGGATGTTTTTTTTGGTTTATAACACTTCAATAGATCATATAAAAATATCGGGATATCTTTGGAGTACATTGTTAACCTGCTAATACGAAAAACAGTTTTTATTTTTGTCTTAAAATGCGGCAAGTTTCAACTATGCAGCGAATTAACATAAATGATATACTGGAATCTTCCAACCAAAATTAGCCAAAGAAAATGATCACTACTTTTAACATCTACTGACATAACGCCGTAATATGTATTATTCAAGCTATGATATCGGTACAAAATCACCACTGTTTCCTACATTTTTTCTGTAAAACAATCATCATCAGCGCATCGGGGCGTCATCACCATTCGTCACAGGGTGC
Source organism: Deilephila elpenor (assembly GCA_949752805.1). NCBI lineage: Eukaryota > Metazoa > Arthropoda > Insecta > Lepidoptera > Sphingidae > Deilephila > Deilephila elpenor. The sequence continues at coordinate 924,511 of OX457116.1, forward strand.
TAGTGATACGCCAGGGTTGCCAGGAAAACTTATTTTAAAGTTTACTTAAAGCTACCTTTTTTTACTCATGGGGATTTCAATTCTCATTGGATACCCAGTGACAATCCCCATGTCTCCATCTGTACTTTGGAGACACTTGAAGCCTTAAGCTACCCAAGGCTAGTTAAATTTAGCTACTAAGGTGGCAGCAGGTAACTTAGCTCATAAACTTGAGTTTACAGCTACTAAACCTATGTTTAAAGGCCAGTAAAACTTGGCTATTAAATTCGTTTTGCCAGCTTGTAGTGTCCGTCATTCAAGGGCAATACCAATACCAGAAGGGGAGTTCTACAACGAATTATTCCTCCTTTCTCTGGTAAAAGGGACAGGAACTTGGGTTATGGAAATACAATTTTATATCTAAGACTTAAGTTCTATATCTAGACACGTATTCCTGGGGCTTATTCTAATTCTCGAAAAATGGTAACTGTACTCCACAAAATATTCGAATCCTCAATCGTGTCATAGAGAATAGTATTGGCTTTTAGAAATGGAAAACTTAAATCTTACTTCAGACCTCGAACATCGAACTTTGAACATTCGACCTTCGATTCGGATCATAAAGTAACCCCTTGACTGTATACCAAGGTACAAGTCTTGGTGCATAAGGCAGCTCCTGATGACACACGCAAACCCTTCCAGAGACAATATCGATCGGCAGCATATCGTTATCTCCTGCTTTTCAATCATGCCAGCCTGCCACACCACAGGAGGTCTATAGGGGGAATTTCTTTACATTTCTAAACCCTCCCTGACAGCCCTGTGCGAGGTCGCGGCGTACAGTGGCCACAGTGGGCACGCACCGTTAGAGGGAATGTGGGTCGCCACACGCACCCGCGCAGTATGCCACCGCGCGCCAAGTCACGGCCGGCAGCGGAGCTATTTATACGCCATGCTTGGGCACCTCTCAATAGTTGCTTCAGAACTGTCTGCTGATCACCGATGACTGGGTTTTAATAATACTGTGTAAGGACATGTGTTGCTAAATCACTTGTTCTTTCTCCAACTTTTGGTTCCAAAATAATATTCTCCACAGGTAGGAGAATATAGAGAATATTCTCCACTGTTGGAGAACCTCCTATAAGTGAGAGGGGAACTGATCGTAGTCGCAGATGACAAGGTCCGCATTCCACGAAAAGCTAAATATAGCTAGCTCTATTTGTCTACCTAAAGCAGTTTATTGACCTCAGATATATCTTAGAACGTTTTACAAAGATAAATAATTATGTTAAATTAACGTAGCCAAAAATATTTATGTTCTTATCCTAGACTTTTTTGTAATGCGAATAGCGGATAATGCAGTTCAGTACTTGGTTAACGTTAATCAATTTTAATGGAATAATATACATTGAAGATTATTTCAAGGACACATTCAAGGTCATCAACTTGAAATATAATCTCAACATAATTAATCTTATCTACACCAAATAAAACTCAACTTAAAATACTATCTATTATTTTAATAAACTCTCCAAGTTCATGACTCGCGCCACGTGATAAATACAGTAATCTAGGATGTTATGTGTAAAGTACGTGACATGTCGGCGATTGTGGAGGTATTTCATCGATTATAACGAGTCGGTGGAATTATTCGAGACGTATCGAATACTTCGAGGACACTCGAATTGAGACAACGAGTGTTTTGTTTTGTTTCATCGATTGTTTTACAAATGTTGGCATCAATGAAAGAACTATTTTGAGTAAACAAAGTATTATTTGAAAACATTTTTGTTCACGACGTTGGGTCAGTGGGATCATAGTTTCACAAATAGATCCACCCAAAAGTCAAATACATAATCCTGGCCCCAAACTATAATGCCAATTTTGTGTCGTGGATAGAAGCTACGAAGGACTTTTCGGGCGCACAAATACCTAGACCCGAAACAAATACTTGTAGATCGCACAAATAGTTGTGTCCAGTCTCGGTGGGGGATCGAACCCGCGGCCTCTCAAACGTCGTCAAAGCGGCGTCTAAGCAACATCCTACTGCAGGATAGGTCGACATTGTGTTTAAGTTTCAAAATATATCTGAAATCATTGCGTATTGTAATTTCTGTGCTTACCTTTTAATGAATCTTCTATTTCAATTCCGCTGATATCTGTAACAGATAAGAATATCTCGTTATTGAATATGCACATTTTAGGAATATCAATTACAACAAATAATGAAGACAATCAATTCGCTTAGTTTATTTGAATCTCAAAATATGAAAGGGAATTAAGAAGCGATGCCTATTCAAACCTAAACATTCACTCAACATAGATTTCCCGACCCGGGAATCATACATAAGACCCTACAATTCACAACTCACTAGACCACCAAGGCTATTAAACTATACCTCAAATAAAATCAATAACCGATGTATCAAGCACTTACGCGGGCACTTTTAACGAGCGAAGAGAAAGTGCCAAGATTACGATTTGCATAAAACTTTCCAACGGAGGCAAAAAATATGCCCATGACATGTGACAAGTCGACATGATCGTGATTTTAGCTATAATTAAGGATTACGAGACTGAAAGGTGATGAAAATAAAGGTCATGATAACCAGTGATGTTAAGTAAAAAAGAGGAGACAGTTCGTGTTGCTGAGGGAGTTTCTTGGGCCGTTTCTACTACAGACAAAGAGCAACACGTGCCGAAGCGGTGGTAGCAGTAATAAAATGAATGCTGATATCAATAACTCAAGTTAAATCTCTCTTTGGAGAGACTCTTCTTCCTCTATCAGAGTTCAAACAAATACTACGACGATTACTAATGGCAAGAATGGTTTCTTAGATTTAAGCGAATGTTACACATTGAAATAAAACATTTTTTTACGGATTTTATCGCGGATTTGGTTTAATTTCCACCTTTCTAACCTCCCGACGTTTCGATTGCTTTACAGCTTTCGTGGTCACGGGGCGGACTGAAGTCAAGTAGTGGCAAGAATTTTTATATCAATAAATTATTTTATGGTTATTATTTTTTTGTTAATTATTCATCAATGCATGTATGATATGGGACCCATATTATGACAAGTATAGCCTGGCGATAGAAAAAATACAACGCAAATTCTTAAGATCTATCGAATATAAAATTCCATCAACAGCACGAATATCATACACAGATTCGCTTAAAAAATATAGTTTATTGACACTTCAATCAAGACGCCTGTTCCTCCGAACCATGATGCTCCATGGCATATTACATAATAGGTATGACTGTCCCGACCTAGTCAATAATATTTTCTATATTGTACCAAGAACCGTAGCTAGGCGAGGGACCCGCGTATACCCGCTTTTTGCCACAACCCCTTGTCGTACAAATGCGGGTGAGAGAGCGCCCCTCCATAGAATGGTTAAAAATTATAATAAATATTTTGTTGATATAGATATATTCGATCTTAGAAAAAACATATTTAAAAAACAAATTATGCATGTTCTGATGACAAACACAAATTATTAAAATTTATATCTGCTTCATACACTTCTGTACCACTGTTTTGTATTGTAATCTGTGAAAACGTAGTGGAATGTACAATGATAAATATAATTATTTTTCTTAGTTTGTAAGTCAGATTGTACATTTGTTTGTTTTCCAAATAAATAAAATAAAAAATAAAAACTAAACGCAGAATTTCACAATGAACAAGGACACAGAATTTCTCAATACAAGCAAAATATGCAGCGAATTCCGCAACCCGGCGCTTAGCTTCCGGGAGGCGGTCCACAAAGACGAGAGACCAGTCCAATTACTCTGGCGACGGAGAGACGGGCAAAAACCCCGGCTATGTGAGTCAGTAGGCTCGGGCCGGCCGGCAAAAACAGCGTTTATGTAATTAAAAATCTTATATTAATAGAATGGTTTGGGGACTAGATACTGAGACTTATTTTCTGGATTTTCTAATGGTTGAGTGACTACAATGTATTTAAGTTCAGTTCCTTTCATAAAGAGTGTCTATCGACGAGAGATGATAATTGCCCACTGCCAGCCAATTCTCCCATGATCCCGAACCGCAACACACTTATAGGTACCACTGCGATGGCTTTACCGAAATTGTGAACGGTCGCTATCCGGGGTGCCACCAGTAGTATTTTTATTGACACACGCTTAAAATTAACTATTTACCAGCGGAAATGTATAAAAACATGAATAATTATGAAAGAGGCGAAAGAAATGATGGCATTTCATAGTCTCTACCTACCTCGAGTGCGTGGTGGGCTGTTGATAACGGAACAGACGCGGCTGCGAACACGTTCGAATCTCAGGGCACACCTCTTTTCAGAGTCACGTATATGAGCAGATACAGATATAGATACAGACAGACTCAGCCAAAGCGATAAAGATGCAAATGCGCATATTGACCATAATTAATCTCTCTTCAAAACAGCTCAACAAAGACAGTAAAATTACGAACACCAGTTGAAATTCCATTAATCTAGCAGTTACAGTAGTGTGGCATTAACGGTAACAATAGCTTAAAAACGCACGCGCCACTGGGTCAATCCCCGTGTCGAATGGACACGAGCGGTACACAACACCGAAATATCTACGCTGCTCGACTGAAGTCATTTGTAAAGAAACACAGGTAGAATGAGTAGTAAGACCGAGTGTTATTATTAATGCGACTGTTATATTCCTCCACATTTCTTTGGTTGGAGAAGTTATGTCAGGCTGTGGACTACAGGCTGAAGATGAGGATGAAATAGCTTTTGAAAATTATAATACAATATATGTAAGTAAATTTCGTATCTAGCTGTAAGCACGAACCGTCCTGATTTTGATTTCCCAATGGTTCAAATAATTTTTTATTCAGTTGGAACATTCTTATTATCTATACGTAATTACACTAATAAAAGGTAAATTTTGCTATATAACGTCATGCGCGATAATTTGCCAAATTAGGCCGATGCCAATTTCTTACAGTAATATACATAATAGTGATTTTGCTCAAAATCGCTGCTCTCATTACTCGATATCTGCGAAATAAATTAGATTTTCAATAAGTGTGTATGACTGATTGTAGTTACTGTTAGTAAAATTTGATGTTTTTTTGTCACGACATCACACCGACGGCGAGCGTGGAAACGGTACTGAGGCCCACTGCACTATTTATTTCAGAACTCAAAGTATTGGCTGAACTGTGTGTCACGAACGTGCGTCAGCCGTCAACTTATGTTAAATATCGTGGATTTGTTGTGGATTTTAGGGCAAATAAAAGTGACAGGGTATTGGTGATGTTTATAAATATTTAAGGATCTCAAACAGGCACTCATATTCCCGACAAAAATATATGACTGGGTTTGAAAGACTACGGTCCATTGAGAAGCCATTGGTGCAATCTCCGCAAGATGAATGTTTGATTTCAAAATATTTGAAGCACAGTAATAGATTTTAAAAAAATTGAAAGAACCTTCGGTAATTTAGATTACAAACAAAAGAAATATTTTTATGGAACATACAAATCCCAATAATATTAGTCAAATTAAAAAGCCTTTTCTAATCAGATCTCGTATGAATTTCTAAATCCACGGTCCACATCTGACACAAACACGAATCCATTTCTTCAATCCATCCCTTTACAATGTCCATAATAAAAACGATGACACTCGCTACCACATGACCATCAAGTCACGAGTGTAGCTCACCGTTAATTACCATTTTTTCTACCATCACGACATGCGTGACTTGCCAAGCTGTGACACTTCTCCCAGTAAGGCAATGAGTTTGACATTTTAGGATTATCTGCCGAGTGCCCGGTATGATTGAATACGTTGAATTTGAAAGTGAATGAATGTAGGGTAGAATGTTAGATATCGTATGATATATCACGTATTGATGAGCACGTGACTTCTCTAAAATCGATTGAATTGGCATAGGCTAAAATCCACCACGCTGGCTAATTCCGGATTTGCGGACTTGGAGTATTGTAGATTTTTTGAAAAATATTGATTGTATGTAGGATAACTTACGAAGTTGTCCTTTCCCGGTAAATTGCGTGGTAACTTACTAACAATTCACACATGAATCCAAAACTCAGTAAATTCTTAACAGGAACTAATTCAATAATTTTATTTTGTTTGCTAGTAGCAATTGTACGGTAGTTTAATATCGCTATGAAACACGGCATCATATGCGCTCATTCTTCCCAGAAATCAGCTGTTAAATTACACCCAACTGTCTTGATTTTTTTTGCCCCAACAACTTCAATATCACCGCTCGCAAGCTAATCTCATTCTAGCGGCTCGGCCCGTCTTCGCCTGGGTGCAGATAGTTTTTGAGTCCAGTCCACATCAACAACATATTAAAGTTTTCGCAGCGCACGCGATGTAAAGAAAATTTTAGTTTATTTTTTAACCTTGGGTTACATTATTGGCGTTTTGGTAACGATCCCTAATTTTTTTGAATATATAATGTCTTGGGTTATTGGCGTTTTAGTAAGGATCCTTAATTTTGAATATATAATATGTCATGTCACTCGGGGATAGTGTAGCTTCCCAACAGTGGAATAACTTAAAATCGGTTCAGTAGTTTTGGAGCCTATTAAATACAAACAATTTTTTTTTCTCTTTATATTAGTATAGATTAGCTATACAAATATAAGGATCTGTGTCAACTCAACAGCTCGATTTAATTTCCTAGCCCAGGATTAGGAGCGAGAGCTTAGCCCAGAAACGCCATGTTACCTGAGGATGAGGCTCCGTTATAATCCCTCGTGTATGGTTGTTTTAATTTACGACGGGAAGTGTGATGTCCGAGGTGTTTACAGTAAATTATGATAATCGAGATTATGAGTCGTGAGACTCGTGCTTTGTCAACGCAACTTGTTTTGCACGGGGATGTCAGCCGTAAAAATCTTGCTCGGATCTAAATATAAAATTCATTAATATCCTATTTCAGATATAATAACTACCTTATTTCGTAAGCCAAATTTTTTATCCTATAGTTTCGTTATTGCAAACTTACTTTTAAGATTATTGCACATGTTTGTTAGTAAATAAATACATACAGGATAGGTTTGAGGTGCTGCAGTTTTTATCACTATGCTGAGAAAGTATATTTGGGGTTTCGGTTTTCTGAGACCCAAAAGTACCCTGTAGTCGATGATATCCACCACCAGTATTATACATTTGTTAGCTTTTATCTAGTAACAGTGATATTGCTGACTATTTTTATATCAACGGTAGGTACCGTCATTTATTCAATATCACTCAATTAACCACTTACCTTAGTCATTCATTTTTATTTCTTTCATTCGTTCTCGTACTTAATATAAATCCTTACGAAGCGACAGCAGGGGCAGTCTTGTTCGAAACGTGAAAGTGGAAACATCTCCTCTGAAGTTATATTTTATTGGAACATAGCAGTTTATACACCAGAATGTAAGTACATTTACTAATCTTATTGTTATGGCTAAGATGATGAGTTAATAAACGGAATAGAAGGAAAAGGATGGATGTTGACAATGTAAATTGATACAAGGATCGTTAATGTTATATAGGTTATGAGTAACGGAAAGTATATTATGATCTTATGTTGATGTTGATTAAACTAAATATGAAATTACTGTATTGAATGCATTTTTATTTATTTACAATCCAAATACCCTACCCTCTAAAAACCAGATGACAATACATTTTAGGCAGGATTATTATAATTTTTGGGTGTACTTAATTATATTAGTCCACAAAGCCCACAAATGTTGGGAGATTAAATTGTCGCCTGCTAACACTGAAGTCACAAATGTTAGCGCGTTAGAAATGTTAATATAATCGGTGCGAGACCAGTAATTTAGTCAAATCACTAATCGGAACGAGAGCGATCCGATACATCAATTTCGTTGGCGAAACCAAAACCGGTTTTAAAGGCGTGATCTTCACACACTATGACATATTACGCTTTATGTATACCCACAAAAATAAAAGGTCGATAAAGGATTCGTAATTTCGAACGGTTTATACCATAAAATCAATAAAAGAATACTCCATTAACCACAAAATATCCACAACATTTAGAAATTGTGGAATCGCTTAAAACAAAGCGTAGAACAACGTTACAAAAACAGTGAACAGAATCTTTAAACATGGCAAGCTATATAAAACCGTTTAAAAATATGTGGCATCATCAATTTAACAGAGCCAAATTAACAGTGTTACAAAAATAGATTGGCAATAAATTAAAGTTCATTAAGTGGGGTAGAACAAGACTAAAACGCATTAATTCGTCCGACGACGGATAAATACATCACACGACGACAAATTACGCGCAGATTGGATTGAGATGAGCGATGGTCCTGCACTTTAATTAAGTCACCACAAGAACATGTTGATGACATTACCAAACGTATTCGTTACGTTCCTTTCTGTAATGTTATTAAGGCATACAAATATGATCTAGTTTTAAAAGTATATGCGTAGATCAAATTAGCAGATATTTAGTGAACAGTATACGATCTATAACGTAATTATTACCGTATTAAAAGGGAAGAACTAGTAAATATTTTAACACATGATCGACAGCCTTATTCATACATATTTGAAACATATTTTAGTTATCGAATGTTTTGTGAACGCCTTTAGAATTCAGTTTGAGCGAAGATGACAAAGCATTCGTTAAATAAAAGAGGTTTAAAATCTGCCCATGAATAAAGCCGAGAGTGTTTAGTGGCGATTTTGTTTATACTGCCACGTTATGTGAAATGACACACCTGTTTTTAAATCCTAAGCATAACATTAGATACGTATATGTAAGCCATTAATGGGTCAGATAATATGATCAACTTTACAGGATAGGGTACAAGCAGAAAACTAATATTTGTCAATCCCACAAACATTTGTCTTAATTGAATTGAACCGTTGCCTCTCATTGAAAAGTCAAATCACAAATCCCAATCATTAACAGCGATTATGAATCAAACAAGCCATTGAAACATCAATATTAATCCGCAAACACTACTCTCATTTCGAGGAACAGTCACACAATATCGTATTCCGTGAACCGCTGAGGAATGCGATCCGCTCCAATTTATTCACACTTATCTGTCACAGTATGATCGACAACCAGTGTTGCCACATCAGTTGAGACTTACAATCGATCGTATGCGCTAATCGATTGATGAGAAGATCGATGAAGTTGAGAAAATTTTTGAATTGCTAAATTTTTAGATATTGTATCTGTAATTTGGGGAAAATGTGGATGATGTTTTTATCCTTGTGTAACTAATTACAATAGATTTGTTGTACCAGTTTTTTTTTACTTTCTTTTTATCTAAAATGTATTATATTTTAGGATATTTAAATTCCTAGAATATCTAAAAATACTGATAATGTGAAAACTAATTCGATTATTAAATTTAAATCGATTCCATTAAGTGTAATCGATTTGATACATCGCTGCTCGCACAAGGTTGATGGATCAGTTTTAACAGAGAAAGTACAATGAGCAATCTCGCGACATTATTGGGACTGACGGCGCTAAAACGCCAGATTAAAGCAGAGAAATCAAACATCTTGACGTGTGCGGATTAATTAGAAGATAAGATGTTGCAAAAGATGTCACTCGGATGGTTTATGAATTATTTTTTATTTTATATCATTAGCACTGCAAATAAGCAAATATCTCATTTGTTAAAAAGTTTTTGCCGCTAGTAATAAACATTCCGAGATAGGAAAACTTCTGAACTTTGATACAGATAATCGCGCATACGAAGTTAACTCAAGACTCAAGAGGAAACAAAGGATGGAATGAAACGCAACAGCAAAGGAACTACTATCATCGATATTTTGTGAGACAGTGGTAACTTCCAGATAGAGGTAGTCCATTAGTGAGGCCGAGATCACAACCTCTACCACTTAAATAATCTAAATTATTAAAAGGCTTTTATGATTCTAAGAATTTAAAAACGAGTAGGTTTACTACGCACATTTGCAGTTTTTTTGCAAGGAATTTCAATCAGCACTTTTTTTTTACTCAGCTTCCTGTTCTCGTGACATTAAAAATATCTATAATTCCCAAATTTAGAGTAGTCGGCTTTTTAAATATATTAATCGAGGTTGTTTTTTTATTAAGCTCACATTTATTTTGTTTAAAAAATAAGCAAATTATATTTACGTCAAACATTAAAAGGCATCGTTAAGGCGTGGTTGATAAAAAATACAAATTACTTCTAATAGGACTACAGATATTAAAGCTTTTATCATTTCAGCCAAATTGCTTACTGTGTTGCGCCCAACTTGTGATAAATCATGGTAAACACAATTAAATGTCTAAAAAATATGAGCAATTAAAACGGAAATATCAATTAATTCACTATTAAAGGTATTTAACCAACATGAACAGCTTAGAAAAAAAATTACCCATAATTTGGGGAAGTTTAGAGTATTTAAGCAAAAAACCCATAGACAATAAAAATCATTTTTAATTTCTTTAACCAGGTATCTAAAAAATATTAATTCGCAAAATCAATCAGCCCATAGCATTTCGCGTGTCGTCTGGGAATTTCTCAATCAGGGAGCTGAGTACCAGCGCTAGAACCAAACCGGTTGGCATAATAAAAACCGCGTTATTGCTTCTGGCAAATTAATTTTTATTACCTTAATTCTGTGTCAATGTTTAGATATTAGCGGGTTTACGACTTCGTGTGGGTTCTATGACTTCTTTATTTGAAGTCGAGTACTGTTGTTTTTATTGTTTCTTGGCCTCATAGTATATTTTAGTGTATTGAATGGGGCATGATGATTCCGCCATTGGTTACAATTAAGTGCGTGGGGGCCTGTTGGTAAACCGACCAGATGCGGCTCCCAATATGTTCACGGGTTCAAATCCCAAGGCACACCTCTGACTTTTCAGAGTCATGTGTGTATTGATATATCGTGAAACCTACATACTATAGGACTGAGTTTTGTGCTAAAACAATATTTTAATATTTTTAAGTGACGCAAGCCGTATCTTTGAGTTAAGTCAGGACTACTAGGGTAACTGTAAAACTTATTTATTTTTCCTTCATAACATTTTCGCAATTTCTACCAAGTTTAGGATTATTGTATTCCATTTTTTTGACAGCCTCCGTGGCGCAGTTGGTTAGACGCCGGCTGTGAAACGAGAGGCCGCGGGTTCGATCCCCGCACCGAGAGAAATGTTTGTGCGGCCCACAAATATTTCTTTCGGGTCTGGGTGTTTGTGAGACCGAAAAGTCTCTCGGTAGTTCTGATACCTGCGACACAAGACTTAATTGATCTTAATGTGGGGTCGGGACTATGTGTCTGACTGTTGGGTGTATTTATTTATTTATTTATTTATTTTATAAGTAACTGGGTAACCGCAATATCGGGACGGAAATAAGAATCCCATTAGCGTCAACGAGGCTGCCAAATGTGCTCCGGAATTGAACCTTATTACCTCCGCGTTTGTTTACGTCGTGTGAGTCACTAAAACACGCCTTCTGCTGTATTAAGATTCGGTCATCATGGAGTGTTGACATTTTGCTACAAGTGAACAATAATATTATTAAATTAATTTTCATTTCGTACCTGCTATTTTTATCCTATCTCTGCGCTGATCTGTCGCGGGTTATTGTAAAAGTTTAAACACACATATATCCATACATGATTATACTAATATTCACTAAGTATTTAGTCAATTTGACGAAACAGTATCAAAACCCAAGCTGCTATAATACTAAATATCGTCCTATAAGATACTAAAGCAGCAATAACACCCTTCTCAGTCCACATAATCACTAATGGCTTTATTTATAAACAGTTTTAAAACCTCTTTAAGTTATTGGATGTTTTGCCCCTTTCGAACAACTTTTGAATTCAGTTCGAGCGAAGACAATACATTCGATAACTACAATAGGTTTTTAAACAGTCCGAATAAGGCCATAAAACTAAAATAATTATTTACAAGTATAGGGGTAGTAATTGCACATTTGCAGACAATATACCAAATGGTTCGTCTTTACAAGTGTTAGGGTAGTAAGTACCTACAAGTACCAACCAACAATGAAGGCGTAATAGCCAGAGGGTTGTTCAATAAAATATATATTATGCCCTTTTTGCTGACCATGGTTTTTATAAGTGGGTATAACTTTTGAATTGTCAATGAATAGACAGGTGGATTTTAAAGGGGGTTTATAATAAACTTCAGCGTGGATTTTTTTAGCATAGCGATAGGCTTATGCTCTCTAGATTTAAGGATGGAAAATTAGCTCAGTAAACTCTGGGTGGCACTAATAGTTCTCTGTCTACGGCGACACAGAAGTAAAAGAGTCATTAAAACTAAATACTCCACTCAAAGCAATGCCAATACCGACCTTGCAGTTATCTATGAGTCTTGAATCTCTTTCGGTGTATTTGCAATTTTTCTGTCCAAAACACATAATATATGTAACGATTCATAAAACATACGGCCTTATTCATAGACAGATTTAAAATCCTATTTTAGCTATCGAATTTTTGTCTTCTTCGTTCAAACTTAATTCTAGTCGCTCGAAAGGGACAAAATATTCGATAACTAAAATAGGTTTTAAAACTGTCTACGGATAAAGGAATAATGTATAATAAAAATATCGTCATTACCTAATTATTTTCACTGCCAATACACCAACACCCTTACAAGGCTGAAGGCTTTTAATTGCTTGTGGCATAAAGATTTGCATTTTAATTTTGCGACCAACATCCTGGCTGTAGTCGACCCTTTAAAGAAATATGCAATTTAAAGGAATTCGTTTCATTTGCGAAATTTACAAATAACAGCCCAGAGTCAGGAATTTGTGCCCGATATGGCGATAGGCTCGCCCCCTATCACATCATGGGACGGAACATACAAGGCGAAATGTGGTTGTCCTGGTTGCACCTCTGCCTACACCTTTTGGGAAAAAGGGCGTGAGTTTATGTAGGTACGATGAAGTCTATGTGATACATAGAGCAAAATGTAGTGTTATACACAATATTTCAATACTGGCATGACAGTCACTAAAATGCGCCTCCAGAAAAGTGACTGTCCTTCAAGATTAAGGCGCTTCCGTCATAATGATGCCAACCTGGTCAACAGCTTCACGCTTCGCTAAAACTCAATGTTACCGTATTAAATACATCTAAAAAACCAAATGAAACAGGTATAAGCTACGTAATCGCACGTTACACACAATATGTAGTCCGGAAAGCGTGTGGCGAACGGAAATTGTAAAAAAACCGTATTGTGGACCAATTACCCACCAGTATTGACACTGACGGCCACCGCGCGTTGTAAATGCTCATAATTGAATATACCAGCTATAGCTACTCATATTATTATATTCAGTCCATTCATTATTTTTGGAAGAATGGGTCTTTCGGGACATATTTTCGTTCGGTCTGAGAATGGTTTGTAAACGTTGTAAGTGGTTGTAGAAGTGTCGCCCGCCTACAAGGTCGACGGACAACTTGGTTAAAGTTGCAGGTAATGGCTGGATGCAGGCTGCTTCCAACAGGTCGATGTGGAGATCTTCTTTACTATGTTTAGAAGTGGATTTCCTATGGTTGAATAGGAAATTTCGTGTCTGTTTTTTTCTTCAAAGAATGGCGAGACGAGCATGCCATTCGCCTGATGGTAAGCTGTATGATCGCTCATGGACAGTAAAACCAAACAAGACGATGAATTACAAAGCAATGCTTGGCATTCCACTACGCTCGCCATCCTGACATAAGGTGTTATGACTTATGTCTCATTATGTCCAGTAGTCATGTGTTTTACGATAGGAACCTGGGGTTTTTAAATACGATAGTTTACGTCTTAGAATAGTTCTATTCCGTTGAACAATTAAGTAATTTCCAAGGCAAATTGAAATGCAAATGCCATTTACCTCATGTAAGTTGTTATCATCAACAACCAAAAATTCACCAAAAACTGGAAAAGCGGAATTACCATATTTACACCGCACACGTTTTTCTTGCAGAAAAAAATATATTTCTATATTTTTATATTTCGCCTCTGACGCAACCGTATGAAACGTGCTTTATCTTTGAAAAATTGCCAATTTCCATGAACGGGTGACCGAAAAACTATGCGGTGAAGGTCAAACATGTTGAGTAATACTTTTTATCACCATTTATTTAGAGACGAGCAATACTTTTTCAATGAAATGATGCGATGTTTCCCGACGACCTTCTCATGTCGCGGCTCGCGGCTACAAATCACCGCATTATTTATGTCGGCGACTTTTGTCGCAGTCTGTTTCACGCCAATGTTGATTTTACGTTTAATGTAGATTTTATGAATGGGATTAACTTTGTAGGTGAATTAAGAAGTTTTGGTGTATTTCTTGATGATATAATCGGTGTGGCAGAGACAAATAGGGATAGGTATTCGTCATGAAAGAGAGACACTACCAACAGTAAGATCGGACGACTAATTTACCTGCACCAGCATTCAATTGTGACGTCGAAAAATTTAACTTACTCCAACAATCCACAAAGCAAAGTTATTTTAAAGACTTAAAAACTCACATCAACTAGCTATTATTTTACTTGAAATTGAACCGAAATCTACCACTCACATTTCTTTCTTTATTCCCAATTCAACCTTAAACAATTCCAATGCCCGTCCTTGCGTTTCACAATATACACCGCTACTGCAACATAACATAATTGTACTAAAATACTCTACCCACATACAACCTCACATGACTCATACGCAATTTCTTAACATTTGACACATACCTACCAACGTTTGAAAACAAAAATAAAGCGCTTAAACATGCATGCCTTACAAAAGGACAGCAACGCATTAGCGATGCATAGAGCGAATCCATCATTATGCATTCTCTGAGCTGCTCTTTGAATGTCCTTAGTAGAGTTGGGAGTTCTGGCGGATTGGCCGGGTGTCGGCTTAGCCGGGTCTCGGTTTGGACGGCAAGTTACGGAAAACAAGATAAAAACAACGGTTTGATTTTGCTCCTAGTGTTGTCAAATCTATCGGCGGCAGTGGCCGCTTAGTGCATACAAATGAAACCTGATTTTGTGTAATGTCTAAACTACACAAGTTTATTATTTATTAAGATAGTGTTGAGTAGGACATGACTTGAAAAAGAGTTTGTAAGAGTAGCCTCATTTTTGTACTGAGCCAGTACAATGTCCCACTTCAATTGAAACGAGGCGTACTGACGCTTCGCAGTACGTTAGATAGTTTGAAGGTATTAGTACAATTAGTGCAGTCTGACATGACATGATAATATCGAATATTATGTATATTAATTATAAGTAAATAAAAAATAGTTTTTTTTTAAAGTATGCAATAGAAAAGATATAATAAAAAAAATATTAAAAAAAATATATAAATTGTAATTTATAAATAATATGAGGTGAAGTGGCGAAAATCAAATAAGAACATTTTGCGATGCATGTGTCCAGTTCATTAGAGGCATTGATTAGAGGTCAGTGCTTCTCCGTCATGTAAAATATTCCTCTCTCCCTCGTTTGAAGCACGATCATGTAATTGACGTAGTACCGGGACAAAAAATATGAAGTAGTACACTTTAAAAAGTTGGGCCGCTCTTACATTTTGACGTCATGTACGGGACAAATGTACTACCTCTTGTATGTCCTACTCAACACTATATTAAGAGGAATTTATAGTGGCGATGGCAATAATATTTCCTGTTGATAACAGGATAAATAACAGATAAAGACTTTCTAAGATGCCTTTGTCAAATTAACCATAACTTCATATCAGAAGAAATTACGAGCAAGCTTATAAACCACATTTTTATAATGCAATAGCCCTGCTCGAATCTTAACTATTGTTAGCTCAAAAGGAAATCTGTTCAACTTTATAAAAATAAACAAAATCCACTATCTTCATTAAAATAAAAACACACCTATTAAACCAATTTATCAATAAAAATATCCAATTAAAGCTACACAGCTGAAGAACAAAACACAAGTATTCAATGACGCTGCACCGCGATACATTACGGCAGTTATATTTCAATACCGTTTACAATTAAGGCTGCGGTTTATCAAACCCGGTGTGGGACGGTCCTGGCAGCCAGATCGATCGTCCTGCTAGGAATAATTGGATGAGATGGGAAAATATATCGATGCAATGTTTATGATAGATTTAGCTTTGGTATTAATTTTGTGCGGTTTGTAGATGGTTAGGGCTTTGTGACGGTCTTGAATATAATTGCAAAGCACACAAATATAATATTTATTGATGCAATGATTAAATCTAATTCGGCACGAAGGTCACGACCACTTAGGTCTGCCAAGCATTGTCTTGTGCCGTGGTGTTGTTTTGCTACGGCCCATGAGCGGTCATATCGTTTATCATCAGGCTAATGGCATGCTCGTCTCGCCATTCATCGCAATAAAAATATCGAGTACATTTTCCGAGTTCCAATTATTGCATCCCATGTGATGATATTTACGCTATTTCATCCCAACACTCGATCACAGACGTTCACCAAAAAATCTTAAAATATACGGATTAGCCGGCTAAGACCACATCACTACTCCTTACCATACGCACAAACCTATATTACCGGTTCGCAACACAAAATACCATTGGCATCCATACAAAACAGTCCTTTACAACAGCAAATACAAGTTTGTATGAGCGAGTGTCAACTGGTATGCATGACAGGCACACGTAATAACGGGGTGGTTTTATACCGATTGGCTGGACGGTAAAACTGACAATTTCCAATGATTTGTCATCGGGGTTATTAACTGAATATCTGGTATGTTTATAGATGGCAATACATGTATGTAAGTTTGTATGAGGAGTTCGCTGTATAGTAAGGTATAGTGATAATATACATGTACATAAACTCACGCTTTTTTCCCAGAAGGGGTAGGCAGAGGTGCTCTACCAGGACACCCACATTTCGCTTTGTATATTCCGTCCCATGATGTGATATGAGTGCGAGCCTATCGCCATATCGGGCACAATTTCCTGACTCCGAGCTGATTATAAATAGAAAAAAACACTTTGCCCGACCCGGCATTCGAACCCGAGACCTCAGCTTTGTAGTTGTACTGTAGAACAACTACGCCACCGAGGCAGTGATAAGATATCAAGGAAAAATGAGAGGAGTACAAATTTTAACTATATAATTAAGTAGCTTCTTTATGTAGTGAAAAAAGACAATAATACAATGCTAAATAAATGTAAATACACCCAACATAATATTGTCGTGAACCCTTGACGTCATCAATGATCATCATTTTATCCAATGATATAATGCAGTTGGTATCGGATTTATAATGGTCTATTCTGACATTTATTTCACAAACCATTTTCAACTGACTTCAAAAAAAGAGGAGGTTCTCAATTCGACTTTATGTTTTTATCAATGAATATTATATCTATAGATTACATTCATATATTATACATTACCTGGTGCGGATAACGAACCCGTAATCGTCTACTGCGTCACGGAATCAGTCTCAATAGTTAGGACAGGAAAATACCTTAGCAATTAGCATATGAGTTGTCTGGACATATGAATGATGGACTTCATTCATAAATAAGGATAATTAAATTGATCATGGGAATATTGTTTACAAGTAAATTTTATAAATTGTTGAGTAAATTTTGTGTTATTTATTTATAACGTATGGTTTCTATGAATTTCAGTTGAATAATGCGATTTTTATCGTGTTGTTCTAAATAACAAAACAATATTTGTGATAATTATTTTCTGCATATTTTATAATGACCTTTTGCCTGAAAACAATATCTAAAGAAGAAGGTTATGACTTCAGTACATAACGCTGTCACATATTTTGAACATCTTTAAATGCAATTTTCGGCAATGCAGTTTTCCTTCACCATTAAAGTAGCAACTGTTATTATTATTACAATCAAAATAAAACCAATTATATTCAAGTTCAAATTAAATTCCGTATTCCAATATCAATTAACTTATTAATTTAAAACATCAAAATGTTTCTTTTGGCCGTGAAATTAAATTAAAATCAAATTGGAAATATGCAAGTCGTTATCAACATTGCTACCTTATACATATATCTGTGCATCCCAGTCATTATCAATTCAAACGGCAGACACCCGTCACAACCCAGCCATCTTTCCTGGAAGGGTACGCCAATGCAAATTACTATTCTATATTAAAAATAACCATAGCCAAATACCTACTTTAACACCTTTGTATAAAACTCAAAGTTCAAAGCAACACTACACCTGCCATTTGCCATAGAAACTAGTAATGTATATTTATGTGGGTAGAGTTCATTTTACAATGGTTGTATCTAAGGAGCGTCTCTACGTGCCTAACAGCTGTTGTCTGGATAGTCCCTTTGTTTTACAATTTTCGTTGACGCCAAGGACGTACAAAGGACTCTTTTGTGAAGGCCCTTCCACAGACAAGGGTCTCGGTGCACATGAAAAAATAATTACAAAACACCGCAGTGCTTACGCAGCGTTTTTAGACCTGCATTTTTAATTTTGACGCATTTCTAAGTACTACTGTTTATTTAGTTGAGTACTTCTTTCAACCTGGTAGGGGTATTTTTTTTTTATACGTCATCCCTGGGGTAATATGTGTTGACATTAAGAAATAGTCTATTAGTAGAAAACATACTCATCACTGTTTTACAAGCAGGGGTAAATCGTACAATCTAATAAAATAAATTGGTAGAAGAAGTCAGGTTCGAGAGAGTCAATATCTTATGAAAGTAAAAAAATCTTATTGTATAACTCAAATGGACAAACGAACAAATCGTTGCTACACCTGTTGATCAATACCGATTCTTGTTTTTTTATTTATTTATATATTTTATTCTTTATTTAACACATTAAATAACAATATAAAGAGATAATAAGACAACAAAGTTCAAATGGCGGTCTTATCTCAGTAAGGCAATGTCTGCCAGCCAAACATGGAGTGGATTTATGAAAAGGAGAAAGAAAAGGCAATGTATAATAAAGAGATTTATTTATGTATGAAGGAAAGAAGGAATAAAAAAATAACCGTAAGTCTTTAAATACATTAAGAGCACATCGAAACAGTGAAAGCATTTCACCCATTACGTCACGAATTAACATAAGAACTTGTCAATTCACACCAACGTAGAAAGTTGCCGAATCAGCTTATGTGAATGGATATGATTTTGTAATAACCAAATGCGGACTGATGGTAGACGCAGTGCAAAAAATAAAGATCATCTCTCAGTTGCTAATATTATGCCGGACAAATGTAATGATAATTTGCTCTAAGATACAACAGACTTTAATGTTTTAAGGATATTTTAAACGGCGAAAGAGCTTATTGTTAAATAAAGAGTTAATTCGTTTAATAGAGAATTTAAATCCGGCTCGAAGGACTAACATGGTTGCACATAGAGTTCCAAACAACGCTCTGTTATTTTAATTAAAACTATTTAATTGTAAATTCTATAGCTAAATTCTTTACTCTATTGCAACGTATTGTCTCCATAAATAAGTAACAATGTAAAAAAGAAGTGGGAAGAGACAATAGCATTCCATATTATTAATATCTAGGCGCACAATAGCATCTTCTAGATTCTTCCTTACGCAACATCCAGGTAATCTAGGACTTAATCTCCCTCTTGTTAATGTGAGAATTTTGAAACAATACAGGCAAAATCCGGAAGGCACGCCTCATCGGTCTAATGACCACTGTTTTTCCAACACCACTTTACGTAGACCTCCGGCATTGAAGCTCAACACTCCTTTATCATCGAATTTTCCACCACTCAGAGGGGCGTGGGAGGTCTTCTCAAAATGGCCGCAGTCTCCACGCAAGTCGACTATTTTCTCTCGCGTGATTACATTTTAACCTATGGGAACATATAAATACGCCGTGGTGTAATTTGAAAAAACCAGCGTGAAATGTTGCTGCTTGATTCGTATCAAATCCGGGTTAGTTAACTCATTGATTTTTTTATACATTTTGTTTGATGTTACAACTGGTAGGAAATGGGGCAAGAATTTATAGTTGGCTGTGCGTACTTTTCAACCACTTATTAGGCTTCTGACATCGTTAGACGACGCTTGCTCTACAATCAGGGCGAGTTGTGTCTAATACGAGTAAGTATGTAGACATGCGCTTGTAAAACTCAGCATTCTTTTGTTGTTTAAAGTAAGAAGAAGAGAAAATATAATTAAATTTATAAAAATAAAAACGGAATTTCAAAAACCATCTTTGGTCATTCGAGATATACTTGAATTTATCTCGCCTATTTTCACACATTTTTCTAACAGACTTGGGTAAGATCGGAGTGGTATTGTTGTTAGGCATATCAATGACAGATTCTGCGATCCATCGTGTATGATTTCACCAGGAAAATTCTCCAGCCTGGAATAAACCTTGCTTTAAAAAAAGAAACAAAGTAGATTTCCCAATACATATTCCAACATTACCCATGTCGGAATCAAATAATTAATCCAATGAGACGACAGACTTACGGCTTACCCAACCAACAATTACAAATTAACTACGCAGAAACAATTGCGTCACAGTTTCCTCCCGTCCTTACAGAAGGGAAGTAAGCAAATATGTAGTTATCGCAATTCTAATTTCGTCTAACACAGATGTAATGATAATGTAGCAAGATACGAACCGAGTGCTCTCGACAACATAACTGCCGAGGTGCAACACGTTAAATAATTGTAAAATGACGTAACAGCGGCGGCCAGTTCTTACCTAATAACTTAAATGTGGTTTAGGACCTGCATTGCAATCTTGCGAACGTGTTGCCGTTTTATGAATGCGCCATTACTGACATTTGCTGATGCGAAATTGGCTATGTTTGCATGTGCCAATGGATGACTTAGGAATGTCATTAGAATCACGCATGTGTTAGGCTTCTATTAGTTGATCGTGGTGATTTCAATACAATATATTTTTTTTATTAAAACAGTCTACTGGTATATCTAGGTCTAACAGTGTGCCTTCCTTTTTACCTCTAATTTTTTCATTTTATATTTCGAAGGTCACTGATGCACTTAAGATGCTCGAGTGTTGAAGATGGTTTAATTAGGTGGTTATCACATTACATTAAATTGCAAATTTTTCGTACTTGTGCTATAAAAAAAAATTGATTCGTATGGCTGCTAATGTTTCAAAACAGTTATATTTTTAGTTTTAATTATTAAAAACATTATTCTTAGATAATATCAATCACGACTCCACAAAACAAACGGTACAAAAGATAATTCAGAATTCCTCTAAAGCCAGGTAGCTATGACTTAATAGCTACAACTTTGAAAAACACCACTCCGAGTCACTAACCTCTGGAAGCCACAAACGCAAAAAACTTTACGATAAAACGTTTTTTGCTGACAACTTTGACTGTTATGACTTGTCCAAAAAATACCACAATTCTATGAACTGTTTTATGTTTTTGGCACTTTCAAACGTTTGAATGGTGGTAATGGTTCATTCAGCATATAAATATTTATTTTAACGTGGTTTTGTTTGGATAAACTGTTTCTTTTTTGTGCTGATTCGGTAAAGTGAACTCATCTGATCTTCAGTTCAGTGCCACTGTTAGAAGATTGCAATGTGCGAGAGGCGCCCTGATTAATAATTAGACGTAAATGGGCTGATATACATACATAGCAAGAACTAATATAAAATTAATTTCATAACGGTTACCAAACGTTGATTATTACGATCAATTTTTTGCTACTCACCACAAAACTTTTTAGAACATTAAATATGTTCAACAATGGACATTTTGATGGCCTGTACTTCCACCTCCATACAACAAAGCCTTCATTGTACCTACCTTTCCATAAAATTAAAACCTAACTATACTATTAAACGTACTAAAACAGTTGTACGTTAATTTGTTTGGTATCAACGAGCATGTCGAAGCGATACGATCTGCGCACTCGCTGGAAAAATTGGGGGAGTCCGATACATTATGAATGTTTTAGCGTTCATTGCTAACCTTGTGCTACAAGTTTATAATTTGTATTTGTAGTGCGGTTTGTCTTATTTATCGAGCAAATTGAATTGAAGTATTGTTTATTGAAGTTTGAAATCTTTGATTGGTAACTAATATTAACACTGTTTAGAATATGTTACAGGTGTAAAAAGACGCCGACAAAAGCGATTCTGAGAAGTATCTTACTATTTCGAAAATAATACGAAATGGTCACAGAGAGAGCCAATATTGAAGTATTTTAGATTATAATATTAATGGGCTGATTAGACCGATGTAGCACAGAAAGTCTACATAAAATAACAGCGTCATTTTTTGCATTCCCAACAGTCACTGATATTGCCAGAAACCTAATATGTATTCCATTGGTCTCCACCCCATTTTTTTCATAGTTCAGTAAACCCTCTGTTCCATTAGTACGGTTAAAATTTACTATCAGATGACCCGCTTGCTCACTTGTTAGCCTTTGACACAATACAGATTCGATTCTATTCGAGATCCATTAGTTGTAATACCACGCATCCCAATATAGTCACAAATTATTTAGCAAATAAACCATCCCACGCTTAGCGAGGTAAATAACAATATACTGAACTTTATTATCAATGATCTTGATTTTAGTGTACTAATTGCATCAGATCTATCAGAATATGGTGGTTGGAACTTGAAAGGTTTTTTTATTGTGGTGAATGGCGAGACGAGCATACCGTCCGATGGTAAACTATACGACCGCTCATGGACAGTAGCAAAACCAAACACCATGATTTACAAAGCAACGCTTGGCATTGCGCTGCGCTCGCCATCTTAAAACATAAGATGTAAGTCTCAATATATAGTTACTCTGGCTACAATGTTCTTCAAACCGGAACACAACAGCGCATTTACACTGCTGTTTGGCGGGACTGTTAAGTTAGTGGCGAGGGCTTCTGTCTCAGAGTTATGTGTGTATTGTTAGTCAATTACCTCACATTAACGGTGAAGTAAGGAACCCTACATATGGAATGCAAAGGCCGCTAACCCGCAATAGGGTCTCTAGATCCAACAAAAGAGCCTTAGCTAGGGCCAAGGCGGAGCACATCCGCAGAATTGGCGAGCGGCTCCAAAGCTATCCCTCTGGAAGCCGTGCTTTTTGGTCGCTCGCTAAGGCTGTGGAGGGCAATTTCTGCCTATCCAGTCTCCCACCACTGCGTAAACCCGATAACAGTTTGGCCCATAGTGCAAAGGAGAAGGCCGATCTCTTGGTCCAATTCTTTGCCTCGAACTCGACTTTGGATGACGGGGGAGCCACACCGCCGAACATCCCCTGGTGTGAGAGTCTCCTGTCTGATATAAAAATCACCCAGCGTGCTGTCAGACGGGAGCTCATGGCTCTCGACATCCATAAGTCGAGTGGGCCGGACTGTATCCCCGCAGTGGTTCTTAAGACGTGCGCCCCTGAGTTGACCCCCGTGCTAACGCGCCTTTACCGTCTTTCCTACAAAACCAACCGGGTTCCCGCTTCGTGGAAGGTCGCCCATGTCCACCCAGTCCCCAAAAAGGGTGACAGATCGGACCCTTTATGCTACAGGCCGATTGCTGTCACATCCTTACTCTCCAAGGTCTTGGAGCGAGTTATAAACACTCAGCTCCTGAGGTATCTTGAGGACCACCAGCTGATTAGTGACCGCCAGTACGGTTTCCGTCACGGTCGTTCAGCTGGTGATCTTCTTGTGTACCTCACGCACCGTTGGGCGGAGGCTTTGGAGAGTGGGGGTGAGGCGATTGCGGTCGGCCTTGACATAGCGAAGGCGTTCGATCGAGTGTGGCATGGCGCCCTTCTGGCGAAGCTACCTGCGTATGGTATCCCTGAGGGACTCTGCAAGTGGATCGCCAGTTTTTTGGATGGTCGGAGCATAAAAGTCGTGGTGGACGGCTGTTGCTCCGAGACCAAGACCATTAACGCTGGTGTTCCACAAGGATCGGTGCTATCGCCGACACTCTTCATCCTGCATATCAATGACATGTTGTCTAACGACAGCATGCATTGTTATGCGGATGATAGTACGTGTGACGCGCGATACATCGGCCATCAGAGTCTCTCTCGAGGTTCCATTGAGGAAAGACGGTCTCAACTTGTGTCTGAAGTCGAGAGATCTCTGGGGCGGGTCTCCGAATGGGGTGAATTGAACTTAGTTCAATTTAACCCCTCGAAGACACAAGTTTGCGCATTCACTGCGAAGAAGGACCCTTTTGTCATGGCGCCGCAATTCCAAGGAGTTACTCTCCAAAGATCCGAAAGTATTGGGATCCTCGGCGTCGAAATATCGAGCAATGTTGACTTTAGGAGTCATTTGGAGGACAAAGCCAAACTGGCGAGCAAAAAGTTGGGTATCCTGAACAGAGCCAAGCGGTACTTCACGTCGGGTCATAGATTGACGCTTTACAAAGCACAAATCCGGCCCCACGTGGAGTACTGCTCTCACCTCTGGGCAGGTGCCCCAAAATACCAGCTCAACCCACTTGACTCCTTACAGCGACGAGCTTGTCGAATAGTCGATGATCCCAATCTTACGGACAAATTGGAACCGTTAGGACTGCGGAGAGACTTCGGGTCTCTCTGTGTGTTCTATCGTCTGTTCCATGGGGAGTGCTCCGAGGAATTGTTTGAGATGGTACCAACATCGCCCTTCTACCATCGCACCACCCGTCACCGCAGCAGAGTTCATCCCTACCACCTGGAAGCGTACCGCTCCCGAACGGTACGTTTCCAGCGTTCTTTCTTACCACGTACGTGCAAGCTCTGGAATGAACTCCCTGCATCGGTGTTTCCTGTTTTCCTGTCCTTCTTCAAACGAGGCTTAAAGAGATTACTATCCTTAAGGTAGGCAGCGACTTTGTTGTGCTGGACCCCTGGCATTGCAAAGGTCTATGGGCAGCGGTAGCCGCTTACCATCAGGCGGGCCGCTAGCTCGTCTGCCTATACGGCAATAAAAAAAAAAAAAAAAAAAAAAAAAGGGTGACGTGTCCTATGGCCTAAATCGTCCCAATCGAACTCTCGTGTATGAAGATCCATGCTCAGCAGTAGAAATATGAACAATCCATTTTAAATTTTCTTCCATAAGCGCACTAATTACTTCAGGTTAATTAGAGTAACGATTCTATTTGGGCTCCCAAAACAAAACATATACACAAAATCTTGGTTCATTTAGGCGAATTAGACCAATTTCAATTAGAACCGCCCACACACGCGGATTTGTGGGTACAAAAAGCCCTATAACCCTAAAGAGGTGCACGGCGGTAGCGCGTACGACCTTGCCATTATGCCGCTCACTCAGCACCTCTCATATTAATACCACCACGCGATGGGTGGGGCCAGAATCACGTAAATCGAATTTGTGTGAATTGTAGTACGTATAATTTTTCGTATTCATTTTGTTCTTTGGGACTAGAATAAATCTCCTGCGGTCTTGCCCCAATCACATCTTAGACAGAAATAAAGATGCTGAATTGTATCTGAATCAGCCTATATACGTCTGCAGGGCGCGGCAGGAGGCTGTACAATCGAGAGCACGACTGAGATGGGTTAGGACATTATAGTCCACCTCGCTGGCATGGTACGGATTTGCGAATGGCGAATTGTGCGCGACAATAATGTGCACCCTGCGTGTACCTGCATGGGCATACAGACGTGTGCTTATGTATGTATGTAAATTAGTAAAACTAGTGATTGAATAATACCAAAGACAGATTGCAATAGTAAAAATGTATAGAACAGAATCTGGGATAACGCAACAAATATTATGATCATAAAATGTAAAACAAAGTTATTTTAACACATATGCATAAATCTTATAATGTCATCTAAAGGAAGCGATAATTATAATTAACTATTAATACAAAAGTAACTTTGAAGTGCTCAATGGAAATGCCACAGGTTGTGAACCCTAGGATTGAATCCGAGACCTTCACTTCCGCATTCCTTTCCGCTCCTAACTAGTAGCCTAGTTCGCTAGTCAGAGGGACGAATCACGTAACACCGAATTCGCGCATGTCGGGTAGATGCTTCGTACGGTGATTGAGATTGTAGAAAGCTCAAGACTTCCTCCTTCCGTCCATTGTCCCTTTTTATTCGACTTCACATTTTCAGATATGAAAAACACACCAACAATTTAAGCCTTATAGAGGTACGTGGGTGACAGTAATCAAACAAATAAAACTAGGTATAAAAAACAAGAGTTCTTTTAAATAACCCCTTCAGCATATCGGCCTTTCATAGACAGATTTAAAACCTATTTTAGTTATCGAATGTTTGCCTTCATCGCTTCAACTGAATTTTAAAGTCGTTCGAAAGGGACAAAAGATCCGATAACTAAAATAAGTTTTAAATCTGTCTATGAATAAGTCCGTATAAGGCAATGACCGCTTACTCACCATTCTACATACTAAAAAAACTACAATCAATGCAAATAACATTTATCTCCATGAACATGACCGCAAATCGTTCAGCAATTAATCAAAACACACGTGTTTTATCTCAACGTTTCCTACGGCGCCGGCGCCACGCGCTAAAATTAAACACGTAAACAGGACTGCATGCTTCCTGTTGTTCGGTGCCGTCTGGATCCGGGGTTATAGTACCCAATAGCCAGCCATATACAGGTATTACATTGTGTATAGGTCAGAAGATATAAAGGACTTTTGGACTTATCATCATCGTCATCATCAGCCCGTTGCAGTCCGTTGGACATAGGCCTCGCCCAAAGAACGCCACAGAGCCCAGTCTGCTGCTTTACGCATCCAGTCGCTGCCGGCCCTCTTTTGCAAGTCATCCCGCCATCTGGCCGAGGACGTCCCACGCTACGTTTGTCAAGACTCTTGGACACATAACATCGTTAATGAAATATAATGCAAATTCACAAACGCAGTTCTGACGTCTGGGTATCATCAATTGGAAATGGTCTCATACTCAAACCCGGAACAAATATATTAGAGTCACACAATCTGACACGAATTTAATCTAATTATTTACAACTGCCAACTTTATCATATCCTAGATATGGAAAATCTGTAAAAAATCTCTATTGATTTTGTAAATATGTATTCGTGCAATAAACAGATCTATACCAAATATTAATTTATTTAATTTTCATCATTTATATTGAAATTTTGGTTATCATCGACGCGAAATGATAAACATTACGAACCCGATATTTTACCGTTTTTTTCCCCGAAAATGACAGTACATTTCATCACCTCATATTGTATTCTAATAGCGTACGGATTTCCACACGGAATTTCTTCAACACAAAAGCTTATTATGTAAATACGCTGACGATGATCACAGTGACGGGTCATCGCTTCGAACCAACGACCTCCAAGACAAAAATAGCTTTATACCAACCAGGAAACTGAAAGGTATATTATGAAATCGCGGCCGAGAATTTGATTGGTCAGTTTGATAAAATTGTTGCATTAATTGGTATTATAAATACTTAAATATATTTAGAGTTCGGAAGTATCCAGGGGGCTACTATGAAACACAATATTTGAAATATCGTGCGATACTACGTATTAAAATCTACTCCCAGTGATTTCGTATTTACTATGAGCTCCCTCTCCCCATCTATTAATCCCACATGGTGGTGGGGTCAACCTCCTTCACATTCTTCTTCCACTTCGCCCTATTCATGACGTCGTCTTCAGAAACATTGCATTCTATCATGTCTCGGTACAGCACATTTGTCCATTTCGTATTTACTATGATGTCGATGAATACTTTCTGGGACACTTGTCAATACTGGCGAATTGTTCAACAGTAGAAAGCACTAGAAAAAAGGTTTTAACAAGCACAATCGCACGATATATTCAATAATTCAATTGATAAATATCGATGTTTGTAGTAGCTCCCCTGAAGAGATAGGATGCATGACGAAACTGGATGAAATGGCAATTAAAAATGAGCACTTTTTGCCAGTCCCTGTGAGATTTAGTCAACGTATAACGTGTATAGTTGCATTATTTTACGTGTATTATTTTAGTAAGCATGGTACAGAAAGCTGTATGAATAATTTCAGATGCATTTTTTTTAAACTAGGCAGAACGAACTATGACTTTGAATGAACGACATATTATGTAGATGAAATGTAACAGCTGGTAATATATTGTTGTACTTAATTGGATCCGCACTTTAAAAGTAACTTGAAAATAAACAAAAATTATATGAATGGAAAATATGAATTTTTACTTGTTCATGTATTTTTTAGTCATCACTAACCCAAGTTTCGTACTTAAGGAATCAAGTCAGTTTTTACTACGTTTGTGACAAAAGGATGTAAATTTAAGCCGTAATTTTTTCAATTAAAATATCATTATATGACAAAGGATAACGCACAATAATTAGGGTAGGTAAAACTTATTTGGTTTCCTTGTGGGTCTTTACCTAATTCGTCATCACTACTGACAAATTGGTCAACTCATTTGTCATAATCTTCGTGAGGTCTTTTTTGCGACAGGGAATATCCCAGACTATTAAATTAATACGTGGTGTAATAAAGACTAAATACCTATATGACTCGATCAATTGAAATAGAGATTCTTGAGCGCAAAAATGATCACAATGACCTATGGATGAAATTTCATAAAAATCTCTGAAGCCAACCTTGTCAAATCTAGAGTTAGGTCTACAATTTAAACGTTGAGCATATACGGTCTAGCACCTACATATTTTAGTATCCTTGTGATGTAATACTTTCAATTATAAACATACGTAAAGAAACATTGAAGTCCTTAATTTTTAGCGACACGTATCATTACCTCCACACAGAAAAGTAATATGAGCTCCTTCTTAAATAAATAAATACAACCAACAGGTAAATACACAATCCTGATCCCACATTAGGATCAATTAAGTCTTGTGTGGTTAATCAGAAACTACCAAGGACTTTTCGGTCTCACAAACACCCAGACCCGAGAACATACTCGTAGGCTTCACAAACATTTTTCCCGGTGCGTGGTTTGAACCCGCAGCCTCTCGTTTCACAGCCGGCGTCTAACCAACTGCGCTACGGTGGCTATGAGCAATGAAAACCAGACAGTAAATAGATTGATGTAAACTATGATCGACATACGCGATACAAAGTTCGTCGACACGAGCGAAGTACAAACAGGGATTCATAATTAAGGTATTGACATGCTGTCCCCACCTGTTGGTTAGGAACAAACAATGCGCCCACCCTTTCCGCCGGTCCGAGAAATACCAAACATGGACATAATTACAGATTAGAAGATCTAGTTGCGACACAACACAAACATGTTTTGTAATTTGAAAAAGTACTTGAGTTCAATGCTGTAAAAAAAAATAGAAGTCTTCAAGTATAGATACAAAAAATAATCGACTCTCGATAGTTACAACTATTAACTTATCTGGCTGGAACTGCATTTGCAATTTGCATTGTTTTTCAAAATCTGCTCAATTTCGCTCGGGGCTTATTGAATTTTTAACAAGCACGAAAGCCACATATTACTCACCAGATATTTTGTAACGAACACTGGTTTCGACACATCGCCTTGAGTTTTTACACTTAAAAACGGCAATAAAAATCCACAATTTAAACCATTAACGGAGACAGATAAGGAATAATTTAATGTCACCCATATTAAATAACTATAAAGATTATTTTTAGCCACAAAAATGTTTATCATCCCGTGACATGTAACGACCCATTAATAAACAAAAAGGGCATTAAAATTAATTCTGGATGCGATAAAATTGCTCCGTGATAAGCGTAAGAGTAGACAGTGTTTAAAGATTAAACAAAAAGTTGAAGCAACGTGGCTCAATGGGTCTCTCTTAACTGGTTTTGAAACAAGAGGCCTAGGAATCGATCTCTACGCGCTGAGAAAATAATAGATATGTGAGAAAGTATCTGTCTTATGTCTAGTTGTTATGAAATTAAAAACCTCTGGTTGATTTTAACATCCACGACAAAAGACTCCTATTTTAAAGAAGTCATGACTACATGCGACTGTTCGTGCACTCAATTATACTTGGTTTAATAGACCACAAGTCCACCTCGCTTTAAAACTAAAATACATGTTATTTCATTAGAATTTTCTAAACCCATATTCCATAGATTTTACGACGTCCTTCGACTTGTATTCCATAGGCGCTTATACTCAGCGTTTCAAAACTGTACTCAAATTTGAATTCATGTCGCTCATAATGGTGGCTTATGGTCGCATAAAACCTCAAAAATGCAAGCACCGTTGTTTACATTCAGAATATAAAACAATTCATGTGCATATAAAATATTTATTCGTTTGTAAGATGGACGCGGTCGCAGTGCGTTTTTATGACGATTTTTATACTTCAGTCGATTTTTTATAATGTATTTGCAGCAGAGACTTGTAGTTCGGTTATTATATCGGATTTTGGAAGCTAAATAATGAATAAATTTACTCAACAATAACATACAATGTTTGTATCGCGAAATAATATATCTTATATTGTGTGAATCAAAACTTCTCACTCTCCTACAAAACTTTTCTATGTAGAACCTCTCCGTCTTATGTATCTTCTCTAGAAAATGATTGTTAATGGTGAATGAAATGATGATTGTAACTATTATTTATATGGCTACAATGATGTCTTATCTAATGTATCCATCAAAGACGATCCAACGCCATCCATTACCATTGCTTCAGCAATCTCAGCCGTCAGCGCAACACCGAATTTCGGTAACATACCATTAGCAACCGAACTACGAAGTTCAAAGAACCTTTCATAACCTCAACAATAGTATTATTTTTCGAAAAATAAACACCGTTTCACACAAGAGCTTGTTATTAGCACATACGATGGTGACGTAACGCACGCCATTGTTCGGACGTTGGCAATGTGGGAATACGCCTCCATTATCTTTGTTTCGTCACGTATTAAGGCTAATTTACTTGCAATTTATGATTTAATTCCACTTAGAAAAATATTAAGGTCTTTCGATCTACTGGACTTTGTACTACATACGGAATCTTCATTTGTGTTGTGGTTAGGACGGGTATGAATGAAAGGCCGGTTAAGAGCCCAATTATCGTCTACAATCTTTTGGCGTCCGAATGCGTTGTTGTCGTGCTGTTGTCATATTAGGAACAGTTTTTCTCTCTTTTCACATTTTGTTATATGGGACATGTTAATACTATTTGACTACGAGTATAAATGCTTGTTTATATTATAAAAACATATCTCAAACAATGTGTTATGAATATTTTTAACATTTTATTTGTATTTCCTTATTTCGCCACACGCGAATGGAAGATAGATGGCCTATAATCGCAATCACATTGAAAGATGGTTCCCGCATGTACGGATGTACATGGTATGCACATGTACACCAATACATAACATTTTGCATCGCAGAAAGATTTGGCTTCTAATTCTACGAACAGGTACTGTAATTACAATACGTTATACGAATTACATTAAACATTTAAAACCTGGATAATTAATACGTACACGGATAATTATGCGCCGAATTAAACGCGACGACAAAACTACTGTTCCTTCTCCTTGCTAGTCTTTCTGTGCAATACTGGTGCCATACCGCCAGCACCCTGGATCCCAACAATTACCACCACAAAAGCAATTTTCTAGCCATTGCTCCAAATGTTCTAAAAGCAATATTGGAGCATACAGGCGGATGCATAAAAGATCAACACGAGTCGATAAATTGAATACCGTTAAGGTATAAACAAAAGTTTTCGAAACTGTTTGCGGGAAACATGACTAAGTGTGCCATATGCGTTGTGCGAAATTGGTTCATGCCCATATACTCCGCGTGTGGGCGGCGCCTTGACACCGAAGGAAATGATCTCTACACTATAAAATATTTGTATGTTTGTTTTAGAAATGTTTATGTTATATTCAAGAATTTAAACGAATGTAAACATGTCGAGCCGGTGTGCCGTGTTAGGGGCGGCTATTCTTATGGTAGCAATGAATTGTAAGCAATGTTAGACCAAAACTGAGATAGTACGGTTTTTAACTGATGTTTTATTATGATGTATAGCATTTGTAGACGGCAGATCCAGGTGGTAGTCAGCATTTCTTCAGCACGCATGGGTTTACATTATCCACCTGATTTTGATGGAACATGGTGAACTTTAGCTTCCACCTCTTCAAGTAATTTCGAAGTATTTCTAAATCTGTATTTAGTTTAATGGTTTCGAACAATATAAAACAAGTGAAGACAGATGAAATGCATGCAAACCTTAACATTTGATCGCATCTCCTAAATCGGCACGGTTCGACTTTAAGGAAACCTTGAGAGCTGCGTAATGCTCTGAATCATACCCAGTTTCAATGCACTCGATTATTCACCGTATAATAAGACATAATCTTTTCAAAAGTCTATTCATTGTATACTATTAACGGGCTTCTTAAAATTAAAATAAAGTTACGTTTAAAAGTCCAAAACCTTCCAAAATTGTGATCAGAAAATCTCTCCGGAGGGCTTATCAGCATTGGACGTTTTGTCATTAATGATTAAGTAAAAACATAGGCTCCATTCAATATGGGGTCAATCGCGATGCTAAGGATGATGACTGAATTAGTATTAATAGTTTTCAAAAAGGCTACAAAATTTAATAAAATAAAGAAGTTATAGCAAGCATAGAACACATAGATATACATATATCAATATATGATAAAGAGCACATAAAAATAAAACCAGTAGCAAACAAGTCGCATATTTCGATTATAACTCAGAAAACCAGTGCCTATACGTGCAGACATTAAAATGCAGCACTAGCCCTGACAAGGCTACGATCTAGCGCATCACTAAAAATAAACCTGTCAACCAACCAGATCTAAACTGCAGTTTTAAATAAACCGACGCGAAAAAAACCAACGTCTCCTAAATACCAATAATTCCACGTTCCGTGATTGCAAATGGAC
This sequence comes from Deilephila elpenor, assembly GCA_949752805.1. NCBI lineage: Eukaryota > Metazoa > Arthropoda > Insecta > Lepidoptera > Sphingidae > Deilephila > Deilephila elpenor. The sequence continues at coordinate 957,373 of OX457116.1, forward strand.
ATTTCTTTGAGCTATCAACAAACACCAAGTTAAAAGTAACTTTACTACATTATGTTAGTATACAATTCGCCATGCAGCAATATAATCATCGGCCACCAGCCCACATACATAAGTGATTTATTACAAAGACAATGCCACTGTATAGGAAATAGTCGCCTTAAGATAAGCGAGTGGTGTCGGGTTCCGATGAAAGTGTTAAAAATAACGCGAAGATTAATATGCAAGTGAAAGTTCGGACATTGTATGCAAACGATAGTGGTGATGAATGACGGTCACTGTGGCGAATCGTTAAGCTAAATGATTATATTGAACTGCCTAATGGTTTTGGATGTCGGGACAATCATTCATAATGATTTGTGCAAGCGTTTTCAGCGGCTTACGGCTTTACGTCTTAGAATAACAATTTGCATTAGTGTAAAATCTTTGTTGGAATTTAGCTTTACACTTCTTGTTCCACGTACTTCTGATTATAGTAAAATACTGTTTCTTGGGCTTGTCATTTCTTTACCATCCCTTAGTATTACATCCGGTTCATCATTTCAATTTGTGAATTATATTTGTTCATTTTTTTTGTCTATTCTTAAAGATTTTACTTCAATTTTATATCACTTTCCATTGTGCTGTCTAAGATATTATTTTCTAATCTAATTTTAACAGAATGGTCCACAAAATGGCTAACTTTGTTAATACTACAAATAAAATCAACGTCAATAAACCCTAATAAGTTTTATCTACAAAATAAAAACTTCCAAACTAAAAGATCAGTTTTCACCAAATCGCCTTATTTAGTTTAATCTTTATCGGAATAGCTTTCAGGATTAACGGAAGTGCTCCACCAGTGAACCACAATCCTCGAAATGCTTTCTCTTATAATTAAATCGGATCGACGGTGACCCAAATACGTTAATGGCTGCATTTTATCGATCATACCAAATGTGAACTTATTGGTTTGGTAAAATGCACTATTAAACTAATATATATCACTATATTAAAGTACAGTAATAAACTATATTAAAGTTGATCTATTCAGCAAAGCCAACTATGAGTACGGAGCTACAATTTTTTAATAACGAAATCGAGCAATGATTCAAGTATTTTTACACCAAAAAGCATAATGAATTAGGACAAAATTTGTTCTTAAAATTTTATAAGATATACGAAACTCTAGAAAGCATTATTAATAATACATACAACAGTACGAATTTATCACTTTATATTCAACAGTACCCCTCGCTTAATCATACTGATAAATTATAAAATTGTTTATGCGTCTCTCTTTTGTTTCACGCTTGTCCGCCAATCACCACGAACAATTCGCTTATGTGTGGTTAATTTTAAATTCACATTTGTCCCTGTATTGTTAACCTCAATTATTGATATATTGCAAACAATATTTTGTACTTATGGTCATTTAAGTATTTTGGTTTAATAAACAAATTACTGTTTGATTTAAGTAAATAACAGTACTTTTTGGTAATTGATTTATTTTGAATTGTTGTGTATTTTTAATCATTTCTTAAATCTATAAAAGAAAGGAAGATTTTACAAATGTATGTATCGGAGAAGTCAAAGAAACAGGCTAGACGTACAAAACCTGGGCCCAAATCATCACATACTAGTTTGGAATACTCGAGGGGTTTCCTATCATCGTGTAAGGTGGTTACTAACCAGGACGACACTTACAAAAGGACCACAAGGTTTTGGGTCTCCAGCAATCCCTCATCGAACCTCAAGGCTGAACAGACATCGGTTCTTTATGAAACAGTAGCACCACTCCTATTTCATACTGTTCCCAGTTTCATGAACAGCGGTAGTAAATAATTCTTCTACCCAAGTATAGCAAACGATTGTATGGTTAATGAAACAATAGCCAAGAACGTGATACATCCATCTTCATGTATCATGACGTGGTCTGGTATTAACGGGCGGATTCGAACTGGCGGCCCAAATAAAATTGGGAACAGGCCCCGGGCGGATGAGCTGTAAATCATTGCGAGCAGGAAACCTGATCGATTAACATCAGCCGTTTCTCACAATCGTTAAAATGTGTAAATAATACAGTTGAAAATTTGAGAGCAGAAGTTATGAACGCGAGACGGGGAAGGCAAATTTTATTTTGACCAATTGACTTTGTTGTATGTGAATAGGATATTCTCCCTCTGCAATTGCTATTTGTTGATGAAAATAAACATTCGACCAGGTATGCTAGGCCCGACAACGTGAAATCCATGCGCGTACCAGAGACGCTTGAAAGCAATGGGGCACGAGGGAAGTTACTGAGGCTGAATAATTTGTTACAATATGTTGGTAGACGTGAAGATTTCACAAAGCGAACTTTACCGACAGTTAAAGACTTCTCGTGACCAGTAAGACACGTTAACTACTAAAATTAACAGATAAATTTTAATATTGCAAGAGAAAAATACTCAACTCTTGTCTTATTAAAATATGCTCAAGAAAATGAAAATATAATTAGAAGCACAGGTCCTAACCTTTCTCTATGACTCAAAATTTTTTGTCATCGTTCCCTCACTGCTGAGGATCGTGACCACATGTAATGTGTCTCCACCGTGGTTGGTCCTGGGTGGCTTGGACCGCGTGGTAGAGGCAACCACCAAACGCCTTTTTCACGCTGTCTGACCGTTTGGCTGATGTTATGCCTCTTAATGACTTAATATAGGTAAATACATATACTCAATTTTTCCTGTGCATTTGAATCATACACATATGGCGTAGGCCGGTCTACATGACATATGATATGATAAACGCAGCATATTTTACTTCATTCTAGTTCCACAATTATCGTTGTGTTGTTATGTTTGTTTGGCACACATTTTCGTGGTTTTGGAAGTGTTGCTAAATGGTAGTGTTTTACTTGTAACATCATGTCTGCAACAGTAGGTCAATGAACATTTGATTCACTTTGTTCAAGTATAAGTTTAAAAAAACAAATGAAAGCAGCCATATTTTATGCAAGAAATATGGAATACCTTCCTGCGAAGAGAACGATAACACAGCCCTCCTTATTCCTGCCTTAGACGAACCAGAAAGCCAGATAAAGATAGCAAAGCGTTGCGTGTAAATTATGATGAAAAATCTATTTACTAGTATTCATTCATATTATAGAGGACAACTAGAAATTTAAGTAGCAATGAGTTTCTTATTAAGCCACAAATTCATAATATATTATGTCGTCTATAATAATATATCGCAGTTCAAATCAAATATTGATTCAAACAAACACATAAAAAATACCAAAACACCAATATCAATCAAATACAACTAGACATTTCTATGGAGGCTGCGTACTAAATATTATCTTAAAATATCAATTGCACGAGCGAATGATAAGAGCTGATAACACCCCTCTAATGTCAAGTACGAAGCAAGGTCGCCCGGTACGGACAGAAAAAAACTACCACGAAACAGCAAAAACAAGATCTCTCGATACCAAAAGCAAAAACTTAACAATGGCATACAGGACATAATTAAAATATGCTCACGTGCCGTTTTGGGAATAAAAAACGACGTCTCTGTTTGTTGCCAGCATAAAAAAGTCACGAATGGTAGAATTTGTTCTTTTCTTTTTAAGTTATACGATTTATTAATGGATGTCTTCGTCTTGTGCTTTTTAGAATAGATTTATTAACGTCCGTTAGAATGTTCTAGAGGTTTTTGTTTGTTTAATTGTTTTCTACGAATAAAATCTTAATTGTAATATGTATTATTTCATTTTACACACGTTGCTTTCAGCTGATTCTCTATGAGTAAATGCGTAATTGTGATTGTTTGTTTTAAGCAGTAACGAAGTAACCGATATGATTGTTTTCTTAAAAAGAAAAAAGGTCGTTCCCTGTTGAATTAAACAAAGTGCAGGATGTTTAAGAATGAAGTGTAAAGTGACACAAGAAGAGGTGAAACAGTCCGCGCGTATGCAAACGAACAATAAGCTAGTATCGTGAAATGAATAAATATGTGGTGTTGATGATAATGAAGGCCATATTAAGGTTGTTCGGTTACATGAAACGTTGAATGTAAGTAAATTATCCAAACAAATATAGCCTGAAATTTAAGAGTTAGTTGAAATGTACACCAAAACTTCATAGTATTCGATACTACACCGAAAACAATGCAAGGTTAAATGTATGTTTTAACTAAATTAAGATACATGCACTTTAAATATGTTGGAATGCAAAAAGACCTTTACACTTTACAAATGATAAATATATGTTTTTATTCGTATACCATTCAAATGAGACCCGTGTCAGTTTTATAAATTTTATACATTATTTAATACTTTAAAGGTTATCAAGTATTTAAAAATATTTTAAGAGGCAAATAGTGTTGCTTCTCATTTTAATAATGGCACATTAGTGACAATGGAGAACCTGATGATAAATGCAATGCGAATGGTATCGACGGGTAAGAAATTGTTTCCTCACAGCCTCTCACTGATCATCTTATTTGTACCAATTTGCTGAAACTGGGTATTATGACGAATTTTCCACCATCATGCACTAGTTACTACCACAATTGATAATAATATTTTGCCAAATCAATGTGTCCTCTCATCAGCAATATACTGGATTTCGATGCATTTTTTAATAAGATCACTATCAGTAACAATATACCCACGCTGGAATAAAAACAATTAACATGCGAACCCTCCCGCCATTCTCTTTACGCCGACAATTTAAATGCAAATACTGTTTTAATGAGCAATGCAAATCAATGCATTAACCTTGTATAAATCATAGCAAGCGTTTACTTAACCATTATCCATTTAACACGCTTGACATTGTTTGTGTTACTTTCAAGACGGCCATTGTGATTGGGGTTGCCAGTTGCAAAATATACAGGTTGAGGTAGAAATTTTAATTTAACAATGGTACTGTGTTAACAAATTCGTAGGAAGTCGCTTGATGCAGGACACTTTGAACAGATAGCTGTGGCAATATTTGGCAGAGGGCTGTATTCACAATTAGACTTCCTGTGACTAAGAATGACAATAATGTTGGTATCTATGAAAACTATAGTAAAATATTGCATGATTTAGCTAGAAAAATATACTAAACTCGCTTTTCACAGACAATATCAATTGCAACAATACCGCTGAGATTATAAATTCATATAATAACGTTGGCGAATAATAATAGTACTTATACATAGACCCAATTACCTAACCTTGAGACACACCCGCAATCGAGTCACGCCGATCGCATAAACATACGTGATTCTTCCTTACGACATATCCTCCATCACTGAGATATACACAAGGGGACACCGCAACAAAATGTAACTTAAATAAAACCCTATTTAAAACAGATCAGTAGTTTTTGAGTAAATCGCGAACAAACATGCATTTCATACGAATACAAAGCCTCATTTTTTATCTGTGTTTTTGGTATCGTACCGCAATTTCTAAGTATGTCTTTGCCATTCCTGGTGGTCACACTATATTCTCTCTCTCAACTTTTACAAATAACTTTTATTCTGTTAGATCTCTCATATGTGAGAGGCCGACTGGATAGGTACCGTTAAAATATTTATCTCTCCCACCAAACAGCACAGTAAATCCACTGTTGTGTTTCGGTTTCAAGGACATTGTAGCCAGAGTAACTACTGGACACAATGAGACTTAACATCTTATGAATGGCGAGCGCAGAGGAATGCCCAAGCATTGCCTTGTAATTGATGGTGTTGTTTGGTTTTGCTAGTGTCTGAGTGGTCGTATGGTCATTAGGCGAATGGCATGCTCGTCTCGCCATTCAACGCACTGTACTGTAACTATTACGTGCGCACTGATTTTTTTCGATATGACCACTCTAGTAAAATTCCTTAATGCACATATACCATTCATAATCTAGGAGCAATGAAGCTTGCAATAGATAAGGAAAAATATCTAGACAATGTAGTAAGTGATGTTATCACAGGTAGGTAATTGTTTCAACGGAGTAGGCAAAGGAAATGAATCCATAAATCCTAGACGCCGTGTTATATTGTTATTCTCTGCGGACGTAATAGCAAGGTTGTGCCTTCATTGTCTTGAGAGACTTATAGCGAGGATATTATAGTAAAGCCTAGTTATGGAATTATTACGTATGTACTAGGTATTAAACAACTGGTTTTGTTATTGAGTTTACCATAAAATATTGAAATTAATAAACTAAAAACTGTATTATTTAAATGCATTAGCATTAGACATAAACTAAAAATCGTACGTACCAGGGTGAGACGAGAATATTTTTACGTCCCAATCTCCTTTTTACAACCGTTTTTTCAACAACATATTGTCTTCTGTTTATCTTTTAATTACAGTTTATTAAAAAAAATACAGGCAAAGGAACCACCATAAAGCCTAAAATCTCAACTTCTAAATCAAATGTAAAATATTTACCTTACCATAGACTAAAAATAAAGCGCAGTGTCAAAGAACAACTGGAGGGTGGTTTGTTATGATTTCCGACGTTCTATTTGCGTCGGTAAACACGAGTTCAGAGGACAGGACATGTGTTAATGAACGGATTTTGTGTTTCATTATTTTTGTCGCATGTTAATTACTTGTCGTTTAAATACTTGGGTGACGTGTGGAATGGAATTAGGGAGTTCGATTTTTATTTTATACCGACGATTGCGTGCTTTTATGAAATACAGTGGATTTTCTCTAATTATTTTCCTTAAAAATTAACAATTCCGCAAGCCATTGGGCATACGTTTAACTGAGATCTACTTACTATAATGGACTTTTTGTGGCAGGATGTATAAGAAATACGTTAGCTCAATCGGTTTCGTTTTTTGCGGACATTAATAAAAAAATAATGGAAACAAAACATTTCCTCTGTTTTCTCTCATTTCATCAGTAAAAGTAAAAAAGAAAGGAATTCCTATTTTGGATAATACGATTATATTATTATTGTGCTAAAATAACTTTTTATAAAAATAGCTATCTAAGACGAAATTTGTCAGAGAATGTTAAGCAAACATTAGCATATTTTAATATTTTGCACAACTAAAGAAATTTCATAATTTAATTAAGATTACTTTCTAACTGTGATCAGACGTTATGTAACCAAATATTATATGAAATGGTAGCAAAAACAATGTGTTTCACAATGCGACACGAATGGGATCCAAACTCCGTGTCAAGGCGAATTTAACACAAACCGTAGTTTTTCTGTTATTTCGTAAATGTTATTGAAATTGTGGTTTAAGTCGGCTCGTGTTTTTGTATTCAGAATTGTACCGACCCTGATGAATTCAATTAAATAATACCCTGGCTGGGAAACTAGAGGTCGGGGGTACTAAGGCCCGTAGTAAATAAGTACTTGTGATACAGAATTAATTGGGTCTAAGGGTCGAGACTGAATTTCTTGTAATTTTTGATACCAACGTCACAAGATTTGTATCCTAATGTGGCGTCAGGACTATGTACGTGATACAACATCGCATTTCTGCCTACACCCCGACAATATAGACATGAACATTGTACAATGTATTAAACACAAATAATTCCCTTGTTCCACTTTTAAAAAATGTTAACTAACTGACCCATTCACACCTACTCTTCTCCATACAATAAAGCCAATTTAAATCAATTTCCAGATATTTCTGTTAAACTCAGTTGTTCGCTGAATTAATTGAGTTTTTACCGAGTCACTGTCACGGTGTACGGCCAGACGCCGACAATTCAATTGTTATGCAGTTTCTCCATTCAATTATAATACCACTCTCGGCCTAATAGATCTTGTCTTATTAACTTTTGTATTTGAACTTCTGTGGTATAGTTGGTTAGGCCGTGAGTTCGATCCCGAGATAAATGTTTGTGTGAATCTTGTGTGGATGCTGTGAAACCGAAAAGTCTCTCGCAGTTTAGGATAGACACTGCACAGTATATTTTAAAGTATGCACTGACCCCATCAAAATATGGGATAAAGGCGGGCAGAAGTGACTTAACAGTACATCTGCAATACAGCATTACTATAGCTGGGCGGGGGGCCAAGGCATCTAGATTGGCCAAACTTGCGTTGGTTTGATGAAGCACGTGTAAGAATCAATAGTTTTATTCGACGCCGAGGATCCGAACGATCAGTAGAAAGATATGATAGAAGGTGGACCCTAGCACCAGCATATCAACCGATAGAAAGAACGAAAGTTTTGTTCACAAGCCGTGCGTATGTCGTTTCCAGAATCGCTCACAGTCAAGAAGTAAGTGTACGTTTATACAGTACAGTATGTACATATTTTAATGGATAATGTATTTTTTTAGTTTCTAGTGTCATTGGCCAATGTTATGTTTTAAAGCCTCTGTAAGGCATTTTGCCGAAATACATTGTTGGTTTCTGTGGTCTTGGTTACATAATTTTGAAGGTAATTAAAGCATTCGTTTTGCTTTTCTAAATTAACAATGAGCCAACAGATTATATTATTATAATTACTGGTAATAATTCGCATTGTATACGCTTCTTATTTTATAATAACCTGTGATTATTTTATAATTACCAGCGACTGACTTTTTCCTCAAGCAGAGATTTTTGTAAATAACAGCGAATTGGTCTCAAGACTATCTTATATCCTAATCTATCTATAGAAAATGTAACTTGTATGTAGAATCGTATGATTGCACGAAGTTTATTTTGTAGGCAGACTATTGGTAGGTACGCACTACGCAGCAAAATTAATTACGGGTCGTTACTACCTACCCGTGTAGGTAGCTGTAACAATACTAGCAATTCCAAACATCTTTCTTTCCTATTTGATGTCGTGTCCGTTTTGTAGTTACATAAAAATGATAAAATATTATCTCGTATCAAGAAATTAGCAAAAAACAAATGCCAATCCAACCGGTTTCGGGAGCAATACCTTTCCTTCGTTAATCCTCAAACGGGTCGGCATCTAAAATCGGCCAGTTACTAGCTTGTTCCAAATTCGAATTTCGAAACGCGACCTACTTCGGCACACTTATAAAAAAAACATCCACAAACCAACACTACAAACGCACACAATATTTTTCCGCGAACATTTCTACACATCACATAACTGGCTCGACACAAACCATGGAAAGTACAGTTAAAATAACTTTAAAATACTCACGCGACGAGGGACAGCCCGGAGATGCTTAGAAGATTACGTTTTTTCTGTTGTTTAGACGAGTCACTTTTACACACACGTCCAGGTCACTGTTGTGGGTCACACAAGGGTTTATGCACGGATGTTGGTGTATGGGTTATTTCACTGGTAAGTTCTAAATGCGGTGCACGGATTGCGAGCACGGGCGGCGAAACTCCCTAACACACGTGTAGAATGCGCGACGCAGCGCGACGGACTAGCGTTGCTGGCGACTGGCGATGCGAGCGACGGCCGGCGAGCGCAGTAAGCGCGGCGAGCGCCACAAGCGGAGCGGAGCGAAACGAAACGTCAGTCGCGCGATCTCCGCACTCCGCTCTCTGTGTACATTCCGAAGCTATGTGGAGCCTACATGTTGTATTATATCCACGTTGTACATGTCCTAGAGTCTAGACTTAATGGTATTGCCTTTAGGTAATTATATTTGTTTATAATAACAATAGCCAAGAAATTAGAATAGGAACTTTCGTGTCTATAAGTAAATAGTATCTAATTAAAACATTTCAGATGACAAGATTGTATTTAGTAAAATTCGAAAGCGTAGAAAATTACTAGATAAGTACCTGCTTTCTATTACTTAAGCTACAGGAAGTCTATTGATAAATTTTATAAAATTTTCCCAGCAACCTGCTGGAAGCGGTGAGCATCCAGCGACTTCCCGCAACCTTGATTACGTCGCGTCGCGTCGTCTAAAAATGAACTGAAAATTTGAAGCAAATCAAGCTTATTATTAAACAAGATTAAACAAATTTCTACCATGTAAAGGCAATATTACCAAGAGAAAACCATCTCTCTTTATTTTTTGCACCTAATTTACCGTCGGCGCATTGTAGTCTCATTACTTGCTAATTTAAAAACACTATGTTACACCAATGACTACCACATTCCTTATTACATTCCTAACAATACAATTACATAAAATGAAGGTATTATAAAAATAACAGTATTTACATTCTGCTTTGCATACGATGTTGACGCGAGTTATACAAAACGCCTGATCTATGTTAATATGCGGATCACCTTGCCGAGAGAAGGTGCTATTTATGAATTTATTTAGTATATCAAGTGGAATAAATTTGATTCCACACTTAGCAAAGCACGGTGGAATATCCATACAAACTTGCAGAAAAAACAAAAGACTTTCAATGTTATTGCTGCCACAAAAAAAATACGATAAACAAAATAAACACATGAGGCGAGTGTGAATAGAGGAGTCAGTAGAGGTCAACCCCATCGGACCTGCCTCAACCAGATCGATTGCACCTAGCAAGGGCCAGGTTAAAAGTACCCAGAATCGACGAGAATGCATGAAGAAATTGATGAAAGTAGACATAGCGAAAGTAGTCAAGATCGAGCAAAGTGGAGATCCATAGCTTCTACCTACCCCTATAGGATACAGGCGTGACGTTTATGTATGTATGTATGTACAAATAAAACACTACGTTTTTAAACACTAGTGGCGGTCCTTCCATACAAGCCCAAAAGCCCGGCTTGCCCTACATAATACGTATTTACTCCATATTGAATACAAACTATTACATTCAATACAACAGTCATTTATTAGAAAACATCTAGCATTTAATTTTTTTGAATTTACCGCGCCGCGGTCCAATGAGACGCCAGCGCCGAAGCGCCGCGAAATATACATTCATTTAAATTTTAAACTATACTGAACATGAAAAGACGGAGCACACAGCACATATATCTATCCTTTTCTCTCTCGTGTGCTTTTACGGGGCTTCTAGCAACGCGTGAACTGTATGGGGAAATGATATTACTCGATCGCTACGAATGTATAGCTATAGATATGTTATATAGCTGTTTACTGTACACGAAATGCCCGGCTTCGGCCTTGATGATGTAAAAACATCGTGCGTTGCATGGTCGTCACGTGATTATTTGTTAAATCAATTACATCTATTGTTATTAAATTAAATTGGTTCCTTTTAGAAATTATTTCTAATATTTTTTTTAGAACAAATAATGAAGTTTTAATATTTCTTTTAATAAATTGTATCTTTTGTATTGTTTATTTCACGTTTACTGGCAATACAGCACATATTTCTACTAACTTCATTTGTATTATGATTTATGAGTTGTGAATGTGTTTTGTTTAAGGTTAATGTTTAGTTTTTTTATGTTATTTAAACTTTTTGATACTATTATGAGTTGTATTGTTTTCTGTGATGGTTTGAGTGCGATGGTGAAAGCGTTCATTGCCGGTAAAAAGGTAAATTCATTCAATTATATTGAAAAATAAACCGGCGCGAAAGCTATGCCGGGTTTGTACATTTAGTAAGTCGTGGTAAATCACAATAGACATTTCTTCAGTTCAGTGTAATAAACTAGGTACGTACTTTTATTACTACATGCTCCCTTTAAAGCTTTTAAACAATCGTGATTCATATGTTTTTAAATGACACGTCTTGTGTGTTAGATTGTTTGGATTATAATGCTTAAAATTTTCATTAATTTAGGTGGTCCTTTCAAAAGGCAATCTATTATTTTAAATTCAGAAAAAACATTTAAACATTAATGCTTTAATAATAATTTCTGTTTGCAATTTCGGTTAACCTCGAAGTCGAACACGACACCACAGAATAGTGATGGCAATAGAAATGCAATGAAAATTGAAAAGTTACGGATGCATGTTCACAAGTAATCTATATTAATTGTTTTAATCGTAAGATTAGGTGGTAGGTTAGCCGACGTATTATAAATTAATTTTCTTCGTTCTTAGTAACTTTGTGTTTCTAAAATAATATTAATTAAACGTAAAAAAAATTTCGGCTTGCCCTACTCCAAAACCCTAGGCACGCCACTGTTAAACACCTAATACATTAAAAGCGTGTAAAATTTATAATCAATTGAAGTTAAAAAGAATAGTGGACCATGAATCGACCTCAAGAGACCTCTGACTTTCCGAAGTATCGTGTGTATTCGTAGAATATTATTGCTCAGAATAAAAAGGAAAATATGATGAAAAAATTTCGGAGTTATTTACAAACATTTCAAATGTGGTGTGATATCTGCTAAATTGCACTTGTCTAGCATGGTGAAATAGGGTTCGACCTCTTATAATTGTAGACAAGGCCCGTATTCACTAATCAAATATACACACTTATACAATATTGATGGATACCATTTTAAAATTAATTAAGACCAGCTTATTTTTGGACGCTTTTAAGAGTACGCTTGGTTATCCTTGGGCCGATATTCAGCAACGAACCTCCTTTGTCCGAAAATATTCAAGAGAAATAAGCACCAAAATGTAATAAATACAGCTTCCATATACCAATGAGACAAAAGCCTGTTAAAGACAATACGTCCTTTATTGCATCATAATATGCAAAACGATTCTTCGACGCAAGAATTCTTGCAGATAATCTGTAGGTCACACACATTGGGGTCAGCGCTGAATCAGTGTCATGCACATGCATAATATCATCAAGATTATATGATGAAAGGGGCTGGCAGGCATGCAAAAAAATCTCTACTGCCAACAGTCACATACATAGTCCTGATCAGAACTGAATTCTAGTTCTGTGACTTGGGTATCAGAAACGCAGTCCTACAAACACTTAGACACAGTTATTTTTGAGCTGCATAAACATTTCGGCGCGGGCACCGAATCCTCAGCTCCTGGTTTCACAGGTGAGCTATATCCTACTTTGCTAAACCTATGCAATAGAAAAAATTGGGCTCATTGCAAATTCATATCTTCGGCCTTAGGATATGATAGAATCTCAACAACAGTGGTAACTTCATCAGGATACACGTATTTATCTGCCACTAAGCAATATCTATACAGGGTATATCAAGACTGCGACCGATGCGATCGTCATATTTTTTTTGGTAATTTTTTACTTAAGTATCGTCGTATTTGGGTGATAAATACATAGTTTCCTAAAATAAAATAAAAAATAAAAATAAAATAAAAGGAGATCGGTCGATTTGGTCCAACTGTGGACAAGAAATTCATTACTACCAAAAAATTTGGCGTATTTTTTTAGATTTATTGCTCTATTTACTTTTATCCTACACCATTGGAATTAGATTTACAAAAAAATGAGGATATCATGAAATATTTCTACCATTTTTGTATTTGTCAGCAACATTAATAGAGTTGACATCTGTCACGAGACCATTATCTGTCAAATTGCATTGTTTATTTCGTCGTGTACTAATGTGTTTTTAAAATTGAATTAATTTGAAAATCATATAATTTCGTTTTGTGGCTGGGTGTTGTGTTTATTCTCTACGGCGTCCCTTGCAGTCAATTGCTTACCTCGATTCAACAATACTATAGCATATAAATAAGTTAAAATGTTTATAATCGTCATGTAAGCAAAAACTACGGGAAATCATTGATGCACGCCTGAAGCCAACAACTACGAGACACCGATCGTAAAGGCGCAAAGGCTTACATGATCTGTAATGTCTGAATGGATTCATCCTCAATCATTGTTTTATTTTTTCATTATTGTGTACGGTAGCTTCAGATATTTTTTAAACTAGCGCATGACAAAGTGACTAACTACATACAATAAACCTGATATCAAAATAATATACTTTTAAATATTCAAATGTGTTTTTCTGTCTTCCTTGATAAGCTTACGTACTTTATAATAATGTATATTCATACTCATCCCAAACTTAAAATATAAGCCAACTATGACATTACGTATTCAGATAGCAGAAAATGGTAGATTTTGTAAAACTTTAAGAGGATTAATCTTAAAAACCCCGTATCCTAGCTCAAGAAGACTATGTTATATTTGAAGGATAAAAAATCCTTATTGTTTAATTCTATGTCTCATTTGTCTCCACCATGTTTCCACTACTAGGCCCAATATTCATAGGAAAACGACCGATCTCCTTTATTTAGGAACCAAAGAAATAATGTAACAATAACAATTTTGCCATAATAACTGCATTAGTTATTACTGTGTCGCAGTTATTAGGCCCTCCTGAATAATGATGTACACCTTTTTATTTTTTAAAACTACCACCCGGCTTCGTTTTCGGTCGCAGTCTCGATATACCCGGTTTGCAGTAAGACAATTAATTGAACGCATATACGGTATATTAATATCACAAAGTCGTATCTACGAGTATATTCTATACATAACAGATAGTAACGTATTAAAATGATTTATGTCTCTGTTTACCGGCCCACATGCCCCTATGTCTAACTTAATAAAACTATTACGATGCGTCAACTTGTATAAAATGGATGCAATATATGCAGAAATATTGCAGTTTGCACACTCGTTTATCTTGCATATTAACTATTACGTGGGAATATCTTTGCCTAGTATAACCTTTCATGATTGCTGTATAGTACTATGTTTTTTAGTCCTTATGTATGATTCATACAGTATAGGTGAGTTTATGATTACAATTTATACAATAAGTAGGCGCTCAAGTAAAGCGTCAAGTAGGCTAGTCATCAGTTAAAGTCACCCGTAACTTCATATGTCGATTTCACGACGCTCCAGTAACACTTATCCTATGATTATACTAATCAGTACTTTACAGACAGTCTCCGTGGCGAAGTTGGTTAGACGCCGGCTGTGAAACGAAAGGCCGCGGGTTCGATTCCCGCACTGGCACATATGTTTGTGAGACCCACACATATATTTTTCTCGGGTCTGAGTGTATGTGAGACCAAAAAGTCTCTCGTAATTTCTGATTCTCACGACAGAAGACTTATTCGATCTTAATGTGGGATAAGGACTCTGTATGTGACTGTTGGGTGTATTTATTTATTTATTTACTGGCCACATCATTTGCCAATTAGCCTATTTACTTGATGGTTAAAATAAGTTTGAAATCTAAACCTTCTTTTTTATTTTTTATGAAAAAAATACATTGACACTTCATCGGTAGGCTGGGCGGGGGACATTTGACGTAATATTGAACGAATGATTCGTTCAATTTCTTATTTCATTCACTTAACCAGCACCTTGTTACTCGATACTTTATTTTCACTTGTGAAATCGATGGAAGGTACTCGGCACTTTTATTTGGCAAATATCGTTAATCAAAAAGTAACTAATCAACGGTATACTTGAGGGTGGTGAACAAGACCCTAAGCCTTGCAAATAATTCAACAGCGCGAAGTTAGAATCCGCAAACTCCGGTGCAAAAGGTCAACTTAGTTTCTTAGCAAATTACTCGTCTCCCTTATTTCTGATAAAACCTGTAAGAAGTCGCTAGAAGCAGGATTTACCAGCTAACCGACAAAGATAGGCAGCAAAGCTGTTCACGTCACTTCACGTCACTATTTAAGACAATACCACTCACTGTAACCAGAACACAATCATTGTAACCAGAACAGCAACAGCAAGCTCTAATTCTTATTCCATACCTTTGTTTTAGTATTGTTATAATAAATAAATAATAATAAATACACCCAACAATCACACACATAGTCCCGACCCCACATTAAGATCAATTAAGTCTTGTGTCGCAGGTATCAGAAGTACGAGAGACTTTTCGGTCTCACAAACACCCAGACCCGAAAGAAATATTTGTGGGCCGCACAAACATTTCTCTCGGTGCGGGGATCGAACCCTATAATAGATAGGCTTAACATGAGACTGAGCATGAGTCTGACCACTTAAGCTAAGCACAAACCTTTCAACGAATCTATAGTTTGATTGAGAGAACTTAAGTAAATCTCACAGGCCTATTGCAGGTTGAACATTACAGTTTGACGTATTATACGTATATAGGTTAATGAGCTTACATTACGTAGGCTCCGAATACCGAAGCGAAGTATTAGCAACCCAGAATGCAAAACGAATAGTAAATGCGGATTTAAATTTGTAATAACAGCGAAACCTGCTTCCAAACGTCCTTGTTCGAGTACGAATTAAATTGTGAATCATATTATAAAACGGATATCGAATTGTGTCAATCAAATGGCTAGGTTTAGCGGTATTTAAATGTTTTCCTGAGAATTTTTCACCTACAATTATTTTGTATTAAACTATTTTGAATATTTATTAAATAGGAAAAAGTATTACGCTTCCGTCTGTCTATAATTTTTTTTAAATTATTTATTATTTTGAAGACGATTAGAAAACGGTGCGATTCTGACATATTAGATACATACAGGTCGAATTGATTATATCCTTTTGTGAAGTAGATTAATAAAATATAAGGACATGGCTCTTGAAGTATTAAAAAAGAAAACAGCAACTGATTATGCATTTAATACTATTATTTTATTTTAATAGAACATACTATTTGAAAGAAATATCTAATATTTTTTTTGCTAGATGTAGTGACTAAGATTGAGACAGAAATGCTTCGGTGGTTTGGCCATATCGAAAAGATGGATGCAAGGAGACTGCCGAAAGAGATTCATGATGCAAAGATGGGTGGTGGAGTCGGTCGAGGACGTCCCAGGCGGTCCTATAAAAATCAAATAGAAGACCTTTTAAATAAAGAAAAAATACGGAGTCCTCGAAACCGACGAGCGTGTATGAAGAGATTAATGACAGTAAATGAAGCGAAAATCTGCCTACCCCAATGGGGCATAGGCATGAGCTTATTATGTATGTATGTATGTGCTGCATGTTAGTTTTGGTTGCGATCATAGATGCGGATGAGATAGTAGTAGTATGAATTCCTAATCTATAAATAGATACACTCAGCTTATCAATGTTGTCTAGATCAAAATTGCGGGACTTCAAGTTTTAATCAGAAGCACCTGCTCATATCTGGCCCATCAAAATCAATGTACCGTATCCGCATCCGCGAGTCAGTAATATCGGACGGAAGCCACGCTTTACGATCGCGTACGGTTAACATCTTCAACGACATTTCCTTTACTCCCTGGACATCCTTCTGTAGAGATCAGCTGAGCTGTTTTCCATAGGCTTTGTGTCGATGTATTAGGCGTAGAAGGATTGTACAAGACAGCTCTTTGGAAGTCATGTGTCTGTCGTACATCATTTTTATTTTGAGACCTCTTCTTAAGTTATGTGTTCCTGGTACTATACTTTAACAAATCCTTTGAATTGCTCTGACTTTTAGATGGATTGGAACAAATTAAATCAATTTCTTATGGTTGGATTAGTCGGAACGACCGCTCTGTAAACTTCAGGAATGAGGTAGTAGTGTCATCTTGTTTTCCCAAGTACGCAAAAAATTGTCCTCCAAAATATTACTGACAATATGGTATACATCTTTTCTCGTTGTTGGAATATAAGGTAACTTTAAAATAACATATTTTGTTTTGTTGCCTAGAATTAGAATATAATATATTATGCATTTCTTGCATAATGATTGTTGCCGTTAAAAAAGAAAATTAATGAACACCGTATCTCCATCATCGGGCCTTAATGAAAGCAGGACGGGGAAGAAGGGATAAATTTTTAGGCATCGGCAGTATTCATGTTAACAAGTTGTATAGATATTTCAATTCGGGATTTAATTGTCAACCTCTGGGTTCAAATTCCAGCGATGAAGGCTATATGCACAACAAAGTTCCTGCAATAAAAATGAAAGCAACAATTCTCTCAATGAGGTAATCCACTGCGAAAATTTCGTTACCAAAAACGGTCATTTAAAATTATTAGTCTTGTAAAAACAAACTTGAAGGTCATATCTTATATTTCTTTACTGTTGTCACGTCTCTGCCAGTTCAACTCGACTGTCTCGAATGACTAGGTTCGACAGAATTAATAATGACATACTGAAAATTGAAGTAAGACATTATTAACACACACTTTTCGTGCAGCCAGTAAAATTGTAAGTCCCATAATAATCTCTATCCTTTCCTCCTTCCATCACTTTCTTCCATCCTCTATCCCAAAAGCCGATCACCCACTTACGATCCATTAGATTTTGTGGGTGTTCATCGTGAAGATCTAATAATTGCGGCGCTTGCTCATTTGCCGTTCCCATGCTACAAAAAATTACGGAAGTCGAGAATAAGTCATAAATTAAAAATATCGAGGCATATATATGATCAATAAATGCTAATCTAAATCAGCCTTGACCTATCTTTAAATAAATATGTATTATGCACGGAATATGTTAGAAAGAGAGATCTACATACATGCATCATATGATAGGATAAGTATGTACAATACTCATATATTAAGCTGATGGCTTAAAGATATAATAATTTTCGTTATTGCCATCGTATTGGCCGCCGTAGATTTTGGTAAAAAACTTTTCATAGGTTCAGCGGGTGTAGATGTTATTTCGACCAGAAAAATATTTTATCGACCTTTGAGAGACCGTTACTTTGCCGGATAATTCTCTGTTTGGACTGTAATGATTTGGTAAGAGACAGATAGAGAGAAACAAAAACGTGTACTTATCATTGAGGAAATGTTAGTTGCTTTGTGGTGCCAATAACAGAAAAAAATCCATCTCTACTCATTATGTCTGCCTTATTACTTCTTAAGAGATCATGTAAAATAAGAATATACTTATAACGGAATAGATTTCTTTATTATAGGGAACACGTGGGCCGTCAACTGTTCCATAACTTCATAATACGTTTTATCTGTTATTAAAATCGATATTGTTCAGGTAAAGTCGGACCATATGGACAAGTTGTGGTATCTGTACCACCCACCTCGTGGCACTTGGCGAAGCTGGTATCGAATTAACGTAACATGAATACTAACACAACAAGATCGTTTTTAATATTTTTTAACTGATTTCCTCATGTTTTCTGGTTACTTAAGGAAATTGCTTGCATACTGCATGATCTTTTTCATCCTAGTCTGTTCCAGGATCCGCATCTTCATTAGGATCTTCCTCATCCTCCGCCATTTTGAGGTCTTCATTGTAAGAACATTGGATCACAAACTTCTTCAGGTTTTCACTGAAAAGTCCAAATAGATAGACTTTGGTAAACTCGCGAAATCGAGAGAGTGCGAACGTGCGTGAGAAAAATAACGTTGCTAAATCACATCATTGTATCTACTTGAATTAACTTCTTCCTGTATCCCAAAAGGGGTAAGCAGGGTAAACAATTTGCAGAACTTATTTTTATCCTAAAATGTGATGGCAAGCTTATCTCTATACCAGATGCTATATTCGGTGCAAATTCAAGTAAACTTCAAATAAATCCAAGACACCGCAAAAAACTCATAATTAGATACAAAAACATCACTCAAAGTGCAAAAGTTGCGCGGACGTGTTCTGTCGTAAAAAACTGGTAAAAACTGCTTGGAAAGTGAATGCAAGACCTTGGTTGCCTCTGCTCTGTGGGCGGACGACGCGGATTCCATGCAATGCCTTTAAATACCTACTTAATATCGGTTTTACTAAGTTGTAAGGAAGGGGCTGGGAGGTGTGAAGTCCTGGGTTTTAGTACCAGGCTGGGTTGTTTAGTTTGAGGATGGTTTGATATGACTTACACGTTTTCTTTAATTAGTGAAGAATTTCCTGAAAATTTTGATGTCAGGAAGATAACTAGTGGTAAAATCATGAAAGCGAAATCAATCTGAAATAATCGTCATACAAAAATATATTCTTATTACGTGATATGAAACGATACGCATACTTATTACGCATAGATAAGAAACGATGGGCAACCAGCTTATTAGGGGGATTTGATCACCAACCCACTTAGCGTGGTAGAATCGGACTAACCCTTTTTAATCGTAGGAGAGGTCCGTACCCTGAAGTGAAATGTATATGAGCAAATGCAACGGTAAGATCTTATTGAAAGGAAACACTTAATGTAATTTACCAAACTTGGTAGTGAAACTAAACCGTATAACTAATTCTTAACATTTCGTTCTCACGTGAAAGATAAATAAGAAATAAAATACAAGAAAAGAAAAAAAGGTAACAGTTGGTGTTGTTGAGCTCATTTTTTCTTCATAGCTATAACACCTTCAAGGGTGTCGGTAGTGTTCATAGACTATTCAAAAGATTTTAAGGGCTTAAATACCAAAAACAATGATTCTTGAACCCAAATATTCAAGTTTCCAAGTAGCCAACTAACAAACCGACGAGCCACAATCATTCAACTTAACTGTAGATGGAAAAACCTCATACCTAGCTATAATTAATGTTCATAAAATTCCACATTTAAATACCAAGGTCCGGAAACATAATCCTAGTCTAGACTCTAGTTATCTTGCGGGCAAATTGGCTAGATAACCCACATCCAGCTGTCTTTGTTGCGTAAACTAATTATTTCAAAGTCATAATGTCAAGTGAACTGAACAACACAGGGCTTTGAGCGACTCCGCAGCTATTTATTATTAGTTAATTGGCAGTAACAAATGTATGATTAATACATCAATGTAACAATAAAACGTATTGTGTGAACTGTATTACATTTTATTTCAAGGCCATTTTGTAATCAAATTTATTAGTTCTAATAATATGAGTTTTAAAGATCGTACATTACATCAATTACCTAGATGTCTCACAGAAAACTGTAGTGATGTAAATTTTTGTCGTTCCGTTTTGGTCGGTCACTATTTGAATGAAATGGCCTGGAACCCAAAAGGTGTTATGATATCTATATCCATCTGGGTAACAACTACCATAAGCTATGGTGGTAACATAGGAACCCACCCATATGTATGTTTGGGACTGAGCCTATGTATATCAATTTGGACTACTCGGCATAGTTTTGTCGTCGGGATACAGCGCTTATAGTAAAGTTTGATGCATGAGTAGGAATATATTAAAAAACAAACAAATATAAAGTGCCTAAAATAAATTAATTCAATTAATAGATAACTTGCAACAGCCATAAATGCAATTTTAATTAGTACAACAAAGCGCAGACAAAGACAAAAAATTACAAATTAATAAGTGTGAAATATTTAAATAAGCTTCATAATATACAAATATTGTATCTGAAAATTAGTTACAAAAGTAATTTCATTGTTAAAAGTAATTAAGGAACACAACCACAAGGTTACATCTGTGCAGTACAATTTATCTCATCTTAACGTCTTCCTTGAGAAAATATTAAAACCTCATATTCATTAGACACTCGGAAATACATTATCTTTCATATTAAAATTTATCTCGAGTTGCTTCAATCATACTTGTTTAGATTCAAACAGTTTATGGTGATTTCGTTTTTATCTGTGTTTAGATTATCTGGTATTGTTTTTAGGTATCTTGTCTTAGTAGTCTTCTTTGGGAATAAGCTAAGAATTTACCGTTTGGACTGGGATTATCCATTATTCTACAGAAAATTTGCTTTACTTCAAAAAAGTTCAATAATCAACAAATAATAATTGTGTTTACATATTTTCGAATTAATCCTAAAGGTTCAACAACCCTGCTTCTTCCATATTTTATTTGACGCTTACTATTCGTTCGTTCTACGCAGCATTATCCCGGAGGCACCATCACTCGTCTTCCTACTTAATCTTAGGTTGCTCCAATAGGTCCTTTGCATCTTCGACTATAATACCATTGGCTTTTATATTATCTTTCGGGACTTTTCTTTATCTATTGCAAAGAGCATACTATCATACATAGTTTCCCAACAGACTTCCATGCTTTTGGCGACGCGTGACCAAACGATTCCAACCGAAACTTCTAGAATATGTGTCTAATATCTCGGACATCTGAATACCTAAAAATCTACGTAAACATAATAAGTACTGAGCCCCTAGCCGGAACATTTTGCAGTATCGTAATAGAATAGTAATAGTAAAATTTTGTATGGGAATTTAAACAGCGCCATAGTGAGCGTATTTGGAACCAAAATTTGACAGCGGGAAACGTTTACGGTAGTATACGAGTATTACTATACGATACTTCAAAATGTTTCGGCTAGGGGCACAGAAAGTAATACCAATTGTAAAGCTACAGAAACGCCATAACCAAAACGAACACGGAACTCTCCAACTTGAGCAGAAGATGTATAAATTTTACATACCGCGGCCTACAAAGCACAGGCGGTGAGCGAATAGCGCTAATGCTGAAATATGCGTTAAACGGCACCACAGATACAGCCTGGTGGACTTAATGTCGCATTAAATGAGTTTCATACTCCATAGTTCCTGATTTATCACGTTCGGTGCAGTGTGGTCTGAAGTACAGGTGGTAGCGATCGACAAGTCAAAAAAGAAGAATTTCCATAAAATAATAACCCCCTTCTTAATCGGACTCTCGATCGTAGAGGAGGCTCGTGTCCTACAGTATTACATGGGCTGACACAATACAATACAATACAATACAATACAAAAGATGAAAATAAGGTTTTTTGTTTGTTTATAATAATTTTTGAATCGTTTGTGGTCAGTTCAAACGAAAGGTGTAATATAAGTAGTCTTCCTTATAGTGGGTAGTTTTAGCCAAGTATATTATGGTGTAAAGTCTTTGCTGTTTAATACTACCCGTAACTATAAACACTGCAAGACAAGTCCTATTTCTGATGCGTTTGTATTTGTTTTTTTTTTTAATCATGTGATAAAATAGATTAATTGGATCGCTTAACACTGCACCCAGTGAGCTAGGTTCAATAGATATACGCAAATAATTGACACCGTACAAATCGTTGTTTTAGTGGGCACGCATGATGGCCTAAGCCCTTTCAATTGAACTGTCGGTTGTCAAGGAGTCGCGAGCTCAACAAAGGGCGATTATGGACTACAGTACAGTAAGTCGCTTTCCCTCTTCCCCTGTCCTATCTCTCTAGATAAGCTGAGCGCCATCTGTCCGACAGTATCGCTGTCATCAACTCACGTCAGAACCGCGAAGAAACGCAATTCCATACAAATCATACGGAATGCTACGGGATACCCTCAAATGGCTACTGTGTTTATTCACTAGTGTGGAGTAGAGCCTTATGGCCTAGTATTTAAGGTATAGATGGATGGGTTTGTAAGCACAACAAATGACTCCAATGCACCTGGTATACGGAAATTCAAAAAGAGCAACCATCGACGAGACATGGTCGTTGAAATTAGATAGTGTATCAGCTGCTCCCGAGCCTCGATACATTTTGACCACTAAAATAGTAGTTGGACTTCCCACTAAAATTCTGCTAATCGTTTCGCCTTATGCTTAGTAGTGGAATGCCTATGGACATAGATGAATCAAAACTAAAAGTACAATCTTATTTTACATTGATACTTTTATTCATTTTCTTTTTAAGCGGTGTAAATTGTTTTTTTATTGTTATTAGATTATGGATTTACAACCGTTTTAGTAGTTTGCGAAATGTTATTACAAAGTAATTAAAACATTCATTTACTTTCGTTTACATCTGGACTATGGAAGTGCTCGGGTATTTCATAATTTCACAAGGTAAATACAAAATAATTTATCCAATAAAATATAAGCTCATGTACTGACTCCTGCAGACTGAGCTTATGGCCATGTTCAGGATTAAAAATCCTTTGGCTTTGATTGTAATGATGATCTTGACATACGCAACTTTTATTATTTAGCTTTGTGCAAACCGGCTTGTCCATCAACTCTACTACCAAATTGGCTATTGTTATCACAATCTAAATTGTCCAGTCAATTTAAGATCTTCGTGCAAATCGGCGTGTGACAGATATTCAAGTGATTGCATCTATAATCTATTTCAAATGTGAATGGACATGTGCTGGAATGGGCCATGATTAGGATAAATACTATGATTGGACGGTAATTGCTCGCTATAGTTGCAGTACTTAATATTACCATTAGCATAATATCTCCCTTCTCTTAATTTAGGTCTTTGTATTTAAAATATTTTTTTGGTTCTCAAATCTAAATATTGATGTAAAATGGTCTTGTTATTCACGAAAGCTGTAAATCAATCGAAACGTCGGGAAGTTATAAAATGTAAAAATTAAACCTAATCGCGATAAAATCCGTAAAAAAATAATTTTATTTCAACATACATCAAAGTTTACTTAGGAAAATATCAATCGCCCCGTCTTGTTTCGGGATCAGCATTTGTACATCCGGTTTTTAGTAAACCAATATATGGTTTTCGATAGATTCGGTAGATTCTATGCGGGTTGCACTGCACTTTTTATTACCTGCATCGCAGACACTTTAACATGTTAGTATAATATGTAACGTAGCTTTTACAATTCATCTTTTTTTTTCAGCTATAACAATATGCTTATCTTACGACTTGGAAATAGAAGGCATAATGCGGCTTGGCGATGAGTTTCTCAAAAAGCTCAACGATGATCTATACGAATCTAGAAAAGTACAGACAACCTCCCCCCGACCTTCGACTAATCGTCCTATACGACCTATCGAATT
This sequence comes from Deilephila elpenor, assembly GCA_949752805.1. NCBI lineage: Eukaryota > Metazoa > Arthropoda > Insecta > Lepidoptera > Sphingidae > Deilephila > Deilephila elpenor. Next base: position 981,721 of record OX457116.1, read on the forward strand.
TGACGCTGGCTATCGAAAAAATAAAGCTAGGAAGACTGGACAAGTAGAAGGGAACGATTTACTGGTTGAATATGTTATGACTACCATGAAACGTATAAAAACCAGTGGCACCAACCGATTACATGGTCTTCAAATGATTGTCGATGAAGATTTGAACCTCAAAAATGTCATATTACAACGAATATGGAACGCCAATAGTGCATTTTCAGATACGTTTGACAAATATGTGTATTCTGCAATAAAGCAGGCGGGTGGTACAGAATTAGATACGCAGTTTCTGCTCATTGATTTAGTCGAGACATCAAATAAACTGTTGTATAGCACACAAAAGAGGCTATTCAATGAAATCGTAGATGAAAATAGTGATAAAATATTAAAAAAGGATATAATTAGAGCTACAGAGAAAGTTTTCAAACTGAATATATTTGACAAAAGAAGACAAATGGAATTTCTTTGTTTGGATCACTCAATTTGCAGAAGTTTCCCAGGATTTACTGATTATTTCTCCGATTTAATTAGTGAGATTTTAAGGTTATCTGATCACAAATTCTATAAAGTTTTAAAGACAATTCGACAAGCATTTAGTGAAAATGCCGAATTTATGAAACAAATAGTTAATAGGCAAACTTTGAAAAAAATATATTACCATTTAGGTAAACTAAGCACAGATGTTGGAATTTTAAGAGATATTATTTCGATTCTACGCGCCGTCATCGTTCAAAGACATAAATTTATATATAATAAGGACGATGAAATGAGAAATAAGACGGCCGCTGTGAAAATACTATTAGACATTATCGACAAAGTGTTTGAAAAGGAAGGGGAACATGCTATAGCCATGAACATCGAAGTACTCGTACAGGCATTAAGACATTGGAAACCAAGATCTAATGAAGTTATTGATATTGTAACTGGATTCTTTAAATATATCTTCGGTGCTTTAAGACTATACCTTGGAGATGACACAAAGAAAGAAGTAAAAGTACTTATCGAAATTATTTTTAGTGGAACGTCCAATGTTAAATCAGCTTACAAGTATCTGCTCACTACGGGTTCTAGATTCGTGAATGGCAAACATCGACCAATACATTATAATGTAAATATTAATAAAGATTACGTTTATTAACTATATTAAAGGCATTCGCCTAACATTTTACACATGCAGTTGATAGATCAAGCATAAACAGCGAGCATGGAATAATTTATTTGTATTTTATAGTTAATTTTTACTCTTTTTTGTTCACGAGGAAATAAATTAAAACGACAACTAACTATAAAGACCAAATGTCGTTCTTATTGCACCAGACGATATACAACATAATAATACATTTGGATGCTGCTGAAACTAAAGTGGTACTGTCCTGCGTCACGTGACGTGTTTGGTGTCAGAAGTTGATTGATTTTGCTGCGATTACGTGCAAAAGTAAATCATCCACGATTGCAAAACACCTAACGATATAACTGTGCAAGTCTGAGTTTGCACCAGTATACTGGAACGTGTGGGAACAACTGCGCAAACTTCGTTGAAATTTTCGATTCGAGACTGATGCAAATTCGCGTTTGTGTAAACGCATTAAAACGTGCTTGGCTGCCATAACAGTTACTTGTAACTTATTGCGGACATATTCCGCATGGAGCAATGGCTAATTTTGCATCCAAAGATTATAATGGACGTACAATCAATAGTGTAATGAAGTATTTTTACCCTTGTTGAGTATTTGATGTATGGTTCATTTCAAAACATAACGCGAAATAAAAATATTGACTGGTGTAAAAATATCTGAAATAAAGATTTATTGTTTTATCACGTGGTAAGCAACGGCTTTGCTGTGCTCCTCTTTGCGAAAGCCCATGAGCGTCGGTAGTTTACCCTAATTGGCCGCCAGCTCTCCGGCTCCACTCTCTCGCTCTCCAGCTACACAGGCAACAGAGAAGAAGCGTTGCTCTATCTTGATTCCAAACTCACTGGTGACCACGGGACTCTAAAATCCTCTAAGTTCAATAGAAAGACTGGTATAGTCCATCACGCTGAATAATTGCAGTTGACAACCTTCACACACCAACGAAATTCTTGTTAAGATCTCCTCTCTATACGTCTAATTATATACCCTAGAAATTAAGTACTAATTAGTAATAAAACCTAACGATAATCTACCAGTGTTGTCATTATAAAGTATATCAAATTTTTTAAACTGATTCCAAGAACCTGGTTTTACTAACAGTTATGCGAATCCTCATTGTTCCAACACACCAAACAGATCGGTTTCACTAATGACGCAATACACTTTTACAACAATTGTCTCAAACACCTATTATGTCGCTTAACAATTTAAAAAGTGCGTTGACACATTCTTAAGACAGAAATATAGTGAATGTGTATTCACGCAAGGTGAGAAAGATTTTTAGCTGACTAAAGTTTAAATAAATAAATAATTTCCACCTACAATTATTAAAGATAGCAGTTGTATATGAAAAACTATTAATTACAAGGTAACCGCCTATCAATTTTCATCCTTTTTGTTACTTTGTCCTTAACATTGTCACGTTTTTTGTGATGTTTCTATTCACCCACAATATAATCGCGAAGGTCAACGTACAATGAAACCTTTTTCTGGTTAACCTCAGCCGAAACGCGACTGCGGAAATGGCGTGAGCTAGCGAAGCCCTTTAAAGGCAAATCCTATTGACGTACCACGAACTATACGACCAGTATTTATAGATTAAGTTGTGTATTTAGCGTGGTGGACTATACGGCCTAACCCATCTCAATAGTACTCTCGATTGTAGAGGAGTCCCATGCCCTGTTATCGTGGGACGTGTATATGGGCTGATACAGACAGATACAGACTAAGAGATATGAAGAATGTTTTAATATAATTTTCTTCTCCAGCTGTTGGAAGGCCACAGCTGAACATAGCTCACCCCCAAGTATGTGTATATACCACCACCACCATAGGGACCTCTTGATAACCTATGCTTTGAATAAAAAAATTAGCGCCATCTACTGGCATGTGCTTGAAACACCTCTCCGTTTCGAAACTATAATTTGCTTGAAATGCTTTTATACATTTTGAAACTATAAAATCCAGTGGAATTCATTTACCATACACTTGGGCCCTCGTAAATGTGTCGAATACTGCCGTGGCACGTGCGGGAAACAAAGGGTTTTATGAGGGCCTGTTGGTTTAGCTACTTATGGTGCAACAATACACGGCTGTTTCATTTTGATTGCCACTCGATTTACAATCGGTTGTTTTTTATCCGCCACCGTGTTGTTAAGTACAGTAGGGTTAGTATTGCATATTCATATTTATCCTTTCCACTTCCCATCACTTTTCTTTCCCACTTTCCTTCCCGATTTGAAGGTCCGGAAACATTTCTATAATTCCAGCGTTGTGGATGTTCTGTTTGCTTGTTTGCCGGACCTATGGTACAAAAAAAAAATGGTAATTTTCTGTTTTTGTGGTTTGGTATTGCAATTTCTTTATAACAATAAACATTACTTTGCCTCTTATAAAAAGACTAGAGATAAAACCACATTATATAAATAAATAAATATGGCATTTAAATATGGACGCGATTTTAGATTTGGGCATTGAGAACAGTCCTAAAGACGAGATAGGAAATCTTATATTCTAGAATGCTAGTCACACGAATAAACAAACTAAAATGCACTCTGAATACAAAACTTAGAAAGATATTCTAATTTTAACACAGGAAGTACACGAAACAAAGAATAGCGTGGCATTGAACAGAAATAGAAAGCTTACAAAATTGTTTACAAGATGTTACTGAACATGTTTTTAAAACGAAAGGAAGTCAGCGCTCGTTTCATGATTTCTGCGTTAAAATATATTCATCTTCTATTCATTGAGTAAGGTATATAATAGTTATAATCATTTACCAACTTCAACACTATATATGTTGATTATTTATTTCAGTATGTTCAGGTTTGGATCAGTAATAGTTTGATCACATCTGACGATCTGCTGTCTGTTTTTAATAGTCATTAAAATGCTATAGTTTGTGAAGCTATCAAAGATATTACTTGATACCTACTTTTTTTTAAAACGTTTAGGTAAGTATTAAATCTTTTATTATTTGATTAAGTAAACATAACATACTGTCCATCTCATACATTCAGTTTTATTAGTTCGTAGTCACAACACAAGTTTTGCTTTGAAGGTTGCTAAATGAGTGTGGTTTGAGATAAAATAAAGAGATTATAGCGCTGCGTACAAATACAGTATCGAAAAATAAAATGTTCGGCGCAGGTAATCGTAATTAATGTAATGTTAAGGTTCAAAAACTAGCCTTTTAGAGCCTTCGTGGCGCAGTTGGTTAGACGCCGGCTGTGAAACGAGAGGCCGCGGATTCGATCCCCGCACCGAGACAAATGTTTGTGTGAACCACAGATTTTTGTTTCGGGTCTGGGTGTTTGTGAGACCGAAAAGTCTCTCGTAGTTCCTGATACCCACGACACAAAATTCGATCTTAGTGGTCTGGTCCGTTACCAACAGGCCACCACTTGATCGATATATCTCTTCGAAATATTATCTAGATTTTTGACAAATAGTACGTACCAGTATAATCGATGTGAATAGTAAATACCAGTAAAAATATTAATATCACAGCTTCGCCCCAAAGGTTATTCAACGCACATACAAAGGGCGATTGAAACAATTCGATGAATATGTATGTTTACTCTCGGCTAACTATAGTCCACAGACCAAAAATAAGGTTATTGCTCCACACATTGGCCGTCGCATCGGGTTGCCACACAGAGGGAGCGTAGGGCCGGAAAATCGGAAATGGATGAGCATCCTTTATGCTACGAGAATATTCGGAGGAGTGTGTTGTGAATCAGTAGTTTAATATAAATCAATTAAGTGAATATGCATAATTGTAGGTTGTAGGAAGCAACGAACCCGGTACGTGACCCACTTGAGTTTACTATGATGGATTTTCTATAATCGTGTACGGAGGTCCAGGGATATCCAGATTCAAGCGCATATAAAATATTGCAACATCTGCTAAATTAATGTGGTCAGTAATTATCACTAGTGACTGAGGATGATGTCGTCGTCGTATCAGTCCATATACGTCCCACTGCAGGGCACGGGCCTACTCTACAATCGAGGGTACGATTGAGAGTGGTTAAGCCGTATAGTCCTCCACGCTGGCGTAATGCGGGTTGGCGGACTTTACACACCATAGAAATTCTTAAGAATCGCTATGGTATGCAGGTTTCCTTACGATGTTTTCCTTCAGGATGATGTATTGAATGTAAATAAAAATCCGAACATAATATTCCCCGCCGCACCTTGATTACCTGACAACTCCAGACCACGTAGGTACACAACAAGCGTTGTCCAGAAATAACTGTTGTTTACATTCCCGCAGGATGTGAATATAAACTTGGCCGCGCCGCTACATAGAGGCAAATTGCGCCTTATATGCACACAATAATTTTACTGCTTCGCATTCCAGAGCTAAAATAGCATGTCCTAAGCTCCAGTGACAGCCTCTTTGCGGTTGGTGGTGGTGAAAGGAAAGGCCGCGGGTTCGACCTCCCATCCAGACACATTTTTCAGGCCATAGTCCTTCACTGCTGAGAATGAGACTCCTTTACTACCAAGAGTTCAATTGAGAGGGCTTAGGCCATGGTCCACCACGTTGGCCTGGTCATGTCAAGGTGTTTGTGGTATGCGGGTTTAATCAATATGTTTTCCTTTGCCGTTAAAGTGCGTTGTAATTATTGATTGTCTATACACACTAACCATGCCTGTACCTAGGTACTATAAAAGCAAGGTCAATATTTAATTATAGCCTCCGAGGCGTTGGTCAGAAGCTGGATGAGAATCAAAAGGCCGCGACTTCGATCCTTAATGTTTGTGCACCCACAAATATTGTGTTCGGGTCTGGGTATTGCGAGACCAACAACCAGGACTATGCGTTGTGCAAGGTGATTTTTTTAATACTCAGACGAGAAATAGTCTATAAGGCATCTGATGGTAAATAAAGTGTATACCAGAATATTCGCCGACGAATCTATTACCAGTCGATACAATTATGCTTGCCTCATAGAATAAAGTTAAACAAGTGAAATATCCATTATTATCACCTTGAGCTACAGATTGTCTATTGCTGGGTCTTGGTCACCATAAAAAGGTTGTTATTGTTAACTGTTAAAAGCGGATTGTATTCAGCTACTTTCTACGGCCTATATCAGAATCAAGTCCACTTTGTAGTACATACATACATAAACTCACGCCTTTATCCCAGAAGGGGTAGGCAGGGGCGTAACCAGGACACCCACAATTCACCTTATTCCGTCCCATGATAGGGGGCGAGCATATCGCCATATCGCCACTTTGTATTATGTATAAAATAACTCTTATTAAATCTATCACTACTCGTACACATATATATTCTAAATGAAATACTCTCCAATGACAAACAATAAAACCTGAGATTTATCTCCACAAACGTTATTGATTGTTATAATTGTGTTCATAAAACGCGAGTAGCACGTTGCCGCCGTCGGCTCTGTATCTCAATGATGCATGCGAACCGGATAGTGGTGCCATCTAGTCGTGGAGATTTTAATTAATCTGCATCGATATCAGAGGTACTTGCATACTGTGGCTACACGATGCCACGCAACAGCAAGCACTACTTACTATCTGCTTACAACTTCCTTTTGATAGCGACGATGACGAGACAAGCACATATCCTGATGGCAAAGGTTATGCCTACGCATAAACAAAACAATACTTAAAACGTATTATTAATAAACAAATCAGTGCAACCACAATTGTATGGACGGAACAACTTTTTTTTTATATTGGCACCGAACATTGACTACAATGTAATGTTAAAGTGGTTTCCACTCGCTATTCCACAAAATGTCTGGATAAACACAAACTGTATCCGGACATGACAAACTTAAGTGAATTTGAAATTATGCAGGTTTTATTGACCATTTATTGTCGTACCAGTATAAAAAGGCTATTTTAGTCCCTGAAAAATGCGAGTGTGGGTGGAAAAGTCGGTATGGGTCGACCTCATCGAACCTACACCATCCAAATTTTTTTTTTTATTTTTTTTATTTATTTATTAGGTCACCAACAATTGTTTACACTAATACTTATCTAAAACATTCACATATTATATATTAAATAAGTGTAACAATTACTTATAGGTAGACACAACATACACCAAATTTAGCAGTTCACATACTATAAATATTTAAAAAAAAAAAGCAAAATAAAAATAAAAAATCTTATAAGATAACATTTAAAAAAAATACAAATGATGGCATGTCTTATAAAATTACAGTGACACCTAAATGAGCAAACAAAATAATTAAAAATAAAAAAAGACTAAAAAAGGAAAACAAATAAAAATTAAAATCTCAATTGGATCCCATTATTGACTTGTGGATAGATTTTGTAAGTTTAGTCAGGGAGTCAGCATGCACATCAATAATATCACTGTATCCATTTATGATTTTGGCAAACCTAGCGAAGGGTGAGTTCGAACCTAAAACAGTTCTTCTTAATGGTGGGCAAAGCGGCGTAATTGGCTTCCGTGGAATTTTTGAGGGGGCACGTAACCTAAAGAGATTTAGTAGCATAGGGCAATCAATTTTATGTTTAAATATTTTACAAGCGAATATTGCATCATTGTACTCTCTACGTTTGGCCAAAGATGTAATTTTAAAATACTGAAGTCTGTTGCTATAAGATGTAATTGTTTTGTGCACACATGAAGAATAAGCAAGATGCCAAAGAAACCGTTTTTGTAGCCTTTCAATACGCGGGGTATGTGTTGCATAGTGAGGTCGCCAAACTACGCTGCAATATTCTAATATACCTCTAACCAGGCTATTATATAATAAGAAGATTTTTGTCTTACAGCTTCGAAAAGACTTCCAAATCGGTGATACCCACAAGAAGAGTCAGGTCAAAAGCACCCTGAACCGACGAGAATGCATGAAGAAATTGATAAAAGTGGATGAAGCGAAAATAATATGTCAGGATCAAGTAAAGTGGCGATCCTTATTCTATGCCATCCCTATGGAAAACAGGTGGGACGATTATGTATGTAAGTATGAAAAATTAACGATTCCTGTGGACTAAAATTTATTTAGACGGAAATAAAGTTGACAAAAGCATGCGTTAAAAAAAAAGCATTCTACGTCGTTTACCGTGGCATGAGATGGCGTGTAAAAGGTGTGTATCTACGCAAAATATACTTCTCTTTTTAATATACGACGGGAAATGATGTTTTTGCTTAATTATTAGAGAGGGGACGAAGACGAATGGCGTATTCCTTATCTGATGATGATTTATAGATCGTTAGTATTTTTAGATCGAATCAACGAGATATTTTTTAAGTTATGAGGGGGATGTGACTAGGAATTGAACGCATATTTCCTAGATTATGATGTATTAAGGTTAACACTTATTCATTTGGTGGCGTTCTATTTAGCAAGCAATTGAGAAGCTTAGGTGACTGAAAGTAATGTCTGTTGCCCCCGAGCATAAAGCAAGAAAACCATACATTTGTTGCAAAATGAATTGAAAGGAGACAGCAATGATACTTTACGTAGATTTTCTCTCAGTCTGTGGCACGGCACCATAAATAGTGACAGAAACTGAATTCAATAAGGATTAAGGATTTATTAGTTCAGCGGCTTTTTTGTATTCAACCGAAATATAATAATAATGATATAAGCGATACAGGTAATAAAATATTCCATACATCCATGTTCAGAATCCTTATCTTAATTTAATTACTAAAAACATAAAACGTATAATTTTTACGTTAAAAGAATTAATACTCTGCATGGCTATAGGCTCGCCCCTTATTAATATTAGTATGGAAAGAACCTCAGTCTACCTTGTCAGTTATTATTTGTATCGAAACAGTCATCAATACTAACATAACTACCTCCTTCGGTGTAGCGTGCGCTTAGGTATCAAAATAATCTAGGTTATTCTAAAGACCAGGTATTACGCAACAAATAGTTAAATATTCATACCGAGGCAAGGCCGCACGGAATTCCATTAATCTGCGCTTGCATTCCGCACTTGTTGAATTCTGCCGACTGACAGCTCCTCGAAATGTCACCGAGGATATTAATATCTGGAACGTGGCGTGAAAGTTAGTGAGATTTTGTTCACGTTTAGTCTATATTTTGGTTTAGATCGTGGGTTTAGTCGGGAATACTGATTCTATCTATTCAGCTTCAGGAAGTCCACTGCTGAATATAGGTCTCCCCAAGTATCTCCACATCGACCTGTTGGAAGTAGCCTGCATCCAGTGACCTCCTGCAACCTTAACCAGGTCGTCCGTCCACCTTGTAGGCATTCGTCCGAATACTGATTGAGGTACTAAAATTGTTGCTATAAGTTGTGATTATTAATTGCTAATAGGGAATCAATTCCTGATTAGGATTTAGGCACTTGTTTTATTATGAATAGTGAAAGGCGGTTAGGTTAATAGGGTTGTGGATTGTGAGGTCCTAGCTTTGACTCCCAAGTCGACATCAGCTTTGATTCGGAACATGACGTTCGGTTGGGAGTTGGTATTTCTCGTAGTAGATGTTAATAAAACGCAACAGTACGATGTGAAATTACCTGTATCGATACCTACACAAAAATCACACCACACTTAAAAACTTAAGTGGGAAATAAGGGTAAACAGAAAACGAAACCAATAATATTACCAATGTATTATATGATTTTACCGTATTTATCATTTACGAAAATATCACGACATTTGTAACATATTTGAGAAATATTGCTATGACATTTTTTTAAGGAACGAAGCTACGAAGAAGATAATATTCTAAACTTGCACGTCGTATTGACCGTCATAATAAAAAAAAAGTATAATAAATATGAAATAAATGAAAGGAGAGCATCAAACAAGATTGCATTGAATAAGGAAGAATTTATTCCGATAGCACCCACCAGTCTCTTTATGAAGTTCATTTGTTATTCTTCCATAATACAAACCGTTTGGTTCGCTTAACAGTTAACTTCTCGGAAATCATATTTACTCATTCAGTAATGACAGACAGCACATGGCTTTTGGCGCAGCAAATATTATTGCAATTGCAGGTTCATAATCACTTTGATCACGATCGTAAGGTTTACATTCCTTCACTAAGTTTTACACTTGGTTCCACTTGGGTTTTGCAGGATGAATAATCAGTTTTATTAAAGAATTTTAGAAGGTTGTCACTTTTTCCCGAAATGTTGGACTTATTATATTTGAAAATAAAAAATACAACCAGGTGACATAAGCCTTTAAGATTCTGAACGCGGGTAGAAATAAAAATAACACTATCAAACACCTTACAATAACGCGCAGTCTCTGCTTTACAAGATAATACGTATTGTTTTGGGTACTAGGGTAATACGTATTGTTTTTGGTTGTCTGGAAGAGCGCTTATAGGGATAAGATGCCAATTGTACACTACTTTTTTAAGTTTTCTATGTTTTATTGTCTCTGTACTTTGTGGTGTTCAATAAAGTGTTGTGTATTTGTATCTGTACTAGAAACTAAGACAGCATTTTGGATCCATATACACCCAGATTCTAAACAAGTGACGACACAAACATTTGTCTCAATGTGTCACTTCCTAAACCACAGTATCTTTAATTGCCAAAGTACAATATATTGGTGTATCGTGCAGCATAGTCGACTAATTCACTATAATATTGAAAGGAGCGTATAGATAAAGGTCGTCTGAATTCCGATCGGAGCGAGGCCGGCATTGCGCGTGATAAGCAGGGGGCTGGCAGAAATACACACAGACAGCTTTCACTTTGTGAACTCCTGTTGGATGTATAATGTATACTCTGCAAATTATTTTAAAACTGAACCATTGGGTACTTTGGGATGTAGGTAATTATGTATCTAATTGTTATGACCAAAAAGATATGAAAAGGACTTTTCCTGAATTTTTTTTCCCGTCTTGCACTTAGATGGGTTAAGCGGAAAATGCTGAGTGATTTGGCTTACAATTTAATAAATAATTGATAACTAACCGCTTGCCTCATATCAGCAATCGGTAATTTCCCTACCACGGTGATCTCATACCGTGGATTCTTTTCATGTAACTTCGAAATGCAGAATATTCAAGTTTAAAGGGTTCTTCAATTTAAAAGGTACTTTATATAAATTGTGAATAGGTGCAGATGTGAATGCAAAACGTCAAATTATACCGTAAGATTTATCTCGCTTTAACGTTCTCTTAATCGGTTCTACATCTTAGTTTTACAAGCCCTCGCTTCAAATCTTTGATTATTTAATTATCACTGTCAACTTCATCATCAACCATAGCCATAGGAAGTCACTGCTGAACAAAAGCTGATGACTGATTTCGATTTATTAAACAGTATTTTTAATTTCAACTTCGATCCAGTAATGAAAAGACGAAGGTTGCAACAAGTTTATTGAGGAATAAACTTTGTTAAAATGTGTTTACAAAATCACTTTTATGCGAGCAAATGAGGTTTGTTTAATGAAACTCGTGTTGTCAGTTTTTGCAACATTAATATGGCTCATTTGTTTATTCAAAATTCCGGCAGATTTACCCTACAACCGTTTAAAGGTATTATTTATAACATATAACCTGATAACTGGAATAAATCCTGATACCCACGATACAAGACTCGATCTTAGTGTGGGGTCAGGACTGTGTATGTGATGTCACTGTGTATGTCATGTGTGTCTCAGAGATGAGCATTGAGCACAGGCCTCCTCCACGATTGAGAAAGGCGGGGTTTAAGCCTTACTTGACCACGTAAGCCTAGAACGGTGAAGAAGGCATCTCTGTGACCTATGCCCTGATGGCAAAGAGATGTCATTAGGTGAACCGTGTGCTCATTTACCCCTTTTAATATTATATTCATTAAAACAGAAAGATAAAACAATTTTTGGGCAAATTTCTTAGGTATGCCGGTTGTAACTAATTTTCCTTCATAGCTAAAATTTGCCAACTTACCATCCTAAACTATTTATAAAATTCATCATATTTAAAATGGGAAATTACAAATCTTCAACCACCACAAGATGTACGTATTACGTATGTATTATTTTACTATAATGTTAGTGTTAAGTAGGTAAACATTGTTTTCCGTTTATGATACGGTATGCTTTTATACTGTTCCAACTGCGAAAGTATTTCCTGTTTACATTATAACCCGGCAAAATTTTCTCAAGCTTGTACTTTTGCAAGTTTTTATTCTGTCTAGATGAAGTGTCGTAAATGGAAGATAAATGAGAAAAACTTACACGGGGGTCGGTATTAACGTAATAGAACCCAAAACAAAATTTTTAGAACTTTTGTCTGTTTGTCTGTGCGTTTGTGCGCGATGAACTCAGGTAAAATTAGGTATGAAAGTAGCTGACACCCTGGATTAACACTCAGGCTACTTTACATCCCGAAACATTTAGTATTCCCGTGGGATGAGGAAGGAATTCCGATATACAGTTACTTTTTATACTCAAAGGGATGGGATGGATTATATGCCTTGAGTGAGAATGAGACGGACGGTACGGGATGGGAAATTCCAAATAAAGTTAATTTCAAATCAGATTAATCACACAGACGAAGTTTGCGGGTATAAGCTAGTTATAATAGTAAATAAACAGTACATAGATTTTAATATTAAAATACAGTGAAACCTACGCATAATCTGGATATGAATAAAACTGGTTAATAAACAGATATTGATCATGTCGAGCGAGTAATCGAATATTATGTAGGAATGAAGGAAGTAACATTTCCGTGTAAGTACATTTTGTTTATGTAATTTATTGAGACATATTTTAATTTTAGATACTTCAGACTCAACGGAACTAAAAATTTCGTAAAATAAAGCGACGGTTTGTAGGTAATTTTTTTACTTATCCTTGTTTGGGATTTGGTAAATACGAAGTTTTGCCTAATATAATAATTAACACCCTTTTATTTTTAAAGATGTTATGGACTACGTGAGGGTTTAAATTAGTATTTTACCACACAAAAAAGAAGATAAAAAAAAAATGAAATTTTTATTGCATTGTGTCTGTACTCTGTAGTTGCTAAAACTACCATCTGGATTCGTTTTCAGTTGTCAGTCTACCTGGTGGATTAATAGGTATCTCTCCGCCATCAAACAGATACGGTAATTACGCAGCTATATTGCCATCGTCTTGATAGCTATATTTTACATTTAAGTAGATCGAAAATATGATTTAGGTATTGTAATTCCGGGAGATTTAGTGAAAAAATGTGATAGGCGACTTACCATCATTCACCATTATTGAAAAAATTAATGGTTCCGGGCATAGCATGAAAATTTTCCACTTTCTCTTAAAAACTGAAACAAGGTAAATTAGCTGACGAAGATAATAAAATCATGTTATCACAATTCATAGATCATAGATTAATCAAGAGACTATGCCATAAAATACAGGGTACCTATATGAAGACTGCGACCGAAAACGAAGCCAGGTGGTAGTATTTGTGACTTCAGACACAATACAACTAAAATTTTCGCAAAAAAAGGCATTTTTTTTTTGTAAATATTTACATAACGTCGTATTTGGATGGTAAATAAATATTTTTCTAAAATTATAATGCACACCTTTTTATTTTAATGGTACGAAAGCGTTTTCATTAAAATTTTAGCACAAACTAGGCATTTACGACCCAAACACGACGATATTTAAAAAATTACAAAAAATATTTTTTTTGCTAAATTTTTAGTTGCATTGTGTCTGTAATCACTAAAACTACCACCTAGCTTCGTTTTCGGTTGCAGTCTGGATATACCCTGTATAATCTAGAAAGTAGTAAAAGTTGATTGGTTGTATCAGAAAGCACCATCCACAATATCGACACAAAAGCAATTTTCTAATGCAAAATGTCCCAAAGCGGGATAATCAGTCGATCAAACACATTAACGGTACAGTTACCGTCGGCGACGGCGTCAGCACGGTCGTCGGTTCAATTGCCCGGTCGGGTACACCCGTCTGATCGGCGGAGATCGCGCAACGGATAACAGTCTGGCTTATGAGCCGTGCGCGAACTTGACTTTGATGTGGCTAAATGTGTTACTATGTAATGAATATATTAGATCCTAGATTAGAAGTGATTTTGCCTAAAAGAATGAGAGCTCTGAGAGACTACGGTAGATAAAAGAGGTTGCGGTTATTGTCATAAAGCTTTTAACAATGAATGAATTAACTGAAAGACAAAAAAAACTGAGTTGAATTAGTAATCATATAAGTATGTTGTATTTATTCGAAATCACTGCAATTAAATCAAATAGAAGGCGCTCACAAACTAGTTAGAAGTATTTAGATTAGAGCCTTTTCGCAGTTAAGGACAATAGGTGACGAAACTAGGTTTTTTTGAGGAATCTCGGTTATAGAAACAATAATGCCTTCTTTACATTCTGTTTAAACAAGCGGTCTTATGAATATAAATGATTTTTTACTGATAGACACTACTTAATATGCATCAATTACCATTAGGTGCGAATTAGTCACTTTTGACCCCGTTATAGTACACACGTATGGTCAAATTAAAATATTGTTACAAAGTATTACATATTGATTTTAAATTAAAATAAAGTGTTCTATACCCACAAATATCTCTTTCACCGTTTAAAAGCGAGAATAAAGTCTATAAACTATAATATTTATTAATTTGCGAGATATTTAAATAAAGTGAAGTGGGCTAGATGATAATGCAGTAAAATGCGGTATGTATCTGCTCTGTACTTATGCCAACTCGTTATTCTTTGCGTATCTTGCTATCGATAGAAAGCGTGGGGGCTTTTACACTTCACAATATGAAAAAGAAAACTATTTCTTTGTTTTATAAATACGCCGGTGACTGTACAATTAATTATTTATTTTCTGCCTGTCTTATCCAATATATGTATGGGATTGAAGCAACATGTCTTTCAGTCATCATTTTGTTTTGCCTCACGTTAATATTTTCTGGAATAGGCCTTTTATGGGTACTACGCTGTAAAAATTAAAAACATTTTTAGGGTACAAAATATAAGTGCAAAATTAACAAGTTTAGTAAATAAATAACATACCACAGTTGTTCTTTAAAACATAATTAGTTTACCACTTTTACCAATATTGAAATAAACAAAAATATTATACAAATCCTCTAAAATCACGTGACCCAACAGTCTTTCCTATATAGTGTATTATCTATGCAACAGTCGAAGGGTTATGAACTGATTAAAATACATAAACTCACGCCTTTTTCCCAGAAGGGGTAGGCAGAGGTGCTAACAAGAGACACCCACGTCTAGCTACAATACATTTTTTGAAAAAGTAAACGACACGACATCACGACAAATCGTTCAGTGTAAACGTTCGCATAACTAGTTTAGTAGCCGCTGGGCCGTAGATATTTCTGGCTACAGATATTGACAATATTAATAAGGCGAAATAAAATATGTCTAAAGATAGCCGCCGAGTATGCGCTAGGAAATGAACGCGGCTATGCTTGGTTCATCTGATAAATATAATATTGTATAATTGATTTTGCATGATTCAACTGATAAATATGATAGTATTCTGCACTTTATATTTATTATTTGTAACATAATAGTTCAGAAAGGCTCGGCCTATCAAACCGGAGATCGCATATTCGAACTCAAGGGGTACACAAGTGGCATTTTTAAATTAATAACAAATATCACTAGGAAGCATACTTCCAGGTATTTGAAGTCCACTTACCCGCACTAGGCCAGCGTGGTAGACTATATGGCCTAACCCGTCTCAATCGTACACCCGATTATAGAGGAGGCCCGTGCCTTGCAGTGGGACGTATATGGGCTGATACAGAATACCTTGCCGTGTCATAAAAGACTGACTCGGAAGGCTTTTAAATTGTCATCCAACGTTATTGAATACCCTAGCATGTCCTGAAACGTGATCTTCAGTACTTTCTCCAGGATCCTTACGTGGCCTACATTATTAATCCAAACAGGTTTTAACTAAAACAACCTTTTTGTTAAATAAAGTTATTTTGGTAGACACTATGATACATAATATTATAGAGAGGTTTATTAAAGGGTTTTAATTTCGCAAACACTCTAACTTTGTAGATGAATTAAGAGTGTATTTCCACTTTGAATGCCGCAACGCATCTCTATGCTCTGTGGTGTTTCAGATGTTTATAGGTAACGGTGACCACTTACCATCATTGAAATAAAACTATTTTTACGGATTTTATTTTTACATTTCTTAACTGACAGTCCGCCCCGTTACCACGAAAGCTGTAAGTAATCGAAACGTCGGGAAGTTAAAAAAAAATAATGTAAAAATTAAACCAAATCGCAATAAAATCCGTAAAAATAGTTTTATTTCAATGTGTAACATTCGCGTAAATCTAAGAAACCATTACACTTACCATCAGCTAAACCGTACGGTCATTTACCCCCTATAACATAAAAACTTTATTTAATGAAATGAATGACATACATACATAGGTAGTATGCTTCTCTAAGACAACCCTGACAAATGGGCTTAGAATCAACCGCGATGATGTTAAGACGTGCTACCATTTCAATCCGTGATTAAGCTGAAAACTTGATCCAAACCGTGTTAAGTCGATTGATACGACAAATAATTACAGCTGCATCTAGGAGATCACCTCAATCGTCTGGACTCCGCTCTGTGTCCACCACGCCACCGTTTTAGTATGGAAACGCCTTTAGATTGCGTTACTACTACAAGAGGAGATGAGTTCAGAGGAAATATGTGGGAATAGACCAATCATATGGACCAACCTCCGTATCGTAATTGGTTAGACGCCGGCTGTGAAATGAAATGCCGATCCCGGTACCGATTAAAGAAATAAAAATAGGTTTATTTATTTACATAAGTGTTTGGACGATTCGTACATTTAGCTGCCTGCTTTCGCATTCGTAAAAACGCAGCTTTAAGCTCACAGCTTTTTTAAGTCAATTTCGCTTTCTCTTCGTTTCTGTAAGCCCTAAGGATTTTGAAGACAGGATTTATTACGTATTTAAAAAAACAAGCCTTCAATTGTAAGTCATATATTCACGTTTATACACACGAAGTGTAGGCAGAGGTGCACGCTTTTATCCATACTCCGTTTAGTAATTTCGCTTTAACAAACAAACAGACAAGTTAAAATGCCGTAAGTGCTTATTTTTTCTATCAGACTTATACGATGTGTGTTGACAAATGTGTCAAATTTGTCAAAAATAATTAGTGATGAATTGATAAGGGTACGAGTAGAACCTGTTTTTTTAAGACGATTACATTCAGTATTAGCTGTCCATATAAACTAGATTTTTATAAATACTGGTATGATAAATTATCCTATAATTAAATTTCCGCCCACAAGGTAGACGGATGACCTGGTTAAGGTTGCAAGAAGTCGTTGGATGCAGGACGCTTCCAACAGCTCGATGTAGAAATCCTTGGGGGAGGCCTATGTTCAGCAGTGGACTTCCAATGTCTGAAGAGAAGGGAAGAATAAAGTATCAGTAGCTAAGACGACAATGATATGTTACTATTAGCTTATTAATTAATGTTTTAATAATTTAAGTGCGTGGTGGCCCGTTGGTAACGGACCAGACGCTGCCTACATGTTCACAGTGGTCGCGGGTTCAAATCCCAGGGATACCTCTGACTTTTCGGAGTTATGTGTATTGATAAACAATCACCACGAAGTTTAACGGTGAAGGAAAACATCGTGAGGAAACCTGCATACCGTAGCGATTTTAAAGAATATCAACGGTATGTAAGTCCGCCAATCCGCACTAGGCAAGCGTGGTGGACTATATGCCCTAACCAGTCTCAATCGATTCTCTCGATTGTAGAGTAGGCCCGTGCCCAGCAGTGAGAAGTATATGGGCTGATACAATACAATTACAATTTAATGTTTAATATATCATTGTAGGACTTTGTCCTATCATGATGTTCACGAGTTTACTACAATATTATGAGCGTGTGTATGAGTAGATAGCGTGTGTATGTGTGTTTTTCTCATTAAACTGTCAAGCTGACAGGCCGTCAACCCGCGATCGCATTATGACTGCGAGTAAATGTTTACTTGCCTTCTTGGACAACAAAATTTAGTAAACATAAATTATTTATATGAGTTTATTTGCGTATTAATATAGATAGGACCTTGGGGCTTTCGACACAGAGACTTTCCTTAAAGGCTAGTAACTGATGTGGTAGGCATTGATGAGCGACGGAGATCATTTACCATCATGTGGCCCCCTGTTCGTTTGCTGATGCAATTATAAAAATGCTAATTTAAAGTCCTGGTAGCACTTCTGCCTCCCCCTTCTAGGAAAAAGGCGTGAGTTTAAGTATGTAATTTGATTTCTTAAGGATTAGGATGGAGACTTGTCATTTTGTTTTTGTCAATGCTGCAATAGGGTATAATTGTAATTTATTTATTTAATGGAACTCAGTGACATTGAGTATAAATAGTAGGAGAGCTGATTTGTTATTCACACGTTAGTAATTGTGATCCTAATTTTATTATAATCCGTCAGCATTGTAATCCTCTTTGAACCAAGCTATCTCGTATTGTATTTTATCAACCCATATATGTCCTACTGCAGGGCATGGGCCTACTCTAAAATCGAGGGTATGATTGAGAGTGGTTAGGCCATGTAGTCCACCACGCTGGCCTAGTGCGGGTTGGCGGACTTTCCATACCACAGAAATTCTTAAAAATCGCTATGGTATACAGGTTTCCTCACAATGTTTTACTTTACCGTTATAGTGCGTGGATTGACTATCAATACACACTTAGCTCCGAAAAGTCAGAGGTGTGCCCTGGGATTTGAACCCGCGACCGCCGTGAACATGTAGGCTACCGCGTCTGGTCTGTTACCAACAGGCCACCACGCACTTTACCTAGCTAGCTCAGTCTAATAAAATCATATGTACCCCAATTTACAACGGGTTAGTACGGGACACCGCCATCGGTGTCCCGATAAACATACCATTATGTTTATCGGTTGATATGTATGAAGGGAAAAGTATATGTTTGTTTGGCGGAGTGACGTAAAACATGTGATTTTTTGTCAAAATATGTTCTAACACGTGAACGTTAAAGCCTGAACAAAATATTATAAGCTTTTTATTTGCCGGCGGCTTAACGATAACACTGCTATTATTTTCCTAGTGGTAAAATATAGGTGGTTTAAGACATATGGATGTGAAGTGAATGAAAAGGTGCGGGTTTAATTCCCGCATTGCAAAAAAATGTGTTTAGAAGTATTATAATTTCGGGTGTGAGTTGAGGACGGCAAATACGAAATTTTAAGTAATAAAACACGTCACAGAATAATTGCAACTAATTTAACAATATTTTTACAATAAATGCCAGTGATACAAAACATCATCTCTTTTTTTATTGGCCTTCGATGTAAAGACTGAATAATGTTCATTAACAAAAATCATGATTACTTACAACCGTTACATATTACAACGGTCTTCCAAATAATTATTATAATGATTTATTAAAAATTCAAAAATTATAGCGCGCAGTAAAAATAGCTTCATAAATCACAACGTCAAACAGAAATGTCGCCTGTCTCAGCCCATTCAAACAATGCAGATAAGATAGCGGCGGTGTAATACCTCCCCGCGTCAGTCGCGCTCCGACAATGGACAACTTTGGCTACCGCGAGATGGGTTGGCCTTCTCCGCTGCAGACTCCCGCGCAAACACCCACCAGGAACCGCCTCAGCAGCAGCATCCGCTCCAGAGCACGCGAATCTGAGGAGTTCCCTCTCAACTCCTCCTACAAACATGTCAAGAACATCGATCTCCTTGAGTCAGCTCGGGAGCCCGGCAAAGCCAAGGAGTATCTCTTCGTTGGACCCTCACCGCCTGCCGAAGATGCCCCTAACATGTATCACAGTTTCGATGTCCTCGCGCCAGACCCTGAAGCCAGGCTGACTGAAGAAGCAGTGCGAAGAGGACTGTGTGAAAGAGCTCTATCTCTTGGTGCAGCAAGATTTTTCGATGATGTGGAATGTGCGTTAATAACCGGTGAAAATATAGAAGAACATATAAGCTCTGCTCCTGAAGTGGTGGTCAATTTGACTTTGTTGTGGGCAGCGTTTTTAACCCGGGATGAACTACTACCAGCAATTTTAGAAGCAGGCGCTGATATACATTATTCAGAGACACCAGGTTTGACAGCGCTGCATATGGCAGCTTTCAGTGGAGCCGGCAGGGCTGCTGCGTTTTTAATATCTCGGGGTGCTGACGTGGACTTCGCACCTAAATATTTCACGCCGCTTCATTGTGCTGCATTTGGAAACTCTCTGGAAGTAGCCGAAGTCCTGATCGCTAACGGTGCATCGCTACACGCCGTGGTTCAAAGAGCTGGATGTGAAGATAATTTAGTTCATTGTGCAGTGAGAGCTGATTCCGTTGAATGTATGGAGATGTTTATAGAGCGAGGAGTGGATCCTGCATATGTGACGTCAGGAGGTCTTAATGCCTTGCATCTAGCTGCGGAGATCGGAGCCCAGCGCTGCCTGTCGTCCTTGTTAAAAGAAACTAAGATAAGCGTGAACGGCGTGACCAAACAGCGAGATAAGGAATGCACTGCATTACACTTGGCAGCCGCCAGAGGTTACACGGAGTGCGTAGAACTCCTCTTATCAGAAGGTGCCAAAGCAAATACGAGGAATTATAGAGGCTTTACAGCTCTTCACCTATCTTCGAGATGTTCAAGTATTGAGTGCGTGGAAGTGCTTCTTCGAGATGGCAACGCTGATCCGAATGCTGAAGACTACGATAAAAGAACTCCGCTCCACGCGGCCATATGTCGATCGGACCGAGCCTGCGATATCATCGATATGTTAGTTAGTTGGGGCGCACAAGTAAACAAGAAAGATGAATACGGATACTCGGCCCTTCATTTGGCAGCCATGGACGGGCTGACTCCGTGTGTGGAAACTTTAATCTTTCTCGGAGCAGACGTCACGTCGAAATCAAAGAAAGGTCACACGGCTTTAAGTGTCATAGCAAGAAAGACGCCAAAGTCGCTGGCCATTTTGAAATATAATTTGGACTGCGGCATATCACTCAGCCGGTCGACGGAAGGCAATGAGGAAGTGCAGATTGAATTCGATTTTGGCAAACTCCTGAAGTTCTCATATCCGCGCGAGATAACATATTTAAACAGTTTGATTGATGAAGGTCAAAAAGATATTTTGCTCCATCCTTTGTGTTCAGCGTTTTTGTTTATGAAATGGCGAAAAATAAGAAAGTTTTATTTAGCTCGACTTATTTTCTGCTTCTTATTTGTGTCTTTTTTGTCGATATACGTGCTGACAGCTGTTGTGAAAACTTGTAAAGGAAAATATTCGAAAAAGTACGGAGTGCCAAACGAATTGTGTCAAACACAGTCATTATTGGGAGTTATATTGAATCATAATCCGATCGAATTCGAAAGATGGGTGCTCATGGCGATAACTGCTTTTGAAATTGTACGAAAACTTACTGGCATAACGGGCTATTCGAGTTTGTATCAATATTTAACGACTTTCGAGAATTTGATGGAGTGGTTTGTTCTGCTTTCGGTGTTTTCACTGTACAACATTCACAACGACTACAGTTGGCAGAACCACATCGGTGGCTATGCTGTTCTGGGGGCGTGGACGAATCTCATGCTTATGATGGGACAGCTACCAATGTTCGGCGATTACGTTGCTATGTACCAGAAAGTTCTTACTGAGTTTCTCAAATTACTTTTAGCCTATATTTGCCTGCTTTTAGGTTTCACTATTTGCTTCTGCGTTGTATTCCCTAATGAGGAAATGTTTTCTAATCCGTTAATGGGTTTTATCAGTACTCTATCCATGATGGTTGGAGAGTTAAATCTAAACATTCTAATCAACGATCCAATGCAAGACGACCCGCCATTAATATTTGAGCTATCATCCCAGATTATTTTCATTTTGTTCCTGTTATTCGTTACTGTAATATTAATGAATTTGTTGGTAGGTATAGCTGTACACGATATTCAAGGGTTAAGGAAAACTGCAGGTTTATCCAAACTGGTTAGACAAACGAAACTTATTTTATTTGTAGAGATGGGCATGTTCAGTGCTTGGTTACCGAAATGCCTTCAAAAATACGTATACAGAACAGCTTTAGTATCCCCTGAAGCCGGTAAAGTAATATTGAGTGTGAAACCGCTGAATCCTAGAGAAAAACGTCTGCCGACAGACATAATGATGGCTGCTTACGAGCTAGCACAAATAAACAAAGTAAAATCAGGACGGTCGGTGAAAGAAATCTTGTACAAGAACAAATTCTCATCGAAGCTAAAGAACGAGGGGCAGTCAAACGACCACAACTTCAACATAGAGATCAGAGGTATGCAGGAGAAGATTGATCAAGCCACGTTTAATTTAAAGAAGATAGACCAAGAGATGAGGCATCTGAACACTTTGCTTATGGAACAGCAAACAATGCTGCAGAACGTTTTCAAGTACAACGAAGTGGTGCCGTATAAATCTTCCTACGCGCCTACACCGATCTACTCAGAATCACCCGTTTTCTTCTCAAGTATCACCTCTGAAAGCACTAAATATTAGAATATGAGTTGGTCTTCTTCATGGTTTTGGCAAGACATGATTCTAATGCATGCAGAAAGTTGAAGCTTATGTTTAGAGGATAAGGCTGTCTGTCTGACATCATTTTTTAAAAGTTTTAAAAGAATTGGAAAAGTAATTATCAGGGTAAGGGGCTGTGATTGGAACCAGGATTGATGGCACGTTAGGTTTATAGTTAAGAAATTAGAAATAATTCAGAAATATATTTATAATATAGTTTTTTTTAGAAAATTATAACCGTTTGCGGCTGATTTTGTTGTTTTATTTAAATAACCTGTGTAGTATAATTATCTTCTATACAAGATAATTATAATTTCTCACTCAATTTCACTATTAAATTGACACACCGTAATATTATTGAAACTTGATTTCAACAGCCTAAAATTTTCTCTGGCTTAAGGAATGTACTAAGTTAAAATTTGACATAATTCACCCACAATCCAAAACTAATCTTACATAATAAAAACAAGAGAAAACAATTTACAATAAAAAAATACAAATACAGTACAAAACATTAAAACATACATTATACTCACTTTTGTATATCTCCAAAGACTAAAATAATAAAATACTCAGAGATATCACTAATGTGAACCAAGTGGCCAATATGGCAATCGAACCCTGGACTCTAGGATTCACAGCCACATGCTTCCACTAGGCCAGTGAATCCAACAGTAATACAAGTGTATGAAAAGTTTAACAGCCTCCGTGGCGCAGTTGGTTAGACGTCGGCTGTGAAACGAGAGGCTCCGGGCTCGATCCCCGCACAGAAACAAATATTTTTGTGAACCATAGGTATTTGTTTCAGGTCTGGGTGTTTGTGAGCCCAAAAAGTCTCTCGTAGTTTCTGATATCCACGACACAAGACTCGATCTTAGAGTCAGGTCAGGACTATGTATGTGACTAAATTTTTTTAAAATTGTGTAATCAAATAACTTTTGAAAACAACCCACGAAACATTCATAAAATACATACTTTTATCTAAGGTATTACGCAGTTTGCAAGGAGTTAGCTAATTGTCGCAGTTTGTTTAAGATAAGAGTCTTACGAGATTTTCGGTGGTGTCGTGTTTATAACATGTAGGTTCATGATCAAGGAATGTACGGTTACATATTTGTGTATTTTGTTGTATAATTCAAACCAAATAACACCAATAACAAAGCAATTACGAAGCAATGCTTGTAATTGCACTGCGCTCGCCACCCTGAGACATATCAAACAATTTGTCTTGTATGGTCAAAAAATACGTAATATTTTTCAGTCTCAAGTGATATTTTCGGAGGTTGAATAAGCTTTTCCACTGTCCTTTTTCCATCCTTTTCCACTCACCTTTTTCCTCCTATTAATTACCCAGGCTGGCAACGCGAAGAAGATCAAATGTAAAAGATGTTAATGGGCACCGGAATCACCATAAGGTGAGGTGAGCCATTTGTTCACCTATCCATGAAAAAAAAACAATTGTATCCACAAATAGTATTGTAAAGATCATTAGAATTCTTCCGCAAGAAAAATGTACATTCGAATACAAAAGTGCAATAAGTTTGTTCCTTGAGCAAGGGCATCTGAAGCCTGTATGGATGCTCGGCGGCGCGTTTGACGCATTCTGTGACGGCCCACCTATATAGCTCAATGTAATTGCTCGCCATGTGGGGACAGTTGGGCGCGAAAGTGTGATTGACTTATTCTTTTTTGTTTTTAAATTAAAGTGATTATACAGATCTTTATTGTGAAAGTGCGTGGTGGCCTGTTGGTAACGGACCAGACGCGGCTGCCTACATGTTCAAGGTGGTCGCGGGTTCAAATCCTTTGACTTTTCGGAGTTATATGTGTATTGATAGTCAATCACCATGCACTTTAACGATGAAGGAAAACATCGTGAGGAAACCTGCATACCGTAGCGATTTTAAAGAATTTCTACGGTATGTAAGTCTGCCAACCCGCACTAGGCCAGCGTGGTGGACTGTATGGCCTAACCACTCTCAATCGATTCTCTCGATTGTAGAGTAGGCCCGTGCCCTGCAGTGGGACGTATATGGGCTGATATAGATAGATATAGATACAGATCTTTATTAGGCTACACCTGATAATAAATGTAATGCCATTCAGATCAAAAAAATATAATAAAATAATATTTTATCACACCTTTTAAAATAATCATATTTATCTGTTCTGTGGTCACCATCATCTTTAGCTATCTTTATTCTCTAGTATTTTATCTCATACATCCTATGTTAATAATTATAAATAACACAAGACTACCACTTTATGAGAATGTAATTTTTATCCCATCCTCAGTATTCACAAATACGATTTAAAATGTCCATTTACAAAATATTTTTTAAAACACTTCTGTCCCTATCTACCCACATTAGCAAGGTCGTTGCATTTCTGCACAGGAATTATTTTAATTGTTATCGAGGGAGCTGCACGCGTCTGCGGCACGCGCCCAGATTTCTAACCATCGGTAAGTAAACCAGCTTTACCTGACACAATTCCTCATCTCGATATAGAAATAGAAAATCTAAAAGGACAATTTTATTATTTTTATACACAGGTACGGACTATAAGCGCAGTTTCGTCTACATAGAGGAACCAAGGGCATCAGTCAGTTACCTCCTACAATTTGACCTAATTATAATTGATCAATTATTCAATTCAATAATAATAAGCTCAAGCTTCATCGAAAATGACAAAGACCCAAATCTCACCTATATTTCGAACATAGTCAACAATCATTAGAAAGATCATCGCGTCATCAGTTTAATAAATGAGAATGTGTACCATAAGACCATATTATTACCGCATTTTGTAACGATGACGTATGATGGAGGTTCATGCATGTCAATATTACATAATATCTCTAATACTCGTAGTTACATATTTTACAGCATACCCTAGGTTCATCTAGTAGAGAACACCTCAGTCATTATGTCCACCTATATTTGTACAAAGAGTTAAAAAAAATTATTACTATCAAAGCCTAACGCCTCAAAATCGTAGCTTCTATCAATAATAAGGCGTACAGTACATCTAGATCTGACCCAAATACTGTGCATTACTCCGGAATTCAAATGCATATATTCACGTGACGAATCCATCAAGCTAATTTGGCTCATCTAAAAACGATCAGGTATTCGGACGGGCGCCGACTATTCCCGCTCGGCTTTGGCACGGGAGTAAATCAAATCAATGTGCCTTTTAATCATTTATGAAGAGTATAACGACCGGTGAGACCTGGTGGGATCGCTACTGGTTTAGTTAGAGCCGTGAAGTGGTGTTATGATTGGAAATTTTATATAAACTGTTAGGGATTCGAGGATTTTGAATACAGTAAACTTAGATTCAGATGAGTACAAAGGATGAGATGAAAGAGAGTGCGTAAAATTAGTAGAAATTGATTTATTTTAATACATTATGTTTGGTTATACGAATACTTGTAGCTGCACTTCTAAATGCAAGAAATTTTTGATAAAACTTTTTCAATATGTGCAACATGACTGAATACTAACTTCGCATTACCTAGTTTTAGTATCTAAATAACGTCAAAATTATCATTATTATTGACACATTTAGCTATATACGGTCCACTGCTGAATTTAAGACTTTCCCAAGGATATCCACAATTGTTTTTTTAATCCAGTACTACTTCAAAAAAGTGCGTGGTGGCCTGTTGGTAATGGATCAGACGCGGCCGCCAACATGTTTACGGTGGTCACGGGTGCAAATCTCAGGGCACATCTCTGTATTTTCGGAGTCATTTGTGTATTGATAGTCAATCACCACGCACTATAACGGTGACGGAAGACATCTTGAGGAAACCTACAATCCATAGCGATTCGAAATAATTTTTATGGTATGTAACAGCCCGCCAACCCGCACTAGGCCAGCGTGGTGGACTATACGGCCTAACTCTTCTCAATCGTTCTCTCGATTGTAAAGGAGGCCAGTGCCCTGCAGTGGGACGTATATGGGTTGGTACAATACAATACAGTACCAGTTTCAATACACTTTGCTACAGATGATCAGCTTAACCAAAAGACTCATTCAAGCAGTCTCCACCACCCTGTGCTTCAGGAATTCGTCCACAGTTATTATCTTCAAAAACATAGTTGTAGGACACCCGACGCATTAGAAGGAGACATGTGTCCCTCACGCAACATATTAATACGTAAATAACCTCTGGCGAGCGGTATGCAGACCTGGGCTCACAATTAGACGTGCTGCCTAACAGAATTCCTTGTGGCGGTGACGTCAGGAATCTAGTCTGGTAATAAATCATATTAATAGTGCTGTCTCAGTTGTTTATAGATTGTATTAGAGACAAATTAGGGGATTTAAGTATTAGGAAGGTATGTAAAGTCCGTCAACCGTATCAAGCCAGCGAAGTAAATTATGGTGTTTCATATATATGTAATTAAGTGGCCTATCACCTATATTCGCGGTGCGCACAGTGGACTAAACAGGTTGGCGCCGTAGACTAAAATCTAAACCCTCCTCATTTATAGAGGACGCACGGGCCTTATTGTTGGCCAGTGTCGGAGACCGAATTCTCCTCAATTATTTCCATTTCCTCCGAGCTAATGCATTCTTATGCTTATCATTTGTTTCATGATATCAAGCCAGGTCTCCTTTGGCCAACCTCAAAGACTATTGTCCAGCTAATTTGACGTCCATTCACGTATTGCCAACATACCAACTTCTTCATGACCGTGAAAGCATGAAAGCAATTACAGAAACCCAAAGGCCAATAGCCATGATTATTTACGTGACCAGATGCAAAACGTGTTGTGATAGCAAATCATCCGATCGTATGTCATTACGTGCGCAATGTATTTATAGAGGAGTGTGGTCTGAATCAGTGCACCCGAATAAACGGGAGTACGCCGGGTGTCACGCGCCAAATTTAGTTTCATTCGGTTCCCGGTCGCGGTGAGGATAGCTTTAAATGGTATGAGGGCTGGGGGGGAGTGGGTAGTCGTAGGTCACAGAACACGTTTCTAACAGACCAATGTTTTTCATTCGTTGGACAGCCCTGGGTAGAAAAAGACGCAGAAGACAAAGTCTTTTTTCCTGCTTCTGGCCCATCCCAGCTGTAAGTTTTTTTATCGGTGTTCTTTATCTCCGTATCTCTGTAATCTCCAATTCACTATTGATTAATTTTGTTACGGATTGAAGACAAATTGGAGAGTCTTAAAAACTCGCTAAGCTTTAGTGATTGACGTTAAAGAGTCGTCAGTTTCTTGATTGTTCTTCTCTGGTGAAAACAGTCTTCCGAATCATGAGAATAATTTTAAAAAGACTGTATCTAAATATCGTATAACATTTCTAGGGAGCCATAAATTAATTAAAACAATTCAAGGCTACACATGCATTTAAAAATATTCAAACATTTTATACATACATACATACATACATACATACATACATAAACTCACGCCTTTTATCCCCGAAGGGGTAGGCAGAGGCGCCACCAGGACACCCACATTTCGCCTTGTATGTTTCGTCCCACGATGTGATAGGGGGCGAGCCTATCGCCATATCGGGCACAAATTCCTAACTCCGGACTGATAATGAATAGAAAAATCCAATATCACTTTGCCCGACCCGGGACTCGAACCCGAGACCTCAGCTTTGTAACCGTACCGTAATACAACTACGCCACCGAGGCAGTTTATAAAAATATGCAAATTTTGTATGAATCCGTCTACATAAGACTACGTTTTGACATTCATGTTCTTATCTACTTAAGCCAAATAAACACGGAACATAGTAGTCATTCATTAATAAAGATTAAACTAAATCGATTACAAAGGACAATCCATTTAAATGAATAAACCGCATGAAAAGCCTACCCAGAAATTTTTTGCTTAAGTCTAATTATCTATCACATTAAAACAGATTATCGTAATTAATGTTAAGAAATATCCCAAATACCGTTAATCAATAAGATAAGATTTATATTTTTGTATATCCTCGAACTAGAGTATAAATATTGAAATCAAAGATTATTTACTCGCATATCATTATTGTACACAAATAACACAATACAAAAATAATAACAAGAAAAGTACAAATGGCAGTCTTATCGCTCTGTAGCTATGTCTTACTGCAGGCAACCATGGGGTAGTTTAAAAGATGTACACTGTACAGAAAGGGCAGTGTAAAAAATAAAGAATTAAAACTAAATAAATATTGTGCTATATTTACCAATGAATTACTCGATAAAAATGGTTATTTCATTTGATATTTATATTCTTTATTGTACACAAAAATGTAACAACAGATATATATAGACAACAAAACAACAAAGTACAAATGGCGGTCTTATCGCACTAAGGCAATCTCTACCAGACAACCATTGGATGGATTTATGAGAGGGAGAAAGAAAGGGCAGTGTATGATAAAGGCAATAAAAGCTCAAATAAATAATACTATTTATACATAAATTTACAAAAACTACATAATTAATGTATATAGACATACATAAATACATTTATATGTAAATAAACATACATATATAAATATATTACCAATATATTTAAATAAAGGAAATAATATTAATCAGTAAATCTGTTTAAGAAGAAAGGTAGTGCTCTTTTACTAGCTTCTTAAAAGATGACAGAGTTTGAGCCTGCCTCACCACAACGGGTAGTGCATTCCACAAGCGAACAGCTACGACACCGAAAGATTTGTCCATAAATGTTGTAGTGTGGGCGGGCATTCTCAACTTTAAGTTCTCGGACGACCTCAAGGACCTCGTATGTGAGTCATGAAGAAAGACAAATCGTTCTTTAAGATAAGAAGGGCTGAGAGGATTAAACAAAATATTGTAAAGAAGAGAAAGAATGTGAGTATTCCGGCGAAGTCGTGTAGGTAACCACTTGAGCTTAGCACGAAACTCGGAAACATGATCATATTTACGTAGACCAAATATGAATCTTATGCAGAAATTCTGAAGACGCTCAAGTTTATTTAGCTGGTCCTCGGTGAGATCTAGATAGCTGATATGTTCTTTTTATTTCTTTTTGATCCTTGTAGAAGTAAAACATGCTATAATACAAAACTCAACCATAAACAAAAACATATTGTGAACGGGGCCGTCGTTACGGTAACCACTAAACTCGGCGCACTTAATTACCTTCCAGCTATACCGTAAGGAGAGCACAACAAACAAGGGTCACAAGAAAAACTAAGAAAGGTCGTTGGTGAAGGGATGCGAAATTTTTAGCTGCATAGTGTCTGAAGTCACTAAAACTATACTACCTGGTTCCATTTTCGGCAGCAGTCCGGATAAAGTTTGTATGTATTTGTATTTTTTTATCATATGTGTCAAATGGAAATAAATTAATTTGCGTCATTTCAATTGCGTCATTATGTTGGGTTTTCCATAATCGTGTACGGTGGTTGCGATCGTCACCTAATGTTACATACATTTTCTTTCATAGTACGAACTACAAAGGCCTCACCTCAGCAGTTACTTTACGTGCATTCTACACTGTGTACCGAGTATTCAGTACTCACTCTCATCTGAGACCCGATCCTTAATGCTCTCCTTACGGTATAGCTGCAGGGTACTTAAGTGCGCTGACTTCTTGATCTAATGTGACCAGGCACCAGTTATTGTTGATATTTCATTAATAGATCTATTTATTAGAATTAATTTATTGTTGTAATTAAAGTGGCGTCCAAGTCTAGACGTAAGTGAGAAGCAACTTTTTTCCCAATGAGAGAGACGAGTTTGCATCCTGGTTCTGCGCCGGATGATCATAGGGAAGGAGTCGGGGCGCTTCTTGCCCTTAGATATCCAGTACTGCCCAAAATGCGCGCGACGGCTACCGAAGGGTTTGTAGTCAGTATGCTAGCGTAGGTATTTGTTAGGGACCCACTCGGCTGCAATATCCACAGCCTGCCGGGCTGCTAGGCCAGTGACACTGACATACCCCTTTCGGCCTCCTCTGGCGTATCGAAAGGGGAGCTTTACAGCTTTCCTCTTGAACCAAAAAAATCATAGTTTGTATCTTAGCACATCCGGCTTTGACCAGACCTACCTTAGTGTGTCTATTAAGATTGTGATGTACTTACCATTAAGTGCATTGTAATTTTCAGTGCAAAAATAATAATTACGATGTTTTTTATATATCAAGAACAGTCATCAATAGCCTATATTAGGTACTAAAGATAATATGAAACCTAAAAAGAATATTGCGTACCGAGTTGTGATCTTACATCTATTATGGGTGCGTTTTTTAGTCATTACTGAAGGCATACAATCCTACAATATTTCATTCGCCCTGTATTGTATCCTATCCCATCCCTTTTAGTTTGAATTCCTTGCACATCCCATGGGAACAGTAAACTATTTCAGGGATAAAATGTGTTCATCCAGTCGGCTATCCCATAGCAAATGCTATCAAAATTGGAGGTGCGTTACAGCGCGAACAAGTAACAAACGCACAAACTTTCACCTTTATATTATTAGTAGTAATAGTAGGAATCATTCCTCAGTACACTGAGAGAAAATTATGCCTTGCCAGTGGATTCTCTATTTACATTGCATTGTATTTACCATCAGGTGCACTGCGTCCACTTTATCGTGTTGGTGCAGAAAAATACTAGTTTGAACGAATTTTTGTAAGTCTACCATATAAGCCCCTGTCGGAACGCATAGCAATGTGGTTTGCCATCATCTGACCTACAAACTCATTAGGTGTTGGCACTTTGCATGAAAAATGTACAAAATCTGTTAGTTTATAATATAAAAGTATATATTGCGTGATGTTCCTTCAAACTTGAGTCCTTGATCCTACTCAGTCCTTGTCTTCGTCAACATTCCCATGGAGTTAAATAACACGAATTTTCACTCATGCTACGGATTGCGGAATGATTTCACTTGTAATATTGTTATTAAACTTGTATCAGTCCTTTCGGCGTCTTGGAAAACGCAGCGTGGGACGTCCTCTGCCCAGATGGCGGGACGACTTGCACAAGAGGGCCGGCAGCGACTGGATGCGTAAAGCAACTGTGCGATCGACGGTAATTATTTAGTTAAGATCCTTGGTTGAGTTATTGATTTTCGGAGATCATTCATGTATATTAAAATATGGCTTTATTAGCAAATTTCTCTCCCATGGATTGATGTCAGGCAAGAAGTAGGTCGTAAAATTATAAGCCAAATAATTATTATATCACTTGTAAAAAAAATACTAGGCGATTTCAATGATGGGATGAGCGGTTCAATGGCATGATAGAATGCGGCAGTCTAAGCGATACAAAAAAAAACAAAATAACGTAAACATTACGAGTATTTTAAATATCACATCAAATGCAGGAGTAGGACTTCATTAATTTATTTAGTTTTTTCTTCACTTTTTGTTTGTGCATGGTTCAATTATGACGACAGTGGATCTAATGTCATTTCATAATGGTAAAATAATTATAGATACTAAACTAGTACTTCTTCATGTTACAGACAATATCTTCGTTGCTTTTTCTTTAAATAACGCTCAAATTTTTTTCTATCATTATTTATGTAACAAAATATTGCGAGTTTTATGAACGATTCCATTTTCAAACAGCAGTAGCGCGGACCCAGTCAGTGTAAGGTGCGATGGAAGTGCTGACACCAGGGAAGTTGCCGCTACCACACTCATGGGTCCAGGAGAAGAGTCCAGCAACAGTGGTGCCGACGTACAAGGGGCCTCCTACGTCACGGAGGCAGCCGTCACGACCTCCGATGCTGAGGAGGCCAGCGCAGAGCATGTTGGAGGTGATGTTTCTGTTAATAGCAGCGTATCTCTCGGCGCAGATGCTGTTGGAGATCGTGAAGAGAGACACGTCTCGCAGTTGAGCGGAGGGGACGCCTTGAGACTGAAAACGGAGAGAATACATTCGAATTAATTGTATTGAAGGACTTTGTGAGGCAAGCGAAGGATTATAAATTGAAGCCATATAATGTGGTAAAAAGGAGAAGACGTATTTAAGTTTGCAACAAACACAAAAAAGATGTGTCAATTGTCAATTGGTTCATCCTTCATCCATTTCATGTCCGTCCGTTGCAAGACGGGCCTTTCCGGGATTATGCTTCACCTGGCCGTTGATCCAGAAACATTTGCTGGGCAGAAGATATGGTTATTACGTCTATATCAGCCCATATACGTCCCACTGCAGGGCACGGGCCTACTCTACAATCGAGAGAATCGATTGAGAGTGGTTAGGCCATATAGTCCACCACGCTGGCCAAGTGCGGGTTGGCGGACTTACATACCGTAGAAATTCTTTAAAATCGCTACGGTATGCAGGTTTCCTCACGATGTTTTCCTTCACCGTTAAAGTGCGTGGTGATTGACTATCAATACACACATAACTCCGAAAAGTCAGAGGTGTGCCCTGGGATTTGAACCCGCGACCACCGTGAACATGTAGGCAGCCGCGTCTGGTCCGTTACCAACAGGCCACCACGCACTCAATCTTACGTCAATCTTTATTATTATTGCTTTTTTGTTTACCATCTATCACCTACCAAATGATATGATATTCGTATCCCACACAGTGTTTAAGTACTTACACGGTGGTTAAGAACCATAGTGTACAACACAACCATAGTCGGCATAATAGTGGCGATTGAAGAATCGCCATCTCATGTTAGTGGATATTCTATTTGAACTTTTTGTGCCATTAAAGCTGAGGTCTCGGGTTCGAGTCCTGGGTTGGGCAAAGTGATATTGGGTTTTTCTATTCATTATACGCCCGGAGTCAGGAATTTCTGCCCGATATGGCGATAGGCTCGCCCCTATCACATCGTGAGACGAAACATACAAGACGAAATGTGGGTGTCCTGGTGGCACCTCTGCCTACGCCTTCTGGGGTAAAGGCGTGAGTTTATGTATGTATGTATGTCATAAAAACATGTAACTTACAGTAGTGTCTCCCCATCCGGCAAGAACGACTTGAATGTTACTGCCGATCGAGTGATCCTGGGTGACGATAGTAGCTCTTTGAATGGACGCGCTGTAGCTGATGACGGAGGTGAGACGCACCACCGAGATGTCTCCGTCCAATGTGACGGGGTTGAAGGTGGGGTGGTTTTGCACTCTTTCGACGTGGTGGATTCTGCCACCAGATTCGCGCCAACTGGTGCCTGCCCTTATACGCCTGCGGGTGTAGTGGAAGAATCTGGAAAGAAGATATTATTTTTTTTTAATTCTATTGTAATTGTATAACGTTAGGTTTTCACCACCACGTCTTTTGATTGATCGAAATCTTTTAATTTTTTATAGCAGAGACAGTCGCGCCTTCACACTTGCCATTGCTACTCCTGTAAGCTAGGCTGGATCTAATAGAACCTGATAGCGAATGCATGGCAGCTGAGCAAGAAGGAAGATAGATTAAAATCAGACATAGGCATAATCGTACTTTTATAGATTAAAAACTGATGGAAATGATTGATTTGATCATTATTACTTTAATCATTAATTACGTACTAATGTAATCAGTATCGTGAAATCTTTATTTAGTTTTTATATTGCTAATCAAATTTGAACAAAAGCCTCGTGTAATAATGAAACTTTATTTAAATAATCGCTGATCATTGATAAGTTACAATCAAGATTACCTAATGGAATCTATATTTATAAAGAGAGATGGTATCTGTTACCTTTGTGTTTAGTATAGCAATATTTTCGGGGCTTATGAAAGTGAATTCATATAAAGTAATTTACTAATGCTTAGTGATATTGCGAGCAATCGGGATCATAGTAAGAAGAGTTCCTTTTAATAATTATAATGACGAACAGTTTACTTGTCGGATGATAAACGTCACGCTGGTTATAAACAAGAGCAACAATACTCACACGTAAAATGATATGCTTCTATTCGACTAATTAAAAAATGTATGATTCCAATTCAAAGTCAGAAGTTCACTAAATGTAAAATTGTAATCAACTTACACTCCATCGAAGCAGTGCGCGACAGACAGCACGTTGCGCATGTTAAGTATAATACCAGCACAGTTTTGCGACCAGATGTTATCGCTGGTGCCGAGGAAGTCGATTTGTACCATCCAGGGATGAGCCTCTATTGTGGTCACTTGACCTCCAATGATACGGCTGGAGGGTGGTGAAGAGTAGGCGACACCTGAAAATAAAACACCCAAAATGTTATACATAATCCTGACCTTACATTACAAGTCTTGTGTCGTGGTTATCAGGAACTTCGAGGGTCTTTTCGATTTCACAAACCACACTTCAAATACTGGTGGATCATATTCACTTTTATAGCCTGTCAAGAAATTATATTATTAACACCTAACAGGATGAGCTGAATGAACTAATATGGTTTCATTGTTAAAGAATATCCTGCTAACAGACCAGTGCATCTCTTGTAATCCAGTTTTGGCACTCCAAGAATTGACACCAATTTATGCTTAGCGTGTCCCACTACTAATTTGTCTTTAACCCAAAACAATATTAATAAAAGAAAACTTGATGTCTCCACAGCAAACACTTTAACATCGAGGTTAAAATAAACTTTTGCCTCTTATTTGTTATGGATATCCTCAATGACCTTGGCATCATCAAGTCTTCCATCCTCAGTCTTAAAACTTTAATTATTGCGCATTTCTTCCTGCTTTATCGATCACTTAATTCTTAAACCACATTATAATGATTATCACAGTTCGTTCTCGGTCCGATTTCATTCAAAATATTAACATGTAAGAAGCATTGTGTGCATTCAAACTGGGTATCTCTGCATCACAGTAGTTCAATTTAGATATAACATCTTGACATGAACGATTTTCTAGAAATGACTGACTCAGATTGTGTAACGTGAAAATGATGCCAGATCGAGGATCGGCATTATAGTGTAAATTAAGCTTATATATAAACATTGGTTGGTTCAATTTTGTATTATAAAATAAGATAAAATTACCTGCGCACAGGGCCAAAAGAAGCACCGACCATTTCGCCATTTTGCCTCAAAACTGTGCAGATGATTATGAATCAACGTCTTATATTATTTTTTTGTAATCGATCGTTTTAATTACCGCCTCAATCGCTTCGTACTTAGATAATACGTCGATAATTACTACGCAAATCATTTTTATATGGAAAATAGATGTTATTTCAAATTTTCCTGAAATAATTATCGCTTAGATTGAAAGTTACTTTGATAGCTAAGCTTTGTTGCGTCTAATACATCATTCATGTTAAAATTGATAGGATGTCTATTATTCATCATATCATTGATATAGTGGCTTGAATGGACTATGAACCATGAAACCTTGGGTTTAGTGACATCATCATTATCATCAAAACCGTCTTCAGACACAGGAAATCCACTGGTGATCATAAACCTCCCCCAATTTCCATAGCGTCCGGTTGGAAGCGGCTTTCATCCAATAACTTTCTGCAACCTCGATAAGGATGTCTGTTCTCCTCTAAGGGAATAATTTACTTTATTTAAAAATATAATAAAACCAAACCTAATTATAATGGCAGCGACTGAATATTTCTTAATTTTTTTTATATTTATACATATATACAATAAAGTAACCAATTGATGTCTTTATTTATTTATTTATTTATTTACACTTTATTGTACATCAAAAAAAATAAAAATACATAACAAAACACTTAAACTAAAAGTACAGTACAACTGGCGGTCTTATCGCTATCGGCGATATCTTCCAGACAACCTTTGGATGGACTAGAGTGAATGGAAGTAGGAAAACGGGGGTAGACAAGTCAAGAAATTAAAATAATAATGATAATAATTAAGAAAAAAAAATAACAATAAACAAGCTAATGATGTACCAGACTGACATACATAAATATGTACACAAACAAATACATATAAACATAAAATACTACATATACATCTTTAATGTTGTAAATATACATACATAAAAAATGATACCTACATAAATAAATATACTACATACATATATACATAATATTAAAATGTGCAATGTTTTTACATTAGAAAGTGAAAATACAGAGGGACAAAACAAACAACAATAGGAAATACGTACTAACAAATTGAAGAGTAATGTGCTTTGACGAGTCTTTTAAAAATAGGCAGGGACTTAGCTTGACGAATTGACAGTGGCAATTGATTCCACAAGCGGGCAGCGTTTATAGTAAAAGAATTTGCAAGAAATTCTGTATTATGCTTGGGAATTTCCAATGTCAAATTTTCCGACGATCTAAGAGATCTCGTGTGGGTATTGCTAAGAAAATTAAAGCGTTCTTTAAGATAAGGAGGTGTGTTGGGATGAAACAAGATAGAATAAAGAAGAGACAGAATACGAGTATTTCGGCGAAGGCGCATTGACAGCCACTTGAGTTTAGTTCGAAATTCAGAAATATGGTCATATTTGCGAAGTCCAAATATGAACCGTATACAAAAATTCTGAAGGCGCTCAAGCTTATCGAATTGGGCTTCGGTGAGATCAAGATAGCTAGTGTCACCATAATCAAGGAGAGGAAAAAGAAGGGACTGGACAAGTGCAATTTTCGTAGGAATGGGTAAAAAGTTCCGTAATCTTCGTAAAGACCCCGCTGCAGCGAACAATTTCCGACTGAGTTCTTGCAGTTGGGGACCCCAGGAGAGGTTCTTGTCCATAAATATACCCAAGTTTTTTACTTTGTCACTGTACGGGATGACACAGCCATCAAACATAACCTGAGGTAATTTAACGAAATCTAACCTGGAAACCATCCTGGAGCTGCCAACAACAATGACTTGTGTTTTAGAAGGATTCACTTTCAGACCATGCGTCTTACCCCATTCACTGATGCGAACAAGGTCTTTATTAATTGAAGAGATTGCTTCCGACATCCTTTCTGAGGGTGCCTGGTAGTATATTTGTAGGTCATCTGCATACAAGTGGTAAGAAGAAATGAGCTGATCAGAAATAGAATTTATAAATAAAGCGAAAAGTAAGGGAGATAAAACGCCGCCCTGAGGGACTCCGGCAAATGTATTACACCAAGATGACACTGCATCTTCAATACGTATACGTTGCCGGCGACCCGTCAGGTAACTACGAAGCCAGTCAATAACAGTTGGAGATATGTTAATAGAGCATAAAGTACTTAGCAAGACATCGTAATCGACAGTGTTAAATGCATTGCTAAAATCTAACAATGCAAGTACCGTTAGCTTTCCATTATCCATTGCAGCTCTAATGTCATCCGTGATATGTATCAGTGCAGTAGTTGTACTGTGACCAGTACGAAAACCAGATTGCAGAGGATTTAAAAGAGAATGATTGGCAAGGAAAGAGCTGAGTTGACGATGGATGAGATTTTCAAGGATTTTAGAAAGAAATGGTAGGATGGAAATGGGACGATATTCGGAAAAAGATACAGGATTCGGTCGTTTGGGTAGAGGTATGATTTCAGCAGATTTCCACTGAGACGGGAAAACAGAATTGGATAAGGAGAAATTGAAAATATGACAAAGGATAGAAAGGATTTCGTCAAGGATAGGAAGTAGCATGTTGCGACTGATACAATCATTTCCGACAGCATTAGAAGAAACTGATAATATGCTCTTTTTCACATCACAATCAGATAATTGACTAAAGACGAATTGAGGATAGTTAGGAGTTGGAATGGAGGAAAGATCTTTGAGTGTATTATTTTTGATAGCCCTATCAAAATGGGGCACAGCAGTAAAATGAGAATTTAGTAAATCAGTATTCAAATTAATAGGACTATACTCAGCGCGAGATTTTCCAACTCCCATAGAGCGAAGAAATTTCCAAACCTTTGCTGGATCACCATTCTCAACAGAATTATGGATATGTCGGCGTTGTGCATTCCTACACATCTTGTTGCAGAGATTACGTATGGCGATGTATTTATCCCGATTTGACGAATCCGGTCTACGTTTAAATTTGGCCTTGGCCACCGCCTTCTTCGACATGACTGTTTTAATGTCATCAGTGAGCCAAGGTGACGGAAGGTGTCTCATTTTAACAGGGTGAATAGGGGCATGCTTATCATAAAGATTAATTATATTACGTGTGAAATAATCCACTTGATAATCAATCGATCCGGATGTGGTCAAAGGAATCCAGTCAATGTTGCTGGCATCCTCACGAAGCCTGTCAGTATTTATTCCACGAAAAGAACGCTTCATCACGACCTTACATCTAACTTTAGGAGGACGAACTTTATAAGATAGATAAATAAGGTCGTGGTATGAGAATGCATCCGCAGAGCACTGTCCATGAAAATCAACTAGAGAGGGAGAAGAGACAAGGATGAGGTCAAGCAAAGAAGGAACTGAGTTTGGGAAGTGATGAGTGGCGTTAAGTGGAAGTATGGATAGATTAGAAGAGTTTATAACAGAATATAAGGAAGAAGAGCGGTGGTCCTTCTTAAGAAGGCAAGTGTTAAAGTCTCCCATGATTATGGTGTGACTGTACGAGGGAATAAGGTTACCGAGGATAGTTTCTAGAGAATTAAAGTAATCTATACGAAGAGAGGGACAGTAATAAACTCCGAGAAGGAGTTTGCAGTGATGGAGTTCAACTTCCAGAAACAAATGCTCACCTGCATTTGGAGGCGGAGGCTGGGGCGATAAATCAATAATGGAGAAAGGGATGCCAATTTTCAAGTAAATAGAAACCCCACCCCCACCACCAACAGTGCGATCATTCCTGATCAACTGGAAGCCAGGTAAGGAGTAAGAACTGGAAGGGAGACAAGGCTTAAGCCATGACTCTGAAATAAGAATGGCGTGAAGATTCGTACAGTCAAAGCTGGCTAGCATATCTGGGAAATGAGCCGGAATACTCTGCGCATTAATATGCACGACATTAAAATTCTTAGCAACACAGGAAAATTGAGAAGAAAGGGTATCAGCAAGCGATGTCAAATCACAAGAACTTGAATTGTCACTACATGCAGAGAAGAACTCATCAGAATCACTATTAACATCACACATATAAAACTATAAAAGTATAAAATAAATTAAAATACTATTAAAAATATAATTATGACTTAACTATTAATTCACAGATTTAAGGTTCCACCTGCCGGTTGTGTTACAAATTGATTCTAAAACAGTATTTAAAATAAAACAGATTATTTGCCAAAAAGAAAAATAAACAATGAGAAAAGGTAAAACAAGAAAAATCAATTTGTCTTTACATGGAAGATAAATGAGAAAACCTAATATGGGGGGTCTGTATTAACGTAATAGAACCCAAAACAAAGTTATTTAGAATTTTTGTCTGTTTAGCTGTGCTGTTGTGCCCGATGAACTCGAAAACGGCTTAACAGATTTCGATGAAATTTGTTTTGGAGGTAGCTGACAGCCTGGATTAACACGTGCTCCTTATTATGCCAAAAAATGTTGTGTTCCCGCGGGATAAGAAAGGAATTTCGATATATTTGTTACTTTTTTATACTCAAAGGAATGGGAAGGGACTGGATTACATGCCTTGAGTGAGAATGAGACGGGAACGGCGCAATATAACGGGACGGGAAATTCCAAATAAATTTAATCACGCAGACGAAGTTTGCGGGCAGAAGCTATTTAGGAATAAATGTGTCATTCGTTAAAAAAAATGTTTGCAACATGTATAAAAATCATATACATATTTTTTATGATTACATAGGTCCGGCAAACGAGCAAACAGTTCACCTTATGCTAAGTGGTCACTGCCGCCTATGAAGATCCACAACACTTGGATCATAGATGCGTTGCCGGCACTTTAAATCCTGAGGAGAGCGGGCAGAAAAGAAGGATACGAAGACGAAATGTGCATTCGGCATCCGACATCTCACTCCCGAAACGAAACGCGGCAGCGAAGCTTTTGCTTCACGTCGATCTTCTGAGAGACAGTAGTAGCGGCCCGGGCAAGCCTGCCCATTCATGCCGAGTCATGACTGACAACAGCGTGGCTCTACCACAGTTGAATATTGCGTAGGCCACAATTAACTGTTGGAGAAGGACAGGTATAGGTTAAAACTGGTGTTGCTTATCAGATCTATCGTCAGCGTTATCGTCACGTATAATTATCGCTGCTATCAATCAGATGTTTTCACAAATAATTATCAATAAATTAAGGTACTTGACCTTTTTTTGGACATATTTTTAGCATGCATATTTATCGAGTTGACTTTGGGAATCACAGGTTCGTTGTAAAGAGCATTGCTATTTCGTATCACTACCGCGTCGTTACGCCGTCATAGATTAGCTCGGACAATATCTTGCCATTTTTCTTTAATCCTAGGCTTGAAGAAGAAATTACAGGCCAGGCCAGCATAATAGTGGTGTATTTGACACTAGTCGATGTTTTATTTGGACGACACTGTACTTACAAACAGGTAAAGGAAATTTCGTCATGCCAGAATAATAAATAAAAATATAATACTTTGCACTTTGCAATGTTACTAATAATGTAATGTTCTATTTCTCCTTTTTCTTTATAAAACATTCAGAAGCAGTAGCAGTAATACTGATTGATTCAGGTGATCTTACGTAGCGCGGAGCACTGATGATCGATAGAGCCAAAAATTTCTAGAAAGGAATCGATGTACTGACAAGTGCAACGTTTTTACCTACAAAATAGACCTGAGACATAATAAAGGCTGAAGAAACCGCAGAATCAAGCCACATTCTACAGATCAGTGTGGAAATCTTTGGGATAGGCCTATTTTCAGCAGTGGATTAACTTTAACTGAAAGATAATGATTATGAAGTTCAAAGGTTGTTCGAATAAAGATTATATTGATTCTACTTCTTAGGCCCTGCGCAGACGGCACTCTTTTTGTGCGATCGAGTCTGCGGCGCACAAAAAGTCTGCATGGCGCGCAAAAAGTCGGTCGCGGATTTTTCACAGACTCAACGCACACGACGCACATCTTCGATCATTTTGTCGGCAGAGCTGTAGGGACGTAGACGCTATGGAAATCGTGCAGAGATCGCGAAGTATTATTTTGTACATGAAGTACAGAAAAAGAAGTTAATTAATTAATTATTTTGTTCACAATACCAAGGTATAGGTGTTATACATAATAATCAAAGCGATTTTGATATATTGAATCTTGTATCGATTCATTAATCGATAACTGTCATTCGTTCATTATCATTCAATATCGATACCCATCCCTAATTTTTGCATAAGAAAAAATAAACAAATAACCTCTATGTTTTTCATCTAATCGTTTTTTTATAGTTTTGCAAGTTTTATCTCCAATTACTACTAAAAAGTCTAATAAAAACTTAAACTTATCGTATTTTGTTTTTTCTTTAGACGTCATACATGTCCAAACAGGAGCGGAATAAACATTACAGCACTTCTTCCCACATTTTTCTTTTTAAATGTTTATCATGAAGTATCATAATTGATGGTCTGTTTTGTATTTCTTGAATTAACATAGTTACATCGACCTCTGGCGCCATGATAATAGATCGCGTGCGTTACGTCCACCCACCCCTAGCAAATGCAGATTGCCGACTAAAGAGTGCGCCGTCTGCGTTAGCGCGCGTTGAAGCTGGTTCAAATTTTTTCACACACTTTTTGTGCGGAGCGGCGCGCCGCGGCGCGTTGTGGTCTGCCCGAATTACACGGATTTTTTGTGCGCCGGACTTTTTGCGCGTCGTGTGTGTTACTGCATATAATTGCATAGGTTCTATTTTCACAGACTAAAAAGTGCGTCACGGATAGTCTGTCGTCTGCGCAGGGCCTTAGGCATACTCATTCTATTTCTTATTTGTCAGATTTCTGTTTCAGTAATGGAAAGCTAGGAAACTTTTTTACTAATTTATAATATAAGTATTACAAAAGCACAGAATTGTTGACTCACAACATTAGACTGTGTCATGTTAACGTTAATTTCACGCAATTACAAAGAAACATTGTCTTTGATAGGAGCAAATATCAGATAACTCACATGTACATATATAATATCATTTACGTAAATCGCCATCAGATAATGATATAATTGGTGCGTATTAGCAAAATCTGACATACAAATTAGCTAAAATGGTTTCTATTTTTCATAGACTAGAACTGCTTTTATTCTGACAGCAAGAAATAATTTTGATCGCCTGTGGCCCAAAACTATCTTTACAATCTGATAATTTATATATTTGTCGTTTGTTTCTGTCAATTCTGCGTTTCAAGGTACGATTTAGTGTAATAGATATGGTTCTGATTCATTATTTATTTGCATCTATTTATCAGTGTAAATTATACTTTATTAAATGACGATAGCCGTTTGTTCTAAGGTGTCCCCAAAAATATAATGAGCAGTAACATAATTTAATAAAGAAATTTACATTAGCGTATATCTGAGTCGTTTTAAGCCCCATGGATGATTAACTGGCATGCCTACTCAATAGGAATTCATCACCCCTACCTATCAAGATCTCCAATAATAGTGAATTTGTACGATATCTTCATCTATTAATTCCATTCTTAATTTTTTATGGTGATTCTTTTTATTTATTTGGCTCTTATCACGCTCTGATACATGTGATCTTAGACATTATATTACTTTACTCCGATAAAATTAGCGCTTCTGAGTGTTGCTTATCATTATATTATTATTTACAAAGAATTGTACTAAAAATCATCTCCAAGACGATGGGCTGAAAATCGAGCCCAGTGGCGTGCCATAGGAGAGGCCTAAGTCCTGCAGTGGACGCGGAAGGGATGATGATAATGACACTGAGCATCTATATTTCAAAGTACACATCCATCGGCAGAAAAACAATTTATTCTTAAGTCAGTTGAATCAAACAGCAGTTTCGCGGATCCAATCGGTGTAGGAGGCGACAGAGGTACTGACGCCAGGGTAGGTGCCGCTTCCACACTCGTGGGTGAAAGAGATGATGCCAATGATGACGTCGCCGAAATACATGGGGCCTCCGACGTCGCGAAGACAGCCATCGCGGCCGCCAGAGCCGAGGATGCCAGCGCAGACCATGTTGGTGGTGATATTTCTGTTCACAGCGGCGTAACGCTCACGGCAGTCATTGTTGTCGACAGTGTAGACAGTGACGTCTCTTAGTTGCGCAGAAGCGATGCCTTGGTGCTGGAAGTTGTAAATGGAATTATGTTAAAAACTATTACGGAAGAATAATTGATGATTGACTTATTTTTCTATCGAAGCCCAGAAAGGGTGCTATGCTAGT
Source organism: Deilephila elpenor (assembly GCA_949752805.1). Taxonomy (NCBI): domain Eukaryota; kingdom Metazoa; phylum Arthropoda; class Insecta; order Lepidoptera; family Sphingidae; genus Deilephila; species Deilephila elpenor. The sequence goes on from OX457116.1 coordinate 1,025,550, forward strand.
TTTATTAAAATTCAATATTCCTAGTAGATTTAGACGAATTTAGAAAGTTTGGTATTATCCATTTAGAGACTTTACCGACCCCCCACCCACCACTGCCACTCCTGTCAGCCAGGATCAACAGTGGCACGCCAAAGAATTGGCACTGATCTCTGGAGCTCGGTGAATCTCTTAGAGACACGTCTTTAACCCGCATCGAAATTAATCAGAAAGATTAAATTTCGGACAAGCACATTCTGAACAATATTTTAGAAAGTTGAACCTCGGACAGAAAAAAATGATTCGATGGAAACAATTATGACGATAGGCAGAAGGAGATTATCTCTCGCTGGTAAATAAGAGTATCAAGATTAAAACAATACAGTGTTTCCATCTGGCAGATTGTAGTCACCTTGTACAGAAAGCCAGTTCGAATCAGCTATACATAAGGAGTAAGCAAGAGCTACTTACAGCAATATCACCCCATCCGGCAAGAGTCACTTGCAATTGGTTGGGGACTGCGTATCCCTGGCCGATGATAACGGCCCTCTGGATGGAGGGGCTGTAGTTAAAGAACGTAGAAATGCGAATCACGGAGATGTCTCCGTCCATACTCCTGGCGTCGAAGCTAGCGTGGTTGTGCACTTGGTCGATTTGGTATAAAATACCGCCGTTATGACGGTAGCTGGAGCCTGCTCTGACACGCCTACGGTCCATCTGGTATAATCTGCAGAAAAAATATTTATTTTTGTTAGTATAGACTAATTCGTTCTATTTAATGGAAGGTGCTTTTAACAGGTCTCTATGAAAATCTTTGGGGGAGGCTTATCATCAGCTGTGAACTTCGTATGGCTGAAGATAAAGAAGAGGAGAGAGACAATGTAGATAGCCAATCCGCACTATGCTGACGTGGTGGACCAACTTGAGCCGTCTCAATTTAACTCTCAGTTGAAGAAGTCAGCAGAGATTCCGTCAGCAGACATCCAGTGTTCAGCACAGGGATTATGAACTGATAGTACCCAGACTGATATATATTATTAAAAATATGTCAATTGCCAAGCGGCTAATTGACAGAAGACGCTAGGCTTGTGCCTGAGGATGAGGATGTTATACGAGTGGGTCGGTAGTATACACAGGATTTTTATTATAGCGGAAAAAATACATTAATTTCGATAAAAAACTTGATGTCGTCAAGAAAGAAGTAAGATTGTTAAAAAAATAATGTAAAGACAAAAATAGACAAATACTTTTACTCATTTATAGAATTTAATCAGGGAATTATTTAAACAAAGAAACCACTTTAAGACATAACAAGTAATTCCTCAAATTATTTTGGCAGTGTCCAGAATTGAAAAGAAGCAAAAGAGTTGATTTCACAACCACTCGCAATTGATTCTCTCGATTGTAGAGTAGGCCCGTGCCCTGCAGTGGGACGTATATGGGCTGATATAGAAAAGAGTTGATTTGACTTACGCTCCAGTGAAGCAGTGGGCAACTGTGAGCACGTAGCGAATGTTGAGGATGTTACCAGCACAGTTCTGCGACCAGGTGTTGCCGAGCCAGCTGAGGAAGTCGATTTGCACCATCGAAGGATATTGCTCAATGGTGGCCAACTGGCCGCCGACAATCCGGTCTGAAGGAGTGGAGTAGGCGGCACCTGAAAAAGAAAAAGGAGTAAAATCTCATAGCTGTGCATTATTGAGAAAGAAGTCTGTAGAGCACCCTGTGTTATTGTCCAAACATTGTTCAACTCCCCCAACCGTTATGATTTATTTGTGCATACACTATTAAGTTAATATCATCATGTATTTAACCTAACGATTTCGTAATGAAATGTTTACGCCTGTATAATCCAATTTTTCTGATATTACAGAAGTGTGAAAGGGTCCGTCTAACTCCTTTCAGGGTTCAAGTAAACTGCATTCCCTCATGATGCACCGCGCTAAGTTCAGGCGACTGACCAATAGCGGAATATCCATCGCAGAGATGGCATAGGCAAATAACTAACTGATAAGCTCCAGTGTCATCAGCGGAGAAGCTATATCTTTAGCTCACCAATCCACTTGCCAATAATTATGGCAAGGATTGAAAATGGTCTATAATAGTACGTTCGGGTCAGCAGTAAATATTTAAAGGCTGAAGACAACTTTCACATCAATTGCGCTAAAACACACAAATCCTCACTTCTTGTCTCAAACCTTACTGATCATCAATAATTTTCCATTGTAGTTTCGGTGATGATTTTACTTTTGCAGATCTAACTAAATATATCAGAGGGCGTGTAAGTCTTGCTCCTCCAATTGGTGAACTTCACATACCTTCAAAAATCTCTTCTTTCCTTCACAGTAAACATTCGTCACGCTATATCCCACATTGGTCGGCGCTATGCAACTCCATTTTGCTTAATATTGATACAACTTTCACTTCCCAATCAAATTTTTCATACATTTTTGGAGACACAACTTCAAAACTTAGGGATGTTTTGTGATCTAACATATGTACCATTTATCAATCTTATCTGCCGTTTAGACTATCACTCCATGCTTGCTTAGTACACCACACCCACTTTGTAATTGGTACAAAATATCAAAAGATAACGTTACCTGCGAACAGGGCCAAAAGTAGTACCGACCACATCGCCATTTTTCCTAAAAAACGAATGAGATTAAACTACCAAAATTAGTCCTTATATTATATTCCGCTAGTCCCTCGCAATAACTACTTCGGTGTTTAAATCTATCACTGATAATTTTAATTTAACAAATCCATTTAGATTATTTATTATGATAGACATTGTTTTTCTTAGATTTTCCTCAAACATATATTGTTATCGTGATAAGTGACATTGAAAATATCTCTTTTCGGAATTGAGACTTAATTAGGTTTAGTATAACACATTTCACATTTAATATCAAGGCTAGAAGATAGTGTAATAATAGAAATAGCAGTGCTTTTTTTACAAACATTTCTTCTGCTGTATCCTGTCTTATATTATAATTTATATCCGAGATTGTATATTAAAATCATTTAGCTCCGACTCCAAATAATTGTAGGAAGGCAGAATTTATATTCCTTCGTAGGTAACTTATCAGGTCTGTCGTCAGCGCTTTTACCAGTACGTGTTATGTTCGTTGATATTTATCAAATTTTAAGGTAAATTACGTATAATCAATGTAATTAGACCCTTTTTAGGATATTAATGTTTCGGATGTTTGTTGAAGGTCAGACTGCCAAACCTATCTCAGCTTTCAAATCTTAGATACACAAAATGACTTTGAAGTTACGTTGTTATTCGTAAGGTGTATCTACACCGCAGTAACTTTTTGTTGAGCAACGTGTCCAAGTATTACTTAGCTGTTGCTAATGGTAAAATGTTATTTATTGTTAGTACACGTTGCCGTGTTAGTATACCTATATTAAATAATGTTAGACTGCCTCGGGGGCGTAGTTGTATTACGGTACGTGCAAAGTGGTATTGGATTTTTCTATTCATTATCAGTCCGGAGTCAGGAATTTGTGCCCGATATGGCGATAGGCTCGCCCCCTATCACATCGTGGGACGGAACATACAAGGCGAAATGTGGGTGTCCTGGTGGCGCCTCGGCCTACCCCTTCGGGGATAAAGACGTGAGTTTATGTATGTATGTATGTATGTTACCGAACATGTGGTAACACGATAACATTGTTGTATTGTATATTATTCTTTGTAATATTTTGTTAATTGCTGTTACTGGCGGTATGGATGCGATGAGTAACATTCAACAAAATATAGTAAGAAGTAGCCACAAAAGTTACAGATTGTTACCTACTGTTACCTTGTTGCACAATCTTGCATCACAAAAGGTAACTACGGTGTACACCATTATTTAATTTTCATTTTCATTTGTTTCGGGTTTGGTTGTTTGTGAGACCGAAAAGTCTCGTCGTTCCTGATACCCACGACACAAGATTCTTAGTGTGGGATCAGGACTATGTATTTGACTGTTGGGTAAATTTATTTCTCTTAAAATTATAGTCCAAGACATTGCGTGACATAGTTGAAAACTCGAATTTGTTCCATCGCCGCTATATTTCAGAAGTACATCGCAGTAACATATAGAATTTACCAATAATCATCAGATATACTAATATTATAAAGAGGAAAGATTTGATTGTTTATTTATTTGTTTGTGTTGAATAGACTCCGAAACCGAAACTACTGAACCGATTTGAAAAATTCTTTCACTGTTGGGTAGCTACGCTATCCCCAGGTGACAAAGACTCTATGGTATTGTCAAAAATATAGGAATTTTTGCTAAAACTCCAATAATATAACCCAAGGTGTAATCAAATTCCCTAAAATATAATCTTTACATCGTAAAAACTATAATATGTTGTTGCTGTGGACTTGACTTAAAAACTATCTACATCCGGGTGAAACCGGGCCGAACCGCCAGTTAATATTATAAATAGAAAGTTAGTTTGTCTGTTTGTTACGCTTGCAATCCTAAGCTACTTTTATCCAAAAAGAAAATTCTTCTGCCAAACAGTAGGAAAATAACTAGACAGTCGTCCGACGTAAATTCTCAGTCTACCGACAAAAATGAATAGCATTACAATGTAGCGTAAGACCTGAATGACAGATAAGGATTTAGATACCCCACATCTTGTACGAAAATTTTATAAAAATCTGTTTCCGAATTATCTTGCGCTTGCAAGCGAATCCGCTAGATTGATCTAGTGTTATAAATTAATCAGGAAATATTTGATCAGTCATTCATGATTGTACGTTTTCAGAACTTTCCGGAAGATTATGATTAATATTATGACGCATTAACATCTAATAAGGAAGTTATTGTGGCCAAATGCCTGAATCGTGTCTTACACGATTGACTGACTAGCATTTGGCCTACTCGAGAGCAATCGGTCCTTAATCATTAAATAATAAAACAAAAAATATTTTATTGAGAAAATAGAGGAGAAAAAAATATCTCGTTCTGAAAAAAAATATATCAATCTAAAGTTTGAAACCGATATGTACATATCGATGAAAATAATAATAATCTATCATTATTTAGGTCTAAACATCAGGAAATCTCCAGGCCGAAATATGCCACGTGGTAAGACAAAGAGATTTAACTATCTATCATATCTTTTTCTTATCCTATAATGTTATAGGACAAGAAAATATATAGCAAAAAGCCAACACCTAACAAAATAAATAGCACAAAGCCAACACCACTTTATCTAACTTGTAATTCAGTACCGACTTTGTATCCTAAACACTTGAAATTATAGGATGAGAAAATAAAAAGCAAAAAGCCAACATCACGCGGTGTTCCCAGGCGGTCACCCATCCAAGTACTGACCGCGCCCGACGTTGCTTAACTTCGGTGATCGGACGAGAACCGGTGTGTTCAACGTGGTATGGACGTTGGCAATAGCTCTATCTAACTTTTATCATTCCACTGCAAATTACATAAAAAGTATGTAATTTAAACCATGCTTGGTGATATTGGCTGTATAATTTAGTACAAATATAATTTAGATGTATTGTATCAACCCATATACGTCCAACTGCAGCTCTACAATCGAGAGTACTGTTGAGAGGGGTTAGGCCGTATACTCTACCATGCTGACCTAGTGCGGGTTGGGTTAATATAGATGGTGCTATAATAATTTTATCTCCTTACTAGAGTGCTACAATTTTCGTAGCAAAACCGACTGCTTAGTCAAGATAGTTGCGGTGCCTAATTTTGCTAATTACATTGATTAGGCGTCGTCAAACGCAACTATTAATAGAAAAATATACGTGAATGGAATGTGCCTAGGTAATATGGCGGTACTATGTGAAGTCTAAATGCCTACTTCTTAAAGGGTTGATGTTAGACAGGCGACAATCGTTTAAATAGGTAAAGAATCCAAATCACTTTTCAATTTAACATACATACATACATAAACTCCCGCCTTTATCCCAGAAGAGGTAGGCAGAGGCGCCACCAGGACAACCACATTTCGGTATTATCTTTATCCGGAATATCCTTCTAATTAATTTAATTTTTTGATTGATTTCATTGCGGGTTAAAGACGAGTTAGACATTCGCGGAGACTCGCTGAGCTTCAATGCTCAGTGTCATTAAAATGCGTGCCACTGTTGATCCTGGCTTACAGGAGTTGCAGTGGCGGGTGTCAGGGCGGGACAGTCTCCAGAACACTAGGAAATGACTAGAAGGATTTGTATCTGATACCGAACACACACTTTGGATGGCAGGGTTTTCAAAACAATATAACGTAAGCTTATATAATACTTAGCGAGATAACCATAACTCATAATGCAGATACCAATATATTTAAATGACTATGTCGTAAAAAATGTCGGTAATTATCAATATCCCCCGGCTCATTCTGTAGTAAATGGAGTTGTAAAGTTTAGTGACAATGATTCGAATAATCCTTTCGATTTCACAATCAAAAGTATAAAAGGTTTTAGGGATTACAATTTATTTAGTTGCAGTCTAAAATGGTGAAACTTTTGGTTGTCGCTCTTGCGTTGGTCGCAGGTAATTTTAATTTTCATTCAATGCTTCTAGAATATGCTTAAATGTTTTGTGAAGTTCAAAAATGTACTGATTCTATAAGTTTTCCTTTTGAAACGTGCATTCTCATTAAATCCCAACGTTACTTTAATCAAATTCCCTGAATATGTACTAATTAAAATTTTGTATAACTACCCATTTCGAATTAGTACAGATACTATTTAATGATATTATAATCCCTTTTTTAAGCATATTCTTCACAGTAATCCACGTAAGCCGGAATAATTGTAACGACTAAACAATTTTGAGCGTATTTAGGGAAGGCAAATTAATGGGCAGGCTCGTCTGGGACGGTGACACTTTCTCACAAGACATAGAAGTGAAGGGTCAGCTTTGCTGTCGCGTTTCGTTCGGTGGTTGAGATTGCCGGATGTCCAATAATCCTTTCCTCTTCCCATTCTTCTTCCTTCCCACTCCCCCTCTGATTTGATGGACCGGCAACACATTTATCACCCAAGCGTTGTGGATGTTTATGGACGGCAGTGATCAGCTCATCAGTATTCGCTCGTTTGCTGGACTTACTGAGAAAACATCTCTCATCACATACATACATAAACTCGCGCCTTTATCCCAGAAGGGGTAGGCAGAGACGCCACCAGGACACTCGCATTTCGCCTTGTATGTTCCGTCCCATGACGTAATAAGGGGCGAGCCTATCGCCATATCGGGCACAAATTTCTGACTCCTGACTGGTACTGGTAAAACCCAATATCACTTTGCCCGACCCGGGATTCGACCTCAGCTTTGTAGTCATGCTCTCATCACACTAACGCTTAATCTCCAGGTTCCTCAGCGGCCTCGATCAACAACCGAATCGTGGGTGGCAATGAGACCACCATCGACAAGTACCCGTCCATAGTCCAGGTGGAGTTCAGAAGCATCACCGCCGGCACCTGGGGGCAGTCATGCGCCGCCAACGTCCTCAACACTATGTACCTGCTGTCTGCTGCTCATTGTTTCGCTGGAGGGTATGCCTTATTTATTTCATTCTTTTATTTTCATTTATTAAGGACAAATCAAACGGAGAATACAACTAACAATTGGTATACATATACATGAATATAGGTCCGTTTTCATTTTATCTCTTATAATAGACAGTCACAACTTGAGGACTATACAGGAGTAGCAAAGCATGAAAAACAATAAAAGCAATATTACAATAAACTCCAACAGAAAAAAAAAATACGATAACAAAAAAAGAACAAAAATGAAACACTAAAGAATCGTTACGTTATTTTATTTATGTTATGTATCATTACTTAATTATTTTATCCACGTTTTAAGAGAATGTGCGAGGATTTTTAATCATCAAACCCAAATTTTTATCGTGCATCCTATTCATAACTAGAGTTATTAGCCATAAACTCCGCTTGGCAGAGGATTTCTTTCCATCTCCTGCCACATACGACGTGCAATTGAGTAGACCTATACCCAGCAGTGGGTTGACTTGGGCTGATTTTGATAAACGGACGTGTCTTTACGCGTTTGGTTTGTGGCAAAGTGGCACTGGAATGGTTAAAGAATAGTATAGTTCTATGATCGGCCAAATACCTTATCATAGATCTGATCGTAACTCTACTCATATTACTAAGTTGGTTCCATCGGACAGACACTTAAGCCTAGAGAAAACTGATGTTAGGCAACTACTTTGCCAAAGGTCGTTGGGATATTTCACTACCATCTACAATAATCTACAATAAACACGTTGTAGGTGATAATGGGCAAGGAAAATCAATTAAAATCGTGTAAACCGTCTACTAGTTTCGGTAAAAAAAATTATTCATTGCAATGTGACTGTACTGTCCCTGATGAATCACAGCATCGTTTTATCATCACCGTACGAGGTAGAATGTATTAACTTATATACCTTTATATTGTCGTTAGTCTCTAAGACTAAAGATAACAATATAATATGTAACATTTGGGTAGGTACATTACATAGCATTTTCGCTTTATATTTATATTAGTTACATACGCGTTGATAAGATAATCCATTATAAAATAATAAACATAACACACTACCTTCTTACGTATTGATAACACATGCTTCTAGTATTATAAAAATGTAGACGGTTCTTAATATACCTAATATACATATGAAGTAATAAATATATACTAACTTCTGTTCGCCGCTTCTGATGCGTGGTTAGACATGTTACTACCCTACTTACATCTTTGGTTTTTCTTCGAAGTGGCATTACAGTTTTCATTAGGTACATTGTAGCTACTACTTAGTACGTACATATGCAGCCATCGTTTCTGTATCCTATGGGGTTAAGCAAAGACTACAGATTTCGACTTAGCATGTTTTTTTTTATAGCTTGAATACCGAGAAGAGCATGCCATTCGCCTGGTGGTAACCGATACGACCGCTCATGGACAGTGGAAAACCAAACAGCACCATGAATTACAAAGCATTGTTTCGCATTCCACTGCGCTCGCCATCCTGAGCAAAAGATGTTATGTTTCATTATGTCCAGTAGTTACTCAGGCTACAATGTCCTTCAAACCGGAACACAACAGTGCATGTACACTGCTGTTTGGCGGGAAAAATAGAAATTGCGGTGGTACCTATCCAGACGGCGTCTCACATATATAAGACCTACCACCAGTCTTACTTATATTCACTTTTACTTCCTCCAATTTCATTATTCTTATGCATTTCGTCGTTCCGTACTCTTGATTTGGATGTGGCTAGTGTAGGCCGATCTTTGTCGAGTCTTCCCTTCACACTGATTTTGGTTAGTCTCTTTTTAACCACTTTCTAAGTAACCAATAATTTTCAATCCTTTCGTACCAGAAAAATACACATCATATGAATGTTTCAGTACCTACGACCCCAACAACAGAAGAATCAGGGCTGGCACCACCTACCGCAACTTCGGCGGCGTGATCTACTACGTGGCCCGGGAGTACAACCATCCCTCCTACGGTCAGCTCGGCCTGGACGGAGACATCACCGTGGTACGACTCCAGAGCCCCATCGTCATGACGCCCGTGACACAGCCAGGCACCATCCCGCCGCAGGGTTACGCCTTCCCTGATAATCTGCCTGTTGTGCACGCTGGTTGGGGTACTACTACGGTTAGTAGAATTTTATGATACAAATTATAATTTCCAGTTGCCCATATGTCTGCCATCGGTGTGGCTATCCAAATGACCCCAGTGAATCTGATTACTATTTTAAAACGCCTCGAACGACGGGCAGGGGATACCGTGGAATAATTTTTACGACCCGTTACCATAGGCTTCGCTTCAGCAGTAATTATTTTTCAACCTTCTTCTTGGTATCGTTGCGCTATGAACTACCTTTGCACTATTAGTAACGATACAATTTTTTGCAGCAAGGAGGAGTTCCCTCACCCGTACTCTTGGACACCACTATCTACACCGTCAACAACTATCTCTGTGCCCAGAGGTACCTCACTCTGAACCCTCCACGCATCGTCACAGAGAACATGATCTGCGCTGGTCTTTTGGACGTCGGAGGCCGTGATGCCTGCCAAGGTGACTCCGGAGGTCCCTTGTACTTCGGAAATATCATCATTGGCGTCGTCTCCTGGGGTCACGGCTGTGCTAATGCCACCTTCCCTGGAGTTAGCACGACTGTCTCCTCCTATACCGACTGGATCGCTGCTACTGCTGTTTAAGCCAATAAAGATTAAGAACTGACTCAGGTGTATTATTAAATGGTGCCTTTGCATGGTTTTAATTAGAGTTGGGTTGCATAAATGTAAGCGAAGGATTTGATATTTGGATGGTAAATTAATAATAAATATAATATAAACAACAATTATAAATGATATAATAATAAATAGTCCTCCTGAAATATAAAGGTTTACGTGTTTTCGGCCAAAGTGAAACTTTAATGAAATATTTTAATGTAATAATTGAAAATTAAGGGTAGTTAAATTGTAACAGTCACTGAGCGAATGACTAATACCTCAGTCCGCCCTATGACCACGAAGGCTATAAAGCAACCTAAACGTCGGGAAGTTAAATTTTTTTAAATTAAACAAAATCGCGATAAAATCCGTAAAAAATAGTTTTATTTCAATGTGTAACATTCGCGTAAATCTAAGAAACTATAAGATTTTAATATCCAACAACGAGAGGAATGCGTTGAAACATCCTTCCTTATCACAATACCGTAATATGCTTTCACCATAAAATGATTATTGTGGTGTCAATTCTGTGCTCATTCAATTACGGCCCAGCTCATTTTCTACTTAAACTTACGCTGATATGCTGTATCTGATTTTCGGTCGCGGTCTTGATATACCCTGTATATTTTATGAGTCATTATAACAGGTTTTCCTCCACAGTATTACATAATAATTAAATATTGTTCAATGCATAGTAATGTGGTCTGTAATTCTCTAGATATCTTTTTCCTCTTTAATAGCCTAGTGCCATCTACATGTTGTATGTGGAACTAAAGTCTTACAACTGAAAATGTCACCTTGCCATCGCTATAAATGTTTATAGACGGGTTTATGACGTCTCGATGTTGTTCAAACTTACACTCCTAGATGGCGCTGTTGTGCTTTTTGTAGCATAAGGAACCAATCTGAGTCATATATTTATCATAATATCTCATAATAATAATTAGGTTGTATTGATAATGTATATGGGCTATGGCATTTTTTTATTCTATGGGTCCGGCAACGATCAAACAGGTCACCCGATGTTAAACGATCACCGCCGCGCACGGACCTCCACAACATCTTACCCATACATTGGTTTCAGTCTATCTAATCGAGAGGGAGCTGGAATGAACAAGATTAGGAAGAGGAAAGGGGTATTTAAAAACAAAATCGTAATAATCGGAGACGACACAATATTTTCTGGTAGCATTAATAAAATAATTTAGAAAGAAAGGAAGAAAAACGATTTTTTGTCACAGTCGCAACATACACATGGTTAAAATAAACAATACGTAATTTCAAATTTAAGAAAAATGGTTATTGCGGCTTTGATCGGTAGGTGTCCACTCAGCATAAATTGTGATGTGGTGTAAACCACGACACAACACTGATTTTCAGTGGACACCTTAAGTGACGTCCAATACTGCTTCTAAAGCGCACTTGACCTTCAAATAACCCCTATAAACAATTTTTTTATAACATCTAAATTGCTCCTATTCCACGTAGGTAATAGTGGAATAATTATCTGCGAAGGACATACATACATAAACTCACGCCTTTATCCCCGAAGGGGTAGGCAGAGGCGCCACCAGGACACCCACATTTCGCCTTGTATGTTCCGTCCCACGATGTGATAGGGGGCGAGCCTATCGCCATTTCGGGCGCAAATTTCTGACTCCGGGCTGATAATGAATATAATAATCCAATATCACTTTGCCCGACTCGGAACTCGAACCCGAGACCTCAGCTTTGTAACCGTACCGTAATACTATACAACTACGCCACCGAGGCAGTCACCACCAGAGTCACCAGTCAGCATCTGCAGAGGAAGCTCCGCATAAGTCATTAGTAATAGCTAATAAAGATATCTGCTTCAGTCCACCTGTGTGTCCATCTATAGGTGATTATTCATATCAATTGTTATTGGATATTTGAGAAACAAAGCTTTTTTTTTTTTTTTTTTTTTTTTCTCTTTATTGGTTCACCACAATTGTTACACTGATTATAGTAATTATACACGATTACCTCTAAAATAAATATTAAGCTAAGTGTACAATTTTTAACAGTAAACACTACATGAATATGAATAATTTACGTTAAGGTTAGTCAAAAATCTAGTAAGCTAGGTGTTAGTTATTTAAATAAAAACAGGGATGTTTATAGTAAACCTAAAAATTATACAGTTTTATGAACAAGATTTTTAAAATTATTAAGGGACTCGCCAAAAATATCAAGCTGATTATTAATTGACTCACGGCTTAAATTGTGATAAACACGTGTGGTTCCACGCTGTATTATATATCACACGTACCTACCACGCTAGGTAATTTGAATATTTTATTTATGGAAATTAGTCACCTACATACTTTTTTCTTAGAGGCGTAGGCAGAGGTGCAACCAAGACATCCACATTTCGCCTTGTATATTCCGTCACATGATGTGATAGGGAGCGCCTCTGCCTACCCCTTCTGGGATAAAGGCGTGAGTTTATGTATGTATGTATACTGGAAAAAAATTGCTTGCCTTTCTAAACATAGCTTCCCAAAACGGGGTTCCAGTTTGACTCACTTGACTCGGTCGCATCGACACGCAGTATCCCTGGGATTATGCTGCGACGCCCCAGGCCCTCACGACGCACAGTTTGAAAAGCCCTGGCATAGATATTTCATACATAGGATTCATAGGAATCTTGATTATGACATTTGTATTGCCCTCAAGTACCTGTTTCGTTTCTGGGTGCTGGAAGACCAAAAAGTCTCTCGTAGACATCCGCGACACTAATCTTGGAATTTTATTTAGCCCAGCAGTGTGCATGAATATTGTGTGTTTTTAATAACTTACAAAGAAACCTAAAAAGGCTTCCAACAGGTCATTTTGGAAAGCATTAGTATAAGTCTGATGTTCAGTAGCGGATATTCTGCGGCAAATACTAACAAGTGTTTCTAAAAGTCGGTGAGCATGTTATAAAAATGAATTCTTATATTTAGGAAATGGGAAATAAAATAATTTATATACCGGTGCTGTAAACCAATAATGGATTACTGTATCAAAAGTAGTAAATGATTGTTGATTGTTATTTTTTTTCACGTGAGTAACACACATCACGCTAGGAAACTAAAATTTTATGCCGGTAAAGTAAGGCGTACAATTGTACATACATACATAAACTCACGCCTTTATCTCAGAAGAGGTAAGCAGAGGCGCCACCAGGACACCCACATTTCGCCATGTATGTTCGCCATATCGGGCACAAATTCCTGACTCCGGGCTGATAATGAATAGAAAAACCCAATATCACTTTACCCGACCCGGGATTCAAACCCGAGACCTCAGCTTTGTAGTCGTACCGTAGTACAACTACGCCACCCAGTTAGTCGTCCAATTGTTGTGGTTTTAAAAGCTGGATTATTAATTTGTTTATTTATTAAAAGAACATTGTTAGGAACCCGAAGCTAGAGCGCCTTAGCTTCTACCGGAATCGTTCCTGCACACTGCCGCTTAATTTGCAGCTCGAACCCAATGACGCCCTCATCGTCCACGACAGCAAGCAGTTGCTTCCACTTCTGCTGCCGAACATCTCGGGATCGCATTTTATCCCACTTGTACCTTGCTAATTCGCTTCGCGTCTGGTACGTCCGCACATATTTTGCGCTCAAGTAGGTTCATTATCTCAAATTCCTCGTTTCTCAAATTCTTGTCATAAAAATAATTAAAATATATAGTTTCAAGTTAAAAATTACACGTGATAGACAATAAAACCCTAGAATATGTAGGAAATCCGAGATCTAATGTAGATTACCCTTAAACTAATCAGTAGGCATGGCAGTAAACCAATAAAATCGATAAAGTAAAATATATTTAATGCTGGTATATAAACAAGAGCTGAAGAGAACACACGACAGACGGATAGAAAATAAAATGGCGCGTCTTAGCTGGTTTCTTTTGGTGGTGGCAGGTACGATATTATATATATTCTTCTTTTATCATGTCATATAAGTTCCAAACCGGTTTTAGAAGTCTCAGCAAACATCTTTCGGGATCTATACTAATTTGGCCTGGTCGAATGAATATTGATGTATAAAAGATAAGCCTTTGGTGATCGCCACATGGTTGAAAACATTAGTTGAGTCAGATTAGCAGAAGTATCTTCAACATATAAATGTACGCAAATATAACAAAAGCACGCCAAAGACATGTTGATATTAAACTGGAAACTATGATAACATGAAAGACTATGATCAATTAAGAAAATAATAATCATAATGACCATAAGATTCAAAAAGTTCACAATTGGAATCAGATTTACCTAAGCTACTTCTTAGATGTATGTATGATCATCTTTTTTTTCTGTATCAGCCCATATACGTTCCACTGCAGGGCACGGGGCTACTCTACAATCGAGGGTACGATTGAGAGTGGTTAGGCCATATAGTCCACCACACTGGCCACCATGTTCTATCATCTGTCCACCTTAAAATAAAATTGCATTTAATTATATCTCGAGATATCACAACAAAGTAGTTATATTAATAGCGAACGATTCAATTTAATTTGATCTAAATTTTTAGAAACTTGTCTTAATCATTCATGTAATCTTACTATATACTTGCTTTTTGTTGTTCACTTAGATCCTTTTTATCTCCTTTCATTCAAAATCAGCTTATTATAGCTTTACTTCTATTATCTTCTGGAAGGGTAACATAGATACTGCCAGGACAAGTACCATGCATCTTGCATATATTACAGACTAAAGTGCCTATAATAATTCATTTTTTCTACTTTCCAGCGATCTGCAGCTCTTCAGGAGCTGAGAATCTGGGCACAGCCGTGACCATTGAGGAGTATCCCTCGCTGGCCCAGGTGGATTTCTACTTCCTGGGCGTGTGGGTGCAGCAGTGTGCTGGAGTGGTATTGACCAACTACCACATCCTTTCTACTGCGCACTGCTTCTCTGGCGCGTTAGTATCAATTCTTGTAAATAATAATATACGTCCCATAGCAAGGCCAAGACGTTCTCTTCAATCGCAGGTTTGATTTTGAGGAATTAACCCATAGTCCACCACGCTGGCCTACTGCGGGTTGGCAATCTTAATATTATATTTGCGAATGTGAGTTTTTTTAATGAGCTTCCACGCTGTAACTACTCAACTGATCATCATAAAATCTTACACAATGTTAGCGATATACAAACGTATGAAGGGACCCTGTATGCGTTTCATCTAGAAAACAAAAAGTACTGTTTCAGGGGATACAAAATAATTCCTAGTTTTTGCATTTGTGGTTCCTGTGTCTAAATGGACTAGAACGAGCTGCAGTCAAAATCTAGCAATGTTAAAGTATTTAATCAACTTGTGATCGTCATGTTACCACTATCCGAATATCATTTATTTCTTTACAATATGTTAAAATTGTTATATTTCTATTAACCTGTTATAAATACTTATCACCGCTAGAATGATGGTCATAAAAGCCACCGTAGATAAGAATCAATTGTTAAAGGAAAACCCCATCAGATACTCGTATTTTTTTATAGAACTAGCTATCGTTTTATTAAAGATTAAGATAACTTTTCGGAGTCATGTGTGAATTGACAGTTAATCACCACGCTCTTAAATAGTGAAGGAAAACATCATGAGAAAACCTGCGTACTATATCGATTTGTTATCATTTCTATGGTATGTAAAGTCCGCCAACCTGCTCTAGGTCAGCGTGGTGGACTATATGACTTTATCCCTCTCAATCGTACTCTCGATTGTAGAGGAGGCCCGTGCCCTGCAGTGGGACGTATATGGGTTGATACAGTACGTAGCGTCTAAACAACTGCACCACTGAGGCTGTCGAAAACCTATTAGTTTAAAGACTAATCAAAAATGTAATCATTTCCAGCCTCTACGATGTTGAACACCGCCGTGTCCGGGTTGGCACCACGTACCGCTATGGAGACGGCCAGGTCGTCGCCGTCAGCAGGGCCTACAACCACCCTGACTTCGGCAGTCTTGGCCGCGACGGTGACATCAGCGTGGTCAGGCTGTCCAGCAACATCGTCTTCGGGGAAACTGTGGCCCAGGTCCCTATTCTAGGAGAGGGCATCGAGCTGCCTTATGGCCTGAGAGTGGAGAACGTTGGATGGGGTACTACTCCGGTGAGGATTTACAAATATTGGTGTATTTTTTAAACTCTATGAGAAACGATATACCAGCTATATAAATTATTACATAGATCCATGCACCATAAGCGACGCATTTGACCTATAGAGTACTAGTAGATCAGAAACAAAAGTCAATTACTGCGAGCTTACGTCGTGCAGCGGTAGATATAATATTGGGATAATGTACAGATTTTTACTGACTGTTGTTACCTATAGTTCCTGTGGCTAAACTTAATAAATAAATACACCCAACAGTCACGTACATAGTCCTGCCCCGACGGTAATATCGAATTTTCAATACTGAATACTACCGTTCCGCAATGAGCAATGTGTCACAGTAGTGAAATAAGGTAACCGCGTTCCAGAGATAAAGGCTGCGACACAAATATGCGATATCTATTCTTAGAATACGTGAGGCCTGATTTGTAACCAAATATATTGTCATAAAAGTATTCAGCAGTAACGTGTAAGCTTGTAAATCTGGACTAGCTAGCACGATATCAAAGCGTATCTTTCCTTGTCTACCAAACTCGCCTAAGATGATTGGAAATTTTCAGTTATCTTTGGATTTTTTATGAAGAATTCTTAGGTGTGCATGTTCTTTTGTAATGATTTCATCACGTTAAAAAAAATTCAGAAGACAAACTAAATTATAAGGGTGTCTGAATTTATTGTATGAGAAATAGTACTATTTATATTTTTCGTTTCCAGCAAGGAAGTGACCATTCCAACACCCACCTGTACAAACTGGGCCTATACATCCACAACAACGACCGCTGCATGATAACCTACATGGGTGGTGAGGAACCTCAATACATCACCTCCAACATGGACTGTGTCGGCAGAACCTACACCACAGGCCGAGACTTCGACGCCAGGGACACCGGAGCCCCACTGTTCTTCGAGAACACTCTCGTCGGACTTCTATCGTTCGGCAGAGCCGACGGCGAGGACACATACCCTGTTGTAGCGACATCTGTCGGACCATACTCGAACTGGATCGTGGAGACCGCTAGGACCGGTTAAATTACTAGGATAATTATTGTATTTAATAAATATTTATAATTAATGGTTTTTTTTTTTTCATTTGGACACGAGTGTAATATGGATTGAGTGATCAGTATAAGTAACCGAAGTAAATTGTGTTGTTGTGAAGACGTTTAAATAAGGATAATTTGTATTGTCAAAACTAATTTAATTGGGCATAAGACTGACTGATATGGTGCGAAACAGCGAAATTCGCTTAAAAAAAACCAAGGAACATCTGATGGTCGACGACACCGCCGCAGACTTAAAAAACGCTGGCATGACGACCTGGATGCTGTCGAGCCCATGTTGCCTTAAATTTCGTTTGAGAGAAAAAGGGGAGACCTTTGCCCAGCAGTGGGATGAAATAGGTTAATTTCTCGCCTGACGATGCTGTTACCCATCGTTAGCCTGTCATTTCATTTTGTCTTCCGCGATTGTTGTTCTATAATAAATTATTGGTCAGTTACCAGAGCTTAATTTTGTATGGCTTGCCATGCTAGCCAAAACACCACAAACAAGGCAAATTGGTTTAGGTCCCAGAAGGTGAAGATAGAGTTAATTACATCCATTGGCCTCTTAAAATCAAGTAACTAGTTTTTACATAGCAATGTCGTTCGTCTGGTGGTAATCGTTACGCCTGCCCGTAAATAAAAGCAACACTACTAAGAAAGTAAGAACGTAGTTATTATGTACTGTAAGGCATTGGTCTGCGCTTGTCACCTCAGGACAATATCTTTCAAACCGAAATGAAACAGTGCCTAAAGAAAAGCAATTTTGTCAATCTATTATACAGTTCTTGCTCCAAGGGTGAACAATATATGTATATGTACATAAATACAGCCACACACTTAGTCTTGATAAATACAAAGTAAAATACAAGCCTCATATCCAAAGGTATAAAAGATTTTTCGGTCTTACAATACCCAGAACCGAAATAAATTCTTTAAAACCATATTCGTCTGCGAGCCAGGGATCAAGCCAGCGGCCTCTAGTTTCGCAGATGTCTTAACTAAATATACCACCGAGAGCATCATAAAAAGTGTGTGGGGTAGGAGCTAATTATTTAGTCATGGATTACGCCACTAGATGGCGTTATTAACAAAGTTTGTTGTATAATTTGAATACACTGTGTAAAATATGAAGTCTAGATCGTCCAGGGTGTCTGCCCACTTCAACGTAGTTTGGTGTAGGTTTCAAGTGGTAGAGCCACGTTTTTGTCAGTCTTGACTCAGCATGAATGAGCAGGCTCGTCCGGTACCACTATCTCACAGGCAATCGACGTGAAGCTACAGTTTCAGATTTGGTGGTGAAATTTTTGGTGACAAAACCACCCATCTCCGACTATTTACAGATACATCTGCTTGAAACGAAGCAGACTGCCTCGGTGACGCAGATGTACTACGGTACGATAGCAAGGCTGGAGTCTCGGGTTTAAATCCCGGGTCGAGTGATAATTGATTATTTCAGTGTCAGCCCGAAGTCAGGAATTTACAACGTGGATGTGGTGGTAGCACCTCCGCCTACCCTGACTGGAAAAAAGGCGTAAGTTTATTTATTTATTTATTTATTTAAACTTTTTATACATGTTGTATAAAGGCGGACTTAATGCCTTGGGCATTCTCTACCAGTCAACCTTTGGGTGATGCAGAGATTATACAAAGTAGGTGTTATTACTAAATGTAATAAAGTGCAAATAAACATACATACACATAATATGTATATACATATCTAACTACATACCCATACAATATATAAATATAATACATACACATAATATACAATATAGGCGTATATATATATATATATATACATATATAAATATTATATATAAAAATATAATGGTAAAACTTAATTTGACGATTCTGCGATTTGTTTAAGGAGAAGCTCGCGGACCTTCACTTTAAATGCATAACGATTCCGGCATGTCCTGATTTCGAGGGGGAGCGCATTCCAAAGAAGTATGGACTGTATTGGGAAAGAAGAATGTAAGAAATCAGTAGTGTGGGAAGGACACTGGAGAAGTAAATTGTGGGTTGACCGAAGATTCTTATTGTGGTTGCAACCGAGATACTGAAAGAAAGGAAGTAAATAAGATGGAGGGGAAGGGGAGACTAGAATAGAGTGCAAAAGAGTAATTGCGCGTAGACTACGACGCTGGCGAATGGGCAACCACTTAAGTAGAGAACGGCAAGCCGACACATGGTCATACTTACGAAGATTAAAAATGAAACGAATGCAGTTATTAAGAAGTCGGTCAAGTTTGTTGAGAAGATCTGCATTCAGGTCAAAATAGCACACATCACCATAGTCGATTAAGGGAAAAATTAGGGATTGCACAAGCATTGTTTTAGTTTGCGAAGGAAGAAAATTCTTCAGACGATATAGAGAACGAAGGGAATCGGTCACTCGACGGCAGACGTAGGTCACCTGGGTTCGCCAATTCAAAGTTGAGTCGATATGTAGCCCAAGGTCTTTGACGCTAGAAGACAGTGGAATTACTGACCCGTTGTAAACCAGTAGTGGAAGACTGGTTACGTCAATCCTGCTTATCAATCGCTGGCTACCTACAATAATCGCCTGACATTTAGAGGGGTTCACTGTGAGTCCAAACTCATCAGACCAGTTCTTGATGTATGTCAGATCTCTGTTGATCATGTCGAACGCGGAATGTAGGCAGTTGATGTTGGCATGAGTATAAAGTTGCAGATCATCGGCATATAGGTGATACGCACAATGAAGATTCTGGGTTATGAGATTAATAAATATAGAAAATAAAAGAGGAGAGAGTATACCGCCTTGAGGGACACCAGATTCAAGGTCACACCATACTGACGAAATTTCGCCAAGATGCACCGCTTGCTGACGCCCTCGAAGATAACTTGAGAACCATTCCAGTGCATCCGATGAGATCTTGAGATATGAAAGGATGGACAACAGGATGTCGTGACTAACGGTATTAAAGGCGTTCGAAAAATCTACCAAAACCAGTACGGTTACTTTGGCATCCTCCATGCCCACCCTTATATCGTCAGTCACTTTAAGGAGAGCGGTAACCGTGCTATGGCCAGGCCTGAATCCAGACTGCATTGGACTTAAAAGATTATTGTGGTGCACAAACTTGGCCAACTGCCTGTGTGCACAAGCTTCAAGCACTTTGGATAGGAAAGGAAGAATGGAAATAGGACGGAAGTGGGTAACGAGAGATGGGTTAGGGATTTTGGGGAGTGGGATAACATGAGCTTTTCGCCACAAAGATGGAAAGACACTGGTGGTGAAAGAGAAATTAATTATATGAACTATGGCAGGGAGAAGATAATCTAGGATTGGAATTATCATACGACGACTTATTTGGTCACAACCGACCGCATGAGACTTGATACTAAGGATGGACTTTTTAATCTCATCGGCTGCAACTGGAGAAAAGTGAAAGGAATCAATGTTAGGACGGGGAAGATCAGCTAGATAGTTCAGAGTTCCAGATGTGACTCGGTGATCCAACGGACTACTTTTCGAAAAATGACGATTAACATCATCCGGGTCGATGGTCCACTGACAATCTAGACATTTTTGCTTGCCAATACCCAAAGTCTTTAGAAACTTCCAGATGTTAGCGGGCGAGGAAGAGGAAATATTATCAAAAATATATCGGCGTTTGGTATTTCGTATCACCTGATTACACCGATTCCTTGCAACCTTATAACGAGCCCAGTTATCCTCAGAGCGATTGTGTTTAAACTTCTGGAATGCCCGATCCCGACGTCTCATCGCCCTCCGAACATTTGTCGTCATCCACGGAATGGGAGGACGCTTCAGTTTTGTCCTTTTAACTGGAGCATGGATGTCGTACAATCCAATGACAGTGGAGTTGAAAATGTCAACTTTTTGGTCAATCGTAGTAGCTTATGTATGTACATGCCTGTTTTACTTTAATGTTTTGTAAGGATAAATTTCGCCAATACAGTCACAGCACGGTAGAGACAATAAACAGATACCCTCAATCTAGAATTTACTGTTATCATGAATGGATAATTATAAAAATAAGGACGCAAATACTGTAATGAAGATTATGTAGTAATCCGACATAGCCAACTTCCTGCTATATAAGATTGTTGTTAATACATGTGTGAGGTGTTTAGATATTTCCAGCAATAGATAAATTGACAAAACTTCTTCGAGCTGGACTTATATTTCCTTAATGATTTCCTTGATGTTTTCTTGGAGTATAGAATTCCATGTATGACAGCCTCCGTGGCGCAGTTGGTTAGACGCCGGCTGTGAAACGAGAGGCCGCGGGTTCGATCCCCGCACCGAAACAAATATTTGTGTGATCCACAGGTATTTGTTTCGGGTCTGGGTGTTTGTGAGACCGAAAAGTCTCTCGTAGCTTCTGATACCCACGACACAAGACTCGATCTTAGTGTGGGGTCAGGAACTATGTATGTGACTGTTGGGTGTATTTATTTATTTATTTATTTATTTAATTATGCTCGTCCCTAGAATATATCAATAATTTACATTGGAGTATGTTTTTATTTTGTATTGTGTGATTATTTGTGTAATGTCGATCTACGATTTTCAGCTCAAGTTTAACGCACAAAGTGCAAAGAATTGACGGCTGTTCGGGCCGAAATGTTCTAGAGTGGAAACCACGGAGCGGCAAGCGAAGTGTCGGACGCCTGTCTACAAGGTGGACGGACGACCTGGTTTCGTATTTGGGCGTTTGTAGACTGAAAAGTCTCTCATACAGTCTGAAACCCTTAACACGAGTCTTGTATCTCAGTGTTGGGTCAGGCCAATTTAATTTTTTATTTTATTTTTATTTTATTTGCCAATGCATCAATGTTGGGTGTATTTATAACTAGCTGGGCAGAGGGAAACATCGTCTGCGTGATTAACTTCATTTTAAATTAACTTTATTTGGAATTTACCATCCTGTCCCGTCCCTTTGAGTTCCCATGTAACAATTATATCCAATTCCTTCCTCATCCCACGGAACATGAATTTTTCGTGATAAAAAGTCTAAGTGTTAATCCAGGTGGTCAACTACCCCCATACCAAATTTCATAGAAATCCGTTATGCCGTGTCGGAGTTCATCGCGCACAACCGCACAGACAGACAAACAGATAAACAGACAATAATTCTAAAAATCATTGTTTTGGGTTCTATAACGTTTTACAGACCCCTCATATTAGTTTTTCTGATTTATGTTCCATGTTAAGACATCGATCGGTTACAAGTTTGTTATATTTATTTATTTATTTATTTAAAACTTTATTGTACACCTGTGACATACATATAGAACACAATACATAAAAAAAAAAAGACGTACAAAAGGCGGTCTTATCGCTCAAGGCGATCTCTTCCAGACAACCAACCATAGGATGGATAAGAGAAAACGACAATATTGGGGTACCATGAGGTGTACGAAAGATGAAGCGAGACAATAAGAAATACATACATAATATTTGTAAAAAAATAATAATAATACATAAATGTAAATATATATATATACATATAAATACATACATACATACATATATATATACATACACAACATATACATGCATGCATAAAAACACACAAATTCAAGTATAAACGTAATAATATCGAAAACATAATAATAAAAATGTACATATATAAACATACATACATATAAACACATATACATGTGTGCATACTTATACAATACATGCAGTGTCTTCAGTGACTTTGGGAAAGATAATGCTGTTTCACTAATCTTTTGAATATGGGCAAGGACTTTGACCGCCTCACTGTGACAGGTAGTGCATTCCATAGCCTAGCAGCTTGTACAGTGAAAGATTTGCCATAAAATGTAGTGGAATGCACAGGGATTTTTAGTATTAAGTTCTCTGATGACCTCAGGGATCTAGAATGCGTATCATGAAGAAACTCGAATCTGTTATTGAGATACGAAGGAGAGAGGGGATTAAAAAGTATGGAATAAAGAAGTGATAGAATATGTGTATTCCGGCGAAACCTAATGGGTAACCACTTGAGCTTGTTGCGGAACTCGGAAACGTGATCATATTTGCGCAGTCCAAATATAAATCTAATGCAGAAGTTTTGAAGACGCTCAAGTTTATTAAGTTGCTCCTCAGTGAGATCAAGATAACTGGCATCCGCATAATCAAGGATGGGGAGCAGGAGTGATTGAGCGAGCGAAATTCTCGTGGCGATGGGTAGAAAATTGCGCAATCTCCGCAAGGACCCAGCTGAGGCGAATAGTTTCCTACTCAACTCTCGAAGCTGAGGACCCCAGGAGAGAGATTTGTCAAGAATAATACCTAGGTTTTTTACCGTTTCGTTGTAAGGAATAGATATACCATTACAAAAAACTGGAGGTATGAGAGACCAATTCAATCTAGACATCAACCTGGGGCTGCCGACAACAATGACCTGCGTTTTACAAGGGTTGACTTTGAGTCCATACTCCTTAGACCAGTCAGAGATGCGTCCAATGTCGTCAATATATATAGATTTATCTTCATTTTCCTGGTGACACAATAAATTGTATGTTTTAAAATAGCTGTTTTAATATAGCTACCCATCTGCGTAACGTGATACCATAAAACAATTTAGACTAAAAATGGCCAGTTATCTTGCATTATTTTAATCCACAAACGATAAATTTATAAAAATATTTCGATAACCTATCTCTTAAAGCCATAAATAAAACGGTGGCTACCAATTATTGTTAAAATACTTACTTTATCAATGATTTAGTATTTCCGCAGTGAATTAAAATTTACTAATCCACAGGAAACAAGACTATGAAATGAAAAACAACTTAAAGAAAGTACTTTCCTTATAGTAGGGAGCGAGCTGGTTGAGTTGGACTCCTGGCGCTGCGAAGGTCTGAGCGGGGGTGACCGCTTACTCGTCTGGTAGCATGCTCGTCTGCCTGTCAAGGTTAATAAAAAAACAATTATCCATACAGAGTTAAAAATATTAATAGTGATCACGTAAGCTGGTAAAAGCAAACACAGTTTGGTAGTTAGTACTTGTAGTACTTTTAAATAAAACAAATTTGTACGGATTTTATTATATTTTTCTCCTAAAGCTGTAAAGGAATCAAAAACTCGGGAAGTTAAAAAAAGTAAAAATTTAACCAAATCCGCGATAAAATCCGTAAAAATTAGTTTTATTTCAATGTGTAACATTCGCGTAAATATAAGAAAAGAAATTATTACTTTTAACACTTCTTTGAAAACCTCGTAATCGAGCTCTCGGTTGTAGAAGCGGCCTTTGCTCCGCTGTGCAAGAATATGGGCTGATACGGAACAGTACTATCACTAAACCAAAAAAATAGGAGGCAGACGCGGACCCCTAGCAATTGTGAAACTATGTTTATATAAGAATTCATAATTAATAAATAATAACAATAATTTTATTTATGTTTTTATTAATAGCAATAATTACGGAATAATAGTATACGCGCGCGCAAACACAAAGGAGTTAGGGCATCACGGCATAGCATGATAGCATCATAACGTTTGCCGTCACAGCATTGAAGACGATATTACTACTAAGGCGTACCAATAAATAAATACACCCAACAGTCACACACATAGTCCTGACCCTACACTAAGATCGAATCTTGTGTCGTGGGTATCGGGAACTACGAGATATTTTTCAGTCTCACAGTTTTGCACCAAAAACTGGATCTACGGCGCCCCTCATTTCTACCACTTCAGACTGAATAACCCACTGAACAAGAGGTCTTTATTTTACATCTCTGTCTTCACAAATTGTTTCACAGTTACCCATGCTACCCCCATCTTGGATTCTTTCATTATTCCATTTAAAGCAGTTAAAAACAGCTGACAATCGTGTCGAATGGCGAGACATAGTCGGTTATCACAATGCGATAATCTATTTAGAACAATAGCTGCGGTTCTTCCACGAAATGTTTGGAACATGCATGGAAATTACTAATTATCTTATCCTGTAAAAGACGAGGAACTAACAATTGTTTACATTCAATAAAAAAGGGGTATATTTATAGAAAGTAACGGCATGAATAGGCGTTGGCAAACGTGTATTTTAGTAATCATCTCCGGCTTATGACTGCCTCGGTGGCGTAGTTGTCTTACGGTACGATTACAAAGGTGAGGTCTCGGGTTGGAATCCCGGGTCTGGCAAAGTGATATGGAGTTTTTCTGTTCATTGTTAGCCCGGAGTTACCGAGTTTGTGCCCGATATGGCTATAGGCTCGCCCCCTATCACATTGTGCTACGGAACATACAGGCGAAATGTGGGTTTCCTGGTGGCGCCCCTGCCTACACCTTCTGGGATAAAGGCGTTTTTGTATGTTTGTATGCACCGAATTTGCAAGCAAATTCCCAATTAATTATTATCTATTTCAACATTCTTTTGTTCTCTGGCTTAGCAAACAGCTGATAGAAAACTACCATGAGCCGTAATCAATTCAAAATATGACTAAAAATATATTTAATTCCAATGCTATTTTTATGCCATTATTATTGTTAGTTATAAAAAAAATGATAAAAACAGATCCCCACCGGATAAGTTTAAAGATATAACGTTCTCGAAAGTCACAGAAAGACGTATTGACGACAATACACTTACATAATTTTATTGTATCTACCGTAATATATGTATTACATCGATAAAAAATTAAACGATAAAGGTATCGTGCGATCACCTAATTACCTACATACATGCTATCTGCTGGGTAAAAACCTATCACTAACCCCTTTCCCCACTTTCGAGACTTTCATTTGCAATAATTAATGATAACGAAAACCCCCTGTAATGCGGATTAGTAGTGTTTGAGGAAAACTCCCCCAAAATTGATAGTTTAATGGGGAGGGCTTAAAGCATAGTCCATAGCTGGCTTACTGCGGGAAGGTGGAACTCATATAACTTTAAAATTCTTGTAAAAATCTCTCAGGTAGACAGGCTTTCTCAAGCCGTTTTCCAACATTAAACTATATCAGCGTATACTCGGCCAATGCTCAGAACTGGACACCTCTATAAGCGAAAGAAGGAAAAAAGTGAGAAGTGTCACCGTCAGTATTAATCAGGTATTAATTGCCGCTGTCAACAGGTCTATGTGGATATTTATGGGGGAGGCTTTTGTTCAGCAGTGGACTTCCTATGGCTGAAGAGAGAGACTGTCCCGCCCTCACACCCGCCACTGCAACTCCTGTAAGCCAGCATCAACAGTGGCACGCATTTAAATGACACTGAGCATTGAAGTCAAGCTAGTCTCCGGGAATATCTAACTTGTCTTTAGCCCGCAACGAAATCAATCATACAGTAAATTAATAGGAAGAGTTGGAAATCAATTGTTGTCCACTTCCCTCCCTAATAAAGCGGGTAACAAAACAACTAAAGGGTAAATAACCTCGCATGAAGACATTTACAGCCAAAGAAGCCAGCTGTAAAGCACCTGAAGAGATAGAGAGTGTTGAAGTTAGCAATAAAAAAATTCGAATAAACAACACAAAAGTCAGAGGTGTGTGCTGTGATCGAAGCTGCCGATATCTGCTTGATGTTTATCAGTCTGGTTCATACCAACTAGGCTATCGGTTACTTTAACCTAAAATGTAATTATGTGTTACTTTCTGTTTTTGTTATTTTATTAATTATATTCGTCAGACTTACGAGACAAGTCAATTTTCATCATATTAAGCCACCAACGTACCTTAAACAGGAGCAATACAACTTAGAAACGATGATTACGAATTTGCATGGCACTGCACTGAGGTCGTCACCCTGATACGTAAAGTGTTAAATCTCTTATGGTCTAGTGGTCACTGTCTAAAATAACTTTCAAATGACAACGCAATAGAGGTTATGATGTAGTTTAGAGAAATTCACCATCATGATCAGCCTATGCAGTTCACTCCTGAACACAATCCTTCGCCAATATGCGACATTTCACTTTGTCTTCAGTTTGTCTCATCCCGAATCTGCCAGCGACTGTTTGTAAGTCACTTTGTCTAGCTATCTACCCTACACTACGCTTGCCAAGACGCAGTCTCCATTCAATAACTGGGTTATTATAAAGGTTGTCTGGAAGAGATCGCTCCAAGCGATAAGACTTGTAATACCATTGCCAACTTGTAATACCATTTTTATTTTTCCTTTCTTTCTGTAATTTACTTCTTTGTATTGGTTTACAATAAAGAATATTGTATTTGTATTGTATTGTTATTACACAGATCTGGTCAACCCCACCACTTCAGCTTGCTATGAGGACGACTTTGGTTCTCTGTCGGATGATTTCATTATGAGTCTTTAGAAACTTCGAGCAGTGTACACTCCATAGATCAATTAACGAATATGACATAAAAATAACAAGTAACATAATTAGTACATTTACAAAATATGCCAAAAGCATTCTTTATCATGTAGCTATCGATGTGAACACAACACATTATGCAATGATTAACTATCTCAAACCCTACTTTATTTTATTAAGCTGTAAAGTCCTTGATAAACGAATCCGTTTGACTTCTGTTGGCATCCGTTCTTAAATAATAATGTTCTTATGTAATAAATGTCTTGCGTATGTTATTTAAATCTTGGTTTATCGTGACCAAACTGATGACCCACGGAGCTGAGAGGTTCTGGAGTGCAGGCAAGTGAAGTGTCAGACGCCCGCCTACAAGGTTTTATACCTACAAGGTATAAAACTCAATCTGTAATTAAAAGTTCGTACTTTTTAAAAGTTCCTAAGATACGCCTGCGGCATCATTAGACCCAGACTGTCTACCGTAAGGTTAAGAAATCTGTTTAAACTTAAAGATCAAGTTCCAAGGCTTCCAGAAACGCCAAAAATTATATACCAGGACGAAATTTAAAAACTTACTCGCACTTTTTTTTTGTATTGTATCAGCCCATAAATGTTCCTCTGCAGGGCAAGGGCCTACTGTACAATCGAGGATACGATTGGAATGGTACTTAGTCACTCGTTCTTTAGTCTTACTTTTATACAGTCAACACGGGAAACTTCGATCTAATCTATGATATAATAATGAGGCATGTGTTTCTATTTTCTGTCCTAATAATTAGATAAAACAATATCTTGTCGGCATATCTCGATTAGAACGTGTTTTATCCTGTTATAATCTGAGTTCATTCATGTTTCGTTAATGTCTTCTTGAAATTGCCGATTTTAAATTGGGCCTAAGTTACCTTCATAAATTACTATACTATATGTTATATTTGTCGTTTTTTAAAAGCTAAAGCTACAACGAAAATGATTTAACCATACTGTTGTCTTAAGACACAGTTGCACTAACTTTGACAATAACTTTAATTTTGACATTATCATCGCATTACACTTGACCTTGCAAATGTATGGAATTGACATTTTCAAACTCAAAGTTAATAAACCAACTACAAAATGAAATATTACAAGAAATTAACTTATTTGACCCACAAGGTGGACGGACGACCTGGTCAAGGTCGCAGGAAGTAGCTGGATGCATGCCGCTTCCAACAGCTCGATGTGGAGATTCATGGGGAAGGCCTATGTTCAGCAGGACTTCCTGTCGCTGAAGAGAGAGAGAACTTATATTATTTTTGTAAAAATGTATCCCTTACTAAGCAGTGTCGTTGTTAATGAATGTGTGCTAGCGAAGTGACATAATCACACGAAACATAGAGTCTTCTTACATTTACGCACGGAAGTTTCAAATGCTAATTTGAAATGGTTTTTTTACGGGACTTACCGATCGATTTTATTTACTACTTTTTACCTTAGGAACAACTTTATATAGAACGAAGTATGTATATGTGCCGTTTGCTCATTTCCAGGCTCTCCCTCTTCAACCACAGTCCACTACTGAACATAAACCTTCCCAAAGAATTTCCATACAGTCCAGATTGTCGGACAAAAAAATAATACTTGTCGCCAGCGTAGAAACAGCAACTAATTGATTATATTTAATATCGCGAGGTAATTTATCTGTGATTTTCTAAGATTGGGATTATCTATGCCTTTATTGCTCTATCTGATAACACAGGATGTTGTTAACCGGTTTTTGGTTGATACAAATAATGCTGATAACAGTATTTAAATGCACTTATTGACAACATATACTTTATCATTGTTAATTCATCACAAGGTCTTTGTTGGTAGTTGTGCATAATTCAGGAAAATTACTTAAAATATGAATCGCCCGCTTAATACATCGCCACGCATTCAAAAAAGCGAATAAATGACGTAATAATCTTCTTTATTTGTAGGTTGTTTTTTTCAACAATCGTGTCACAAGGAAATATAGTTTTTGTTACATAAAATGACTATGAAGATTTGAATAAAGTTCTCCTGGTCGTTACATTAAGGGAGCACAGATATCCCCCACTTACAATTGTGTTTGGACGCCCGTTTAAAGTGGTATGGGCGGCCACGACAGCCCCCGTGGCGCAGTTGGTTAGACGCCGGCTGTGAAACGACAGACCGCAGGTTCCATCAACGCACCGAAATGGGTCTTTCTGTGATCCACATGTACTTGTTTCGCGTCTGGGTGTATGTGAGACCAAAAAGTCTCTCGTACTTTCTGATACCCACAAACAAAAGATTCGATCTTTTTATGAGGTTAGGACTACGTATGTGACTGTTGGGTGTATTTATTTATCTGTTAGGGAGGCTTACAGACAATAAATAAAATATAAATGTTTACGTCTCCTATTTGCGTCATACAAAATAATCTTTAGCTATATTAAGAATGTCCTTAATGTTAATATCAGTAATTTATCATATATTTTATGGGTCCATATTTCTATATTATAAACAATAAACATATTGTATAAAAATACGATTGATTTGTATTTAAACTGGCTTTACAGAGTGATAAAGGTGGTGGTAGGTGCAGTGCAGTCTAGATGGAGTAAACATGGATATAAGATGGCAAATCTCGCCGGTCGTCACAGTTATGCCAGCCGGGGGTAACTCTATGATCCGACACGACGATCGAATGTTCGAATTTTCGACGTCCTTGACGATACGAACGTACCTGCTCTACCTACTCTTGGAATCCTCTTTCGTACAGACCAAGTACCGAGTAAAAGATAAGTGTCATAGAGAATACTATTAATTTTCAGAAGTGGAAAATTTATGCGTAGACGTCGTGCGTTCGAGCATTCAGACTTCGTGTCGGATTATAGAGTAACCCGGGATTGTATCCGGCTTCACACAGGATAAAACGCGACCTACTTACATGGGTAATTATGTTAGGTCCTAAACCGGTATGTACGGTGGTCGCTATGGGCATTTGTGAATTGATTACATGGTAGGATTACCACCATAAAAACTGATTTGCTCGGATTGCACACCAAGAACAATGTTACTATCCCATAGAATACACACATTCGTAAGTTCACTCCTATATGTTTCAGAGGGTAGGCAGAGATGCCCAGTGTCATCTTCATTTTGTCGAGCTTATTACTTACTATCCCAACTTGTGATAGTGGGCGAGTCTATGACTTTTAAACAATTCATACAAAGTGGACTTAGGAATTGGACCCAAGTACCGTTTACAGCCAATACTTGCTGCCACCAGACGTATGGGCCGTTTATCTTAATATACAAAATAAAGAATTATTACACCCAACAGTCAGCATACATGGTTCTGACTCCGTAATGAGATCAAATCTGTCGTGTATCGTGGGTATCGAGAATTTCAATCAGTTTTAAGAAGAATCAGTCACAAAAGCACCCAGACCCAAAATAAATTTTGATTTAAATCTAATTATATAAAATTAAAAAACTATTGTAGTGTTTAGTAACAAAGTTATCAAAAACATTAATCTATTCAGTGATGACATCACGGATCGCCTCATATTCATGGATTAAAAACATTGCTAATTGATAAGCCGTGATATGATAATGTATGCAGCTGCAAACATATCATCGAATAACACGATTGGAAACACACAAATCCAGCAAATTGGAATCACATATTAATAGTAATGATCTGATGAGAAAGGTCGTCTGATGCTTCACGCTTACCCACAGGACTCAAGGCATATTAATATATACTGCACCCCCAAGACATTAGGTGTTAAATCTATTAATACCTAGTAATCTCTCACTATATATCTTCAGCCACACTGCTCAACATAGGTGCCTAGACGAGGCTCGTGCCCTGCTGTGGGACGCATATGGGCTGATGACAATATACATTGATGGCAGCATGTGTGAAGTATTGGACTGCCTGTGACTGAATGATATTGAATATAATATACATATGTATGTAGATATATCTTGGACAAAGTTTATAGGGCGACTGTTTTCTGACAGAGCCTTCATAATAGAACAGGGTAGCGTAGTCGGGCACAGAAACAAATATTTGTGTGATCCACAGATATGTACTTCAGGCATGGGTGTTTGTGACGCTGAAAAGTCTCTCGTAGTTCCTGATACAACGCTCAAGACCTGTAGACTTAGTGTTAAAGAAATAATAAACTGCTGGTTATATTATAAGTATCGTATTAACAGCACAAAAAGGGTCCCACCAGTTGGCAACTGAAAAAATAAATAAAAAGCTTAAAGGATATTGCTTATCGGACCAACATGAGGAAAATATTATTTACGTAATTCCTTGTATTTTATTAATATGTGAGATTACTACCTAGATAAAACAGAAAAACAATATTATCTGCATGTCAATGAGATTAATTGTTCTTTAATGGATTAATATGGAAATTCTAGAATCGCTGCTGGTGGATATTCGTGTCCGCCCGGAAGCCGACTACCGTACGCAGTGGAGAAGCAAATTATAGGGTTTCAATGTAATGTTTCTGATTCAGCAAGGTGCACGGACGACCTGGTCAAGGTTCAGGAAGTCACTGGATGCAGGCTACTTCCAACAGGTCTATGCGGACATCCTTGGGGAAGCTTATATTTAGCAGTGGACTACTTGTAGCTGAATAGATAGATAAGTGAAACATTGTGTAATGAGGTCAAATAAAAACTCCGCTTTAGCTAGAGATACTTCAAAATATACTCATGATCTGAACTGTACTGTATCTGCTGATAATCGCGTTAATAGCACGAATCTCCTCTACAGCTAATAGATACAAGTCTAGCGCGGGTTCACGAACTTCACATAATATGGAAAATCTTATATTCTATGTTGTCCAGGATTTATGATGTTTTCCCTCACTGTGAAAATATATACTAAAAGAGTAAAGGTTTATTTATTTACTCGACACGATAGCCGGGCAATAAAATCAATTCTAAATTCCCTCGAATGTGGTCACCGTGATAACAAAAGATATAGATAACGGAAATCTTTCATATCCCCTTCAGGTGCAAGCATGGATTAAATTTGCTTCAAAACTGTTCTATATTTGTTAATTGTTGCTTAATTTAGTCAAAACATATTGGTTCTGTACAAATCAAATTAATATTTTAAGCGGACTAAATTAATCTAAGTGCATTATAGACTAAACATAACATAGCGGTTGTGGCGGGTAGATTTAATCCCATGTACACACATTATAGTGCACTAAATCAAGCTTAATGGTTTCTTAGATTTACGCGAATTTTATATATTAAAATAAAACTATTTTTTATTAGTCCGCCCCGTGACCACGAAAGCTGTAAAGTAATCAAAACGTCGGGAAGTTAAAAATGTAAAAATTAAACCAAATCGCGATAAAATCCGTGAAAAATAGTTTTATTTCAATAAATCAAGCTTATTCCAATTCTAGTTTTCTATGTAGGAGAAATAAGTACATACACATTACTTATAACAATTTAACAATTATCTATATCTATACTAACATTCTATCTAGAGAAAGATTTGGTAGTTTGTTATCATTGAATAGGCTCCGAAACTACTGATCCGATTTAAAAAAATATTTCACTTTAGGGAAGCTTCATTATCCCCGGATGACATAGGCTATACTAGTATTATATATATTTTTTTAATTTGGCATCTTTACTAAAACTCCAATAATGTAACCGAAGGTATGAAAAAATTCTTCATCGCGTATGCGGAAACTATAATATATTGTTGATATGAATTTGACTCAAAAACTATCTGCAACCGGGCGAAGCCGAGCTGAGCCGCTAGTTTATTATAAAATAAGCATAAGAACATAATAAAACAAAATGTTTCTTCCAGACATCAATTTGTTAGAACGTAACTTTAAAAATTTAGTGTAATACAATAAAAAAATTAGGTACGAAACATTAATCAGGCGCCGCGCATTGAAAGAAACACTGCATTTTTCGGGATAAAAAGTAGCTTAAGTATAAACAGCTACCACTATACTATATTTAAGCGAAATTGGTTCAGCCATTTCTGTGATTAGCACGCACAAAGACACAGACAACCAGATAGACATAGACAGACGAAAATTCTAGCATCATTGTTTTGGGTTCTATTACGTTAAAATAGTTCCCGCATAATAGTTTATGTTATATATATTCAATCTACAGATGAGTAACGAAAATATTATATTATGTATTTCACGTATTAGTGACAAATAAATAGTTGATTTAAAAAAAAAACTCGTTACTTTAAAAAATCTCTATGAAGAGAATTTATTTCTAAATATGTTGTAAAATCTTTATAGAGAGAGGGTTTAACACACCTTTAGGAGTAGAAATTTTCAAAATTCAGATGCTAGAGAGCGCCTACGTCGCAACAACTATCAAACTACAAAAGGCAGCTTTATTGGACACGGCACGCATTGTGAGGAGGTTCCTCACTTTGTCTCCCTAGCCGTCGGTGGCTTGGGTCTTGAACTTTACCAGCGAAGGGTAAGTCTTTTTTTTATATTTTTTATAACAGACTGCGACTAAAAACGTATTCACAAACATAATCGTTAAATTTTAACTTATCGTCGTATTTGAGTGATTAATACATAGTTTCCTAAAATAATAATAAATACCCTTTTTTTAAAAAGCAATGTAAATTAAAAAGCAAAATACGTAAATTTTTAGGTCCGTTGTGTCTACAACCACTAAAACTACCACGTACCATCGTTTTCGGTCACAGTCTTATTATACCCGGTATATATATTTTTTTTAAATGTGAAAAATAAATAAAGATACATAATTATACCTACTATTGCAATCAATATTAATATCTATAGGCTTCGTCTATAGGTCTCTACGATATAATAACACCATTTGAAAATTTAAAATGATAAAAAAAAATTGTGAGGTGTTTAACGCGTAGGTCAAAGGTTCCTCGTAAGTCAACATTTGACATAAACAGAGTTTTAATTCGGCGTTTCAAGCCTCTAACCCCACAAGACGATAACACCGAAGCTACCTAATCACGATATGCGTATTATCTGGAATCTGGTATTTATGATATCCGCTACAAAACTGCATTGATAATAATGGTATATAAATATGTGAAGTTGTTCAGTCAGGTCAGTTCACAGCGGAAGCTCCAGACAGCACGATGACTCCAGTACTGGCGTTGGCGTTGCTCCTCATCGCAGGTACATACATACAATCATTATTGTTGCGCTCGACACCATTTGATATTGTACAAGTGGTCATAATAATACATCAGTCCAAGTGCACCACGGGGCTCCTCTAGAATCCAGAGGTTGATTTAGTGGGATTAGGCCGTAGTGCTTCTACCCTGGCGCATTGTGGATTGGCGGATTTCACATAATTACCGTACAAATTTTTGTAAATTATGGTCCAACACCGTGTCATTTGTTTCAATGTTACAATCTCACTATACTAAAATATATATATTATAACCATGTTCCAAACAGAATAACCACAGGTTGACCCCAAAACACGGTTCTCCTCTGTCTGGGCGAATACGAATACCACCATCATATAAGTTGTTTTTTGTTTCAGGGTCAACCCACAATGAGTTTTACCCAGGAATGAGTTGGCCCGACATTAACCTCCCTGACATCATCGCTGTAATCCCCCAAGTCATTGCCTACCTTCGTGAGATACTTGAAGGAATTATTCCCAATCTCCCTGGCAATCTACCCGATATAATAGGCAACATTCCCGACTTAATTGCCAATTTACCCGACTTGATTGCCAACCTTCCTAACGTTAACTGGCCGGAGGTAATTGCCAACCTTCCTGGAAATCTTCCTGAAATCGTTGGCGGCATCATTGAAGCTATTAAGGACTTCGACATCGACTGGCCCGCAATTATCGACCTCCTCCCTGACATTAACATCCCTGACATTAATCTTCCTGACATCATTGCCAACTTACCAGATATTATTGCCAACCTTCCCGATCTTATTGCCAACTTACCCGATATCATTGATCAACTTCCTGACATCATTGCTAACCTACCCGACATCGACTGGCCCGCAATCATTGATCTTCTCCCGGACATTGCGCGCGATCCTGGTGTAAAAGCAGCCATCGAGCAACACCCCAGTCTTGTTCAGATCGAGATTGGCCACGGCAGTATTTGGGTGCAGGGTTGCACTGGTAGCATTTTGAACTCTGTCACCGTCCTCACTGTGGCTCATGCTTTCTATGACAGGTGAGTAGGGCCGGCGCGATTCTGTTTCAAGAAATTTCATCATTTTTGCTTGTGCAAAATGTATGTACACTATTTGATTTAGTGAACGATCGGATTTAATTCAACAATTAATTTACATTCATTTGAATTATTTTGGCTGATTCTTTATAATCTAGTTTATTTCTTGTTATTATTTATAGCTCGTAAGCTAAAAATAATAGTGACAATGCGGAGACTTAATTTATGAGTAAACGTAGTTTAACTATGCTATTGTAATAAAGGTTGGAATTGGCGCCTGTAAAGAGCCACACCCGTTACTGTTTATTTATGCTGGTTTTTTTTCTATGCACTAGGCTAAACGACCTCGGCGGCCGCCGTCTCAAGGTTGGAACCTCCACCCGTGGTGGCGCGGGACAAGTCAGGGGTATCAGCCGCGCACTCGTCCACCCCGGCTTTGGCAGCAACGGCTTAGAGCACGACATCGCTCTCGTCAGAGTGGATGGCTACTTTGTCTACACCAACGCCATCAGACCTACCCCCATCGCCAGCCAGGGCACCTACCTGCCTACTAACCTCGACGTAACTCTTTGTGGATGGGGCACCACCGCTGTGAGTATATCTCTTGTGTCATGTCAAATGTTTGAAGAGTGGCATAAACTTGTCACAACTTTTTACATACCTTTTATTGCATAGTAGCCAAGGAGCTACCGGACCACCTGATGGTGAGTGATTACTGCCGCCCATGAACAACAACACTTCATGCTTCATAAATCTGGTGCCGGCCATACAAATGGCAGGTAATGACAGAGAACAGGGACCTACCAAGAAAAGAGGAATAGGGGCAAATACGAGAGCAAAGTCTTCGCTTAATCCAGTTTTTGTGATATAGTGTGACCAACCCATGCGTGCGGTACATTGTTAGTTGTCCAAGACGCCTAGTGTGTGTTCCATTACAATTAAATTGCAAGTTAAACATAAAATTGAAATAAAACTATTTTATATACGGATTTTATCGCGATTTGTATTATCCGTATAAAATAGTTTTATTTCAATGTGTAATCTTCGCGCAAATCTAAGAAACCATTAAGTTAAAAATAAATTTGATTCCTGTAGAACAACACTTCGTGGGTTGCCGGTAAACCTTGTTTAACATTTCGGTCTCATGAACAGCTCTTTAGTTAAAAACAATACAATTGAACAATAAATATTCAAGGATTATTTTAGGTCCGGTTATTTCGGCATGAATTTAGTTTGTAACGATGTTGCTTCCGCCCACAGCAAGGCAGATTTGTCATCAGCCGTGAACTGCACTGCATCGACTTGAGGGTGGTGGACTACGCCAGGTGCGTGAGACAGTGGGCTGACACAGTGTTGAATGTGAGAGTGACCGGCAACATGGTCTGCGCCGGCCGCCAGCACAGCCAAGGCCGCAAGGCTGGCTTGCTCGACGTCGGAGCTCCTCTCTACCACCAAGGCGTCCAAGTGGGACTCCAAGTCTTCGGCCGCTACTTCGGCAACGGCAGCATGCCCATCGTGGGCGCTTCCATCGGCCCCTACACCAACTGGATCGTCAGCAACGCTGTGTAAATGTTGATCGTGTGATGTGTTATTTATTTATCGTGCCTTATTTATTGAAATAAATGCTTCATAATTATTTTGTGATTTATTTTTCTCATTTGAGTACATACATACTTGACTGACTTAATTATGACTAGGAATTTCAATTTTTGAAGTATAAATAAATAATATTTTATCCTTTATTCAACCCCCATAATACTGTTTTTCTAAAATTATTGCACGCTTTTATTTTTCAATTTTTCATATAAAATTTCCACTCTCATTTTAACCCCTTTAGGGTTAATTTTAAGAAAATAAATGCAGATATTTTTGTGTTCATATGAGTAACTAAATCGCCAAGTTTGACCCCTGTAACATCAATGGTGTAGAATTTTCCATACAAATTTTCATCCCTTATTTCAACCCCTTCAATAAACATATACAGGGTATTTCAAGACCGAAAACAAAGTCAAGTGGTAGTATTAGTGACTTCAGACACGATGCAAGTAGAAATTTCGCAAAAAAATCGACATCTTTTTTTTTGTTTTTTTTACTTACGTCGTATTTGGGTAATATATAGGTATACATAGTTTTCCTAAAATAATGATGTACACCTTTTTATTTTTAAACACGCAATGGTACGTAAGAGTTTAAATTAGTATTTTTGCAAAAACACGTATTTACCACCCAAACACGATGATTTTTAAAACATTCTAAAAAAATATCTGTCACTGTTTTGGCGAAATTTTTATTTGCATCGTGTTTGCAACCAATTAAAACTACCACCTGGCTTCGTTTTCGGTCGCAAACTTGGTATACCCGGTATATTTTATTCACAAAAAAGGTAGCCTATATCCTTTCGCAATATCACATTAAAATCGGTTCTGTTGTGAAGGCGTTAAAGGGTAGCAGACAGACAGATAGATAGAGTTACTTTTGCATTTACAATATTAGCAATGATTAGTAAGGATAACGGCACTGCCTGCAAAAACATACAAAATTCTATCACCGACATTATTATACTGGGTATATCAACACTGCGACCGAAAACGAAGCCAGGTGGTGGTATTAGTGACTTAAGACCCAATGCAACTCAAAATTTCGCAAGAAAAGCGACAGATTTTTTAATATCAATAAACACAAACGATATGCCATCAGGAGGCATTTTCTACGACTTTTACTTTGCCAGTCCTAAATCCTTGAGGCCAAAAAGCTATCGCTACATAGAGGCAGCGTGAGTGGTCAAAAGAAGCTACAATAAAATTATTATTGATTTATTATTTTTACACGTACGTTGGTATTTCAATGATTCCTTAAGTGCCTCGTTCACCATCTGCAAGTAAACCGTTGATTGGTTACTTCTTGATTAACGTTATTTCCTAAATAAATGTGCAAAGTATCTTCAGTCGATTTCACAAGTGAAAATAAGGTAACGTGCTGGTTAAGAGAATGACATAGGAAGTTGAACGAATCATTCGTGCAATATTGCGTCAAATGCAATGATTATGGAATATTATTGTAAAATCATTGGTCAAACGTTCCCCGCCCTGCCTCCTGTTGAAGTGTAGTTTTTTTTTTTTTTTTTGTGCCAACGTGTTTTTTCTTAAAAATAAAAAATGTGGATTTTAACCATATTTAAACCATAATATAAATACGCTAATTGGCAGATGATGTAGCCAATAAAGTATTGATTAGTGTACTCATAGGATTAGTGTTACTGGAGCATCGTGAAATCGACATATGGTGTTAAAGGTGACTTTAACTGATGACTAGCCTAATCAACGGTTTGCTTAAAGATGGTGAACGAGGACCTTAGTGTCTTAACATTCAGGTTGATTTTCCTTGGGGTACAAAATTTAAATTGGAAATTCTAATTCATGAATATAGTCCAATACTAGAATTAAAAAAAAAAATTTCTTTTCAAAATATTAACAATTATATATTTTTATCCTCATAAAACAAAATACTTAGTTAATATGCAGGAAAAATAATTATCCTATTTATAAACTATGCACACACTGTGTATAGATGGCCGGCGACCGTGCTTGTAGTAGACGTTGAGTTTAATTCGACCATTGATATGTAAATGGAAATAAATGACGTATTACGTGTAAATTAGAATATTTTCCATCATGTGTTAATCAGTATTATTCTCATGAATTCAATAAAAAAGTGTGCAGTCTTTGAAAAATAACCCTGAACAGATGATCAAAACCTATACGTTTTTTAATCGTTTAAACCCAGTAAACCGTTACAAAAGTATTACAAGTTCCTATTCTAATAAGCCTTGACTTTTTCCTTACAGCGATTTTGAATTTCTCGTCATAGGAGTTGTAGGAAACAATCTTTCGCGTGACAAATAGCTCGTCGTTTTATTGCACTGTACACCACTGTGACTAGCCTCCGTGGCGAAGTTGGTTTGTCGCCGGCTGTGAAACGAGAGGCCGCAGGTTCGATCCACGCACAGAGACAAATGTTTGTGAGACCCACAAGTATTTATCTCGCGTCTGGGTATTTGTGAGACCTAAAAGTCTCTCGAAGTTTCTGATACCCACGAAAAAAGACTTAATTAATCTTAATGTGGAATCAGGGACTATGTATGTGACTTTATTTATTTACTATAACGGTGAAGGAAAACATCACAAGGAAACCTGTACGAATTTCTATAGTATGCAAAGTCCACCAATCCGCACCAGGCCAGCGTGGTGGACTATATTATGGACTAGCCCCCTTTTCATACGTACTCTCGATTGTAAAGGAGACTCGCCTGATGCTTCACATCTGCCTCAAGGACTCAAAACATATTAATAATATATACTGCTCTCGTCCGCCCAAGACATTAGGTGTCAAATCTCTTAATATCTCGTAATCTGTCTCTAAATCTTCAGCTACAGAAAATTCCCTGCTCAACATAAGAGCCTAGAGGACGCTCGAGCCTCGCAGTGGGACGTATATGGGCTGATACAGATACCTAAACATAGACTACTTAGCTTGAAGACACCGCTCAGCAAGGCGACCATCACATAGCTTATGATCTGCGGCAATTTCTGTAATATTACGCGCCTAAATAAATGCTTCACTCTTTCAGTCCGCTAACAAAGTAGACAAATAAAATGTAACAATGGGATAAAAATATTTCATGGAATCTATAAAACATAGCGCATCATTTAGATTCGGTCACATTTTCTCTCTAGCACTTGGTTCACGAGGCAGTTTTCACCAGAGACGAACGAGCAAGAATTTATAATGTTGCTCTTTTTAAAACCAGTTTATACACGAGTCACAGCTTAGTTTAATTCAGAGCAATTTGAAAATCATTTATATTTGTCAACTGAATAACAATGGTATAGTTATTATTGGTTTTGTCATTTCGGACAGCTGAGTGAAATTAAGTCGTCTAGAACACACTGCTTCGCCAAAGCGATTAATAACAATAAAATGTAAATTCACCACACACCTGAGGCATCGTAGTCGATAAGATAAATTATTATATCCTTTTTTATCCCTGTGTCGCAAATAGAGATTTGAATGATGTTTATTATAACCTTGTAACAAGCAACAGCAACGCGTTACGCGCCGCGCATCCCATCGTCTCGGCGACAGCGTATGCGTACAAAACCGCGCTGTATGGCTTCTAGAGGTCTCTTCGAAGTGATCTGTGTACAATATTACTTCTGTAATCATTCAGTAAATCCGGCTAAACGGGCAAACAGGTAAATGATCACTGCCGCCCATTAACATCAGTAACGTTTGAATCATAGATGTGTTGCCGGACTGTCAAATTGGAAGAGAAGAGGAAAGGATAAAGAATGTGAAGAGGAAAGTCGAAAGGGTTATTGTATACTAATCCTGGCGATACAACATGGTGGCGTCATTTGGATCCATAGTACAAAATGATCATAATGAAAAATCTAATAGCACTTTGCCCAACCCGGGTTTCGAACCCGAGACCCTTTAGATTCACCTTTATACATACGTTTTAGGCAACATTTGATTGGCATAGCGCCGACCTCCACTAGACGATAACACCGAAGCTACAAAATCACGATATGCGTATTATCTGGAATCTGGTATTTATGATATCCGCTACAAAACTGCATTGATAAAAGTGGTATATAAATATGTGAAGTTGTTCAGTCAGGTCAGTTCACAGCGGAAGCTCCAGACAGCACGATGACTCCAGTACTGGCGTTGGCGTTGCTCCTCATTGCAGGTACATACATACAATCATTATTGTTAACGCTCGACACCATTTGATATTGTACAAGTGGTCGAAA
This sequence comes from Deilephila elpenor, assembly GCA_949752805.1. Lineage (NCBI taxonomy): Eukaryota > Metazoa > Arthropoda > Insecta > Lepidoptera > Sphingidae > Deilephila > Deilephila elpenor. Next base: position 1,067,233 of record OX457116.1, read on the forward strand.
TAATACATCAGTCCAAGTGCACCACGGGGCTCCTCTAGAATCCAGAGGCTGATTTAGTGGGCTTAAGCCGTAGTCCTTCTACGCTGGCGCATTGTGGATTGGCGGATTTCACATAATAACCGTACAAATTTTTGTAAATTATGGTCCAACACCGTGTCATTTGTTTCAATGTTACAATCCCACTATACTAAAATATATATATTATAACCATGTGCCAAACAGAATAACCACAGGTTGACCCCAAAACACGGTTCTCCTCTGTCTGGGCGAATACGAATACCACCATCATATAAGTTTTTTTTTGTTTCAGGATCAACCCACAATGAGTTTCACCCAGGAATGAGTTGGCCCGACATTAACCTCCCTGACATCATCGCTGTAATCCCCCAAGTCATTGCCTACCTTCGTGAGATACTTGAAGGAATTATTCCCAATCTCCCTGGCAATCTACCCGATATAATAGGCAACATTCCCGACTTAATTGCCAATTTACCCGACTTGATTGCCAACCTTCCTAACGTTAACTGGCCGGAGGTAATTGCCAACCTTCCTGGAAATCTTCCTGAAATCGTTGGCGGCATCATTGAAGCTATTAAGGACTTCGACATCGACTGGCCCGCAATTATCGACCTCCTCCCTGACATTAACATCCCTGACATTAATCTTCCTGACATCATTGCCAACTTACCAGATATTATTGCCAACCTTCCCGATCTTATTGCCAACTTACCCGATATCATTGATCAACTTCCTGACATCATTGCTAACCTACCCGACATCGACTGGCCCGCAATCATTGATCTTCTCCCGGACATTGCGCGCGATCCTGGTGTAAAAGCAGCCATCGAGCAACACCCCAGTCTTGTTCAGATCGAGATTGGCCACGGCAGTATTTGGGTGCAGGGTTGCACTGGTAGCATTTTGAACTCTGTCACCGTCCTCACTGTGGCTCATGCTTTCTATGACAGGTGAGTAGGGCCGGCGCGATTCTGTTTCAAGAAATTTCATCATTTTTGCTTGTGCAAAATGTATGTACACTATTTGATTTAGTGAACGATCGGATTTAATTCAACAATTAATTTACATTCATTTGAATTATTTTGGCTGATTCTTTATAATCTAGTTTATTTCTTGTTATTATTTATAGCTCGTAAGCTAAAAATAATAGTGACAATGCGGAGACTTAATTTATGAGTAAACGTAGTTTAACTATGCTATTGTAATAAAGGTTGGAATTGGCGCCTGTAAAGAGCCACACCCGTTACTGTTTATTTATGCTGGTTTTTTTTCTATGCACTAGGCTAAACGACCTCGGCGGCCGCCGTCTCAAGGTTGGAACCTCCACCCGTGGTGGCGCGGGACAAGTCAGGGGTATCAGCCGCGCACTCGTCCACCCCGGCTTTGGCAGCAACGGCTTAGAGCACGACATCGCTCTCGTCAGAGTGGATGGCTACTTTGTCTACACCAACGCCATCAGACCTACCCCCATCGCCAGCCAGGGCACCTACCTGCCTACTAACCTCGACGTAACTCTTTGTGGATGGGGCACCACCGCTGTGAGTATATCTTTTGTGTCATGTCAAATGTTTGAAGAGTGGCATAAACTTGTCACAACTTTTTACATACCTTTTATTGCATAGTAGCCAAGGAGCTACCGGACCACCTGATGGTGAGTGATTACTGCCGCCCATGAACAACAACACTTCATGCTTCATAAATCTGGTGCCGGCCATACAAATGGCAGGTAATGACAGAGAACAGGGACCTACCAAGAAAAGAGGAATAGGGGCAAATACGAGAGCAAAGTCTTCGCTTAATCCAGTTTTTGTGATATAGTGTGACCAACCCATGCGTGCGGTACATTGTTAGTTGTCCAAGACGCCTAGTGTGTGTTCCATTACAATTAAATTGCAAGTTAAACATAAAATTGAAATAAAACTATTTTATATACGGATTTTATCGCGATTTGTATTATCCGTATAAAATAGTTTTATTTCAATGTGTAATCTTCGCGCAAATCTAAGAAACCATTAAGTTAAAAATAAATTTATTCCTGTAGAACAACACTTCGTGGGTTGCCGGTAAACCTTGTTTAACATTTCGGTCTCATGAACAGCTCTTTAGTTAAAAACAATACAATTGAACAATAAATATTCAAGGATTGCACAAGGTCCGGTTATTTTGGCATGAATTTAGTTTGTAACGATGTTGCTTCCGCCCACAGCAAGGCAGATTTGTCATCAGCCGTGAACTGCACTGCATCGACTTGAGGGTGGTGGACCACGCCAGGTGCGTGAGACAGTGGGCTGACACAGTGTTGAATGTGAGAGTGACCGGCAACATGGTCTGCGCCGGCCGCCAGCACAGCCAAGGCCGCAAGGCTGGCTTGCTCGACGTCGGAGCTCCTCTCTACCACCAAGGCGTCCAAGTGGGACTCCAGGTCTTCGGCCGCTACTTCGGCAACGGCAGCATGCCCATCGTGGGCGCTTCCATCGGCCCCTACACCAACTGGATCGTCAGCAACGCTGTGTAAATGTTGATCGTGTGATGTGTTATTTATTATTTATCGTGCCTTATTTATTAACCGACTTAATTAAAATGCTTCATAATTATTTTGTGATTAATTTTTCTCATGTGAATACATACATACTTAAAAAACTGCAATAATTTAAATATACGATATATTGAAAGTAAATTTTTCGATCATTTGAAATATTTTCCTAAAAAATCATTTACACAATTGGATAAGTTTATGAATACGATTTAGATATCCCAATTGCTTCTTTTTACCGTACAAGTAATAATTATTATGCGACCACTCCATATTTGAAAATGGTTAAAAGTTCGTTTTTTTTTTCTTTATTTTTGCCATTCGCTTGATGGTAAGCGGTATGACCGCTCAATGCTCATAGACAGTAGCAAAACCAAACAAGACCATGAATTATGCATACACCTTGCTTAGCATACCACTGCCCTCACCTTCCTGAGACAGAAGATGTTAATTCTCATTACATCCAGTAGTTGCTCTGGCTACAATGTCATATAAACCGGAACATAACACTGTGGTGACATTGCGGTGGTACCTACCCAGAAGGCTTCTCACATAGGAGAGACCTACCACCAGTAGATGTATCAGCACATGTACGTACCAAGCAGAGCACGGGCCTCCTCTATAATCGAAAATACGATTAAGAGGGGCTAGGCGATATGGCCTATCCGCTGGTGGTGGACTATATAGTCCACCACGTTGGCGGACTTGACATACCATATAAAATCTCACAAATCGCTATGGTATGCAGGTTTCCTCACGATGTTTTCCTTTGCCGTTATCATGCGTGGTGATTGACTTACAATACACACATGACTCCGAAAAGTTAGAGGTGAACCCTAGGATTTTAACCCGCGACCACCGTGAACATATAGGCAGCCGTGTCTGGCTCCGTGGCGCAGTTGATTAGACGCCGTCTGTGAAAAAAATGTTTGTGTGATCCATAGGGTCTGGGTGTGAGACCGAAAAGTCTCTCGTAGTTTCTGATACCCACGACACAAGATTCGATCTAATTGTGGGGTCAGTACTATGTATATAACTGTTGGGTTATTTATTTATTTATATACTTTATCTATGCGGCATTGTATAAAACCATTAAGTGTGATTATCCTAATATGTAGCAAAGTTTTAAATTGAAAACAACAGCACACATTCTGCTAATTTTGAAACGTCTCGCCACACGTTTGCTCGTTACAAATTGTTAACACTGTAATGTGAGTTTCCCTAATTTATATTTATTTTCCACCCATCAGCCAAAGGAAGTCCACTGCTGAACATAGGCCTCTCCCAATGATTTCCACAGTGACCTGTTGGAGGCAGCCTGCATCCAGCGACGTCCCGCCACCTTTACCAGGTCGTCTGACCATCTTGTGGGTGGACGTCCTACGCTGCGCTTTCCGCTACGTGGCCTCCATTCGAGAACTTTTTAGCCCCATCGGCCATCAGTTCTCCGCGCTATGTGCCCCGCCCATTGCCACTTCAACTTACTAATCCGCTGGGCTATGTCGGTTACTTTAGTTCTCCTACGGATCTCCTCATTTCTGATTCGATCTCGTAAGAAAACCCCGAGCATAGCCGTCTCCATAGCTAGTTGAGTAACTTTGACCCTCCTAATGAGGCCCATATGAGAGGCCACGTCTCGGTGCCGTATGTCATCACTGGCAACACACAACTATCGAAGACTTTCAATTTAAGGCACTAAGTATTTTGGACGAGAAGACGTCGCGTAGTTTCCCGAACGCTGCCCAACCGAGTTGGATTCGACGATTGACCTCTCTTTCGAAGAGCCTGCCTCACCGGACCTCTTGTCCTAAATAGACATATTCGTCTACAAATTTATTTTATTAAGGATAATTTTTATCGTTTTATGTGAAACGGATCTTCTAAATATATCACATAAATGATGCCTGGTAATACCTTTATCGATTGGACAGAGGATTTTTGTCATGCTTTATATAAAAATATAAGGAACTTCCGACTATATTCCGAGAACCGATTATATTAAGAATATAATCCTTTGCCTAAGATTAGCATATTTCCTTCTATAATGATAATATGATTGGAGATTAAAGTGTTCAAACTCGATAATGTTATTCTATTAATACAATTTCTTACGGATTTTATCAGTCCGCCCCGTGACCACGGAAACTGTAGTCTTCGAAACGTCGAGAAGTCGAAATTCAATGTAAATATTAAAAAAACCGCGATGAAAACTGTAAAATTTTGTTATATTTCAAAGTGTAACATTAGCGTAAACATAACAAACTATTATAGGTACATCATTTTAATTTTACACATTTTAAACATGGAGGAAGCTTTTTAACTTTCAAAAAGTCTCTCGTAGTTCCTGATACTCACGACACAAGACTCAATCTTAGCGTGGGGTCAGGACTATGTACATATAAGACTGTTTGTTGTATTAATTAATTTATTTAATTCCGCTGTATCCTTAGTTTTTTATATATTTTTGCCAATTGTACAAACATTACTGGAACTATTTTCATAAATCTTCTTGCTTGTTGAGTTCCAGTCCAAGTTCATCTCAAGTGGATCTTTGAAAAACAGCAAGGAAGTTCTCATAGTTGAATGAGATAGCTTCGAATTAGTCGCATACGAAAGTCATTGAAACGTAGTGTTAATAGTACTACTGAAAACTGGTCAAAATAAAATAGGTTCTCAATAATTTTTAAAAATTGTGTTTATTATAGACAAATATGTAATTAGTTGTGGTATTTTTAAAGTTATCATTATATTTTTATTTAAAGCAGTATTGATAGGCAATCATCGTGCACTATAACGGTGAAGGAAAACATCGTGAGGGAATCTGTCTCAATGAATGGGGAGACGAGGATGCTATTCGCCTGATGGTAAGCGATCCCACCGCTCATTGACAGTAGCAAAACCAAACAACACCATGAATTACAAAGCAATGCTTGGTATTCCACTGCGCTCGTTATCCTGAGACATATTAAGGTGTTAAGTCTCAACATGTCCAGTACAATCTCTGGCTACAATTTCCTTCAAACCGGGACACAAGAGGGCATTCACACTGCTTTTTGGCGGGACAAATAGATATTTTCGGTGACACCACCCCAGGCAGCCTCTCACATATTATGAGAGACCTACCACCAGTAATAATTTCTATGGTATATTAAGTACGCCAACCCGCACTAGGCCCGTGTGGTGGCCTATATGGCCTAAACCCTCTCAATTGTATTCTCGATTGTAGATGATCCCCTGGAGTGGGACGTACACGTATTTCGGAATCGAGCGAGACCCATATACCTTAATATCCATTAACTGGGGACGCCGATTAATTTAAAATATAATCTAAATTAAGCCGAAGACAAAGATTATTTTATTTCCTACTATCATAACGATAAGACAGCTGAGGATTAAATCTATTTATTTCTGCGAACTTTATCTATTTAATTCTGTAACATCTGCCGTGTTACTGAGGAAGTTTCTTATGCCCTTTGTTTTCCGTAGTGAAATTAGTTCCTGAATGAATAATATACGTCCCAATGTAGGACACGAGCCTCCTCTACAATTGAGAATACGATTGAAGGAAGTGAAGTCATAGTCCAACCTGGCCTAGCGCGAAATGGCTGATTTTACATATCGTAAATTCTTTACAAATCTCTATGCTATCAATGTTTCCTCACAATATTTTCCTCCGCCGCTTAAGTTCTAATTGACTGTCAATACACACATGACTCCGAAAAGTCAGAGATTTGCTCTGGGATTTGAACCCGCAATCAGCCTGTTGGTCACCGTAACACGCCGTCTGTGAAACGAGAGGCCGAGGGTTCGAACCCCGATCCCCGAGACAAATGTTTGTGTGAACAGCAAATATTTGTTTCGGGTCTCGGTGTTTGTGAGACCAAAAAAAGTCTCTCGTAATTTCTGATATCCACCATACAAGTCTTGATCTTAGTGTGGGGTCAGGACTATGTATGTGACTGTTGGGTGTATTATTTATACCAGAGCTGGGATACTATCTGAATCACTGGCTTTCAAGACATTGAGATATGCAGTTTACGATCTACATGACAGTGCTAAATAAGAATATCACCGCAAGTGCCTAGAGATTTATTAACAGAGCTTTCTTTTAGAGCTTATGGAGAGAACCAAAATCCTAACGGTGTCAGTGAGTGACGGCTGAAATTAGATGAGACGGCCTCAGGCACAATATGCACGGCTGTTACTCAGATGGTTGGCTAAACCACGCCCAGTATTACAGAGCAGCGTGCATCAGCTCTCATGAAGACCTTCATGGAGGCAGCACAGCTGTAGACTGCTTTAAAAGTCACGTTGTAATCATTTATAGCGCAATCGGTTCAGATCAGAAGCGCGCAACGCCTCTATTCTTCAGCATTGAGATTTTTTATAATTAGTTCATAAATTATGCAATATTATTTCGCGAAGATCCATGTTTACTTAATGATTAGCGTTAACATTGATTTATCTAGTTTCTACGTAAAAAATCGACACGAAATTTGATTTTAGCAATCAAAGAATTTTGGATACCGATAACATTTTTAATCTAATTAAGTCATAAATTATCAGAGGATGTTTTTAATATCAAAAATTATTATTTATGATATAGAGAATAGCCGATAACATCTCGATAAGAACGGTATATAAATATGTGAAAAAATACCGTTAGAACAGTTTACAGTGAAGGCAACTGGCAGCAAGATGAACTCAGCTCTATTAGTGACGTTGCTCCTCGTTGCAGGTAAATTATTTGGATTTTATTATCAATAGTATGTAGTATATTATTATCAGCAGTACGATGTAGTTACTGGTGGTTGACCGCCTGGTGGGCAGTGAACCGGACCGGCAAATCATAATTTTGTGAGCTCATATTTTTGTGACCCGATTTTCTACGGAGGAAATTTGTTGCGGGTTAATGATAATTTAGAAATTTCTAAAGACTGAGCTTAATTGCTCAGTGTTTATAGAATGCTGCCGTCCATTATGACATACAGGAATAGCAGTGGCGGGTGGGGGGCGAAATAGTATCTTTAAAGCGGTCGAGGGTTTAATATTAAGGAATATATTTCTGATGTTCGAAGTAATATTGTGTATTCATGGCTTGTCATGCACATAAACAGCGAAGAAGAATATCGAAGAACCTTGCATTGTTTTTATACTTGTGTGTCATTTGGTTTTTGAATTGTTTTTTAGTATATTTTTATTATTCTCCGTTACTGCACTAACAGGATTAAATCCATGAACCCGCACTAGGCCCAGACTCCATCCCGACCCCACCATAAGGTCAGACGAGCACTAATATAACAATCTCGTTTGACGATTTTCAATTGCGTCCATACAGAATATATCCAAACTGCGACGGAAAACGAAGCCAGGTGGTAGTTTTAGTGATTACAGACACAATGAAATTAAAAATTTCGCAAAAAAAGCGACAGTAATTTTTTGCAATTTTTTAATGTTTGGTACCATACATACAAATTTTTTGTTAAATTAAATATTTAGACCCTTACGTATTATTGCGTCTTTAAAAATAAAAAGGAGTACATTCGTTTACGAAAACTATGTATTTACCACCTAAATACGAGGATAAGTAAAAAATACAAAAACAATTGTCGTTATTTTGCGATATTTTTAGTTGCATTATGTCTGAAGTCACTAATACTACCACCTGGCCTCGTTTTCGGTCGTGGTCTGGATATACTCTATATAAATAAGGTGAGTGAACGGACACCATAATTATGTTTTTTATTTTTGCAGGAGCAACCGCGACTGGAGTCCAGCCTAAATTCGACTGGCCGATCAGCATCCCTGACATCATCGCTAACCTCCCTAATATTATTGCGCTTCTCCCTGAATTGATTGCCGACATCATTGAAAACTTCCCTGGAATAATTGCTGCGATCCCTGACCTAATCGCTTCCATTAATTGGCCTGATGTAATTGCCAATCTTCCTGGAAACCTTCCCGAAATTGTCGGTACTGTCGTCGAAGTTGTTCGCGCTCTTATCGAAATTATTCGCAACCTTGACATCGACTGGGATGCGATTCTCGATCTCCTCCCTGACATTAACATTCCCGATATCATCGGCAGTCTTCCCGACATCATTGCCCAAATTCCCGATATTATTGCCAACCTCCCCGATATCATCGCCAACTTGCCCGACATTATTGCCAGTATCCCTGACATCATTGCTAACCTTCCCGATATCGACTGGCCAGCAATCATTGACTTAATCCCCGATATCAACACCGACCCCGGCGTACGTGCCGTTATTGAGGAGTACCCCAGTCTTGTTCAGCTCGAGGCCGGTTACGGCAGCGTGTGGGCTCAGGTCTGCGTTGGTAGCATTTTGACCAGTGCCCACGTCGTAACTTCTGCTCGCTGCACCTCCGGACGGTGAGTTATGTTCCATTCCTTGTGATCTTTCTATTGTTGTTTGCAAAATATTGACGTTATATTGTTTTTTAATTATTATTAAAGCATTTATTAATTTAATTAAAAACCTCTAAGCGTTGCCGAGTTAGTTTTTTAAATATTTTAAATCATCATCTGAGAGTTATGTTAAAAGTCTTTAACCTAATTTCACTTTATCAAATGAACGGTTGACTTAACGAAGTGTCTAGGAAATCGATGGATGAAAGCCGTTTGTCAATGAGTTATTACAAAAATCCTTGGAGAATAGCTATGGACTATTATTAGTGGACTTCTTGTGGCTGAGAGTAATAATGACGATATGTACAATTTTTTTTCTAGTGTTTTCTCCGTTAATATCCGCCGTGTGAGGGCTGGAACCACCTCCCGCGGTCAGGGCGGTCAGCTGTTCACCATTAACAACGCCATCAACCATCCCAGCTTCGCCACCGGACGCGATGGTGACATCTCTATTGTCAGAATCACCGGGAACTTCATCTACGGACCTACCATTCAAAGCATCCCCATCGTCGCCCAGGGCATCAACTTCCCCGCTGGCCTGAATGTACTATACGCCGGATGGGGTGCCACCGCGGTGAGTAGACCTTGTATAAACCTTCAAGCAGTCACGCTTAATCAACTCAAAAATCTCCTCGTGTTATTTTATAGTCGTTCAGTCGTTCAAGTTATTTTTTAATTGCAATGAATGGCGAAACGACCAAGCCATTCGCCTGATGGTAAGCGATACGACCGCTCATGGACAATAGCAAAAAACATGAATTCAAAACCGACGCATGGCTTGCAATGCTTCGAATTCCACTGCGCTCGCCATCCTGAAATATAAGATGTTTAGTCTCATTAAGTTTTAAAAGCTTGTTAACGGCCAATCACTAATTCAAGTTATTTCACCCGCAGCAAGGCAATATCGTTGCTGACCGTCAGCTGCACTGGATTCAGATGAACGTTGTTGGTCTCGACGAGTGCCGCAGCAGATACGCGGGCGGTCTTGTGCCCAGAACCATTACCAACAACATGTTCTGCGTCGGCCGTCCCCAGTCTTTGGGCCGCAAAGCTGACATCAGAGACGCCGGTGCCCCTGTCTACTTGCAAGGCGCTGTTATTGGAATCCAGAGCTTCGGCAGCTACATTAACCAGACCATTCCGGTTGCCGTCACCTCAGTCAGCGCCTACAGCAACTGGATCGTCCAGACTGCTGTGTAAATGGTGTGTGTGATCTTGGTGTGCTATTTATTAAAATAAATAATATTTATTTTCAATTTTGCGTTTTTTTGTGACCATTGGGTTGTGGGTTGTGCCTGTTAGTGGAAAATTGATTTGTACCACAATCTGACTCCTTAATTACTTTTAGGAACAATTTCATTTTATTTTTACATTCCTTAGAAGGAATCTTCGTAACAGATTCGTTTTTTAATGTTTATTTTTATACACTACTAGCGGCCCGACCCGGCTTCGCTCAGGTGCAGAGATTTTTTGAGAATCATCTTCATACCAGAAACATCTTATTTCCTGTGTTAGCTTTTGTATATTGAAACTCACCGTGAACACGTTGACAGCCGCGTCTGTTTCATTACAAACAGGCTACCACCACCCACTTCCCTGCTCTTATCCTATCCTATATGCATTCTCCTATTGGTCATAGCGTGATGTTATTAAATGTTAAACACGCGATGTTAAACACCAAAAGAAAACTCAAACCAGTAGATCCCGAGATTAGCGCGTTCAAACAAACAAACCCTTCAGCTTTATTTAACAGTATAGATGTAGATTTATGAAAATGTATCTTCATAAAAACAAATAAAACCTTCATGCTGCCATACTCTACCGTTTAATTACAGATGACACAGCTAACAGAATAAAATTTAAAAATATAAAACAGAAAATCATTTAATTATAATGTCTAGATACGGCATCAACGTACCAATTTTTAATTTTAATGGTGGTTACTGTAAACAGTAATAATTTTGAATTTAAATTTGTCCCCCAGCGCATCTAAAGAGTATCACTTCAAAAAGCAATGTCCCTAATGAAAACGAAAATGATAATCAGGTATTACACGTCGGTAATATCTGTGGACCTGAATAATTGACGTCATTGGAACATAAGTTCAGCAGATTCAAAATGTAGGTTAAACAAATTGAAATAAAATAAACAAAAGCATAAAAAATAGAATTCGCATCCATCTCAAAACGTTTTTAATGTAAAATAACACAGTAGATAGGGGAACACAAAAAAAATGAAATGTGAACCGCATTCCAGCTAGGTTCACAGATATTTCCGACAGGTTATACATTTTAGTATACTCCGGCAAGAAGCTTCGATAGAGTATACCAGATAAACTGTTGCAATCATCTCAAAACATCATGGGCACTATTTGTAGAAATAGACATCGTTTTAATTAACATTTAACTAAATTAAGCGAAAGATGCTATATGTAGACATTATTCATTCAATGTACACAATTTAACAACTTATTGAGACAAATAAATCCCCAGAATAATATAAGCCTGACTTAGCAATAATGGAGAATATAGCACAAAAAGAAAAATTGTGTGTTAACCATATTAGTATTATATGATTTCAAGATAAACCTTATAATATAATGAGTGAATTCAAGTTCTAGTAGAACAAGTGAAATTGTCGAGATGGCAAGTTTTTTGAAAACAACGGTAACCTTGTTGCCGGTAATGAACGGTGCGGAAACAGCCATCATTATAAACCAAACCATGCAACGCATAACATTTGTTGGATAAATTCGTCGCTAAAAGGTAATTAGGAAATAATTAAAGTCCCTGTGGTTAAAGTTTATGACAACGAAGTTACCACCGTAAAACATAATCAACAGAAAATGTTATTGTTAGATAATAAAAAAACTTTACCATATTTGAAAATAATCTTGTAGGTGCGTTATCCTAATGATCAAACGTATGAATTTATCTAAATGATTAATTAGCTTTAATTCATTTTTATTGTTAATGATATTATCTCTACGGAATTTGGCACGTAATAATTTGCTGGGGACGCTAAAGCCTCATTTACACGAAGAGAGTTTCTCGCGGCAAGAATCGTCTGCGATTATCGCATGACATAACCGCCATAGGTAATCACTAATCGTGTCCTGTTACACGATGCAACTTTTTTATTTCCTTGCGATAATTGTATCTTCGAGGCGAGAAACTGTCCCCGTGCAAATGGGACTTTATTGTCGATATGGACGCGATGAGTAACATACAACAAATATTAGCAAGTAGCCACAAAAGTTATAGTTAGTTTCCTATGTTACCGTGTTGCACAGTGTTGCTCTACAAAAGACAGATATAAATAAATAAAATAAATAAATACACCCAACAGTCAAATATATAGTTCTGACCCTACACTAAGATCGAGACTTGTGGCGTGGATATCAGAAACTACAAGAGACTTTTCGGTCTCACAAACACCCAGACCCGAAACAAATACCTGTGGATCACACAAATATTTGTTTCGGTGCGGGGATCGAACCCGCGGCCTCTCGTTTCTCAGGCGGCGTCTAACCAACTGCGCCACGGAGGCTGTCTGCGGAATTGCGGTATGAATGCACTTTTTTATAATTCACATTGAAAAGTCATAAGGGCTTTGTCACTAATGCGATTACGTGGCCCTGCAGCTTTATGCTGTAAAGACACGCACGGTTTATAGAATATTTCAGACTATCTTTACTCGACACCCCATCCTTTTCACATGCTCCACGTGTTTATGTGATGTCGGATTGATACTGAACATCCCCCAATAAGTCCCTTTTTTAATTTGACAGCATATACGAGTACTAATTACTTGTTTACTAGGTCAGTTTAAAATAGTTTACAATTTAGATCAACATCGCATCGTAGACTTTTACTAAAATGCGTTACCACTGCAACTCCTGTTTAGCCAGGAGCAAAAGCACGCAAAGAATTGACACCTAGTATTAGTTAAGCGAGTTTCTCAGTGAAAGTATATTATATAGTAATTATCCCATTTGCTATTATCTCAATCGTCTTTTCTCTCTTCAAACGTATGAAGAACGCTGACCAAAAAATCCTAAGGTCTTCTTGGAAGCAACCAGCATCCAGTGACTTCCTGCAACCTAGCCAGGTCTTCTATCGACTTTTTTTTATTAATATTTGGGAAACATACAGAAGAATAAAACATATAAACACATTACAATTAATAATGCACTATCCAGTGAAGCTTCCACAATGAAAAGCTTAATATGAAGACTTATGAAGACGTATGAAGACTTACTTGTCAACAGCAGCGAAATTTATCAGAAAGATAAAAATAGGAAGAGTTAGTATCAATCAATCAATGGAGCTGGATTAACAATCAACTTGAATAATAAATTATTTAAATTATCTGAAAGATTACGATAGGGTTATCAATTATACGTGTTTAGGTTATTTTTTGTCTTACATTACGAGGATTTTTTTTATTTCATGAATACCCAATCCTCTCACTTTTCTGGAAATATTAGTGAATGGAAAAACTCTGGCAATAGGGACGCCTGTTATCAAATCCGGTCTAGGACCTCACAATTTAGCGCTATACATACCGGGTATATCAAGACTGCGACCGAAAGCGAAGCCAGGTGGTAGTTTTAGTGGTTACAGAAACGATGCAAATAAAAAATTCACTAAAGCAGCGACAGATATTTTTTTAGATTTTTTTAAAAACATCTTGTTTAGGTGGTAAGTACCTAGTTTTAGCGAAAATAATAATTTAATCCCTTACGTACCATTGAGTGTTTAAAAATAAAGAGGTCTACATCATTATTTTAGGAAAACTATGTATTTATCACCCAAATACGACGATAAGTGACAAATTGCGAAATTTTTACTTGCATTGTGTCTGAAGTCACTAATACTACCACCTGGCTTCGTTTTCGGTCGCGGTCTTGATATACCCTGTATATGCATAGGTGATTCCATAATGTCCCCATAAAATGATAAAATGATTGATATAAAACCAATTTTATATTTTAATATTGCACCAAAAATCTAATGCACATCTGAAATCTTGAATGGATAAATCTTTACCTTTGTAAAAATCGTCTAAATATGTATCTTAAAAAATGACTGAAGACGGCCACCTACCACTCTTCATTGCATGAAAATGTTACGTCCCGTAAGTCACGTCTTAAATATGGAGACAAATAATAAATAATTAATAGGGCAATGACGGGAGTGTAAAGTAAGTTTTCTCGTTCGATGAGCCTGCATTGTCAAATTACATCTGTAAATGGAGGCGTTTTCGTAAAGTATCTTTAGTATTGACAGCAAAGTCCGTGGTGCAGTCGCTTAGACGCCGGTTGTGAAACAAGAGGCCGCGGGTTCGATCCCCGCACCTGATAAATATTTGAATGAACCACAAGTATTTGTTTTGGATCTCGGTGTTTGTGAGACCAAAAGTCTCTCGTGGTTCCTGATACCCACGACACAAGGCTCGATCTTAGTGTGGGGTCAGGACTTTGTATGTTGGGTTTGGCGGGAGAAATGGTCATAGCGGTGGTACCTACCCAGGCGGTCTCTCACATATGAAAGATGTACCAGCGGTATAGTAATGATAAGTCACAGCCTCGTTAAAAAAACTTATCACGTCTGAAAAACCTTTCTAAATTAATGGTTTTTAATATTCACGGCTCGCACACAGAATTTTAATTCAGACTTTAATCCGCACGATAAGATTTTAGTACCAGTTTTAAACATTTTAATGAGTTCTTCGTTTTTCATATCTCATTTATGATATTACTTATTTAGAAAATAATTTTAGTCTGCTGATTTCTCTCATTTCTTTATATTAACGTTCTTTTATTAGCTTTATTCATTTATATTTAAAACAAATTAAATGAATATACATATACAGGGTATATCAAGGGTAGTATTAGTGATATCAAACACAATGCCAGTAAAAATTTTACAAAAAAAATCGTTTCTTTTTTTTGTTATTTTTTACATATTGTCGTATTTGAGTGACTAATACATAGTTTTTCTAAAATAATGACGTACATCGCTTAATTTTTAAACACGCAATGGTACGTAAGGGTTTAAATTAGTATTTTCGCAAAAACTAGGTACTTAACACCCAAAAACGATTAGAATTAAAAAATTCTAAAAAAATATCTGTCTCTGTTTTAGCGAAATTTTTATTTGCATCGTGTCTGTAACCACTAAAACTACCACCTGGCTTCGTTTTCGGTCGCGGTCTTGATATACCCTGTATATAAGCTTATATACGAGTATAATGTCACCTTTAAATAATTTAGCTTTTTTGTACCTACACGTAGTAATCGCAGAAAATTGTAGCTTGATTTATTATAGTCTATGGAATCTTCTTAATTTATTTGTAAATCTGCTATACACGACAGTTTTGCAGCGTATAACATTTGTTGAATGAGTAGCATGTGCATACATATGTATGTATTACATGACATGTATTTTCTTTGGATGACAATCTGCTCGCTAACTTTTACGCTTGTTCCACACTTAATGGGATTGGCGCAACATACCAATCAGCCATCTTGCATATTTATTGAATTGTAATTTACGACTGGCTGTCTGACTGAAAGCCCTAAGCTCACTGCCTCGTTTTTCTCTGAGCTTCTTTACCTTATTTGAACGAGGTATAAAGAGAGTACTTACACACACAGCAAGCAGCGGCTTGACTGTGTCCCTGGCATTGCAGAAGCCCATGAGCGGTGGTGACCGCTTACCATCACGCGGGCCGCTTGCTCGTCTGCCTACAATAATAATAAAAACTGCTTTCAGGAGTAAGCTTTTTAGTCTAACAAACTACCTAATGCGACAGAATTTCACATATATTACTTTTTATATATTTACTTTAAATAACTAATAATTTACCGTGATATACAGTGAAATCTTTTGTTCTACCTGCCCTTCGTGGAATCTAGATATCCCAGCGGTTTCCCGGGCCGGATCAATACGTCCCGGCATCCCGCCTATCCTGTCAGGGTTGCCACGCATGCGCCCGGCTACTTTGACGGCTCCCACATTTTCTGGAGAAAACAAAGTGCTATTTTTGTTTAGTGCCAACGTTTTAATAGTGAAAATGAGTGTTGAAAATGAGCCTGAAGGTATGTACTAGTAGTGTATTTGTAGATGTATTTGTATGTTCAGTTGCGTTATTTCTTTGTGTTATGTTTCAAATGCATTTCTTGAGGCGTGAGGTGACATGTGCTTAATGTTAATAATTTGTCTACGTATGTATTATGGTAATTACGTTGCTCGTTATTATATATTTAGTTGTTATCAACTTATTAGCGCTGGGGCAATATAATAATGATGCTACAATTTCTGGGTCGTTCGCTTGTGTCATTTTTATTTTTATGTTTGATTTATTTATTACTATAATTATAACCTTTTTATATTCTTCAGTAAATCCTATTTTTTTTCCGTATTTTTAGTTGTAGTGTTTTACGAAGGTTTATTAAAAAGCATGCTGTTTATTTTAGGTTATGTGTTATGCTAAGTTGTTTTAAACCGTAACGTAAGATGTGACATTGTTTTATTATCAATCTATCTATCTATCTATATCAGCCCATATACGTCCCACTGCAGGGCACGGGCCTACTCTACAATCGAGAGAATCGATTGAGAGTGGTTAGGCCATATAGTCCACCACGCTGGCCTAGTGCGGGTTGGTGGACTTACATACCGTAGAAATTCTTTAAAATCGCTACGGTATGCAGGTTTTCTCACGATGTTTTCCTTCACCGTTAAAGTGCGTGGTGATTGACTATCAATACACACATAACTCCGAAAAGTCAGAGGTGTGCGCTGGGATTATTATCAATAGATAGAGATTATTTTGACTTCATATTTTTAACACGCTTTTATTAGCTTCGCCTGTATGTATTACCCGTCGGAAATATCTGTAGACCTGAATAATTGACGTCATTGGAACATAAGTTTAGCAAATTAAAAATATAGGTTAAATAAATTGAATTAAAATATAAAAAAGAATAAAAAATTGAATTCGCATCCGTCTCACAACGTTTTTGATGTAAAATAACATAGTACTTATCAAAGACCGATTACAATACAGTAATTTGCCTTTCTTTGTTAAGATAGGCGTAGAGGTTTTTAGTAAAAAAATTGTTTAAAAACCTAAAAAAACACGCTTTAGTAAAAGACTCAACTAAAAAACTTACTTTTTTAAACTATAATTTATTGTTTTAGATTATTACTAATAATACTTTAATTAGTTGTACGTTAAGTTTTATTTATTACAAATATGTTGACTAAGTACATAGACAATTAGGTAAATGAATGCCCGACTACCAAATTGAATATCTTGGATCTTAAAACAAAAACAAAACAATTCATTTGGTTTATATCAATATTATCTGTGACAAACAAACAGTTCCTGTAATCGAATTGAAAACAGCACAGATTTTGTTTTTATCTTTTACATGTTTGTTTAAAAACTAGGTTTAATAATTGATAATAACATTATTCATAACTACTGGACATAATAAGACTTAACAACTTATGTCTCAGGATGGTGAGTGGAAGGAATGCCCAAGCATTGCTGTGTTGCATTGTGTTGTTTGGTTTTGCTACTAACGTTGAGCTGTCGTATCACTGACCATTAGGCGGATGGTATGCTGCTTTCACCATTCAATGCAATAAAAAAAATCTCATCTGAGCTGCCCAAGACTAGGCTAGACTATTTGTGCCTGGGTTGGTAATAGACTCGTCACTTGTCACAAATTTTGTCCCCACTACTACCTACTAATGAACTCTACCCACCTCTTGGGGATTACAAGCATGAGGATGTAGCAATATAATAATCAATTAATCGTTACATTTAAATATAGTAATGTAATATTGATAAGTGATAACATCTGCTGATATCGGTCGACAGCGACACGCGCCAGGAAGTACTTTCATACGTCACACATCACGTGTATGTACTATAACCATTTACTAACATATACAGTGTATATTCAGTCTGCGACGAAAATCAATCCAGGTTGTAGTTCATGTGACTACAGACATAATGCAAATAAAAAATTCCAAAATAAAATTTAAGCATCATGGTGTTTGCACGGTAAATATATGGTTTTGATAAATTAATAATTAAAACCCTTTCGTACCATTGCGCCTTTAAAAATAAAAAGGTTTACATTATTATTTTAGGAAAACTATTTATGTATCACCCAAATACGACGAAAACTAAAATATTACAAAAAAATGTTGCTTTTTTTGTGAAATATTATTTAGTTGAATTGTATCTGAAGTTACTAATACCTGTAAGGACTGTGACGAAAAATATTGCGAAAAAACCTGTATACCATAGAGATTTACCAAAATTACTATGGTGTGTAGCTCGCCAACTGAGACTAGGCCAAAGTTATGGACTAAGGCTTAACTTAGCTCCTCATAATTATAAACAAACCTGTTCCCTTTATAGGGACGGATAACCTAAATTATTGTATTAATAGCATCCTGTTTTGTAAACAATATTTAATCAATAAAAGACGTCATTTCCAAGAAATGGGTCGACTAATAATTTCTAATGCTTATCGAGTAATTAATCTTTTAATCGAGATATCTCAAGCTCGTGTTGCTCGCCTCATATGACGTCAGTACATTCATTACTTTCTTATATGCGTGGAAGATTCTAGAAACGAGACAGTTTCTATTATACAGGGTGTATCCAGACTGCGACCGAAAACGAAGGTGGTAGTTTTAATGACTTCAGAAACAATGCATCTAAAAATTTCGCAAAAAAAATTGACACAATTTTTGTAAAAGTTTTTTTTTTAAGTAAGTAAGTAAGATACCTTTATACCTTTATAGAGCACTACCTTTCTCCTTAACTAGACTTTAGTATTATTCTCTTAAACTAAATCATTTGGCTATTTATAGTATATATGTTTTTATTCATAATTATACAGGGTATATCAAGACTGCGACCGAAAACGAAGCCAGGTGGTAGTATTAGTGACTTCAGACACAATGCAACTAAAAATTCCGCAAAATAAATCGTCTTTTTTTGTTGGTAATTTTTTTACTTATCGTCGTTTTTGGGTGATAAATACATATTTTTTCCAAAATAATGATGCATACCTTTTTATTTTTAAAGACGCAATGATACGCAAGGGTTTAAATTACTGTTTTCGCAAAAACTAAGGATTTACCACCCAATAAATTATGATTTTTAAATTTTTTTATAAAATAATCTATCGCTTATTTTGCGAAATTTTTAGTTGCATTGTGTCTATAGCCACTAAAACTACCACCCGGCTTCGTTTTCGGTCGCAGTCTTGATATACCCGGTATATATATATGTATATATATATATATATATATATATATATATGTATATATAGACACATATTTATTTATTTATGTATGTATTTATGAATATATATTATATATGTATGCTGTGTCTGTGTATTTATGTAATATGTTTAATTTCTATTATTAAGCCTTAATTATTTATTAGTTACACTGCCCTCTCTCTTTCCTTCTTTTAAATCCATCCCATGGTTGTCTGTAAGACATTGCTGTAGAGCGATAAGACCGCCATTTGTACTTTTTTTTTTATTGTTGTTTCTGTATTGTGTATTTTAATTTTTAATTGTGTACAATAAAGATTTAAATAAATAATAAATAAATAAGATAAGTACATAGTTTTCCTAAAATAATAATTAACACCGTTTTATTTTTAAGTCGCAAGGGTATGCAAGGGATATAAATTACTATTTTCGCAAAAACTAAGTATTTACCACCCGAGCACAATGATATTTAAAATTTTGCAAAAAAATCTGTTCCTTAATATGCGAAATTTTTAGTTGCATTGTGTCTGTAACCACTAAAACTACCACCTGACTTCGTCTTCGGTCGCAGTCTTGATATACCTGGTATTTTTCTAACATACGTTACAATAAGATGTTACAATATTTTTATTTGTTCAACTATGACCTGCTACATTGGTAAAAATAGTATAGTAGAAAACTTAGGTATTTACTAACTAATTAAATAATAAAAATCTAAAACACAAAAACAAAATAAAGAAATAAAAAACGATGATTACAATTAAAATAAAAACTTAAACTAAGTGTACATAATATAACCTATAGGTATTAGAGTTTTCTAACAAAAGATACTAAAAAATAATATTACTTTTAATTTAATGTTTGCATTATCTTTATTAAAATAACTTCACATTAAAAGAAGATTCTTTTAAATTATCGATATAAAAGTTTTAAAACACAGATGTTCATGACTAAACTTATTACATTAAACTTTTCTTTTACGCCTTATATTGCTATAAAAATAAAATTACTTAGTTCGGAGGTTAAACTAAGGTAAAATTCCTATATTTATTCGTAATTAACGAAGTAACCATATAATGGGATCAATTTATTTATTTTAGCTTTATTATTTTGTTCTTCTCTCTCAGTTTGTTTAAAAATATTATTTTGTTGTTTTGATATCGAGATAAATCTTTATAAATATTTTTGATTGGTTCATAGCAATTGAGTTCTAGTTATATAGCGTGAAGTTCTTTGTTTAACCTACGTAGCTCGTATAAGAATCGAGACTTATTTCCAATGTTTTAAAAACCCAAAACGAATAAGGGAAATAAAAAGAAAGCATCCTGATATTTTCAATCATTATAATATCCTGATCTCCCTCTACTTTTCTTCGTCAAAGGCGCTATTCGTGAATTTTACTCACCAAATCCCTCTTTACAGCGAACGACGACATGATGGAGTCTATAGACGAGCTGAAGGAACGCCTCTCCTCAATGAAGCGTATGATGGAAGAAAGGAAAAAAGACGGTACTGGGACAAAAGAATTGTTTCAAGGCCATGCCCGAAGCCTCCAAGGAACTACCATGATTGACGGCAATTTCTTAAGCTTCGTGTTCGGAGGATCTCTTGTCGTCATACTTAGTGTATCTGTGTACGCTTTTTATAACCTTTACCACGCTGTACTGAAGAAATTCCCTTCAAGCCACACCGAATTGTAAAAAAAACAAAATGAAGAAGTTTAAAAAATTCTGAAGTTCTATTTCTAAATTCAAATTAAGAACGTTCAAATTGACGAGCCATACCGAATTGTAAAAAATAAAACATAAAAATTGAATTAAGCCTGAGGTTCTATTTCTGAACTCAAATTAAGAACGTAAAATTGGCTATTCAAAATTTAATACAAGTTGCTTTTTTCGATATTACTCGGTCTTTGAGCAATTATCCAGTGATCTGTATTAATTAAATGAAGGCGAATCGTTTTATTTGAATATCGGTTGCTTTAAATGTTTAAAATGAATATCATTTATTCAAAATAACGCGTTTATAATGATCCTTAAACAACAGGTAAATTACATAAAGGCATTTTACGTTAAATCAAAGATTAGATGATAGTTAAAGTTGAATTTTTAAAATAAATTTCAATAATTTTATTCTCCAATTAAGGAAAAATGTACTTCATTTTTATTCAAAATTATAATATGTAGATTATTTGATATAAATTGACAACAATTGTTTTATCACAATCAATGAGATTACGAGTATAATGAATACATAATTTGTATGATAGATAAGAAAATCGCTCAATAAAAATCTTATCTCTTGAATTTCTCTAATCTATCACATAATTTTAACTAGGAAATAAATTAAACCGAATCTTTGTAATTACTCTTAAGGAACAGTCAGTTATAGAATTATATGTAACTATGGAAACATTAGTACTTTTTTTACCTTAACCTTATCCTAAAAACCGTAGCGTCGCCTCCAATTTTAAATATTGACAGTCCTTGTGGTGCAGTTGGTTTAACGCCGACTGTGAAACGAGAGGCCGCGGGTTCGATCCCTACACCGAGACAAATACTTTTGTCATCCACAGGTCTTTGTTTCGGACCAGGTACCCATTATTAATTATTTTATGGAAATTTTAAGATAGTCACAATCAAAATAGATCACAATAGTAAAAAGTTAAAACTTATATCGATTTTTATTAAAACTGCGGCGAATAATTTTGTAACTGTCTGTTGATAGCGATAGTGAAGGAAATTGTAATGCGGATCGTGATTAGCACGTCGATGATTTTGTAACGGACAATACTATATTGAAATAAATGACATCCTTCATAAATTAAATAAAATTCTTAAATCTATTGTTGTTTTATTTGCCTGTGCCTGTTACACTAGAAATAAAATCAAAACATGCAAAAAGAATACTTAATGAAAATGGGCCATATGCAAACAAGTTGTTTGGTTTTGCTACTGACCATGAGCGGTCGTATCGCTTACCATCAAAGTCAAAGTCAAAGTCAAAATATTCTTTATTCAAGTAGTTTTTTACAAGATCTTTTGAATCGTTAATTTCGGCTACCACCGCTTCGGAACGTGTTGTAGCTGTGAAGAAGAAACGGCGCAAGAAAGGGAAGACAAAGGAATAGGAAAGGGTTATTGGGCATTCGGCAATCTCACTTCCCGAACGAAATGCGATAGCAAGGCTGTCACTTCACGTCGATCTCCTGTGAGATAGTCGTACCGGCCCGGACGAGCTTGCACATTCTTCTTCATATTAATCTTACATACATACATACATAAACTCACGCCTTTATCCCCGAAGGGGGTAGGCAGAGGCGCCGCCAGGCACCCACATTTCGCCTTGTATGTTTCGTCCCACAATGTGATAGGGGGCGAGCCTATCGCCATATAAGGCACAAATTCCTGACTCCGGGCTGATAATGAATACGAAAATCCAATATCACTTAATAATAATCTTCTTATATTACCTAATCTGCTTTAAAATTTTATTAAATTTATTATTTCTCTATTGCCAAGCACAAATTAAAATATAAAGCCTGTAGTTAAATTCCACTACAATATAATTAATTGGACCGTTTTCGTGCATTGGTAAGCGTGTTAAATATATTGGTTCTGATTGTTGCTGAAATGGAACGGCCGTCAAGCCGGCGCGGCGGCTTTAAATGCTTTTTCATTTTGGTGAATGCAGTTCAAATTTGGTAATTTCATACTGAAATGACCTCACGCTGATATCCACCAAGGTATAAGTAGAGACTCTCCACACACCCACCACTGCAACTCCTGTCAGCCAGGATCAGGAATTGGCACTGAGCTCCCAAGATCGGCGAGGCCCTTTGGGACACTAGCATGTCTCTCATTGAAATCAATCAAAAACATAAAATAAATACGAGGCTTTGGAAACAAAGGGGTAAGCAAAGTTACCACTGGTGTTAACTGTTACGTAAGGTAGACCAATTTCTATCTTAAGATCTGATGGGAGCGAGTCAGGGTTAGACCGGGTACTAATTTTAATGCAAATACTTTCGATTTTTTTGAATGGAACTCTAGAACCTATACAAGGTTTCCACACGACGTTTTTCTTCGCATTTAAAACTAGGTATTATAATTTATCAAGAATACGCTAATTTCGAAAACTCAGAGGTAGTGGCTTGAGATTGAACTCGCAACCAGCGTTTGAGAATTTGATCCACCCGCTTATTTTATCCGCAGAATATCTGTTACAAATATCGTGATCAGTGAAATTCGCATTTCATCATACTACCTTAAGCAGCTATAGTGTATCTTGTGAAATTGTCTATCTTGTATTTATTATTTTCAAGAAGTTTAATGAATTATTGTTTTCAAAATGGTATTTTTATTGGCGTAATTTTTTAAACGTCGCGTATAACTTTTAATAGAATTATAAGTTGAGAGTTAGGGCCTTGTTCACTGTCTTTAAGTAAGCCGTTGATTAGTTACCTTTTGATTAACGTTATTTGCCAAGTAAATGTGCAGAGTATCTTCAATCGATTTCACAATTGAGAATAAAGTAATGTGCTGATTAAGTGAATGCTATACAAAATTGAACGAATCATTCGTTAAATATTGCGTCAAATGCAATGATTATAGAATATTATTATGAAATCATGGGTCAGTTTTTTTTTAATTTGATTTAATTATTTACATTTTTAACTTATGGACGTTTCAATTGCTTTCCAGTTTTCGTCGTCACGGGGCGGACAATCCATTAAAAATAGTTTTATTTCAAATTTCGCAATATTCTGAATTTTCCAATATTCGGGAAAATACGAGTATCCTGTTATTTTTGTCAGATATTATTTTAAATAACTTTGGAAAATCTTATTATGTGAGAACAACGTATAAGCTAGTTTTAAATAACATAAAGTAGAGTGCACACATAACTTTAGCTAATGCTTATCACCGTCTCTTGTGAAATAAAGGTGCGAACACACGAGTAACAGCACTTGTTAAGTTAGCTCATAGCCACTCATTTCAGATTCCTTTAGTGTAATCTCAGTTTACTAACAACTTAAACACCATTATCCGTAATGTAAATTACACTTTATACTTTATCAGTAGAGTCGAAATTACATTGCGCGATTACAAAGACATGAATAAAAAATTTAAAATATGCAATACCCCGAGGTGTGAAATGCACTCAGCTTATGAAGCGAAGGACTAATACGCTAGTTTCATCTCGTGTGTTATTAAATATAATTTATTTTTCAAAGATAATGTACAACCTCCCACCCAAGTTGCAGGGACTTTGAGCGCTTAAGTGCGCCTCATTTACATGCTCTTTGCACATGTGTATTTAATTTAGAATGCATTAAAAAGGTTTTAATTTTACATATTATTGTTTTATCTTCGTAGCAGCGAATTAGTCTTGTTTTGTTTTAAGTTTAAAGGGCGATGTGGAGTTACTGGGCATTAAATGACTTGACTGCCAGCCTCGGTGGCTCAGTTGTACTATGGAACGATTACAACGCTGAGGTCTCGGGTTCGAATCCCAGGTCGGGCAGTGATATTGGATTTTTCTATTCATTATCAGCCAGGAGTCAGGAGTTTGTGCCTGATAGGCTGGCCCCCTATCAAATCGTGGGACGGAAAACACGTGCCTTCTGCCTAACTTTTCTGGAAAATAGGCGTGAGTTTATCTATGTAAGAGACTTAAATAGGAAAAAAACTGTACATCTTTAGCAGGCGAAAGAAGCCACGAGATATACCTAGTATAGTAATAGCCGTAGAAATATAACAGTTGTCTAATATAATAGACATCCTGTTTCTTGCCACTTGGTTTGACGAGACAATATCATTTTCTCTCTGTTGTTGGTGTACTTCGAAGCGATGTCATTATGAACAACATTAATCATTTTTGATTAAATGGCCTTTTAGTATTGTAGCTATTAACTACAACGATCTAGTTACTTGTAGCTTGAAGACATTTTACTAACTAAGTAGATAAACTCACGCCTTTTTCCCAGAAGGATAGGCAGAGGGACTACCAGGGCACTTTCGCCTTTTGTGTTCCGTCCCACGATTTAATATCGGGCACAAATTTCTGACTCTGGGCTGATAATTATAGAAAAATCCAATATCACTTTGACCCGTGATTCGAACCCGAGACCTCAGCGTTATAATCATATTATGGTACAACTGCGCGAGGCAGTCACTAACATGCTATGTCGGCTTAGTACATTTCAATATAATAAATAATGTATGGAAAGTGGCGCCATCTAAACCACGTGAATGCAATTATTTTTAATACAAACGCAAATGAAGGTACAGGTATGTTTGGTACATGTTGGCTGTTCTTTGGACACACGGACGTGACTTAATAATAATATAGTGACGTAATATTTGTGTAAATACAAATAAAATTGATTTCTTCTAGTTGAGGATTTAATTTCTCCTTCGTGCTATCGTGATTTTCATTCGAGTTGTGTTTTTATATATTACGATAGGATTCTATTATTTTGTGAAAATGTTTTAGTGCGTATGTGTATTTAGTGTGGTGTGTTTTAGCTCAGAAGAATCACAGATGGTTTTATTTTAAGTAAAATTATTTTATAGCCGTCATAGCCATACAAGCTGAACAGATTTCATAATGTCAATATGCTGCATTGAAAATCGAGTATTTTAGTTAAGGACTGCAGTCTTCTAGTGCGTTAACTAATTTAATTATGTGTAATCCAGTAAAATTATTCTCGTATAAAAATTTTCTCGTGTGCCTTTGTCTTACTTACCATTAACTACAACGCCAAACAGCAGTGTAAATGCACTATTGTGTTCCGGTTTGAGGGAAAGTAGTTCCATTCACGACAACTAGAGGCGCTGTTGTTTCACTACTTAAAAAATACACAAAGTCAGCACGCTATTTGTACTATACTCTTTGGTTACTACGTATTATATTTTACTGGTGGCAGGACCTTTGACCACTATAAATAAGGGTAGAAAAACTGTCGCAGATATCCATTAGTGTGCCGTGTTCCAGGTTCACCTATGTTTATCTGGATACACTTCGGCCAGCATAATTGTGTCGAATGACGAGTATTCTATTTTAAACAGCTATTTATGTGCTGGGCCCCTGGCAATGCGAGGATCCATGAGCTGCGGTGACCGCTTACCACCAAGCAGGTCGCGCGCCCCTGCGCCTAACAAAGCTAATAAAATAAATACCTACATAGAATAATAACATTGAAATATAACTAATTTTTACGGATTTTATCGCGATTTGGTTTAATTTTTACATTTTTTGACTTCCCGACGACGTTTCGATTGGTTTGCAGCTTTCGTGGTAAAAAAAAAATGTGTGTGTGTATTAGTGTACACACGTAAGAAGTGAAACTTCTTTATGACATCATTTTTCGAAAAATGATCTACTATTTACAAATTTACAGAATTGGTAAAATAAAGCTAAATTAAATAAAGTTTAAGCAAAAGGCTTTTATTATCATAGACAAGGATACAAATAATACAATTATTTCACCTTATTGCTACTTAGATTATGATAGCTTTTCATTAATTATAATAGAATTATTACTATTATTGTTATCGTTATACTTTCAAATATGAAGCTTTAAATAAATAAATATGGCACGTATCGGAAAAATGTGACTTAGAAATAAAGATGGCACGTAACACAAAAACGTTACAATTTTTTGACATTGCTATAAAATTTCTCCCATACGTCGATAAAGAAGTTTCACTTCAAAAAGATGGCGCGTAACGGAAGAATGTGACGCGTAACGAAAAAATGTTACACTTAATTTTTTTCCAACCCCGATAAAGAAGTTTCACTTCAAAAATGTAAAAATTTGTTTTATTTCAATGTGTAACATTCGCGTAAATCTAAAAAACCATTATAGAATAATAACATTAGAAATTACAGTCTTGTATTAAACAAACGATAAATTAAATACATTACAAAGAAAATAGACTTACTAATTTAATTTTCTTTACAATGAAATACAAAAGTTCATCTAAACCTATAGCCTTTTATCAACACCCACAATTCTAAAGTAACGTAGTTAGGTGATGCATTAAATAAACTACTTATTTAATATTTCATTGTTTAACCTTTACGCCTCCACGAACTGTAGAAATAACGTTAAATTGTTGTCTTTTAAAGGTTATTAACGTAGTGGCCTGTTAGTAGTGATCCAAACGCGATCTGCCGAGACTCTGGTCGTTGGTTCGAATCCTACACCTTCCATTTTTCGGTGTCATATGTTTATTCAATTTCCATACATTTTAAAGATGCTTTTAGATATGATGATTATGGTTTTTTTTATTTGTTGCATATGTCCTGCAAAGGAGCAAGCATGTCACCTGATACTAAGAAATCTGTAGGCTAATTCACGTAATTTATTGACGCGCCGATCAAGTTCCGATGCAGTTTTGATTAGGTTTACGTCTTAACGGTACGTACGTCAAAATGGTATTCTTGTAATTGTTTAGCTGCGCGTAAGATATGCATAAACTGCGCATGTGCTGCACGTTGGTTGGACTAAAGCCCTGGTCTGACGAACGGTATGTGCGGCACTGCGGCAAGCAACGCAGTTCAAGCAACTAAGGAGGTTGCACAGATAGGTTTCACTCTGTGCGTAAATCCGTTGACCAATGGGAGAGCCGAAACTTGACAACAAATGTTATATTGACAATTTTGCATTGAAGTCTTCACGGGTCTCCATGACAACGGATAATAATTATTTGAGTTCAAAATATATAGAATTTTATTAAAAAATTGTTTGTGCGTCATTCTAAACGACGTCGGTAAAAAATCACATAAGACCATTTTCTCAAATATTGATACGTGACATAATTAGTTTATATTTTCTCATGTAAATTCGCGTGTTATTAACTATATTATTTTATTTTTTTCTGCTAATAAACCTATTCTTTGATCAAGTTATATTTCACTGGACTTGTATAGATACCTACTCTTAAATTATCGCTAATTGTACCGTAATTTCATAAAAACAAATTGTAATATCATTATAAAAATAAACTATTTTGTTATAAATGATCACAAGCAAAACCTGGATCAATACTGATGGACACATTTTACAATAATCATTGAATTGTAATTTTTATCTTAATTCACAATACGGACCTCAAATAATATACGTAGGTATAGGTAGGTAGTAGGTATATATCTACACAACCTCCAGCACAATAGAAGATGTTATAGATCTCAGCACATTTACTTGTTGAAATCCGCAGCTTTATCAAAAAGGAACTAAATAGTGGGATTTATAAAAAAGAATTGTCTATTTGCCTCCATTACAAATTGAAAGACAATTAAATATTGATAAATATTGGCTGGAGAAGCTAGATGTAAAGCAACACGGACTAATATTAACAAGGGACGTATGGTATAAGCTGTGAATTAGCTTTTTTATAATATGTACGGAAAAATTTAAGAAACATTGAGCGGAAAGTACTGAAATAATTCCTAGATTGATCCATTAGCCACACCCAATAGCAACACGAGATGCTATTTGCACAGTATTCAACTGTAATGTATTATTATAATACGCTCATCGGATGAACTAGTGATATTTTCGTGATTGCTCCGACCACCGTACACGAAGGTGGTAAACTCGTAAATTAAATTCAAATATTACGCGTTTCAGGTTCAGCCTTCTTAAATATGCTTTCGAGCAGGCTAGTATAATAGTGTTTGACGGCAGAAGCTGATTATTTCTTGCTGGTGGATATTGTAATTGGATTTAAAATTGTAATACATCAGATGCATTGCGGTTGCATTTTGATGCTTATATGAAAAAAAAAATGGTCACACTACCATCGGAGATTTTTTTCCTTTTATTATCATTCGTTAATGTGTTATTTCTATCTTGATATAACACCGGGGCTCCTGCTATTATTACTGTAAAATTATCGACAAATAAATCCATTCCGCAATGTCGCACGCGGCGGCGATTTGACGAGAATGACGTCTGGCTGTGCGGTGTATTTTCAAATAAGTCTGCGTCCAGCACCGCAAACCGCTGTCAGTTCTATCAAGACCAAAATATCATCAATGAGTTGACCCTTCACCATTGCGGCTGGCTGACGCTTACCGCTCCAAAACAAAAGACAAATGATGACGTTTTTCATACAAAACCGAGTCTGACACCGCATTGCACGCAACGCATTGCCGCGCGTACCGTTCGGCAGACCAGGGCTTAAACTGTAATTGGAGACGTCAAATGAATAGGTAAATACCAATCAAGTTGCGATCTGAATCACGCATGTATAAAACGCGCAGCAGTAGAATACGCTAAAGCGCTCGCGTGACGCGAACTTGACGCGAGCGTATCTGACAGCGGTTGTCTAAATTACGAGAATACAAAAAGGGCTGTTTTGATCGAAACTTAACTGCAACTGAACTTATTTAATTACGTGAATTGGCCTACAGAGATGCTTAGATGATGAATGTGTATCCGGCCCATCAAATCTTTGATGAAATTTGGTGTATGGGTAGTTGACACCCAGGATTAACACATGGCTACTTTTTAATCCGAAAAATGTATTAACTAATACTCTAAATTACTGCTTTAACTGTCCTGTCACTATGCCTGACACAATTGTTAATTGCAAGTTCTTACAAATCTGTACGAATATATAGGCTTGAGATTAGAATAATTAATTTAATAAATGCCACTCAATTTAATGAATATCCAAAAAGCTTCCATTTTTGTAAATTAGGGCTGTTAGGACATTACTTTTTGAAATCAGACAAGCGTCATCACAACCTACATAATGAACTGAATGGCAGCCCTAACCAACGTCACGGTTCGTTATGAAATCCATTAAAATGCGTCCGTCCCGTTCGCTCTTATTCATCATTCTCGTACAACCAACGAGTGCGAGAGAAACAACTATAGTTCAAATTGTATTGGATGGGAAAACGTGTGCGAAATATAAATATCAGGGTTGCTGAGTTTGAATGATGGAATATCATACTAATATTTTAAACTAGCCGCTGCTTGTGGCTTTGTCCGGTTTTTTTAAATCACTGATAGAAACTACAGCAATTCCGTTTATAAATGTCATCATTAGGTGAACAAAAACATAAATTTTAGAATATTGAAAGGTGTTATGTTATTGTAGTTATATTTTCTATCTTAATTTATGTTTTATGTATGTTTTACGCTGGTAGTGAGACGCTGGCTGTTAAAATTTGTGAGACCCACAAATATTTGTCCAGGGTCTGGATCTTTGTAAGACCGAGAAACTTCTCGTAGTTACTGACACCCACGAAACAAGACTTAATTAATCTTTATGTGGGGTCAGGACTATGTATAATATGACTGATGGTTGTATTTATTTCTTTTTATTTTTTTTGTATACAATAAAGGAATTTACAATGCGCCATCTCGTGGCAATTGTTGAAACTACATTGGCGTTGGATAAAACAGTATCCTGCTTTATAACATTTTGTAGAATAACGCGGCAAACAGCACGTTTACCTCATTGAAAGTTATCTACGCTTTGGATCGCACAATTCGTATTTTTATTATAAAAATATGAAAGAATATTTCATATACAGCTAGTAAAGATTTCACAGTGTTTCATGTCTTCATGTTTTACCGAGATTTTAGTTTGTTTTAAATCGTTACTTTTTTACACGTACATAAGTCTAGATAATAATATGTTAGCTTACATGAAAACCGTGCATAAACTCACGCCTTTTTCCCAGAAGGGGTATGCAGAAGTGCTACCAGGACATCCACGTTTCGACTTGTATATTCCGTCCCACGATGTGACAGGGACAAGCCTATCGCAATATCGAGCACACATTCCTGGCTCCAGGCTAATAATAAATAGAAAAATCCAATATCATTTTACCCGACCTGGGATTCGAACCCGAGACCTCAGAGTTATAATCGTACCGTAGTACAACTACGCCACCGGGGCAGTCTACTATTTTAAATTGCCATGAATATTTAATACATTTCTATCGATTTGTAATACTGAAAGATATTTTCTTGATGACGTAACATCGACATCGCCACCCACGACGTCATAGGACCCCAATAAGGAAAAATGTGGTGCGTAATACGTTACTAACATAATAAGTACGTGGAAATATAATTTGTATAGTTGCTCATTGATTAAACGGCCTAACCCCGCTTAATCGTACTCTTGATTGGAGATGAGGCCCGCGCCCTGCAGTGGGACGTATATGGGCTGATACAGATGCAGTTTTCATGAAACTTTGTCAATTTTATGCACTGAAACGGTTCTGTATTAATACAACCCTTAATTTATAGAAACCTTTAATAATTAATCGAACTTATTGACATTCCAAGATAAACGATCACGTCACTTTTGTAAACATCATGTTCAGTAATCCGTGGATAACGTTGTGGGTAGTACATTTATTCTCCACCATATGTATATTTAAATATGTGTTACAAATTGTATTGTACTATTGTTTGTTATCCTAAATAAATGGAAAAAAAAAAAAAAAAAAGATACGATGCGTGCTTATTGCTACAGGCGTGTCCCAGGCCAAAATTATGCAGAATTTTTCAAACAGGGAAAATCACTATGGATTCGTACATTTACGCCAATATTACAGATCGAAATAAAACTATTTTTGCGGGTTTCATCGCGGATTTCGTTTAAATAACGTATAAATTAACTCAACCTTCTTTCGTGGGTATCAGAAACTACGAGACTTATCGGCCTCACAAACACCCAGGCCCGAAACAAATATTTGTGGTTAACACAAACATTTGTCTCGGTGCGGGGATTGAACCCGCAGCATCTTGTTTCACAGCCGGCGTCTAACCAACTGCGCCACGGAGGCTGTCACATATCAATAACGATATTATGAGACAATTAATATCAATAACGATAGTCCTAAAAACCGTAAATGCATTTTTTTATTGCAATGAATCGCGGGAGGAGCATACTATTCGCGCGATTCATTGTCCATTCGACCCAACCCATCGTTTTCGAATTTAAAAAATTAACAAATTTAATTGAATTCCTTGCTCATGCCACGGAAATACTACAGTTTTCGGGATAAAAAGTAGCTTAATCTGTTAATCCGGAATGTCAGCCACCTCCATACCAAAATGTGTTATTAGTTCAGCCGTTTTCGAGATTAGCGTGTAGAAAGGCATAGACAAACAGACAAAAATTCGAACAATCATTGTTTTGAATTCTACTAGTATTAGATACGTTAATGCATTCCCCCCATATTAGTCTCATTTATCTTCCATGTACAGACATCAGTAACAAATGTATTATAATATGTATCTAGATATGTATTTTGTTTATTATATGTATAGATTAGGAGGAATACCATCTTATACAGAATCTGGCGCTGGTATCAGTAGCACGTGCTCATTATATTCCATATTTGTGACTGTCACATTTTAATTCATTATTTTATGGACTATTTTCTATCTGACTTTCTAATGAACTTAATTACTTTTAAACACTTTGCATTTTGCACAACCTACCTGTCAAACCAAAAGGTCCATTCCCAAAAACAAAACCCAAAACGCTTGAGAATCGCCCCAATTATTAGACATTACGGCGGTACGACGCGCCTGCGAAGTTACAGTAGCCGCCCCTCCCCGAAGTAACAGGTAAGGCCCTGTTGGCGCAGTAGCCGTCAGATCCCGCGCCGACCGGTCGCCAACACCCGCTCTCACCACGAACTGGCGCTGTTTGGAGGTAAGTCCATCCAAATATAGTCCAGGGTTAAAATGTTTGAATTAATGTGTATTGACGTCACACACGCGTTCCTTTTTCAAATATTTTTAAGTTTACTGTGACGTTCTATTTTTGAATCGATTTGCGTTTTGTCCAATGACAATTTTTATTTTTGTTTTAACCCGCGTTCCGTTGATTAAATGATAATAAACTTTTTAAAGGTTCGTTCTATTGATTGTAATTTCGCGGATTAAGTTGATTTGCGTTTTGTTATCAACATTTTAAAATATTGTTCCATTTTTATTCGACTTGTCGATTTTTTAAAAAAGGCGCGGTATATTCTTAATTTGTTAAACATTGTTCTATTTGACTGTTGGTGTTTATGGGGATATAAAAGGCGAAACAGGCTGTAGTTTGACGCAAATGACGTCATCTATGTGTAAAACATTCATAAACATAAAACAAAGGTGCGCGTGAAATTGAGGCGAAGGAATTTAAATACGGACCGTTGACAGATGATTTACAAAATATAATACGGGTAAAAAAGCTATGAAAGAAAACACACAACATATTAAATTCGCGGGTAAAAAATTGTCGTATTCTTCTTTGCCGTGACAAAAAATATTAATTTCTATTTCAGAATAGAGTTTTTATGATTTTTTTATTGTTAAAGCTTTATAATAGTATATTATAATTACAGTATTATTTCTATAATCGTCCGAATATCTTTTTAAAATCTCAGTGAACTATCATAAAACAAAATACCTTTTTTACTGCTTTCGGCACAAAATACATTTTTAAATTAGACAATTTTAAACCTACAACATTTGACATACACAGCAATAAACACGTAACAAAGAACTCATCACGAGTTAATTCGCAACATTTTCACCCTCCATCTCGCCTCCCCCTCCCCTTTTCCTCTAAATACGGTCCCTGAGTAAAGAGTCGTGTTCACTAACAAGAAAACGGTATCTGTTGCGCGTATAATCAACAAGTAGGGATGTCTGAATATTGAAGGGTCCCTAATTCTGCTTGAAGATATCCTATTTTCTGCACACTGACTTTCGTTAAATCTTTTTGCGTTTTATTGTTTTGGAGAATATTTAGGCGAGCATTAGCGCGGTGGGGGTAGAAGTGTAATGGCGAATCCGCGGTCGCAGGTTCAAATCCGTCTAATAAGCCACTGAGTTTTATAAGTGGTGTGTGCATTTTAGGTAAATTATCTTTAATGGTAGTTTTCCTTTAATTCTGTGTGCATTACACTTTTCTCTAGATAACTTTTCCAGGAAATTTGCGGTTTAACCGTGCAGAAATATCGATTAAATTGTTACGGTTTAGTCTAAAAGAAACCAATTTTGGCCATCTTGATGTGCTATTTGTATTAAGAAAATACAATTTCTTCAACTTATTCTTTGAAATATAATATTGATTTATTAACAATCTTAGTATGCAGTTTTAGTTTACATTAAAATCGGGCTCGTGACTGCTTTCGGATTTGTCGATCCACGCCCACTTGAAATATTCACCTTGTATACACAGTTAAATCGAATATCTATTAAATGCCAAAGATTGGCACAACGGTTAAGCTTTTTTCTACGTTAAACCAAGCTTGGCGAGACCAATTCCGCATGATCAAATGTTTGCGTGTTACAAATATTTGTTAGCTGCAAATATTTGTTTCGGGTCGGGCGTTTCTGTACGCGACATTTGTTTGCAAACGCACTTAGGAAGAGAAATTGTAGAGCGGTGTATTGTAGAAATACAATACATTGTAGAAAGGCTTTACTGGAAAAATATATTTTATGCATCATACATTTTTCTATTTAAAAATACACACGCCTGTATCCCTGAAGGGGTAGACAGACGTGTTACTAGTTCTATCAACTGTCCGCCGAAACTAAAATCGTCTCATAATGTATAAAAAGCTGACACACATTCTAAATCTCCAGATATCATTTAAGAGAGTTTTCTAAGAACTTAAGAGCTATTGGTTTAATCTATATGCTGAGAAGAAATATGACTACATTATAAGACTCTTGTACAAATAAAACTAATAAAAGAAAAAAAATCTTGTAAATTACTTGGTCTGTAATATATGTGTGACTGTAAAGTGTGTTGAAAATACATTAAAAACTCGTTTAAGCCCAAGCAGTTTAAATTGGACGTTATTAAACTTCAGCGCGTGAAATAGCAGAGAAAAGTTTTATTAAGAAAAAAGTTGTTCTTAACACGTTTATGAATAGTGTAGTGAGGTCTCTTATTGCATTTTTGTACTTAATAAAATTATAAAAAATTGCCTTTTACATCTTTTGAATCGTTCATTATTATTAATACCCTTTCGGAAGGTGTTACATACATATATAAACTCACGCCTTTATCCCCGAAGGGGTAGGCAGAGGCGCCACCAGGACACCCACATTTCGCCTTGTATGTTTCGTCCCATGATGTGATAGGGGGCGAGCCTATCGCCATATCGAGCACAAATTCCTGACTCCGGGCTGATAATGAATAGAAAAATACAATATCACTTTGCCCGACCCGGGACTCGAACCCGAGACCTCAGCTTTGTAACCGTACCGTAATATAGGTACAACTACGCCACCGAGGCAGTCAGTGTTACAGTTGTGAAAAAGGAAATTATTCGGACAACCACTGGTTTCTTTTATTCCTCTTTTTCCTATTTATTGAAAATATGGTCTTTTTTTATACGATTGGTAAAAAAAATATTTTAAAAGATTCCTTTTTGGAGGCTACATGACACAATTACGAGTTTTGTTATAAACATGGTAATTGGTTTAAACATCTGACTTCTCCGGTTGGAAAAACCATCAGTTCTTTTTACCTTTACGCAGCCAGCGTAAGGGTAAAAGAACGGGTGCCACGCCTCATGTCATGCAATGATCAATATTATTTTAAATAGTTCCGAAAATGTTAATTTACAGCTTTTTGTCACTACAGGGTAGTTTTAATATCATTATCTCTAGAAATTCGTGATATATATCTAGATTGAAAATTTTCAAACTAGGACACAACCCAGGCATCGAAGCTAATACCCCTCTTTTCACAGACCTCCCCAATGCCAGTAATAATACGATGATAACCAAAAAATACCCTAAGAAAGTTTTCTAAAGCCTTTGTTACTAATGGCTAATTTATTGCCGTTTTCAACCCCAGCGTCCATCCCTTGCGGTGTTAATGTATTCTTTTTACATTACCACGCCTTATCATTACCACCCCTCTTTGTTCAAGGATTTGAAAAGTTATGTACAGGGAAGTTTAAGGGTGTCTTAGGGGAAAATAAACTATGGCAGTTATGGAAATTTTGTTAAAAACAATGAAAACTTTGTTGTATTTTTTCCACATTATGACTTGATTGCTCTTCAGGGTTTAGAGAGATTGAGAGGCCAGTTACATAATAAATCTACCGAAAAAGTTAAACAGACAAAGCACAACTTAATATGCTGGTGGTAGAAAGGTCGAATCGACAATTTGATATCACAGTACATAAAATTGGAAAACTCATCAGAATGAGTCACATGGGTGAAAGGTCAACTCAAGGTTTGTTGATATAAACACTGATGGATTAGAACTTTATAACTTTTATTACAATATAATCTTTAAATAAATAAATAAAATAAATACACCCTACAGTCACATACATAGTCCTGACCCCACACTAAGATCGAGTCTTGTGTCGTGGGTATCAGAAACTACGAGAGACTTTTCGGTCTCACAAACAACCAGACCCGAAACAAATACCTGTCGATCACACAAATATTTGTTTCGGTGCGGGGATCGAACCCGCGGCCTCTCGTTTCACAGGCCGGCGTCTAAACAACTGCGCCACGGAGGCTGTCAATCTTTGGCTATTCATTACAATTTCTTACGGTTTATTCAAATCTACCGTATTAAGTCACCGTGTAAAGTTGTCACATACGTTAAACAAACATAGAGTATTGATTATGTATTATTAAACAAACTTCTTTTACATAATAATAGATGCGCGCATTATACAGGGTATCTCAAGACCGCGACCGAAAACGAAGCCAGGTGGTATTATTAGTGACTTCAAACACAATGCAACTAAAATATTCGCAAAAAAAATCAAATTAAAAAAAAAACTTTTTACTGATCGTCGTGTTGGGGTGGTAGATACATAATTTTACTAAAATAATAAGGTACACGTGTTCATTTTTAAAGACGGAATGGTACGTAACGCTTTAAATAACAATTTTCTCAAAAACTATTGTTGATGTTTAAAAAAATCCATAAAAATAACTGTCGCTTTTTTTGCGAAATTTTTAGTTGCAATGTGTCTGTAACCACTAAAACTACCACCTGGCTTCGTTTTCGGTCGCAGTCTTGATATACCCGGTATAATATTAAATGCTTACATAAGTGTTAGGTTTCAGGTTCAGCCTATCTACATCCGATTTCGGGTCGGCCGTCCTGTTTCGTCCACTATGTAAAATTACCATCTCTAAGGCACACACGTAACGATATAACTGTGCAAGTTTGAGTTTGCACCAGTATACTGGAACGTGCGGGGGCAAATAACTGCGCAAACTTCGTTCCAATTTGCGATTCGATACTGGTGCGAAGTCACGTTTGCGCAATCGCACTTTAAAGACTGTGGCGGCCATTATAATATACAATTCAATTCACGTTCGTATCTGTAAAAATTGAATTTTCCATTTTCCTCTAAACACACTGCAAACAATATAGATTTTAATCTACGACCCAATATCGGATGACAGAAACGCTTTGTGCAGCGAACGCCATTTTGAAAGCGCGCGTGGATTGACAGCTGTTTTTTTTCTTTATTCTGCTACCGTGTTGTTAGTTTTATACCTGGTGCGGAAAATACGCGTTACTCGCGTTGTGAAACGGCTTTTTCATATATCATGCCTGTATCCCTTAAAGTGTAGGCAGAGCAATATTTTTTTCAAAGGCTTATTATTTATTAACTGCCGGGCCCATTACTAGTCTGAGGCTTCTGGCCAGAATTGGGGAGCGAACACAAAATCTAACAAATATAGCCCATAAAAAATTAACTATACCATAAAATCGAATATCTTTTGTAGTATTTCAGATTGAAAAGTAAATTAACTTTAATTATGACTTACATTTCACGACGTTTCAGCGCCGTCGGTGTTTTTAAGAATTCTGTTAATAAGGCCTCAGTTTAGGGCTTGGACTTAGGGCTTGGACTTAGGGATTGGAGATAAATCTTCACTGCTTGTACTATAAGGTATCTCTAAGGATTTGTGAATAAATATTAAAACACTTATTAAGTACCTTCATATTCGGTTTCTATCTAATGGTACCATCTTAATGGTTTGAAAAATAATTTATAGTATAATTAATACTTGGTTTTTTGAATCAACCTGGAACCTTTCAGTCAACATTCGGTATTTCGATATTCGGCTCTCATTATTAGATTAATTAAGAAAATTTACGTAATTACTTTACTCTACGAATAGGGCGGCTCGACCAGGTGAATACTGTCTTACAGAAAGCTGACGGCTTTACTGACGTATTTTGTTCGATTAATGGTATTACGACAGGCTGATTATTCTATTCCCTTCGCTTTGAGAAACCGTCAACCCAACTAATATTGTACATCTACAATGTTCTTTCCCAGCAGTGATCACTTACCAAATAAATTTATAGCTTAAAGTATGTTTCGAAAACGTGAAATTATGACCGTCTTTATTCATGGGACGTGACGAGACAGAATTTTTAGCACAAAAATTATTAGAAGTACTAATAATAAAGAAATAAAATGTAACTGGTGTGGTTTAGAGCTGAAATATATTGACACCTGGGCAAAAACAATAAATATAAAAAGAAAACTAAAAAAACAAATGTTTCCCAATACTAAACTCCCATGTGATTTTACTTCATACATACAAAAACATCACGCCTGTATCCCATAGAGGTAGGCAGAGACTATGGATCTCCGCTTTTTTATTTTTTACTTCAATTCTTGCCAAAAATACTAACAATTTAAATATCCGTATCAACATAATATATATGTGTATTCGAGAGTATGATTGAGAAAGGTTAGGCCATATTGTCTACCACGTTGGCCTAATGCATCAACATGCACTAGGCCAAGCTGCCTACGACCAACGCCGTATATTAATTTAAATATATTTTTCTTAAAATAGTAATTAAATTAATCCGAGCTGTAACTACGGTGAGTAATTAATGCGCCGCACGTCAAAGCGACGCTGGCTGTGAGCTATGTAAATTAGCTAACTGTCCCGAACCTTCCTAATTCTAGCCGGGACCGTACTAATGGTTTAAATTAATTTGTATTATTTTATCTGAGCAACGTTTTAGTTTTATCTGAAGCTTTACGTTGTAAATAGAACGGTGTTTGAGTAAGAATTTTTGTGAACGGTGTATTGTGACGATTTTATTCTGATTCTGAAGATAAAGCCAAGTATTAATGTCAACTGCTTTAGAGCGATTTACTCGTACTCGTAGTAGCAGGAATATTATTACATTATATTAGTATATTAGGTTTCTTATTGCTTATATGTATGAATAGATAGTTCGATCGATATACATCATGCTGGATAAAGACAAATAAAAGTGATACATAATACGAATAGAATATTATTTCCTTTGTTGTATTGTGTCAGCCCATATACATTGCAGGGCGCGGGCCTACTCTACAGTGTAGAGTACGACTGAGAGGGGTTAGGCCATATATTCCACCAAGCTGGCCTAGTACGGCTATGATTTCCGAGAGAGCCAAATACAATATGAATACTTAAATTAACTAGACAAAAAAAAATTCAGCACTCACATTTTTAGATGTCGATATATTCCAATATAACCCGTAACACAAACACAAGCAAGAAACATAAGCCTCACTTGCGTATTCAATATGAAAGCCCCAAAGGAATCGGCAACGTGTAATAAAATATGAAAATCCAAATTGAATCACCGTTTCCACGAAGTGATGGTAGTTAGACGAAATTGTTTTTAGGGCGGTGGGTGTTCGGGCGCTTAAGTGGTCATCTGATGGTAGGGCTATCGAGACAGCGGTGTATAAAGGCTAGTATTGCGGCATTGCCCGCGTGAAAAAAACTGGGATAAAATAACCTATAGATTTCCTCGATAAATGAAGTGAACAGTAGTTCCAGAGATAAGAGTGGATAAACAAACTGACTCTTCGTGTATTATAGTCTAGATATGTAAACTTACATAAAAACTGTGCATAAACTCATGCCATTTTACCAGAAGGGGTAGGCAGAGGTGCTACCAGGACATCCAACGTTTCCCCTTGAGTGTTCAGTCCCACGAAGTGATCTATCACATACCAGGCCAGACTATCGCCGTATTGGGCACAAATTTCTGATTCCAGGCTGATAATAAATAGAAATATCAAACATCACTTTGCCTGACCCGGGATTCGAACTCGAAACTTCAGCTTTGTAATCGTGGCGTAGTGCAACTGTACCACCGAGGCACATAAAAACCGTTGATAGAATCAAAACAATATTATGTTTTCACTGAATTTTGTTTTGGTCAATGTTGATAAAACTATGAATGTAATATATAAATGTCAAGTTAAGATCTTTATATTTAACTGTGAAAAACACTCGTGACCCACGGCTATCGTACCGCGCATGTATCTTTTAAATAGATGAAGTTAGTGGTGTCAAGTGCACATTGTTAAGATCCCTAATCTTTTCTTTATAGGATACAGTCACGCACGAACTCATGACGAATATACCTGTATATATCTCTATATGTATTATTGCTCATTTGAGTATTTTACTGTATTTTTTTACTATATTTTAAAAACTAGTTTTACCTACTCCTTAATGTTTTTTTTTTTATGTTAGCTTTTTCAAAGAAGTGATCCTTTTAATTTAATCATAGAATCTTTGCAAGAAATAGCTCTATCAAGCTATCAAAACCGAATCGAAATACAATAAATATTTTCCAAAATATTCACGTAGAAACACAGAGGCTTATTCCAGGGCCACCTTTATAACTTCGTCTAAAGCTCCAAATTGAATCAACATGTCCCCGAAGTGACGGTAGTTAAATAAAATTGTTTTTACGACCTCAGGAGGAGGAGAGTACCAAGGTAGGGGGGGTTCTCCGTGACCGCTCTTCTTAAGTGGTCCGATAGACGCCGTATCGATTTTACATCGCAGGAATAGAAAATATCAACTCAGCGGAAATTTTTCAATTTGGTTGAGACGCTCCGCACTTTAGTAATGAAGTTTGGTTTAGAGAATTTATTAGACATTTGATGTCTGTATTTGCTGTAAGATTTTATCATTTGCCAGCATAGGATAAATAACCGGTGGTGAGACCGGACACAATGGTGAGGAATGTAATAGTATGGTAATGTAACTCAGTCAGATGCGTCGCGATTCAGGTTCAGCCTGACTATATCGGGTTTCTAACTGGCATAATTGTCGCGACGGGCGCAAAATAACTACCTATTTTTTGTTTTTTTAAGACACTTTTTAAACTTTTGTACGTTTTATAAATTCAAAGTTTTATAATAAATAAATACACCCAACAGTCACATACATAGTCCTGACCCCACACTAAGATCGAGTCTTGTGTCGTAGGTATCAGAAAATACGAGAGACTTTTCAGTCTCACAAGCAAATACCTGTGGAACACACAAATATATTATGTTTAGGTGCGGGGATCGAACCCGCGGCCTCATGTTTCACAGGCGGGGTCTAACCAAGTGCGCCATGAAGGCTGTCAATGTAATGTCGCTATAATGTATACTGTTTGTTTGTAGTTATAAAGTTATGATAGTTGTTGAAATTTTTTATTGTTATCATTGGCGACCCTGAAATCACCTAATGGTAATACGGAGGACCAGCGCTGGTATCATATCAACACACGCTGAGTATTGCTGTTTTTGTGACGAGCATTTCGTGTTATGTTTATTAATATTCTCCATTTTACCTCTGCTTGTCACAAATGAAAGCATTTCTTTCTTTCTAATGCGTAAAATAGAATCTCACATCTTTTGTTACTGCAAAATAATGCCAGCCTGCTCGAAATCAGATACAAGCAAACCTCATTTGAGAAGCGGCTCGTTTGCCTGCTCTCTACCATTGGATACTGTTTATTATTTATTAGATTCCCTAAAATGTAACCTAACGGTATCACCATAACTCCTAATGGAGTCCCCAGGGACATCCCTTTGTAATAAACTGGCTTTCCGCCCCCGAATTTCCTTGAATATAACGACCCACTAAGCGAAATTGATACTTTGAATAATTAGTTACTCAACGACAGTGGTGGAAAGGGAAATATTATTTGTCACCCTCATACGTTTACAAGCGTTTAAGCATTTTATCTGGGTTTGACTCCTGAATAGAACAATTTTGTATTGGGTGGTGAATTAATAAAATATGTAATATTGATTGAACTGTGACATCCCAAGTTCGACTCATAGATATTATGACTACCCGTTTCTTAAAAAATATATTTAATCATTTTTGGAAGAAAACCAACTCATGAAATATCATTTATTTTTTACTTAAATCTTAGGCTAAAA
Organism: Deilephila elpenor; assembly: GCA_949752805.1. Classification (NCBI taxonomy): domain Eukaryota; kingdom Metazoa; phylum Arthropoda; class Insecta; order Lepidoptera; family Sphingidae; genus Deilephila; species Deilephila elpenor. Next base: position 1,109,779 of record OX457116.1, read on the forward strand.
TTATGTCTACTGGTGGAAATAAGTTTAAAGTCACGGATTTTTTTTATTGTTGCGTTACATTTGTGAATGTTTCTTATTGTATCACTGGGGCTTTTTACATAACGTATTTCTTTACAACTTAATATATTGAGCCCAGTTGCCCTAGTTATCGTCACAGTCTATAAGCCTTAACATATTTATAGCCGGCTTAAAAAATATTACGATAACGTTGTTACTAGAAAAGAAGAAAGTAAATAAGTTCAAGTCGTTACTAGTTTTATTGCGCGTTAAATATCTTAATCTCCTATAAATCCTTTCTTAAGTTAACATTTTTTATTAGTTTTTTATCAAACGACTTAAAACCTACAAATATTCTCATAATATCAATTATCAAGATGTATTAATACTCGATAGAATATTACAAAAACCGTCTACGAAACTCGTAGCTCTTGCTACGCTCGTTCTACGTGTCCATCGCTACGCCGCGCCGTAGCATAGTTAATACTAGACCCATTTGAATATCGCTTCCTAAATCGACACTACTAAATATTATCATTAAATACAATACAATAAATTTGAAAACCCACAAGGCTAGTCTAAGATATAAATTAATAATAGTTTAAGAAACTAAAATACACGCTTTAGTAAAAGAGAAAGAGTAAAATTAATAATAATAAGTTAAAGATTAGAAAACGAAATGTACATATTTTATTTTATGGTTAAAAAGCTAGCGTCCTTGCAAATTTTTAAGTCAATCCGTTTTGAGGTGCTCAAAAATAGACTTCAAAGATTTCGTTACATACATTTAGGCGAAGCTAATAAAAGCTTGTTAAAAAAGATGTAAGAATAAATAAATAAATAAATACACCCAACAGTCACATACATAGTCCTGACCCCACACTAAGATCGAGTCTTGTGTCGTGGGTATCAGAAGCTACGAGAGACTTTTCGGTCTCACAAACACCCAGACCCGAAACAAATACCTGTGGATCACACAAATATTTGTTTCGGTGCGGGGATCGAACCCGCGGCCTCTCGTTTCACAGGCGGCATCAAACCAACTGCGCCACGGAGGCTGTCAAATCCTTGAAAATTCAACGTTAGTTCAACAATTAAACGGAATTTCTCCGGAAAAAGTACTAAATACTGAAACTGTTGAACAAAACACAGGTGTAAGAGATACTGCGGATCGATATGCTATTTCCAACCGTGTGTCTAGACCGAAGGCCTTGAGTCGCGAGTGTTCAAACACAATTTAGTGCTTAATAAAAACCTAAGCCCAGGTCTTTGTTCGCTGGAACCGAACTCCTGCTAAGTAGGTGTTAAGTCTTACTTTTGTAGGGTAAAGTAACTTGTAGCAATGGATATTGGTTGTAAGTGTTGCTTTTTGGGAGTATTTGTAAAGTTGAAACAAAAAAAAAATCGTTCAGAATTTCTGTGACGTAATAGAGTGGAAATTGAAGTTTGTGGAACAAACGGCCTGCAATGTAGGTTTGATGTCATCGAAAGACATTTCTATATGCCATCCAAAAATATTTGTTTCGGCTATGAGGGTGAAAAACTGAAAATTCTTCAGCTCTCATACTTTAGAAGACTAATTCCTCAAAGACTTGTGTGATCCACAGGTATTTGTTTCGGGTCTGGGTGTTTGTGAGACCGAAAAGTCTCTCTTAGTTTCTGATACCCACGACACAAGATTCCATCTTAGTGTGGGGTCAGGACTATGTATGTGACTGTTGGGTGTATTTATTTATATGGAAAGTTAGGGACAGACCTATTGTAACAGCTGTAGCCAGAGTAACTACTGGACATAATGAAATTTACCATCTTATGTCAGGTTGGCGAGCGGAATGCCAAGCATTGCTTTGTAATTCATGGTGTTGTTTGGTTTTGCTACTGTCCATGAGCGGTCGCATCGCTTACCATCAAGCGAATGGCAGCCTCGTCTCGTCATTCAATGCAACAAAAAAAGCTGTATGTTAGAATCAGCTTAGACTATGTATATAAAGAATAATTAATATCTAAGTTTTAAATCCAAAATATTTTGTTTTGGAACGGTTATATCTAAATTTGTCACTGCATGACAAAACCTATGTCCAGCACGCCAAAGCAGCAACAACAATATACAAAGGAAACCCCGATCAACCTCCATTGAACCAAAAAACATTTCCAACATTCAACAGATTAAAACAAAACGCAATGGATTTGAAATCAAAGCAATGTCGAATGAGTGTTGATTGCCTCGTCACGCCTCATGCATATTCTATGAGGTCGGAATCGATAGCTCAGTGCCCGTGGAACTGCAAGGTTGGAGACAGGAGTTATTGCAGTTTGACATGACATCAGGGTTTTAACAAATAGCTTTTCTTTAACGTCATCCAGAGCGATAGGGAACCTTTGACATAAGACTGTCTCAAGGATTTTCATAATCATTTATTTATTTAAATCTTTATTGTACACAGTAAAATAACATACAGAAACAGAAAAGAAAAAAAAAAGTACAAATGGCTAATAATATATAATCATCTTTTGCGACTGAGCTACATCCACGAATATCCTGGAAAAAGAGTAAGTCTACTTGATTAAATTGGCCGCTTAGGCCCAAATGCGGGATGTGACAAATATTGTTTCAGTGAAAGTGCCAGTAATACACCCCTTGTTTTGTATATCGACTGATTTACCGACTAGGGTAAATAAACCAATTAAATTAACATCAACTAATCCCCCTAAAACGAGGTAATCACAATTTTCAAAACGATACTCGATGTTTTCCTAAAAATCGATCGTCTCGAATTCAATTTGACATGACTCATCCAACCATTTTAATTACTTATCATTGATATAGATAATATTAATCAGTAGCTCCCCGCAACGGTTCCAAGTGATACAATATTCATGTTTCGACAATAGCTCGACCTGGTTCGGTGACCTTGACCCGGCGGTTCGATTGAAGCCCGTTTTAAAACAATCATTGTGAAACCTTTCAGCTTTAATATTTGAGCGACTGGCTATTCGTAGATGATTGGTATAAATTTCAGGGGTCGGCAATGTCGATTGGGGCTTCAATAATATATTAATTTTATTAATTGGTGTTGGATGTTTCGTTTGTAGAAATATATTAAATATGTTGATTTGTTTTAAAAACGTAAATTGTTTTAAATGAAATGACAAACCAATTTATATAATACATCATTTCTTTACATGTAAAAATTAAACCAATATGTACGATAATTGCAGTTATACTAAAAAAAAGTGGCTTCACTGTTTTACACATTGAAAAACAGTACATTTAAAGACATTAAACACCAAAACAAAAGCTCAACTCAACCTTGCTTCTATAAGTAGAATATAACACATCAACGCCATCTATCCGAAAGAAACACAATCACCATTTAACACACCCAAAGACCTTCCTGTTCATATATATTTACACGGCAATCATTACCAGGCTGCGTTGGGAATGACTGAATAAAACACGTTGAACAAAAGCCGCACACCGCAACGACGCTCCTTAAGGAATTACTTGCAGCGTTTAAAATGTACCGAAGGGTCGCTTTGACCGGCCTTTTTTATGACATAGGCTGACATATTATGGGCAATCTGATATCCTAATGTGGCAATACTTCAAAATTATAGCTGCTTTGCTACGGCCGTATTCATAGACAGTTTTAAAACCTATTTTAGTTATCGAATGTTTTGTCTTCTTTACACAAACTGAATTTTAAAGTCGTTCGAAAAGGACAAAACATTTGATAACTAAAATACTATAAATATATAAAAAAGGACGCTAGTGTTTAAAAGCGATAAAAGGAACGGAGGGAAGAACATACTTTTTTAGCCCACTATTAAATTCGTTCACTAAAGGAGGACAATAGAACTGTTATTTCAGATGAGATTTTGTAAGAACAAGTTACAACCCCGATTGATCCTTGATTATTTTTATACTCACACGACAAACTTACTATATGAATAACTACATATTTCGTGCGTTTTGTATGTATATCAACAACTACCGTCCAAAGTATTCTCGGAAAACACCCACAACAAAATGTTGATCACTCTATCTTAATATCCCAAGCATCCTTCAGGAAGCAATTCAAACTCCACAATTCGCTAGAGTTGCAATCTTGAAAATTATACCTAGTTTAGTGAATGCTACGCGATGAGTCTGCGCCTCGCGTCGAGCAAACAACATTATCAAAGTTCATTTGCCGAGCAAAGTTGCATAACTCGATTTACTTATAAGTTCAACGACTAGTCTGATCGCTAATGCTTAACTAAGTGGGTTTTTATTAATTCTTATGACTTGGGAAGTTGTTGTTTGACTTGAACGTTTTCTTGATGAGGTGTTTTTGCGAACTGTTTTGTATTTATTCATGGACTTATATACATAAACTTACGTATAGATCTTTTGTTAGGTGTGTGTATGTATATATCTATATTATGAGAAGAGTTCTAGAGTCTTATTCAATAATTCTGATTCGTAGCGCCTTTTTCTTGTTATACGGATCATTATTTGTTTCCAACATACTTATTTCATTTTTCTTGTTTCCTTGCGGTTCAAATTCAAGCTAGTGTTCTCAAGAAACTCGCAAAACTTCATTGTTGAGTGGCTTACAAGAATTGTATTTACGTGTAGGCGGAATAGATTCAACCCAGAAACGATATATGAGCAAGCGGTTACAGAATGTGGCAACCGCAAGCTATAAATTAATGACGACCAACTACAATTCTGCAAAATCGTGGGCGTCTCTGGCCTTTAGAGTGTGGAAAACTGAAGTTGTAGATTTCCACACACGTTCGGAAGCAATTAATCCAGTGCTGTCATCGCCAACAGTCAACATTCGAAACTATTTCAATTATTTTATTATGCTTTCTGGTTTACGAAGTTTTCATCTGGCTTATGAAGCACCACTCAAGTAAAATATGATTTTGTGTTCACGTGAAATTGCCCTTTACCTTTACACCTTGTTTCTAACAGTCATTTCAATGTATTTTAAACAATACGAAAACTTTTCTTTTCAAAGCACAACGAAACCATTCATACTTTCTGTGAATTGCACATTGTGGTCCGAATTACCCAGCCCATGACCTTTCCATCTCAACGGGAAACAATATATTCCCCCTATACAGCTGCGGTCTGTGAGCGGAATAAAACAATACGTTCATAAATTTAATTGGGTTCCGTTTCTTTTGTTCTCCTCATTTCGCCACATTCATTCTGTGGGGAAATATTTGAGTAGCTACTTGGGGAGTTGGGCATTTTCACGTGAAAATTATATTGTTTTGTATGTTGGTGTATGTTTTAATCAAGTAAGTGAGCCTGATATGACCATAGACTCGCATATCACATCGTGGTACGGGACACACAAAGCGAAACGTGGGTGTCCTGGTAGCACCTCTGTCTACCCCTTCTTGGAAAGAGGCGTGATATGAGAGAGGAGTGAGATCTGTAGATCTAATATTATCTCTTTGTCTTCCGATTTACATAGTCATTACGCTCATATTGATTCATTACGCTCTCTAACTTTGTGAGATAGCAAGTTCAATACTAATGACAGTGCAGGGTTAAATTATTTAGGAGCAGTTTCGCTGTGGTAGCGTGGATATTTAATAGACATATAATTTACTATAATACTATAATTGACTGCCTCGGTGGCGTAGTTGTATTACGGTACGGTTACAAAGCTGAGGTCTCGGGTTCGAGTCCCGGGTCGGGCAAAGTGATATTGGTTTGTGATTAGTGTATAAAGTAATCGAATCGTCGAGAAGTTAAAAAATGTAAAAATTAAACCAAATCGCGATAAAATCCGTATAAAATATGTATGTATATAATTTACGTCCAATAGTAGACTTCTGTGTTATTGATAATGGTCATCTATAAATAATACACAAAAGACTTATTAAGTACTTTTTTAAGAATTAAAATATACATTCCGCTGACCCAAAATAATCCGCTAGTTTAAATAAAAGCCATTGTCACTCATTTCAAAGAGAAAATAATTCAAAAGCTACACAACTTGAACTCCAAGTCACGTATTTAATGTAACTTCGTCACCTCGGGGTTAATTTCACTAAGTTTAAACGCAGACGACCGGAAGGAACGTAAAACAACGCAAACTTTAAATTATATGGTATTTTTCTTTCCTGGTAGAATTCCGCCATGTTGACCCATGTAATTGTGTCACGTTTCTAATTTTATGTACTACCGGTTTTAGGCCGACATAATAATTTTGACTGATAGGACAAGTATTTCTTGCTGTTGGGTATTGGACTGATTTATCACCAGGTACAAATCTTGGCCACACTGCCGTACCAATAGAAAATAAATAATAAAATATTGTTGTAACAATCGAACAAATCGTATTAGTGTAGCCGAAAAAATCGTGTCTGGGTAAGAACCACCGCAATGTCTATTTCTCCCGCTAAACAGCAGTGTAAACACTGTAGTATTCCAGTTTGAAGGACATTGTAGCCAGCAGTGGCGAAGGGTGACATTTTTTAAAAGGGAAGCCGAAGCTCAAGTCACAAAATATGTTTATTTTCTTTATCCTGTTACTAGCTTCTGCCCGCAAACTTCGTCTGCGTGGTTAATTTTATTTGAAATCTACCATCCCGTCCCGTCCCATCCCGTTATATCCCGCCCGCCCCGTCTCATTCTCACTAATGGAATGTAATCCGGTCCCATCCCATCTTTTTGAGTACTTATGAAAAAGTAGCAAATATATCGGAATTCCTTCTTCATCCCACGGAAACACTAAACTTTTCGGGATAAAAAGTAGCCTATGTTACTTCTTATACCTCCAAGAATATGTCTACAAAGTTTCATGATGATCGGTTGAGTGGTTTTGCGTTACAGCGTAACAAACAAACTTACATTCACATTTATAATATTAGTAGGGTTAAGGGATTACGAAATGACTACAATGCGACTGATAGTAAGCGTAGTGCAGTCCGAATAGAGATCAAATTTACTGTGTGATGTTTCACAGAATGAACGCAAAACGCGACACATTTATGCACGTGTGTCCTTATATTCGGACCTTTGCAAATATCCTCCCACCAGCAAATTATTGCTCCGAGAATCTTACTCACCAAACCAAATTATTGGGTTTCATTTGGTAAGTGATATTGTGGCATCTGCCTATTGCGGCCGTCAATTAAATTTTAATATTTTCGTTACCTATGTACTTATACAATATTTACAATGTCCATGAAATAAAAACTAAACCATGCTTACATAATGAGAAAAAAAAAAAGTATATTTCTAAACCGCACGTGAATATAAGATTAATATAAAAGAAATAAAAACCTAGACTCAATGTTAACAAGTACGGTAGCCCCGCATTAATCAGTTGTAACAATAGTAAGACAATGTATTAATCAGGCGAGGGTCGAGCACGTCCTAAAATATAAACACTAAATTTATTTGTAAAATCGACAATCTAAACATATTAGTACGCTCCTAACGATTAGTAATTTCCATTAAAACCATAATATTAATATTACACAGTTTGTAATTAAAAACATTTAAAACTAATTGCATGAACCATGAATATATTGTAAAAATGTAAATACAACACTTATAAATACATTAGACTCCGCATTTAAGTAATATCTATACGTAAGTACACACGAAATGCCGGAGAAGCTCCGGCTTATTTCTTGCTTTTTTAACGTAAATTGAACCTTAAATCATTATAAATTTAAGGTACAATTTTGCGTGGTTTGTTGCATACTATACAATGCGTAAGGGGCGGCGCGGCGGCGGCGCGGTGGCGGCGGGGCGGCGGCGGGCGGCGGCGCACGGGCCGCGCTAGTGTTATTGAATAAGCCGAACAATTTTACAGGAATTCGCCAGAGGTCGCAGCGCGTCGCAATGTAAAAAGGGCTTACTGTGCCGCTTCCTAGTAATATTTACGTATCTGGCCGACAGATGTCGTTGAATGTAAAAAATAATAATTGAGTTTTGATATTAAATAAATAAGTTTGAATATATTGCTTGTTTATAGTGTAATGATAAATTACAAAAGGGAACCCGGCGGGAATTGGCTTCCATGGAGCCTTCGCCACTAGTAGCCAGAGTAACTACCGGACATAATGAGACTTAACATCTACACATAGAGACTTAACATACTGGTGGTAGATCTCTCATATGTGAGAGGCCGCCTGGGTGGGTACCACCGCAATGTCTATTTCTCCTGCCAAACAGCAGTGTTAATGCGCTGTTGTGTTCCGGTTTGAAGGACATTGTAGCCAGAGTAACTACTGGACATATTGAGACTTAACATCTTATGTCTCAGGATGGCGAGCGCAGTGGAATTCCAAGCATTGCCTTGTAATTCATGGTGTTGTTTGGTTTTGCTACTGTCCATGAGCGGTCGTATCGCTTACCATCAGGCGAATGGCATGCTCGTCTCGCCATTCATTGCAATAAAAAAAAAAACTTAACATCTTATGTCTCAGGATGGCGAGCGCAGTGGAATGCCAAGTGCTTTGTAATTCATGGTGTTGTTTGGTTTTGGTACTGTCCATGAGCGGCCGTATCGCTTACCATCACGTGAATGGCATGCTCGTGTCACCATTCATCGCAATAAAAAACGTATTAGCGTCACTGCCAATGTGCTATATGATTAGTATAGTTAGAGCTTTATTACAAATTTAGACATCAACTTTGTTCAAATTTGTGTTAAAATTCCAAAATAGGAATAAAAGGATCTGAATTTACAGACATGCCTTTCACATCGTGGAACGAAAATGAGCGAACTATACGAATCTATAAGTACCTCTACTTTTTCAGTGACACAACCTCTTTAAATATTATACTTCGACATTCAAATATATTTTACCAATCCTCAGTAACTCTACGGTATATATTTGAGCAGTCCTCAGTTAGTTATAACTTGTTTGACCAGCACTAACGAAGGCCCCGTCTGTTTCCGATTGGGCAGTCACGACGACCGACTGCGGTGTTCAGCATTCAGTGACCGGAAACTTGGCGTGACTCAGTTAACACTGCCCCGGGACGATCGATAAAATACTCTGATGTATTTCTATGGAAAAATCTGTGATTTCAATCGTGAAATTTTCTTGTTAATAAGTAATTCTAAACTGAATGCATTGTAATAAAGCTATTTCATTTTTATTAGCTATGAAGAAAAATAAAATTCAACCGACTTTGTTTGAAATATAGAAACCAATTTAAAACGAAAAATGTCTGCGTTGTCAAAGATCGAAGTGACAAGAAAAAACCATCTACTTCCACAGCAAATAATATAAAGATACCTGGATAAAATATTCAATTTTACAAAGTGATGTATGGAGTGTTCACAACCCTTATTTTTCACCCGGTCTGTCGGTTTTTTATTATGTTATCGTCGGGGGTGCGTCCGACGAAATCCCTTTGTCCTTGCCTCTTAACGTATGAATATTGTGTAGTGAAATATTTTTACGTAGTAACAATATTATCTTCTTTGCAAAATACTTTGGTGAGAACCTTTCAATTTTCTATTTTATTCAGAATAAGATTTTCTTTTGACAGATTTTTATAGACAATAATTGAATCAACTTAACCATAGTAATTTTTATATCTTACAGAAAACGTACCTAAAGGATCAGTTATACTAATTTCTATAACCTCTCAGATATTTGAAGTAATTAAACTACAATTCTCTAGAAATTACAATATAAAGCAGCGCCCTTTTAAATAAAGTAACTGAGAACCTTGTTGTGTCAGAAACAATTGTAACTTAATACTCCTTTACCTGGAGATATCTGAGCTGTCTAGAAGCATATTTTATTCACTCCACCAAATAGAAGATCAAAGGTTGTGTTTGTTTGCAAATTATCCACCTCAGCGGGTCTGAAAATATTCAGATGTATGAATTGCTAACACTAGTTCTACAATGAATATTATTTTATTCTTTTTGTATGTATTAATGCATGGCGAGACGAGCATGCCGCTTGCCTGATGGTAAGCGATACAACCGCTCATGACCTGTAGAAAACCAAACAAGACCATGAATTGCAAAACATTGCTTGGCACTCTACTGAGCTCACCATCCTGATACATTAGATGTTAAGTCTCATTATGTCCAGTAGTTACTCTGGCTTCAATGTCCTTCGAATCGGAACACATCACTTCATTTACACTGCTGTTTGGCGGGAGAAATAGACATTGCGGTGGTAGCTACCCAGGCGCCCTTTCACTTATGAAAGACCTACCACCAGTAAGTAATTCTATTATATTATTACCACATAGGCATATAAGTTCACACCTTATTCCTTAAAAGGCAGGCAAAACTGGCAGTAATAGCATCCGCATTTTATCAAGCTTTTTCCGTTTCAATACGATAGAACGACAAAATCCAGTCGGAGAAAACTTTTTACACTTTTCTCGTCTGTAGATATTCTATTTGTATCCCTCTGCATTTGTCAGGTGCATTGTTATCACTTTTTCTTGCCTATAAAACATTTCAAGAACCACAAAATAAAAGAAAAAAGACAGTTAATTGAGTCTTATTTATTTTACTCTTCATTGTACATAAAACACTTTTGTTTTTATTGTACAAAAGTACAAAAAGCGGTCTCTTCGCCAGGCAATCTCTTACATACTTAAGTCTTGCAATATAGGAGAAATTTATATTCTTAAAGAGTTCCCACCTACAGGATAGAACTATAAAATCAATACAAGTTTTAGCTCCTAATCCATTGAATTAAGAACTATAACTTGGTGGGATAAATCTGGCACATTGTTATTCGGGACGAGAGTCCAACTACTAACAAGATCGGCAACTTGGTTTGTCGAAAGTATTCTCTTCACGAACCAAACGTGGCACATACGGATTATTCTTGCCGTCCTGTCTAGCTTTATTAGTGAAATCCTAGACATATTTATAAGGAAGATATTGTGTTTGTTTATATTGGTATGTGGTGTAGATGACCAGTGGTAATTATTTACTTTTAAGCGGGCTGTTTGGTGGAGCTCTGCAAAAAAATATCATGATCCAGCAGCCACCTGATTATGAATTTTTTCAACCATTATGCCATATTCCTTTCATTCGTTCTCGATAAGTATCAGCTCTCTTTTTAATATCATTTCTCCAATTAGGTTTAGAATATATTTTTTCTAAATTTTTTTTTTTAATATATGCAGATACGTACCTACAACTTTTGTGCGTTAAGTGTTTATACGCAACTAATTTACTATCGAGTGATCGTTTGTGAAAAAATGTTTACACAAATTGGAATCGAAATGAAAAAAAACGTATCCACCGCTTTCAATACCCAATATATTTGGAAGTGAAGCGGTATTTTTCTCTCGGTATTTTATATTTGAGTTGCCTCTGTTTTATAAACAAAAAATAAATAACAATTCTATATGAAATGGAGTGCAGGTTCATACAATCAACAACAATATGTAGCTATGCACATACGTATGTATTGTGGATATTGAAAGTTCGGATTCAATGAAAAAGCCATAAATCAATTTGAACTACGTAAAATGAAATCCGATGCCAGCAGAACGTTGATTGACCAAACGATATCGATAACAAAGGGAAATGTTTTATTCTGAATACTGCGCAGTTGGAAACAGGGATTATTGATATTGGAGATAGCTTTCGGGGAATTCTGAATTCTTTCTTACATTTCCATTTAATTAATCCAGCATTTTCTTTTATTACAAGACGGTTTTTTTCATATATTTGTTTGCACGTCTGAGTGAGTTTATTGCTCCCGATAGTAAACATAGTACAGTCTTGATAGAATAATAATTAATCGACACACGATGGCTACAATATCTCGCCGGTCAACACAGTTATGCCGTGTTGATTGTATATGCCGGATTGATTGTACATGCCGGATTGATTGAATATGCCGGATTGATTGTATATGCCGAATTAATTCTATACATAGGTGACCCCGAAAAGCGATAAATTATCGTGGGTTACTGTGACCCTCACAACTTCTTTCAGTGCAGTAACTGAAACAATCTTTGACGTCCGTTAAAGTAGTGACATTGTTCAACGCTCTCTTCCTCCTCCTTTCCTCTATACTCTTTCCACTTCCATTTTAAGAGTCCAACGCAACATCAACCAAAGTGTGGTATTTATAACGGTAATAATTACCACCTAGTCCAGTCTTTTTAGAGACGGTCCGACTCCCCATAAAGGAGTGTAGCGCACCATTCACTCGATTTTTGCAATCACATGTCTTTCAATATCACTGTCATGCTTTCCGTCACTTGTAACACAGCTCAAATATACGAATTAATTTACTTGTTCTACTCGTTCATTCTTCTTCTTCTTCTTCTACTTAGGCGTTATCCCGGCCGGTGCCAGGGTCCGCCTTCCGGCTGAGTCTCCTCCATTTCGCCCGGTCTTCGGCATCCTCAATAGTAAGGCCATTGACTCTCATATCTTCCTTGACGACATCAAGCCAGCGCTTCTTCGGTCTACCCCTTGGTCGAGGTCCTGGAATGTTGAGGCTCAGGCACACATTTCCGACGTACTCCTGCGGCTTTCTCAGGACATGACCATACCATCTCAAGCGACACTCTTGGAGTTTATCTGCCACATCGCGGACACCAAGGCTGCCGCGGATGTGCTCGTTACGGATTCTATCTAAACGCGTAACGTTGCACATCCACCGCAGCATCTTCATCTCCGCGACATGGACCTCCTGCACATGTCGCCTGAGGGCAGGCCACGTCTCAGTACCATACAGGAGCACAGGGCGCACGATGCTTTTATAGATGAGGCCCTTGAGCCTCATCGGCATTCGGTGATCGCAAATTATGCCCGAGACCTCCCTCCACTTAGACCAAGCAGCGCCTATGCGGGCTTTGACGTCAAGGTCGATGTCACCGGACTCATGCAGTACGGACCCTAGGTACTTGAACCTGTCCGTCTTCACGGCAAGTTCGTTCCCTATCATGATGCTTTCCGGGTCCGTACCCCCGCACGCCATGTACTCGGTCTTCGCCACATTTAATTTCAGACCACCGTTCTCAAGCGCTTCCTTCCACCGATTGACCTTGCGCTCCAAAAGTCGCCGGTCCTCCTCCACCAGTGCTATGTCATCGGCGTACATTAACAACCAGGGCACAGGGTCCTGGATGTCCGACGAGATGACGTCGAGCACAACACTGAAGAGGAATGGACTCAGCGCCGAGCCTTGATGCACACCAATATCAATCGGGAAGGAATTAGTATCACCAACGGCGGTCCGAACGAAGGACTCGGATCGGAGGTACATGTCTCTAATGGTATCAACATAGGCTTCTGGTACCCCTTTTGCCCTCAATGCCCACCAGATTGCCTGACGCGGCACACAGTCGAAGGCCTTCTGCAGATCTAGGAATGCTATGTGCATTACATTCCTAGATCATCATATTACCTATCATAATAACGCACTTTGTAAGGTCAGGTCAAAAAGGTCAGATCAAAGTACCCTGAACCGATGAGAATGCATGAAGAGATGGATGAAAGTAATATGTCAGGATCGACCAAAGTGGCGCTCCATAGTCTCTGCTTCCCCTATGTGACAAAGGCGTGACGAGCTCTTTCCTCTTTTGCCGGACCAACAATAAAAATCTGCAAAAGATAAAAAGAAACATTAAATATTTTCCAGAAAGTAACCGCATGACGACCGCAACGAGCTGGCGAATGTTTAAGACCGCCACGCCTACTCAGAACAAACTCAATTACCACCCACTCAAAGTAATGGCTGAAACATACGGTTTTCATTAAACAAAGTGTTTTTATATCATAACGTATTTCCCATTGGATACGTTTTGAGGGTTTCAGGTTTTTGCGCAATTGAATGTTATCTAAATGGCATGAATGGTGGATATTTCGATTAATTGAGTTGAATATCTAGTTAGTGAAAACTGGACTGATAAACCAGAGGTAGAAAAATTAAAATAAAAAATGTCTACATACTTTCTTGTGATGCCTAGACTAGGCTATGCCTGACACGTAGCCATTGATAATTGGAGATCACGATGGTGTAAGTACAATGGATTATCGTAGAGTATAACTATAAAACATATTACATAACTAATGTTATGTGTGTAGTATAGTTAATTGATAATCGCTAATTTAAAGGTGAAGAAAACATGTCATGTCGCTTCTATATCTATATCAGCCCATATACGTCCCACTGCAGACTACGGGCATCTTGTACAATCGAGAATACGATTGAGAGGGATTAGGCCATATAGTCCACTACGCTGGCCTTGTGCGGTTTGCTGAACTTTACTTACCATGCAAATCCTTACAAATCGCTATGGTATACAGGTTCCCTCATGGTGTTTTTCTTCATCGTTATAGTGCGTGGTGATTGAATATCAACACACATGATTCCGTAAAATCAGCAATAATTTACAGCCTTTCTAATTCTAATACGAAACAATTTAGCAAACGACACGAACCGCAACATTTTAATTACTTTAACAGGCGTGCGCCGATAAACTCTTCGTTTTGACGTCCAATAAAAAGTCCATCCATTCTACCCGGCTGACGATCCGATAAAAATACAGGAATTTCGAATATTTTAATTGGATGACGAAACGGTACATGGTGACTCTTTGTGTATGTTTTAATTACTTTTTTATGCGAGCGTGGTTGAATATTCGTACGAGCTTGGACAGCGTTCATTGTACGCGACGGTGGAAAATTCCTCATAGTGATTCATACAAGCAATGTGTGTTCAGCTTAGCAGTGGTAAATAGTGGTATATTCTAAAAGGGAATCTGAAGTCGCTAATGATATATTTTATTTCATTGGTATAATGAGCGTTCTTCAGTAAACAAGTTTTGAACTACATCAAAAGAAAGCCGGTAGGAATCGGGTCGTATGAACACTTCGTTACAGCAGCGTAGTAAGTAGTACATGTACATTTTAACTGAAATAATTGAGTGATTACTATTAAATTTCACTGAAAATAAACAAGTACTTATCGTACCAAAATAAAAACAAAACGGCAACGCGTCTACAGTAAATACAATTTCCTTCAGATAGTACACCGACAAACGAAAGACAATATTTATTACATTGTATCTAACACATTTATACCATTGACATAAAACTATTTTTACGGATTTTATCGCGATTTGGTTTAATTTTTACATTCTTTAACTTCCCGACGTTTCGATTGCTTTTCGGCTTTCGTGGTCACGGGGCAGTCCGCGATAAAATTGCAATCGCGATATAATCCGTAAAAATAGTTTTATTTCAATGTGTAACATTCTCGTAAATCAAAGAAACCATTACATTTATACCTGAGTATATGGTATATCTGATCTAAGAGCGCCATACACTTGCACGATACAATAAAGAGATTCACATATTTTCGAATAATCGCTATTCAGGTTAACATTGTACCCATAGTCCGAACTCTACGTTTTTCATGAATTCATATTTTTACACATACATAAATAAAGTCACACATTTATCCCAGAAGAGGTAGGCAAAGGTGCTACCAGGAAACACACGTTTTGCCTTATGTGTTCCGTCCCGTGATGTAATAGGAAGCGAGCTTATTGACATATCGGTCACAAATTCATGACTCGGGGCTGATTATAAATAGAAACTGCAATATCACTTTGTCCGACCCGAGATTCGAACCCAAGACTTCAGCGTTGTAATCATATCGTGCAGTGGCGAAGGGTGACATTTTTTAAAAGGGAAGCCGAAGCTCAAAACACAAAATATGTTTATTTTCTTTATCCTGTTACTAGCTTCTGCCCGCAAACTTCGTCTGCGTGGTTAATTTTATTTGAAATCTCCCATCCCGTCCCGTCCCATCCCGTTATATCCCGCCCGCCCAGTCTCATTCTCACTAATGAAATGTAATCCAGTCCCATCCCATCTTTTTGAGTATGAAAAAGTAGCAAATATATCGGAATTCCTTCTTCATCCCACGGGAACACTATTTTTTTCGGAATAAAAAGTAGTCTATGTTACTTCTAATACCTCCAAGAATATGTGTACAAAGTTTCATGATGATCGGTTGAGTAGTTTTTGCGTGCAAGCGTAACAAACAAACTAACATTCACATTTATAATATTAGAAGGGCTACAATGCGACTAGTACTAAGTAATCTGGAAGGATTACGAAATGACTACAATGCGACTAGTACTAAGTAATCTGTGAATGCGACTGATAGTAAGCGTAGTGCAGTCCGAATAGAGATTAAAAATTTACTGTGTGATGTTTCACAGAATGAACGCAAAACGCGACACACTTATGCACGTGTGTCCTTATATTCGGACCTTTGCGAATATCCTCCCACCAGCAAATTATTGCTTCGAGAATCTTACTCACCAAACTAAAATAATGGGTTTCATTTGGTAAGTGATATTGTGGCATCTGCCTATTGCGGCCGTCAATTAAATTTTAATATTTTCGTTACCTATGTACTTATACAATATTTACAATGTCCATGAAATAAAAAGTAAACCATGCTTACATAATGAGAAAAATAAAAAAGTATATTTCTAAACTGCACGTGAATATAAGATTAATATAAAAGAAATAAAAACCTAGACTCAATATGTTAACAAGTACGATAGCCCCGCATTTATCAGTTGTAACATTAGTAAGACAATGTATTCCTCAGGCGAGGATCGAGCACGTCCTAAAATCTAAACACTAACTTTATTTGTAAAATCGACAACCTAAACATATTAGTACGCTTCTAACGATTAGTAATTTTCATTAAAACCATAATATTAATATTACACATTTTGTAATTAAAAACATTTAAAACTAATTGCATGAACCATGAATATATTGTAAAAATGTAAATACAACACTTATAAATACATTAAACTCCGCATTTCGCTATTGTAATAAGTAATATCTATACCTAAACACACGAAATGCCGGAGAAGCTGCGGCTTGTCTCTTGCTTTTTTAGCGTAAATTGAACCTTAAATCATTATCAATTTAAGGTACAATTTTGCGTGGTTTGTTGCATACTATACAATGCGTAACGGGCGGCGCGGCGGCGGCGCGGTGGCGGCGGGGCGGCGGCGGGCGGCGGCGCACGGGCCGCGCTAGTGTTATTGAATAAGCCGAACAATTTTACAGGAATTCGCCAGAGGTCGCACCGCGTCGCAATAAAAAGGGATTACTGTGCCGCTTCCTAGTAATGTTTACGTATCTGGCCGACAGATGTCGTTGAATGTAAAAAATAATAATTGAGTTTTGATATTAAATAAATAAGTTTGAATAATTTGCTTGTTTATAGTGTAATGATAAATTACAAAAGGGAAGCCGGTAGGAACTGGCTTCTAAGGAGCCTTCGCCACTAATATCGTGGCAATATTGCCCATCTCCATATCTAGGTATATCGCCATATCAGTAATATTCGTGTTTTTATATACAAATACTAACCATTCCCTTGATGACGCCTACGATCGCACTATAAAACTTTTCTACTTAGAATAAAACTGCACAGCTTCTAGAATATTTGTGTGGCATAAAAAACAAGTAATGCCACATTATTATCTAGTTCTATATAGTGCGAATGTAAAGCGCTGAGTAATAAAAGGTTTACAATAGTATAAAACATTTTTACGACGCGCCGTATTTCTGTGAATAATGATCGTGTTTGTGTGTTTAAACTGTTTTGCAACCATTGCTTTTATTGTAGAGGTTTGTACAAGTGTTGAAGAATCATTTTTTTTATTAGAAGAGGGTAGGTAGAGATTGTAGTAATACCATTAAAATTTTCAAGCAGTTTACCCTCTCTACATGTAGATGTAATAAGAAAAAAGCTTTTCAGTATGCCGAACAATCCAGTACTGGGTAAATGATTTTTCAAATGAGCTAGATCAAGTTAGTAGTGGGTGGTGGCCTGTTGGTAACGTACCAGACGCGACTGCCAATATGTTCACGGTGGCCGCGAGTTCAAATCCCATTGCACACCTCTGACTTTTCGGAGTTATGTATGTATTTATAGTCAATCACCACGCACTATAAAGGTGAAGGAAAACATCGTGAGTATCTGCATACCGTGGCGATTGTAAAGAATTTCTACGATATGTAAATTCCGCCAACCTGCACTAGGCCAGCGTGGTGGACTATATGGCTTAGACCCTCTCAATCGTACTTTCGATTGTAGAGGAGGCCCATGCCCTGCAGTGGGACGCATATGGGCTGATAAAGAGGCTAAGCTAGGGCAAAAGGGACAAAAAACAAGAGACAATAGGGATTTTTGACATAATTGCTAATTTATTATTCCCACTATAACACGTTTTTAAACGGTAGCTACATCACTTGACGGTTCAAAATCCCTTATTAAGATTACATGTAGATTTTGATTTGATTGTGAGGTTTTGCCGACCATATAAAATAAGCATAGAAGGTTATAATGAACGCAATATATACCTACTAATAAATAAAGCGTTTGAGCGCGCTAATACCAAGAACTATTGGTCTGAATTGAAAACTTCTTTGATATTGGATATGTATCTATCGAGATCTATCGAGAAAGGCTATATAATATCACGCTATGACCAATAAGAGCGGATCATAAGTGAAAAGTGTTGCAATAACGGTTTCTCCGTCAAAAAGTATCTATCAAAAGGCCGCTAATATTATTAATTATTATATAAGCCTATACAATAAAATAAACCTACAATAAAAGTAACATCTGCGATCGTGTAGTTTGCGCGAGTTTTCTTTGTCCCGACGGTACAGGAGCTAATTATATTATGTCACAATTGATTTAATAAGACATCTGCGATAACTTCTTTATCCTCCGAGGAAAAGATTATTTTCGCAACGTACTGTAGTGTTGTGGTCTGTTATATTGAAGATTATTAGAAATGGCAATAAATGAAAAATTGTATTTTAAAGGCCTTAATCAAAAGCACATTTAAAACCCATTTTAGTTATCGAATGTTTCGTCTTCTTTGCTCAAACTAATTTAAAAAATCGTTCGAAAGGGACAAAACATTCGATAACTGAAATGTTTTAAAACTGTTTATGAATGAGTCCGTAAATCTCTATTTTCTGACGGAGGCACATTCTGATCGCTCGGCTAGTGACCACCGAATACAGCGGCTTAGAACCTTGAAGAATCATGTGTTTTTTTTTTTTTTTTTTTTTTTATTGCCGTATAGGCAGACGAGCTAGCGGCCCGCCTGATGGTAAGCGGCTACCGCTGCCCATAGACCTTTGCAATGCCAGGGGTCCAGCACAACAAAGTCGCTGCCTACCTTAAGGATAGTACTCTCTTTAAGCCTCGTTTGAAGAAGGACAGGTCATAGCGCTCAGGAAACACCGATGCAGGGAGTTCATTCCAGAGCTTGCACGTACGTGGTAAGAAAGAACGCTGGAAACGTACCGTTCGGGAGCGGTACGCTTCCAGGTGGTAGGGATGAACTCTGCTGCGGTGACGGGTGGTGCGATGGTAGAAGGGCGATGTTGGTACCATCTCAAACAATTCCTCGGAGCACTCCCCATGGAACAGACGATAGAACACACAGAGAGACCCGAAGTCTCTCCGCAGTCCTAACGGTTCCAATTTGTCCGTAAGATTGGGATCATCGACTATTCGACAAGCTCGTCGCTGTAAGGAGTCAAGTGGGTTGAGCTGGTATTTTGGGGCACCTGCCCAGAGGTGAGAGCAGTACACCACGTGGGGCCGGATTTGTGCTTTGTAAAGCGTCAATCTATGACCCGACGTGAAGTACCGCTTGGCTCTGTTCAGGATACCCAACTTTTTGCTCGCCAGTTTGGCTTTGTCCTCCAAATGACTCCTAAAGTCAACATTGCTCGATATTTCGACGCCGAGGATCCCAATACTTTCGGATCTTTGTAGAGTAACTCCTTGGAATTGCGGCGCCATGACAAAAGGGTCCTTCTTCGCAGTGAATGCGCAAACTTGTGTCTTCGAGGGGTTAAATTGAACTAAGTTCAATTCACCCCATTCGGAGACCCGCCTCAGAGATCTCTCGACTTCAGACACAAGTTGAGACCGTCTTTCCTCAATGGAACCTCGAGAGAGACTCTGATGGCCGATGTATCGCGCGTCACACGTACTATCATCCGCATAACAATGCATGCTGTCGTTAGACAACATGTCATTGATATGCAGGATGAAGAGTGTCGGCGATAGCACCGATCCTTGTGGAACACCAGCGTTAATGGTCTTGGTCTCAGAGCAACAGCCGTCCACCACGACTTTTATGCTCCGACCATCCAAAAAACTGGCGATCCACTTGCAGAGTCCCTCAGGGATACCATACGCAGGTAGCTTCGCCAGAAGGGCGCCATGCCACACTCGATCGAACGCCTTCGCTATGTCAAGGCCGACCGCAATCGCCTCACCCCCACTCTCCAAAGCCTCCGCCCAACGGTGCGTGAGGTACACAAGAAGATCACCAGCTGAACGACCGTGACGGAAACCGTACTGGCGGTCACTAATCAGCTGGTGGTCCTCAAGATACCTCAGGAGCTGAGTGTTTATAACTCGCTCCAAGACCTTGGAGAGTAAGGATGTGACAGCAATCGGCCTGTAGCATAAAGGGTCCGATCTGTCACCCTTTTTGGGGACTGGGTGGACATGGGCGACCTTCCACGAAGCGGGAACCCGGTTGGTTTTGTAGGAAAGACGGTAAAGGCGCGTTAGCACGGGGGTCAACTCAGGGGCGCACGTCTTAAGAACCACTGCGGGGATACAGTCCGGCCCACTCGACTTATGGATGTCGAGAGCCATGAGCTCCCGTCTGACAGCACGCTGGGTGATTTTTATATCAGACAGGAGACTCTCACACCAGGGGATATTCGGCGGTGTGGCTCCCCCGTCATCCAAAGTCGAGTTCGAGGCAAAGAATTGGGCCAAGAGATCGGCCTTCTCCTTTGCACTATGGGCCAAACTGTTATCGGGTTTACGCAGTGGTGGGAGACTGGATAGGCAGAAATTGCCCTCCACAGCCTTAGCGAGCGACCAAAAAGCACGGCTTCCAGAGGGATAGCTTTGGAGCCGCTCGCCAATTCTGCGGATGTGCTCCGCCTTGGCCCTAGCTAAGGCTCTTTTGTTGGATCTAGAGGCGGCATTAAACTTCCGTTTCTCCTCTTTCGAATTTGGATCCCGACGCCTCCTGGCGTCTTGCCACGCCGCGTATGCGGACTGCTTGAGGCGCGCAGCAACGGCGCAGGCACGATTGTACCACGGCCTGCTGCGACGCCCTGCGGGTATTTTTGAGCTGGGTATGAAGGTCTCCATACCCAAGCCAATTGTCTCCGCGACGCAGTCCGCACAGGCGTCAGGATCATCAGAGGAGAAGCAAAGCCGCCTCCATGGGTAGGACGCGAAGAATTCTCGGAGTCCGTCCCAATCTGCTGACATATACCGCCAAACCTTGCGAGTTCCAGTTGTAGAAGAACGACTGGAACCCGCTGCAGGGGCCCACGAACGGACCAGGCAGTGGTCAGACGATCCCAGTGGAGCATCAACCACTATCCTGTATCCGTTCGGGTGTGTCGTCAGCAGAAGATCCAACATAGAGGGCTCATGGCTCTCAACATCTGGAACACGGGTGGGCTGTGTTACCAGCTGCGAGAGACCATAAGCCAAGGCCATCTCGTAAACAGCCCGACCGGGGAGATCAGTGGTCCTGGATCCCAACCACTCTTTGTGATGAGCGTTGAAATCACCGAGGACCACTACCTCCGCGGAAGGGAACTGCTCGAGAATCCGGTCAGTCCCCACTTGGACGCTCTCAAATAATTAAGTAGATCCCGTGTCACTGCCGTGGGACCTGTACAGGCATGCGTAGACTCGGGTCTTACCCTTGAATTCTGCCCGCAGCCATAATAGGGACAGGTCCCGACGCTCGAGGCCCCGAAGGCGGTGACAACAGATATCACCCCTGACGAAGACGCACACCCCGGCTTTACGTAGGAATTGATGTTCCAATACGTAACCGGGGTAATTTAAGTACGATACATCGTCAGGGGCGGATATTTGCGTCTCCGTTAAAAAGAGCAGGGCAGGCCGCGCCGTCTCTAGATGGTGGTGGACGGCGTCGAGGTTGCTATGTAGACCCCTGACATTGCAGAAGTCCACAGAAAATGTGGATGCATTTCCCGCCGTGGAGAGCCTACTTTTATTTTTTCTTCTTCGGATTTTTTATTTTAAAGAGAGTGGGAAAGGGAAAGGAAAAAAGCGTGGTTGACCCAGGACGATACCCGAGAAAGGGAGGATATAGTGCGGGACGGGCACACGGCAATAGGAGGAGCCAGCGAGAAGCACGGAAGGGCCCCCGGTGTCCCCCCGCGTGCAGTCGCCGGGATCCACTCCAGTCTCCCACTCTGGCACGACGACTGCATGACGGGATTTTCGCCGGTTGGCGGGACAGCTTCCCGGGGAGGGAGTTTGACAATAGTGGGCCCCCGGGTTCAGGTCCCCTACTGACCAGCAGGCGGCCGGCGGTGACCGTTCCCACCGGGTCTCCCTGTACTCCACACCAGCGTCCCCCAGCCTAATGCCCGCTCCGACACCCAACCACATCAACGAGCATCGCCCGGATCCACCAACACCTATCAGAAGGGTGGGAACGGATGAGGGGGGAACGGCTATCCAGCCCTTCTACCGGAACGCATTTCTACTTAGCGGCAGAAATAGACCGGACGGTGGTACCAACCCGCTTGGATTTGGCATTGAGTAAAAAAAATTGAACTCAATCCCAAACCCTACCACCAGTGATGGGGGTGGGGGGAGGACACCAAAGCCGCGGAATGGGAAGTGGAATGCGGCAATGGTGGCTCGAGGGGCCGGGAGTGCGTGCCCGTGCCATTCTGTAAGACAGCCGGACAGGTTGCCAGAAGAATGACCCTCTGACCTCAAACCCTCTGACTCTGTTTCGTGTTTGCTCACGTGTTATCCGGATACCATAAGTAAACTACACTTGAAACGCACTCCATATCCCACGTGGGTTTCACTACCTAGTGTGGGCTGATGTGTTTTACTTAACTGTAGCCAGATTAACTACTGGACATAATGATACTTAACATTTAATATCTCAGGAATGCCAAGGGCCAATGCATAGTGGAATGCCAAGCATTGTTTTGTAGTTCATGGTGTTGTTTGGTTTTGCTACTGTCCATGAGCGGTCGTAACGCTTACCATCAGGCGAATGGCATGCTCGTCTCGCCATTCCAATAAAAAAAAAACTTTGTAAGTCCTTTTAAGAGACCTGAGTACTCAGATTGAGCTCCCCCCCTCCCCCCTATATTTTCAATGTGTTAGGTGATTTATAATTCATAACGAACTCGGAACTTACATCTCAGCAGTCTTGTCTGCTCCAAAATATTATTTATTTTCTGAAAATATTATTTTATGATTACTTAATAAATGGTTTACTGATTTAGCTTCCATTTCAAACACGAAGAGATAACAAATATTGAATACTAATTAAAACTGAGCAAAACAATCTAAATAATACCGAATGAAACATAAAATAATATTGGTCACATTTCCATACTAGGCATAAACGCTAAAACAGCACATAAAATTTTCTTTACTATTCTGTATCTGTAAAATAGTTTTAGTATCACCTTTCATGCCCCAACCCTTTATTTTGCGCTATTTGTATGTTAAATAAATGAATATTTCAACTTCGACTGCCTCGGTGGCGTAGTTGTACTACGGTACGACTACAAAGCTGAGGTCTCGGGTTCGAGTCCCGGGTCGGGCACAGTGATATTGGGTTTTTCTATTCATTACTAGCCCGGAGTCAGGAATTTGTGTTCGATATGACGATAGGCTCGCCTCCCATCATATCGTGGGACGGAACATACAAGGCGAAATGTGGGTGTCCTGGTGATGCCTCTGCCTACCCGTTCTGGGATGAAGGCGTGAGTTTATGTATGTTATATTTCACCTTTGTGATAGAATATTCAGATTTGCCCGGACTTTGTATCGAATTTCCACCAAACCGACATAGTTATATGGACTGGCGAGAAATAACTACATCTTACCATCGGATATTGCATTATATTGCACTGAAATAATCGTCATATCCATCGTCAACATTCTTTAACAAGCTTGCACATAAAAATAACAAGTTCGGATATTTCCATCAAAACCAAAATTACTCCGAAATAATTCCCATTTTATATAATCTTTTAATTTGAGCAAAAAACGAATCACATTTCTGTTCACATCACGTACAAAGGTACGTAAAATATAAAATGTTGGCCCAAAATGCTAACATACGTACGCGCAACATTAAATTATTCATGAAATCAGTATCATATATCAGTTCATTAATTCATACATTTCTGCTCCATGTATTTTTGGAGAAAAAACTTTATTCTACCAACTCATTGTTATTCGGTTTGAATTCGGTTTTGGTTCTGCCATTTCTGATTCGTAATAATGACATAAGTATGATTTATTTGCTCGTGAATGTTATTTTAAATAAACACGAACATTCGGAAATAATAATAAATCAAAGTAGATTTAGATATGTGGTAATACTAAGTAGTGGCCTGGTGGTAGCGAACTAGAAAGAAAGTTTTCTGTCGATACTCAACTAACTAAATAATAAATACACCCAACAGTAACATACATAGTCCTGACCCCACACTAAAATCGAGTCTTGTGTTCGGATATCAGAAGCTTCCACTGACTTTTCAGCCTCACAAATATTTGTTTCGGTGCGGGGATCGAACCAGCAGCCTCTTGTTTCACAGCTGGCGTCTTACCAACTGCACCAACGAGGCTGTCAATTAAACTCTCAATTGCAGAAGAGTTTTGCGTTCATGAGTGGTATGTGAGCTGATATTACAATAACACATGTTCTAAACACGTCACAATAGGTCCCCAAAGAGACAAAATTTTACCTCTATTCCAGACTGAAACGCGTAATACATCGTTTAGTCAGCGTGCAGCAATCAATGTGTAATACACCGGTAGAGGTGATCACGCTCCGATGGGAACGTGTTGCCAATTAGTTAACTACCGCACTTTCATCCGACCGTGCTGGCCTTTGTCTGTGTACTTGGCACTTGCAGATTCGGCACCGAATTTGACTCTATTGTACTGACATGCTAAGAGCTGTCATGAACTCCTCGATTCGATTCACTAACTGGCAATGCTCCGAATATTTAAGGGTTTGGAGACTGTCCCGCCCTCACACCCGCCACTGCAACTCCTGTAAGCCAGGATCAACAGTGGCACGAATTTTAATGACACTGAGCATTGAAGCTCAGCGCGTCTCCGGGAATGTCTAACTTGTCTATATCCCGCAACGAAATCAATCAAAAAGTTAAATTAATAGGAGGAGTTGGAAATAAATTATAATTATTTTTGTTTTAGGGTTTAAAAAAACTTATATTTGTTGTTTGACAGTGGAAATCATGTCGGTATGGCAGACTCACTGGTGGTAAGTCTCTCATATGTGACAAGCCGCCTTGGTAGATATCTACTTCCCCCACCAAACACCATAGTAAATGCACTGTTGTGTTCCGGCTTGAAGGACATTGTGGCCAGACTACTGGACATAATGAGGCGTGTATTTATTAAAGTTTATCACAACCTCCTGCCACAGTTGGTTTAAAGTCTGTTGTGAAAAGAGAGGTCGGTACAACCAGCTCACCAAAAAAAAAGTTTATTTCAAGTCTGGATGTTGTAAGACAGTAATCTATGGTAGTTTATGATGACTCTAGCCTTGTATTTAGTGTCGAGTATATATTTATGATTGTTGGGTATATTTTATCAGAACATGTTACCAGTTTTTTCTTTCTCTTTGGCCTCACGAAGTCCACTACTAATCATAGGCCTCCCTCATGGATTTCCATTTAGACTTACTGGAAGCGAGCATTGATCGAAGCGAGCACCTGCAACCAGGGGCTTCCGGTTACCTTAACCAGGTCTTCTGTCCGCTTTGTAGGCGGAGGTCCGACTCTTCGTTGCCAATACGTGTCCTTCAAAAATTTCCGGCCCCATTGTAGTCATTACCAATTTACGTCTGTATTACAGCATTCATCGAAGCGTATTTACCTTTGTCTGTGTACAGTGAGAGCGTGTTTCAGTACTGAATACTCGGGCTAAAGCGTCGTTGTTTGCTGTCACACATTGGAGCGTGCTCCCAATTATCAGTGTTGTTTTGTCGTGTATTGAGCGACCGTGCAGGTGATTATCGTGTGGTTGTATTACGTTGTACGCTTAAAATTCGTTTGTACATTGCCTAGTTTTATAAAGCTGTAGCATAGGACTTGCCTATAATCAAAATTCGATTGAATGCGTCGGCGGCGTGCACCAATTTTAAAAATTATTGCAAAAATCTTTATAGTGTTCTAATTTACTCATGATGTTTTTCTTCGCCGTTAAGTGCACGATAATAGCCTATTGAACCACATAAAAGTAGACCATTAAAATTGACGTTGGAATGAAGAATCTTGCTACACGTATAACCAAACAAATGATTGTATTCCTAATTACAAAACGTGTTCTTACGATATCAAGCTATTAATGACGTATTTCTAACTACTCTTGTCTTATCAAATTGATGTAGGTATCTGATAATTATAGAATGGATTTCTATTCTAACGGATTATAGCAATAATTCCACTCCGCATTAATTCTCTTCGCATTGTCTATTGTTAATGCTTGGATTGTTTAATCTGTTGCACGTGCGCTTAAAAGACAATACATTGAACAACAATAGCAAACCTATTGGAGCGTGCTAGTATATATTGACGTGTTAGACTATTGAACTAAGTGTCGCTGTATTTACCAATTAATTCGTTCCCACACAAACATGGCCCTAAATATTACAGCTTCAGTGATTGGTTAAATAGTTGAGGCTTGAAAGCATACAAACAAAAACGGACTTTCTTATTGATAAGTATGGACAGTTATACTACATACATACATAAACTCACGCCTTTTTCCCAGAAGGTGTAGGCAGAGGTGCTACCAGGACACCCACATATCGCCTTGTATGTTCCGTCCCATGATGTGATAGGGGGCGATCATATCGCCATATCGGGCACAATTTCCTGACTCCGGGCTGATATTAAATAGAAAAATCCAGTATCACTTTGCCCGACCCGGGATTCGAACCCGAGACCTGAACTTGTAGTACAACTACGCCATCGAGGCTAGGATAGTCATGTTTTCTATTTATTGCGTTCTTTTGATATTTTCTATTGTTATACTTGGACGATAAACTAAATACAAAGTATTCGAACAACAATCCTATTACGACGTGCAAAATACATGTTGACGTATTTCACTATCAAACTCGGTGTCGTATTATCCACAATTATTTCGTTCCCACAGGAACGTGTCAGTGCATTTAAATATTAAACTACAGAAACGTGGTTTTTACCAACTATAAATTCCATTAGAACATGTTTACATAAGGCAGTGTAGCGTGTGTTGTAAATATACTCCTATTAAAGTGTACAATTATGTATTTATATAGCTTCAATAGCATACATGCATGTAAATGTATAGTTCGATGCTGATAAATGTAAATCACGTTTATTACAGCGTGTTATAAAATTAAACAATGTTTTTTTGACGTGACAAGTGCACTTCGGGCCGATTTTTCAATGGTTTAATAAAATTTATTAGGCGCATGAAAAGGCAGTTGTTTTAATAAAAACTAAGTACATGACATTTATAATCAATCAAATCTCGCATTTGAAAAAGTTTTATTGAATCACAATCACAACTTAACCTTTCAGCTTCGTAAAAACGTGACTATTTGCTTTACCCCTGTAATAACGTTTCAATACAAATAATTATTTGGCTTACCCACGCGTCCAAACAATTGGAAAACAACGCTTTCATAGGACAAACAAGGGATCCTGCGGTGTTTCAAATAACCAAACATACCCTCGGGGAACTAATTAAGTAATGGCAGTGTTGAGGGCTTGATTCGATTTACTTAACAATGTAATACATGACTCTGCAGGCTATTGTATACTAGTTATTGCCAGCATCGTGGCTTTGCTTTGACTTTCTCGTAAATATCGTAAATAAAACACGTTCAATATTTTTTGCGTGAAGAAATGACAAACATACAGGACGCTAGGATTCATATACATAGTTATTTCTGTGAAATCATTTCTTTGTACCCGTCTTTATAAGACACTTTAAAGTAAGACGTAAAGTGCTTTTAATATATAGCCAAAAGGATTCCGCAATAGTTTAAGATATTATTCTATAACGTGATCTAATGTATAGTAAAAGCATATTTTTTTTCTTTCTTTCTCTATTTTTACTCCAATTCACATAAATGTATTTGTTTGTATTTAATTTCCAGATATTATGTAAGATTTACGGTGCTTTGAATCGCTGTTAATTTGAATGACAATTATACGTTTATACCCAACTTGGAAAACCTCCAGGTATGGTATGGCCTAAGCACAAAACCACGACCTTGTCTTGGTAATCTACAATCGTATATATAATAATACCTTTGCCTGAATTTCTTCAACACGCCACGCTCAACAAAAGCTTTGTGTAAATGACATCCAACATTATAATTTCAAAGTCTAGACTAAAGATAAATTTAATTACCGCAGGTACAGAGAACTGACAGCTGTACTCGAAATAACATCGCCTTGACAAGACCTTTATAATTAAGGTCCAAACACAACCACAATTGTTGGAAACCTAATCAGCGAAGTGTCACGTTAAGTTGCCTTTGTTAAGTTTACAACTTAACCCTAGTTAAGCACCCTGAACCCTAACTCGGAGAACATCATTTTCCCTATGAATACATTTTCTATGTTTAATTTAAGTGAGTTAAGCGAGGGATTTCGGAGAAAAAGCTTTAGGACGGCTTCGGAAGACTTATGTGGTGTTAATGTGTCAGCGTCCGTTGTTAAATGGCTATGTTTGTTGGTTTAAAAGCATTATGGAGTTTTCCGTAAATAACAGGGATTTTGGAAGATTTGTAGGGGAATGTTTTCATGGACTAACATGGTAATAATGTAATATGTATTTAAAACATTGCGGTTCACGAAAAATGAACAGCAAATAATAAGGCTTTTTTATTGTGTAGTAGCCATTCTTGCTTCGTACATTTCGTTACATAAATACACAGCAAAATCACAAAACAATTTTAAAAACAAGTTACAATAAAAGAAAAATATAATAAAGGAAGTTATTTCGGGCCTATTCAGAAGGAAACATAAAGGTTCGAGAAGCCCCGAGGGAATCCCGACATTGGCGACGTTACATTCGACGTTTGAATGTTTGTATTGTGATAAATGCTCACTTATTATTCAGTTAATTCAGAATTTATTTTCATACCTATACGAATATTCTTACTGAAAAGATTGTTATGGATAATTATTATTTCCCCATTCATTTTATTTCTAGATGCATTTTATTAAATGATATTTTAATTCATTATTTGAAGCACTTTATTTTGAATAACTCGTAGCGATAGTTATGTACTTAAATATTTCTTAATGTTACTTTTTGTTGGATTTCAACACCCTGTCGTCTTCCCATCCCTATTCCTTCCAGCTCCCCTCCAATTTAAGGGGTCGGCAACACATCTTGATCCAAGCGTTGTGGATGTTCATGGGCGGCAGTGAGCACATACCATCAGCTGACCTGTTTGCTATTTGTGAACTATTGAATAATAAAACCTTGCTTATTTCTTGGCGTACTATCCTAAAAATAAAATATTAATATCAAAATGGTTGGATTTACTCCGACAGGTGCCAATATCCCGAGCTAGATTGACGCGCGTCACAAGCAGTGGAAGTTAGCAATAATTGGCATCTGATTGACATCCGTTATTTCCAGAAAGTTTCAGATTTATATACCACTAGCTTCTGCCCGCAATATTCGTCTGCGTCATTAACTTTATTTGGAAGTTTCCATTCCATCCCTTTGAGTATAAAAAGTAACAAATATCCAACGGGATTACAATGTTTTTCTGGATAAAAAGTAGCCCATGTGTTAATCCAGGGTGACATCTACCTCCATACTAAATTTCATCGAAATGCCTCAACCTGTTTCTGAGTTAATCGCACACAACCGCACAGACAAACAGACAAAAAATAAAAAATTGAGTTCTATTACGTTAATACGGTCTGTATTCGTTTTTCTCATTTATCATCCAAGTATTGATTGATCGGATACAAATTTATTGTATGTATAGAAGATTAAATTAAATGTTTTGCTTAAGAAACTTTCTTCGTAAGTTCTATAACTCTCATTAATAATTGCGAAGTTTTGTACTTGTTATTATTTTTTTTATTTTTAAATAAATAGCTTTGGTGTCTTCGAGAAATGCTTTGGGCTATTAGTTCTAATGTTGTATTCAATACTTACACAGTTGGTTGAATACATACTCACTTCTATTATTGGATACAAGTACAACAATTTATAATAATTGTATAAAAATATATGACAACCTGATAGCATTTGACATAGAAAATCGATATGAAGAAACGTCTTTGATGTCGTGCTTCGTTCAATGATTGATATACCTGAGAAACCGATACCTTTGTCCTTTTCCGTAATATTTTGCCCTTTACTGTTCCATATTAAAAGGTGAGTAACGGTATAGTGTTGTCGATATTCAGTAGCAACCGCTCGTTTACGAAAATGAGAAAAAAAACCGGCAACATTAGTATCGTTTTTCAACAACGCTTTCCCAAAACACTTCACTCCAAATAGCACGGTATTTTCACTCGGGAAAATCCGACATTTAACCCTCAATTTGAAGTAACAAAGCGTAATGGAGAAGTTGTGCTTCTTTTGATCCTTTTTACGTAACAAATATACACAAATGATTGCAAGAAATTGTAAGGTTGGATAACAAAAGCAAATTGAACCAACATGTAGTCTAAAATGTTAGGTAGAATTACTTCGTATTAGTAAGAAAGAGAAAAAAGATATGGTTTACAACAGTGTTATGAAGAGAAAAGAAATATAAACGTGGTTTATGTAAATTACCATTTTCCTCGTGTTTTAGAAATATTACTTTTAAAAACTTTCGAACAAAAGAAAAACAAGTAAAAGCGTTTTATGTTTCTGACGGATTAATTTGCACTGTTTCTCAAAGGTATCACGTTCTGAATCGGTTGCTTAAATATTCAAAAGGTCTTATGGAAGATAATTTAATTAAAAAATATAAAAATATTTTGATGTTGATAGAATTTCGTATCTGCCCAGAATCTAAGGCAACCCCGTCATAGTGACTAATAAAAATCTATCGTGGGTTCAACCTATGCAAATTCGGCTTAAATTAGGCCAGCATAATTATTTCTAACACAATCTCTAGCCAGTAGATGCTATATAAGACATTACCAAGCCAGTATAAAACAATATCATCATCATCATCAGTTCTTTGCGGTCCACTGCTGGAAAACGGCATCTCCCAAATAAAAGAAAAAGATTTAATTTGGCTTCGGCGTCTATATACCTTACCTGCCACTTGGGTTGGCACTATTCAAACGTGACTTTATTTAAGCGGGCCCAATCAATCATACATGCAGTAGCGACTCGGCCAAAATTTTATATGGCTGAGAAATCCTAGCTATTCCTACTTAAAAACCTTCGTCGCAACAATATCTTATACAGTTCTATACTACTCAAACTAGTATACATTATTATCGTAATAATTATTATGAAAATTATTATTATTATGAATAATAAATATATTCACAATGTGGTTTGTAATTAGACCAAATAACCGACTAATTGCAAACGCTGTGTAAATTATTCACAATTTAATTAATAGTCGCAGCGACGCAATTTGGCTGCATAATACAAATTGTCCTGATTATTTAGTTTGTGCTAATTATTTTGTGTGGTTGAGTATTCGAGCTAATATTTTGTGTTGTTGGTTTTGCTGATACGTTATTAAAAAGGGCTCATCCTTCAGGTGAGAGAGTAAATAAGATAAACGCACCTAACAGGCAAATACTCATAACAGATAAAACCATGATGAGATAGGAGACAGTAAGATACAAATTTTGTGTCATGGGTGTTAGAAACTACCATATCTAGATTTGTCGTGGTTTTGACTGTTAAATACTTTCTAAGTATTTAAAATATATATAAACTCTAATATCACTCATTTAGTAGCTCTTATAAATTCGATATTATTATACAAGAGTTTATTTATTTATTTTAAAACTTATTGTACACTAGTGAACAATAAAATTATAATAATAAAAATGAATAATATGTAAAAAAGTATACAATGGCGGCCTTATCGCTCGACACAACCTTAACAGTAATAAAAAAAATACTAAGTTGTCTTACCTAAAACGATCGTGTTCTCAAAAAATACAGAAAGAACAAAATAAATATAATATACCCGTCCAATTACCGTTAATATTTACCAACATCTTAAACACTGAAGTATAATTTTCAGTCCCGGTACTAAAGCTTGCACAAAGCTTTGACCCACTTAAGTTTTCTATAAACGATCTTAACACAAAATGTTTTCCATTAGTTAAGCAAACTCGATCCTTTTAGAAATAAATTGAATCTAGGGGTCTACGAGTCGAGTATCGTAGAGGCCGTAGCACTTCGTAGAAATGGCGTAGCGCAGCGTAGGCGGTCGTATTTCCTGTTATTTTATGGTGTGTTTATTCTAACATTTGGTTTATTAGTGTGATAATTAAGAGTGAATGGATATTTATATATTAAGGCATAAGATTTTCGCAAAATAGTATGATCTTTAGTTATTAAAATGATATAATACTGAACTTCAAATAGAGATTTGATTTTTGTTCAAATGTATAATATTGATAAATTCTTTAAGAAAGGCTTACCATTAGTATTTAAAATGTACAAGTAATACTTTAACTTTACTCAAATTTAAAGAGTGGTGCACCCTTATTAAAGTTTCCATGCCAACCATACAACACATTTTCACCAAAATGCACAATTTTCGACTCAATTAATCAGACCACAGCTATTGCAGTATATATCCCTGAAAGCAAGTGTGTTGACACGCTCAAGGCAACATAAATTTTGCGCCGAGTTCGCTCGGGCTTACGGCGCCCGGTTAGAATAACAATGAAGATAAGATTCAAGCTTTGAAAGCGTTCTGAAAACTATGTGTTAAAAGAAAATAATAGCACATATAAGATGCTGAATAAAGCTGAGTAAAAGACAAAAATATTTCGAATGTTTGTTTACTGTTTGGTAGAGACGCAAATTCAGTTAACCTAATTTTTAATTGTTTAAAAAATTACATTCTTTTTTAATCGTTTTAATCTACATGGAATTAACCAGAATGTGAAAAATATCCTACAACTTCCACAACTTCAACTGTCGTTTTAGATGTCCAACATTCTCGGGTAACAAGCAATTTTAGAATTTATCACCAGGAGCATTTTAGTACTATTTAATGCCAGAACAAAAAATAACATACAACTAATAAATATTTTATATGCGTCGTGCCCACCATTATTTTAACATGAAAATCAACTTATAAAGCCTTTTAGTATCACCTGTCAGGGTAACACAAGCACAATAAGTGTGATGAATGTATTTAATTACCGGCGGATCGATGCGCGGACGTTATGGAAGCAATTTCGATGCTAATACACTGCGCGAGATAGCTTCATCACGTTGTTTTTTATTTTTTTCATCAGTTTATGAAACATACTGGTTCTTTTATTGCAATGGCGAGATAAGCATGCCTTAAGCATTATGGTAAGCGATACGATAGCTCATAGATAGTAGCAAAGCCAAACAGCACCATGAATTACAAGGCAATGCTTGGCATCCCACTGCGCTCGCAATTCTGAGACATAAGATGTTAAGTCTCAATATGTCCAGTAGTTACTCAGGCTACAATTTCCTTCAAACTGGAACACATCAGTGCATTTTCACTGCTGTTTAGCGGGAGAAATAGACATTGCGGAGATTGCTACCAGGCGGCCTCTTACATATGAGAGACCTACCACCAGTAAAAGTGTTACAGAAGGTTTTTAAAATATATAAGGCTTAGATAATAGGCGATTTTAAATAATTTCTACGGTATGTAAGTCCGCCAACCCGCACTAGGCCAGCGTGGTGGACTATATGGCCTAACCACTCTCAATCGATTCTCTCGATTGTAGAGTAGGCCCGTGCCCTGCAGTGGGACGTATATGGGCTGATATAGATAGATATAGATAAGGCTTAGGGTGGAGATATTGAGGTTGTTTTTCATATATCAAATTTTCCGTTGCCACGTGGGTTACTGCCACTAAAGGGTAATTTGGCTGACTGAATAATGTTTGGAGGGAGTTTAAATCCATACATTTGGTGATGTAGCACAATAAGATTTAGGTACTCTTGAAATATAGAATTTAATAATTAATTTAGTTCATAATTAATTCATATTAATAAGAAGTGCACAATTTTAATATAAATTTTCTCTATTTACAATTGGGTCTCAAAGTAAATAATACTTCATTATTAACAATTTAATAATAAACAATTAAATAACTAACAATTAAAATAATAACAAGATGAAATACCTGTCCTGTCTGATGCCTGTCCTGTCTGTCCTGATGAAATACCTGTTCCCCTGACAATCAACCCTCTCAGTTAAGGGTATAGTTGGTGCTGCACTAACGCCTCTCTTTATATGATTCATGAGCTAATGCGTCCCTTAAGGATTAAAATAATATACGGCAAGGCTGAAACGCGTCACTTCTCCCAGAGGAATAATTTTGTCTGGGCCTTTTTAACGAGAACCTTTTAGGGTAATATTTTTGTTGTTATATTTCTCAGAAAATAATGTTTTGGAGAGGTTTGTTTATGTTGGTATTTAGGGAAATGTTGGATATAATATGCGTAATTTTCATTGGCACATTTAAAAGGGTTTTCTGAGGATTTTCTCCTGAAAAATTATCCCTTAAGTAAACGTATAAAGGTGAAGTCCGACATAAATTAAAATAAGTAGCAATGAAATTGATATATGCTCAAATATTATTATTAGTGAAATCACAAAGATGGCCACTGAAAATAGGTAATGGAATTTTATATCTGAATTTGGAGTCAATAGACAAAGCTGGCGCTTGAAAATAGGCAATTGAATTTTATATTTGAATCCTAAGGCTGTGTATTGTTTTAAAGTATAGCCGTGGAATTATTTACGAGTTCGTTGACCTATAGTTACATTATTTTTCATACCAACTAAGAGTACTGTCTGAATTCACATTCAGTGCTCGCCTTCGTCAAATAACTTTAGAGTAAAAATTCATACCACGAGTTTATTTATTAAAAGTTGGTAATTTAATCTTATACGAATGAAATTTTAAAATATTTTATTATGTTACTATTCACAAAAATGTAATGAAAAACTTTAAAGCTTCTAGGTACACCTGACTATATAAACTCATCATTCTTTTTACAGTAAAAATATTTAATATATTATATATACTTATACTAATAAAATAATATTAATAAAATACGTACAAAATATCACCTGGAATCACCAATATTACTTTTACAAGAGGGCTCAATACGAAATAGTTATTCCATAAATTGAAAGTACGAACCAGGAGTAAATTGTAAGTATAGCACTTGAAGTTTTCGGAACGACATTTATAAAAAAAATATTTTTATCATATCTCCGTGGTGCAGTTGGTTAGACGCCGGCTGAGAAAAGAGAGGCCGCGAGTTCGATCCCCGCACCAAGACAAATGTTTGTTTGAACCACAAGTATTTGTTTCGGGTCTAGATGCTTGTGAGACCGAAAAAGTCTCTCATAGCTCCTGATACCCACGACACAAGACGCGAGCTTAGTGTGGGGTCTATGTATGTGATTGTATTCATTTAATATTTATTCATCTTTTATTATATGACGTGTAGTAAACTTATACGATCCTAGTTTTTCCACGTAAAACCCATATAAACACACTGTTTACAGCAGAAACATTAAATAGACACCTAGCGGCCGCAGCTGCTCGTAGAACAATACAATAAAGGAGATGCCATCTGCGCTCCCTCGGTAAGACAACTATTATTTGTCGTCTATCGACAAATACTGAATTCCTGCCGCGTTCTTGGTAAATACGTGATATATTTTATAAAGACAATAGTTATATTGAAAATAATGTTAGGGATAAATATTATTAATAGATGCAGATATTATTTTTAATAATGGTACTATAGTTCAGTACAAATCCAACACAGTTGAAAAATTCAAGTGGTATGTTAGAATTTGAGACCCTATAGAGTCTGCCCCAAAGGTTATTAGCTTGAGTTTTTGAATATCATCGATTTTTTGTATTATTTCGCAGACAAACACAAGTGCCATTAAATCAAAACACTTTTGTGAAAACAGTATTAAAGTAGCTTGTAACATGAGGCAAATATTAGTACTCGTATTTTTAATGAAAGAGTGGGAACGTAGTGGGGATGTCTTACCGTCTATTTCACATCCGCACACTATAATGCATATTAAAATTAGTGACGTCACTAATTTTATTTTGCATCCCTTTTCTTTTACCCCCACTACAAGATTTAAAACGTTTCTAACTTGTTTAATTTTGAATGGATTTAGAAAATTCTTTATTTGCTAGATTTTGTATACAGATATTTTGTGATGAATACAATAAAAAAAATGAGTCAAATACACTATTCTAAATTGAAGTAGGACAGGAGTAATGACTAATGCTATTGTTTTGTTTATTTGTATTTTCGCAGGTTTGTCTAACGTACTTACATATACTTTTTATAAAAACACACGATCCATTAGGACCCTTGAGTAATTAAGCCCCCACCACTCACACTCCATTCAGCCCGTTTCTTAGAAAAAAGAAATTAGCCAGCTCAATTACTAATGCTTCTAACCTTTATGGATATGCTAGGTGTGGTCTTTGTCAACGTGTAGGTATATATTTCTTTGTTTACAATTACACAATTTTATACCTTAAAGCTGTAAGTTATCTTGAAGGATAAATCGTGCTTACAAACTATGTATATTATCCAGGTTTTCAAAATTTCGATTAACAGTTTTAATTCCTAGTATTATTCACACAGTGTTAACAAGCAACCTCCTCGAGACGGGTATTCAGAGGTTCTGGTAGCATCTCCGCCTACCCCTTCTTGGATAAAGGCGTGAGTTTATGTCATGTTAAGTTACCAAGGGAAATCCATTTTTTATACTAGCATGACGAAGTAACTACAGTTCATTCAATACAATGATGCCTCATTGTAATCTTATTTACACAGGCTTTGACATGTCGGATGCTCCATTTTGACTGGAGGTCATCACCCCAAAATTGGAAAATCGTTTTACCAAAATTTAATATGCAACAGTACACACAAATCCAATAAATTTTTCCCCCAAAGTTTTTCTATCAGCACTCGATAAACTTGCGTTAACAAATCGATTTTTACCCGTCACGAACACAAGTACCTTATGAATAGCGCCATTACCCGACATGACACAGCGACATGCCGAGATATTGTTATAAATGACTCGCCTGTGTCAAATCTGGTAAATAAATTATAAGATTGCCACGCCTCGTGCCAAAATGTCTTAGGAATAGTTATTTTAATAGCGGTTGGCGCGCCTACTTCGTGATATTTTTTGGTAACAAATTGACGACGTAACAGTTTGACGTGATGAAAAGATGCTGCTATGCTATTTCGCGCTAATTCTCCATTGAGTTCACATCTTTGTCATTATTATCAATGGGAATATGATATAGCAGCTAGCGATAAGGCCGCCAATTGTTACCATGCCTTTAGTTTAAGTATGTTATTTGTTTATAATTCCTTTTTTTTAATTTTCGGTGTACAATTAAGTATATATATATTGTTTCTAATGCAATCACGCATTAACTAATCAATCAACCAGCATAAAATTGTGTAAACTAATTGTAATAAGTACAGAAAACATATCCATTTTTATCAGTAAGTTCAATGCAGAAATAAAACAATTTTACCGACAGATAGAATAATTATTTTAAAAGATCTACTGAGGCTGTACTGTTTTTACCTTATTATTACTTATTAATATTTTTATCGACACAAACCCACACATTCTCGCCTACATCCACATATTAAATGCATGGAATAAATCTCAATTAATCGGGAAAGCTATATGTAGGCGTGTGCTGACATATATGAATGTATCCAATTATAACTCTCAATAATTCTACCCAAAGTAAAAGGTCACACTCGACATTTTTAAATTCAAAACGTTTCATATAAAATATCTGAAATAGCGTCATACCTTTAAAACATGGAAAATCCAGTCACGTAGTATTCCCAATTAATTCGCACACTCGGTCTGTGAGGCCCCAATGTGGACATTTAAATGCATTGTACAAGTTTTAAAACTACGGATGTGGGTACAGCTGTTCTAGAAACTTCTAATGCTATTTGGAGAATTGCTGTGGTGTAGTTCCTATCGGGTTTCAAACTTTTGTTTTTGAGTCTGTTTTTATATGGTTAAAGGGTTGGAAAGGGTTAGGTTTTAGTTTCTAAGAATATATTCGATTTATCTGCTTATGTTTTATTTATATCTTAACTAAAATATAATAAATTTAAATGTAAATATCAGCGTCAGGAATGTGTGCCCGATATGTAATAGGTTACATCGTGGGACGTAACAGACAAGGCGAAACGTGGGTGTTCTGGTAGCACCTCCTACCCCTTCTGGGATAAAGGCGTGAGTTTATGTATGTATTTATATAACTAAAATATCATTGTTTATTAGTTAAGCTTAATGTTCTTACTACTCGGCAAACTTGTTAGGAGTACAGAAAAATACAAAGGGTACCCTTCATCCAGGAAAAAAGTACTTTCGTCTGACATGGACTGATTAAAAAATCTACACTAACGTTAATAGAGCCACGACAATCGCTTGTAAATAAATCAATATTTTCACCAACTTATAATCAACAATGTGGTAAGGTACTCATTACGCCCGTATATATCTATATGTTCTCGCATTGTTTCTTGTTTATGTATTAAAGTTTATGATTAATTAGCACGTCGTAACGCCTAATTATGCCCATGTTATAATGAACATACATAACACGTAATAATCTCGCTGGCTAATTCACACAACAAACAACGCGAGAGGTAAAATTACCTCTCATTTTCAGTGTAGTGAAATTAAATTAGTGCTCATACTTATATTAATTAAATAACTCGGGATGTGTTCAGGACTAAGTAGGTTGTTCAAGTTAGGAATAATGTGGACGGAGCTTAGTTAACTGTATATTTTTCTATAACACTATAACGGTGAAGGAAAATATCGTGAGGAAACCTGCATACCGTAGTGATTTGCAAGAATTTCTATGGTATGTAAAGTCCGCCAACCCGCACTAGGCCAGCGTGGTGGACTATATGGCCTTACCCCTCCCAATCCTACTCTCGATTGTAGAGGAGGCTTGTGCCCTGCAGTGGGACGTGTATGGGCTGATACAGTACAATCTTCAAGTATGGTCTACATATGATAATGATATTTATAATTGTGTGGATTTTTTAATAAATTTATCATGAAGATATTCACAACCTCCTCATTGCGTGAAATGTTCCAGTATGTATTTGGCTGTAAAAATAAGAGCACGATGTTTTTTTCTTTCAATACGGTTTTAGACTAGACTGTGGGGAGGAGCCTTTTTGTTATCAAGAAATATTAGTTACAGTTCTGCATTATGTAAAACTAAAATGTCCCCTGTACATTACAATACAATACAATATTCTTTATTGTAAACCAATTTAAAAAGTACATTACAAAAGGAAAGCAAAAAAAATAGTATTAGAAGTGGCGATCTTATCGCTAACCATGAAGTATTTGAAAATCTATATTAAGATTCCAATAACAAAATAATGCTCCCTTGAAATTTATTATCAACTAGTCCTTCGATTCCAATTTTCAAATTTGCAACGACTTCGAAATCTATTTGTGTGATTGTGGACCGCATTTCTGATTCCATTTACTCCTCAAAGCCGTCAGAAGCACTCAAGTTATTGGAAAGGAAGGTAACGAACATTACCGCTGCACCGTAGCTACAAGCATTACAAGCGCTCTCTGCATCAGACAAGCCGCTCCCAACCGTAATACACATTTCAACGCTAAACCTTGTAATAGAAGTGATGTTAGTTTATTTTAGTAGTTAGGTAGATAAAATACTCGTTAAATCAAGATTTAAATAAATAGTTTGAAATGTTTTTTCCATTTTACTTCAACTAAACTTCAATTTTCAGACTCTACAATTCGCTTTCATTAGACTAAGTTTCAAATAAATCTGTCTAGAAATATATTTTATACCATACAAACTTTCCAGTCACTTTTCGCTTAAATAAATTGAATTTAATAATGAAAAGTACCTTGTATACAAGCTTATTCATACTCAGGCTTTTGCAAATTCACTCCAATCAGTTCAGAAACTAATTAATTAAAAGATCACAAACATTTTCGAAACAAACCGAGCTTTCGCATAGTACGAAATATTTGACTATCTGTATTTTCCTTTGTTCAAATAAATAACTTATATTACGAGGTTATACGAGTATAAACCGACACATGACGTCATTGCTGTGTGCGTCACATTCAATTCGTTTCTCTTCGTATTCTATTTTATATTTGTTTTATTATTTTATTCCACGAACGTCACAGCTGTCTCTGACATATTTGATATTTACAAATGAAAACATATTTTTTTTACTTTTTAACCGTTGTGATATATTAAAATATAAATTGTCACATAAAATTGTTTTTTTTTTTATAGGTCTTTGTTCACCTATTTGTGTCTCATTTTTTTTTTCTTTTTGTAGGTCAGTCTTGGTTATTCTATACATTAAATAGATATACATACATACATATATAAACTCACGCCTTTATCCCAGAAAAGGTAGGCAGAGGTGCTACCAGGACACCCACGTTTCGCCTTATGTGTTTCGTCCCATGTATTATGTTTATTGGTCCATGGTAAAGTTTTTAAGCCTCAGGATTTTCAGTTGGTATCCATTACAATTAGCACCGTTATATTAAGATACTGAATAAGCGTGCATAAACCTTGATTTTTTTTATCAAAATGTAATCATACCATAGATTTAATTTAAAAACACGTCATTCCAACACCATTGGATCACGAAAACGCCAACTGATTAATCTATACCCCCCGTCGCTAGATGGCGCTGTATTAATTAGTGTACTACACGCTAATAACACAATAAATAACAGCTTTTATTCAAATTTATCAGAACTCAAAAACATAAAATACACAAAATGCCACTTTTCTGTACCGTTCATTACAGTAACAAATTGTTACATTTTATGGTCGAAAAAACAAGGGAATATATCAGCGTACGGTCCGTTTAATGACCCAAAGAACGTATTGTAGGTATAATACGTTTGTTGGAAAAATGTAATGTCCGTGCACGGGTAATGAATCGGTGCGGACGAATGTTTTTGGGTTTTTTTCGCGCGGATTCGTGTGTGTATTACGTGGGTCATTAAGGAAAACTATGTTATTTTTAGATCCCCTTATCCCTCACTTAAAATGGTATAGGATAATATTTTATTTTGTATTTTTCCGACGTATTCTAAATAACGTATGGATTTTATTATTAATTGTTGTTTCTGTCGTATTTTGTAAATCTTTACAAAAACGAATTTTAGCTACTGGTAATTGTTCATACATGAGTAATATCGGCTTACAAAAACACTATCGATACAAAAAAATTGGCCTAAAAATGGCCGTATGTCATTACTTCCCAGTA
The DNA here is from genome assembly GCA_949752805.1 of Deilephila elpenor. Lineage (NCBI taxonomy): Eukaryota > Metazoa > Arthropoda > Insecta > Lepidoptera > Sphingidae > Deilephila > Deilephila elpenor. The sequence continues at coordinate 1,151,461 of OX457116.1, forward strand.
TTTTATCCTTATTAGCAACATTACCGAATGGTGTAATAACATAGGAAGCGTTTTTTTTTTCAAAATCATCTGGTTCCATTCCTAGCTAGGCATATTGATTTATCAAAAATCTAATAAATTGGGCTCGTGACTCCTTTCATCATTTTTCGCTATTACTCATAGTTTCGGATTTGGCCATCCACGCCCACTTAAAACATTCGCCCTGTATACCGGGTATATCAAGACCGCGACCGAAAACGAAGCCAGGTGGTAGTTTTAGCGGCTACAGACACAATGCAACTAAAAATTTTGCAAAATAAGTGACGGTTTTTTTTTATTTTTTTTTTAAACTTTGTTTTTAAGGGGTAAATTCCTAGTTTTTGCAAAAATAGTAATTTAAACCCTTACGTACCATTGCGTGTTTAAAAATTAAGCGATGTAGGTCATTATTTTGGAAAAACTATGTTTAATCACTCAATTACGACGATATGTAAAAAATAACAAAAAAAAATTGACGATTTTTTTGTAAAATTTTTACTTGCTTTGGTTTTGATATCACTAATACTACCTCCTGGCTTCGTTTTCGGTCGCGGTCTTGATATACCCTGTATATGTAAATAAAATAACCCCACAAATAAATCCTGCATCCTTATATACCAAAAGATAACTTAGCTAGGTTAGATAAGCTAGATAAGCTTAGTTCCTGTCCCGTTGCCAACAAGCATTCTATTTTCAAACAACCAATTTCTACGAATTCATTCAGCTTCAAACGGAGCATTAAGAAGCAATCGAGTAAGCTGACACGAGACGTAATCGTTTATCGCATAGAACTCCGATTGAACGGCACTTCGTTTGCTTTCAAACCCAGTGCAGTCACTTTACCGTACCAGTATTATAAAAAACGTATATATAAGTATTTTATTTATATACTTTATTGTATATAAATAAAATTTAAAAAAACACAAATAAAAATACATTAACACTAAAGACATGTATGTACTTACATATGTACGCACGTAAGAAGTTATACTTTATTTTACGATAAAAGTAACTTTTACCACCATTTTTTCTTACATTTATTTCGTTAAGGCGTATCACTCATCCCCAAATGTAATTTCAAATCACATACGTGTCTATTGATAAATAAATATATATTTTTATACTGATATAAAGCACGTGTTGCAGATTTATTAATATTTAAGAAACTACTTTAATAATAATAATAATTTATTCATATCAATTAGAGTTTGAATATAGTAATGATGGAAAATTGAGAAATAGTTGATAGTTCATCATGGCGCTTTTCGGCTGTGGGTGTGCGCGCATCCTATAAATTTGACGCTCATATGTTTCTCCAAACGCGCCTAAAGAAGTATACTTCAAAAGGGTTATTGTACATACATGCATATATAAACTCACGCCTTTATGTGTGAGCCTATCGCCATATTGGGCACAAATTCCTGACTCCGGGCTGATAATGAATAGAAAAACCCAATATCACTTTGCCCGACCCGGGATTCGATTCCGAGACCTCAGCTTTGTAGTCGTACCGTAGTACAACTACGCCAACGGGGCAGTCCAGATTTTTATTGTGCCCCATTTTTAACCGCAAAATCCGCCCCTGGATTTTATTTTGTGTAAATTATTACATCATGAGCTCGGAGTGCTATTCCGTCGGGAATCACAACTATTTTTATTACAATAACTTGGAGTAGAATTCTCAAGTTACTTTTTCCTTAGTTTATTATTTTTAGATTTTGTCTTTGCTTGTTTCATCTTGAGTTATTTTTTGCAGCAGTTGCTAAGATTCTGAGCAAAAATTTCGCGTAAAAATGTCAGAGAAAAGTCTCCCGTAGTAAATGATGCCCAAAACACAAAACTTGATCTTAGAGTTCGGTCAGGACTATGTATGTGAATATTGGGAGCATTAATTATTTTATTTTTTTATTAACTATAGGACTTGAACTGACGTCTTTTATCTAAAGATAGGGAAACCGCTAATAAATTAACCAGTGCAATAATACAAAAGAGAGGAGAAAACAAGAGAAACTTATTTAACTACTTACTTAGTACTTAGTTACTTAGAACTTAGAGGTAAATACAAAAAGGGGGTAAAACATTTATTTATTTATTAACATTTATTTACTGGGTGCCCTGGTTGCGACCAGGGGAACCTCTGCCTGCCCCTTCTTGGAAAAAGGCGTGAGTTTATGTATGTAAAACATTTATTTCGCACAAACTCATTTAGCAATCCCAGTGTAATAAACCTCACACCTCATTATATACTTTAGGGAATGGAAGTAAGACTCAGCGAAATAGAAAAACTTTTTGAGCTATACCCGAGGAACACTTGAGGGAAAGGTAAGGAGGAGGGAGGTAAAGGGTCTTTGTAATGCAAAGTCGACATATACTTCTTGCGCAAAGATTGGCGTAGGGTAATAGCGTGAATGTACGAGATTTTCTTATTCCTTAAATATATTTTTTGTTCACATGACTTGATTTTTTGTTTCGTGAAAACTTGAACTGTGAACCATATCGTTCTTTTGATGGGTCAAATGTCATTCGGGCATACAATATTCAATAGAGTAAGATCCCAGGGCCCCCAGACGTTACTTATTTTCTCATAAAAAATATAAATGGGATAAAGTAGTGTTAGTACGTACTTTGAGTGTGTGCATACCTGCTAGCTTGGGTCGTCGGCCAATTCATAGGTACGAGGTGCTAAAGTTATATAAATACAGTACTGATTTTTCTTAAATTCTCAGTGCTGATTTTTACATATGTTTTAGATAATTTTGTTAAAAATTAATAATCATTATTGCCAGACACTTTCCATCGGCGCTTACCCTTACCAGACGCTTTAAAGCTTCAAAAAAATTAACATATTTTTACTTATAATCTCACTCTTGATTTTTATATATGATACTTAGGGAACTATTTGAACACCCCTGGTCAGCAGCCAGACCAATTGGAGGGGCCAAACATCCCCCCAGACACACATAAAGTGTCGCTATGTGTATGAGCGCGAGGTCATTATTTGTACGCTTGAGTGTGAGAGAGATATCTATTTATCGATATCTTTCTTATACTTATTGTCGTCACTAGGCTACTCTATTCAGTGCTACTCGATTCAGTGCATCTATGATTTTACTTACAACGTGTTGAAATAAAAGAAAAAATATTTATAGCATTCTAAAAAATATAATGGCAGAATTATTAAAGTGTGTGTTTTATGAGAATTCCGCTGTGAATTTAATATTGTTTACGGAAGAAACGTTGAAAAAGTATTTGTTTGCCGAGCTTTGTCAGTGGATCGCTTTAAGAAGAATCAGGTATTATATTTTAACTTTGAATAATTGATATAACCGGGTAACTCTTTGATTCTTAATTATGTTATTTTTGTTACAGAAAATGAAAGTAATAAGGATGATAATGAAGATAGTCAATGCCAACATTGGGTTGATGATGACTTATCAAACTTAGACGATGATGACAGTAAAGATCACGCTGAATTGTAAAACGTTCAAACTACAAATAATCCGAAAGAAGAAAGACATGTATAGCTTTGTGTAATTTCAAGATTAATAAACATGATTTTTTTTAATAGTAGTATTCAATTTTACTCGATGATAAGATATAAAACATAAGTTAAAGAAACTTATATTTATTATTTATAAAATTTTCTCAACTCAGATCACTTTAAAATACCTTGTAATCTTCAGGTTCGATTCTATTTTGTATGTAACGAATCTTTAATCTCTCTTGATATCGAACAGAGCAGAATTTTAGAAGGTATCGTTGTTCCATTGTGTTTACAATATTGATTCTGATAATAGTTCAGTACACACCACTGATAATTTTCTTCTTAAATCTCAATCATTTTTATTACTTCTCTAACGGCACATAGATATCTCTCTCACACTCAAGCGTACAATTAATGACCTCGCGCTTATACACATAGCGACACTTTATGTGTGTCTGGGGGGATGTTTGGCCCCTCCAATTGGTCTGGCTGCTGACCAGGGGTGTTCAAATAGTTCCCTAAGTATCATATATAAAAATCAAGAGTGAGATTATAAGTAAAAATATGTTATTTTTTTTGAAGCTTTAAAGCGTCTGGTAAGGTTAAGCGCCGATGGAAAGTGTCTGGCAATAAATATTATTAATTTTTAACAAAATTATCTAAAACATATGTAAAAATCAGCACTGAGAATTTAAGAAAGTCAGTACTGTATTTATATAACTTTAGCACCTCGTACCTATGAATTGGCCGACGACCCAAGCTAGCAGGTATGCACACACTCAAACTACGTACTAACACTACTTTATCCCATTTATATTTTTTATGAGAAAATAAGTAACGTCTGGGGGCCCTGGGATCTTGGACTACAATTTTTAATTGGACAGTCATAATGTATATTGTTTTGATGCTGGGTATGTTTATGAATAAATGATGTCTTGAAGCACTCAACATCTCATTGTTGAGTGTGAGTAACAACTATAAAAAACAACATAAGATACATATTATTATTAATAAACCTCGACTGCCTCGGTAGCGAAGTTGTACTACAGTATGATTGCAAAACTGACGTCTCGGGTTCGAAACCCAGAACGGATAAAGTAATATTGGATTTCTCTGTTGGTTATCAGCCCGTAGTCAGGATTTCGGCGCCCGATATCGCGACAGGCTCGCCCCCTATTACATCGTGGGACGGAAAATACAAGGTGAAACGTGGGTGTTTGGTTCCTACCAGCGGAACCTCTGCCTACCCCTGCCGGGAAAAAGGCGTGAAGTTATATATGTTATTATTAATAAACTGAAAACACTCTACCTTACTACCTTCGATATCCAATTACACTCAGTAAAATGATGCAGTTCTCCTGAGTTCTACTTAGCTAACTTGTACTATACCCACGGGGAACCGGGCCCTCTTTATAACAAAAACTACTAAGATTAAAACTTTTCATATTACCAAGATAAGAGGGGTTGAATTGCAGTAATAGTCCGGGATATAAATTGTATTGTTCATGATTTTATCACTTCGGAGAACAACATACATACATACATAAACTCACGCCTTTATCCCCGAAGAGGTAGCAGAGGTGCCACCAGAACACACACATTTCACCTTATACGTTCCGTCCTACGATGTGATAGGGGACGAGCCTATCGGCATATCGGGCACAAATTCCTTACTCCAGACTGAATAGAAAAATCCAATATCACTTTACCTGACCGGGGGGACTCGAACCCGAGACCTCAGCTTTGTACCCGTTCCGTAATACAACTACGCCACCGAGGCAGTCTTAGGAGAATAATACGAGTATTTTTTTTAATAAAGGTGGCTTTGTCGTATATTTTATTGAGGCTTAAACTATGGCGTCGACATTGTTTCTGAAAAAAGAGCATGCGAATACCCCAATTTTTCGAAGGTTATTAAACACTACAAATTATAAATCGAACAGAAATAGTAAAATCTTATCATGACAATCACGAGCGATTTTCCATTTCTATTTAGATATCGTAACGAAAACCAAATAAACGAAAATTGAAAGCTCTAATTCAAGGCACTTCGTTGCCGTTTTCCAATACTACGAAAGCATGTAAATTCCTAGAAATTCGGTTATTGGTTTTGAAAAACAAGATTTTCCAAACTCACTGAAAAACTTGAAATCGCCGCATATTAAGAAAAGGTTCAAAAAGCGTGAGGTGAAATTTAAATTGAGTTGAAATTGCGTCGAATATTGGCGCAATTTCTATCGGGCAAATCGTTTACTGGCACGCCAAATGCCATTGCTGGCATGTGAAATAGAAATATAAACATCGCAGTGGTTATAATTTGCATACTATTAGAGGTGATATTCATTTTAATGGGCCATTACGATCGCTCATCGTGACGTCAGTTCGAATCAAGGACAGATTAATAAATATACATATTGAACTACATTCCCAAGTGTTATGTTATGGGTATCGAAATGTATGAAGTACGAATAAGTATTCAAATAAACAGACCGGAATCAAATATTCATCATAGAAATATTTGCCACGGCGGGGATCGAACCCCTGATGTCTCGTTTTGCAATCCGCCCCATAACCAACTGCGTCATAACGGCTGTGAAACGTTAGTTCAACAAATCTCAAATGTGCGTGATTTTGCTGTCAGTCCCAAATAAAAGCTAATATTTAAAAAACATTATTTAAAATCTCATATCTAAATATGTAAATATAATGAACAATATTTACTACATTTTTCGGTAGGTGCCCCCTTGGTAAGTATAAAATTAACTGTTTAAATTTTTTTTCATAAGCATCCACTTCCCTTGGGCCATGGATGTATATTCTACATCAATAGATTCTAAATTATAATACACTTTGAAATTAAAAAATACAACTACATATTAATATAATTTAACGAATCTATGACTTGTATCAGCTGTTATTATTTTATTAAAGCAATTTAGTTTATTGTGAATGAAAATACAGTCGAAATATTTGATACAAATGACCTACTTTATCTCAATTCTAGACTTTGAATGCGTATGAAAATATAGCCGACGGCAATAGGCCAGCAGCCCTATTAGATTCTAATGTTTTTCATAATAGTCTGGCTATGAAACTGAAATTTATATAAATGTTATTGTTAGTTTTATCTTTTATACTGGATATATTATTATATTTTATTATATATACAGAACATTGTGTAAGCAATTCGTAAATTAAAATATAATATTATATTCAACGGTATAGCCGACGCATATTATTTTACAATTATATTATCACTGGGGGCTGGACTGGCTTCGCTCAGGTGCTTAAAGTTTTTGAGTCCAACAACATTTTATTTCGGTTACTGTTTTATATTTAAACTCAATTTGAGCACCGATGACTATATTGCTTTTCCCGTCCCATCCCAGTTTATCCCGTTCTGTCTCATCTCATTTTGTCCCATGACGAAAAGCATGCAATCCTGGGCTCTCCTGTCCTGTGTCATACATTTGAGTTTAAAAGAGTAACAAACATCCATAAATCCATATTATATACACTTACAAACTTATGCATTTATAATATTACTGATTCATAATGTATAAAAGTATTCATTATAATGGGGCGAGCCTGTCGTCATTTCAGGCACGAATTCCTGACTCCGGGCTGATAATGAATAGAAAATATATAAATGCCCGACCCGGGATTCGAACCCGAGACCTAAGCATTGTAAAATTACCGTAGTACAACTGCGCTAACGAGGCAGTCGGCCGCTGTCATTATTTTACACAGAGTTAAACCATTATTACAAATGTAACGACCACCATTACTAACAAACAGACAACAAGAACTGCCATTATAACTCCCGTTGCCTTCGTAGCTTCTGTTTGTTATTATTGAGATAACAAAACTTATACCAAAGTATTTTATAATAATGTTTTCACAAATAAAAAATTATTTATATCCTGCTATTAACGAGTTTTAATAGTTTGTTTCAATCTCTCCAAGAATATTAAAGATTTCGGCGCCCGATATGGCGACAGGCTCGCCCCCTATTACATCGCGGGACGGAAAATACAAGATGAAACGTGGGTGTCTGGTTGCTACCAGGGGAACCTCTGCCTACTCCTGCCGGGAAAAAGGCGTGAAGTTATATATGTTATTATTAATAAACTGAAAACACTCTACCTTACTATCTTCGATATCCAATTACACTCAGTAAAATGATGCAGTTCTCCTGAGTTCTACTTAGCTAACTTGTACTACACCCACGAATATTAAGTGGTCACGCCAAGCTGCTGTGTTAACTATGGACAAGTATAGGTCGACTGCGGTCTTTTTGACCATGACAAAATCACAAAATGCAGCTTATTGTAAGGGCAATTCAGTGTGAATACAGGTGAGAGATAAATAAATAGATTCTTTAGCCGTAATATCAATGATTCTGCTTAAAACCAAATTGCACGTATATTTGAACTTGAAGCCGCAAAAAGCAAACCGCAAACACGTGAGCTGAATCTGACACACGTTAATCTTGTGTGGATCATTATGATAGGCATTCTAGCATTGCGGGCCACTTGCTGTGTCGGCCGGGACTGTAATATAATTATTGTAGAGTTCACGATTGCTGAGAGTGGGCGATACCTATAATTAAATTCATAATTCTATGATAGGTATACTTATAAAAAACAGTCTTAATATTGTCAGGTTTCTGTTCAGGTACCTTAGCCAGGTGACAGATGACGCGCAAGTACAGTTTCCGTCAGCGGAAATGGTGGTCTTGGGGGATTTCAAAGCACATAATGAGTTGAATGATAAGCCCTCTCAAATGAACTCTCGATTGTAGATGAGTCCCGTACCCATCAGACGGCGACAGTAGGCTGATACAGTAGTATTACATACAGTATATACAGTTTTGTTTAATACGAGAATTTACAAAATCCAAATCACAGCTTTTCAATTGTCACAGCCCTAAACAAGTGTGGTTTGGTTAATTATGACAAGTGAGTGCTGTGAAACCGCCAAGTTTTAATTAGTTCGCGAGTTAGACACCGGGGGGCGGTGGGAGCGCGCCACATTTGTTTGCCAAAGGAAATTGTGCTCGTTTAGCTGCCAATTGCGCAGTCGGCGAGCAACCATCTTGGTTTGTGGCGCTGACATTTAACTCACGTTAAAATACGTTTGCTTTTGCAATTTATTTCTTTTTTAGCATCGTTTTTTATGGTACACGTTAACTCGATCCAGAAAATAAATGATTAAGAGTCTATACTTTTCCTGTTCTCCATGAAGTGCCAAGTAAATAAGGGAGAAACCCCAAGTAATTCATATCATGATATAAGTGTCAGTAATTATGTTTTACTTAAAATTCAGCCACCAGACACGAAACTAGACCATAAAACCTTCGATTAATAAATATTGTAAAATGTGCAATGATCCAGGTTTTTGAAGAACAAACCCTAAACTGGCTCACTTACCGTGAGAGTCACATGACCCTGTAATGGGACTTCTAATATGGATAATTTGACTCATGAATGCAAATAAAAACAGAATTAATTAAACTACGAAACCTAATACATACATACATACATAAACTCACGCCTTTGTCCCCGAAGGGGGAGGCAGAGGCGCCACCAGGACACCCACATTTCGCCTTGTATGTTTCGTCCCATGATGTGATAGGGGGCGAGCCTATCGCCATATCGGGCACAAATTCCTAACTCCGGGCTGATAATGAATAGAAAAATCCAATATCACTTTGCCCGACCCGGGACTCGAACCCGAGACCTCAGCTTTGTAAGCGTACCGTAATACAACTACGCCACCGAGGCAGTCTCCTAATACTCAATATAATAAAGTTAACAATTAAAATTTCAAGATTTATATTAAAACGAAAGTTAATTTAAAGTAAGTTTGTGAATTTTATTTAATACATTCAGCGGAAGTTTTAATTAGATACCAAGTTGCACTAATTCAAATGCTGAATGCACGAGTGAGGTTAGTTTAAAACGTGGAAATTATGTTTAATTTGTTGCGAGGTAGTGTAACACGTATTTAGAATGTAGATATATTTTATTTAGGGCGTTTATTAGAATCTACTTTAGATTTGTTAAGATGGGGTTTTCCTTATCATCTTTATAAAGAATTTCTACTGCTGGAATGGTTATTTTTAAAATATTTCCAAATATTAGTTTATCTACAGATGCTTCTGCTTTTGTTTTTTCATTAGCTTTTAAGAGTTCTTTTATAAATTTAACAACTCTCTATTTTTTATCATTTCTTCAATCAGGTCGTGGTTTGTTTGAGTATAATGTTTTTGTGAATTTAATCAACTAACCGTGAATAGTTTTAAATGCTTTTTTTCTTGTAGAAACAACATTATTTTTTGAGTTTTCGTTTAGTTATAAACATTCAAACTTGAATAATTATGATTCTATCTCTCTGCCTCTTTTTTCTCTCTACTTCTCTATCATCAAATTTGTAAAAATGAAACATTGCAAAGAGATACTACAAGTAATATCATACTTTTGTAATTATAATTTGTCTCACAATTCATCAAAATCCATCCAAAACATTGCGTTAAAATTATGATACTGAAATCAATCGAAAGACATATAGCCTGTTACACAATACATAAGTATTGTAGCTAGAGTTACTACTGGATATAATGAGGCTTAAAATCTTATGTCTCAGGATGGCGACCGCAGTGGTGTGCCAAGCATTGCTTTGTAATTCATAGTATTACTTGGTTTGGTACTGTTAATGAGCGGTCGTATCGCTTACCATCAGGCCAATGGCATGCTCGTCTCGCCATTCATTGCAATAAAAAAACATAAATTACTGCACTGAACGTTCTAATTCTTACTGAATTATTACAAATATTATACAGCTTTGTTGCCAGTATCGCATGGGCAGCGCAAATAAATCCAAAATAGACATATTTATCGGCTTTACGGTTCAATGAAGATTTAACCCGGCAAAGTTGCAACATTAAAGTATCCAATTTATGGCAGTGACGGGTTATCAATTTGCGTTTAATGTCCGCTGCTGTGTCGTTGTTTACGAGCGCTATAATCGCTTCGTATAGCTGTTGTTTTTGTTGTTTATAGTTATAACTGGTAATTGTGCTACAGAATTTCATGTGGCGTATTTTCTGCCCAACTATACGCCCGGGTATATCGATCTAATTATGAAAGCGTTAGTAGCATTGGTGGATCTCTCTTGGGATCCTATGAGACATTCAAGAGTTATTAATTAATAAATTATGTTGATTTGATTTCTGATTTATAGTAAATGCGTAACTTAAACGAATACTTATCATGTTCCTACTATTGAAAGCCACAATAGCGCAAGATTTTTCTTGATCGCGGTGGCTTCTAATGAAATCACATAAATCAAGTTTCTAAAATAGACCAGCTCTAATCCATTAATAAAATAGAAACAAAAACCTTGTCTAATTAGCAAATTGATGAACAACAAAAGCAACTCAACTCAGCCCAACTTTGGAACCAATATAACCAATTATTAAATTACCAACTAGAAAACTAACGAACACTTTGAAAGTGGAGCATAGTTTGTAGTTTGCGAGTATCGGTTTCTGTTCACGATAGTTCGCCGTCAATATTTACCCTGCCTTCGAACAGTTTGGCGCGTTCTACTTGATTACATTGTACTTTGCTTGTGCTGGTGGACTGTTTTGTGTATGTACCTTGTGCCTTTGTTATTAAATTTTGGTGCAGAGGTAGCTATGACGATCAATACAATGTTTTGCAGTGCTTAAAAATGTAACTTACGTATTGTTCTGCTTATACCTCGGTGGCGTGGTTGTACTACGGTGCGATTACAAAGCTGAGGTCTCGGGTTCGAATCCACGGTCGGGCAATGTGATAGTGGATTTGTCTTTTCATTATCAGCCCGTAGTCAGAAATTTATGCCCGATATGACGATAGGGTCGCCCCATATCACATCGTAGGATGGAACATACAAAGCGAAATGTGGGTGTCCTGGTAGCACTTCTGGCTACCCCTTCTGGCAAAAAGGCGTGAGCTTATGTATGTATGTATGTTCTGTTTATGAGCAAGCTTGAAGACTACAATAAGGCGACTACAACGATCTGTGATTGACAGAAGTGCAATAAGATTCAATGCTGTTACCCAAGTAATGCGCGTAATAGCTTCGTGGCTTCGCATCTTAGCAATTGAAACTCACGACTGCAACTTTTACAGCTCTAAAAACAAACACTAAGAGATCAAATTAGATCCTATTTTCAATGGGATTGAGTTTCTTATAGCTCGTCTTGTTGCAGCTATGTCTACCTGCCGTATGGCGGCGTGCGTCGCGGCGCTCGCGGCGATGAGCTGCGCGCTGCCTCACAGCGTCTTCGCGCTGGACCTCAACCGGCTGTATGGACACCATACTAAGCGATCAGGTATGTATGCACTAATACCTGACACTATCTAAAGTAATATTATAAAGATAAATAAAATACACCATCACATATTTACATAGTTCTGAACCCACACTATAATCGAGTCTTGCGTATACTGTGAGTATCGAAACTACGAGAGACTTTTCGGTTTCAAAAACAACCAGACCGAAACAAATACCTGTGGTTCACTCAAATATTTGTCTCGGTACGTGGATCGACCTCGCGGCCTCTGTTGTTTAAAAAAATCTGAAAATTCTACAACCATAAAATTGACTGAACAAAAAGAGCCGCTAACCCAAATTCGCATGTTTAAAGTAAATTTCAGATCACTAAAACAATTTAGGATAATGTTACAAAAACTTTACCTTAAGTCTACTTCATACCGTTAGTTTTTATTTCGAATAGAAAGAGCAGCCTCGATCCCAGCGGAGCAAAGCCTTATCTCGAACTTGTAAGAATAAACTGAAATCTCCGACGAGCTCTCATTAAGTAAAGTCTCGAGGGAAATGCGCCCTTATTATCTGGGACAAAGACGGACATAATTTTCGTTCCTAGTCTCTTACTACGGCCCAAGCAATTACCGTAAGACGATTTCAAATTAGAATTGCGCCTGTATTTTTACAAGTTTTTTTTGTGAAATGATAATTAGGGTATTGTAGAGAGGGATTTGATGTAAACGCCTGCCACTTGGTTTTTTGTGAAGCTTTTATGTTAGAGAGCAATTTACGAATTCATGATTCTAAAACAAATATTATGGATCAATCTTATACTTAATAACGCTAAATAGATGGCTGATAGTGTGCTTAGAAATGTCAGGAACTTTAAATACGGTACGGAATAGAACTCATATGTTCCAAATATTTTGCGTGGGTATTTCTCTAGTATAATGTAATATTTCGATACAAAAGCAATAACTATGTACCACGGACCGCAGTGTGTTACAAACATTTTGTTCACAATTCGCTTATAATATCTCAGTATATACTCAGCCTGTCGCCGTCCACTGCTGGACGTAGGCTTCCCCAAATAAACACCAACCATTCAGGTCCTGAGCAGCCTTATATCTTAGTATATAATATGGTCTTAGTCTCAATATCTCAGTACTAATTCTAAATCCGCTGCATCCCCAAACTTGCACCACCCACTCTAGAGCTAGTTCCGCAGTTACAAGCGATATAATCAGTGCAAGCAAGGCTGCTTTCCGATTCCTGCGGATTCAACTTCTCTAATTACCGCTAACTTTGCACCACTGATCTAGATGGCGTTTTTGCTCTCTCCAGGATTAAACTGATTCGTGTTCCGATTAGAATAGATTTGACCGTAATTAGAGTTGTAGTTAACAGTTTTATAAACGAAAGTAAACGTGAGATGTTGACTGAGGAACATTGTATGTACATCGACATCATTTTTAAATTAAACAAATGAAATAATAATAATATTTCGTAAAATTGATACATTGGAGTAAATCGATATAAAGTAATCACGGGAACTAACTGATATCATAACTTTAGCGCTTCGTTCGCTCTGTGAGATTTTCAGAGACTCTACCATCTTTACCCACCCCATTTCATCATATTTTTGGGCTTTTGGACCTTAAGGCTCTAAGCAAGCTCCTAAAGGCATATCTTCCTATACCTTATGATTTTTTCCTTTACCATTTAGACAATTGATTACCATAGCAACATTTTTCAACTTCTAAAATGCATCCTGAAACCTTGGATCTTACTGCTAATGTTATATTCCATTAAAATAAAACTATTTTATACGGATTTTATCGCAATGAAATAAAAAATGTAAAAATCATAAAAAATGTAAAATGTAAATAGCATAAAAATGTAAAAATTAAACCAAATCGCGATAAAATCCGTATAAAATAGTTTTATTTCAATGTGTAACATTCGCGTAAATCTAAGAAACCATTATATTCCATATTCTTCTCTATGTTATAAACATACATACATACATAAACTCACGCCTTTTTCCCCGAAGGGGTAGGCAGAGGCGCCACTAGGACACCCAAATTTCGCCTTGCATGTTCCGTCCCATGATGTGATAGGGGGCGAGCCTATCGCCATATCGGGCACAAATTCCTGACTCCGGGCTGATAATGAATAGAAAAATCCAATATCACTTTGCCCGACCCGGGATTCGAACCCGAGACCTCAGCTTTGTAACCGTACCGTAATACAACTACGCCACCGAGGCAGTCAGATCTTTGCTGTTATCATTAAGGCTGTATGAATATGCATTGCACATTGTGGTACTATTGTCTCAGTGAAAACTAACGTTAAATTACGTCGCTGTTGCATTTTGTTTGGTATCCGCCATCTTGACCTCCCTACTCACTGCCGGAAATCCCGTCACAATTACCTACGTTAATAAATTGACAGCCTCCGTGGCGCAGTTGGTTAGACACCGGCTGTAAAACGAGAGGCCGCGGGTTCGATCCTCGCACCAAGACAAATGCTTGTCGCGCCTATAAAATATTTGTCTAGGGTCTGGGTGTTTGTGGGGCCTAAAAGTTTCTCGTAGTTTCTGATACCCATGACATAAGACTGAATGGATCTTAACGTCAGATCAAGACTATGTATGTGACTGTTGGGTGTGTTTATATATTATTTTATTTTATTATGCATTGCAGTTACTTTCTTGTACTAGCTCAAAATAAAGGAAGTTCTTTAAAACTGTCTAGCATCGGCAAATTATCCTTTTTCACATAAATAAAGACGACAGACATATCTAAAGTGAAAAAATAAGCGTAATAACTTAACCTAAAATAATATTCTTAAAATATTAAGCTAAAAAGTTCATCCAAATTGGGATGGCATTCAGGCAGCCCTCCCGACCTGACGCGAATTTACTCCGCTACAATGCCTAATTAGCATTCTTTATTTTAATAATGACCTTTCCAAAACGGTTACACTAGCACGACCTAATCTTACTTTTTAGGTCACTTAATGTATGATTAATTCGGGATGTGAAAGGTCAGTGCTTTTAGGATATTGCGGGTGCTTATTAGTCCTTAAAGATGGTAGAAATAGGCGGTTTATTTGTCGCCCAAAATAATTAGGTCATTTCACAAAGAGTTGAAATATATATAATTTTTATAAATATATTTATTCAAGGATATAAATGTATGGATTTAATGGTTGTAAATAATTCTTGCATTAGAATGAAAGTAGACTAAGGAAATTAAGGTACCTAATAGGCTATCTAGGTTTTAAGATTTGTGTAAGAAAAACATTTTGCATACAAATCGATTTGCATTCACAATTAGTTTTATATCCGAAACCATAGAACGAAGGCACTATGCTAAAAATTAAATACCTTTAATAAATTATTTAAAATGGTGTAAATTGTAATGGTTCGTCTCCAACTGTAAATATAATTGCTACATTTTTGCAACAAAATGTTTCATGATTCAAAGACTCTGCTTCTGATGCTTCTAAACAAACTTTTTAGTTTCTAGTTTACTGAACCAACGCAAAAAGTTAACCAATTAAAATCGCAACATCGTTCACAGCTTGTTTTCAATTTTAGTTCGGGTAAAAACCGTTGGCGTTGGTAAATAAGTTACCATCGCTCTAGAAATTAGTTTATGGAGGAAATTCTTCCGCCAGCAACCCAGTTTCTAAGTTACTGTTGGTTGCCGAGTAATATGATTATACTTCGGTTCTGAAGTTTCGATGTATGCTAGTATGTAAAATAGTTTGAAAGTCTACTGTGTAGATGTATGTGGATAGAGTAAGGTTTAATATGGTGGAATTATTATGCTCGGTTAGGTTGAAAGAAAAATTGAAAGTAGTATAGAGCATTGACTTGTTAGTTTTAGGTTTCGATTCCTATAAATCCGACCCCACGTGGAGTACTGCTCTCACTTCTGGGTAGATGCTGCAAAATACCAGCAAAACCCACTTGACTCCTTACAGCGACAAGCTTGTCGAATAGTCGATGATCCCAATCTTACGGACAAATTGGAACCGTTAGGACTGCGGACAGACTTCGAGTCTCTCTGTGTGTTCTATCGTCTGTTCCACGGGGAGTGCTCTGAGGAATTGTTTAAGATGGTATCACCGTACCATCGCACCGCAGTAGTTCATTCCTACTAAAGGCCAATAAAAATATCATCAATAGTTCGATTTTCGGATGATACTACAAATAAAAAGATATTCTTAGCTCAAAACCTGGGTGACTCAAATGACTATATAAAGTCAATTCTAAATGGATATTTTTTATGGAAGCAAAAATTTCTAAGATTCACTAATAGATCTAACGATTGGCAGCTTATCTGCGATAAATAGTCAAGAAAAACTGCCATCGTATTACATATTATATTATAACTATTATATTTTTATGTATTACACAGTATGTTATTCAACCTTCTCTAAATGAGGTACTAACTAAATGACTACACTAATCAACATCGACTGCTAAACCAAATTCCTTATTCTTCTACGCATCAATTACTCTCATTTCAACCTTCATTACCACATTCACAGCGTCCCAGAACTTGATTACTAAACATGTTTGGATTCATAAAACGACTCCGAGTACGGCTATTAATTCCCTCGTCAAATCCTCTCGCTCCCGTCCATTTTGCTAATAACATTATCCCAGCCTAATCGCCTCTGTATCCGTTAAAAATAAAATAAAACCAGGCAACATTACTGCTGAAAGCGTCTTGCTAATTGCTTGTAAATGGATAAACTTAGTGAGCTGGTATTAATCACGATTCTGGAATTGGTGAAAGGATTTATTAGTATAATGCTGAGTGTTGTGATTAGGCGAAAATCGATATGGTGTAAGGCTTTTATGATAAAAAATTCTGAGATGGATTAGATGATTAAACGTTGTACGTTTAACGAACAAGCTTTTGTAGCAGAATAGTATACTTTCTATAGTATTTCTTAGCGAAAAATTGTGTAAGAACTGTTGCAATGTATCCAGCAAGTAAAAAGCGTTTTGGTCTTAGTCTTCATAAATTCAACCTCGAGCAATGCCCCAATAACTCTATCATCATCATCGGCAATTTATATCTACGTAAGATGATTAAATAGCGTTTGTTATATGCTTCTTAGAGATGTTAGATTTGAACAGTGCACCTACGCTGGAGACTTATTAGACCGACTCGTGCATTACAAATACGGCCACAGTTTGGGCAAGTAAATCCTGTGCCTCTATGTGCTTGTGGAGGGGTGAGAGCAGCTCGATAATGCCGAATTTCACGCTTGCGGGCTAACTCATGCTATACTACATTTCTCAACAGGTTCATTGTTATAGTCTTCTATGCCAGTATAAAAACCCTCACCTCAACGTCCCTCATTCGACCACAGTATTTATTATCATAATCATAATAATCATCATTATTTTATAAATACACCCAGCATACATAGTCCTGACCCCACACTAAGATCGAGTCTTGTGTCGTGGGTATCAAAAGCTACATGAGACTTTTCGGTCTCACAAACACCCAGAAACAAATACCTGTGGATCACACAAATATTTGTTTCGGTGCGAAGATCGAACCTGCAGCCTCTCGTTTCACAGCCGGCGTCGAACCAACTGCGCCAAGGAGGCTGTAAAATAATATTCTTTTGTTTTAGAGTACTGTCACCCCTACGAGCCGTTCAAATGCCCAGTGGATGGGAACTGCATCTCGATCCAGTACCTGTGCGACGGAGCTCCTGATTGCATCGACGGGTATGACGAGGACTCCAAGCTGTGCACCGCTGGTAAGTCAATACATTCTTCTACCTATTTGTCTCCCTATACCGGGTTTATCCAAACTGCGAACGAAAACGAAGCCAGGTGGTAGTTTTAGAGATTACTTGAATGCAGGCAAAAAGCGACGGATTTTTTTTTCCAAATTTTAAGTGTCATCGTGTTTGTGTGGCACATACATTGTTTTTGCTAAAATAATAATTGAAACCCATAGCGTCTTAAAAAATAAAAAGTTCTACGTCACTATTTCAGGACTTGGCTTACATCGTTAATACGAACAGGGATGTTATTTTGAAATACCATAACCTTCATAATTTCGGAAAATATTCCATGTCTTGTAATATACAAAATTTACAACGTGTAATAAGAAATAACATGTTCTAACAAATACTCGGCAACAAGGCGCGTGTTTCACTACCCAAGCACAGTTTCCCTCGGGAACATGCCCAATCCAGAACACAGGTAGAATTACCGCGAAAATTGTATTTCACCTTGAAATATCTACAACTTCACCGTGAGCCGTGGCGTGATCTTTGAAATGCCTGCTAATACTTCCGCTGGTTATTTTTGCCTTGTTATTCGTGATACTAGTCACACGTAAGGTTTGCGGATAAAATATATACAAGATATATTTTGTTTTATTTTATTTACAGTCAAGCTTTATCCTTCACGTACACTTTTGACTGGCCTTTCTTTTTTCTTCTGTTATGTCGTTCAATTTGATTTGTTTGTTTCGTTAATTCCTGAAATATCACTAAAATTAAAATATTTTAAAGCATATAAAAATTGTATCTTATCATGTATACTTTGTTTGTAAAATTAAATTTAATTAGCAAATATTCTCTTATAAGATGACCCTGCATACGTAAATCCCATATCCGAGAAGGGAAAACATTATTTCAGCCTGCCAGAGATGACTGTACTGATAATAAAATTTAATACAATCACTTCTCCACACCCGTAATAAACAAATAAAAGGCGCAGAACTGAAAGAGCAGGGAGTTATTAAACTTCCGGCATTAGATTGCAGTCGTTGCATAGAACCTATATTTTGTTTTAAGCGATTTAGTTGAAGCGGTATTTTCCGCTTTGCTTCTAGCTTTCTATTTATAGTGAGTGGATCGATTTTACAGACAGCTTGGAAACAAGGGCGTAGTCTCTATTACACCTTGGGGTCAAAATGCACGCGATAACTTTGTTGTGGAATTATTACTTCTATGGTAGCCCTGGAATGCTGACAGGTGTCCAGAAAGACTCGGAAGACCATGTTAGACCAGAATTTGGGCCCGGCATGTAGATAGCCTCGCCTCCTATCAACTATGGAAGAAAATAAGTTTGAAGAGTTATGAGTAGAAATAATGCCATACTTACCATTTCTGGAATTTATGCGTAATTTTATGATCAAACATTTCTCATATGGATGGAACCGACAATTGCCTTATTTACAGAATTTTCGTCTAGAGACATAACCTATAGTGCGGTTATGAGTCTGGATGATACTTTTAGGTTATTTTTTATTTACACAGCATATACGTTACAACAAGAGTAAGAGAAATGGAATAACTAATGCCCTAAGCTCTCTGTGTGGAGAGCACTAAATAAGGCTCAATCAGAAATACATTTCGAGGTATTCTGGCTGTTTTAATAAAACACGTATTAACTCATCTCATGCCAAAGCGAGGGGCGTAAATCCACGTTTCTGCTTTCACAAAATTATCTTGTTCAAGTTACTTTTGAGAGTAACATTAGAGTAAAGTCTGGGGTTACGAAGTGAAACGAGTTAAAAGCGAATATATCTTAGTTGAGGTAAAAAAACAAGCCACTTTATTTGATAGTAAAATGTGACCATAAAAATAAACAGCCAAAGAAAGAAACTATAAAAGGTAAAAATTCTTAGACTTTTGGTTTTGTTTACTTAGTTAAGTTCCTCTATTTTATATATCCTTTATGATTCTATATCCTCTATTTTATATTGTATATCTAAGTTCCTCTGGAGCGTTTCCAAGGTATAATATAGTATTTCTAAAAAGAGCGTACCCTTTATTTGAAGGTACCTACAATTTTCTTACATACTTGGATGTTCATTTATTTAATACACCACAAAAAATCTACACACTTAGTAACCATATATATTAGCTAAAAGCATTCCTTTACCAGCGGTAAAAGCTTTTTTGAGATCAAGAACTGATGAAACACAAAGTTCTTTACTGAAATCGAACCTTACTTCTAAAATATTATTTTATCCTGAATTTCACAAAGTAACTTAGCGAGAACGTATTAAACGGATGAGTTGTTGAGCCTAGATCACAGATGTGACTTCTCGATATTATAATGTATTATTGGTTGTTTATACTTTAAAAAATACATCGGGACGCAACCATTTCATTCCATAGAAATTGCAGGAAGAGTTAGGTAAAGGTAGTTTAAAAATTAGTTCAATAGGATGGATTGTGACCTCAGATATGTATATTACTCCCCACTCGACCCGTCTTGCCCTGGCTCAAATAACGTCCCATAGCAACCTCACATACATAAACTCACGCCTTTTTCCCAGAAGGGGTAGGCAGAGGTGCTACTAGGACCCACATTTCGCCTTGTATGTTCCGTCCCATAATGTAATGTGATGTACAAATTCCTGACTTCCATAGCAAACCCATACAAACATACCACAGATGTTGAGAAAATATGATAGCCCCTTTAAATATTTACAAAGAATATTCTCTGACAAATGGCAAGTATTACGAAGACGACATGCCGCGCAATACTAGGAATTGTTTTGCTCGTTATAACAAGTAAAGAAAGCTTGCAAGACGTATTGAAACATTAAAGATACTAAATTATTTGTTGCTTCACGTTGCATTGTGTCTTTTAGAAGTTATTTTATAAATTTAATTTAGAAAATATATAAGTATTTCCAGTTTACACCGGATTAAAAAGAATATTTGAATTTTAGATTGTCAAAAATAATTTAATCTTGTGTTATAAAACTGTAATTTCGATCTCCGCAACGAAATTGTGATTGTTACCTATGCATACATTGTTTTAATTAATTTTTCAAACAAATTGCTGAAGTTTAAGGGTTAAAATATTCCTCGGATTTTCTTACATTCACGTCATAAATATATATCCTTTCTTAGAATCTTAGTGTGACTAATATAGTTGTTCTGCAGACAATAATTAACCAACTCCAAGAACGTATGGTAAAAGTATTCTTAGGCAACCCAATTTCTCCAACTTATCAACCATTAAATGAAGTTAGACTGCCCTGAGCTATATACTGGACATTTCTAGACTGCACTAGGGTATCTTTAGCCCACCTAATCCACTTAGCTAAGGTCACAGGTCACGAGTGACCACGTTCCAATTTGCAACCATAATAGTCCAGTCATTATATACATTTAAAAGTGAAAATGAACCGAGAAAGGCAAATTTTGGATATCACGTGGGGGGTGGCTAGAAAAGCTTAAGTTCAAATTGTCGACCAAAATAACCTTGTGCAATTTCCGCCATCTTGAAAAAAGGGTTAAATTCAGTTTTTTCATCATAACTTGGTTCCCCGTTGAGATACGAAATTTTTTATAGAATACTTTTTTGTTGCTCTTCTCGCGATCTACAATTAAGGTCCCATGCATTCTTCACGTATCGATAGTCGTTTTCGAGATATCGATCAAAAATATCGATTGTATCCACGCGTCAAAATGGATGAAAAATGGTTCAGGGAATTATTGCAATACAAAAAAAAATCATAAACCAGCCAAATTAGAAATCAAATACATGAAATTTATTGATGAAATAATTTTTATGCAGCAAACATAATGATTAAAAGTGGTAATTTTTTTCACACGTTTTTCGTCGTTTGGATGGTCCTGGCTGTTCAAGTTCCTCCTCCGTAGACTCTTCGAGTCGTGAAACCTCTTCAATCGCAGGAAATGATGTTGTGACGGTCGAAAAATCGTAATCATCGTCATCGTCATGATCGTCGTTGAATAAAATTTCGACTCTGGCGACATTGTCACATGTCTGTCCACTGCAGTGCAGGCAAATAACGGAGCAATGGTTTCCTGCTTTCCTGCAGCCACAAGCAGCTGCACACTTTCCTTTGCATTTGCACGAAATGAGTTTCAAAAGTTCAGGTGGAGCGGGTGCGGCTGTGGTGCAAATTGGTTCGAGCCCAAGTTATTTTTGTCGCCAACCCCATTCTTGAGGATCTTTAAAAATTCCGAGCCACGTTTGTACTTGTAAATATGTCCGGAAAACGTGTTGGCGGACTGCACTTTCCGTTGTTGGGAGCAGTGAAAGATTATTCGTCTTGCTTGTCGTCATTGATTTTGCGAAGCGATGGAATCGCAAAATATCCATCGTCGTGTCCTCTTTACGACCACCATAAAGAGCGATAAGGAACAGCTTTCCCGCTCAAGCTAGCATCTCCGGATCGACCTTTTCTTGCTTGAATAATTCTACCGATGACCGGAGGTTCGGATTCTTCTCGAGGGTGCTGATGAACTTCGACTTTCCAATGTTATATATTTTTGATATCTCGAAAACGACGATCGATACGTGAAAAATGCATGGGACCTTAATTGTAGATCGCGAGAAGAGCAACAAAAAAGTATTCTATAAAAAATTTCGTATCTCAACGGGAAACCAAGTTATGATGAAAAAACTGAATTTAACCCTTTTTTCAAGATGGCGGAAATTGCACAAGGTTATTTTGGTCGACAATTTGAACTTAAGCTTTTCTTGCCATCCCCCACGTAATATCCAAAATTTGGCTTTCTCGGTTCATTTTCATTTATTTCCCGATTTTTCCGACGTAATGACTGGACTATAATAGATTTAGCTGCAATCACAGTGGCATTTGACATTTAAACAGACATGCTGTAGCTACGGAATTAAAATTGAATGAGCAATAACGAAAGGCCTAATGTTAGTCTGATTGTTCTATCGAGTCTTGCCGGTAGAGATAGGCGTATGGAGAACCATATGGGATATTTTCTTGGAGATAGAGATCTCCTTTTTCTTCTATCCATCGTTTCTTGATAGATAACTGGAGTAGAATTCTTCACTAACTTCCTCGAATTGTGGCACAATTATGTCAAGCAATCAAAATCATACAATCACATTTATGAATCTTAATTATTGTAAGCAGTTGCTAATAAACAGAAAAACAACATTTTATAGAAACTTCTCTTATCTAAAACTAGCCTAAGAGACTTCAACATTTACAGCAACACAAGCAAAACTGTGGATAAAATTTTACATAAATTGTGAATCAACTAAATATTCATTATTCTATCTCGGAGCGGCGGTATTATAACTTCCAAATGAGAGTGCTGTATTCCACAGTTGACTAGATTTTATCTGTGTAAGACCTTTAGGAACGAGGGGTCGTTTCGCCTTGTCGCTCAAATTAAGACTAGGTTTTAACAAAGGTTCTAGGAGAATTAAGATATTTCTGAATGTTTATATACCTACATAGACAATATAGGTTTAAAGTGCGTGGTGGCCTGTTGGTAAACGGACCAGACGCGGCTACCTAAACGTTCACGGTAGTCGGGTTCTAATCCCAGGGCACACCTCTGACTTTTCGGAGTCATGTGTGAATTGATAGTCAATCACCACGCACTATAACGATGAAGGAAAACATGAGGAAACCTGCATAGCATAGCGATTTCTATAAAATTCTATGGTATCTATAATGTATTTACATTGTACAATATGGGTTTACTTTGTCAAGGCTACTTATTGTTCCTAACTGGAGATGCTG
This sequence comes from Deilephila elpenor, assembly GCA_949752805.1. Taxonomy (NCBI): domain Eukaryota; kingdom Metazoa; phylum Arthropoda; class Insecta; order Lepidoptera; family Sphingidae; genus Deilephila; species Deilephila elpenor. Next base: position 1,174,834 of record OX457116.1, read on the forward strand.
CAAATCACTTTACACTGGTCAACTGCTTTGCTATTTCATTTTATGCGATAGAGATAGCCGGAGATCTAAAAAGCTGGTCAAAGCTGGTAGCTCTACAGTCTTGTACACTCGGATAGAGACAGCTGTGCATGATGGTGAAAAACTCTTTAAGAAAGAAAGAAAGAAAGCATTTATTCGTGATAAGCAATGTTTACAGTTATACTTATATATAAAATAACTTAGGTATATAACAGTATTGATTGTCACAAAAAAGACTCAAGTCAACGTTGGTCTTCCGCAAGGCCGGTAAGTTCTTTAGTGACTTTAGTCTGTGTATATACGGCTTTGAGCAAATCGGCTTAATTATATTGATCTTGTTGAAAAACCATTCCTCTTCTTAATATAATGTGCATTGTAGTCAATTTGATGTGCTAATATAAAAAAAATCTAATAAAAACGATTTAAACAAAGAATATTTTATGCCAAAATCAAACATGAACGTAATTCAAAAACCTAACCTTTTGTGATTTCCCAGGAACTCTGTAGATAGCTTTAGTAACACTTTTCTACAAAGCCTTTGGGCAGTAACGGTGTGAAAAATTGTGCTTTTTACGGCTTATTTTCTCTGAAAGCTCTTACGCATAGCAGATTGTGTTTTATGTGTTGTTTACGATGTTGTTCATCTCAATTTACCACGATTGTTGCAAGGTCTATCTTCCTGTTTATCACCCACACTTCGCCCAAATGCCAGTGTTAATACAGAAGTCTTTTTTTTATTAAAGAGGAATTATGGAATGGTGAAGATATGACATCTATTGACATTGTGTTAGAAGTTTGTGCGCCAAACATTAATTAATTATATTTAAAGGTGTGTTTTTCAAAATCATTGCACATTTTACTAATTCCATAATTGAAGGATATATTCTTATCTCATTGTTTATAAAAAAATATCTAATAATTTTAATATGACATTTAATTTAATAATTTTAATGTATGTACCTATTTTGATTTAGACATAACAATCTTATCGAAGATTCAGGTTGTAATATGTCCGCCATTCCGTTTTAGCGTTGTAAGTGTCTCAAGTCTCAACCATTTTCCAATCAATATTCGTTGAAAATATTACCATCTTAATTGAAAGTGGGTCGCAATCGCTATATAAAACGTTACTGACGAAACTAGGTCAAGCCGTACATTGTCTTAAAGAGCTATCGTGTTACTAAATAGGATTTATTGAAAACTTTGAAAGTTATTTTAGCATTTATTATTTCTACAATATTTTCCCTAAAATGATTGCTTAAAATAATAGTTTTATGTTATTTAGCTCTCAGCTCTGCCTAACTTTTGATCGATGAATGAACGAAGTCTGAATTTTACTTTAATTTCGTCTTCGAAAGTAATTAAAAATAAACACATGATTAATTCATTATTGTATTACTTGTTTAGGCTGGGGTCTAGAATCGTTTGGCACGAGTTGAGGGCTAAAAATGATTAAAGGTGGTAGGGATTGGTTCCCTGATTATAACGTAACACTCTTATTAAAAGGTAATTTATAGTTTTCGAGAAATTAATTAATAAAGTTTCTAACCTTAAATCAGGTATTAGGTAAAACGAAACGTTTTTATGGGCGATTGACAATTAAATCTTTATTATTGTGTCAAGTATATAGTCTGTGGTTTAAAATGTCGTGCAATACCGTGAAACGGAACGTAAAAACTACGCGATTTGCGTCATGAGTCAGTGTGATTAGAATGTTTTGTTTATGTTTTTTGCGGAGTTTACGCATCTGCAATAGTGTATAGACTCATGTTTTGTTGTTTTACATGTTTTATAACGACCTAGAAATTATGTTCAGAAGCAAGTTTGTGTATCCACTCTATGGTTAAAATAGGTCGAATCTGCCCCAAAACCGACACGGAGCACCCCGACTTCCACGTAGTCTCTTGGCTACCACCCCTAGAGTGTTTATAAAAAGCCGGAGGCGCGGAGGGAGAGCAGCCCCCGCCCGCTGTAACAAAGGATAGGCAACCGTGCGAGCCGTAGCGGCTGAGGCTGGTCGCCGGAGGCGACCAGCAAGCCGAAGCTGCGGAGGCGAGCGTGGGTGCCTATCCTTTGTTACGCAAGGGCGAAGGGGCTGCACTTCCCGCAGCGCCGGAGACGTTGCAGAAGCAAGTATATTTTGAAAACAAGTGTTTTGAGGTTAGGTTACTTTAATTGGGTTTTCTCAGGAACGGTGCATTGCCTTTTCATGGGAGTAGTACCGGAGGACAGTAGGCATCCTCCCCCTCCCCCCTCTCCCCTCCCAACCCCCATTTCGTGCCAAACGATTCTAGATCTTTACCCTTGTTTAACTACTACCTAGCTGTTACAACTGATATAAAAGTTTTAAAAAAGTATTTACGCGTCATGTACCTGCCTAACTTTACGACTTTCCACGCTTATTTTACCTACTTAAATGTCATACAAAAACATTAATATTTTAAGGTTTTCATATCTACATTTCATTCAGTTATTATATTTCAAGCGCAAGGAGTAAACGGAGTTTCTCTTTGACAAGACGCCATTAAAATTTAATATTGAAGCGACGCGAAACACGTGTGGGCATTCAGAATGTTTCACAGCGTGAATAGGGACTTGATTCAGTCCAATTTACTTAACTATCCCGGGTTCGTATTCAATGGTATGTTGATACTATGTCAACGTTGGTATAGCTTAAATATTATTTATAGTTTTGTTTGAGTTTATGCCGACTTTTTTATGTCTTTTATGAATTCCTTGGTGTATTAAATAACTGTATAGATACGCGTATTTTTACCGCTTACCTGAACTTAATTTCGATCCGGGAACTTACCCGAGCCGGAAAAATACTCATACCTATACGGTTTTATCAAAAGCCTTGAAACCTAAATCGCGACTTTTGATAAATTACCAGGCAGTTTTTTTCAAACTTGTTACCTGGGGTGGTTAGGAACGTGTGGTTATATTAAATACCATATGTCTTTATCACCCTGTATAAGCCTATCGCCGTCCACAGCTGGACGTGCCTCCCGAAGCGACAACCATACAGTCTTGAGCAGCCCTCATCCATCTCATACTATACTCATATTTTAACTATTATGACCTATACATTCATATACATACGCTAATTACCTCTCGGCCTTTTATACCCTACCTAAAGCTTAAAACATTACTGATCAGCTGACACTTGGGCTCTACATAATCTTTCGAATAATCTGTTGCTTACTGCAAATATGTAGTTCATCTAGGAAGTATAAGCAGTTTGGAAATATTTCAACTACCCAGAATTTCTACATTACCCGAACTCCTCTTCAAAAATAAAAGTAGTTAGAACACGGTCTAAAAGTAGCTAGGTTTAAAGGCTCTTTTGAGAGCTAGTTTTCATCTCATTATTTTAAACGTGAAGTATGTTGTCTTGTGTATTTGCTTCAAGTCTTTTCTGGTATTACCTATACTAAGTATATGGAGCGATAAGACCGCCTTTTGTAAGTTTTTTTTCTATATATCTTGTCACAAGTGTAAAATAAAGTTTTAAATTAAAAAATATTTTCGTTATGTTTCCTGCCCAACTGCTTTATTGATTAAGGATTGGGATATAACGAAAAAAATAATAGGTAGGTAATATATATGTATTATATTCAATGTTAACAACTAATTATTGTCTTTGAACCACTTATAAAGAATTCAAAACTCAATAAATATTATCATTCCAGTTTAAAAAAACACTCCGTAAATTATTTCACAACCAAAGTTTTAATTAACAGATGATAATTATTTTCGCTGGCAACATTTTAGAAAATTACAAGTTACAGCGCTGGAATTCATTAATTTCAGCGGTTTTTCTTTAATATTTACCTTTCTTAATGGGCTACTTAGTTATTCTGTTTTACTCTTCAGATACACACTTTAATATAAATACACTTAATTAATTTTATTTTACAAGCAAACCTATAAAGTGTCTGTTAAATTATGTAAAAGATATCTTTGTATTTTAATTAGCTGTTTTAAGTTGATGCCTTTTAAATAAATTGAAATAGTCGCCTTGTCGAAAATACCATATGACACGAGTTGTCTCGACCTTTGAAAGAGATTACCTAAGTCTTACTTTGACGGTCTTCACTTTTTCTGAAATTCTTGTGAACAACTTTTAGAAGCGTAAATTCTCGTTTTTACTCTTGTTCACAGGGCTTGAGTGATGATTAAAAATAAATATCAGTGCTTTCATTGAATAAAATATTATAAACTCAACATTTTAGACTTTTACAGCCTAAGTTTTAACTAAAACGTCATCACACGAAGCTATAAATTAAACAAGCCAATGTAACGTAAAACTAATTAAGATATAGTATACCCCAATTACGTCATAATTAATATCCGTATTAGTCCTAAATTAAATTCATCAGATACGAACTGACAAAGCGATATCCCCGTATTCCCATTCAATTTGCATCACGCGACTAATGTGATTAGTTCGGACTAATTGTAATTATGTTTGTTTGTGAAGGCCTGGCCTTTAGGTTAGTACTCCAATTATACAGAATCCGTATCCATTACTGGAATTTGATATTCGATACAGTTCTCGGAGGGAAGGCTGTGTAATGTAGGTTAGGAAGTAAATCTATCTATCAGTACAAGTCGTTTTGGTGTAGTGGTAACGAGTAGTGAAGCGTGGAAACAATAATTTCAACAATGCTTTTGTTATCAAAGACCATTGTCGCAATGCAATTCTCAATACTATTCTTGGCAACAGCACCGAAAGAATTCATACTCAACACTGAACCTCTAAATGTCTCTTAAGGATTGCTTAGTCTTTAACCCGCAACGAAACGAAACAGATTCAAAGAGCAGTTGATTTTTTTGTATTTTGTAGTATTTTGATTAGGGAGACTGCCCCGGCCTTATGCCCGCCACTGCAACTCCTGTAAGTCAGGACCAAGTGGCACGCATTTAAATTACATCGAGCATTGATTCTCAGCAAGTCTCCGGGAAAAGACTTGTCTTTGAATATTTGGATTGACAAAGTATTTTATTTCATAGCAAAGCGTCCACCAGTTGAGGAGACAGCTTCGTTCCTGCAATCTCTGCTGGCTTCCCACGGCCCCAACTATTTGGAGAAGCTGTTCGGAAGCAAGGCGCGGGATGCCCTCGAGCCGCTAGGTGGCGTTGAAAAGGTGGCCATTGCCCTCTCTGGTAAGTTGATCATTTAATTGGAAATATTAAAAAGAAATAAAACTGCATCATGTATGTCAAGGCCTGATAAGCTACCAATGCATAATATTAATACTAAAATACGTGAGTGAGCAGTAATTTAAAACATAATCATTGTGAAATAATCGACGGCCGCGATTTCCACGTATAAAATTCCCTTCTAAGAGATCAATAATTTTCTGAAATTGTTACCCACTTATAGTTCTAGCATACTTGTGCTGAATACATTGAGCTTTAGCTGCGTTTAGATAACTAATCATCCGCCTTGGCTTCTCATGGGCTGTTCTTGGCCTCTAGATACTCTAGAACAGTATGTGTATTTCCCAAACTATGGAGCGAACAAATATTAAGTGGGTTCTGAATAAATATAGATAACAGGTCCTCCTTCCCAGGATCTTCGGCTATGATCAGCATTAACACTTAATACTGAAATAAATTAGACGTATCAAACTCACTATGATTAAAAATAACCAATATTGAATTTCATGCTTTAGCTGTTATGATAAAAAATAGGAAATAGACACCCTTCTCATTAAAATTACAGTTCTTATAGATACTTAAGTAGTAAATATTTTTATTGTCAGTAAACTTTGTTTTACCAATACTTTGATTCCTTCTACGGGCCAAAGATGAGTCCTGAATTTGGCAGATTTTGTTATGTGGGTCAGAGGCCAGAGCTCAGTTAACATTGAACCACTGTATAGAAAGATAACTCTAGATGCATCAATGGCAAATGCTTAATCTGTATGGAAGTTTTACCACAGCTTATTATAATCGATTAACGATTCCAAATATTTTTTCCAGAATCTCAAACTATCGAAGACTTTGGCGCTGCTCTACACCTGATGCGGTCTGATCTGGAACACCTGCGCTCCGTCTTCATGGCTGTGGAGAATGGAGACCTCGGCATGCTCAAATCCCTCGGCATCAAGGACTCGGAGCTGGGCGACGTCAAGTTTTTCCTCGAGAAGCTGGTCAACACTGGCTTCCTTGACTGAATAGCACCGGAGTCTGCCTCTGAATACTACCACGTCGTCCCATTCGCTCCCCTCAGCTCCTCCTTCTACAGCTACCTTCCCTACGATCCTATCAAGTATAGGAGAAAGTAAATCCCTTCCTTTTAATCCCACTCCCCGTAAGAATGTTTGAGATCCTCAAGTTTTGCAACGAGATGTGTCTTGCAGCTGATACAGCTCTACAACCGGCCACGTAGACGAACACAGCTGCATAGCCCATATCTCGTGTTTATATATGATTTCCAGTACTTTACTCTAAAGTCATTAATTTCCTCGTAGTAGGAACTATATTTTTAAAAACACGCTTCACTAGGTTTATCTTTAACGTTCTTCTAATGCCAGGGTCAGGTACTCGCGTCCAATCACGCAGGGTTGTTGGTGGGGGAATGAGTGGAAATTCTTTCGAATGCAAGGTTTTGATAACGGACTCCTTGCGTGATGAACCTGGCATTGATACCGTGTGGTGTGAATCGATGAGTGCGTGTCGCCCCAACCTGACCCTCTTCTATCCACAACTAATATCAGAGGCGACTCCGACGAAAAACGCGTCCATTTTAAGCGAGATATAAAGCAGAAGGTTGATGTTAGCAAGAAAATGTCCTTAGATATTAAGAATCGGTGAAAGAATGCATGCGCTTTATATCTGGCTTTTGGGAAAATCCAAAATAGGACCATGGATACATATCAATGTAATCTTAGATCGTAGTATATAAAGCATATCATATTATAGATAAATACAGTAGAGTATAAAGTACAATTATTTTAATATGATCGATATTGTAGTGTTTAAACATTTTATAGACCCTTTTAGTAGGAACATTTAACGTCATACCAATTTGAAGCGTAGTCACGACGGTGCTGCACTGAAAATCCTGAAACATATCAAAATTATGTGATTAAATATTATATGTATTTATAGAGTAAGAAAGTAGGTGAAACGTAGGTAGTTATTACGTTCACATAGTATCAAACTACTCACATTATCACGTGGTTTTTCAATCTTACACTTGGTGTTGTCTATATTAAACTTTTGTCAAATGCGGGCTAAGAAGACAACGAATTAATGTATCAAAATCGATGAAGAGTCATTTAAATGACTTAATTTGGTACACTAGATTAAATTGGGAAAGGATTCGCAAGGATTGTGGAGGTTATCAAAAATTAAAAAACAAAAGCCAACGTTCTAAATTAACATTCAAATAAACATTAAAAAAAAAGTACTTATCATAAACAACAGAATTTTACATTTTCGATGATGCCAATGGCATAACGCAATGTCTACCTGTAAAAAATTGGTAAATATAAATTCGGATATTTTAAGAATGCAGCCTGTATTTGTCAGAAGTTGTACGATCTCGCATTATTCCTGTTTAGATATTTCCAATCGCCAAATCCTATCAGTTTCAATGTGTACCAGTAGGTAGGTGTATTCTCTCCGTTTAGTAATATACTTTCTATTACGTAGACGATAAGTGGATTTTTAAGAATATATTATAATTTTAACTTGCGTCAGATGTCTATTATGTCTAGTAAGACGATCTTCGAGCTGTTTAGAAAATGTTTTAAACTAAGTATATATGGCTTATTGTTCTTAAATAAACCAATAAATGAATCATCTTAAATTCGTCTTTTATTTCAATGTTCCTCCTCATTTATCTAGGTTAGATATGTTTAAAAATTAACAAATTATTTAAAATTGGCGGATTTTTAATAAGGTTAACTGAAATTTGAACAATGATCCTTGATTTACATATTATCTACACGCAGTTTATAATAAAATGAACTATATTCCAAATAGTGAGAAATAGCAGCTCTACATATGTATGTGCTTTTAAAAACATTCTTGAAAATGTGTAGGCGCTATTATGTTAAAAAATCAATCTGGTATATTTTTTAATTCCACGAATTATATAAGATAAGTATGTGCCTTTAGAATTACGTATTAAGATTTATTACATAAATATTACATACTCTTAGCGGCGCGTCATATATCTAATGATTCTTACACATAATAAGATTCACAGCCTCAATGGCACAGTTGGTTAGAGGCCGGATATGAAACGGTGTGGCCGGGGATTCGATCCCCGCACGCAGACAAATATTAATTTGTGTTATCCACGGGTATTTGTTTTGAGTCTGGGTGTTTGTGACACCGAAAAAGTCTCTCTAAATTGCTTACGATACCCACGACAAATACTCAATTTTAGTATGGCGTCAGGACTTCAGGACTAAGTGTGAGGTATGTGACTGTTGAGCGTGCCTTTTATTATTTATAAATACGCCTGATTGTCACACCTCCGCACGCTCCACAGTAAGATACAAGACTACAGATATCATACACAACCAGTGTTATAATTGTCACAAATACCTAGGTCCAAATAAAATATTTGTAGAGCTCACAATTGACCGAGTGTGAGAATGGTCCCGCAGTCACTTTTACAGCCAGCGTCTTTTCCTAATATGTCACGGACGCTGTCGCATATTTTTTTTCTTTAAACCATACTATCAACCGCAGGAAACGCGGAAGACCTAAGTTGTGGCAGCCACCTATTCGAACCAAAATGGCAAGAACTTGCCGAAAGTAGGGTCAAGTGGAGGAACAAAGGGGACGCCTTTGCCTTGCAATGAAACGCAATATTTTGCACTATTACGAACATTTTAGACCAAAAATAGCCAAATCTGTTCAGCCGTTATAGTGTTAGTACATTTGTAACCACCACTGGTTGGCCAAATTAATATATATATATTTTTTTGTGGATGTTTATAAATCTGAAAGCTATTTAATAAAATACATACCTACATGAATTCCAATGTGACGAAATGTTTTGGCAAACTAAAGAAATCCGATTTAATCGTACATGTGTAATAGTTTATTAACCCATTAGAATCAAAGATGCATTGCCGCGTGGAACGTAATAATTTAAAAATCTCTAATCTCACAGACTGTACGTAATAAAATACTTATAATACATAACAATTATTTACTTAAAAGGTCACTTTCGTTTCTTCTGCCATATTTTCGATCCTGTATTTTTGATAAAATATATTATCTAACGGAGGGTAGTTATCTTGTGCCATCTGCCTGAACAAACTGTTCAGTAGCAAGTTTCACTAGCAACAAAAAGACGACAAATACACCCAACAGCTACACGTATGTATGTGTCTGTCTGCTAAGTCTTGAGCCCATAAAAAAACCAAGTCTGGTATCGTGGGTACCAGAAGCTACAAGACTTTTTAGCCTCATAGCCACCCAGACTCCAAACAAATTTATATTTACGGATCACATACATTTGCCTCGATGCGGGGATCACACCTGCGACCGCTCATTACAGTCTAGTTTCAACCACTGCACTCATGAAGCTGCCATTGAAATGAAATTGACAAAGAGAAATTAAATAGTGTTTAAATATTTATTTCTTAACCAAATTCGTATTTACATTGCTAGGTATAATATTTACTTATAACATATACCACATTCTTAAACATTTCACTTTAAAATAACTACTATACAAAAAACTTAAATTTGTACAATTAACACCAAAAGGATCCATTTTCTTACAGTTTATGGGTTAAGGCAAAATGTGTTCAAAATATCACAATTTGATATCGAAACTAAACACCAACGACTCGTAGTTCATGTAACATTAAGTTTACTGTATGCCTTTCGGCGCCATCTTAATATCTGTGAAACGGCGCCAAAATTCGAATTCTGGCGCCAAATCATATCCATTGCATAAAGCAGCCATTCTTTCATCACTCATGTTATTTATTACCCAAGACAATTATTAAACTTCAAATTTACATAAAATATTACATTTTAAGGCTTTTATTGGTAGTTTGACGCCCGAATACTCAAACGCCATTTAAATATTAAATTGCACTTAATCACCCACGTCCCACTTAATCAGTATATTTAAGCGGGACTTTCGTAGTTAAATGCAAAATAATATTATAGTGTCGTTTGAGTATTCGGGCGTAGATCACGCAAAATTATGTGATGATAAGGCTATTCCTATTGGCAGTGTCGTTTTAGGATGCTCTATTTTACATGCTACACGTATCCTATTTGGGGCATTGAAATGTTTTGCTTTTTCGTGTAAAGCATTTGAATATGAAATATAATTATGTAGATAAACCTACGTCCTACGTATAAACCACAACATCGACTTAAAGTAAAATCGAATACATGTTACTTTGGACATTTTTTTCTTTCATGCATTACGTTCCAATTTACTTGAGAACAAATCCATGAGTAATTAAAGTAGTTTTATGCGTGTGATAAAATATTTGAATATTCAAATTTATATTTAACTACAGTCTTCACTGGCATTTTTACTTGTAATATCAAAATAAAACAACAATTATGTAACACAAAATCATTAATACAATGATGAGCATGAATAAAAATTTACAACTTAGCACTAAATAATAAACAAAAAATATATAAAAATATATATAACCGATGTGTAGCGTATGTATATTTATCATACAATACTTAAAAATTTAAAAATCAATGTAAGCATTAAATTATAATCTAAGATTACTCAAATATGTGCATGTTTTGTTTTTTATACTGACTTTTACAGCTATTTTGTTTTGTAATATTGTCTATTGGTTGTTGTTTTGTATACCACAATCATTTACAACTAAAAATGAAAATGGAATTAACATTTCTAATAATCATGATGATGATAATGATGATGATGGTGGTATATAACAAAATATAATTTGAATCTGTTATATTGCTCAACTGGTTACCAATTTGTCCAGCAGGTGGAGAATTTATGGCCAATTTTTAGTTGTTTAATAAAAACTACTTTGACAAATTGTAAACCTATTAGTAAATTTGAATATACAAGACATTATAATATAATACTTTTAATTGACTGCTATTGTTAGCTGATTTTTATTAGTTTTATATTGCTTCATGAAAATTTAGGATGAAAGGAAAAAACTATTCATCCTTCTTAATGCTATGGTTTTAAGAGCGTTACTACTACACTCAATGTTTAATTCAAACTCAAATATTTTGCCGTCGAAACATTGTTTATATTTAAATCATACATTTTCTGAAGATATAAGCACCATTGTGGAGTACAACTTTAAACCAAGGCTTATGTTAAACTATGACAATATATGACTTAACAAAGACCAACACTTTAGCACAAACATAAAATATTCATTACAAACATTAAAATTATGAAACGTTCAAATAAGATTCAAACCTCAAATACTGGATTTAAGTATACAGGATGGTGAAAATATGATAAACATTAACTAAAACCACAATGTTACTAGATTATGCATAACTATGTACATTGGTAGAGTGCGTGGTGGCCTGTCGGTAACGGACCAGACGCGGCTGCCTACATGTTCACGGTGGTCGCGGGTTCAAATCCCAGGGCACACCTCTGACTTTTCGGAGTTATGTGTGTATTGATAGTCAATCACCACGCACTTTAACGGTGAAGGAAAACATCGTGAGGAAACCTGCATACCGTAGCGATTTTAAAGAATTTCTACGGTATGTAAGTCCGCCAACCCGCACTAGGCCAGCGTGGTGGCGTGACTATATGGCCTAACCACTCTTAATCGATTCTCTCGATTGTAGAGTAGGCCCGTGCCCTGCAGTGGGACGTATATGGGCTGACATAGACATAGAACCACTTGATATCTTAATTAAATAATTTTCGATAGGACACATTAGTTTTTACACTATGATAGCAAAATTTACGTTTGTTGGCTCAAGTTTTGCATGAATTCTTTTCTATGTTGAAGGACCTAATTCATGTACATTCTTGTCAATAGTGACGTGCTGTAAAATGTATGGCATGTATAATTTTACGAAACAACTCAGTAAGTATTGTTCACTTCACTGTTGTGATCTGTCAAAATGGCCAACATAGCTTGATGCTACTATAAATTAGTTTGTATTGAAATATTGAACTTTTAATTTGTAATTTATTCATTGTAAAGTATTCTGATTGAATCATATTGATTGTGCAGAAGTTTAATAATGTCATGTTTTCACCACCTTAAATATCATATTCTTTCACATCATACAGGGTTTATCGAGACTGCGACCGAAAACGAAGCCAAGTGATAGTATTAGTGACTTCAGACACAATGCAAGTAAAAAATTCTAAAAAAAAAATTGTCATTGTTTTAGCGAAATTTTTATTTGTATCGTGTTTGTAACCACTAAAACTACCACCTGGCTTAGTTTAGCCTAGCATATTTAAAACCTATTCTCTAAATATATAAAAAAACGAAATTAATATTATTCTCTAGAGAAAAATGCTTTTTTACAATTACATTAAATTTCCGGATAAATTGCATCGTATAAGCCAGTAAATGGCTTAAATACAATAATTTTACATACATATTTTCCTGCTAAGGAGCCATGTAATTGTCGTATCTCTCGTTTTGAAAGACAGTACAAATCTCACATCCTTTGTGATCCACATATTCTGACAGACTAGAGAAAGTAATATTATAACAACTTCGCTAACCAACATGTGTATTTCGCAATAAGCACTGTTGCTTTACTAGACCAAAATGTCTACAGTTTTAAATTAACACAAGAGGTAAATTGAATGATCAACATCCTTTACACTGTAAAATTTAAATAATCACTGTACCTTCGATGGAGCAATATTAAGATTTCTTCCCTTTCTTTTTATTAAGACTCGTTTCTCGTTGTTTATCTTCCTCGTCCATTTTCGTGTAATGCGATTGTATGTGAGTCAATAGTTTCTTTTCTCTGGAAAACTTTTCACCGCACAGGTTACACGAATATTTGTCTTTCGAATCAGCTTTGTTCTTAACAGCGGGAGTTGAAGTCGATATTTGTGATTCCTGTATTATATTACTGGTAGGCAGAACATATGACGGTTGTAGCAACGGATCTACGTTAATAAACGTGAAAAACCCAGGGTCTTTAGGTGGTGTGATGTCTTCAATAGTAACATTGTAAGGTTCTTTGGATTCAGTAGCTTTCTCTTCATTTTTAGTCTTTTTATTTTTTTTCTTCGGGACATTGTCCTCTGGTGCTATGGCTTTCGTGCTTATCACTAATTTACTTGGATTTGTCATGCGCACAACACTATATGATTGTTTTTTCATGGCGGGAGTTGTAAATGTTGGGGCTTGGGCAGTACTTGTCGATGGGTAAGTAGTGGAATGTTGTGGCCTAGTCTGGAATAGAACTACTGGATATGGCTGCTGTGTCGGAGTAGGAGATTCAGCATCTATATCTAGGTCAATTACTTCTTCCTCATGTTTTCTGTTACTTTTACTTTCTGGTTTCTTTTTATCGCTATCTTTCTTAATTTCGTCATCAGAACATTTCCGCTTTTTCCCTGATTTCTGTGCTGAGGGTTCTTCAGTAGTTTCATCATTAGCAGTATTATTAGAATGTCCATCAACTAATGTAAATGTGTTATTGGGTCCGGGTATTAGTTTGTACAATACGCTTAAGCTCGGTTTTGACGGAAAACTAACTGTAGGTCCTGACATGTTAGTTTCCGGCGTTTTATCATTCTTACTATTATCAAGGACTTCTTTTTGAGTTTCACTTTCTGTAACTGTTTCTGGGGGTCGCTTTTTTGACGCAGGTCCTATTTTAGGCCTAGGTTTAATAACAGGTTGGATTTTCTCTGCACTTGGTTCATCGGCAACTGTTTTAACAGCAACATCTTCTTTCTCTTTATTTCTATAAGGCCATCTATTGGATCCATCAATTTTGATGTATTTTACTGTGCTTTGAGGTTTAGGTGGTTCTGGAAGTGGGGCATTTGCTGTTAAATCAACTTTTGGTATGCCAGTTTTAGCACATCCATGAGTTTCTACTACTTGCTTCCTAAGGAAATTACGATTACACAATTTACATTGGTACAATGTTCCTACACTATTAACCTTTATCATGGTTACATAATCCATAATGTTGAATGGTGGATCAATTTTCTCTTCTTTAGATTGATTAGAATCTATTCTTTTTGCATCATCATCATCAGAATTTTCATTCTTGTTTAAATCATTATTACTGACTTGCTGTTTATTAATCATCCCAGAAGTATTGGTATTGGAATTCGTTTTACTTCCTAATTTTATTGGAGCATTTGTCCCACCCGGAAAAAGTCTGTTATCACATTTTTCTATTGATAATTTTATATCTTTCAAAGTAACATCAGGATCGAGCTCAAGTTTTGATTCATTTTCAAGAGGTTTTTTAACTGTTGATGCATGTGAATCAGTCTCTGGTTTTTTGGGTCTAAGTGGTTTATCATCATCCTCCAGAGATGCGGAAAGCTGCAAAGGAATATTCTTGATCCCCTCCATAGCTCTTTTAATGAGAGCATCACAGATATCATCATTTGAAATATTGGATTTATTAAGTTTCTCTTCCCACTTTGTCCGGACATTATTTTTTGTTATTTGTGGTCTTTTGCCAAGTGCTTCGAACAAATTTGTTTGTGTTTTAACACATTTCTGTACGAACTCATGCAGCTCTTCTACCTTAGCTGAGCAGCGGAAGCATATTTTGTGAGGTAGATCATCAGTTTCAGCAATCTAGAAAAGAAATAAGAGCTAATAAGACTTTGAAAGTATGGAGATAATATTACGGATATCTAGATTACGAAACTACAGTCGATTGTCTCGATTGTAGAGTAGGCCCATGCCCTGCAGTGGGACGTATATGGGCTGATATAGATAGATAGATAGATTACGGATGTGGGAATAGTTCTGTGTTGGGTCAACTCAAACAAAGATTGCCTTAATAATCTTCAATATACATCTTATTTAATACGTCTTTATTTCGTCATCATCCATCATCGCCTCGACATCTTAATCATTCATCCTCTAACTCTTACTCGTCTGCCATTCCATTCATCATCTCTTTTGCCTTAACACATTCCATATCAGTCATATGTCTCATGTTTTGCACTACTCATCTTTCATTATAACATTTAAATCTAACATGGATATAATTTAAATTTATATTAAAACTGCAGAAGTATTAGATTTTAATAGTGTATATTTAAATTTCTATAATTAGTTAAATAAAAGGATTGTGACCAGCATGGTAAAAGGCTCGCTCTTAGCAAACCTCGGAACTGAAATAAAATATTAGCATTACCAACAAATATAATGGTGGAAAGTTATGCATTATATGTTACTAATAAATAGATATAGTGAACTGTAAACACTGTTGGAGCCCAAGGACAAGTCCATCTTTAAATAAAGTAATTGTTTTTAAGGTTATTTAAGTATGACTTGCTTCTGGCCAAGATCCATTTTTAAGCTGTGGATGAATTTTTTTTCAATATCTCAAATTTAGAAGTCAGATTGATTGGTATATTGTTT
The DNA here is from genome assembly GCA_949752805.1 of Deilephila elpenor. Classification (NCBI taxonomy): domain Eukaryota; kingdom Metazoa; phylum Arthropoda; class Insecta; order Lepidoptera; family Sphingidae; genus Deilephila; species Deilephila elpenor. Next base: position 1,190,421 of record OX457116.1, read on the forward strand.
ATTTCTGTGTAAAAGTAAATGGCTTTTGTGATTCTTGAATTTACTTGTAAAAACTTAAGTGAAAAATACACATAAAATTTAATTTCAAGAAAAATCTAAAATCATATCTATCTATAGACAAATTCAACATCAATTACAATACGAGTTTAATATGCCAAGTGTTCCACCATACTTAGCTTGTACAATGTTTCATGTTTTAAGTGTGGATGGCACTTCACTTAACGAGACCAGTCACTGAGGTGTAGTGTAGACAACAAAAACAGAATCTGCCTGTGACCCAAGTATGCTGGGAAGAAGTGGGGGCATAAGTGGTTTGTAACTATATTTATTTATTTACGCTTCATACATATTTAAGCATGAGAAGAGATAGATACAGCAACTGTGTGAATTGCGGACTGTACGTTTCTTATATTTTGATGCAACATCTACTAAACACTGCAAATGCAGCAGCATAGTTTTGCTTTGCCAGAATACAATAAAAACACACACAGAAAAAACTATAAATTAAATGAATAGATCGAATGGCACCCAAAATAAAAGGTCTGTGAGAAATAACAGAACAGAGGTTGTTTGTACTAGATTTCTAAAGGTCATGAGACTCCTAGACCGATACCAAGAGTACTTATTAGAATTCATTATACCTACTAAACATATGCAATCCACAATAACCAATCGTACTCTAACACGACGCGTAAACACAATAAATGAAAGATACGGTCGCTTATACACCAAGTTAAAGCAACCAATTAACTGTATTGAAACGATCGCCACAGCACACTTGAAGGATGAATACATTGTGTGTTCTCACCTCAAATGGCATCAGCTCCTCAATTTTCTTCGCAGTCGAAGTAGAGGAGTCGAAAATGTTTAGAAATGGTCCATCTTTCGTCTCGCATAATCTACAAACTTTTATGAGGACTGGAGCATTGACGCTGCTCAGAGCAGCAGCAATAACTTCTTCATTAATTTTATCTGTTAATAAAGACTTCACAGAAGGCGGTTTCTTAGTGAATTTGCCTTTAATTTTCTTCTTGCCCATCTTGTGGCACACAACTAGACAAGATGTCTGATGTTATGACAGTATAACGGTTTTAATTCTTTATTAACAGCCTCAAACGACTTTATCGTATAATTTTCATTTATTGTCCTCACAGCATTTCAAATTTACGATTTTAAACAAATAATTAAAAATTATTACGACCAACATGCGCGAAAAACATTAAAATGTAGAGAAAGAGATAAAGATTAAAGAGTGAGAGAAGAGATAAGACATTCCATAGATCTCAAACTTCTGCTTTTTAGTAAATCAATAAGCCGCAAAATATTAAAATGACGCTACTGACGTGTGAAAACAGAATACCAATTACATAATAAACCAATTTTTATTCAATATGATATTCAATTGCCTAGCATTAAAAAAGAGATTACATAATAAACCAATTTTTATTCAATATGATATTCAATTGCCTAGCATTAAGAAATATTTAGCACAAAGATAATTCACCCAATCATTAACTCAATATCTTGAGTTATTAATGTTTGGTAAACCATTTACTGTAAATTTAAAAGCATAATGTGTCTAAAATGGAACGATTCTAGGAATGGTACTGGTAATGGTACTAAAAGCAACTTTTATATAAAACTGTAATTTACATTGTGAATGTTTGTAAACATCAATAATTGTACTTTTATAAGTATTCAAAATACAAAGTAAAAGATAATTCGTAAAACAATAAAAAGAAACCAAGAACTATACCATTTAATTCCAAGTTTTATTGCAGGACAAAGTTACCTCGATTGACTGTTCCCTTGTTTGTTTTTATATTTTTTACCCCATGTTGGCATAGACAATTTTTTTTTTTGTTTCTGAAGATTTTTTATGATAGCAACATCTCTTCAGCTGCAGTCGCCATCTTGAATTTAGTGTAGTGCCAGTCGGGGGGGCGGTGACATATTTTACCCGTCATCGTCGTAATTTTGTGAATTTGTTGAAAAAATCCAAAATAAGTGTCGTATTATTGTGTAAATAGTTTATGTCAGGACTGAACGTGAGGATGGCGGGTCAGACTATTAATGATAGGCTGCTTGCGGCCCGACACAGCATCGCCGGTCAGGGTTTAGCCAAGTCGGTCTGCAAAGCGACGACAGAAGAAATGATAGCACCGAAAAAGAAACATTTAGATTGTAAGTATTCTCGGCTCCGTTGTCGGAGTTTTGTCGGCCGTCGATGGTCGACGACGTTTTTTATCGTTCGATATTTATGACGAGGGCAACGAATGGTCGATAGCTTTGATCTTGAGCGTAATCCGTGACGCTCGCAAAATGTTTACAGCGAATTTTTCATGTAACGCGACTAAAATATCGCGTGCGAACACGTAAGGGGATTCGCCACACGGATGATTTATGTGGCGAAAGAATTTTACATAATAATTCGGTGTTACGATCGTTACAGTAAAGGTTGACACACATTTCTCTTATTATGTCACATTGCACTGGAAACATGATTAGCGGCATGTCTGTAATGGAGAAATAAACCCGTTCTCAAACTACCTACATTTTAGTTTTATGTAAGAATCAGAATCAAGATTCGGCAGTTTTTTTCAAACTAACCTATTCGTAACTGCCAAGTGCCAACACCTGTTTTCGGCTGTTTCTCGATAATCCTAAGTATTTTGGAACAATAATGCTCAAGAAACATCTAATAAAATAAATGAAAGATGTAGGTAGGTACATAAAAAAATTGGATATTCAGACTACTACATTACACATTAATATTTTAATACAATATAAAATTAATGATTAATATAATACACACTTGTTAATACAATGTGTACTCTACAACTTTAATTTCTTTACACCACACTTGATCAAATAAGGAGGTGTTGGTTATCACATTATCTGGAGACAACTTTGATAATAGTAAGATTTTAATCTCTTTTTTAAAGTGCAGTATTTACTTTGCATTCTATAACACTTTTTGAACTGGAGGAGAACAATCCAAACGAATTCAGTTTGATATTCAGAATAAATGTAGTAGCCTTATGGATAATATTTAATTACTTATTATAAAAAAGGGAAAGATTCCAATATGAATTTACATTATTAATAAGAAGTACTTATGTTTATGATGATGACTATTTTTTAGATATCCAAGGGATCTATAGAATGTTTGTGTAGGGCCCTTTGAACAACTTGAGTCCCTCTATTATTCTATAATGAAATGAAATTATTAGTGATAAAACCATAAAATAATTAATAAGTTTAAATTATTGTCCACATGGTCTCATTGGTGTTTTAGCAGCATATAAAACAGTAAAGTTGTGAGGTATCAAATTAAAAAAGCATTCACAGATTGCTAACATTTCATTGATATAAAATACTTTAATGAAAATGGAAGCAGTTACTAGGATATAGATAACACAAAATTAAACAAAAGATCACACAAGTCGGATAATACTTAAAAGGTCATTGACATTACAAAGAATAAATTAAAAGTACATACTACTTGCCATGTGTTCAGTGTTGGTTAATGTTGCAACTTTGTCACTTAAATATTCTCTGGGCAGCACATTGAGCATTTTGTATGAAATATGCATGTGTGGTGTGATTTTCCAATTAAGTTATTTACTAGTTTTTTTAATAACATAAATTACTGTTAATTTTCCTAAAAAGTTCACTGCAGTTGTAATATTTTATGTCCATGTCATACCTTTTTCATTTATGGGTAAGCAGGGATTACAGATCTTTGAAATGCTTAATTCTGACATCATGGTTCATACACATTGATCTCCTCATACATTCTCTTCTATTCAGAGTACTGCTGATCATCATATTATGAGATTATTGACTGTTCTATTGCAGATAAATATTTAACTTGCATGTGAAGGTTAGTCTCTTGAACTAATGCAATTATAGTTACTTTGCGCCGGTCAACATAGTTAAATGTGTCGTTAATTGTATGTCTTGGTGGCAATCATGATCAATGTTACAATAAATTACTTTGTTTTATTATTGATATTTGGGTTGGTATAGACGAGGCTGGTTTAAATTGATTTGAGGGTAAAATGTAAAAAATATTTTAACACAGACAGGCTGTTTCTGTGGTCATGAATGCCTCAATAGTATTAATGTATGTGATCCAGATAAAAAATATATTGCATGTTGCAGATGGCATTTAAATAACAACATTATGTTAAAGATTCATTTTAAACTATTTTGTACTAAGTGATTATAGATAAATAAATATTGGTGGCACAGTTGTACTACAATATGATTGCAAAGCTGAGGTCTTGGGTTCAAGTCCCGGGTAGGGCAAAGTGATATTGGATTTTTCAATTCATTATCAGCCGGGGGTAAGGAATTTGAGCCGTTATGGCGATAGGCTCGCCCCCTATCACATCGTAATATGTAAATAACCTAAGATATGTCTTGTGTCGTAGATATGGGAAACTAAGAGAGACATGTAGACCTAAAACAAATATTTGTGGGCCGCATAATCCCAAATCATATGGAACAATACTGCTGCTTGCCTCTGTGTAGGGATTTAACCTGCCAAATTTGTTTTCACACCTGGAACCTAACCAAGACCATGGAGGCTTACATACTTAGTTTATAATATTAAAATATATGTCATGTCATTGTAAAATTCTAGACAATCGTAAGACATGATTTACCAAGTAGATTGTGTATAAAGTCCGCTATCAATGATTGTCGCAGGACATTTCCAACCGTTACCTTTTGTTGATAAATCTTAGGCTAATAAAAAAAAAATAGGATACATTGTTGTTCATACTTTCAAAGTAAAATACGTATTACACAAACGTTATAACATCACATAGCTTGTAGAAAATTAAATATTAATAAATTTCTCAAGGTTGCAATAAATTACCAAGTTTTTTTAAAACCAAGTTTTTCATAAGACTCAGTAACCTTTTTTGTTGCTTTTTTCATACTAAAGTTTACTATGAAATAGTCAATTATCGATGATCTCGCAGCGCAGTTCGCAGTTACCGACAAACCGCCGTTCTTAGGAAACATCCTGGGTTTGGTAGACTTGACGAAATGAAAAGTCGCATCAAATTCTAATGTTGTACATCATGATTCTTAGATTGGGTACGTAATTGTTTGACAGTTTTGTATATATTTTTTTCACAAATAATCTATTTAAAGTGCGCCTAATAGGCACTCAAGAGTAATAATACTCATAAAATATCTTAAAAATGTCCAATAAAATTCACGAAATACAGCTAAGCGCATGCCAAATCCTTCAGCACATTCCCGACGATGCTCGTAAAATTGCTACATCTCATAATGTGCATATAAAACAAAAATATTGCTTGTTTATGGTATTGATCCGGCGCTTGTCTGACTCACATCCCATGCATTCTGTCTGTCTCAGACCCGTGCCGTTTAATAAAACATGATTAGAATTAATTTGTGCAGGCATGCGGCTGCATTGGGAGCTTTTATTTTTGTACACTGGGTTGTGGATAATTGCAATTGAGTCTGGAATGTATTTAGTAGTATATTCAAAACGAAAAGTTTGAAGCACGTAATCCTACCTAAAATATGAGTGAGTAATCTTCCCGATCTGTTACATATATCAGAAATCAGAAAACGAGAAATCAGAGAACGAAAACGGCGAAAATAATTTATTTCCATTTTAATACTTCTATACTTACTTTATAGATACAGTTACATTTTTATAAACCTATACAAGGAAGTCTCGTTTTTTTATACAAAATTGTTAACCAGATCTTTACTAATCAAAGGTTTGTCGAGGAATGTCTCGCCCTCCGCAAAATACATTTTTACACAAAAGTTACAAGCGGTGTGCGCTTCTTATATTGTACAATAGTGTACAATATAAGAAAATGGAAACCCTCGTTCAATGGAGGGTCAGAAAATAAGAATCGCCTTACGAACAAAAAATACATGTGGCAATATATTAAAAATAAAAGGAACTCAAATATCACTCTTAACAAAAACGAATATGTAACTTCATATTACTTAAGTTGGCAATAAATAAATGACTATCGTGGGAACGCAAATTCACAAAATTCATACATCAGATTATTTACATACAAAAAACAGTTGGCTTGTTATCCTTTTTGTATGTTACGGAAAATGCATATCGTAAACATTTGTTGTAATTAAGGGCCCTGATACATAACATTTACATAATTGTATTTTACACATATTTATTCTGACTCGTGATCGTTTTCGTAAAGATACTCATATGTATAATGAACACACGTTAAACTTATATAACTTCGTTTTTTTCACAATAGAAACTAAAACCATACAAGTCCAAGAAAAGGTTATTTTTGAAATCAAATTTATCCTTATAGCTAAGGTTTCTTTTTATAAGGGTGAATACTGTAACATTTTTGGAAGTCGCGTCGGCGTGATACCGATTAGCGATGTCTGATCTTTCGTACTTTAAAGATGCTGAAATTCTATATTCACGAAATAACAGAAGGCTCGACTATAAAATATAAGTCAATACCTAATAGGTTAGGACTTATTTATAGGTATTACCTATTAACAACCCATCCCAGTACACTTCAATCAATACCACCCACTCGTTATAAATTCATTCGCTTTTATATCTCATGAATAAAGTTACATGGCTCAATTAATATTTCATTGCTCGTGTCTTCGTTCATGTTCATTGTACACGCGATTTGTTGCGAGAATTTTGTAGATGTATTTCAAGATCGATAGCATTCGTGCTACTGTACGTTTTTATTGTACAACTTTAATTCAACCAATATGAACAGGCCATTCGCAGAGACTTCACACGCAGTTTATTGCGGAAAATAGACCCCTCACCTCGATGATTTTCACAGTAACTTGTCGAAAACATTCTGAATCTAGCAATTTTTTGCAACTTTTACTACGTTTCCAGCGTTCTTTATTACCATGCACGTGGACTCTGCTTCTTCAAGCGAGGCTTAAAGAGAGTACTATCCTCACGGTAGGCTGCGACTTTGTTGTGCTGGACCCCTGGCACTGCGAAGGTCCATGAGCTGCGGTGACCGCTTACCATGCTCGTCTGCGAAGGCTATTAAAAAAAAAGTTGTATGGTCGTCCTTCCACCTCAAGGATGGATGTACTCCCAAGTATACTAGATATTTTCCCCAGTAATTAAAAAAATAGTGCTGCTTTAAAAGAAGGGTAAGATGTTCTTGCCCGCCTGCATAACGACCTTCGAACACAATACTGGAAAACCTAACATAATGACGCGTGTACGTGTATTGCATTTCGGGTTCAGCCTGTGTATGTCTCGGTTTTAATCAAGGAGATAAAATTGTGTTGACAGAGAAGAGACAACCATCTTTAGTCGGTGGATATCAATGTGGACTGCAATGCTCTTAGATACCATTAGGCGCAATGTTACTTTGCTAGTACAATGAAAGTATTACGATAAATGCTTTTCAACTGAACTATGATCCTCAAACACAAACACTGACTTAATACACTTATGCGACGTCATTGATTAATGTTCCCGACTTGGGAATCCTAATTCCCCAATGTAAGAAATATATTGTACATTTCAAAACGGATACAGATGTGTCTGTTATTGAATAATAGCTTTCGATACGCGTTTTTTTACCTACCCTCTCTTTTCATATTAACTCAATCCTACAGAGTATTGGCAAGCGGGTATCGGTTTCATTCAATTGTGTTGTCAAATTTATGAAATACATGTGCCATACGCGGATTTATTCTATTACAATCCTTCACGATCAATTCCGTTAATGAATTCATTTTTTCCGGGCTTCAGTGATCAGTGGGGTTGCCAACATTGTATTGGGATACTTGTTTTTTTTTTTATTCAATCATAGTTATTACACACATAACACGGTGTGTCACTCTTCCGACTTTAGATCTTGTATATTTTAGACACATTGCGATTATATTGATATCGTTGGGCCGCGACCCGAATTGCCGCACCGTATATAGCTTGGCCAAAATAAGCTGTGGGTGATATAAAAAAAAAAAACTCAACAATCACATACATAGTATTTACCCCACACTAAGATCGAGTCTTGTATCGTGGGTATCAGGAACTACGAGAGACTTTACTACTCACAAGCACCTTGACTGGAAACAAACACTTGTGGTTCACACAAACATTTGTCTCGTTGCGGGGATCCAACCCGCGGCCTCTCGTTTCACAGTCGGCGTCTAACCAACTGCGCCATGGAGGTTGTCAGAGGTTTACTCACATGATCTCTTAATTCAATAATCACCCAGATATAATAAATTAAGCGTGAAGAAGTAATTGAGCTGGTGTCGCAAATGGAAAGAGATGAGAGGTAATCGTTAGTTGATTCAAACTCTAAATACAATATTCGGTCTCTTTGAATGACCCTATCTCGTATTCCATTTTCGAATTATTAATTTACGACATATTGGAACCAAAGTTATTTAACCACGACCTTTTTAAGTTGACGTTTAACTTCTGAGTAGTCTGCCAGACATAAACCTTTTTTGCGTACAGTAAAGTACAGTACCCTAACATTCATACTTTTATCAATGTTGTACAAGAGATGCAGCAGTGGTATAATTTTATAATGACGTCACTACAGTGTATCTGTATTCAAAAGCTTGAAAAGCGTTTTTCATCCACATAACTACATTACATTTTTGTTGCAATGCCCCAGATGCTTGTAGCCTTATTGGGTCCGAGCCAAAATTGTTTTGCAAGTTGTTAGAGCTATAACGATTACATGGGGGCACGGATTATATTTGAAAGATTCAAGGATCAGAACTTATCAAACTTTGCATGGGTGTGTGCTGTTTCGATCAATCTTTGGATAGAAGTATGGAGGTAATGGTCTCAGAACTCCCAAGTTGAAACCGACTTAAAAAATACACTAAAAAGTAAAAAATACCACTACAATGTAATAAATAATATCAATTTTATTTTTCTTGTACACGTTGATTAAATTGCTTATTGACTAGACTATCCAACAAATAAAAATATACGCATAACTAATTGTAGATTATTAATAAGTGTCATTAAAAAATGGGCTGTGGGATAAAAAAACTAGTTTATGGCAATGGCGAAAACTTGGTTCTGTAAAAATTGGTAGCCTAATATTAATAATATTCTAGATTGAAAATATCAATTGTTTTGCTACTGGAAATAATTACAGAAAATCACAGAATGCATCTAATAATAGTATTAATTAAAAACAATAAAACCAATAATCAAAACAAACATCAAAATCTGTGTATTAAATTACGACGTAAATTAGGCGTATTATAAGCTAACGGAAGCATATTGATGTATTGCCTCTGTTTGACTGACATCGTAACTCCCTCAAGGGATGGACCTAATTTGGTTTCGTTTTTATATGTCCATTCATTTAAAAAGCAACCAAAAATTTTGCAACCGTATACTTTTCAATCCTTACACAATATATTTTTAAAAACATAATACGTAATTGTTATTGCATACCAAATAATAATTCTTATTCTATAACTTGAGTATTTGGCACACGCGCCAGCAACGACGCGTCTCTGTGTGCTCATTTGATTTGCCAAGCGATGGTGTTTAGACGGAAGTGTCTGGGAGCTAACTAGGAGATAATTAATATCTAGACGCTAACATTAAGTATATTGTGTCTGATGATTTGGAAAGAAATCATTAAAAGTTAGCTCATAGTGAATGGTATAGGTAAATTTTGCTGGGTTGTTGGGTTTGGCAATAGAATAGCACATTGCATAATACATACGGCCTTATTCATAGACAGATTTAAAACGTTTTTTAGTTATCGAATGTTTTGTCCTTTTCGAACGACAGAATTCAGTTTGAGTGAAGAAGACAAAACATTCGATTGCTAAAATAGGTTTTAAATCTGTCTATGAATAAGGCCGTTTATCTATATACGCATGTAACGGTATTCGCAATTGGCTATTGCCACTTTCTCTGCTACGATGTATAAAAAGAGATTTTAATATAATTAAAGACAAGAATAATAATATGCTATATGCATATTACATAAAACATTTTATTAGGCCCGGTAATAACCAAAGAAAAATTACAATAATATTCTATATCTATATCAGCCCATATATGTCCCACTGCTGGGCACGGGCCTACTCTATAAACAAGAGAATCGATTGAGAGCGGTTAGGCCATATAGTCCACCACGCTGGCCTAGTGCGGGTTGGCGGACTTGCATACCGTAGAAATTCTTTAAAATTGCTACGGCGTGCATGTTTCCTCATGATGTTTTCCTTCACCGTTAAAGTGCGTGGTGATTGACTATCAATACACACATAACTCCGAAAAGTCAGAGGTGTGCCCTGGGATTTGAACCCGCGACCACCGTGAACATGTTGGCAGCCGCGTCTGGTGCGTTACCAACAGGCCACCACGCACAATAATATCACTAGCCAAAATTTTATGTAAGTCTAAAAAAATAATACAAAACCATTTTTATAAGCGTCAATCCTTTACACAGTCAATTAATAGAGTGACTAAGTACATGTAATAAAAGCTGATCTCTGAAATGTCGAGTGAACTACGCGGCTCCAGACATAATCGATACACATCTTAACCTACATCTGTGGACGATGCCGCCGGGCAGTATTTTAACGTATACATAATTAATAACACTGTCACGAACTTTATTAAGAAATCCTTACCATCTTCAATGTATTTGCTACCGTTGGGGTTATAAATAGGTTATAATTAGTTACCCTTTTACTTCTAGTACCTCCCGTCGTTTTTACACCTCTTTCCTTTTCATTTTGATAGTCCGGTTACACGTTTGCGATTCAAGAATAGTAGATGTTATTTGTATTTTTTGAATGTTGACAAAAAACCGGTTGTGCGACTAAAACGGATTTAGGAAATTACAGTTTACAGCCATGTGCTTGTTACCCACCAATAAGGTAAATGTCATTTATGTATATGAAACAGAATTAGACCATCTATATAGGAGGTTAACAAATATCCATAAATAACTTCCGTGCAGTAAGAGTGGTGCGTCACATACACGATTGGTCGAAAAGCTAGTACGGCACTCTCAGCTCAAGAAATTAAATAAATAAATTCACCCAATTGTCACATATAGTCTGGAACCCTACATAAAAATCAAACAAGACTTGTCTTGTCTCCTAGGCATTGGGAACTACAAGAGACTTTTCGTTGTCACAAACACTAAAACTAATACTTTTGGGTCTCGGCTCTTACAAAATTGTATCAGTGCGGGGACAGAACCCAGTGCCTCTTGTTTATTTATTTTTATTCTTTATTGTACACAATAAATATAACAATAGGTCTAGAGACAACAAAATAACAAAGTACAAATGGCGGTCTTATCGCACTAAGGCAATCTCTACCAGACTACCATTGGATGGACTTATGAGAAGGAGAAAGAAAGGGCAGGGCTTGTTTCTTAACAGGCCTTTAATTAACTGCACCACAAAGGCTAATTACTTGTCTAATACGCCTAAGCTTTACTGGTGGATAGTAAATTGTCTTACCAACGCAGTCAATGTGTTAATAATTGCGGTTTGGTGTTTAGGAAGAACCTAAACCAGACATGAATTTATTACTAGGTCACTCGAACCGGTTGTCGTTGACCTAGCCGATAGCCTTGCAGTGATGAGTAACTTTACAATCAAGTAAAAGCTTTCACTATCTTACACGTCATGATATAATTGCATAAGCGCTCACATCGTTGCTTTCAAATTATGATAGGCGAAGTAGACAGAAGAGGTGATGTCGGTGCAGTATTGTAAGTTGAAAGTGTGGTCTTCTGATACTGAAACAGTAGTATTCAACACAAACTTGACATACTGAAAAGAAGGAACAAAAACACTACGATAAAGATTATAATTTTCGTAAGTCAATGCGTTACATGCAAAACTCCATAGGAATTGTAAACACAGTGGCATTCTTCGAGAGCAACCCATTACGTAACCCGGATATTTCGTTTTTCTTAAAGAAAGGAAAGCTATTAAGTTCCCCTTCAGGTACTGCGACGGTTGACGGAAAGGGTGTATCGGTGTCACTGACCTTCCAACCCAGTGAGCAGGAGCGTTAAGATCTACCATGGATCTACCCTCAATATCTTCATACAACTTGTCTACAGTATGGTTATTGATGAATTATCGCTCACTTTAAGGATACATCTTGTCAAATTCTAGGTACTTGATAAGGTGTAAGAGGGGTCTAAATCAGGCGGGATAAAAGTTATAACCCCTGGCAATTATGGATATTAAACATTAACGTTTAAAAAACAATTTATGTTTCGTTTTCATCCAATTTATCGCACGTAAAATATTTTAATATTAATTGTAATGCTGATCAGTTGATAATAAATACTTTAGCGCTATTTGAACACATGTAGTTTATTTCTCCAAGTGTTTCGGTCGGCGATGAGTCAGGGCGTTCGGAGTATCGTGTTCATGGAACGCGAATGACTAAATTGTCCGGTCGGAATGTTGTATATTAGTTGCCATACAGGGAAACTTTTTGTTGACCTTAAACTCGATATTTTTGCGTCCAAGGACGGGTTATTTGCGTGTCCATAATTATGATTATAGAAACGATGTACCGCTGATACTGATTATGGCTGAAGAATTTTTTGTAAACTTTATTTGTGTCTACAAAAAAGCTTCAAAGGAAATTGAAAGGCCATTAAAATTACTAATTAGTCTTCGGTTTCTTAGACGATGACAGTAATTAATAAAATTTAGGTGATAGAAGCAGCTTTGTAACTTTTCTAATGGCATGCTTTTGCCTTCACTTTTACCCAGAGGTTCTACGTTTTGCCACCAACGTCCTCCTCTACTATGACAGATTAGGAGTATTAGAACTAATTGACCTTCGATAGAATTTCATTATTGTCATAAAATTATTTTAATATATGTGTACTTTTTGAATAAACTCTATAAGCGAGAATAATCTTTTGCTCATCGCGTCTCCTTATTGCAGCAATTATATAATGTCGGTCAAGTTGTTACGCCGCGTAAGTGTTTTTTAAACGGTTTCAAGATTGTGTCGAGATTCGCAGTTATAGAACAGGTGTTAAATGAAAGTAATCAGACTGTTAATATACATTTGCAAAAATATGCTTGTAATTGAATTAGTACGAAAAAATATATGGATGTTCTGAGGCCACTCAGTATGCCGTATACAAATTTAATATTGTGTTACTTAAAGTTATCCATCGCGTGTTTTTAAGATAATCTTTTGAGATATTTGTAACGATCCTTCCTTCCACGAAGCAGAATGCAGTGTGTTTCCTAAGGTCATTTTCCAAAATATCGATCCGTAGTGTTATGTGTAATATCTTTCAGAAGAACAAAGTATTCACAGCAATAAATAGCTTGACTGTCTTCTGGACATTGTTATCAGCTCAAATGTCGTTGGTGCCCTAAAACCGTTTGCTGACATCCATACAAAATATGATTTAGGCAGCATTTCCTTTATGTAATGACTTGTCAAGTTATGTCACAATGCCGCCGAGTTTGTTTTTTTTTTAATAGAAGGTAAAGGCGACTACTAGATCGGCCTACTTTAAAACATAAAGCGACAGCCATGGCTCGTGAACACCTGCAACTTTCAGGCCATTGTTAGTATGTATTTGATGAATGTTTTATAGATCAGCGTTGGTGGGGCTAAAAATAGACCTGTTATTAAGCTGATTGCAGGGAACAGTTTACTTTGATACTTTTTAAGCCGATTAATTCCGTTAATAGCTTGAGTGGAACAGCGACGCGGATGATTAAATTGAAAAACGATTTTTTAATTTGATATTTTTATACTGTATTTTCGGTAAATTGCTTGTGAGAGACTTCAACTGAAATGGCTTAATTATTTTGAAGTGCGTTGTTAACAAGGGATAAAAAGAAAAATTAAAGCAAAGCTATAGGGGTCGCCAGAGGCAATGAAATCTTTGCGTTTCGACATGTGAGAAGCAATTCAATTCCCAAGATTTTATTTGGCACCAAATTCATCCCTTTACCCTTAACTATTACCTACTTGTTATGCTCCCGACCTTATTCCCTTAGGGGAAGGCAGACGCGACACTATTACGCACAGTTTACCAATCGTCATTTCCTAAATGTGATATATGATGAGCCTAGCCATCACAACCAATGACAATTACATATAGTCATACCGTATTAGCTCATAGGCGCTAATTATGAGCCCAAAACTCAAGAGTCTGATTGAAAGAATTTAGACTTTAGGCTATAGTCCACTTCCCAAGGGTATTGCAAATAGAGTTACGTCACATAAAATTGCAATATTTACAATTACAAAACTATACAGTAGTTTTTGCAGCCTCTTATTCGTACTATAGGTCACGGCCGAGTTTACGAAACTGTTCCTGCGTACGTTTCTGCAAAATACATTTGACAATTAAATTTTATTGAATAATTATCTTCCTTACGTTCTATTGGCATAAGGAAGTTTCCTGTTTGATTTTGTACAATGGGTTATAAATAATTTAAGACCCTTAGATGACGTCAGTTTTTACGGTAATTATCTGTTAGTAGGTGAATTACTTGCTCGTTTATTAATTGGCAAAATATTTTTAGGAGATGTATAGGAAATATGTACTTTATTTGGGAGGTCGAATCTTTGACTTTTCGGGTCTACGTGTGTATTTACAACAGAGAATTGTTCTATTTAACGTTAAAGGAAAACATAATAAGGAACCCTGTGAATCTGAGAGATCTCCATGGAAATACTTTCAAATGTTTTGGTCATTATTTCTGGATTCTACTAAAATGTAATCTTCATAAATGCATAGTTAAATTTAGTCTTGACCTACTATACAATGTAATAAACCTGAATTTACCTTGAAAAGCTTTCGGCACCCGGGACCGTTGCCATTAAGATAATTATTCTCTTAATGGACCTGCTTTTGTGCCTTTGTATAATTTTCATTTTTCATTCCTACCACCTGGATGCGTACTGTTCCCGAACAGTATGTTTCCAGCGTTTTTTTACCACGCACGTGCAAGCTCTGGAATGAACTCCCTGCTTCGGCGTTTCGTGAGCGCTATGACCAGTCCTTCAAACGAGGCTTAAAGAGAGTGTTCATCTCACGGCAGGCAGCGGCTTGTCTTTGCCCCTGGCATTGTAGAGTCCATGAGCAGCGGTAGCCCCTTACCATCAGGCGGGCTGCTAGCTCGTCTGGCTATAACGGAAAAAAAATCTGGGTTGGTTTTTATATTAAGTAATAGTTACAGCAAAATTGATTCTAAGTTTTCTTTTTTTATTACAATAACTTTGTAGATTTTATTTCTTACATTATTTTGATTTCATGTCTTTTTGTATAGATATTTTTAAATCACAACTATTACTAAGTTGACGATTGTTTCCAAAACTCCAAAAATAAAATCAAAATAGATAAGCAGTATAAAGGATCATCAGTTGATCAGTAACAAAACTAAAATAAACTGATCAATCTTTAGTCAGCTAATCGAAACAACTTTAAGCATTAACCCGCTCTATTATCTTTTAATAGGATCACAAATAATCAATAGCTATAGCTGTCTCGTCATTTTTTATTTTGTTTGTTATTCAATATTTAACTTGAATAAGTTTTTTCTCCAATTGTAAGTGACTTGCTATCTTGTGTCAGGCACGTACCAAACATGGAAACTCCATTTTAGAGGCTACATAGGGGTGGTTTTAAAAGGGCGAGGGTTACAACTCCCTGAGAAATCACCCTTTATTATATGTTAATTATTTGTCGATATTGCAGGTTGCCAAGGAAACATTTAGTTAAACACAATAAAATATATCGGGTATTTAGTTGAGGGTTGCTTCGAATGTTTTTGGCCATAGATATTCCAGTGGGTGGTTTGATAGCACCTCTGTTAGGTAGAGGCACCGTCTGAGAAAAAGGTGTGAGTTTATGTATGTATTCCAGGATTAAAATGACTACCGATATGATAGTGTTGTCGAGTCTGCAAAATGAAGAATGTAACTTCATCTATACCATAACAACTACGAGGTAATGATTTCATTGTCAAGGTCAAGGAACCGCTTGTCATGTGGGTTTTTAATTAAAAAATACGTCATGCCGTCACCATGCATACTCAATACGTTCAATAATTATTATATGAGAAATATATTCCTTAGAAGGACAGAGGATGTAAGGTTACAGGAAGTCGCTGGTGGCAGACGGCTTCCAATAGATCGTTGAGGAGATTTTTGGGAGAGGCCTATGATCAGCAGTGAACTTGTGGCTGAAGATGATGAAGATAAAGATGATAATTATTCAAGCTCCTTCACTCCCATGTTACATTATCTTTTCGTTTGTGCTATATGTTTTGGTATAGAGGTAGGTTTCATAAATTAACATTTTTAATGAAAATATAATAAAACTAGAATATTGGGGCATTTATTTATGGAACAATGTGAATTTGTTTAAGAATTATTGATAAAAACAGCACTATTTTGTTTAGAAATAATATAATTCGCGTAATCAATAATTACTTTTAAATAATCATTTAATGACAATAATGGAAATACCGTTTCGTCACTAGTTGTGTGCAATATGAGTCATGTTTCGATGTAATTCAATAATAATCAGATGTTTTTTACATTGATATTTGCTATCATACATACAAACTAGCGGCCCAGGTTTTCCCGACCGGGTTTTCATTTCCATAATCCTTTATTTTCTTCGCAGCTTCCATTGATATGTCATTTTTAGCAATTAATTTTCTTCATTATAGCAAGATTTGAGACTTCAAGTCCATAACTTGAGTGACTACTATGCAAACCTATTCCAGTAATTCGTATGGAGAACTTAAGCCTATATTGAGCAGCGGATATCCTTTGACTGAGGATGTTAAAACGTGAGGCCGCGGGTTTGATGCCCGTACCGAGACAAATATTTGTGTGATCCACATATTTGTTTTGGTATAGGTGTTTGTGAAACCGAAAAATCTCTCGTATCTCCTGATACACACGACACAAGATTCGATTTTAGTGTGGAGATTTTCAAGACTGTGTATGTGACTGTTGGGTGTATTTATTTATTATTTTTTTATTTCCCAATTTTTATAAAAATAGCAAGCCATATAACTTATTCATACACAGAAATGGATCGCTGAAGAGTGTGTAAAGATACAAATCTAACTTTCCATTTTACACATCAATATCTTCAATTTTTTAAACTGGGTTCCAGTTTAATACATTCTTGAATGATCGAGTATAATACACTGACGTCACCCTGATATGAAATCCTTTCTAGAATACAAACTAGCGGATTATCCTAGGTTCATTGTCCTCGTGAAATTCGCATGGAAGGACTATCCTCCCATTCCGCCTTATCCGGGTCATATATTGACTGGTGTACTGTTGGATAACGCCCAAACAAGCCTGCTATTCATTTTAGCTTACGACCCCATCCTATGGGGGTAATTTGGTTTTCCGCGTGTTCATCGCTGCCTGTTCCATTAAAAATGGTTCCAAGTAATATGTGGGTTGAATTGATGTGTTGTATAACCGTTTGGGGGAGTAATTGCTAACATATTTTGGAAAGGATTGGAACAAAAGATTTATCTATTTAAATATTTGACATTTAATCGTAATCTTTTGGTAAGGATTTGGTCTGCGATAATACAGAATCCATATCAATATGAAAGCAGCCGGCCATTAACTGTCGAGCAACGACCCATCTACAATTCCTTAGTCTCGTGGATATCTATTAGCAGCGACCGTCACTTTAGACATTACTTGGTTATTCGCTCTTGCTGAAAATAATAGTTATCAATCTCAGTTACTAACTTGAGTTCGAAAGTTCCAATAAAATTTTGAGTTACATTTCAGTTTCGTATAAAAGAGAACCCATCTTTCATTATCAGGAAACTACAGCTACAACTGTATATTATTTATCACCTGAAATCTCCAAATTCAACTGTATCATTAGCCAAATGCCCCAGCAACGCCCATGACCCCAGTGCACATGCCCGACGAGACAATTAAGGTCACCGCAATTCCCCTGTAATTTATACGATAATATTTCGGGCGCATTGTTTAGTATTAGATGTCGCACAACATTGTCACTATCTGCCCCGCTTGGAGACATGTGTTTCTGTTAATTGTTGGTGTGGTGCGAGATAAAATGGGGGGCTATTTCCTGTGTTATCATGTTTGTCGTGATGCGCGACCGGCTGGCGCGAGCTGGGGTATATGTCACATGACATCATGTCTTCAATACACTTCGATGTTACAAACAAAGTTGGTGTTATATTAGGATGTTGGTTTATCGCTCTCAATTTGTAGCCTTTTAGGCAACTGAATAAAACATCCTCAGATAATTCTTAGTTATTGTTCTATACTTTCATATACCTGTGAATCGTCTATGTATGCTGGCATTGCTTCAGAATGTGTTATCGCTGTAAAGAAGAAGCGATGCTTAAGGTTTTGCTGAATTTTAACAATCCCAAAGGATTGAAGGAAGTTATTACATCGTTCAATAATATGAACAAACTAACCGGCTTTAAGACTATTAGCTTATTTAAATTTCCAGTCGTAAACAATGCTTTGAATATTTTAATCTCCGGCTTATACCAGTTTAGTCGCCTTGATGCCTAAGGATTTGAAAATACTAGTATTTACTAGTACGTACCTGTAATCCATTCGTGCATCAATTCAATTAATAGGATCATTATAACAGATCACACATCCTTGAAATATAAAGTAAGAAGAAAAAGCAACAATACTACTCTATATGTTTTCCTCTGCGTTTATCTCTCCTCTACTGGATAAAAAATGTCGCGTTTATCACGATCCTCGGGTTCTTTCGATTTGGTATGACATTGCAAATATCAAAATTCTCGTAAGGGTATCTTACTCTTTTCATTTCGGAATAGAGTATTATGATTTAGTAACCGATTTATCTTTTCTCGGATTATATTGCCCTCCATCCTTTAACCCAATTACTGTAATCGTTAAAATACTTCTAAACCAAATAATATGTAGTATATTTCCTATTTATTTCAAATCCGTGGTTGCGTGACACATTCGGCATTACAAAAACGACAGTACTAAAAAGCGTCGACAGCCAAAGCATTTGACAAATAAAGCTATCGCATTACTGTCCGTGGCCTCGCTCTGTATTGATCTGGAGTTTGAACATTTGCACAAGTATTTTGTTTCTCTTTTTTGCTGGCTAAATTCACTGCAGTTATTTTAGTGTAGAGTTGATCTGTTAGAATATTGACCAGCGAGTCAATATTGCCTCTTGCTGGTGTACCCCCGATCTTCGGTAGACATTAGTCTGCCTGCTCGAAATCGAATGTACAAAGATTGATCGTGGAAAACAGACATATTTTCCAGAGTCACTATGGAGGTTTTAACAATGTTCTGTTTTCATCAGGCAGGTTATAATTTGTCATTATTAACATGCTACGTATACGATCATTCTAATATGAAGTTAAAACATTACCAAGTTTTGTGACATAAAAAAATGAATATAGTTCTTGCTGTATTGATCTGAAACTTGAATTTTTGCTCTAGTTGGCTTAGGCTGGACTGACTCCAGGCTTTTTAGGTCACATTGTCACAGAATAAATTCAGATTAACATCTTTGTCCAATATTATGCATTCTGTTCTTTACTGCAATGTCTTTTTTTAATAGTGATTTTTAAGCAGCACTTTGAATATATTTATTGCTACTACATTCGTTCTGTTTTAAACTACTCCGCACATTCTCTCCGACACTTCGACTTTGAATATAAAATTGTAAAATTTGAAGCATTGTGAGAATTCTGCTGTAGCAAATTTTTACTCGATATAACACGCTCAGTTTTCCGGAATGATATATCCCCTTTCGGTTCTTTTCGTCCCCCTTTCTCTAAGTGTCTTCTAAAGTTATAACGCAGTGTAACAACGACAAGAGGGCATAAAAAAGATTTCAATACAAGATAATTTTTCAATGATCTATCAACATAATGACAATGGTCTTATAGAGTCAAGTTCGCGATATAAATGAGTTTTGTTGCGCTATCAACAGTGACCTCAGTCGTAACTTGTATGACGGCGTCGCTGAAACGGCTGTGACTTATTGTTGTCGGGCTTTGTTGTTTTTATTGCTCGTATAATGGCGCCTTTATTAAATTTTCTTTTAGAGCCAGCTTGATGGGGTTTTTTGTGTCATTTTTTATGTTGTCGTCTTATCTGTGAACGGTAAAATTTTCAATTTCGATAACAGGATGTTCTGTAACCTATTTTAATCGCAAATTTTAATAGTTTTGGAGCTACATAAATTATTATATTTTATTCATAATTTTACCATGTTTTTATTTTACTCGACTAATCACTCTTTACTAATTAAACTATGGTTGACACAAAAGCAAATTTTTAAGAATAGGCGTAATTATAGTAAAATATTGAACATATTTATGAATCCGTAAGTTCATTGCAGTAAAAACCCATCTTCATCTGTTTTAAAGAACACGCCGTTTTTTTAGACCTCAAAACAGGTTTTTAAATAACAGTGGTGTTACGAAATTTCATGATATGGTAAACTAGTTTCTGCCGGCCATTTAATTGTGTTTCAACTGGCGAATTGAATAACCTACAAACCGGGCGTAAAATAAATAAAATACAGTGATGAGATTTATGAAGTCGCTAGATAATTAAAGCTTCAATTTAGTTCTGTTAGATAGTTGGTTGTTAAAGCTAGTAGTAAACATTTGATAACTAAAGTAGGTTTTATATCTGTCTATGGATAAGGCCGGAAAGGCTTTAATTATTTATTACGATGAAAATGATAGTTAATGAAGCGAAGAAAGAATGTATGGAGACTCCATACATTCCTTCTTCGTGCTCCTGTTCATACAACGGACCGGAGCTTATGATATTTTTATATTGAATTTACGTGCGTCCCCAATACTCGGCAAACGTTATCCTGCATAAAAACATCTTCAGAACGTGCTTATGTATCGATTTTTGCGATAATTTCAAAAAGGTGATTCAACCGTCACCCTCGATTGAGACAATGAACCACTTGATAAAGTACTTCTAACATGTTATTTAATCATTTTGCATACTGTGATGTGTAATTAAAGTAATACATTATATTACTTAATTAATTTGTAGACGCATGTATTACTGTATCAGTCCATATACGTCCCACTGCAGGGCACGAGCCTCCGCCATGGTTAGGCCACATAGTCCACCACGCTAGCCTAGTGTGGGTTGGCGGACTTTACATAACATAGAAATTGTATCATGTTGCTGTGGTATGCAGGTTACCTCACGATGTTTTCCTTCACCGTTATAGTTATTGGTAGTCTATACTGTTATATCATATCCACACTGTAGAAATGAAATAAAAACAAACCAATATTATTTCTAACGTGAGAGGCAATCGTCCGTCTACGTAATTAACATCATACAACCTTTCCAGTTTGCCGAGCGTGAAAAATAAACAAGATAATACAAGGCGTTATAACATGTTTAAATGAAAAACAGCGCTTTCATCTTCAAAGCGTATTTGTTACAATGTTTTGGTTGCTTGACCTCAAAAGGCCAGTAATTGAATAACACAGCCATTGTTGTAGATAAAATTGCACACGTAATAACATTGTCAGTTGTGAGCCTGATAAAATTCGTAGATAAAAGAACAATATGCATATGTTTGAGAGCCGCGGCTTTGTCTTCCTCACAATCATTTTGTTTGTATTTACTGTGCAAGCAGGAAATTCCTATGGGATAGGAAATATGGGTACTTCAGGTTGACTTTGAAAATTTCAGCATTCTGTTTCATGCCTAACTGCAGAAAACCGACGTTAGGAGTTATTTTGTAGTCCCCTTTCTCTTGGTCACTGAGATTCATCATCATCATCGTCATGATCAGCCCGTTGCAGTCTACTGACATATCATGAGATACGATAGATTGTTCTTGGATGGCAATAACTTCTCACTTAGTAAACAGCTTATAATTTTACCAGTCCACACCAAAATAATATTGTGTTGTGCAAAAAATAAATTCTAATTTAATTCTCTTCCACCCCAAACCCTCACAAATTACCTGAGTTTGGAGAATATTTGAACAGAAGCTTTCAAGCTACATATAATATTTATTAAAATGTTCATTTCTTCATTATTTATGCGAAACGTTAGCCCATTCGGGAACGTGTTTAAACCCCATGTTTTGTTTCTGAAAGCCGGCTGACGGCTGACTTGATAACAAATGAGGTATTACGGAATAATACAGGGTATTACGAAATCGAAATGAGTTATACTGTTAAATTGAACAATTTCTGAATACCATTTGACGCTTAAATAGGCTTTTAGATACATTACCCCGCCCTACTTCACCGGTATCGTATATGTCTTTGTTTATTGAATTGAAAAAATATCTACACCCAAAACAAATATTTTTCGATAGGTAATACAAATCATTATGCTAATAGGAATCGAATTTGTGATCTGCCGCTGAAAGTTAAGTGGCTAGCTACCTGCTCCCTGCACTAATCGTTTTCATATTATTCATCCTATCTACTTCAACAGCTTTATCTATATCATTAGATGACACAATCGTTTCATCATGTATCGGTTCGCCAAACTCTCCTGTCATTCTTAAAAAGTAAAATTTTGCGCTAAAATATACTAATAGGATACTTGAAATCATACAGCTGATTTTAAAGTCAGACTATCCATATTGTGTTAAATTCTATCAAGCAAAATGATCTATCCGGGATGGTATTCATCCTTAATATAGCGATGGACTGCGTCAATCTTATCGGGACGGAAATAGCGACAAATGTGGGTGGACTTGTTGCATTATTGACTACCCCTCGAGGCTATACGCCCACGTATACAGGGTGGAAACATGACGTTAATAAACTACGACACGGTCGGTACGAGTCATCTAGAAAAACAAATCCAATGGTTACTAATAGAAATAAATTGTATGTGTACTGACCATAAATTTCTAATGCATTATATATCCATGCATACAAAAGTGCGTGGTGGCCTGTTGGTAACGGACCAGACGCAGCTGCCTACATGTTCACGGTGGTCGCGGGTTCAAATCCCAGGGCACACCTCTGACTTTTCGGAGTTATGTGTGAATTGATAGTCAATCACCACGCACTTTAACGGTGAAGGAAAACATCGTGAGGAAACCTGCATACCGTAGCGATTTTGAAGAATTTCTACGGTATGTAAGTCCGCCAACCCGCACTAGGCCAGCGTGGTGGACTATATGGCCTAACCACTCTCAATCGATTCTCTCGATTGTAGAGTAGGCCCGTGCCCTGCAGTGGGACGTATATGGGCTGATATAGATTATATATCCATACGGCTGAATGGAATCCCAATAAATTAAAAGAAAACTACTAGCTAATGGCATTAATATTTCTTATCTCGATTACAAGCTAACAGCAAAAGTAATTGCTACAGTAATTAGCTGTGACAGACAGATAAATGAGGGACGAAGTTGCACAATAAGGGTTCCTGTTTCGCCATTTTAGTACGAGATAGTAAAAAAGGTATGATGCGCGAGCCAATGATTATAAAAAGAAGTAATAGCTATAAACACGGATTCTCTATGAGGTCCAACGATAAAGGTCACAATACAAGTTTACAATCGTATTGAGAAAAACAATTTATACTTTATTGGCTGTTTTATATACTTTTTTGTGACCGATAGAAATAAACTATACAGTATTAACTTGCGTTTGTGCATTTAAATGCGATTATGGACAATAATCGTGATCGTATTGGTAGTATTTTCTAGATAAGTTTTATATAAATTTCTTAAAGATTATTTTAACTTCGCCTTTACAAAATTAAAGATTGGATGCTAAGAACTTCGGAATTATTTTATTTTTATTGGGTTTTTATCCTTCTGTCTTGCTAATGGCGCTCACCATGGTTTGTCTAGGCTATGGAAATACACTACACTCCGCCTTTTCCTCTAAATAAATCTACTCGTGACTAAAATGATTGCAACAGAAAATATGTAATGCTATTTGTCTCTGCACTTGCATAATATGTCACAATTTGGTATTTGACACGCAGTTTTAGTGACTTGCTGTTAGGAATAATCTGAAGCAAAAGCAAATACACAAGTCAGAGAAAGCCAAAAAACCTATTATCACAGACAGTACCATTATTATTAGAACGCACAGATAAGGTTATCAAAATCTCATCAGGCATGAATTTCAGGACGTTTTCATTTATCTCTGATATGAAATCGCAGATAACCTTCAAAGATTATTGTATAACGTTTGATAATGAATTCGACTCGTCCCGACCTCCGGCCCAGGACCAGACGCCACTTAAGTCATTACAAATTGCTTAATTTCATTCACCCCAATTCCACCTGCGGAATTAATTTAACGGAGTCGAAAATCCTTACTAATATTGCGAGTTTGTCTCTTGGTTAACCTTCAAGGTTCAATTACGGAAGGGCCGTCGCTTACCATTTTGTGATAGTGGTTTGCATTCGGTTGAGTGCTACCTGGAAGGCAAGGCTCATGTACATTGCAGGTCTTTGAGTATGATGAATAGAAAGGCGTAGAATTAGGGGAAGGTGAGGGTTAAACAGCTTTCTGTGGACTGTAAATGCTTTATACATGCAAATCTAATGAAATACGACAGTTGCTACTGGTTACCTACTACTGACTATCGGTTTAAAATGAGTTGATAGATTATTTTGATACAGCAGGCCAAATCTGGTATTACTTTATCATATTCAAGAAAAGAAAGTAACGTAAACAAACCAACCTTTAAACTATCTCTATTGTATAAGGTGCAATTGAAACTCATAACAATAGAAATTGCTGAACAACCGGTATTGATGGCTGACGTAATATTTTTGGCTTATGTGAAGTGTTTTATAATGGTGTATTTGGAACTATTTGATATGGGTCTTATAATTAGATAAGCTATATAAATATGGAGGATTTCATATGGATTGTTACAAACCCGATGTATTTTATAATTTATCGCCTGGCAATGATTACTGCTAATATTTTACACACAACACGACTGTTATGTTATCGTATTACAATACTCGAATTTCATTAATAAAATTCATAATCATTGGATCGACTAATTTGTGCTGCGATATCATTAATTATTTTAATTTATTATTTTTACTTCCGATTTTGTTTTATTTTAATAATTCATATAAGTTATAAATTATGCTAGGGTATTTTCTGATTGTTTGGTGATGCTCATAATAGCCGCCATCTTACAAATACTTTATACTACATTCGCCTTGGCAAATTGTATTGACCTAAACACGCACTTATCCGACACATACGAATTCGGCGCAGCATGATGATAATCTTGAATGCAGATCGATTTTATTTATAATTTTTCTCGACCATGTGCTCCTTTGACATCGACCCTGACCATAGCCATCGTCTAGATCAAATAAAAACACTATCTTTCGTGCTCGTATCTTAAAATTTGGCTCTTGTTAATTGAATTTTGTGTATGTTTCAGATCTAGTCCACTGCACAAACGAGCCCAACGTGTCCATACCGCAACTAGCCAATCTGCTCGTCGAGCGCACGCAGAACACCAATTGGGTGGTGGTGTATAAAGCACTCATCACTGTTCATCATCTACTAGCGTATGGGAATGAGGTGATTATCTTTTTACATTTTAAGTTCACGTATTTATTGCATCATCAAATATTGGCACACTAGCAGTTCACGAGTACCCTGTTTCTGCATGAGATTCATCTCTTTGTATTCAATCTACGTGTACATGTCAACTTAATTAAATTGACAGATTCTGCGACATGATTGCTTTCAATTAAAGGCAATACGTTGATATTTGTCTATATTGAGTATATTAAACTTTATTGATTTATGGCATAAACTACTCGATCAGACGTCTACCCACAAGGAAAACAGACGATATTATAAAGAACGCAGTTAATTTCTGGACGTAATACGGTTCTAACATATCAGTATCGAAATCTTTGGTAGAGGAGGGTACAGATTCAGTAAAGGTTGTTCTGTGATTGAAGATGGTGATAGTAAGCATAAGATAGGCAAATAAACAACTGATGTGTTTGATGGAAATCTATCGCCGCTGCATATAAATATCTAGCCAATTATGTAGTTACTAGTTATGTTCGAGTTTTGAGGGTTGTCCCTGGAATTGTTGTGGATGTTCATGGGAGGCAGTGACCACATACAACGCAAAAAAAAAAATGGTTAAGAAGATGGTGATGATAATTTGATGTCTAGCTTTCTGATAGAATTATACAAAATTCAAAAACAAAGCTCTTGATTATTATATTGCCTCAGTTTTTTGTTAGACGATATTAAAGTCGTGGTCGACCCCTAAGATGTTTTTATGGTCGACCCGGTAACATTGACGTAGCATTCAACTGTGTACGGCTCTATCGCTTAAATTAGTTTTAAAATCATATTTTATTTGCGTAATGTAAACCAGAATCCACGGACGGCTTAAAAATGGAAGGTTGCAAATTAGATTTCCGTCCCCGCTAAAGGGTCTTAGATACGCAAATATTTACCAATATGGATGTTGTGACCTGAAAAAGGTTCAATAAAATCAGGGACTTTTAGGTTGTGCCTATCGCCAACTATACGGATGCTATTTTTGCTTCGATAGTTTTTTGACTGAAATATCTCATTTCTATAATACCGTAAACTAAAATCAAAGAGTGACAGTATTGTAAAATGGAATCTAAAACACCAATGTTCATACATTTTTATTGTATGAGATGTAACCCACCTTATGCTATATCTACTTTGGAAGAAAGCTAAATATTCACATTTTTCTTTAATAGTGTCACAACTTCGTGAACGAATATTTATCGAATTGACCAACACCTAAATTCAGCGCAACTTCAGAAAAATATACTGTTATTAAAATTTCACTACTCCTGCTATAATCCTATAAGTGATGAAGCTTCAAATTCTTCGTAAAGCATAAAAGGCAACATTTCTCTCCAGCTACAACACGCTATGTAATGAAGTCAGGGAGATGGCGATGTTATTTCTGACACAATTACTCTCATGACACGGGAAGCTAGAGCGCGCCCGATAAAATCTCTTTACCGGCTTCCGGTGAAATTTCATGTACACGTCACGTTGATATGTTTTTTTTTACGATGCGTGTTATCGTCACTAGATTTTTATTTCGATATCGCCTCGGAAATATGTAGTTTAAGTGGCCTCGGTGTTTGTTGTACTACAGTACGATTACAAAGCTGAGGTCTCGGGGAAAGTGTTATTGGATTTTTCTATTTACATATTATAATGAATATCACTTTGGGCTGATAATCATCAGCCCGGAGTCAGGAATTTGTGCCCATTATGGCGATAGGCTGAAATGTGGGTGCCTGGTGGCGCCTACCCAGTCTGGGATAAAGGCATGTGTTGTATGCATGTATGATATTTTATTGTTGGTAACAACTCCAAAGGTTTGTCATTGATTTTTCGGATATTTGGGTACTCATAACTTCCAAATTACAGCTCCATTCCATTATTCGTATGAAAGTTATACAATGCTATCGCTAGGAAAACAAAGACTATACCGATAAGGAAATTATAGGGCAGAAAGGAAATTTGGAGAATCGAGTTCAACAGTAAAATAATATTCCGAATATAGAAACATACCAAGTTAATAATAATTTACTGTCGCGTATTTCTTTTTTGATTTCAAACAACACATGGCCTTGTGTAACATTTACTTTTTTAGTGGATTAGGTAGAGGAAAGAGGGCAGGCTAAAATTTTAATGGCATAAAACCGTGTCACGACACTATAATATTTACTATGAGAATGTACTCGACAAGTAATTTGCTTACACAGCTTACGAAACTCTTCATTGTTCGAATGATTAAAACACTTCCTGAAGTAAATTTAATTACTTTCAATTAATGTGATAATTATAGAACTTTAAGAAAGTGTAGTGCAATTTAGATTGTTGAATTAAGCGAATTGTTGTTTTTTTTTTTAACTGGCACGGCATAGTGACTGCATTGCACCTGATGGTAAGTGCTAATGCCGTCCAGATAAGAGTATCGAATGGTATCAAACGGTAGTCTCATACCATTCGATACAATCATGCCGGCCCGCTGAGATGCCTCTTCACGCTACGGCGGAAGGACCCAGGATTATAGGAAGGAGGGAACACGTGCGATGGCATGGTCCGTTTAATTTGATTCTACAATTGAAGCTTTATTTATATTGAAAAATCTTAAGCTTCTTAAACAAATCAAAATTATGTAACTTTTATGGCGAGTCCAACGGTTTCCCCACCAATTTAAAATGGTTCAGAAATAGTACTAATCTTTTCAATCGGTTGTAAATTTGGATGTAATTATGAGAACAAGCCGATGGTCTTGGAGTTCAAGAACGTAATAATTTATTTAATGTTCATTGAGTTACAACAATTGAATATAATACATAGTTTGGGACTCTCGTAGTTACTTGGTTTTTCGCTTCAGTGATTTGGAAATTGTGCCTTTTACGAGCATTCATAAAATGAATTGGATTGTTCGATAACTCTATTCGATATCTACAGTATGTTAAATATGTAGATCCAAAAGATATAGATATAGATATAATGCTGTTTTGTAGATATAAGAAATGTTGTAAAATAAATTAATATGCTGGGACATCTTTGTTGTCGTTCTTTTGAGCCGGAAACCTAATTAATACACCTTTCGTCGTCCCTTCGCTCTCCTATTTTGAGAAGCTAGCAACTCATCTAAGATGCATATGTTGTAGACCTTCTTTAGCGGTAGTATTCACTTACTATTACCTGATCTATTCGTTCCCCATTTCTATGAAATAAAAAATACAAATGTGATCAACTGCACTTATTACTTAACAGCCGGCTTCCACTGCGTCAGAGGCTATCCATTAAGTGATTTTCCATACATTGTTACATTAAATTCACTATAAATGAGCGCACAATCTCATCAATAGATAAATGAGTAATAATTAACAACTCTTTTACCTTAGATCAGCTAAATTATAAACTATGGCTCGCATGTAGGCCAGATGTCTAGGGTTGTTAGCATATAATAACAAATTGACAAGCGCTGCACCTGCATACCAAAAATATTAGAAAGTTTGTAGCAAAATTTCGTTGTCTAAAGATTTTTCTTATAGTCCTAAATAGTGTTAATTGTACGTGCTTGTCGAAAAGCCATAATAAGCCATACTATAGTGATACTGCAGTGTCACGTTTCTGTCTGTGTATATCATGTTTCAAGCAACTACCCACTGCTATTTGAACTGCGTTGTACTTGCCGTCAGAAGAATTGTAGTCACTTCGTCGTACCAGTGAAGAAAGAAATAATGGAACAAGGGAAGGAGATAGGTAAAGACGTCTGCGGCAGTCTCACTGTGCAACTAAAATACGACAAAGTTTACTTTAAGTCGGTTTTCTATGAGACAAAAGTACCGTCTTGTTTCATTCAGAGTGTTTATGTTATTGAAATGATAATAGCGTAAATCTCACTTATAACTAGAGTTAATTAGTCGATTGATGTGATGAATTAGCTTTCTTTTATGTTACTTTGGTATAAGTATAGGAATTAAAATGAGGACTAAACTCCAGGAAAATAACTATCGTGTATATTATTATAAATAAACATAAAATATAGACAGAGTAAAATAATAACTATTACTGATAACTAATGCGACTCGGGCCGCGACGTGCTCAGGACGAGACGAGAGATGTTGTATGTTCTCGCCTTCAAAATAACACGATCCCTTTATATGTGTCCCTTACGAGGATCGGCGAGGAAATATGATAGAAAATATTTGAACTACAAAATTGGGATTTATCCTTTCAACAAAAAAATAAGGGTCTCCCCAACCAAATAATTAATTATTAGCAAATAAGTACAAAACCCAAATCCAAGTTGATTGAATACTAAATAAATCAGTATGAATGCTTAAGGATATTTTTAAATCAATGTAATACGCTCTTGGGAAAAGTGGCACCTGTCTACTAACGTAATTTAATTAAGCTTGGGGTAAAAATTCATTGTTACGACCCAACCGTTAGAACCGTAACCGTTCTTTAGAAACTGTTTTTGAGATTATTAAAGATACTTTTGTCTATTCGTATCCCTCGGATAACGTCCATAATGCTTTACATAATACTTAAATCCCGATTGAGTCCTACGCTACTTTGTCGTGTATTTAGGAATCCCTAGTATATATTTGGTTATATGTGAGCCGGCATAATAGTGTATTTGACTCAATTTTTGAAGTGAAACTTCTTTATCGGGGTTGGAAAAATTTTTGCGTTACGCGCCATCTTTATTTCTACGTCACATTTTTGCGTTACGCGCCATCTTTATTTATTTAGTAAATTAGTAATACTTAGTAGTAATCCTGTGTATTGTAACTGTATTTAGTACGAATCCCACACTAGTGTATCATCCCACATTTGGACATAATACAGTGTATACCATTAGAACACATTCTGTACCCACTTCAGTAAGCCACACCCCCAACCGTTTCCAAGCCCCACCCAAAATTTTAAGCCCCACCCACTTTTTTGTAATTTGATCCTTACCCCCCCTCTGGCCTTCCCCTACCCTAAATCCAAAACAGTGCCCAATAGCCTCCCCACGAAACCTCCCCCCCCCCGCTTACCCCCACCCTAAAAAATTTACCTCACCCCCCCTACTCATATCTCCGGCATTATCCATCGTAGACCCACCGACCTTGGGTTCATTGGAACCGGCTCGGTGAGGGCTACAATCCTGCCCCAACAGAATTCCCGAATACCCCCTCACAACTTTCCCCACCCAAAAATATTTTAAGGTGCCCAATAGCCTCCCCACGAAACCTAACCCCCCCCCCGCCCCTACCCCCACCTAAAATGTTTACCTCACCCCCCCTATTCCTATCTCCGCCAATATCCATCGTAGACCCATCGACCCTGGGTTCATTAGAACCGGCTCGGTGAGGCCTACAATCCTGCCCCATCAGAATTCCCGAATTCCCCCTCCACAACTTTCCCCACCCAAAAATATTTTAAGGTGCCCAATAGCCCCCCCACGAAACCTAACCCCCCCCCCGCCCCTGCCCCCACCTAAAATTTTTACCCCACCCCCCCTAAACCTATCTCGGCCAATAAAGGTCGTGGACCCACCGAGCTTGGTATCCTCGGAACCGTCTCGGTGAGGGCTACAAATTGGCCCCGATAGAAATCCCAAATTCCCTCAAAAATTTCCCCCCTCCTAAACTTATTTATTTAGTAAATTAGTAATACTTAGTAGTAATCCTGTGTATTGTAACTGTATTTAGTACGAATCCCACACTAGTGTATCATCCCACATTTGGACATAATACAGTGTATACCATTAGAACACATTCTGTACCCACTTCAGTAAGCCACACCCCCAACCGTGCCCAAGCCCCACCCAAAATTTTAAGTCCCACCCACTTTTTTGTAATTTGATCCTTACCCCCCCCTCTGGCCTTCCCCCACCCTAAATCCAAAACAGTGCCCAATAGACTCCCCACGAAACCTCCCCCCCCCCGCCTACCCCCACCCTAAAAATTTTACCTCACCCCCCCTACTCATATCTCCGGCATTATCCATCGTAGACCCACCGACCTTGGGTTCATTGGAACCGGCTCGGTGAGGGCTACAATCCTGCCCCAACAGAATTCCCGAATTCCCCCTCCACAACTTTCCACACCCAAAAATATTTTGAGGTGCCCAATAGCCTCCCCACGAAGCCTAACCCCCCCCCCGCCCCTACCCCCACCTAAAATTTTTACCTCACCCCCCCTATTCCTATCTCCGCCAATATCCATCGTAGACCCATCGACCCTGGGTTCATTAGAACCGGCTCGGTGAGGCCTACAATCCTGCCCCAACAGAATTCCCGAATTCCCCCTCCACAACTTTCCCCACCTAAAAATATTTTAAGGTGCCCAATAGCCCCCCACGAAACCTAACCCTCCCCCACCTAAATTTTTTACCTCACCCCCTAAACCTATCTCGGCCAATAAAGGTCGTGGACCCACCGAGCTTGGTATCCTCGGAACCGTCTCGGTGAGGGCTACAAATTGGCCCCGATAGAAATCCCAAATTCCCTCAAAAATTTCCCCCCTCCTAAACTTAAACTTTATTTAATTTAGCTTTATTTTACCAATTCTGTAAATTTGTAAATAGTAGATCATTTTTCGAAAAATGTCATAAAGAAGTTTCACTTCTTACGTGTGTACACTAATACACACACACATTTTTTTAATAGTATATATCAAAAGGTATCCATGTCCAAAATCTAGCAAACAAAGAATTTTGTAAATCTATTCAGAATTAAATAAGTTAGAAACATTTTAAATCTTATAGTGGGACTAAAAGAAAAGGTGTGCATAACAAAACTAGTGACGTCACTAGTCTCAATATGCATTACAGTGTGCGCGTGTGAAAGAGACAGTATAATGTCCCCACTACACCCCCACTCTTTTTTTTTAATAGTAATTTTTGCCTCGTGTTACAAGTTACTTTAATACTGTTTTGACAGAAATGTTTTATTGAAGTGAAACTTCTTTATCGGGGTTGGAAAAATTTTTGCGTTACGCGCCATCTTTATTTCTACGTCACATTTTTGCGTTACGCGCCATCTTTATTTATTTAGTAAATTAGTAATACTTAGTAGTAATCCTGTGTATTGTAACTGTATTTAGTACGAATCCCACACTAGTGTATCATCCCACATTTGGACATAATACAGTGTATACCATTAGAACACATTCTGTACCCACTTCAGTAAGCCACACCCCCAACCGTTTCCAAGCCCCACCCAAAATTTTAAGCCCCACCCACTTTTTTGTAATTTGATCCTTACCCCCCCTCTGGCCTTCCCCTACCCTAAATCCAAAACAGTGCCCAATAGCCTCCCCACGAAACCTCCCCCCCCCGCTTACCCCCACCCTAAAAAATTTACCTCACCCCCCCTACTCATATCTCCGGCATTATCCATCGTAGACCCACCGACCTTGGGTTCATTGGAACCGGCTCGGTGAGGGCTACAATCCTGCCCCAACAGAATTCCCGAATACCCCCTCACAACTTTCCCCACCCAAAAATATTTTAAGGTGCCCAATAGCCTCCCCACGAAACCTAACCCCCCCCCCCGCCCCTACCCCCACCTAAAATGTTTACCTCACCCCCCCTATTCCTATCTCCGCCAATATCCATCGTAGACCCATCGACCCTGGGTTCATTAGAACCGGCTCGGTGAGGCCTACAATCCTGCCCCATCAGAATTCCCGAATTCCCCCTCCACAACTTTCCCCACCCAAAAATATTTTAAGGTGCCCAATAGCCCCCCCACGAAACCTAACCCCCCCCCCGCCCCTGCCCCCACCTAAAATTTTTACCCCACCCCCCCTAAACCTATCTCGGCCAATAAAGGTCGTGGACCCACCGAGCTTGGTATCCTCGGAACCGTCTCGGTGAGGGCTACAAATTGGCCCCGATAGAAATCCCAAATTCCCTCAAAAATTTCCCCCCTCCTAAACTTATTTATTTAGTAAATTAGTAATACTTAGTAGTAATCCTGTGTATTGTAACTGTATTTAGTACGAATCCCACACTAGTGTATCATCCCACATTTGGACATAATACAGTGTATACCATTAGAACACATTCTGTACCCACTTCAGTAAGCCACACCCCCAACCGTGCCCAAGCCCCACCCAAAATTTTAAGTCCCACCCACTTTTTTGTAATTTGATCCTTACCCCCCCCTCTGGCCTTCCCCCACCCTAAATCCAAAACAGTGCCCAATAGACTCCCCACGAAACCTCCCCCCCCCCGCCTACCCCCACCCTAAAAATTTTACCTCACCCCCCCTACTCATATCTCCGGCATTATCCATCGTAGACCCACCGACCTTGGGTTCATTGGAACCGGCTCGGTGAGGGCTACAATCCTGCCCCAACAGAATTCCCGAATTCCCCCTCCACAACTTTCCACACCCAAAAATATTTTGAGGTGCCCAATAGCCTCCCCACGAAGCCTAACCCCCCCCCCGCCCCTACCCCCACCTAAAATTTTTACCTCACCCCCCCTATTCCTATCTCCGCCAATATCCATCGTAGACCCATCGACCCTGGGTTCATTAGAACCGGCTCGGTGAGGCCTACAATCCTGCCCCAACAGAATTCCCGAATTCCCCCTCCACAACTTTCCCCACCTAAAAATATTTTAAGGTGCCCAATAGCCCCCCACGAAACCTAACCCTCCCCCACCTAAATTTTTTACCTCACCCCCTAAACCTATCTCGGCCAATAAAGGTCGTGGACCCACCGAGCTTGGTATCCTCGGAACCGTCTCGGTGAGGGCTACAAATTGGCCCCGATAGAAATCCCAAATTCCCTCAAAAATTTCCCCCCTCCTAAACTTAAACTTTATTTAATTTAGCTTTATTTTACCAATTCTGTAAATTTGTAAATAGTAGATCATTTTTCGAAAAATGTCATAAAGAAGTTTCACTTCTTACGTGTGTACACTAATACACACACACATTTTTTTTTTTTATGTTATTTATGTTTGGACGCAAAATAATACATAACGGATCATAGTCAAATAGCCTATTGTCTCTTGTTACTAGATACTCTATCCAGTAATTGGGTCACCATCGCGTGTTGTGTCGCTACGTCGTGATGGCACACAACATGTGCTTTAATATATCTAGCATCGATTTCATTAATATCACGTTCGTACTTCGTTCTATTCATTGGCCGTACTGATATTAGTCGTATGTAATAAAATATGCAGCTGACAACCCTGCATAGGTTACATGAACGTGTTAATTGTTGTGATTGAAGTCCTGTGACGCGTTGGAGACGGAGGTATTTTATTTAACCTGTGCAATATCACGTCTCACTTGTACGCATATAAATAATGGATACACCCAACAGTCATATACATAGTTCTGACCCCACATTTAGATTAATTAAGTCTTGTGTCGTGGGTATCAGTAGCTACGAGAGACTTTTTGGTCTCACAAACACCCAGACCCGAGACAAATACTTGTAGGCCCCGCAAATATTTGTCTGGGTGCGGGGGTACGGTCTAGAAGGATTTAGACTGGCTATCACAATGGCCCAATGCGGTTTCATTACTCCACATTTGTTTGGAATTCTAGCGAAAATAAATCGCTTGTGTCATGTATGTGTTACTAGGATGGCGTGGTGGACGATAGCCTAAGTATGAAAGTCGAGCTCCCAATTGATAGAGGAGCCCCGTTTTCAGCAGTGGGATAAAGAATGATTAACTACATATGTGTAAAGCCATGTTGTCAGTAATATTTTCTTTTAATTTATCTAAGTTATCACTACGTGGTAGGCAGCTGATTGTATGTGCCTCTGGTATTGTAAAGTCCATGAACAACGATGGCAGCTTCCATCAGGCCGGCCGCTAGCTCGTCTGCCTACAGCGGCAATAAAAACTCTGTCGGACGCCAACCCTTCCAGTATTCATTTTTCAAACATCAATCAATTTCTTAACCTGGTAATCAAAACCAAGACCACGCGCTAAATATCCATTAGACCAATATCAGGTATCCGACCTGACCTAATAGACTGAGTAGTGTCTAATGGACACGAAGGCGGGGTTATACATAAGACCCGTACCATCGTGGGTGATGTCATACGACACACAATTGAACCTTTGACATATGCATGAAGGTGTTAGGTCCGGTTTTTCAATGCTAAGGAAGATACTAGACAGTGTTAATAGGTTGAATTGATTCGTATTTTAGGATTTGTTTCAATAGATTTGTGTTAGTTTTTAATCTTGAAATTTAAGGTACTATTCTGGGCTGGAATAAACATAATTAATTAAATAATGGATAAAACATGACAGCTAACAAAATTGTATTCAAAACGCGATTTGCGCAAAATTTTCTTATTGAATTTGCCTGCGCCAAAGGTAGGTCCGGCAGACCTTTTTGTTAACGTCTGAACGTTTGTGCATGTAATTTGCGTTAGTGAAAACATCAATTAGAATAATCCTAGTTTTTTAACCTTTTTATAGGTGTAAAATCCTTTACAAACACCATTATCCTTGTTATTGAAATAATAACGTAATTATAAGTAAAATACGAAATAATAAGTCATAATAATAACGTTAGATAAACCACCAATATTATGAATCCTCGGACTACGGTTGCTAACCAAACCATAAGCCAGACCGACATAAAACAATCACAGCAGGAGTTCTTATCGTACATTAATTTGCCGGTTAGCGCTATCGAGTTAATTTGTGGAAAACAAACGCCCCCGAGTCGCGATATATAGTATACATGAATACGTCGACCACTTGTATCAATAACATGTTGTTCGTCACGATTTGTGCTCGTATGCAGGCAAGCCACTTGCCTAAACAACTGCTATATACATATACATACTATACCAGGTATATCAAGACTGCGACCGAAAACGAAGCCAGGTGGTAGTTTTAGTGGTTACAGACACGACGCAAATAAAAATTTCACCAAAACAGCGACAGATATTTTTTAGAATTTTTTAAAAGTTATCTTGTTTGGGTGGTAAATACCTACTTTTTGCAAAAAATAATAATTTAAACCCTTACGTACCATTGAGTGTTTAAAAATAAAGAGGTCTACATCATTATTTTAGGAAAACTATGTATTTATCACCCAAATACGATGATAAGTAAAAAAATATAAAAAAAAGTTGTCGATTTTTTTTGCGAAATTTTTACTTGCATTATTGTGTCTGAAGTCACTAATATTACCACCTGGCTTCGTTTTCGGTCGCAGTCTTGATATACCCTGTATATTATACTGTGTCAGCCCATAATTGTTCTTAGTGAGGGCGTCCTCTACTCGATAGTTCGATTGAAATTGCTTAGGTTATAGATCCACTATTTTGTCTTATTTCGGGTTGGCAGCCTTCACAATGGAAATTCTTAGTACAATTCTAAACAATTGGCTACTTGTTTATTTTCTATGAAAAATAAGTTTGCCTCATCACAACTCATTACAGTAACAGAAAGTTCACTGCTGAACATAGGCTTCACTAAAGGATTAGCGTGAAGATTTGAGAGGAGAAGGTTGCTGATGCCTGACACGCGTGACAGGCGGGTTGGCAAATGGTTTTCTTATCAATGCAGTGCACCTAGCTGCCCAACAAATACAAGCAAACGCACAATCTCTGCTTACTTTAACAGAAATAAGAATTTCACTTGTTATAATTTTTCTGCGTGTCGTATATAAAGAGGATTGTTGACCTGAATTCAATGATATATGACGTCAGATGCTCGTCTTTAAAAATTATAAACATAATATTTTACGTCAATGCATACCTATATTGGCAGAAAATTAAAGAATCACTGTTTAACAGAATTTCTTGATGTACCTGAAAATACCAAGAGCAACAGAAGTGCGGAAATAATGGTTCTCTAACTTGTCATGACTAGCACAATTTGCTCAGGCTACTAAATTGTTTTACGATTTTTCTCGAAAGTGAATTTAAAAGTGAAGCTGGCTCATTCGTGTATTACATATTGTTTGATAATTTTGCTGAAATGCTTGGAAAAATGCTTGAAATGCTCGGAATTTGAATAAGTGTTATATGGGGCGTTAGACTTATCTTCTCTCACATCTTGGAGAAATGTAGGTTCCCTCCCCTTTGGGGGATACAGATGCCTGTAAAGTCAAAGATTTATACATTGGGTTTCAAAGACATCCTCCAGTTTTTCCACTCTCAAAGAATTTTCTAGAAGACCTCTCATAATCACTCTTTTTGTGAACAATGCTTTAGTCCTTGTTCATATGTATACATTGTACCTATGGAGTTTTATTGACTCGGCCTCAATAGATTTTATAAGGGAGTTATGCGGCCTTCGTATCATCGGGTCAGGTCATTCTGGTGAAAATTGTGTGGTGCCATGCTTAAACGATTGAAGGTTAAACATGCGCTCTTCGGGCTATGGTAATAGATACTGTTGGGGAATGTATGGCCAAGTATTAGCCAATTGGCTCTACACTACATATTTGTCGTTAGTCTGAGTGTAAATTTTGTAAATATGCCTAATGCTGCTGCTGCTTTATAAATAAAAATGTTTCCACACTTTTAGTCTATTTCAATGACAGGAAATCTTAATATGATACCAGCATCATGTAGATTGATTGAGAGGTTGTTGAGTACGATCGGGCGAGTGCTACCAGTCTGTTGATATTAATTGGTTGTAAACAACATGTATTGCATATTATGCCAGGCCATGTAGGAGTATAGAGATAGGCTCGTCCCCTATCACATCATGGGACGGAACTGACAAGGCGAAACGTGGGTGTCATGATACCACCTCTGCCTACCCCTTCTGGGAAAAAGGCGTGAGTTTATGTATGTATTAGGAGTATTTTCCGAGAAAGTTCGGTTCTGCAATCCCTTTTAAGGAACTAGTAATGTTTTACAAGTTTACACTGAAACTCTAATGTATAATTGATGGTGAGAGTAGATAGTATATCCACTAGGTAATTATAATAACCTTTTGTACAATTATGGTGGCCTTCTGAAGACCAGATGTACACGCTCGTTTTATAATATTTCCGAGAACCACTATTGTGGGTTTACAATTGATGTATGATACTCGCTTTGCAGACGAACATCACTATTACTTTAGCTAAAGACTATTTTATTTAAGATTCTAATGACTTGATGTTCAGAGCACAATATTTCCATGATGCCCGAGAGTGCCACCACAACAAACATATTTAATAAAACAATTACAATTCAAATTACGTTGATTATCGTCTCCTATTCATCCGTCAAGCTGCATACGGCGTGAGATTTCGCTAACAATATCACTTTGTGTTTCAGAGGTTCACACAATACCTGGCGTCGAGTAATTCAACGTTTCAACTCAGCAATTTTCTAGATAAAAGCGGCGTACAAGGTATTTATGTCTATTTTATACTAAAATATATGACCTAGTTAAGAGTAGACACAAAGGCAAAGCCTTTGAGAGTTTTGTTCAATCATATAGAGAAATCGTTAAAGCTACAAGTGTTAAAGATATTTATTCGACTAATCGCCTGTCTAGTTTGTTTCTAAGCTACTCTTAATGTTTCTGACGCGGGTAATGACTGCTACCATCGCTCAACGACGCACTGCGACGGCTTCAAACGTTGACTGCGGCGTCAAAACAATGGAATATCTACTATATCTACGCGTTCTGACTAAGCCAATTATATAGGTAAAAGAGACGAGTGATTGCCCCACTACTCGTTGCGAATAAGAACAATGTTGGGTTTAGGGAAGAAATAAGTTAGTATATTCCTAGAAGACACGTACACAATAGGAAATAAAATACTACGACCAAGATCGGTACCAAAGAGTAACAGTTGGCATAATGACACTGTGACGTTTCAAGTTTTGACGTTTATAAATCTACTAACAAAAATACAACGTTGGTTCGCAATAAACGTATTAACTAGCTCTTTTAAAACAATTGGAATCGAGACACTCGCCATAGACTTATTAAAAAATATTTTTTTAAAGAATATCCTTTATGATAAAATCTGTAATGAACGCTACGAACTGCGTTCGACATCCGACGACCCAGCACAAGGATATCGACAGCGGATATGCTACTGAACATGTGTTGACCCCTACCGCTTGTAATCAGACATCCTCCCGAGAGTTCGATGTACCACTCTATTGTCATTTTAATATGGCAGTTGTTTTTGTTACATAATTTGTGAGAGGAGCGGCTTCGTAAAGTTTCAAATGGTGAACAAATGTTCAAAAATGTATAAACTCGATAAATACGTTTTTTTAGACTAAAAAATCAGTTATACTAGTCCTTGACACCCATTGCCACGTTCAAATTACTTAAATAACCAATACTATTTTACTCTAATTTGTTAAAAATGTTGTGACTTCGGAATTATCGACCAGTACATTTATTACTTTTCAAAAAAAGATATTGTCATTATCATTATCAATATTTATTGCTTTACAATGTTCAACAGATAAGACGCATTAGTAACGCTAAAGGAACTTACGAACAATGACAAATTAATACAAGCTCGTGTATTAAAAGAGCATTTGGAAGTCAATAAAATCGATACCGACCATCTGTGGCAGATGGGCTGTGCTATGTAGGTTAAGTGGCTCGCAGGCTCCTTCAACGGCTAGATTCGTGACAGTAATGGGATATCACACCATGATAAAGACATTTTAAGGTTTGATTCGGCGATATATGATTAGCTTAGTTTCTAAATGCTATTTCCTGATGAATTTACATTTTAGTATGAAAAAAGAAAAGATAATTACAATATCCACTTTACAGCTGGTGAATATGCTAATTGATGATTGTATATTTGTTTCGAGAATGGATATCACGGGTACGAAAAACTCGAATCAGAACAATTTAAAGATATTTAACTGCCTACATATTATTATAATATAAATATTTTCTTGTAATATTCTATATACTGGTATTGAAAATGTCTACACGAGATATCTATATAGTTAGGAAGAACTGTTACGTTATTTTCACTTCTTATAAAAATAATAAAAATACAATGTAATTTACAATGTCGTCTAGTTACGCGTATCGGTTCGACAATGCTAGGGCGAGCGTAATCGTACAATAACCTGAATAAGAATAACAACTCATTTTATTTATATAATTTTTCTCTTTCGAGTGCATGTGGTAAGGGACGCGACAGTCGTTACGCTGTATGCATGTATTGTGCATAGATTTATTTTTATGACAGACAAATGAACAAGTTGTTCTGTTGATGCCTGCCTCGGTGGCGCAGTTGTACTACGGTATGTTTGC
Source organism: Deilephila elpenor (assembly GCA_949752805.1). NCBI lineage: Eukaryota > Metazoa > Arthropoda > Insecta > Lepidoptera > Sphingidae > Deilephila > Deilephila elpenor. The sequence goes on from OX457116.1 coordinate 1,231,233, forward strand.
AAAGCTGAGGTCAGGTTCGAATCTCGGGTCGGGCAAATTTATATTGGATTTTTCTATTCATTATGGCGATGAGCTTGCCCCCTATCAGATCGTGGGACGGAAAACGTGGGACGGAAAGGCGAAACGTGGGTGTCCTGTAACACCTCTACCTACCCCTTCTGGGAAAAGAGGCGTGAGTTTATGTATGAATTTGATCTATTGATGGTAACATGTTCAGTCGAACCATCACAATACGAGGAACTGCGTTGCATCTTAGAAGTGTAGAAGTCAGTATATTAATGGTAGCAAGGTATTGACAGCTTCCGTGGTAACTGGTTTGACACCTGTAAAATTAGAGGCCGCGGATTCGATACCCGCAGCCATACAAATATTTTTGTGATTCAAAAGTATTTTTCTCGGGTCTAGGTTTATTTAAGACCGAAAACTCTTGTAGTATCTGATACCCATGACACAAAATTTTATCAATTTGTGGGAACAGAACTAAGTATGTGGGTGTTAGGTGTATTTATTTATTATTCGTGATAGTCCGGGTGGAAACCAGCGGCGTGCACAGGATTATGACACTGGGTATGCGGCGGATAACCGGTCACAAAAACTTTTTCTTTTATAGATTTTTAGCATAGCCACAGGCACGCGACGGATATCTAAGTCGGAAACTATTCCAAAAGAACACGTCTTAGATGTACTACTATTCATGTACATCTTCTACGGCAACGCAGACAAAACAGCAATCGATCGTCGCGGCGGAAGAAATTCTAATAAGTAAAATAATAGTTATACGTTTCATAACTTTCAACATGAAACTTTCGAGTTACATTCCCTTTTTGCTGGTATAATTGCAGGGGCGTGCGCTCCTTGTAGGCAGAAATGCACTGCTTTACTTGCTATTCACAGATATTTTAATAAAACGTTCGTACGTTTTAGATGACTTTAATTAATAGTAAATAAATGAATAAACAAAATATAATAACTTAAAAACGCCTAATATTTTATAAATAGCAATAGCGCTGCAAAATAATGTACCTAATCAACCAAGTCATGCCGCCGCGTCCCGCAGGAGATTTGTTCGTATGTGTGTAGTAATTTTGGTGTCCGTGCACAGTTCGCAAACGCACACACCCATGAATATCGAAAGCATCGAAAGCCGCGACTCCTGCGGCAGGCTACGGAAGTTCGGCAGTTGTCGGGAGTAATCGGAAATGTTCGTTGCGTATAATCCGAATAAAAATAATAGACGGACATCTAATAAATCACGTATGCACATTATGCATTTTTGTTTGGTAAGGTTTTATTTGTTGAAATAGCAGAAATGTTTTGTGTTTCGCGGTGGCCATTTTGCTTTTTTCATGTGTTATGCATTGTTTACTATTTTGTTTGCGCTAGTATATTTATATTTTTCTTAAAAGAATTTTCTACTTAACATTTGAAAGTATACACATTTAACAGTTTATTACTGAGTTTCTATATTAATTGTGATTTGCTTTTACTAGTGCGTTTGTTGATTTTTTTTAAATGTTATTTGATTGTGAGGTTTGGGTTGAAACTGTGTGTTTATTAAAAATAACAAGTTGGCACAATTGTCATTCAGTGATAGGGATGGGTTATAACAGGACAAACATAATATCTGTTATTACTGTTACTGTTACGCAAAAATAACAGGTACCAAATTCTGTTATTAAATAACAACTGTTATTTTTTTCAACCACGGCCCATTAGGAAGAAAAAAAAAGTAAAGTGATCATTTTAAACACAAATCAAAACAACAGCCTTCTGGTTTTAAAACAAATAGCTGCTTTAATTTTTATCATTATTTTTTAAGTTGAACATGAATAAAGAAAAAACTAAATATAATAAATTATTGTCACAAATATTCAGTACCATGGAACATTTGACTAAAATCATAATATAAAACGAAATAAATAAATAACAACAAAATTATATTACAACAATCTTTTGGTTTTAAAACTAATTAATATATCTATACTAGGTATGTTTCTAACATGTTCGAAATAGATTTTGAAATCATTCAACCGTTCTAACTTTTTCTTCTAACTTTTCTAGCTTCTCGTTTTAACAACAGTCTATGAAATGAGTGTGAGCGAGATAGATTAATAAGCCAAATAACAGATAACAGGATTTAATTAAAGAGTCACGTTTGTACAATGATATCTTCTTGTTAGATTACTTTTCTATTTTTCGGGTTATAATACTAGGTGCTTCTCGTTTTAGCAACAGCCTATCAAATGGGTGTGAGCGAGATACATGAAACAACCAAATAACAGATAACACGATCTAATTAAGAATTCGCTTTTCAAAGAGGATTTCTTCTTATGAAACGACTTACTATAATTTTGGTTTATTGCAAATAAATACTAGGTGTGTCTCGTTTTAGCTTATGTCAATATTATACAAAAGACAAAGACAAGAATAGTGGTTCCATTTTTTATTGGCTGTTCTGTAATCGGAACAGTTAAGTATGGAACAGTTGTTACTTGTTAGTACTTGGTAATTGGTATATTAAAAAACATCTGATAATTAATGTAACAGTGGTAACTGGTAACAGTTATTTCGTGTTGAAGGAACAGTTGTTATATAGTATTTAAAAATACTTGTTATTTTTACCTGTTACGATAAATACGCCTCACTCCTATTCAGTGAAAAGATTCAAATTGTGTCTAAACTCTAAAGGTAGGTGTGTACCCGAGTTACTACAATTATACCAGCAAAAAGGGAATGTAACTCGAAAGTTTCATGTTGAAAGTTATGAAACGTATAACTATTATTTTACTTATTAGAATTTCTTCCGCCGCGACGATCGATTGCTGTTTTGTCTGCGTTGCCGTAGAAGATGTACATGAATAGTAGTACATCTAAGACTTGTTCTTTTGGAATAGTTTGCGACTTAGATATCCGTCGCGTGGCTGTGGCTATGCTAAAATTCTATAAAAGAAAAAGTTTTTGTGACCGAGTACTCCGCCGCATACCCAGTGTCATAATCCTGTGCACGCCGCTGTATAATTGTAGTAACTCGGGTACACACCTACCTTTAGACACAATTTGAATCTTTTCACTGAATGACAATTGTGCGAACTTGTTATTTTTAATAAACACACAGTTTCAACCCAAACCTCAAATTCAAATAACATTTTTAAAAAATCAACAAACGCACTAGTAAAAGCAAATCACAATTATTATGGAAACTCAGTAATAAACTGTTAAATGTGTACACTTTCAAATGTTAAGTACAAAATTATTTTAAGAAAAATATAAATATACTGGCGCAAACAAAATAGTAAACAATGCTTATCACATGAAAAAAGCAAAATGGCCACCGCGAAACACAAAACATTTACTGCTATTTAAACAAATAAAACCTTACCAAACAAAAATGCATAATAGGTACGTGATTTATTAGATGTCCGTCTATTATTTTTTGTCGGATTATAGGCAACGAACATTTCCGATTACTCCCGACAACAGCCGAACTTCCGTAGCATGCCGCAGGAGTCGCGGCTTTCGATGCTTTCGATATTCATGCGTGTGTGCGTTTGCGAACTGTGCACGGACACCAAAATTACTACACACATACGAACAAATCTCCTGCGGGACGCGGCGGTATGACTTGGTTGATTAGGTCATTATTTTGCAGCGCTATTGCTATTTATAAAATATTAGGCGTTTTTAAGTTATTATATTTTGTTTATTCATTTATTTACTATTAATTAAAGTCATCTAAAACGTACGAACGTTTTATTAAAATATCTGTGAATAGCAAGTAAAGCAGTGCATTTCTGCCTACAAGGAGCGCACGCCCCTGGTGGAAACTACCTTGCACCATTTAAAGCTATACGGTTTCCAGCAATCTCTCTTACAAAATAAACCTGCATTAATTTTGACAGCCTCCGTGGCGCAGTTGGTCAGATGCCGGCTGTGAAACGAGAGGCCGCGGGTTCGATCCCCGCACCGAGGTAAATGTTTGTGAGAACCACAAGTATTTGTTTTGGGTCTGGGTGTTTGTGAGACTAAAAAGTCTGTCGTAGTTCCTGATACCCACAAAACAAGATTCGATCTTAGTGTGGGGTCAGGACTATGTATGTGACTGTTGGGTTGGGTGTATTTATATTCATATTTTTTATTGCGATGAATGGCGGGACGAGCATGCCATTCGCCTCATGGTAAGCGATACGACCGCTCATGGACAGTAGAAAACCAAACACCATGAATTACAAAGCATTGACTTTACTTCGAGAGTTATCTACCACTATAATGCACTAAAACTCACAGACATGTGTATGCGTATGTAGTTATTGACCATTGACCTCCGGTTCGTCGACACGACCTCGACGCGGTGTGACTTTGATTTTTTCTCGCACCGCACTAGGACGATACTGACTGTGATACTGATTATTGTGCGCGGTTAACTATGATTGTTCGAGTGCCGTTGAGTCAGTCGTGACGTAATTGTCTTGGGAGATACGTCCTTTTGAAATAGTGCAGGTTATGTAGGTCAATGTGCTGCCTACAATGTGGTCTTGTTATTGTGTATTGAGAATTGTAAAGTTGTGGGTTCGATTCCCAGGAAGGGAAGTTTAGATTTATTTTGGGATTTGAGTTTATTTGAATAGGACAGGATATTTTATGAAAGGATGATGTTAAATGCTGTTTCTGTCTGTTTAAAAATTCATAAAATTCATAATAAATTGAAACAAGCGTGGGATAATTTAATTTTAAACCAGCCGTTTATAAAAAGATGTTCAGCACAAAATTGCAGCATAAAATATGTAGGTACCTACGCGACGCGCAATGAACGAGCCACGCAAATTAGATTAATGTATGGTTTCCCATGCTATACGCGATTTGTCTACAATGTAGTGACGATTACTACACTAACTATCATTGCACTAGAACAATCGTACAAGAAAAAGAATAAGAAATATTCCATTCCATTCCAATAAATGTTTACCTTACGCCCGAATACTCAAACGCCACTTAAATATAATGTTGCACTTAACTACACAAGTCCCGCTTAAATTTCCTTGCTAAATGGGATGTAGGTAGTTAAGTGCAGCTTAATATTTGAATGGCGTTTGAGTATTCGGGCGTTAGTCAGTTAATATTGTTATACATTGAAAACGTTTTAAGAGAAATGTATAAACATTAAAACGTTACAGTTTTAAGATCCTGTTGATCTTGTTTTGCTCTTTTTGAAGTGTAAATAATGCATAAGGTATATTTTTGCATCACCAATTGTTTTTTTATTTATATTATTACTATGCGTATTAAGGAAAAAAAAATGATATCATAACATGTTTCAATCATTCTTACGATGTAATAAGTGTAAAGTATTTATGTAAATCAATTTTATTTATTACTAATGATTGGTTATTTATTTATTTATTTATTTCATTGCGTTTATATGTCAAGCACTATTTACATATTTATATTAAAAATTATGAATTTAAATTAATTTTATGAGATTATTAACCCACAAACATCTATGCAGCTTTAATAAGACAGAATTGGCAACAGACTACAAATAGTTTCGAGGTATTTATGAAAAAAAAACTTCATCGACTTACTAACCTGAAACAAAAATATAAACTGAAAAGACTCTTAACCATTTAAAAAATAATATAAGATAAGTCCATTCGTCTTTAAAAGCGCCTTCACGAATAAAAAATAGCAACATTAAATTTGCCAAAATAATAACACGGAAACGATTGTGCGATAAGACTTCGCACCCGTGTTGCGAGATTTTTTCTCACGGCTCTTTACTTCTTATGATGTGTTTTAATTGTTTTATGTAATATTATATGCATTCTATATGAAATGGTTAAATTAATAATTCAGGAGTTGCAAAATATAAAGTGTTTTACATTATGGTTTTTTTTTTAAAGTTACTAAATTCTAAACTAGGTTTCTCTTCATGTCGTAAGCTTACGGTTTTGTGGACAGGATCAATATTCATGATAGCTCTTATTTAAAGTAAATTGGCGTAGTAGTTGGTTAGGCCGCAGGCTCGATGCTCGACTGAGACAAATGTTTGTGTGAACAGATATTTGTTTCGGGTCTGGGTGTTTGTGAGACCGAAAAGTCTCTCGTAGTTCCTGATATCCACGACACAAGACTCTAGTGTGGGATCAGAACTATGTAAAAACTAGCAGTTGCTATCATATTATAGCAACAATAACAATCTTTGGCTGTGTCAAAAATGTTATGAGTGGCTTAAAACCTTTACCGGCGACTAGTCTACTAAAATCCTGCTGTTTAACAACCTGTGTTCGGTCAGTGTTAAGCTAAGTTTCATCTTAAGCCTGTAATAAATATACACTAGCAATATGAATAAAAATATATTGGTCGATGAAATTAAATAGGACAAAGGAAATGCTAAAGTTCAGTAATTGATATCATTACTGCAGACTCGTCGATAGTACCCTATAAATGCCTAGTATTTTATTTTTACAGCAATATTACTTGATTGCTATAAAATACTACCCAAGGTATGATTATAGAATTCATAATCTGATTAATTTATAGTAATTATTATTATGGTTACTGTCAGACTACGTATAGTCGACTCTTGTCATGAGTCTTTGTCTGTAGTATAATTATGATATTTTATGTATATTTATTACATTTGGCATGCGCAAATATCAATAAATGAAATTGCATTTTGAGCATAATTAATTTTGAAAATATTGTATTTGGATTGGGAAATTGAATGTATACTTACTTAACATATTTAATTGACATTTAAGCCTAAATATGCTATGCATTTTCACACATTTGTGTACTCACAAAAAACTATTATGCAATACATTTAACACTACAGAATCATTGATTTTCTCTACCAATATTACATATCAGATTAAGTAATTGTTTCAATAATATGTTCACAAATTTTAACTGTATCTTTCTCAATTTTCCCTGTCGCTTTCGGAAGGCGCGGCCGGGGCCCGGATTGGTGAGTTTAATAAGAAAATGGCGGCTTTTTGTGTTTGTCCGTCTGTTCACGTGACGTAGCAAGAACACGCTTGTTTTGGCTTTTATTTTCTGCACATTTTTATGAGAGCATATTTTAGTGTTTTTTGCTTCTTTACCCCCATATTCTACGTGCTGTGTGTGCAAATAAGGAATTTTAAAACAATAATAGTATTGATTTGTGTGTTACCTTATAAATATTTTCATTGTACATGGTCTTTGATATTCAGCATTAATTTTTCAATAATGATCTACAAACCTAAATATGCTCTTATAAAATTTTATTTTATTTTCGATAGATCATCTTCGGTCCAATTTTTGTTTTTCTTTGTAGGGATATATGTTCTTGCAATTTCTTTTCTCGGATACGGTATCACAAGGAAACAAGACACAGACGAATGGGGTTAGATGTGAAACCGATACTTTTTTTTATCTCGAGTTATATAATTAGTATTTGTAAACTTAATTCATCGATTCATTCAAAACCTAACTGTGGAATAAAGATCCTGATATTTTACTTGGTCAACATAATAAGTAGTTGCGAATTTATAATAGTAATGCTTTAATAACATATTTATTGATAATGCCTTGTTACAATGTACAAGTTATTGTAATCAGCAGGATAAAAATACATACATTATGTTAACTTGTGTTTAGTTAAGTATTCTTTATCCTTACATTATTTTAATTAGCTTTATAATGTTATTGTACTAATTATAATATATCAATAGAAATATGGGGTAACATTTAGAATGATATCTTGGACATTAAATACATTGTAGGAGTGTAAATATTGTTCAGTAATAAATTGCACATTACTTTTACAAACATAGCGATAAGAGTTCAAGTGAATAGCAACTGTTAATTGCGAATAGCAGTATGTGCTAATCGGTAAAGAAATTAGCAACATTAGTCTGCACTTTTGTGACGTATGCACAATACACATACTTGTTATCTGGTCAGTATCAATGATCTGAAAGAGTTAGTCACGACAACATTATGTCTACATTCTGTCTTGTCGTTCTCTTAAGCAGTTACTATGCAAAAGTCCTTGTAAATATACCGAGTTATATGTAATACTCATACTTTTAACATAATGTCACCATCCAAAAAAGAAATTAGTGTGTATAAAATCTGTAATTATCTATGCATCAAATGTGCATGGCTTATGAATGATTAACCAGCTCGCCCTAATTATCCCGACAGCATTTTAATAAGATGAACTCTTTCAGAACTTTGATATTTCTATTATACGCACAGTATTAGCGTCTAAAACTTTCAATTAGCTAACTCATCTCATAATGTATATAAATAATAATTTCCATCCACCCACTGCATGTTGTCACAAAACTATTAATGCCTGATCTTATCTAAATTGAAAACATTGCAAAAATAACTCAGAACTGATTTATCATGGCCACACAAAACACTAGCTTTCAATTTAACATGAGATATATCATCATGGTAGAAAAGAAATGAGAGTAAGCATGCAATTTTGAAGATATAGAGCATATGTTTGGAATTCTAATTGCTTTTCTGTGGTTCGAAATCTTTGTGCCTATACAGATGTTGTTGATCGGTTTGATGTGTCCAGGGTATGACATGTCGCCGTTTATCAGGCGCTACGCCAAGTACCTGAATGAGAAGGCGCTGTCGTACAGGACCGTCGCCTTTGACTTCTGCAAGGTGAAGAGGGGGTGAGTATCGATGCAGATAGAATATAGATAAATGGAAGGTATATGAAGTCAAAAGTGTTTTTAAGATCTGCCAAATCGTAGAATTAAATGTACTTCCTGATGCGTTCAATGATGATGGATAAGAGAGGCCGATGATTTCTATGTTGATGAGACCTATAGTTCAATGATAGAATGCTGTAAGCACTAGGATGATGCATGAATTCAAGCCAAGATACTGGCCTATAAAATCTCCATGTTATAATCTTTATGAAGGAATTTAAAGATATTCTTTTGGTTGAGCCTTTGGCACAGTCAATTTGTAACGTCAGCTGTACCTTCAAATTAACCTAGTTCCTACGCAATCTGATTACTTTGAACCATAAAGCCTTGGATGGGAGAAATGCTTCACCCTAAAATATAAACAATGAACCCCTCCATCCGCAGAAAAGAGGAGGGGTCCCTGCGCATGATGAACGCGGAGAAGCTGCTGAAGACGATTCCAGTGCTGCAGGCGCAGTTAGACGCACTGCTTGAGTTCGATTGCACCGCCAACGACCTTACCAACGGCGTCATCAACATGTGCTTCATGCTGCTGTTTAGAGACCTCATCAGGTTAGACGCCTTGTAACGATACTTGTATTTAAATTACTGCTAAGCTTTTGTATGAATTTAAGGTTTGTATTATTTTCTGATTTTTATTGACTTGAATTATGAGTTCGCCAAATTGCTAGACCTGGAATTTGAGTAGTCTGGGTCCCTTTAGATCTGGTTTGAATGACAAATACCTGACTAACTGCTTTGTAATAGCCCCATAGTATGCGAGGGCGGTTTGGTTTTATTAACCACATTGGCCTGACGCAAGTTAGTAAAGCTTTTAATTATTTCTGGAGCATCTAAACTGATTAAATTTTAATGGAATCGACGTTCTCAATTTCCATAAACATGACAAGAAAAAAATAATCTCAATTTGTTTCTTTTTTTATTCCAGATTGTTCGCGTGCTACAACGACGGCATCATCAACCTGCTGGAGAAGTACTTCGACATGAACAAGAAGAACTGTCGCGAGGCTCTCGACCTCTATAAGAAATTCCTCATCAGAATGGATAGGGTCGGCGAGTTCTTGAAGGTAATTACTGGCGTTTATAATATTCTTCATAGTAATACCTTGGTGAAATTTCTACTTTATTGCTATAGTTTGTTCTATTATTTATGGGTTAAGCTGCCCAAACAATGGTTTGAAAGAGCTGACTCGATGTGATGCGTTTTATTGGCGCGTTTAGTTCTGTAGAATAGACATCCAGATTGTAAAAATATCTATTGTTCCCCAACTCTCATACATTCTGCATCAGCGAACCTCCAAAGCCCTATCTTTATGACTGTAACGTATATTCATTACATTTTTATAACAGTTCGACGTGTGAAGAGTCTTCTTTTTCGTTTTTTGTGCATAAAATATATCATCTGATTATATTATTAAGCAGTTTATATATTTTTTTCCAATATTAACCCAATGCTTTCTTTCTTTCCAGGTGGCAGAGAACATCGGCATAGACAAGGGTGACATCCCAGACCTCACTAAAGCGCCGAGTAGCCTTTTGGACGCCCTGGAGGGACACCTCGCCACTCTTGAAGGCAAGAAGGGATCCGCGGCCAATACTCCCACCCAGACCGCTAGGTTTGTTTTTATTGAGGCTTTAGTTACAACCTAATTTGGAGTGATATATATTTAATTTTTAAATAACGCAATGTATTGCAAATTAAAATCAGTTGATATTATAGCTCAATGACAGTTGCTAATATCAGTTACATTATTTATTTGAATTTTGTGGGTGACTGCTAAAAATATGAGCACATATTATGTACAATCTACTGCTCATTTCGCTGCTATTTGGTAATCACGCCGTCCAATATGCTGCAGCTGGTAACGTGTTAATTTCGCCTTACATTGCGCGCTTCGAAAATCAGATTAAAAACTATAGCTTTTAATTAATTTTAAGCAGCAACCTATTACACTATAGGTTGTCATATAAATATAAAGCTAATAATATGCACATTATATATTACAGTGCTCAAAAGAACGTAGCAAGCGTGATGGGGGCGCTATCATCAACTTCATCATCATTCGGCAACGCGGCGGCCTCCACTCGTCTCGACAACCAACCCAACGGCGCCGCGCCGCTGTTCATTGATGATTCGCTCAAGCAGCAAGCGTTGGCTGAAGAGGAGGCTGCTATGAACCAGTACAAGGTACTCCTTCATTAAACAGAATATAGCAGTACTAACTTTTGGTGCACTGAGGGAGAACGAATAGTGCATGTTAGTTTCAACAACCACCACATTGTATCCAAGCCAATAACAGCATGAATAAGAAGATCGATTGGTATGACGGTTTTAAAAGATTCCATGAGTTATGACAATTTTATGGTCTTGTTGGGTAATGACATTACCATATGAACAAAATTCCGTTTGCATGATGAAACAATTCTCCCCATTCTCTTGAAGGCGCAATATACCAATAATTGTAGTATTATAAATTCTTAAGTGCAACTGTTATGCTTGCTCATTTTATTTTAAAAAGGCTCATGCATTGAACACTGCTTGTATTAAGTATTTAAGTGCGTGGTGGCCTGTTGGTAACGGACCACGGACGCGACTGCCAACATGTTCACAGTCGTCGCGGGTTCAAATCCCAGGGCACACCTCTGACTTTTCGGAGTTGTGTGTATTGATAGTCAATCACCACGCACTACAACGGTGTAGGAAAACATCGTAAGGAAACCTGCATACCGTGGCGATTTTAAAGAAATTCTATGGCATTTAGAGTCCGCCAACCCGCACTAGCCCAACGTGGTGGACTATATGGCCTAACCCTTCTCAATCGTACTTTCTATTGTAGAGAAGGCCCGTGCCCTATATTATCTTTCACCAAATTACAGCCATTCCACGCAAGTGTGACACAAAAATTTTAAACAATTTCAGGTGCACTTATTGCAAGGCAGCGAGTTGACCGGAGAGGAGGAAATATCTGAGATCGTTGTAAGACATTAGTTAAGGAGGGTTTTGTGTTTGTACTGTTGTATGGTGTATTGGGAACTTGCAGATCATCTCGGCTTCGTTTGTCAGGTCACTGTCTAACGAGAGGAAAGCTATGTTAATTTGTTTAGGGTTTAGCATTAATGTGTGTAGCTTTTTGCTAAGGTTTCCTATTGCCGTTTGTGGTGTACTGTAATAATATATTTTTAACTTCATCTCATTCCAAACGAATATATTTGGAGGTTGAATTTTTCCTGAAACGATGGACGTCAGCTAGACGGAATTAACATTTATTGTAGTTATAAGCCCATCTCTTAAACATACATTTTGTATTTCGATAGGTTAATTACCTTTAAGTTATTTTCTATTTTGGCTTCTGAAGAGTAAGCCTTTTATTTAAACAAACTTTTTTCATATTTAGAAGCTAATAGATTTAAGATCTCTTGTTTTGAAATTAGGTTCTATTGCAAGGGTGTTGCAAAGGTTGTTGTATATTTTTGTATTTGTATTTGTGGGGTGTTTCATAGTTTAACATTTTATTGACTTCATCAAATTATTTTTTCACTGTGTCACATGCTTATTCATTGTTTTGCCACCTTATCATAATCTTTGTATCAACTTACTGCATATACCGAGTAAAGTAATATTAATCTGCTGTTTGGCTTCGGTAATGCTTCTAACGATAAAATAAAATTCTCATATATCCTTTAGATTGTTCTACATCATGTAAGTTTCATAAAAATAAGGAAAATGGACAGAGAAATAATGGCCGCTAATTGATATTTTATCTGGAGGGCACTGCGCTCAATCAAAATCAGAGGTCTTTGTACTGGGGCATTTTAAATAAAGGTTAAAGTATATGGTGTTTGCACTATGCATATGGCAGTATATATACATGCTTAGTCATATTCATTAATGTTCTGTGTTTATTATTATTTATGTCACATTCATTTATGTTTTATATATCTAGATAATACGAGTTATTTTCTTTATATTGCTGCTCTACTTCATATAGTTGGTTATGAATATGAAATTATTCCAACGCAATGATCAATTGGTTTCGACATAAAATAATACCATAACAATATTATTTTTTTCTATAGTAAGCCATAGACAAATACAGCAAATCAAAAGTAGAACCAAACAAAAATAATTAAAATCATCAAAACATTGCGAGATAAAGTCTATTCAAGCTCCATTCTCGTTTAGTCTCTCCTAGATATAATAACCACGACGCAGTACTTGGCTTTAATATGGGGGAATATGTGTAACTGTCGGATGTACTAACTACCCTCTTATTTCAGAACAAAGTACAATCTCCAACAAACGCCGCGAACAACCCGTTCCTGTCCTCTGCGCCGACAAACAACCAGCAATCGATCGTGGATCTGTTCGGGCCCACGCCGGCCGACACAGCGAGTACAACCAGCAAGGCGTCGGACGACCTGCTGTCTCTTGGAAACCCGTTCGCAGACATGTTTGGAGGTTAGTACATATATGAAGTGGTGTAATGTGGGACGCAATTAGAATTTGTCATATATTGTACAGTTTGGTTTGGGTATAGTTATCATATTGAAAGATGTGTAATTTAAAAATTGTTATTCACTTATGTACATTTTAAAATGTTTTATGAAAAAATTGCCCTATTCTAGGACTTCATGTTGTGGGTATCAGGCAAAATAAAGATGAAAATATTTTGTTTTTGAAACTAGATAACATTTTCAAAAACTTTTTTTTCTAAATGTAAGATATAATACATTTATATCATCTGATTATTAATAATTAATCGGACATTATTTTTAACATAATAAAATAATTACTTACAATTGAATAATTACATTAACATCTAATAGTTTTAAAATTACTAAGCAAGAAGATTACACCAGGAAAAATGTAGAAATACTGTTCACTTCTGTACATATTAGTTTGTGTCACTGTAATGGAAAAAATCACTTTTGTAACATAAAATTTAATTCTCCAGAAAAATATTTTAAGTCCCCAAAATTATTAAAATCTGACGTCTTGTGTAGCCTAAAGCTAAACTGTAAAAGCTTGGACTGGAGTGTATAATCGTTTTAGTAAAATAAAACATGAAATAATATCCATGAAGGTCGGTTTGTTAGGTAACCGTTAATATTTTTTCCACAAAAAGTTTTTTTTTTTGTATTTCCAAACAGTTATGTTTTTTTTTCTGGAGAATTATTAAACAGCACAACCCCTAGCTTGGGGATGGTTTCAGCACATTTCGAGTCTTGACACAATAAATAATAATGCAGTACGCAGTAGCAGTAATGAGCAAAAAAATAAAAAAATACGCGGTTTAAACATATCATTTAACAGATATACTCAATGAGTTAAAAGTAAAAGCCGAAAAAGACGATGGTGTATAATTCAATTAGGGTATTACATTCATGACAATCGCGAGAAAGGTTTTTCCCACCAATGCAACTCTTGTCAAACAAGATCAACAGTGGTAGCAAAAAATACACTGAGCACTATCGCTCGGCGTGTCCCTTAGAGACACTAGCTTGTCTTCAATATTTTCTAACAAAGAAATTATTCATAAAAATAAATCATACCACAAAATGAAAAGCCCATTTCCCTTAAAGGCTAATAACGCACCGATGACGCCTCTAGTGTTACCATCAGGTGGCCCGTTTGCTCATTTGCCCCCTATTGTATACGAAAAGTAAAGAGAAATCGCGTAACTGCATCGTTATCGACGTGGTGGTTCTAGCCGCAGCACCGGCGCCGGCGCCGCTGTGGGCGTCGCCGCCCGCCTCGAACGGCTTCGCCGCCTTCCCGCCGACGTCGCAACACAACAACACGTTTGTTTCCGACGCTAACTTCTCTAACGTATTCGATAACACTGACACCGCAGGTGAGCCGCACCACCACACTACTATATCGCATAGTGTTGCCGTGCTAAAAATTTAGTCGTTTTTTTTTAAATTCATCATCAAGCTAAATGTTCTGTCGCGTGATTTATAATTGTTGTTTTTTAACACGGCAACACTCTCTATCGTAAACTACTATTATAATATCTCTTCTGGTGTTGGGATTACAATGTAAATTCTAATGGCAATAATCTGTAATATTTGTATTTATGTATGCAAAACTTTTAAATCGATCGTTTCTTGCGCAAGCTGCCGCGGCTAATCCGTTCATGGCTATGGGAGATCCCACGCAGCCGATAACGGCGTCCCCCGCCCGTCCCCCTCCCCCTGCCATCCCTCCACAACCCGCCAAATCCGCCTTCGACGACCTCGAAGACGTTATGCGAATGTCCTTGGGGGGCTCACCGGCTAAGTCCCAGCAGCCAATCACGCAGCAGCCGCAGCCAATGGCAGCTCAGCCTTTCAGTGACGTCATGTCTATGCCGATGTCGCAGCCGATGATGTTCGGCTCGCCAGCCCGACAGCCGATGATGCCGATGACCGGTTCGAAATTTGAATTTGATGGATCGTTCGTTTTTTTTTTGTGTTTTTTTTTTATTCGCCCGGAATTGCCAGTAACGGACATTGTGTGCTTTTTCATTTTCAGGATTTTACTTTATGCACATTTTTGTTGTACAGAATATTGGTTTTGTAAATAGTTGTTTGATTTAGCTTCTTAGAATTTTTAATAGCATCAGTGTGTGTTTTATTTACTAGATTAATAGGTAATACCAAATTTGTAAGAGCTATGATTTTTTTGTAGTTTCCTCAATATGCACTGCAATCGCTTAGTTTTAATATTTTGCTAGCAATAGATGATGATAGATTTATTATTGCTGATTATTTTGAGTTTCTTTATTGTTTGAAATCCTTCCGATTTAATATTTTTTTAAATCTATTGGTCTTTACAGGTAGGTAATTTGTTGTATTACATATTATTCTTCCTAGGAAACGTCATTAAATACATGTCATTTTTTTAAATATATCCACAACAAAGTTCTGTGTTTCGCAGGTCAGCAACCTCAACAACAGCCTGGCAAAGTGTTGACAGGTGACTTGGACTCGTCACTCGCTCAGCTGGCCAACAACTTAACCATAAACAAGACCGCGACCGCGCAAAAGTAAGTGGACAATGTTAGTCGCAATCGTAGATACGAAAGAGACTGCGTGGTATGTAGAACTATTTTGGTAGAAATTGGTAGAATTTCAAAATAGGCCGGTATCACATCTGATGGACTAGTAAAGAAACATGATAACGATGTAAATGGCTGAAATTAAATTAAAAAATTCTGAAAAAACTTGAAAAAAAAAACTATAAACAACAGCTTTGTTAAAAAATTATATGATCACGTATATTAGGTTGGAGGCTTTTTGAATATGTTCCTTTTTAAATTGTTGAATATTTTTTTATGCATTGTTAAATATTTATGAATGAATTTTATCCAAATTGCTAGGGTATGAGTAGACATTTTTAAATAATTTGTGTGATATGGTAATTAGTGAATGCGTAATAGTGAAGTCGTGTGGTAGTTTAGAATATTATATTTTAGCTAGTTTTAAACATTATTCACCGGACATCACAAAATGAACTTATTATTTACTGTACATATTTTTGAATAAAAAAATATGGTTGTGACGATCTTATAAAATTGACTGGTTAGGCCAGTGATATTGACATATTCCTTTCGGCCTCTTCCGGGGTACCGAAAGGAGAGTTTAACAGATTTCCTTTGGACACAAAAGCTTATAAAATTGCAATTATGGAAACAAAACTTTGAACAGGTTTTCCATAAAACAAAAAATGATATATATTTTTACACACAAAGCTTGATAAATTTCCACGATATGTTTGTCAACACAACACACTCATGTGCATGATCACGCTATTCATTGGCCGGTGTGATGTTAGACCGATGCAGTGGAACTCTCCGAAGAACGCTTCCAAGCCGGGCGCCACGTGGAGTCCACAGCCGATGCAGGCGACCACCGGTGCCGGGTACAGGCCAATGGTAAGGATGGATACGTGTAGTTATTATACAGGCATTAGAATATTAAAATATATGAGGGACAAAACTGGTCCTATGAAAATTGGCAATTGTTAAAAAGTTAATAGCTCTGCCAATGAAGTGTTTTAAAGTAAAATTTAGGCCAAAGGATTGATACGAGTATTTAATGTACATGCATTATAAACCAGTTTATATAGGACACACTTAAATCTGGCCCAATGAAAAACTTGGTCAATGTTAAAAGCTAACAGCGGTGAAAATGCAGTATTTCGAGGTATCTTCAATATTAAACACAGGTCAAATTTAGTTGACATTTTTGTAGATTTGGTGAAATGTAAGAAAGTGTTAGTAACGTAGAAGTGACTGTTCTAAAGCAATGTAAGAGCCGTTATAGACTCCAAGTTAGGATAATAATATAATTTATATATAGATGGAATAATGAGAGATAAATCATCGTACCATTAGGTGCAGGATAGTTGCTTTGCTGCGCCAGTATAAAAATATTTATTAAAAATGTATATCTGTAGGCAACATGTCTAGATATCTATATCCGTATTCAAATGTCAATTTCATCACGGCTTCATTTCTTTCTCGAATTCTCTGCCGCTTTAAATGTTGCATTTCGTAATTAAGCTAAATATTTTGTTTCAAATTTATTTCCTAATGCTATAACATTAATTTGATTTTCATGTTTTTAAACCAGTACCTAGTTTTATTTAATGCCTCCGCTAAAAATTCTGTGTGCATTATTTTTCGTTCTATTTTGTTTATTTTAATTTCACAGGCATATGACTATACTTATGTCTTGATAACTATTTTTTTTTTTGTTAACAAATATTTGTGGACTTCCACATTTTCCACAATCTAGTGGAGAATTTTTTTTTTCAAAAATAGTTTGTCATTGAAAATTGATCTAACTTTTAATGAAATGTCAGACATTATATTAGAAATTACTTTATTAGTTGCATTCGATTTTTAATAGTCACGTGCCTTGACCCTTAGCATGCCAGCATCCTCTTTATTTGCGTTTTTCAGGGCCCCGGCATGACCTTACCGCCAATGCCCCACACTATGCCCCACACATACCACCCCCCGCATTATGTCATGGTAAGTAGCTATACGTGTTTTTATTTATCGCTTTTTCTTGTTTAGATAGCGATTTTATTAGGTAACATTTGGCTGTAGAGCACAGTATTTATTTTATTTGCAACACGCCTCATTCAAAGCGCATCGGCTGCACGCATCTTGTATAAGAATTTGAAAATGGAATTGTGTTGCCAATTTATAAATTACGTTTCCATGTGGTAGAAAATGAAGTTATAGTAGATAATCATATAAAATACATTATGGAAATAATTATTGTTTTTATATTGCTTCTTATGCTACCACTGATTAAATATGTTATAATATTTATAACACCTAAAATTGTATTAAATGAAATTGCTTCTCGTAAAATAACGCCTTTGACAAAAGCTTAATTTGCAATTGCATTTTAAATGACAATTTAATCATTATGTTATCTTACGAAATGTTTCAGCATGAATGTATAATGTATATTAATGATTGTTGCATGATTGTTAAGTCGGTACAATTCTTCCGAATCATTGCCCCATATCTGGTTTGATATTATCTGCAATAAGGCTGGGACTCAAGTCTGTATGCGACTCAGATAAGCCCTTGTTTTTGTTCAGTTTATATGAGGTTCTTTTTACTTTTTGATCACCTGATACAAATTAAAAGAAATAATATTTTAATAAGAATCATTGCCATGTCTATTTAGTAAATGAATGATAACTACTTGAATCAAAAGAAAACTCATAAAATTGTTTCGCCCTGTAATAATAATGTAGCTCTTGAAAATATATGAGTGAAAGATTATACATATCTGAAAGCTGTGAATTTAAATACATAACGACGTACTATAATTAAATAACCTATTCTATTTTTTATTTATATACTGTAATTTATGACCCACAAAGAAAGAATACATTTTACTAATAAGAAAAACAGGATACTGATAAAGGAATGTTGGAATTCATGATATTACAGCTTCCGCACAAGAGTTTGTTAAATAAATTGCCAATTAAATAATATATAATTTAAGAGGAAGTAAAAATAGTGTAACAAAATCATCACATTAAAATCCATAATAAACTACAATAAAATTAAAAATTCCAGCAACAGCCAGGCATGGTAATGGGCATGCCCGCAGCGCAGATGATGCCGATGGGAATGGTACCGCCCATGCGGCCCGCAGTGCCACCGCAGCCCGCCACCAACCAGTTCAGTTAAACAATAATCTACCTTACCCACGGCTCACTAGGTACACTGGACTCGACTGTTCGCAACACGGAAACCTTAGTAATTCATATTACTAAAGGCTTTATTGTCAGGTTGGCAATTTGGTAGGGTTGCCAGCGAATACTTTAAATTTACTACCATCAACGTCGTTTGGGCTGACAATTATATCAAACATTGCCAATCTTGTTTTAATTTATTTTTGAGTATGAATTGGTATAATTAATTCAACTTTAAAAATAAAGGATCGGGTATCCGAGTTGAAATTTATTTGAATGCAACGGAAACAGTCGGGTCGTTTATTATAATGCCATAGTCACTATAGATTTGTATTTACGTGGCAACAATATATGTATGTTAATTTGCGATTTTAATAGTTATATTATGAAGAATAATTTCATGTTCAATACGATGCGTTGCGGTCTGTAAGATCCATTTCTTTTATAAATCAGTTATCTAACCTCCAATGAAGGTAATTATTGTATTTAAAGTTACCTTTTAAGATAAGTTGGCGGTTATTTACAAGTTCGCATCAAAATTTTGATGTATTATCGCGTCGTTTATTTTGAAAAGTTGTCATAAACAACAGCAACTATGAATGTCTATGGCAAATTATGAAAGAAAAGTTATGTATTCTATTAATTAAAAATGAAATAATTTTAATCGATGTGCTTATGTAATTGGAACCATCTTATTATTTTATAGAGCAATTTCTTATGAAATTGGTGCGTATGAAAATTTATTTACACATTTTTATTTCAGAATTCTAACGTGAAACGACATCACATTCCATAATTGTACAAAAACTTTATTTATTGTCTATGGTATATATTTTTTCAAGCTACCAAACACCCAATTCGGCTTATAAACTTTTGGAATTGTATAGCTAATATTTCATTATTCCCGGTTGCGTTATAGATTAAAAAATACAAATTTATAGAATTGCGCAACTGTTAAAATTATAATTTAGTATATTACCAATGTCTATGTCATATAACCCTTTATGTATAATATTTGCATATTTAGCGATAATAAAAGCATGTGTTGTACTGTATGTGTACTTTGCATTGTGACATCTGTCTTAAATGTTGCCATGTATTCAGGAGTTGTTTAAATACGACATTAATTGTTTAATTTTATTTGCCCATATCCAATTAATTTTCAAAAATAATAACCAGAAAAAAAATATTTAAAATAAAATCCTGTTTATCAAAGCAATATATTTAAACAGCTCTATACAAAGTACATGATAAGTACTACATAATCAGCGCCACTCAAATAATCTTATGTATAAAAAGCTGTATTTGTCGTTTAGAAATCATGTATAGAAATTGTATTAGATTGTTATCAAGTTAGCGGTTACAAGTGTACCATATGTATGGCTGTTGTGAATATGACCTAGGTGCTTACAGTTTTCAGCCCGAGTATACATCCTTTTTTCCTATTTGCAATTTATTAATTGTGACACAATATTTTACAAACACCAAATTAATAAAAACAATTCAAATATTTTAATTTAGATTGTAAATAAAATATGTCCTGTTTCAGTCCATTACTTTTATTGTGTCACAATTTTTTAAATTGACAGATTCTTTCACAAATGTGTCATGCAAATGTATTACCATTAGGGTACGTCATTTTGTTCCAATGCGGTTCTAAATTGAGACACATTTATAATTTTATTTGATAAGAAATTGCAATAATTCGCACAAAAGGTAAAAAATATATTTTTATTTTTATTTTCATGTGATATTTTTATTTCTCAAGACTGCAAATTGTAATAAAGTATTAATATGAGCTTTACAAAAGATTTCAATTAATGCCATTCGTGCGAAGTATTGCGAGTTCTTTTATTTTTGTATGAAATATGATTGATGTACAGCAACACTCAATATGGCCGCAATATTCAGTGTTACAAGAGAAGAAAAATAATGGCATGACTAGGTTTTGAATGTAGTTGGAACATTTTAAAAGGCCAATACCAAGCTTCTTATATGCTTGTAAATAAAATATAGATGTTTGCGTAGTTTGTAATACTGAATACTATTTAACAGTATCAAATAACCTATTTTTTGTCTAAATCTTGATGTTGCTAGGTAAATCTATAATGTGTACATACTTCCATGTACCTACATTCAATATTAATGATATTTAATATCATTTGCAATTTTAAGATCTGTTGGTTTTTGTCCGCAAATTTCTAGTATTTTTTGTGCAATATTATTGTATTTATATTCATGGCAACACGTCGTCGTGTGGAAGGTTTTCTTATGTATTTATCGCTATATTTCCAAGGCAGTTGTCCGCCATTAATGTGAGATTGTTCATCAGTTGGCCATACTGTACTATTATCAAGTATGCTGTGTTGCGATGTGGATACGACTGATTTATTTGAAATAGTAGATTTCGCCGTTAGGTGTTAGTTATGATTTTGTAAGTGGATAATTAGTTTTACCCAAATTATGAATTAATATTTAGTACTCATAGTGGCGTTTTCAAAATTTTTAAGTTGTACATTTTATTCGTTTTTTATCGATTTAATGAGTTATGTTTTTATGTAAATATTCCTTGCTATGTTGTTTGTAATTCGCGCGTTTAGATTATTAATTTAGTTTATTTATGAAGAATAATAAATCGATTAATATAATTTGTTTTGAGTTTTTTTGTTTTAACCATTTTTGCTTTCACCCATGGGTCCATGAAACGCCTGTCCTCCACGGGGGGTAGTTAGTTCAAAAAGAATTGTCCGCGAGTATAGTACACATAGTTTAAAGTTGGTGAGGTTTGTTAAAGTACCTTTACTGGATGTTTACCTCTTGTTCTAATGACAATACTATCATAGCACGATGGTCTCTTTCTATAAATGTCGGAATGATGTGTGTCATTTGGTCTGCCTTAGTAAAATTGAGGATTATTTTACTAAAGCATTTTTTGTTAATAAACGCTGAATAAAAATGCTCGTAAAATAAGACAAACTTAAAGAAAGACAGATTAAATCTTAAAACGCTAGTACAACAATTAACATAAGTACTAGTTTCAGGAGTTGGAAGCAATTTATACCAGATAAATTGGCAACACTAAATATAAAATTTTATTTAGACAGAGGTTTTATCCTATGGCAGACCGAATTATATGTGAACTCAGTCGTTAATTCCGATTCACAGTATTATTGTAGCATTTCTAATAGTAGTGTTTATCAGAGATTGTTGTATAGATGTTACTTAATAATATAATTAATGTAGAAATACTCAGTCACATTTTAATATTAAATGCATTTATTTATTTGTATGTCATTATTTTTACATTTTAATCAGTATATTTTATTCATCAATGATGTAATCCTTTAGTCATGAAAACCGGGGACAAACTGCGATTAAAAATATTGTCATTAAAATGTTACTGAGTAAAAATTCAAAATATATTTTTGTTAGGAGAAGAGTGGTTAATCGTAGCTTAAAGTAAGATTATATTCCACAAAACAGTTCCCACGTTATGAAAAAATTACAAACGCTTTCGATTACGTACTACGTGTATTGTTGGATCGCGAATAGTAAGCGATTGTCTATGAACACAATAAATAAATAAATATAAATCCGTCTTTTATTTTATTTATGTACCACTGTGTCCGATGGGATTTCTTATCCGACACGTTAGAAGCAACAGCAATTCGAATGTATTTTATAATTTACCTCCAAACACACCACATTTCATACATACATACATAAACTCACGCCTTTATCCCAGAAGGGGTAGGCAGAGGCGCCACCAGGACACCCACATTTCGCCTTGTATGTTTCGTCCCACGATGTGATAGGGGGCGAGCCTATCGCTAGATCGGGCACAAATTCCTGACTCCGGGCTGATAATGAATAGAAAAACCCAATATCACTTTTCTTTATCCCGGGATTCGAATCGTGCGGAATGAGTACAGGGATACTAACGATATGCTTAGTAAATTTATTTCCTAACCTTTGGCCTAACCCTTGTCAATTGTACTCACGATTGTAGAGGAGGTTCGTGCCCTGCAGTGAGACGTATATGGACTGATACATATCACATTTAAGCACCTGGTAATCATGTATTATGAAGTTCCTATAATTTTAGAAAGAGGAAAGGACTATATGAAACGAAAATTACATTCCTACAGTTTGAAATAAAATAAATTTATGGGTTTGTACGATTTATAAATAAATATTTGGATTTTCATCAACACTTTCAATAGTAAGCTTAATTATACAAAATTTTAATACCGTCGTCTGTAACACATATAATAACATTATCGTCATCGTTCTTTTCATTTAGTAAATCTACAGAAGTCACTGGGTTCCCCAATTGTTCTTTTGTTTCACTCTTACATTTCTTATCAATAATATCTTTCATGTCAGACAAATCGTTTTTGTCCGTGACTTCATCCTCTTCACTAAAGTACTGGGCACCACTTCGTTCTGTTTCCGTCCCATCTTCATAAGGGATGAGTATTTTTCTCCGCTTGTTGATTATTTTTTTTCGTCTTTTAGGTTTTTGTGTATAGTCTTCCTCAAGATCTTCGGCATCGATAGGCTCCTGTTTTATAGCTTGTTTCAATGTCGCTTTCTTTTCTAAATGTCGCTTATTGAGTTGTTGCAACGTTTTGATTGTAAGAGTTGCTGGATTTTTCGTTCTCTTAGATGCCTTTGACCCGTTATCAAACCAAAGCCGATGTTTTAATGAAGTTTTATTGCTGTTCAATCGTCTAGTTGAAGTAGAAGTAGTAGGCAGTTGTTTAGAAGGTGTAGTATCGCTGCTATCTCTTCTTAAATGAAGATATAACGGCTTACAGTCGTCACTATCGTCTCCTGAATTATTTTCATTTTCATTTTCCGACGAACTTCGACGTATTTTAACATAGGTTTCGTTCCTAGAAATTTTATTTTTAGGACTGCAAGGACTAGGCAGATTTATAGATTTTAGAATTGAGATATCCGATGTCGTTTCATCTAAAGTTATTGAGGAATTTTTACATACATGTTTATATTTAGTCCAAATTGTGTACAATGATATATCTTCTTCAGGTAAATCATTTTCCACAATGTCCTTTTCCGTATTAAATAATTTATTAAATGCTTCTAATTTTTCTTGACTGAAATGTAGAACTATTTCTTTTTCTAACGTGTTTAAAAATTGAAGTGTATTATGTGACTTTGTACGCATAAATGAAGTCAATTTTGTGAAGTCTATGTTTTTAGCCGTAAATGGAAATAAACCACTAATTTTGAATCCATTTCTAATGCAGTCCGATGTAATATTATATATCGCGTTCTCTAGAATTGGCGCAAAATTGTCTC
This sequence comes from Deilephila elpenor, assembly GCA_949752805.1. NCBI lineage: Eukaryota > Metazoa > Arthropoda > Insecta > Lepidoptera > Sphingidae > Deilephila > Deilephila elpenor. Next base: position 1,255,488 of record OX457116.1, read on the forward strand.
TCTTTATTTGTTGATCAATGTTCTTTATTTCCCACATGGTGCACTGTCTTTTCCAGAACGCTTTGAGTGGACGAAATATTGCTACATCAATTGGTTTTAAGATATGGTTGCTGTTGGGATATAAGGATAAAAGTTCTATTTGATTCTCTTCACAAAATTTAGATAAATGCCTCGTTAAATGGGTAGCTTCCCCATCCAGGAAATAGATTACTGGTAATTTTATATTGTTTTTAATTAACCATGAGTAGAATACGTTGGTAATATACTCGTAAAGAGTGTCAGCAGACATCCAACCGATTTTGGATATCCCAACGCCCCATTCTTCGGGAATGCTATCGGGAATGTTTACAGGGACGCGTTGGTTAGGGAATACAACCATAGGCGGTGCTAATTCCCCAGCAGCATTGGCCGTTATAAACACTTTCGGATGTTCTTTCTCATTCCCTGCGACGGAGTAAATATTTGTTTCATTGCGTTTGACCAGCGCACGTTCGTGTTTGGGGTTCAAGTAGAAAGATGCTTCGTCGGACGTGAAAATTCTACGAGCATCCTTTATGATATGTAGTAGTCCCTTTTTCTTTAAATGCTTATTTATATTTGTGAACCAAGATCTTATTTTCTGTTCAGTGATGTTATCTTTGCTCTTCCACCAATTTTCTGATATTCTTATCGACACGTCTGGGTTTCGTTTCGTAAACGAATTGTACCATTTCTTGCCAGGTCTGTTAAGTTTGAATGGGTTGACTATATTTTCTTCTGTTACAAAATACTCAACGCTATCAAGCAAATGTTCCTTACCGACTGGGATGTGTTTATCAGACATTTTATGCACCCATGCCGCAAAAATCTTTTCTTGTTTGTTCGTTAAGATGGAAGGTGGGCCCATACCACACACCAATGGACTTTTTCCTATAATTTTATTTCGTAAAGTAATACGAGGCACGCCAAATCTTTTTGCAGCACCCGATACAGTCTGTCCATTTCTGACTGCTTCTATAGCATTCATCATTTGTTCTTGTTTATAATGTTTTCGGGACGCCATCGCTGAAATAAAAATATTAACATTAAGCCTCAGGTACCATATAAATTAAACTAGGTACACACCTACTATTTGAAGTAATATCATGTTTTATAGCAAACGTTTATCCATTATATATGCTAACGCTTATTTCCCTGCCTAGTGCCTAAGGATGGGTACTATTCTCGTTTCGCTAAAGTAATTTCCAATCCAGGATTTTTTAGGTATGTACAATAACGCCATGCCGCGGCCACATACAAATTCTATTCCCGGGCAATACTATCTATGAGACTAAACTCGCACGGAGTGGTTTATTTTATTTGGGATTTGAACCCGTCCTCAGTTAACAGCTCATACACTTTGCCCGACCAATGAGGCGTCGAAGTACAGGTAGGTATGTTATAGTATAATGGGTAACGATTTAGCCGCAGTATAAAGTGTATTTTAAATGATTTAATTACATATTCATAGTTTATTATTAGTATTTATTATAATATGAGTATTTGGAAAGTTACCTACATTCTATTTCTGTCCCATTTGAGGTCCAGTAAAGAGTCGTTACTACCTAAATCTTGAAATATTTTTTTTTATTGCAATGAATGGCGAGATGAGCATGCTATTCGCCTGATGGTAAGCAATACGATCATCAGTACGCGATTGATTCTATTACTACATTTTGTTTGGTTTATGATAATATGAATGAATTAAGTGTAAAATGCTGAATTTAATGACCCAATGTCCAACACTAGATTGTGGTAACATTGACAAATTATTTACTTTTGCATTATGGACAGATAAATTAATGTCCAACACTGGTATTTAATCCTCCGTTTCCAACATTGTCAGGTTTGAGGTTATAAAATATATTAATATTATACACTTACCACAGTATTTGATTGGCTTGTTAACTTCAATATTAAGTTTAATACACCTGCAAAACTGCTACACAAATTGAGTTATTTTTCACTGTAAGTACAAGATGGCTGGAATTATGTCAACTTCTTTTGACAGATACCTATCGATAGTCTATGATTCTAGTGTTGGTAAATGCTAGTAACTCCGAATAAAATTCTTAAAAAGTTGTTTATATTGTTTTAGCAGTACAGACGAATGTAAAAAATGTGTCAAAAGCTATTTTCCTTCCAAAAGTCTATTACGGCTATAATAATATAAGGAATCTATTTCGTTCTTAAGTTTGTGATTAATTTTTCCGAATCTCAATAGTTGTTGAATTACGAACGCATGCTACGCTTTACATTTTTACAGTTGGCAGCACAAAACCAATCGATGACAGCGACGGGATTTCGCACTCCGATGACGACATTTTGTCAATAATTTGGTAAAGTTCAAGTGAAATTAATATTTGTTCTGTAGTGCACAGTGTTAAATAAGCCACGAAGATGGCCGATAACGAACAGAAAGCGATGCAGCTCATGGCAGAGGCGGAGAAGAAGTTAAGTTCTTCGAAAAGCTTCCTCGGGTCACTTTTTGGGTGAGGACAAAGATGATCGTACTATTTTGTTGATTACCAATGTGTTGCAATTTCCATGGAGTATTTCCCCTATTTCAATCATCACACATCTGTTTAGTATATTAAATAATATTTTCACTTAATTACTTTTTCCGCGTAGTAAAATGTATTATCAAAACGTAATTTTTATTGTCCTATTCTATTGAGATGGTTTATGCTTGGCACAATAAAAGAGATGCCTGTGTACTAATGAAATATGCATACATATTAGTCTCCTATAAATATCTCTAATTAATAAGTATGCCTGCTTATGCATCACAACTGGTATGAATCATTATGATAAAAATCTTGTTAGAATCTTGCACATATTCATTGACCCTAAATTCGCACTAATTGGGTTCAGTTGTTGGAATGTTGTCGGTAGTATTTATTTTGTTGGTGTTAGGAGAAACCTTACATTTGCAACTGTTGTATACATTCATCCATTACAATTACTTGATAATACCAAATTTTCTGCCAAATTACAATCAAGCTTTTAAGGGCACTGCAATTTTTTTACATTTAAGCTTATAGAATCACCATAGTCAAATCATTGTGGAATATATGAACTAATGAACTAGCCAAATGAAACTAAGTCAAGAATGAATTAACATTTTCTTTTAATGAAAATATTCTAGGAGTAAATCCATACCAAATGAAATAAATCCATGTAACATGCATTAAGGTTTAATCCTATGCTAGTAAAAAGGCTATAGGTTTAGTTTTATCTTATTGAATGTTTCTATATGAATCTATGTTTCTCACCATGGGGTACTTTTTTGGAGAACAATACATTTACCACAAAGAGCAATGCAGTCAGCCTTACCAATACACATTTGATTTTTAGCTGATTTTTTAGGTAGTAAAAGAACCGAAATATTATTCTAATATTGAAACTCATTTGCATTTCATGACTTTCAAATATAATTTATACAACTTTATGAAAATGTTATTAGGTTACAAATTTTATTAATGTAAAGTGCCTTTTGCTTGAACTGTGAAATAAATTGCTTGGAATTTCATTCTTTGGATGATCAAATAATTTTGTGTCTGTGTTTTTATATTTTCTTACCAGTCAAAATTCTATCTGGATACTATTACTTTTAACATCTCATGGTATGCACTTTGTAATAACATTTTAAAATAAAATCTTGAATTGGCTTCTCAGTAAAAGACTATTATTACTAAAATAAATTATTTGCATTATGAATGTTTGCATTATGATTGTTTCAGAAGTTTTGTTTAGAATTTGCATGTCTAACTATTTTTTACCATAACAAAGTGACTACATTGCTACTGACAATACGTGAAGTGCGGTCCACAGAGTATCCACAGATACAAAATGGTTATTCATCTGGTAAATTATGCAGTGTATAGAATTATGCCACACCTAAATTAGGAACTATTTAAATTGAGAATGCTAATTTAAAATAAATAAAATAAATAAATAAATATACCCAACAGTCACATACATAGTCCTGACCCCACACTAAGATCGAGTCTTATGTCGTGGGTATCAGAAACTACGAGAGACTTTTCGGTCTCACAAACACCCAGACCCGAAACAAATACCTGTGGATCACACAAATATTTGTTTCGGTGCGGGGATCGAACCCGCGGCCTCTCGTTTCACAGGCCGGCGTCTAACCAACTGCGCCACGGAGGCTGTCAATATTATTCAATTCAATGCAGTATTATTCAATTTCTTGAGAAAAATTTACATTACCACTGAGTTTTCTACTCATAGATCCTTAACAATGTATTAAATCTTATCTATGCATCCATTAAAATAACAGTATGGAATGATCTATATATGACTCCTTTAAGAGTCAATACACTATGAATGTGTTAACAGCAATGACTAACAGTCTAATGGCTAACAATGCTTAAGTGGCTAAATTGATGCTATAAATCTTTCTAGTTTCTGCTCAGACTAAAACGCCATTTACATGGGGAGAATTGCTTGTGGCGAGAATGATATGCCAAAATCATATGAAATAACTGCAAAAGATTATCGTGTTCTGACAAACATTTACTCATTGCAACTATTTTATATCCTTACAATAATCATATCTTCAGGGTGAGAAAGTGTCCCCTTGTTAATGTGTCTTTAGGAATACTTCAATTGCTATATTTGCGACCCTTTACGCCTTACTTTTATACAATACTCCTTTTACAGTATGACATGTTCAGCTGCAGTCTATTACATTGTATTATATAAATTTGTATGGCCTTATTCATAGACAGATTTAGAACCTATTTTAGTTAACAAATGTTTTGTCTGTCTTCGCTCAAATGGAATTCTAAAGTTGTTTGTAAGAAACAAAACATTTGATAACTAAAAATGGTTTTAAATTGGTCTATAAATAAAGCCAGTAGACTTTATCTGCGTAATAGTTATAACAAATTTAATATACAGTTCTATTCCACCATCATTATCAGATGCCGGTACTCCACTGCTTAACACAGGGTAACCCACATTTATCAACTTTGTACAAACCATATTTGTTACAGTTTTGCTTAATGGTTTAATTAACTATAAAAGCAGTAGATTTTAGGGGTTAGGCCAACCTCTCGATTGGCGACGAGGCCCGTATTTTAGCAATGGGCGATTATATGATACAGTAAAAGAGCTCGCAAGTATTAATATGAAATGAAATGAAATGAAAATGAAATGAAAATAATTTATTGAATCCATTAAAATGTTCAACATTGTTTAGATTCAGTCATTTTTTGAACTACCACCCGGTTCGGAAAGCGGTTTTCACTAGAGAAGAACGGGCAAGAAACTCTAGTGTTGCTCTTTTCAAAACCAGTTTACAATGTATGATTATTACAAAAATTACAAGTTGGTTTAAATCAGAGCAGTTCATTAATAACTTGTTATGATTTGCAAGTAGGATATAGTTGAATACGAATAAGTTTACTTTATATTTAATATGGCTGAGAGAAACGAAACGAAGTAACCCATAACGAAGAATCAGTATACTCTGTTTTGCCAACGCAATAAATAATTATAAAAGCGTTAAGTAATCTATTTATCAATTACAAAGTAAGCAAATAGGACAGACCAGTCCACACAAGCAGCACCCGTTCACGAGTATGACGCATGTGCCAGCCATCGGCCTCCTCAACCATGCTACAGGGAAGTGACCGACCCGGCACACGACGCCACCGCAAGCACAGACTTTTAAGCGAGCATGACTTATCCAATCGCTTACAAAGCAAAACAAAATAGTTTAAGTTACTTAATATAAATGAAATTATACAGAGCACACTAATACCTCCGCTCCAAGATACTATATATTTAATTAATTTTATACTATACTATTCCCAAGCCTTATTATCATCTAGATATTCTGAAATTTTATAATAAGCTTTATTGCATAATTTTTGCTTGATAGTAGCTTTGAATTTTTCAATACTTAAGGCTTTAATATGAGTGGGAACTTTGTTATAAAAGTGTATACAGTAACCCTTAAAAGACTTGCTGATCCTGTGGAGTCTGGTCTTATGAGTAGCTAAATTGTTCTTATTTCTAGTATTTTTATTGTGAATATCGCTAATCTTTCGAAAGTTTTCTTTATTTTTATGGACATACATTAAATTTTCAAAAATATATTGTGATGCCACTGTCATTATATTTATTTCTTTAAATTTTACTCTAAGAGAATATCTGGACCCTAGCGAATAAATTGATCTTATAGCTCGCTTTTGGAGAACAAAGATGGTATTAATGTCAGCAGCACCACCCCACAGTAAAATTCCATAACTCATCAGACTATGAAAGTAGGCAAAATATAGCAATCGAGCTGTATCAATATCAGTCAATTGACGTATCTTACCCACCGCGTAGACTGCGGCGCTCAGCTTTTTAGCTAAAGCGACTATATGAGGACCCCATTGAAGTTTGGGATCTAATGTGATTCCCAAGAACTTAGTTGTATCCACAAGGCTCAACTCATCCCCATTCAAAAGAATGTTAGCGTTAACTTTTTTGACATTAGGAGTCACAAACCGTACACATTTAGTTTTCTGACTATTTAGTAACAAGTTGTTAACGCTAAACCAATGTACGATTTTTGTGAGCATTAATTTATGCATTTATCATTCACCCCAGTGGCTCATCGAAAGTAGAAGAAGCAGTCGACTGCTACCTCCGTGCGGCCAACCTATTCAAGATGTCCAAGAAGTGGGCCCAAGCTGGCCAGGCGTTCTGCAACGCCGCCCAGCTGCATCTCAAAGCCGGAGTGCGTCACGACGCAGCCACAAACTTCGTCGACGCCTCCAACTGCTACAAGAAGTGTGATCCTAATGGTGAGTGATTGGTTAGTGAAGAAAGTGATTAATAGTTTTGTAGTTATTTTCATGGCAGTAGCAGTGTTGTTTAGTTTCATGAAGTACAGAGCCATAGTTAATAACTAGACAATTGCATTTATGTCAATTTTAATATGCAAAAAGGAAAATATTCGTTCCATTTCCATTTTGGATCATTATTTATTTTGGTATTCACTTAAACACTTTGCTTTATGTGTTAAAATACGATAATGGGACGTTCTAATGGACAGCGTCTCATAATTCACAGAAAGAATAATTGATTTTGTCTGATACGTTCATAGCTCGGTCATGGCATGGCATTGAGCAGATTCTAACTTCCTCATAGACAGTTTTAAAACATATTTTAGTTATCGAGTGTTTTGTTCCTTTCGGACGACTTTTGCATTTAGTTTGAGCGAAGAAGACAAAACATTATATAAATAAAATGAGTTTTATAACTGTCTATGAATAAGCCCGTAAATGTTCCGAGACATCTTGTCCGCTCTATACATACATCGGTCAATCATAATTATCGATTGAAGTTTCAACGCAATAGCCGTTGTCTCCAGAATTTTATATATGGCTTATACCGTCTCTAGAATGACTATTAAAGCCATTATTCATTTGGTAAGTGTAATGAAATACGGCTCAAACGTTGCGTCTATGTGTGAGGCTGTTACGAGATTTAATTAATTTGTTGGCACTAATGAATGACCCGTCAAAAAATCTGTCGTAGCATGATGAGGCAGTCTTAAGCCGGTTAGTAAATATGAGTTTAGAATGATGTTGCCCCTGTTTATATGTAGTTGAGATGTACTATCAGGCGAACTTCTCGTCTCGTCACTTTCGCTAATAAAAATACTGAGAACTTATTTTTATTTATTTATTAAGCTTCATATACAAAAGTATACAAGGCGGACTTAATGCCTTACTGGTATAAACTATAAAGAATTGAAAACAAAAATACATTAAATATAACGCGTAATAAACTAGTGGTTAATTAAGTAAACAAGGGATTCCCAGTGTCCCCATTTACAACAAGTGCCTCTATTGAAAAGCGTGAAACAGCTCTAACAATATTACCCCCGTTAATACAGCGTTGCTAACCTCTGACGGCGCTAGTTAATGCATCGATTTGCATAAATTAAAACTAACTGGTGCCCTGGCTTTGTCGACTATTCAGAGCATGAGTTGCGATGCATATTTATGATGTATACCTAAGTATATAAGTATAATAAGTTGACTGGTGGATAAACTGGTGAATGTAAAATGAAAAGATACAGAAAATAATTATTTTTATTGGTTATGCTTATAATTTGCCCCTACAATGGCTATATTTCATAACAATGCAATGTTTTGTTTGCATTTAGGGGATAAAATTATGTAGAAAACATATTAATAATTTTCCTCCTGTTGGAACATTATGGATGTGATAATATTTGTAAATTATTTGCTTGCCAATATAAGACGTCGAACCGCAATAGGTCAGTGTTGTAAAAGACAATACCCTAGCCGTTTCAATCGTTCTCCCGATTGTAGGGGAGTTCAGTTCTAAGCAGTGAGCGTATATCGGCTAGTATAGTCGTCATATTCTTACATAATATTTCAAAATAGTCTGTTGGTTGCTCTTATAACTCTAGTAAATTATTTTGTGGATTAAGCAGTAGCCATGTCAGCGCATGCCTGAAGAAAAATGTAATATAGAGTAAGAGCTAATAAGGGGGGAAAATTGTTGCCGATGTGGGCGGATGAGGCTAAAAAACGAAGGAGACATCATAACTTTGTCAGTGCCAAGCCGTTGGGTGCTCTATTCAGTTTTCAAAGTTCATTGAACTCGTTCCGCACAAAATTCAGCTATTTTAAAGTTATTTAGCATTTATCATCCTGGGTCGAGCAAAGTGATATGGATTTTTCTATTAATAATCATCAACCCTGAAAAATATATTTGTGCTCGATATGGCGATAAGCTCGCTCCTTATCACATCGTGGGACGATAAAAGGCTAAAAGTTGGTGGCCTGGTAGCACCTCTGCCTACCCCTTCTGGAATACGGCTTGAGTTTATATATGTATTTAGCATTCAAAATACACATGTGTGCAGCCGTTGTCTAACAACGATGTAATTGCTTTCATAATGAAACTCTGTGGATTGTACGCTATGTCCCTCTTAATGTAATTAAATTACTAAAGGTATTACGTCCCTCGGGTATATGAGCTCTAAAGGAATAAAACACCTGCTTTTAGTGTGTAATCGTTGCAAATTGAAATTAGGATTCCTAGGTTAATGAATAATTTTTATGAAAGGTGTTTTTGAGATACAATTTCGAGTACATATTAATTTTAGAGGTAAATTCAGTGAATAAATAGTATATTCGTTCATCTGTCGACGCGAGAAAATTATGTTGCATTAATCAAAACCGAATCATGCTGAACTCGAAACGTATTTCAGTTACGGGTGTAATTTTCATCCTGGCTTTTAATGTAATAAAAGTTTAAAGCAACTAATTCCATCACTAAAAGGATTTGAACTACAAACTGTGCCATCCGAATTACAACCCGCAGCATTGCCAGATGTCCTACTGGCTGGCGGCCAAAGTTAGCCAGAATGTCAGCATTTTTCACATTTAATACATTACTAGTTACAGTAATAAATGTCTTATTTTCCTCATACGGTTATGTAGTGACGGACTATTTTAGTATTTTTTATTTATGGGACGCAATTGTGATATCGCTATGATAATTTTTGGATCGCATTTGTATCAGCCCATATACGTCCCACTGCAGGACACGAGCATCCTCTACAATCGAGAGTACGATTGAGAGGGGCTAGGCCATATAGTCCACCACGCTGGCCTAGTGAGGGTTGGCGGACTTTACATACCATATAAATTATTAGAAATCGCTTTGGCATGCAGGTTTCCTCTCGATGTTTTCCTTTACCTTTGGATCGCTCAATGAGTAGTAATTATTTAACACTCCGAAGTTTTTATAAAAGACTGCCCGTCATGTATTTACTGATACTATAAGAATAAGCCTTCTTTCCGATACATAAACAAAAAAAATCATGTTTAGACGACCTCACAGAAATATATCGAGAGGTGACCTTATGTAGTAGAGAGATAATCCATCCAATCATCCATCAGCCAAAGGACACTGCTGAACATAGGCCTCCCCCAATGATTTCCACAGTGACCTGTTGGAGGCAGCCTGCATCCAGCGACGTCCCGCGACCTTTACCAGGTCGGCTGACCACCTTGTGAGTGGACAATTTTTATTGGTATTAACAGAGGGATAAAACCAATAATAAATTGTAGTAATGCATGCTGATATCGCTTTCCTGCCAGTCACCACCAACAACTGGGAGAAGCGCGATAAAATGCATTATATTGTTACTAAAAATAAAACTGTCATACGACAAAATATTTCATACCCGGAAAATTAGGTACTTACGTATTATAATAACGCGAGCTGTAGTGCGATAAGACCGCCATTTGTACCTGTTTTTTGTTATTGTTTCTGTATTGTGTTTTTTTTTGTTTATAATTGTGTACTATAAAGATTTAAATAAATAAATATAATAATACAACATTTCCAGCATGCATATAACACCAATGAGGCGACAACCATGCACATGACGATGCTCGAAATTCTGACTATTATGTAGCGGATTCGTGGCAAACCCTTTGTTACAACCCAGCACATTGCCGTCGCGCCGCAGTGCATGAAACTACTCAACACGCATTAGCGCTAACCCCACACCACTGAATAAACATACAGTTGAAACTTCTAATTATAATGTAGTCTAGACTTTTTATAAATTACCTCAGAGATTTGCACTTGACTTTTAAATGAATGTTTATTAATCTAGGAATTTCGAGAGCTAAGCTTATAGTCCTTCTAATTGTAGAGGTTGCCCAGGACCAGTGGATGGATGTGGATTGATGTAGATAGAAATCTTACATAAAAATGAAGTGAAGTATGTAGGGGGCTCTCACAAACGAGTACTCAGTGCTAAGAAATCTTTGCCTGCTCGCGGTGTACTTAACTACGAAATTCTGACGTTCGAATATAGACGGAATAACCTAACAAATATAGCGTAGAAGAATGACAGGCTTATGACTTGTCGCATATCGTGTAGCATCCACAGCATCATTTCTCCAATATCCTGTTGATCTCATACAAAGAACAAATCTTATAAATCCATAATAAACAGGTTCTTTTTCGTAATCACATTGTAAGTCGACCACTGATTAGATTAAGGGACACTACAAGTTCTAGGTTACGCAAGTAGCTTATCTGCGGATCGGATAACATGCAGTGTAAATATTTTTACCAATACGCCTGACTCAATCTTGTATTGATATCTGCTCAATGGTTCCGTTATCGCTGATATTAGACTGCGTGCGGTTTCACTTTCTTTAGACAGACTATGGTGTTAATTGTAGAAATGTGAAGATTTTCGAGATGAATGTCGGTTTGTTCTCCTCAGATTTTAGGCAATTTGTTTGCAAAATTTCTACTAAATCGATTTAGTAATTTGTTTTAAACATATCCCTAGCAAACGAAGAAATTGTGCGTGCAAAAAATGCGTGGTTCTAGTCTCATATATTTATTATTTCTGTTTTTAATTTTTTTCTTGTTTAGGTACAATTATCGTGCAAAATAGTATATTTTAGATACAGTAATTTCGCTTTGTACCGTCAATATAATTAGCCAAAAAGTTGGATTTTATCTTTATAATTTGTTTTTAACTTATCAGAAGAAAAACCCCTACTTTCTATAGACTAACATTAGTTGTAGTAAATGGATCGTGGTTCCGCCGAGACGTTCATCCGGATTGGTCCCGGCCTGATTCGCCCCAGTTTTACACGTCCGGAATTTCTATGCGGTATTTTAGATCAGCGCCGCAGTGTTCCGGATATTCCGCTCTCAAAGATACGTATTTGCTCGCGGCGTTAGTATTTGGCTAATTTAAATTCTATTCGCAGAGGCTTTTCAAGGGATTTGTTTTTATTAAGAAATTCCAGTGTTTTGCTATGTATGGGGAAGCACAATTGATGTATAAATGCATTTGGAGACATGAATATTAAATACCAGATTTATAATTAAGTATTTTAATTATTTATTAAGTTATTTTCTAATACAATGTAATATGGCTGAGTCTTAACATCTAAAGAGGTTTAAAAAGTAACAAAACTATTATTAAGTACCAAAAAATACCATATTTGTATACACCTATTCTTTCGGAAATATGATGTACCTTCTCTTGTTGCAGAGGCTGTGTCGTGTTTGCTGAAAGCCATCGAGATTTACACCGATATGGGACGGTTCACCGTCGCTGCTAAACAACATCAGGTTAATATCACTACCATACTTATTCTTCTATCTCCTCCTCTTTTTATTACTTATCTCTAACACGGACTGAAATTAGTTTTATAGGCGCTCATGGAAGAATATCATAACTTACATGCAGTTGAAAAGTTTTATTTATTTATTTATTCTTAAAAGCACACAAAAAAGGAAAACAGTTAAAGATATTACAAATTAACAAAAAAGCACAGATGGCGGTTTTATCGCTTTATGCGATTTCATAGACAACCTTAGGATGGATATAAGAAAAGGAAAAGAAGATAGTTTGCTAATTTCCTGAGTAAAAAAATTAGGGCTAAGGCAGAGTTTTTCAATATTGACATTACAATGCCCACTTGGATTTGATGATTAATGCAGTGACGTGCAGAATTACTTGTAGACAAAATTACGTAATTTGTTTTTCTAATTTGTACAATGTCAATTAAGGTGATAAAGAACGTGACATACCAGTCGTCAAAAGATAAAATGTAGGAAAAATTATATTTAAATAAAAGAGCCTTCTTGTAGCTGGTTAAAGCTGCTAATGATTGGTCGCGACTGAGGTGGTGACACTCACGAAAATCGGTCGCGAAGTAAAAGCTTTGCGTTGCGTTTGAGCGAGTGAGATTGTCAGACACTTGCAAAGCAGATAAAATTAACGCAGTGAGCAACTTATTATTTTCTTTTTTATTCTGACCCGGCAAAGTGATAGCTCTGCAGCTGATGGTTAGCGCAGTATCGCCCAGATAGCGCATCGAATGGCCTCAGACGGTGGTCTTATGCCATTCGACACGATTATGCCGGCTCACGCTATGGCGATCGAACTCGGGATTATAGGAAACCTGTCAACATATTCACATCGAGTATCCGTTTTGAATACTATCTCTCTTTCTATTCAGTCTCAGGTAGTCTACTGCTGAACACCGGCCTCCCCCAAGCATCGCCACAACAGTCCGTATATTTTCTATTAAATCACTGTTTTAATAAATTTGCTGTGCATTGTAAAACACATATCGCCACAGAAACCCGTTTAATATTATTTGAATCACTGTTTTTTTATTCCAGAACATAGCGGAGCTCTACGAGACGGAGTGCGTTGACTTGGCCCGCGCGATGCAGCATTACGAGCAGGCGGCTGACTACTTCCGCGGCGAAGAGTCCACCTCCTCCGCCAACAAGTGCATGCTCAAGTTGGCGCAGTATGCCGCGCAGCTCGAGCACTACGACAAGGCCATACAGATCTATGAGCAGGTCGGTGACTCATACACCACTCTAGATAAACTATTCTACCAATCTGAATGTACAAAATATACAACTTACGTTGTAAGATAGAAAAAAGGAAAGCCGGTGGGAATCGGGGTGTATGCAGCGCTATTGGTACTTTTTTGCACTAGCGCGATATAGTAATCATAAAAGAAGGTATTGTAAAATTAATTTTGCAGGTAACTACCATCTCAATCCGCCTCGTTAACACAGAGGTTGGAAATTGCTTGAAACATTGAGATGTTAAAATTGACCGTAATAATAACATTCTTAAATTAGTTTAATATCAACACATAGGCATTCGCTGATCACTGCAACAAACCCAGCGAGACAAATAGAAGAATGATGAAAAAAATACCGTTGTTGATGTGGAAGAACTTCTGTGGTACATAACTAAACACATAACTTAGCAACTTAAATAACGAATGTACCTATAATAAAAAATACATTTAATACACAATTAAATATATCCCCATATTTGTCCCCAGATTGCGAAGTCGTCCCTAGACAACAGCCTGTTGAAGTACAGCGCGAAGGAGTACATGTTCCGCGCGGCGCTGTGCCACCTCTGCGTCGACATTCTCAACGCACAGCACGCGCTTGAGAAATACTCCGCTTTGTACCCCGCCTTCGCCGACACCAGGGAGTGCAAGCTCGTTAAGGTAAGGCGCCATCTAGTGGTGGTTATTGGTACTAGTTGTAGTGGGTAGTTGCTACTTTTGTACATCTTGCGACCTCTGCGTCGACATCCTCAACGCGCAGCACGCGCTTGAGAAATACTCTGCACTTTACCCCACCTTCGCTGATAACCGGAAGTGCCGAGGTGTGGCGCCATCTAGTGGTGGTTATTGGTAATAGTTGTTGGTTTTGACAAAGTATGGGAATAGGAACGATATATTGGGCATCCTGGTTACTACTAATTAAATGGTTGAAATTTAGCCCCGTGGTCATACTCGAAAGAAAGGTCTATCTAGAAGGACCACTAAAGTTACTGTGCCGGGCATCGGAAGGATGAAAACCAAGACACTTTCGGTTTTGAATATCCTGTTCAATATCTGCAAGTGTGCCAGGCATGGTTCAATGTCACCGTTGTCACGATCAGCTGGCAAAACAATTTAGATACAACAGCTTTTAAAAAAATACACTTTATGCACATTGCACACTGTCATTACATCCCTTATTTACACTAAATCTAAATTATGAGCCTTATCGTACTAGCTTGTCTTCTGTAAAAAATTGTCATGCGTCTTCCAATTCGATATATGTACAATTCCTAATCCACAGGAGCTGATCGAGCATCTGGAAGACCAGAACGTGGAGGCTTTCACCGAGGCGGTGAAGACATACGACAGCATATCCCGACTGGACCAGTGGTACACCACCATGCTGGTGCGAGTCAAGAAACAGATCAACGACAACCCCGACCTGCGTTGAGTGCCGCGTGCGGTTGCCGTCGTCTGCTGCGCGTGAATTGATTTATTTTTAATACATTGATTTATTATACTGGGGATATCGCGAATAACGTCTTACCAAAATAACAATAGCAACGCAAATTATATATCTTTGTCTTTCACTGTTAAGTATCTTCCGTCGCATTCTATTGCGGACGCGCGTTCGTTGTTGGTGCGTACGTGCGTACACACGTACTTAATGTGTACACACGTACAGCTGTTCTCTTCTCTGTCACTCTTAAACAGTGTATGTTCCCTCTCGCTTCAGTGGATTTGCGTGTACGTCGTAAGTGCGTGCATGCGTGCGTGCGTATAGATTTTATTCGCGAAGTCTAGTATTATACTTCGATGATCGGGTGGTATATTTTAGCGTCAGGGAAATTTAGTATGTTTCCAATATGTGGAATAGTAGCTTTCCACGTAGTTACCTTTTTTATGTAGTTTAATATTATTACTATACAGTATGTATACACTAATTCAATCTGTATCTGTACCATATGCATCCTAGTACAGGAGACGATTCGCCTCTACAATCGAGAGTATGGTTAAGTGGGTTATATTTACTGCAATTGACTACTTAATTAAAATAATTAGGTTTTAAAATAGTTCCATCGTTGTTACCTTACTGTATACGCAAATGATTACTTGCGTAGAGTAGTTCGACATTGATTTTACACTACATGAAAGAATGTCGATATGAAAAAGCTTCTATATCATTTATATGTCACATACATTTTTTCTGACGCTAAAAATGCCATCCAGTATTTTGGGTGCACTATCGGTATATGTAATCGATAAAATTTATACACAGTTACAGCACTACACTTAACTTTGTTGTATTTGATTTAATTAGCACTGATATGAGATGTTTCGATATGTTAAATCGATAGAATTGTATCTGAAGATAAACTGTTGTATCTGATTAAAACTTTGTTATTCGATTATAGCTTCGTTGACAAAAAGTTATCGTAGGAAAATTTTAAATATTACGTTATGAGAATTGTTCAACGTTAATGAAGCAATAGTAAAAATAAGACTAAATGCTCAAAAGTAGCTTACAGTGAGCCCTTAGTAGCGAGCAGCGACGTGCAAGGTTAAAATTTCCTTTTATCGTAAAATATGTAGAATATTTCATTATTGCTACTTCATTGTAACAGTTAGGCCAAGTCTGTGTCGTATTGTAGACTACTAGGTTACTTCTTAATCCCTTAATAGAATAAGTATATTATTAATGAATTATTTCCGTCTTCTGATGAGACAAATCCTGTTTGAATGCTCGATGAATATTGAATAATGGGAATGTATCGAATAGATTTTTGGAGCATAGATCCTGGATATTTGGGATATCATTAGGCCGCTTCTTAAATTATCTTATTGAATTTCACTTTATTCATCAGTATTATACGTAACTTACATTGTTCATTACATTTTGTAAGTCGCTTAAATTATAATACTCGTGAAACTTACTTCTGTGACGAGTCCAATCGTTATAGAAGCTTGATATTACCAAAATATGTCTATAATACAACGCAGATCTAGTTATTCAAGATTTAGAATATATAAATTAGTGTGTAAGTCGGGAGACAACATTTTTTTCGATAATTCATAAAGTCATTGGTTCACGAGGATACGTTCCATGTTACACTAAGTACACTGTCGTTAATTTAATAATTAATATTTATTTATGTTTAATATAAAGGCGTGTGGCCTTCTATTGTATATATTTATTTAGCGGTAGATAGATATGTTTCCCCATGAATGCTTTTTTAAATTGTCGATGCCTGAATGTTTGGTTTGGTTATATCGAGTATGTTTGGGAATGAAAAATAAAACAAGATTGTTAAAAATGATTTTCTAATTGTATTATGCGTATTTTCGATTGTTTCGAGTAAAGTATTTATCGATAAATATCGACAGTGTCGATAAAAATGTTGAATTATAATTTTTATCGGATAGATTTGGTTTATTTAAGTATTATGATATTTATTTCGAAAAAGACAGTTTAAAATTACATATTAATTGAATATAAGATAATTAATTCTTAATATTATCGATTTTTTTGTGTCGATATTATCGAATATTCTTGCAACATAGTTGGAAAAGTAAAAAATAATATTATATTGGTTTGAAGAAGTGCAAGTTATATACTCGATGGATATGTCAGAAATGTTTGGATGATGGTATGGCATCGTTAATATTAGCATTTTGAAAATAACAATTTTGCATCGGGGCCTATTCTCATTTAGAATAATGATGATGGTTTTTTTTTATAAACTATTTTTGTTGTTGTAAATAATGTATTGTTTCGTTGTTTAATAAATTTTATAATGATAATTTTATTTTACTTTTTTTTCCTTCCTTTTCTATGTACTTTAATGGCCAGCGCAGACCGGGACGGAGTGGCAAAGGATTTAATTTTTTACCAAGGGATATTCAAACTTATCTGGTAGGAATACGACATAAATTTCAATATTTTAAATTGATGCATCCCTCGCCACGGCATATATTTAAATTTCTTGCCACATCGTGCCGGTCTGCGCTGGCCTGAAGGCTTCGTGTATAGTGACGTGTCACTTCATATGTATAATGGAATGTTGATTGTACGAAGTATATGTATTGTATCACGGCATTTCTTTAGGCTTACATTTTCAATGAAACGCTACAGTGTGCTACGTCTAAATATACAATATATAAATTTAATGTGTATGTTATTTAGTAGAGTAATTTCGATATTTATTTTTGAGGTAACTGTTGTTAAATATTTTATATTATAGATGGTTAAAAGGATTTGGTGTCCTTTACATCTAAAACAGTGGTGGAAATAAATCTAAAGGTTGTTTATTTACTGTATCAGGCCATATACGTCCCACTGCAGGGCACGAGCCTCCTTTGCAGTCGAGAGTAAGATTAAGAGGGGTTAGGCCATATAGTCCACCACGTTGGCGTATCATAGAAATTATTACAAATCGCTATGGTATGCAGGTTACCTCACGAAGTTTTCCTTCACCGTTATAGTGCGTGGTGATCGTCTATCAATACACACATGACTCCGAAAAGACAGGTGTGCCCTGGGATTTAAACCCGCGACCACCGTGAATATGTAGACGGTCGCGTCTGGCCCGGTTACCAACAGGCCACCACGCACTAATTTAAAATTGTAGAAGGAATATAATAATGTAATAAATTACGCATCAACATTACTTAATTTCATTGAATTGTTGATTCCTGGCAATTAATAGTCATGGTTCAAAGTATAAATACTTAACATGAATTATATTGTGACGAATACGTCAATGTAATTACCCTGAAAATTGCTTATATATGTACATGAGAAATCAATTTTACTGCCATTGAACTGCATAGACCGTCCGTGCATAATTTTGCATTGTTTTGATTTATTGTATGTTATCGATTTGTTTGCATTTCGAAATTATTGACACTGGGTGCACTCGAAGCCTTTCCGCTTGTTAATACTTTATAATAAATATACAGGGGCAGATTAAGGAGCTATGGATGGGGGATCACCCTTTACGATTCTCTAGTATTCATTGCGGTAATAAATCGAGTGCCCTGTACGAAATGTGAATATCCTTGGAATATCGAGTATTCTAGACGTGAAAGCCTAACCGTTATTTTATCAAAATAAAACCTAAATATGTATGTTCAGAAAGTAAGGGTAAACTATAATAAGATGATCTACAGCCCTGTATCAAATGGACATGGGTAATATTGTTAGGTTAGGTATGGTCGGTGGTCTAAGATGGCAGAATAGAATGGACGCTATTGTCTACATTATTTATTGTTTTTGCAAGGATTTGAATGGCAGCTATGGGTTGGTATAGCTACATTACCCAGGGGCCAGGACGCCCTAGTTATCTTGTCCTAAAACGCCAATAGTGCTTAATCCGGCACTGTGTCCATCAGGGTTATAATAGGGCCCTTGCACACGGCTTATTTTTTACGCGCCGACGACACGCTTATTATGAACGCGCGCTCACGGCGCTGTAGATGACCAAGAAGCAGATTGTCGCATATTTGGAATCGATACAAACATGCGTAAAACGCCGCGAGAAGCGTGTTTGAACTTTGCAGCTCGTCTGTATTGCGTTTGTTTTCAAATTGTTGGAGGAAGACGTGTTGGGGAGAGGCACGCCGCGCCGCACGGCTGACGGGTCACTACACCTTGTTGATTTTTGAATTCAAAAATACACACGCGAGACTGCAGCGCGTCTGTATCGTCGCATTAGAGGGGTTGTAATGCGTTTACGGTGCCGCAAATCTTTTGAAAATATAAAAAGGAGTGCTCAATACGTTTGAATTGCGTTTAAAGCGCGTTAGGGCGCGACTTATGCAACGGGACTCATTTCAAAATAGTATATTAGAAACGAGCATAGTGCAGAACCATAGTCTCCGCCTATCCCTATGAGATACAAGCGTGATATTTATGTATTTATAACATACATAAACATCACGCCAGTACACATCACATATTAATTGTAAATAAGTAGCTTGTTTTATCGTGACTATAAAAAAAATGCATAAGATTTGCATTGAAGTTCTTTTGCGTGTGTACAACTTATGCTCTGATTTAATTTATGAAAATGAAAACGAAATAAATGTTGCTAAATATAATGAGTCGTAGTCTGAAATTAAACGGATAGGTATGTCTTTTTCCTAAATAAAAATAGAGTAGAATGTTAAGTACTTCACAGCAATGTTACGTCTTAACAAATTAGTATCGGTTTAAATGAAACAGCGTAATCGATATGTAATTAAATCGATAAGACCTTTACTGTTGGTAGGCCTCTCATATGTGAGAGACTGCCTGGATAGGTATCACCGCAATGTCTATGTCTCCCGCCAAACAGCAGTGTAAATTTTTTTTTTTTTAACCTGGCACGGCATAGTGACTGCATTGCACCTGATGGTAAGTGCTAATGCCGTCCAGATAGAGTATCGAATGGTATCAAACGGTAGTCTCATACCATTCGATACAATCATGCCGGCCCGCTGAGATGCCTCTTCACGCTACGGCGGAAGGACCCAGGATTATAGGAAGGAGGGAACACGTGCGATGGCAAACCGTTCCACAGCTTGACTGTACGGCAGAAAAAAGAATTAGAGAACCTTTTGGTTCGCGCCGAAATGGATTGAACAGTCAAGCTATGGCTCCGCAAGCCAGCACGCGTGGTTCTGTTAAGGAAAGGAGAGGAGGGGATTAAATTGAACAATTCCTCAGAGCATTCGCCATGATACAGACGGTAGAACACGCTTAGAGAGGCGACATCCCTCCGTAACTGTAGCGACTCTAAGTGACCTGGTGTGTTCCAATTTGAAGAACATTGACATTTGACAGGCTCCGTGGCACAGTTGCTTAGACACCGGCTGTGAATCGAGAGGCTGCGGGTTCAATCCCCGCACCGAGACAAAAGTTTCTGAGACCCACAAATATTTGTCTCGGGTCTGGGTGTTTGTGAGACCGATAGCCTCTCGCAGTTTCTGATATCCACGATACAAGACTTAATTGACTTTAATGTTGGGTGTATTTATATTAATTGCTGGCAGAGTAACTACCTACTGGACATAGTAAGACTTAACATCTTATGTCTCAGGATGGCGAGCGCAGTGGAATACCAAGCATTGCTTTGTATTCGTGGTAGTGTTTGGTTTGCTACTGTTCGTGAGCGGTCGTATCGCTTACGATCAGGCGAATGGCATGCTCATCTCACCATTCAATGCAATAAAAAAACATTCAAATTATTTCTATGGTTCCTAGTTTAATTGATGGACTGACAGATCAGTATAAAAGATTTACTTGTATGAATTTTGTTCACGGTTTCTACTATACATTAGACTCAATGCTTTACAATTCATTATTCGTATCTCGGATATGGAATATTAGCTACCTACAGACACACAAATAGTGAATTTTAAAACGTATTTCATAGTAAGGAGAAATCTCGGTCCTGTTTTATAGCAAAATCCCGCCCATTGCTGCAAAGTTTTTAACCCTTTATTTCCTTATATATCTGTAAAATATTTTAATAAATGCCTACAGGTATGCCTAACAGGTAGTTGCTATAAAATGTATGGTTAATTTACCTGTAAAACAATAGGTGGAAGAAAAAAGTGTAGGAACGATAAAAGTTTATAAACCTTATCAAAATAAAATTTTAATAATAATCATTTAGGACATTTTTAATTTTGTTTTTTGAATTATTATGGTTATTAAGGACCTAGCTAAAGTTGTAGGCCGTAGGGAGTCATGGTTTCTTAGATATACGCATTGAAATAACACAATTTTTATTATTATTTTTATCGCAGATTTGGTTTAATTTTGAAGGGAGCCGCTGGATGCAGACTATTTCAAACAGCTTACTTTGGAAATGCTCGGGGAAGGCAAAAAGTTTTACGTGCCCAGTTTCTGTTACCCACGACACAAAACATAGTATCTTGCTGTGGGATCAGGACTTTGTTTATAACTATTGTGTTTTGTGTGCATGTCATATACAAATGTATGTACATACAATACTTAAAGTAATTACTGACGAGTGGTTCTTTTAGATACTGCTCATAACCTATTACAAGCACATGTGTGATAAGAAACATACTTAAATTTACCACAAAACATAATATTATATGATTAATAATTATGATAAGCAATTAAAATGCTAGTTTCAAATAAATAAAAAATATTTTTAATCGCAGTTTGCCTCTGATTAACATGACTAAATATATAATAATAATTTAAATACACGCAACAGTCACATACATAGTCCTGACCCCATACTAAGATAGAGTCTTGTGTTGTGGGTATCAGGAACTACGAGAGACTTTTCGGTTTCACAAACACCCAAACCCGAAACAAATACCTGTCATATATTGGCTAAATACTACTCAAACGTTCAGATAAGAAGCAATTAGTTATGAAGATTAGTATATAGATCTAGCATTTATATTGTTATGCGGTCGCATTAACCTTTCACCCTTTTTGTCGTGTTTTCCATACACATGTACTTTGCCATTCTTGCTTATTATTTCTTCAAGCAAAGGACGCTCTTTTTCCTCCCCTTTCAACATAAATTGATTTTCTACTGCAATATTATTCTGGTAAGCTGTAGGTATTTTAACGCTTTTTGGTGATGAATATATTTTTTTTCCATTCGCTCCTTCTGTGGCAAATATTTTCATCGGTTTTGGAGTGCTGCCAACTTGAGTTGCTTTGGAATTTTCGTTGTTATCTTGGACTTTCTCGAATAGATTCGAACATAATTCTTGAAATAACTCGGTCAGTTGGTCTCCTAGTTCCACTCTACCCTGTACTTTAATTGTGTATTGTAGTGAAGGTTGTGCCAAAGCTGTAATACAAGTATATTATATTAATTCTACGCAATTGTGGCAAATGCGGAATCATTTGCCACAATTTGCTTGGGTGCGATAAGAATGTATTCTAAATTTTGTCAAGTCTGCTTCTAAGCCCGAAAGCCAACGTACCTAGTTGAATGGATCCATCTGATGGTACCTAAATGTTGGACATGGTCTTTCTAATGCCAAACCAATGCAGTGCTCTGTATAATTTCATTTATATTAAGTAACTTAAACTATTTTGTTTTGCTTTGTAAGCGATTGGATAAGTCATGCTCGCTTAAAAGTCTGTGCTTGCGGTGGCGTCGTGTGCCGGGTCGGTCACTTCCCTGTAGCATGGTTGAGGAGGCCGATGGCTGGCACATGCGTCATACTCGTGAACGGGTGCTGCTTGTGTGGACTGGTCTGTCCTATTTGCTTACTTTGTAATTGATAAATAGATTACTTAACGCTTTTATAATTATTTATTGCGTTGGCAAAACAGAGTATACTGATTCTTCGTTATGGGTTACTTCGTTTCGTTTCTCTCAGCCATATTAAATATAAAGTAAACTTATTCGTATTCAACTATATCCTACTTGCAAATCATAACAAGTTATTAATGAACTGCTCTGATTTAAACCAACTTGTAATTTTTGTAATAATCATACATTGTAAACTGGTTTTGAAAAGAGCAACACTAGAGTTTCTTGCCCGTTCTTCTCTAGTGAAAACCGCTTTCCGAACCGGGTGGTAGTTCAAAAAATGACTGAATCTAAACAATGTTGAACATTTTAATGGATTCAATAAATTATTTTCATTTCATTTCATTTCAATGAGTAGAAGTTAAAACCAAGCCGATGCCTACTTACTAAGAAATACTTTCTATTAGAATGTATCTGTTCTTCTTAAGAACAGGGACCTATTCAGCATATAATCAAAAGACAATAATATTGTGCTTATACTCCTCTTCTATAATAAAGCCGGAAATAAAACCAGTTCAAACTAAAGTTTAAATCATTAAATACTCATAAAATCTGGTAAATTACAGCTTGTAATCATTTTAAACATAATTCAAATTAACTTGTTTTTCAAAAAATAGTGACTTAAAATATTAAAATGTAAAAATAATTAAAACTTACATAAAAGAGCAAAAACGAAGTAAAACATGTCTTTTAAATAAAATCAGTCAGTTCAGAAATCGCGAATAGCACTTTGTAAACAAAATCGCAGTACGATGTTATCTACTGGTCGTAAATTCATGGCGTAATGAGTTTTTTTTATTAATTAGATTGTGATTACTGAATGGTAAATGGTAATAGCAATATTTTTACTGCATACGTCTTGGTTTTTAGAGCTCAAGTTCCATAAAACAGAAGCAGCTCACTAAATAAGTAATGACTGTTAAATATTTTCACCCAAAGTAGTTAAAAAATGGTAGTGGAAAATGAATAGGGAAAGTATTTTACACGTGGCCTCAAAAACTTACACAAAGTACGATACGACTCTTAACATATTAAATAAATAAGAATATTTAACATTATGGCAATCCTTATAGCAATTTTATAAAACTTATCGCTCACCACAGAGATAGCAATAACATTGATAATCAAGAAAAAAATGAGAGCAGGGCGGTTCAGGTTCCAAAATACACTAAATAGACAAACGGCCTTATTCATAGACAGATATAAAACCTATTTTAGTTATCAAATGTTTTGTTCCTTTCGAACGACTTTAGAATTCAGTGCCCCTAGCCGGAACATTTTGAAGTATCGTATAGTAATACTCGTATAGTATCGTAAACCTTTCCCGCTGTCAAATTTTAGTTCCAAATACGCTCACAACGGCGCTGTTTAAATTCCCATACAAAATTTTACTATTACTATTCTATTACGATACTGCAAAACGTTCCGGCTAGGGGCACAGTTTTGCGATGGGAATTGTATACCCGCTTAAATATAACTTATTTAGATGTAGGTTTCTTTGAATCTATTTTAGCAGCAAGTACTTCTAAAGCTGCTGGATTGTTATATAGGTCTGCATATAAACTGTTAAAAAATGATAGTAATTTATAATAGTTATTGTTACAAAATTGTTATTGTGTAAACTATGGGACTAACATAGTCAATACCTACTGGCTCAAAGTCCCCAAATTAATAAAGAGAAAAAAAAATCAGTTTGAGCGAAGAAGACATAACAATCGATAACTAAAGTAGGTTTTAAATCTGTCTATGAATAAGTCCGTGAATATAAACAGTTTATGAAAAGTTCAAAAAAATCAAACAAGTCAATGAAATCAACAGAAAGTATACACGACGCTTTCTATAATTGGGGAAATGGAATCACTGATTGGTCAATAGTATTTTTCCAATATTAAGGCACGCGTTTGAATAACTAAACGGTTTTTAGTGAACGGACGGGTTCAGAGTTTACACAACGGGCTATTGTTGAAACCAGGTGACTTTTTTAAAGTATAATCAAAACAGCCAAGTGTGAACGGCACTTGTTTGTCATGGGTTCTGTCGCTAGACATAATTTAATAATTTGCAAATTTATTTTTATATTTCCTTATACTAGGGGCCGCTTGGCGATCGAAATTTAACCGTAATTTCATCTATACTAAATCTTTATCAGCCCATATTACATATACGTCCCGACTCCCAGAACGGGACACGGGTCTCCTCTATCAAGAGTATGATTAAGAGGGGTTAGGCCATGTAGTCCATCACGCTGGTCTAGTGCGGGCTGGCGGACTTTATGTACCAAAGAAATTCTCATATACACTCTCACATATTCTCACATACCTGCATACCATATGCAGGTTTCCCCACCATGTTTTCCTTCACCGTTGTAGTGCGTGGTAATTAATTATCAATAGTCAATACACACATAACTCGGAAAAATCAGAGGTGTGCCCTGGGATTAGAACCCGTGAGTCCCAGGACCAGTGTAAACATGTTGGCTAGCATCATCTGTATACTACCAATACCTAATTATTTTCATGCTCCTACGTCCGCACAATTTTTGTAAAAATGCGTGCATACTTTTTGCTTCATCTATTAATCTATATTTATAGCATCTAGATATAATATATTTATCGATGTTTTAAAATATGTTTAACTATGGAATATTTAAACTACGTTATGGAACTTAGTTTTAGAAAAAAAAGAAGCTATATTTTACATAAAAACTAGAAAGATTTATATGATGACATTCTGCACTCATAAATTCTTATGAATGTGTTTACCTATTTATAGTATTTAAGTTGTTGCATATTAAAGCGCTTAAAACCAAAATTATGTTTATTTTTGTTTCATAATTTTTGAAGTGAAACTTCTTTAGAATGTTTGTGTTTTGAAATTTTATGAAACGAAAAAGCGACACGAAAAAGGCTGCCTGAAAAATAACATATTATATACAGGGTAAATCCAGAATGCGACCGAAAACGAAGCCAGATAAATGAAATGAATATATAATAAATTGAACTTATAATCTGTCATTTCCGGGTTTTTCAATACATCCACTATCCTCTTACATATACTGTATTTTTTATTTGCATTATGGTAGTCTTCCGCCTCCAGATTATACAATACAGCATATTACTTGACAAATTCAATAAATAGATCCATTCTGCTAACTACGTATTCCACTATCTGCGCACGATCACTCATTGTGCAAACGAGATCAAACAACACTATTAACTGGTGCCAAAGGGGTAAAGTAAGGGGGTGAGGTCCTTGGGTTTAGCTGGCCTGCATATTTATACGTTATTTCGACTTAGTTCGGCTATTTTACGAAGCATAGCTCGCATAGTTTACGGTGGACGCACATGTATGAAAAACAGACTCGACTATGCGAGCTAAGCTAAACCAACTTAAACCCCATTTACACGGGCAGAGTTCCTCGCATCGAAGATACGATTATTGTAAGGATATAAATAAGTAGCATCGTGTAAACATTGGTTAGAACACGATAATCTACGGCGGTTATGTCATGCGAAAATCGCATACGATTCTCGCCGCGAGAAACTCTCCCCGTAAATAGCTGTAAATGGCGTTAGTTTAGTCGGCGCTGGACAATCGGCTGATCCTGAATGAAATAGTCCAACACTTATCCCCGTCACTACACCGTTTTAACAATAATACCATAAATTGCGTGAGTTGGGTCACAGGTGCAATTTATATCAGTCAAGAGCTGACAAATAAAAAAAAAGAAAATGATGTTTGAAGAATTGTCATGAATATTTTAATGATTATGTCCCTTAATATTTATTACCAGGGCCTCGTACTCATTTTTTCGGGTGATATATTGAAACTAAGGCTTCTATTATTAAGTTATTGTATTAAAGACAATAATTCCTTAACTGACTTCGGATATATATATTCTAATCAGAATAATATTGCCGGAGAACCAAAAGTTTGGAATGGTCAACTCCATTGATTCCTGGACTGTAGCTTTTATTACCTTCCTTGCTTCCTCCTATTATTTCCCGGCCGATGGCAATCTTAGGAATCCCACTTACTCTAAGATAAGTCACTCCCACATTATTAGGGTTCCGTGTGACAAACCGTGTGTGTTAAGTCCGCCAACCCGCAATAGGCCAGCGTGCTGGACTATACCTATAGCCTAACCCCTCTCAATCGTACTTTCAATAGTAGAGGAGGCCCGTGGCCTGCAGTAGGACGTACATGAGCTGTCGTATAAGTCAAACAAAACCCTTATACGAGTTTTATCAATTAGTTGTTCATCTGCCTGTCTGTGAAGTTGAATTTAATATCAAAAACTTAATCTGTAGTCCTTTGTATTTACACAGTAAAGATCATGTAAAGTAACAAAGTTTTTACTGGGAGAAAAGAAACAAGTATCTATAAGTTCGAGATAAAAAGGTATATCAAATTACTTTCATCCAGATATGTACCCATTTGGCTATAGCGACTGCTTGTAACTTCTGTTCTTTATTTGTTCAATCTGGATAAACACAGACTGAACCCGAAACACGGCACACTAGCGTGGGATCCCTATGACGCGTTTTCCGTCTTTCCAAATAAGTTAGAAATATCACAATTTCCCGGACTATTCCTGTATAAAGTTTGTTACTGACCTCACACTTTTCGTTGCACGAAAAAATCGGACAATGATAATTCCTGTTACCATTGCGTATACCCTTTCGTATTCTTGCATAAGCACTCCAAGCGTAGCGCTTACTATCTAAAAAGCATTCATGTTATCCCATTTTCCTGCACATTTAATATTCTAAAAATAAAAAACTAATATCACCATTTGCATACACCATTCATGCTGTTGTATAAATAGACTAATATCTGGAGCGGGCATCGATTCCGATATCGTTTTGCGTCAGTCTTTTCATTTGAAATATTTAATAATTCAAAGAGATCATAGGTCCCGTGGCATTATGTATACAGGAATTTTAATGTACTTACTGCTGTATCGTCGATACACGCAGTCATTACGAGCGAAGCTATTGACGAATACGGAAACATTAAATATACGAAATAGAGCGAGGTATTGGTTTGTGCTTGTGTTGAAAATGTATCAGTCCAGTGAGCCAGTCGGGACAACTGAGAAGAATAAATTCGAAGCGTCCATTCAAGAGCTGAAGAAGAAGACCTTTGTGACAGTCGCTGACATCGAGAGTTATAGTGAGAGATTTCTCGTTATGTTAATGGGTTCTTGTTATGTCCATGTATTAACCATGCCTAAAGCCCCGTTTACACGGGAAGAGTTTTTTTCGAAGATATGATTATCGTAAGGTTGTTAAATTAGCATCGAGTAAACATTTATCAGAACAAAATAATCTATGGCGGTGATGTCATGCGATAATTGCATTCGTTTCTCGCCGCGAGAAACTCTCCCCGTGTAAACTGCGTTTAAGTGCTCGTAGGGGAGATTAGGGTGGGTTTACAATAATCATTTACCACGGAGGTTCTTTTTATAGTTTTCTAATTTATGTGTCAAATCGTCTCTGCATCAACTTGCCCAATCCTCCCCTGCACTAATTGATGCCGAAATTGACATTTATATACATAAATCACTATTACGTATGTTACGTCTTTAAATGTTGTAGATATATTATATTTTTTAACTGGTTCGGCAAAGTAACGAAGTAATAGCATAGACGCCTGTTGGCTAATGCAGTGCGGATAAGTAGAGTATCGACTAGCGAGAAACGCTTCTCTCTCTCTCTCTTTCTCTCTTTCTCTTCCGCCACAGGAAGCCTTGCTGAACATAGGCCTCCCCCATGAATCTCCAGTACAGACAGAGTATAGACCTGTTGGAAGCGGCCTGCATCCATGGACTTCCTGTGACCTTAACCAGGTCGTCCGTCCACCTTGTGGGTGGGCATCCGACACTTCGCTTGCTTGTACGTGGCCTCCACTCTAGAACCTTTCGGCCTCAGCGGCCATCGGTTCTACGAAGAAATGACCAACGCTTATCTCTCACCAATCGACGCAACTATGTCGGAGTGGTCGCAACCGGACTTAAGCCTAACCCGGCAGACGACATATTTTCATGTCTCCATGTTTGTACGGTGGAATTTCCATTATCCATCAACAGTCACGGTGGACTCTATCCGGGCGGATTCCACATGGCTCGGTTATTTCGTATTTGTGGACTGCAAATGCCTTTGAAATTCTTTGTGGATCTCTGAGTTTACTTAACGTCGATCAGATACATGTTGTGCTAATCCCATGGCATTGAGAAGGTAAGTATATAAGCGGCGGTGATAACTTAACATCAGGCATGTTGCATGCTCTTCTGCCTGCGAAGAAAATGAAAAGTAACGATAAAGGCCGTTAAAGTGACGTAGAACCTTATTCCAATTGCACAAACTAACTTTACCCACACCTTTGACTTTGAAAACCTCAATCCCATACATTATCAATGTCAAATACGTCACAAATGTATGGCGATGACATTGTTAAAGTCAAAGTTATGGACATAGTTAGTTTGTGCAACTGAGCCTTATCTTTGAAATGTTAAAGGAAAAAAACATAAACACGTTATTTTTATATTTATAAAACAATGTATATTTGAATACACAAACCAGTTCTGCCATGAATCTTTATGAGCAATCCATTACTGGACATTTTTGGTGACTTTGTCGGCATCGTTTTATATTCGTTTACAAGTTTTTCCCGGTAAAAGAGCAGCTTAATAAAGATTATGTTTGCCTAGGTTTATTGTTATTATCTTAATAGAGATGGTATCTTTATATTGTTGTTGTAACTTTTTACTGATTCTCATTGATCTTGTGGAGTAATTGGCATAAGAATCGTGAGTTCTGTGGTAGATTCCCAGGTTAGGAACGGCAGTTTCAGTTGGAGTTAGCATTTCGATTTAAATATCTTATAAGTAGCTCAAAATCAAGTTTTATCATCTAATCGCTCTCTATCGTCCCGATGGTAGAGAGGGTCCGTAACTAACAGTGGGGCGTAAAGGGGCTGATAGAAATACAGATACAGACAGCTCGGAATTGAATTTTGTGTAGGCATAAATGGCATATCGAGAATACATGCGTAGCTTGTTTTAATTTATTTTGTTTATTAATAGATATCGTGTAGTGTTATTTAACAAATAAATAAAAAATAATTGAGTGATTGTTTTCGGTTGATATGCGTACAACGGTAGACTTAGCTATAATAGTTTTGATTAAAATATTTTGTTTAATTTTACCTAAGAGTGGAGAGACCACGCAGCGGCCAGCGTAGCGTCGACCTAAAATTCTAGAGGTCTAGGGCCTACATCTTTAAAGACCTTTTTTCAACAGTGGTTTTCCAGTGAGTTAGAATAGTAATGAAGTTAACTTTGAAATTTCCCATTCAAATTTCAAATTCTCATCAATTCAGTTCCAATCTTGCGCAACTAATGGCAATGCATGAGTTAGTTTGGTTTATATATTGTAATGTTATATTCCGACACCGGTTTTATTGTTAGACCTAGGTAATAAAGTTATTAACGTGGGAACCGAAACCAGTACCTCACACTAAACATGAGCATCTACGGCGCCTTTTTTTTTTTGGGATACCGGGTTGGAAAATCCTCATGGACATCCTCCGCCCTGGGGAGGTGCGGAGGGGACTGTCAGACTCTTACTGACTAAAAACCAACCCGTGTTCCTCTCGTACCCGTGTGTCGGAAGGTCGGGTATCGCCGAAGCATTCGTCGCAACCCCCCCACGGGTATTGGCCCGTCATAGTCAGGCGGGCCCCGTCACCCACTGCGGCCGTCACCCCGGCCGCAGGACTCCACTACGAGGCGCGCGCGGAACACGACGCCGCCACCTCAAGGCCTCCTGCTGGTCGGACGACAAGACGCCCCGAGTCTGCCGTCCACAGGGCGCGCCCTACGGTGGCCGGAAATCTGCCACCCTACGACGCCCAGTGCGTCTGCTGCGGGAGGGGAGAGAGGAGGCAGCCTCTCTCTCCCTTTCCGCCACCTCCTTTGCGAGCATCACGAACTCGCAGAAGGTGGCGACAGCTCTCCACCCTGACTTGCTCACGACCATTGTAGCCACAACAGCCGGAAGCGAGAGGTTTCCCGCAGCACCTACGGCCGCGACCAAGTCACGGCGCTGCTCAGCCCAAGCTGGGCTCTCCGCCAGCGTATGCAACGCCGTATCGTCGCGGCGATCACCACAATGGTGGCACTGGGACGTCGGCTCCCGGCCTAGTCGACACAGGTACTTCCCGAAACACCAATGTCCGCAAGCACCTGCGTCAGCCGGAAGCTTAGGGCGCCGTGGCTCCTGTTGAGCCACTCCTCTAGTACGGGCCTTACCGCCGCTACAACGGCGTGCCCCGCCGTGGGTTGCGCTATGCGCGTCTGCCACTCCGCCACTAAGACCTGGCGGAGCTCTGCCCTGCGTGCCTCTATCTGTCGAGGCACCAGGCGCTCGCCCCTCTCGACCGCCTCCACACGCCACCAAAAGTGCGACGTGAGGAGCTTTGCGTCGAGGTCCCAGGGCGAGGATCCGGCTAGGAGGCTCGCTGCCTCAAAGGAGATCGTACGGTATCCCCTTATGAACCTGACGGCCATCGCGCGCTGCGGCCTTCGCAGCGCGGCGACGCGACGTTGCGGGCCGTCAGGGATTCCGCCCACACTGGCGCGGCGTATAACGCCATCGACCGTACGACCCCCATGTAGAGCCTCCGGCAGAGCATCTACGGCGCCTACCCTGTATTTACCCAACCATAACTAAGTGGGCATTATTAATAATTAGAATATATATAAGTTTATATACCCAAAAACATATTTATATGGTCTATAAAGCATAGTAGGGGAGACTAAGGGCGAAAGGAACGACTTTAAATTTTCTTGTAATAACTCATAAAATTTATAGGATAAGAAAATTATACTTACACCACATGTAATGTTGGTCTTTTGGCTATCAAGTAAAACAAACTTGATTGCAATCGCAAAAACGGATTTTGAGAAAAAAAAGCAATAAGAAATAACGGAATTTGTTACAATCATCCCAACATATTATATAACATTGTAAGGGAATAGAATAGAATAAAAAAACCTTTATTTGTTTATTAAAGTACACATACACGGATACATAACTAAAACAACTAAATGACAAACCTACTATTACTATTTACAATGAACATTAAAGATAAAAGAGAAAAAATAGTAATAATAATAAATACCAAAAAAGGCAGCATATGTGTTGCAAAGAGAAGAAAAGGGTGAGGGTAAGGGGTTATAACATTGTAAATAAAAACATAAATTTCTTTTATTTGTCAATAAATGTATTTTTAATCAGCCTTTTAGATATTATACTACCCAAATTATCATAAACAAAATCAAAAAAATTTTCAATTAACAAAATAGTTTGAGATTTCTGAAACTTTTTGGATCTAATTTATTATCTTCAAGTTTTTGGACTTCAAACTTGTACGAAGTATTAGTGTGCTAATTTTCTGCATTATTTATTCTTCCCATCATTCTTCCTTGATTCTGGCTATTACTACTTAGAAATATAAAACAATAAATCTTCATATTAAAAGTACAACTTGTAACTTTCATCCCTACATAAAAAATTAAGATTTTGGAAAACATATTATGAAATGAAATGAAAATATTTATTGAACCCATGAAATGTCATACATTATTTAGATTCAGTCACTTTTTTCCACTACCACCCGGTTCACAAGGCTGTTTTCGCCAGAGAAGAACGGGCAAGAAACTCTAGCGTTGCTCTTTTTAAAACAAGTTTACAATACAATAATTATACAGAGGTTGCAGCGCAGTTAAATTCAGAGCAGTTCATAGATAATTTAGAAGAATAATGATGAATGGTGTTATTGGTCAAGTGATTTTGTACGGTTGAGTTAGGTAAGTAAAGTCACCCAGAACGCGGAATCAGTGCACTGCTTCACCAAAGCCTAAAGAATGACCATACCCTAAAGAAATTGTTAGATAGCTGGTATAATCGTTTACGACGTAATGGAAAGACGAATAGTTTTATGTTATTTTATTGACACATGACACGCAATATTAAAATAAACGCAGTTAAAGGAAAAGGCGAAAAGTTACATTGGTGCTATTTTCGCAGCATCGACTCGCTACAACCAAAACTGGTGGCACAGCGCTGTTAGGTATAAAGAGGGGTTCAACATTACTAAAGTTCGTCATACAACATATTAGTGTAGATAACATTTTATTTAATCGAATCCAAAATAAAAAACATATTTAGGCTGGCACCGACCTCAAAAAAATAGTTAGTAAATTTAGGTATTTAATAATTTTAAGATAATTAATTATATTTATCTCCTCTTAATTACAATTTTGAAGTCGGTTTAATTTTTTTTTATAATTTTTTCAAATTGTTACTTGTGTTCCATGTTCCTCTCGGCTCTGGTCTCCCTATATAAATGCAATCGCAATAGTTTAATCATGCAGTGTTTATAACTTCGTCTTCAGCTGTGCATACGAATTCGAATAGCTTTGAAAATTAAAATGCCCGTTAGTTTGGTGCCGTGTTACAATTATCCTATGATCAAATGGGAAGGCTGTGATTTGGATGTTGATGATGTTTTTGGTAAGTAATATTTACCCTGCTGGATAGGATATTAATAATGACCGGGATAGCGACCACCGTACTCTGAATATGGGAAACCCGGGGGGATCCACAGAAGTGCATCGAGCTTCTTGTTCAGTCTTTTACTTATGAGCTCTTGAGCAGACTTGCCATCAGGATCATTTTAGTCACTTTGTTTAGCTATTACAAAGACCTTAAGACCATCAGCCGAACAACAAGCAGATCTCATAATTCTGGTTTATTATTTTAATACATTTCGAGCTTTAAGGATACAGAGATTAGTAGGTTGTCTGCCTCAATCCTCGAACGGAGAATTTTTTTTGTGATCTACAAGAATTTGTTTCGGGACTGAATATTATTATTTAGAATTTTTATTTATTTGGAGCTTTTGACTTTAATTGTGCATTTCAGCCCATATGTTATTATGTTCTACGGATTTTATTGCGAATTTGATTTTTTTTATTTTTAACTTCCTTCTCAGTATTACTCAGTAGCGTTTGCCAGGGTAGGTAAAAAATATTTTTCATTAACATCCCTTGTATAAGGGTATTATATATGAAATTTTATTTATAAAACAATAAGGAAATACCAAAAACTGTTCCAAATGTTAAATGAAGGTCGTGACTTTGGTTTGCAGTTCTAACAGTTTATTTACATTATTATCATTACAATATATCGCATAAGAAACAAATTATTTAAGTATCATGTAAGTTTATGTTTTTGTTTTGAATAATGTAGTGATTTATGTTTTGTGTAAATGTAGGTAATATTTCAAAATTAAAAATAAGTTTTAACATGTTTTATGTTTCTTTTTACCCCCTTAATTCTGATCAGCAGATCAAAAATGGCACAAGTATTTTTTCTAAAATAATAATGTACTACCTTTTATTTTTAAAGACGCAATGGTATGCGAGGGTTTAAATTATTATTGTAGCAAAATCTATGTATTTACTAGTACTATCCAAACACGATGATGCTTAAAAAAAATGCAAAAATAGTCGTCGTCATTTTGTGTAATTTTTAAATGCATTGTGTCTGTAGTCACTAAAACTGCCATTTGTCTTTGTTTTCCGTCACCACTATAGTCCACCACGCTGGCCTAGTGCGGGTTTACGGACTTTACATACCATAGAAATTCTTAAAATCGATATGGTATGCAGGTTTCCTCAGAATGCTTCCTCCACCATTGTAGTGCGTGGTGATTGACTATCAATCATCACTCTGAAAAGTCAGAGGTCCTGGGATTTGAACCCGCGACCACCGTTAACATTTTGACAGTCGCGTCTAGTCCGTTACTAAAATGCACTTCTATAAATGATTCATGCGATAAATTAATGACGATGTATTTATCCACATTTTCACGAAAGTTTCATTGGATGAAGATAAGGCACATTAGTCCTGGTATATCCTCTGTCACATATTGTCAGAATGTCAGAATCATATTATTTTACAAAAAATGTCTACTACAAAAACTTTGGTTTTAGGCGAGAGTGGCATCACACCAGAATGTCAGAAGGCACACAAGCGGTCGCTCGACGATCCTGAAGGTTTCTGGGGGGAAGTCGCCCAGGAGCTGGACTGGACGAAGCCCTGGGACCGAGTCTTGGACAACAGCAACCCGCCTTTTACAAAATGGTGGGCATTTTCAAAGGATCCAATTTAGTATATTTTCAGTTAATTTGATAGAAAATGGAAACGTAGTCTGATACTCGTTACTTCAGTAATTTTTAACAAGGATATTTTCGATTGAGAGGATCTATACATACAGAATTTTACAAGCTAAAATAAGCCATTTTTTAACGTGGAATTTAATTCTTGTTCATTTATTATCTTTTCTAATCCATGTCATGTTGTAGCATATTATCATGATGTAGAGTGATGTCATACGCGTACACTACCAGGCAATGTCACAGTTGTCCGCGAATATCCGATGAATGCTTTACATTACTTGTTCACAGGTGGGTAGGCGGCGAAATGTCGGTATGTTACAACGCAGTGGACCGGCACGTGGCGAGCGGTAAGGGAGAGCAAGTAGCACTGGTCCACGACTCCCCTCTCACTGACACCGTGAGGAAGATCACTTACAATGAGCTTAAAGATCAGGCAAGTATCTGTAGCAGTTACACATGTGAAGTTTAGTATTACGTAGAGGTTTATAGACTATTCGCTAAGAAGAAAGGAAAAGAACACAAGGAGAACTGCTTTTCAGTGGTCACTTACGAAGGTACATCGACAAAAGTCCTATTCTATTACAAATATCAAATAACCGTGGTATTTAGCTACCTGGTATAATTATGATTCAAACCATGCACATTTCACAGCAAGGCACGCGCCCTCTATGTTACTAAGGGGGCTGGATTTTACGACGCTGATCTAGTGTGAATTGGCTGATGCCGCTTACCATTGAAATTAGTTAAAAAATATCCATCAATTACTAAAAACACTGAATTGCCTAGTAAATAGTATTGAAAAATGTGCTAAGCTAAAGCTTACCTTGCGAACAATCCTTGGTAAACCAAGGCAATAAGAATTATTTGAGCTCCACAACATCATAATGTTTCTCCCACAGACGTCACGGTTGGCGGGCAAGCTGACATCGCTCGGAGTGAAGAAAGGCTCTCGGGTCCTCATCTACATGCCGCTCGTGCCAGAAGCTATTATTGCTATGCTGGCGACCAACAGAATAGGAGCCATTCACTCTGTAGTATTTGGAGGTAATTTATCTTACTGTACTGTATCATGTAAGAAGCGATGAGCAGAAACCGGTGGAGACAAATAATCCACTCTAAATGTGGTACTTCCAACGACGACCACGATCCTCAGTCATGAGTGACCGACTGCAGAGAGAGATATGAAGAGAGAGTACTGTATCATTTCAAAATCGCGCATAGCTGAGCACTCTTCTTCTTTTCTCCCCTCTCTCCTCTCTCCTCACTCCTATCTCTTCTCTCCTGAGGATGCCTATACAATAGACAATTCAGGAGGCTTAATCTATAGTCCACCACGGTAATATATTCTGGGTTTGCATCAATTTGTCTCAATTAGCGTCCATTGTCTGTCGCACCAAATATGCCACGTTCGACGAGCTTATAACCTACGTTAATTTCTATCACGGATCTTAAACGCCGTATATGGTGGAATGCACTAGCAACTTAAATAGGAAGATGCTACTGCGAGTTATTAACACTCTGCTGTTAACTAATATTAAAAACAGTAATATAATTTATTGTTAATGCAATATTGTTTGGTTCCCAAAATATAGTACCTAGTTTGGGACTAATAAAATTGTATGATACCTCTATTTGGATATGTATAAATTATTATTATTAAATACTCAGTCTTGTTAGTTGTTATTTGTTCTACTAATGATTCCACCTATAGTTATATTATTTAAGATTTAGATAATAAACATTCTATAAATATACAAATTGAGGTCTTTATTTACGCAAAGTAGATATAGGTATAATATGTTGCAATTGCAAATGTTTTCAATTAATTTTCATTATAATAAGTCCTTGTATATGAAAGCCTCTGTCTTAGGCACATGTCTTTGAGTAATTAATTGAGACTGTGTACTGCAAACAATTGATTTCACCGTTCATAAACCTGACAAATGTCCCATTGTATACATATTTTCATCGTTTTTTTTTTCTAATTAATTATAATAGGTGCTACAAGATTGACGATAATAATTATTCATGATCAATTAAAAATGTATTCATGGCCGTGACCCAAGGATATCATATAAACAGCTTTAACAAGCAATTGAGAATATGATGTATTATTATAAAATAAAATGAATAATAAATTTTGTCGCGATTTTGTATATCATTGAAATTTTCTTTTTTGGAGTAAAAATATTTTTTAAAATTTATTCGCCATTTCGCAATGCATCTGTTCTTGTCTTCTAAATCCCCTTATCTTGAGCGATTCGACGGCAGTTGTTTTAGAAGACATCAATCTCATCCAACTCAAGCTTATCTCTTTCATAGGTACTTGATTTTCGTAATTTAAAAATCTAAGGGGAGTTTTTGCAAAAAAAATAATTAAATAATTGTATGATCCATGTTGATTGAAATAAATGATTATTATTATTATTAAAAAGACTGTCTTTGAATTGGATTAGAATTTTTGAGACCAGCAATTTCACTAACCAACCAAAATACGACCGGAAAACTACAGGTCCATGACAGAATAGATTTATTTCTTACCTAACTATTTACTAAATTATCTTTATCATACTGTGTTTTATTTATAGCCGATATGGTAATATACTCAGTACTGACCCTCTTTCACATTTAGGAATTGGGATAGAAATAAACTCGCCACAACTTAGGAGCCCATAGGTCTACCCCTCCTATTTATTAAACAACATT
The DNA here is from genome assembly GCA_949752805.1 of Deilephila elpenor. Lineage (NCBI taxonomy): Eukaryota > Metazoa > Arthropoda > Insecta > Lepidoptera > Sphingidae > Deilephila > Deilephila elpenor. The sequence continues at coordinate 1,293,179 of OX457116.1, forward strand.
ATTATTACAGGATTTGCTGCAAGGGAGCTTCGTACAAGGATAGAGCACGCTGAACCGGTGGTGATCATCGCAGCTAGCTGTGGAGTCGAACCCAACAAAATTGTTAGGTACAAACAATATCGTAATACTAATTTTCTATGAGCATTAAATAAATTTGAACGGAGTTCCTATTTCTATTCTAATTAGGGTAGTTATTGTTTATAGCAGGTTACTTTGAACCAGTTTTTATTATAACTGAGGCAGGGGATTTATTTGGCATTATCAGCTACAGTTAACAGCATCCTTTGAAGTTTGGCAAATCGTTCACGCATTCTCCATCTTGTCACAATACTCTCCATTTTCATTAATACTAACATCGATCCAGTCCTTACATATGCCACTGCAAATGACAACAAACTCCACGGGTCTTCTGTACAATTTAAAGTGATCAGATCACAGTCTTCAACCCAGGCCGAAGACGAATTGATAAATTATACTTTTTTTTGTAGATACAAAGACATACTTGACGAAGCGCTATGCCAGAGCTCGCACCAGCCGAACAGTTGCATCATCTTCCAGCGACGGCGGGTGCTGGAGTGTCCCTTGGAGCCAGGTCGCGATATATCCTGGGACCAGGCGTTGGAAGCCGAGCCAGTGGATTGCGTCTCAGTTGAGGCCAATGAGCCGCTGTACATCTTGTATACTTCAGGTATTTAATAGACTAGAATGGATTTATAGACTACCGGCTTTATTCATAGACAGATTTAAAACCTATTTTAGTTATCGAATGTTTTGTCTTCCTTGCTCAAACTGAAGTCTAAAATCGTTCGAAAGGGACAAAACATTCGATAACTAAAATAGATTTTAAATCTGTCTATGAATGAGGCCGTATCACGGGAGGGTTGTGGAGGAAGCTAATGGACATGGCCGCTTCTAACTATTCTCTTTGTAAAACCTTTTATGAGGCATATGTACATTTTTCAGCAGTGAAACGCTGTGACTGAAGAGAGAGAGGTAGAAAGAAATCAACACCAATAATACGACTTTTAAGTCTTCCCCTTCGTCTGCCATTACAATTTTAACGTTATATTCTAACGGTATTTGCTCTTATGCATGAAATAATATACATACATACTTGATATCAAACATAAGCAAGTAATCCATTAACTACAAACAAATTATACCTACAGAACCTTCAATTCTGTGATCGTAGTTTAGTCCTGTTAATTGTCCACAATTAAAATGGACTGTTAATGAAGTACAAAGCATTTTAAACAGTAATCCGACCTCTGGTGCTTAGCATTGAATGGACATTACACTTGCTAATACTAAGTTTATACGTTAACATACATTTGCTCCACATATATTACAGTTTTAGAATATAAGCATAGAAAGACTTTGGACCGTAAAAACTAAAATAAGAAATAGATATTACCAAATAAAATAAATGAGACTAACATGAAGTCAACAGAATCACACCCAAAGAGAATTACCGAAATCGGACCATAAACACATAGGCATAAAAAATAAATAAGACATCACTAGCCTCCACCCTTTTTTTAAGTGGTATGAAAATACTTTAGGTCATAGAAAACTGACATGCAACAAAGAGTATAGCTCAGCTCAGCTCCAGTAATTCTTGATTCGAGTCGTCAAAACCATTGACTTAGTCAAAACCGAATAGTTCTTCTTAGATTCTGATACCCGACACAAGATTTGTATCTAAATGATGGTCAGGACTATGTAACTGTTTAGTGTATATATGTTCAACAGGCACCACAGACGCTCCTATAAAAACAGTCACCTCATACGTGCTGTGATACAGGGCGAAATAAAAACCAGCACTTAAGGTCATTTAACCATATGCAAAGTTACATATATCGAAATATTCACCAGGCACAACGGACGCTCCGAAAGGCGTGCAGCGTCCCTGCGGCCACGCTGCCACGCTCTGCTGGTCCATGAAGACGGTGTACGGTCTCAAGCGAGGAGTCTGGTGGGCGGCGTCAGACCTAGGCTGGGTCGTCGGACACTCGTACATCTGCTACGGACCATTACTCGCAGGAATCACGTCTGTGCTGTATGAGGGGAAGCCTGATCGCACTCCAGACCCTGGACAGTATTTTAGGTAAGATATACATATTATAAAGATATTGGTGGATAAGATTTGTAGCTCAGATCTTTTTCAAAAAAGTGCATGCATATTCGGCCATGGCCTGTAGACTTATGTGGCTGATAATTTTAAAAGCACCAGGCAGAGAAGCAATAAGTTACGATATTTTTTATGGCATTATATAAAAAAAGGATCAGATGTTTTACTTAGAGCAAATTATATAGCCATGAATAAGTAGAAAGCCGGCAAGCGAGAAATAACCACCACGCTTAGAAAATGGCTGGCAATTGACATAATAATTAAGACGTATGGTGTAATATGAAATCGAAATATCATTATTTTGTGCAGGATCATAGAACAGCACCGCGTGAACGCCATATTCACGATACCGACAGCATTCCGAGTGTTAAAGCGAGCTGATCCTAATGCTAAGTATGCGAGGCGGTACTGCCAGAAGTCTTTGAAGACCGTCTTCATTGCTGGAGAGCACTGCGACCAGGATACCAGAGTAAGTCTTCGTAATGTACACTATCTATAATAACATTTTAAGATTCAAAAGGAAAGCTTATAATAAGTGTATTGTACATTATCGCTTATCAGTCTATTATATTCGTGCACTGCTGAGCTTAGGACTTTTCTACAGTCAAGAACTCGGTTGAATGACCACAGAACTATTAATTAAGGGTCAATCTCCAAATCGGGCGTATTCGTGTGATCGCTCTGGTGCTTTTCAGTTATTGATATTTAATGGTAATTATGTATCTCATTAAAAAGAATGATATTCAAATAGCACATTTTTACTATTGGCCTTCAATTTACACATATAGTTATTGAAATATTTAAGTTCAAAAAAATTCGCGACCAGAGCAATCATAATTGGTGCCAGGGCAATCATAATTGGTGAAATCAGTGAAACAAAATATAAATATATTGATAAAATATTATTTATTTAGCCGTTTTATTTATTCAGTCTTACAAATTAAAAAAACTAAATATTTTATATAACATAATTGCTAAAATAACAAATTAACTTAAAAATTAAAATATCAACTTTTGGCTTAGTTTCATTTATTTGGACTTAATTAAATCACTTCTAGGTTAATGAGACAAAATTAAAAACCTTTTGAAATCAACTTTTAATACCTGCAGTCTTTTATAGTTATAAAATGACTTAGATTCATTAAAATTTAATTTAAAGTATTAAATATAAGTTTTTAAAAAGTATTTAATGAAAACTAAGGTTTATAAAATTAAATTCTTAAAAATAAACATTTTATAAAAAAAAAGTCTTTTCTAGATTATCTAAGAGATTTGTAATAATCACTTTTTCCTTAACTATTTATTTAGTGGAAAGTAAAGAATTAAATTATAAACGAGCTACCCTCTACATTAAAAGAAAATATTACAGAAAAAAACATTAAATCTAAATTAAAACTGTACTTTATTCACCATCAAATAACACCAACTGGTACTTAATGTGTCTTCCACTTGTGCTCACTTACCCAGCTCTTGTCACCTACGTAATCGGATTGTTAACCTGACAGGCACTTGTACAAATGCCTTGCGTCGACTTGTTGTAGATAGTTAGCATTATGACAAACCTTTGTGGTTTATAAATGCTAAAATACCTACTGAATTTATTATACTTCTTTTTTGTAACCATGATAAATAAATAAAAAAAAAAAAAAAAAAAAAAATAGAACAACACAAAGTACAATGCAATTCTGGATATGATCAGATCAGATTGAAATATTGTTTGCAAATTATGATAACTAACAATTAACTAACAATTATATGGAATTCTATTCTGAAATAAATATTTAATAAAAAAATAAATAATAATAAATAAATGATACAAATTTTAACACCAAGGAAAAAATAATACATATTCTGTAAGGCTTAGTTGATCAACAAACTAAGAATATATTAAGGTTTATTGGAAGCTCAGAAAATTGAAAAGTCATCAGAGTCGGAGTCGGGTAAATCTTCTGCTGCAGCAACCTTTGTCAAGGTGTTATCGTTTTGCAACGAAGATAAAACTACCTCGGAAATACTTGGAGTAATTAAATTTTCATAGTCAATAGATGGAACTACATCCCAAAAACTGTCCGGCAGGTCCGAGTTGTGTAACGATTGTTGACTTTGATTTGCAGTTATAGTCTGTCTATTATTTAGCATTTGTGGAAGCTGAATTTGCTTCTCTTGATTGTAAAATTTTTGAACGCATAACCAGCGAAGGTCGGCTTGTCTTCCTTGGTACTCGTGACATGTTTGTTCTTGACAACCAAAACATCTCTTTGGTTCGAATCGCTATAAGGTTGGTAAAAGCCTAAGTGTTTGCCGTGCGAACATTGTATAGCCTCTTGTGAGCAGTTGTCTAAATCACAGCTTAGTCGCCTCCTAGCCAAAACGTTTTTAGTATTTGCTGAAAAATAGATTTATAACGTACAATAATTGCAAAATATCATCGCTCTGGACTTTTTGGACAGAGCAATCACAGCCATAGCGATCACAAAAAGTCACAAAATCATAAATATAGCCGAATTTAAAAGCAGTAGAAAGTTGTGATTACGTCTCATAAAAAATATCATAACGATCACTTGATTCACATAAAAAACACATTCACAAGCTTATTATTTAATTTTAATAACATGCCATAGCAATCATAAAATTCGAGAACCAAATCCAGAGCAATCATAGACTTACCTTCGTAATGTTGGAGCCCGGGGAAGTGGCACACAAGTATCCTCCTCGGCGGTTAGACCACTACTGGCGTTACCCCACGGGAGGGGAATAGAGTGTCTATAACGCGTAACCAGGGATGAGCGCGATGTTTTACCTCAGCGCAGAGCGATGAGATAAAATGCCCGGTCACGATTTTAAATTCAAATTGTGGCAAAAGTATTGTTCATATAACTAAAAATATTTTATTACGATGAAGATTAACTATCTGTTATGTAATCTAAATAAGTTGTTTCATATGAACCTTCTCATTAAAAAGTTAAAAAATATTTTTTTCATTCAATCGGGAGTTCGGTCAACCCAGAGCGATCAGGATTTTAGGGTTTAAGATTGTTTTTTTAATATTTATAATAAACTTATTCATATTATTAGCGTTGTATCACGTAGATTAGACACCAAACTGTATATAAAAAAATATCTTGAAAACGTTTTTGGATTTTAAACGGGGCTTATTCAGCCCGACACGAAAAAAAATGCCTTTGGAGATCGACCCTTAACTGCTTTGTTTCAAGATTTCTTATAGAATAACTACGTAATAAAAATTATCTTCTTCACTTATTCAAATATTGAAAAAATTCGGTGGGTAGAAACAATGGAAATCATTTTTTGACATTTCTCACATTAGAAACATTCATTACGTCTATTGGTTAAAATGTAATACTCGTAGAACTTACAGTAATTTCAATATAATTATTTATGAAATTTTTAACATTATTTGTTTGTGGTTGTGTGTTTAATATTTTTTTATTTTAATAGTATCTAGTTCAGTTCAGTTCTTGTTTTTTGGTTACACAATGAGTAAACTCTATTAACTATGTCTTGGTCAAGAAGTCGGCTGTTAAACAACAAGTCGTAGTTTCGATCCTTGCGCAGAGACAGATGTTATAACAATATTTATGAATGCGGATTTATCTTCGAAATCTCAGTGCTGTCTAATTTTAAAACGGTGCTTATGAATAATAAAAATAAAAAGAAATAGCTCAGCCGAGAACCACACTATATTCTTTTGAGTTCATTTGTTTGACACAATAAGATGTTATCACAGAGATATATTATATTAGATATTATAGAACTGTTAAGTGTATATCCTACGTGTTTATTTGATAGACCTTGAGGTGATTTATTTGACCCCAATGATGTATTACTACTGTATGTGGTTTTGTTGACTGTTCATTTTATTTATTTGTAAATTTTTGACAGCAATGGGCAGAACGTGTGTTTGGCGTGCCAGTCCTGAACCATTGGTGGCAGACGGAGTCAGGGTCTCCCATCACAGCGCCCTGCATCGGGTATGGAGTGAAGGCTATCCCTCCACATTCAGCAGGGTATCCCGTGCCCGGATATGATAGTAAGAATTGAAATTGAAGAAATAAGTATAAATATAGCTCATCTAGGATAGAATAGGAGGCAAATAAAAGATGATTTAAAAGAATACAAATCAGGTATATCCCTAAAATAAATGCATCGTGTTTTTTTATCATTCTCGTCCACTGAAAGCAGGGTTCCGTAAAATATTCGCAAATTATTAAGGTGGATATCGAGTATCTATGTAATTGACAAATAGTTCTAGCCAATTAATAATTGTGAAAAATTATTGAACTAGTGACTACCTAAGTATTCGTAAGTATTAATGTAACTATATCATATAAAAACATATAATTAATTCAATTTATAAATTTCAAATGTATTTGTTCAACAGTACGCACCCTAAAAGAGGACGGTACTGAATGTCAATCGGGGGAAGTGGGAAGACTTGTCGTGAAACTGCCTCTACCTCCGGGGTTCGCGGCGACACTCTGGCGAGCTGATGAACGCTTTAAAAAAATATACTTCGAGTCATACCCGGTAAGCTATTGTGAATGTTTAAAAATATTTCATAGAAGAGTAAATTGAAATATTTTTCGAAAAATTCTTCAAGTGAACATAATAGACGTTTGCTTGATTAGCTTTTGTATCTCTACTGCTGCACACTACACTGTGCTTACGTATTAGGGGTCCTTCATTTAAAATACGACACCAACCAAATTTTAATAATTCCCCCAAATGGTAAAGTTTTCCTCCTATAGGGAACAGCTTAATATATTTTTTTACAAAAATCTGGAGCATATTGGTTGTACCCTAGAATTTTGTGGCTTAAGTAAGATAAACTTTTAAATAGGCTAATCTCTCTAATAACGTGAACCTTATTCCTAGGGCTACTACGACACCCAAGACGCGGGCTGGATCAGCTCCGAAGGCGCAGTGTGGGTGGTGGCGAGAGCTGATGACGTCATCAACGTGGCTGGACACCGGCTGTCCACAGCGGCTTTAGAAGACGTCGTCTTACGTCACGCGAGGGTTGCTGATGCTGTCGTGGTGGGCGCACCAGACCCTACCAAGGGTGATGTGCCTCTGTGCCTGTATGTTATGAGGCCACCGCAAGATGGTGAGTTGTTTTAAAGCGTAAAATGCATCAAATTTAATTTTATGTATTAGTAAATCAATTACAAATAGATCGCAGTGAAAGTCGACGGATCCACGGGGCTGTGACAAAAAGGATGTGAGGATAAAAAGGATGTGATGATAAAAAGGATTTCTAGTTTCTGATTATGGAAAGCCTTTACATATAACAATACCCTGATATCAGTTTCCAAATATAATTTACATCAGTTGGCAACACTGGTTTCAATTTGTTAATATTGCAAGTTTACTAGTAATTGAAAAATGGCGATAATGCCTTTCATCATCAGCCCTTCTGCGTCCACTGCTGGACATAGGCCTCTCCCGTAGCACGCCAGTGGACTCGATCTTCAGCCCATCGTCGCCAACCGCTACCAGCCACCCAGCGATAATGCCTACCAGTAGTAAGTTATAAGAAATCCTGATTGTAATCTCAATAATTTCTGTTCCCAGACGAAGAGATAGTAGCAGAGAGCACAGTCACCCAAGAACTGATTGCTCTAGTCCGCCACCTGATTGGACCAATCGCGGCTTTCAGAAAAGCCGTAGCGGTCCCTGCCCTTCCCCGCACCAGATCTGGAAAAGCCCTTCGAGGAGCTATCGCGAAGCTAGCAAGGTCCCAGTTAGTAAAACTACCTTCCACAATAGAAGACCCTTCGGTCTTCGGTGAGGTGAAACTGGCCCTTCAGAAATTCGGATACGCTATCGACGCACCTGACCCGGAATTTTAAGTTATTAGTGGTTTTATTTATGAACTTTCTGTTAGTGATTTTTGATGCATCAAAAGCTGTTATTTATTAAAAACGTAGACAGAGAAACCTAGGCCTATTAATTAAACTTTATGATTGAATTTATTGTGTATTTTATTGTGACTGCCTCGGTGGCGTAGTTGTACTACGGTACGACTACAAATCTGAGGTCTCGGGTTCGAATCCCGGGTCGGGCAAAGTGATATTGGGTTTTTCTATTCATTATCAGCCCGGAGTCAGGAATTTGTGCCCGATATGGCGATAGGCTCGCCCCCTATCAGATCATGGAACGGAACATATAAGGTGAAATGTGGGTGTCCTGGTGGCGCCTCTGCCTACCCCTTCTGGGATAAAATAGTTCGAACAATATTAGTCCATCTTATTTATTCTTCAAGAATCGGAAAGTTACATATATATAAATTTGTTGGAACTATAATTGAAAATGGTATATGTATATAAGACATTAATGTTACGTACTTAATTCCTAAGTTAATTTATTTTAGAGGCACTCGTTGGGTTGTATGGATCGTTTTAAAATTAAACTTCGTATTTAAGTAACTTTTCAGTAAATCATAAAATAATCATGAAATTATACTTGAATTTTCAATACCACTTTGTAATCTCGAAGTGCGTAGTGACCTATTGGTAACGGAGAAGACGCGACTTACAACATGATCACGGTGGTCGCAGGTTCAAATCGCAGGGCACACCTTTCACTTTTCGGGGTCATGTGTATATTGAAAGTTAATCCCATTTACCACGCACTATTACGGTGAAGGAAAACATTGTGAGGTAACCTACTTAGCAAAACGAAATTTGACAATTTCTATGTTATGTAAAATCCGCCAACCCGCACTAGGCTAGCGTGGTCTTATCCCTCTTAATCGTATTCTCGATCGTAGACGTAATATGGGCTGATACATACATACATCTATATCTATCTATATCAGCCCATATACGTCCCACTGCAGGACACGGGCCTACTCTACAATCGAGAGAATCGATTGAGAGCGGTTAGGCCATATAGTCCACCACGCTGGCCTAGTGCGGGTTGGCAGACTTACATACATACATACGTATAATAAAATCAAATTTAATAAAACCCATTCGGGATACTTATTACTCTCCTTATGGTAGGCAGCGACTTTGTTGTGCTGGACCCCTGGCACTGCGAGGTTCTCTGGGCAGCGGTAGCCGCTTACCATCAGGTGGGCCGCTAGCTCGTCTGCCTATAACGGCAATAAAAAAAATTAATAATAATGAAGTGGTATTGAAAATCTTTTTCGCAGTAATTTAATAACTAATAGAATGAATATACATTTGAAACTATACTTACACATAAATTGTAATTACGATACAACAATATTATGCTCTTATAAGTACCTAGATATTACTTTTTTTTTTTAATAACTTCGTATAATTTTAAGTAAATAAAATATGATTACAGTACTAAAATTTATTTTATTTATGCCCTTACGATTATTGCGTTAATTAATGTCGTCTTTGAAACGTGATGCCCCGGGTTCGTTCTCCGTACCGAGTGAAATATGGAAGTGATCCACAGGCATTTGTTTCGGGTCTGGGTGTTTATTGAGACCGAAAAGTATCTCGTAGTTTTTGCATCCCACGACACAAGAATCGATCTTAATTTAGGGCCTGGACTTTGTATGTGACTGTAACTTGTGATTATTTATTGTCTATACAATATGATCAGTATTTACATGCATTAGGTGGTGTTGTATGTTCTTTAATAAAATTGATTTATATAAAAGTCAAATGCACTTATGGTACCTTGTAGATTCAAAGATTTTTCCGAATTTTAAAGATCTTCATAACACTGTCCACAATTGGGTATTCTACCCATTTTCAAAAAGTCTTTTAAGTTGTTCCTAATATTAAGACAAACTATTTAAAAAAATATCAAATTTTTATTCGCTCGGCAAGTCCAATAAAAAACCATTTAAAATTTAAATTTTAAATTTATGCGCGCAAATATGTGAAAACGCTAGGCGCCATGTTCCTTTAAAATGATACGTCACTCAACCAGTAAACAACCTGTGTTTGTATGAACTCTTGGACACCGGAGGGGGTATTCTACTTACGGAATGACGTCAATCTTACGGAATCGTTATCCATCATGGCGGCAGCCGTTTCACATATTTTTAGGACAGATAAAAAAATTGAAATTTTCAAAACGAATTATAAAATTTATTCCTTGGAAATAAAAACTGAAATTAACATATACTTATTGCTTAATGCTCTACTATATACATTTATAGTTTTTAGATTTTTTCTTTCTTATAGTAAAATACCCAATTGGTGATCCTGGATTTTTAACTACCGGAAACATGCCTGTTTCCTTTGCCTACCCAAAATAGCAAAATATTTTGAAATGTTACTGTCACTAGGGATGTCAGATTATCGGAAAAGAATCGATTGCATAAAAATCGATTTTTCTTTATGCTATGTTAATCGATTTGTCGAAAATCGATTTTCATAAAAATAAATAATCGATTGCTGCAAAAAAAATGTTTTTTCTACTATTTCAAATTCTATATTCTTTTCATATTCCAATAATAAACCTAAGAGGTTCGTAGTAACAATTTATCATATGGAAAATAAAATAAATTGATATTATGAATAAAAAAATATCCAATTCAAAACTTAAAATCAATGGCAATATTTCTTTAAGCCTTCAAAGTAAGGAATAAGTAAACCAAATATCTTTATTGAGCCAAATTTTCAGAACCATTTAACATTTTAGTATAATAATGATAGAAATGGTGAGCACCCCAACAAAATAACTATCATAATGTCTCAAAAACTGAAATATAAATATTATAAAAAAATTGCCATAAATGTCCAGTACTGTTTTATATTTAGGCCTAAGTTCAGCTGTGGACGCCGATTTGATGATGATTACAAGTTTTTATCCGTCGTCGCACAGATGGTGCTGTTCATGAAAATCGATTTAAACGCTTAATTTATATAATTGATTTATTAAAAATCGATTACAATAAATCTATATATTATCTATATTTAAATAAGTTCAGTTTTTATGTTTATGGCGTTTGCTTATTTAAATAAAAATCGATTATTTTATAACATCCCTAAATGTTACTGTCAATGTCAACGTATATCAATAATTGTGAATTCTTTGGTGACGCATATCAGGGCAAAGCCCTATTATCCTGTGAAAAATTAAACTTATAATTGTGCTTTTCTGACTTGGCAAGCCAAAATCTTTGCCAACATAAAGATTTTTGTTATGTGTACCAAATTTTGAATCACTAGTGAAAGTGCTATTTTGCGTGATCAAACCGGCTTGATAAGGTTCGTTGGCATTTCTTTCGTTATTGTTTGGTATTAAATATGACTAACGCAAGCGGCGTCTTAATATCAATAAGCACTAATGCCTAAATGTAAAATTTTGCTGAATTTTCGTCATTTTAGTAAAGAGAATGCACCCATTTTTCGATACGTTATCCAATCGCTATCTTAACGAGATAAAGATACACTTTTCTTTAGATTGTGAGTCATACTACTAATTATTATTTTTAAATGGTAAATAAAATAGCCTAAAACTATGTTATTTTGGTAAAAAAGAACGCCTTACGGCATGTAACTATTTCCCGTATGAAAATGAACTGATTCGCACACTAAGACCACATTCGTGTGGTTGAATAACAATATATGCTACTTCGCGGTTACTCTTTACCCCCCACAGAGGCTACTTGAATTACTTTAGCCACACCATATTCTACACTCATCTTTAAACTAGTCATCAATGTATTGAAAAATAAAAATTACAATTATTAAATTTATTTTTGATGTACATGTGTAATTTTATTGTGATTTAAAATTATTGTTTACAATCAGACTTATTGTAAATACGAGACTGTTTTAATTGGTTTATCCTTTTAAGAAACATTGGGTCAACAAATCAACATATTTTTTTAAAAGGATTGTTAATTGCTACCAAATGATGTGTAAAGTGCGTGCTTCCAGTGGAATACTTCGAGTATCATTCTATAAGAAGAAAAATAGTAAAACTATAGTACTTTTTCTTAGACAAACATTCCAAAACATAGTCAGCCAACAATGAAATAAAAACATTAAGAAACAATATTGTTTAATGAAATGAGTCATTATATTATAAAACTGTGCAGTGTTATATCATCTTAGCATTGTTTTGTGTGAATGTGCAGCAGTGTTTAACATTTGTATTAGTTCTAGTATAATATGCATTTGTGAATTACTTAGAAAACATTAAGTAAAACTACTGTGCCACTGGGGGGATTTTTATTATAATTTACATTCAACAATATGTGAATTGTACTACTGTATTCAGGGATTTATCATGCATTTGTTCTAACGATATTAAGAAAAATATAGTTTTAAACTACTGATTGATTTTTCCTTCAGAATTGATTCGATTGGTCACTTTATATTTGGCAACTTGTATGTGATCAATAATATGATTTAAAACTTTATTAAGAATTATGTTTCTTATGATTGTCAAATATATAATTAAATTAAACATTTCTGTATTATAAAGTAATTACTTAAGATTATAATTTACATTAAAGTATTATCATTCATAATAAGTGACAACCTTGATTGACATAATTTTAGTAATTAACAATTACTAAAATTACAGTATAGAAATTATTCATTTATTTATACAACAAAATTTAAAGATTTTATTTATTGATTTATTTAAATAATGATTACACATTATACACTGTTTTTTTTTTTACGAAATGCATGTAGAGTCTGCTATCTTGCAATAGCTCAATAAGGTAGATTGGCCTATGCCTTATCAACTGAACTTTGTAAAGGATTCCCATGCTGAACAGTAACAGTACTTTTTATCCACTAATATAACATTTTAAAGATTATGTTGTAACATATTCCTTAATTTACCTGTACGTAATAATTTTCCTCAGAGCTATTGTTAAGAATTCCTATATTAAAGTTTATTTTCCTGTATCAGGACCGTGACAAAAATTGTTTTGACAGTTAATTATATTTTGAATTTATTAAAAACGACTACATATTCTCCAATGGTATTTTAATTGTATATTATTTTTCTTTAATTTTACTTGTGTAAAAGGAAACATAAATATAAGCAGTAAATTTGTTATAAACAGCAGATAATGTCAAAAAATACTTTTAATATGTATTATGTTGTAATTAAAGCAAATTTCATTGTAGCAAAATCGTCATAAGTTGTCTACACAAAAAAAAAACATCTAACTGGACAGTATTTCTCCACAAAATTAAAATATATCATTTATTTGTGGTTGCAGATGTGGAAGGCAGCGACAGACGTCACGGCGCCGGCGCCGGCGGAAGCTGACGACTGGGAGACAGATCCTGACTATGTGAATGACGTAACAGAGCATGAGCAACGATGGGGACCTGGCGGGAGGAATGTTGAAGCTATAGAGTAAGTGTCCATACATCAAATCTCTTAATTGCATTCTTGATTATAGAGGAGGCCCATGCCCTGCAGTAGGATGTATATGGGCTGAAACAGATACAGATAATATACAAGGAACGAAATAGGAACTATATCAAGTAGTAAGATTAATCTTCAGGTTACTTCGATTTTTCGAAATTGCTGTACTCAATGGATTGAAACTTCTCAAAACCCAGGATTGCACCACACAACAGGTTCAGCCACTACAGAAAAAAAATGAGCATGTTGTTACACAAAAATCTAAATCAAACTTTATTTGAATGAGTTCTGAATTCAAATTATTTTTTTATGCCATAGATTATAATAATAATAATAAAATAAACACAAAATTATAGAAATTGTACCATTGTACTGTTCTAAATATAGATTTCCTGTTTGCGAATGAACATAAACAGTTAAATGAAACAACAAATTGATTTGTCATTTGTGTGTGACTGTTAATGAAAGGGGAAATTGTGGGCGATATCAATTGATAATGAAATTGCGTGCATTGAAATATATTGGCAAGGATTGTGTGATCGGGTTCCAAGCATTAACTTGCTTGCGCCTCAATAATTTGAATCTGTAATTTTATTCATGCGATATGGTTTAATTTAAAAAAAAAAAATAACTTTTTACAAATCGCGATAAAATCCGTAAAAATTAGTTTTATTTCAATGTGTAACATTCGCGTAAATCTAAGAAACCATTAGGGACGAATTTGTTAAGGTTGGAAATTGAAATTGTAGAAACCCTTGGGAGATGCCCATGTTGTACAGTGGACTATCTTCGGTTAAAGACACGTAGAGAAAGAGAACTTACAGAATGATATAACCTCGTATTTTCCAATTTGATCATATTATGACAACTCTTTTAGAAAAATTCAGGAGCGACAAATGTATCGTATCAAAAAATACAAGAGACTTTAGACTTTAAGAAACCAAGACTTGTGATAATAATTATTTGTAAGTTACACCTACATTTATTTCGGTATGAGCGCGCGACCTCTTGTTCCACAGCCGGCTTTCTAACCAACTGTTTCGCAGGAACTGTCAAGTCATTATATTTAGCAACTCCTATATCCAAATGGAGTAATATTTGAAACTTTCGAGGATCTTGCGTTAGAAAGCAAAAATAACATTAAAGCCACATTTACACGGAGAGTGTCTCGCCTCGTAAGGATATAAAAAATTTGCATCGTGTAAACATTTGTCAGAACACGATAATCTATGGCGGTTATGTCATGCGATAATCGCATACGATTCTCGCCGCGAGAAACTCTAGTAAATGAGGCTTTAGGATCATCGAAGAGAGTGTAAAATGATAAATCCATTTCTATAGAGATAGCTGGATATTCAAACACCATGGTTTTAATTAGCTGATCAAATAACTGTTTTACAGTTGGTTATAATTCAAGATTCCATTTTAATAAAGAGATAGAATAGTTTACTCACACTTTCCATCAATATAACACATTTTAAATATTCCAATTTGTTCACAGCATGGCGAAGCTAAGGGAAGAAGTGTTCGAAGCGGATAAACTAGCGAAGAAGAAGCAATACGAGGCAGGACCCAAATCTTCTTTCGGGTATGAAAAACTATTAGTATTTTCTTTTAATTCAGCAATTGTTTATCTAGTGTTGCAGTAGTTTAATACTATAGACGATTGTAATAACTTTTCATGCCAATTATTTGGCCTTTCTACGTTATAAACAAAATGGATACATATCTTTTAGCGTTTGGCGGTTTGTTTATTCTATTTTAATGGATTAAAGTTATTGTATTTTAATATATAGTAGCATTGTTTTTAATAAGACAGTTAAAATTGAACCACTTTAAGCTTTTAAGGTTTTTTCGCTGGACCTCACAGGCTGATAATGTTTTTAGTTATGGTGGTAAATTCGGCGTGCAAGCGGACCGGATGGATAAGTCGGCGGTGGGACACGACTATGTCGGCAAAACAGAGAAGCACGTCTCACAAACTGACTATGCTCAAGGTAACAGACTTTAAAGTATCATAAAATTATTTATCACTTTAAGACCAAGTTGCATTTTTTATACGACATTTGGGTTTAGTAGGATTAACAAAAGATTCCGACGAATTGAGAACCTTCTTTTTGAAGTCCGTTAAAAATGTAGCTGTGACGTCTATTTCTGATGTTTGCATCAGTTTTGTGTATGGACATAGCTGGTTTTTTTAAAATAAAAAAACCCCTAAATGAAATCTACAGTGATTTCTTGGTAGATGTCTCATTCGAGCGACCTACAACATTCGTTCAATATAAACTATTTGTTTTTGTTCTAGGATTCGGTGGTAAATTTGGCGTGCAGAAGGACCGCATGGACAAGTCGGCGATGGGGCACGACTACGTGGGTAATGTGGAGAAGCACGTGTCTCAGACCGACTATGCCCAGGGCTTCGGCGGCAAATTTGGCGTGCAGACGGACCGAGTTGACAAGGTTAGACAACCATAGCTTTTTTTTTATCAAAAACAAAATAAAATAAAAAAAAAATATATAGTTATAAGGTGGTGGACATGCAGCGTTGCGTAATTAGAATATGTTTGGCACGGATCAAGAATTTGAAAATTATTAAATTGGGTCCTACAAAAAGATAAAAAAATATGTTAACCAAATGAGAAAATAACGTTTTCAGTTAAAAAAAATATATTAAATAAAATTCAGTACTATATTGATTTATAAATACAGTGTAAAATCGATGTTTAATTTAATGTTTATGAACTAAAAAATATATATTCATTAACCAGAGTGCAGCCGGATGGGAGCACAAAGAACAGGTAGAGAAGCATTCATCCCAAAAAGACTACGCGGTGGGATTCGGCGGCAAGTTCGGAGTGCAGGCGGACAGACAGGACTCTTCAGCCGTGGGGTGGGATCACAAGGAGGACGCCCAACACCACCAGTCTCAGAAAGGTGACTAATACTTTTTTACAATTTTCTGAATTGAATATCTAGCAGCCTAAGAGGTTATACAATTTTGTGATTTAGCAAATTTTGAATATTCAATACTACAATTAAGATTGCCAAGAAATGCTGATTAATATGTAGCATTTTAGTGGCGTTTTGGTAAGGATTGTGGGTAAATTAAATATCGATAAAATTACTGTTTTGTCGATAAACCATACATCTTACGTTACACTTTTGGGGTCGATGTTATGAATTTATTAATAAATTCCAGTGTTTTCTGACATCTATAAAATGTTTGATGGGTTTTATTTAGAATTATATTCGATTATTTCAATCGATACATTATCTTTTCTGTACCGACATCTACTTTAGTACTTCTACTCCAAACCAACTAATATATACGTTGTTTTAGACTACGCGCTGGGTTTTGGCGGCAAGTTCGGCGTACAAACAGACAGACAGGACGCCTCGGCCCTGGGCTGGGACCACCAGGAGAAGAAGGCCGCGCACGCCAGTCAAGTCGACCACAAGAAGGTTACAATATGAAGATTAAAAAATATTTATAAAAATATAGTTGATTGGTCTATGTTTAGCGGTGGACTTCCTAGGGGTAGAGGTGACGGGGGAGGGGGAGGTAGGGACGGAAATAAACAGCAAATGGAGGGAAATTTTTGACTTACAATTGCTGTTTTTTATAGCATAGGATTTCCTATTATTGCATTATTTCATTCACTGGTGGTAAGGTATTTTTACTGGTGGCGAACACTGTACGCAGTGGTAAAGGTCCGTTCATAGGAACCTACATAATTCATAATATTTTGTGTTCTTTTTGTTTATACGAAAACAATCAGGTCCGCATGATTGTGTCGACCTGCGTCATAGCCATTTCGCGTCGATGGATACTGTAACTAAACTGCCGTGTACTTATCGCGTGCCAGTATCAAGAATACGATATTAATATCTATTTTACATATATCCAGGGTTTTGGCGGCAAGTTTGGCGTAGAGACAGACCGGGTGGATAAGTGTGCGCACGCTTTCGACGAGGTGGCCAAGACGGGAACCAACTACGCCAAGCAGAAACCTGACATCGGCGGCGCCAAGCCCTCGTCCATACGCGCCAAGTTCGAGAACATGGCCAAGGAGAAGGAACAGGTGAGGCGGGGTGGATTAGGGATTTAAACGAGGTGGATAAGTTTAGAGGGTGTATGGGAGCCAAAACAACGTGAATGGGAGATAAACGGGGTGAATAGAGGCACTGGGTTGAATAGGCATTGAATTTGTCGATAAGACATATTACTTCCGAATTCGCCTGCATTCAATCGCATACACGCGTCTGCGAGCCAGTGGCTTTTTTATATCGATAGAAATATGTGCATTATGTCGTGGAGACAAGGGTGAATTTTCTGTGTATGCTTATACATTCAGTTATACTTAACTTATACTTAATATTATACAGGAAGCATTGCAGTCTGTGCAGAAAATAAGACAACAGAGGCAACAGCTGGATAAGGACTTGACGCAGAAGGTAATGCTTACAGTTTATAAATACATTAAACTAATATACATTAATAATTATAATATCGTAATTTCTTTCTCGATCTAGATATTTATTATTTGTCCTTCATAATTCAGGAACGGGAACGTGTAGACAAAGAACAAGATGAACCACCCCAAAAACCCATTGAAAAGACACCAGCAGTGAAACCCGCTGAACCGAAAACCGTAGCGCCGGAGAAAGAACATACTTATGGGGAGGTCGGGGCACCACAACATACTTATGGGGAGGTCGCAGCACCACAACATACTTATGGGGAGGTCGCAGCACCCACTTATGGGGAGACCGGGGAACCACAAGCCACGTATGGCAACATCGGAGACCAACCAATCTACAAAGAGATCGACGACCAGCCCTTATATGGGGAGATTGAGGAGCCGGAGCCCATTTATGGGGAGATTGAGGAGAACCCGGCTGATATTGTTAAGGCGGCGCCTAAAGGGGCTAAGGAGCCGGCTAAGGTAGAAATTAAGGAGGAGGTGAAGAATTTACCGGATGTGACGTTGGTGGGAGAACCTAAAGAAGATAAAGAGGAGGTCAGTGGAACTATGCTGTAGGCAATTAAGATTAAGTTTATTGTAGTTGGATAGCTTAGAATCACGTGTATTATTTTAATAAGTTACGTTGGCCCTATTTCTGCATTAAAAAATAAGTAACCAACTGCCGACTAAAACCAAAATCCAAATCTATTAAATATCAACCCTACTCCTTCAAACATAAAGTTCATATCTGTAGATACTCGATCATCCGATGATCATAGCATCCTCGCAATGTAATAACAACCTTACTCCATCACCATTAAGTTAATTTCCCGATACCTCAACACCCAACTATCATGCCATACCCACAATCTAAAACCAACCCTACGTCTATACAAATAGAGTATATTTCCCGATACATCCCCCAACAATCTTCCCATCCCGGCAATCTAAAACCAACCCTACGTCGATACAAATAGAGTTTATTTTGAAATAAAACTATTTTATACGGATTTTATCGCGATTTGGTTTAATTTTTACATTTTTTAACTTCCCGACGTTTCGATTAGTTTACAGCTTTCGTGGTCACGTCCGCCCCGTGACCGCGAATGTTACACATTGAAATAGTTTTATTTCAATGTGTAACATTCGCGTAAATCTAAGAAACCATTATAGAGTTTATTTCCCGATACTTCATCACCCAACAATCTTTCCATCCCGGCAATCAAAAACCGGCCCTATGTTTATACTAATAAGGTATACTTCCAGATAACACGTCAGCCGACGATCGTGGTGTCCCCGGTGGGTTGGGAGACGGAGAGCGCGGAGGGTGGCGAGGACGACGACGCGTACACGGCGCGCGCACTCTACGACTACCAGGCCGCCGCGCCTGATGAGATATCCTTTGATCCTGATGATATTATCACTAATATTGTTATGGTGAGTAGAACTGCTCGGATAATTGTGTAGTTGGTATTGGAGAATAGTGATTTTTTATCGAAAGGAAAGCTAGGTTCTAACTAATTAAATTTGAATCACTAATACTGTCATGAGAAGACACGTACTTAGTTTAATTGTGTACTTGGCATAGGAGAAGAGTGTTTTTTAAAACAGAAGCTAAAGCCCTAATTAATTTATGACATTTAATTAAAACAACAGTTTATCTTTGTAACAAAATGGGAAGCCGATTGGAATCTGTTTACATGGACGTTTCGTCACTGATAGCTCGCTATGTCGTTCATTTTGAAAGATTAGCCATCTCGCGCCACTCACTATCGGTGCACCGTATTCACTTTCTTGCCAGTATAAAAATAATAATATAAAAAGTCTTTAGGAACCTTGTAGCCACTTTACCGTGCCAATACAAAAAAAAACCGTTACAACAGCATTCTGTATACACTATACCAAATTTAGAAATTAGCATATTGGACAAACCTTTGTGGTTTATAAATGCTAAACATACCTACTAAACTTGTATATTTTTTTGTAATTACGACAAATGAAAAAATAATGTTTATTCCCAGATCGACGAAGGCTGGTGGCAGGGCCTGTGCAAGGGCTCGTACGGATTGTTCCCCGCAAACTACGTGCAGTTACAGGACAAGTGAGACATTCCCTAGACGTCGTTGTTAGTAGTTATTATAGCTGTTTATTCCGAAGCTGGCGATTGTTGGTCAATAATCGATAAGGTGATCGTTTATCGATTTATGATTTTACCGATTAATCGTGTGTGTCAAATAAATCGATTAGCGCGATTCATTTGTATCTTATCGATAGATATGTCGGTAATGTAAAGTGTTATTTTAAGATTACTATTACCTATCAGTCAAATAAGTAACTATTGAATTATACTCAACAGTTAAATGAAGTTAGCCCAAAATGTTTTATATTGCACCTGTTACAGAAAATACAAATTTTACATCCCCAAGGCTGTTCCTAGAAAATTACATTAGTAAGCTATCAAACATATAGTCGATTGTAATCGATTAAACACAACAATCGAACCACTCGATTATTTTCACTAACAATCGCCAAACGCTGTATAGTTTTGTCCATCATTGGACGTTAAAGAGGCCACATGTGTGTGTAATGTAATTTTGTATAATAATTATACATTTATTTGCATCCATAATATTTTATAATTAATTTCGAAACTATTATTTTCATCTTTATTGGTGCGAAGTTTTAAGTCATTATTAATTGGTAATCATGTAATTTAATTTTTATACTTTAAAGACAACTTCATGATAGTATTATGAATTTCACGAAAAACATAATCATAGAAAATACATTACGAATAGTTTGTCTTCATTTTTCTTTAATTTACAATGAAAACTAGCCGTTTGTCATTTAGCTAATAATACTGTGCAAGTTAAATTAACATAAATAAAAAATCTTTAGTGCTCCTACACTTATAATCGGATATTATTTGGTATGTTTATGGCGAGACTCAAAACAGGCCGGCAAAATTGTGTCCTGCAAGAGTAAATGATATTTAAACGAGTGTGTAAAATATCATTCTTTTATTATTGGGTTCGGTAATAAATAAAAAATCTAAGTGCCAAATCAAAGATATTTGCTAATTTAAACTGTTATTGCCCAATATTATTAGCTAAGTGACTAAATATAACATTACATCTAAAAAGGGCTAGTTATAATAAGGTTTAACGAAAAAATGTTGCTTCTCGTAAAGTTTATATTTTTTATAAATTTAATAAATGTAATTATACTGGCAACACCGGGTTATATGGGTGGAGAAACATTCCAATAGGGTAGATATTGACTAATTAAGTGAGGCTCAAAAGACTAGTAGCCAACACCAATTTAAAAAACACTAATACACTAACATAGCCATATGCTTTTTCTTTTTCTAGAGTGTTTTTTTAACAATTATGTCAATTGTGTTAATATATTAAAATATAGTATTTTTAATTATAAGTAACACTGCCTATCACCCATACAGCCCAGTGTTGCCAACTAAATGTACATAAGTTAATAGTGTTAACAGTAACGTACTTATGACGTGAAAATTATGAAAATCTTGTAACCTCATTATCGTGAATTTTAAATGTAATTGACAGAATTATCGACGCCTAATCTTTAGGTAGTGAAGTTGAAAATATTTCCTTAATTCTAGAATGAGGGTTTTCCCAATTGTGGGATAGTTTAGGGAAATTTTTAATCTATTCCTACTTGTCTTTTTCGGCGTTACACTCGATATTATGTACTAAAGGAGAAGGCCGTAGTATTGTATACCTTAAAAATGAAAATTACTTATTAATAAGTACTAAACTTGTAGTGTAACTATAAAACATTGATTAAGGTAAATACTACCACGAAATGTGTTATGTCTCAGGATGACGAGGGCAGTGGACTGCCAAGCATTGCTTTGTAATTCATGGTTTTGTTTGGCTTTACTACTGTCCATGAGCGGTCGTATCGCTTACCATCAGGCGAATGGCATGCTCGTCTCGCCATAAATCGTAATAAAAAAAAGTGATGCATGCAATGCATCCGATTTTCAGTGGAATATAAGCATCTGTCGGTAAAAGATGACTGTCTCTTTTCATTTATTTCATCCAGCTTGAAGCTGTACACAGTTTTTACCTGAAAGTCAACGCTTTTATGAGGTTCACTGTATTTGGGTCGTAATGTATTAACCATCATATGGATTTTAACTACCTTCGTGCCTGTATTAAAAAACGTTTTCTCGATCTTCAGCATCCTAGGTTTTTAAACCATTGACTCTCATATCTTGTTTAAATACATCAAAGCAGACTATTTTGTTGTTTTCCCCAAGTGTAACGCCTATATACTACCTCTCACTTCCCGTAAACTTATTGCTCTCTTAATGTTAATATATAATATTTTTAGTAATTCAAACACTATTGGTCTTAAGCCTGTCTAGTATTCAAGATTATACCTGATTCCTTAACCTTTTTTATTACAATGACCATGATTTTCATAAAAAATCCAATGATAGGACCTGAATCCAAAAAAAAATACTGCGAACTTCATTTTTCCTCCTATAATAGCCAGGATTGGCTGTCATACAACTTATAACTATTTTATCCTTGTCACGTGATTAGTTTCAAAACTTTATCAAAATCTGTCAAGCAATCGAGTTAGTTCTCAAACGAATGTTTCATTTAAATGTTGACATAGAGAAGTAAGGCGATACAATATATCAGATAGCGGAACTATGTTTTTATATAAAGAAATGATTTATTGAAATAAATATTTTATAGCTATATTATTGTGTTTTATTATGACGACTATCTTGGATCCAAAATATAATGATTTACGATATGAATATTTATATAACTGGGTTGTTTTTGCCTTTTTATAACGGGTTTAGTATAAAACATTTATGATTAATTAGTAGTCGATTAGTTTCTTTGTAAAAGTGTTATATCTGCGTTGAAGACCCTTTGAATTAGACGTTTGCTGAAACTTGTCTTTAACTACAGTACAATTCCTTTATAAAACCATTGGAACTTATTTGGGTAAGTAATAATTTGAACAATGATATCCAAGATATAATACAAATGCAAGAACACAAAAGTTTCAACATTTTATATGTTATATCGCATTTACGCATGCACGTACACGCACGTTTTAAAATACGTACACACGCGCACACAATAACTAACCTACAAACTTGGACATATCAAACATACAAAAAATCGGTCAAATTGAAAACCGCGTCTTTTGAAGTCAAGTAAAAATCTGTAGATCAATAATAATTGTAGCTTTTAAATCAAGACTGTTGTTACATAAATCCGTGTTTATCAAGTCAATGATTGAAACAATGTATTTAAGATCCACAGTAACACCATGAATACTAGGTACATCTCTTTTGTTTTCCAGTGAGCAATGTAATCTATTTAAATTCATTTTGTAGTCTTAATACTAATAAAATAAAACTAAGACGATACAATCACAATGAAACAGCTGTATACAACAATCTACAAGCTAATCCGCAGTTAGTCATGAATGCAGTAATACGAAGCTGCCGTTAAACTAAGTCTAAGTCTATACAGATTACAGGTGTTTGCCCTTGCAATATAAGTAACCATATAAGTAATTTATTATTGTAGCAGCTTTCTTAAGGCTATTTGTTGCAATTTGTTTTGTTATTAGTTGTGGTTAATACGTTATATAGACTTCCAGAGTAGGTACTATTAAAGGGAGAGCCCCAAATCACGTAATAATGGAAATAGGGGATTTTAAATATTGTCCATGAAAGTAGTTTAATTTTGATTAATAAGAGTAGGGCGCACACTGCCAGAAAAAATATTAAAAACCAAACTTTAAATAACAATCAAAATACAAATATTTATTAAATAATTCAATAAAAATATAACATTACACACGCTGCCATTTTTTGCGATCCAATCTTTATACGCAGCAACACGGGTATACAGTGTAGTTTTGTCGAAATTTTTGCCGCTGACAACACCAACCAACAAGTCTTTCCCGCCCTTTTCTGACGGATCGATGGTTCCCTTGCAAGAGAGAGGGCCCCCTGAATCTCCATCACTGACATCAGTCATATAAGAACTGCTGCACACAAAATCATCCATTTTCATCTCCCATAACGTATTGCATTGAGTTCTCGAAAGGACATTGATCCTTGCCATGTACAACACTGGCGCCATCTCGTGTCTAGTCGGTACAAACTTACCAAACCCAAACGCGAAACAATTTCCCGCGTAATCTACTTTATATCGCGCCCAATTAACATTATTAACATAATTTGTATAATTCCATTCTGTGTCAACAAAAACGAGTGCTATGTCGTTTGTTGGGAAGTAGAAATTGTTGTGTATCACAATTTTTTTTGCCGTCCGCCATTGCGCGTGTATTGTTGATTGCGTAATCCCTGTACTTGTTAGATCGTTGCGTAAGTTTCCCGCCACAATGCGTAATTCGCGCGGGTGATTGGCGTAATAGAAATTGCGGTTTTCGAAGCAGTGTGCCGCTGTCAATACTTTTGCTTTATCAATGATACTGCCTCCGCACAAATTTCTCCATAAATGCTTTTTCTTGGGTTTCCTTTGGACAGATTCTTTGATGGACACCACATAAGGGGCTCTTTCCTTTAGCGCTGGTACGCCGTTGAGTATTGTAGGCTGCACGTAATGTTGAGAATATTTCAGTGTTGTTATCACACGCCTGTCCTCTGACTTTATTGAGTTGATTATTAATATAGAGAGACAAAGGGAAAATAGTAAATTCATCTATTAATTTCTTTCAGATGTCATAACAACTTGTGCATAGATGTCATGTGATAATATTTTTAAAGCGTATGACTATGAAGGAATTATATTGCTCTGCAGACTGCAACAAACCTTTGGCAGACCATTGCTAAAACTTACAAAAGAATAACTATAGATGTTTAGTTATGACTTCTCTTATGCGGCTAAAAAAACATGATTCTTGAGCATAGCAGCACAGCACTCGTTATTCTATGACTGCTAATGATTATGACGTATACTAAAATAGCTTTACAACTGTTCTTAAATCTATCAAAAAGCTATAGACTTCTTGACTTAAAGCCACACTATAATGAAAATCTATCTCCCGCTAAAGACATAGCATTACCGACTTAATAACACGGTACCCTTGATATTAATATGCAAAGTCCCGAGCGTCCGTCTCTCTAATTACCATCTTCTTTATCTGTCGTTTGTCAAGATTCTCTTTGATGGGACGCTATTTGCTCCAAAATCTGCGTTCATAACAATCTGACCGGTTGTAATTAATCCTTGTAAAATTATCAAGTCAATAGTCTTTTGGTGGCGTGAAGAGGCTGTTAAGTCTGAGGTCTTGGATTCAGTTCCCAGATCGGGTAATGCACTTTGCGTCATTTTATTAAAACATATGAGTTTGCCTGTTGCTGGAATTGACAATGGCGATAGGCTTGCTTTTTGTTACATCTTGGGGTCGAAATTTATAAGTTCGGCGAACTGTGGGTAGCACTAAGTCAATGGATCTATCTGTATAGATATGACCACCAAACTCAGACTTTATCTCTATTTTGCTGCCAACACCGCGTAACAAACATGAGTTTATGTACAATTGTTTTCAGTGTGTTTTGATTTATTCCATATTGAAAGGAAATCAGCATAATACACAGTTTGTATGCCGCAAGATCGTTAAGAATATTTCTTGGTCTACATTATATAAAGCATTTTATTGTTCTTTTTATTTTAACATGTTTTGGATATGAGTTTTTGTAATACAATCTCGGTTCTCATTGTAAAATGAGAAACCTACTGTCTACGGTTCTCATCTTATCAACCTGACAATGTCAAAGTAAACACAAACATATAAATTGAATATCAGTAAAATATCGTTAAATTCTAAATTCTAATGAAAGTATTTATAATCTTTGCAATTTTATTCCATTTTTCGATGTGTGATTACGATAGACGAGTAATAACCACATTGAAATACTCCAAACATACAGTTCAACCGACTATTGTCAATGGCAAACCCGCGCAGGAAGAAGATGTACCCTACTTAGTGTCCTTGAAGGAGCTAGCACATAAAATAGATGATTTTAAAATGGTCTGGAAGAATTTGTGTGGGGGCAGCATCATCAGCGAGCTGAAAGTGCTGACCGCCGCTCATTGCTTCGAAGGCAACAACTATCTTTACGCAAAAATATCGCGTCTTTTACGCGTCGTGGCTGGAAATCTACGAAGCGAGCTCATACACTCCGGTGAAACGGAAACCACGCCAACTATGCAAATAAGAAATATAAAGAGGCTAATAATGCACAAGCATTTCAACTTTCCTTCGAATGACATAGCTCTGGTGTTCGTCGACAAGAAATGGAACTTCACGCTTCACGTTGACTACATAATTCCTGCTAAGAAAATGGTTGATTATAGTAGTTCGTGTACTACAGCTGGGTTTGGCAGGATAGGGCATGGTGTGAGAGCGAATACAACGCCTATTTTGCTGTCAGCGCCAATAGAACCGATGAGTCGGTGGCGCTGCGCGATTCTCTGGGAAATGAATATGAATTCGTTTATCTGCACGCACTCTGCAATCACTGATGTTGCAAGAGGCGATTCTGGAGGGCCTCTAGCTTGCCAAAGGACAAATGATCCTGCAGAAATGCCTGGTAGAAAACTATTAGCTGGTGTTGTAAGCGGAAAGAACTTTGACAAAACCACGCTTTATACTAGAGTTTCAGCCTACCACGACTGGTTAGAAAAAGATAAAGCAAATAAAAATTATACACAGTTAAACCTAACCCTGCTCGTCTTAATATATCTTTTGTTTTATTGAGATCCAAGGATAAGTGTCGGTGGAGCGAATTTAAAAAATTAATGACTTCCTTTGCATAAGAACGGGTGCTGTTATTCTATGTAAAACAGTTCTGTGAAGCTATTCGAGTTTTTGCAAAGGGAAATTTTGTGAAAAAACCTCGTGGGATTCAAGTTTTGTTTAGAGATTAAATGCACGCAATTTCTTAAGGTATGGACTGAAATAGATCCATCATAATGAGATTTCACATTTCTTTTATTTAAGAAATTTGGTAGTTACTCCAGGAATTTCTTTGGAACACTTGGTTGCGAGTACTCAAACTACAGGAGTAGTTTCCAAAACTAATTGTAAAATGGTGCCAGTACAAACCATTCCTAGTTGTCGTCACAAAAATGGAATTTCTGCAAACTAAGTAGTATATTAAAAGAGCACACATGATTACCATTCAATGTAAAGGCGGAAGAAAATGGATGTGCAAGACACCATAAAAATATTAACGCAATTATTTAAATGAGGATAGATGTTCTCAACATTTTCCCATTGCAACGCCTTCAACGCCATTTCTTCAAAATTATTCCTAGTTAATTGTTTTTCTTATTATTTTTTAAAATCGCCGGAAGTTTTACTATGGAACATTAATAACTATACCCACCTATTTTCTTTTAGAACATAATTTAAAATATTTTGAATATGTTCTTGTGAATATAAGGAAATATTATTACCTACGCTTAAGTGTAGGTATATAAGCTTCGTGCCTCAGATTCACTGTGCAAAGGGAATGTGAAAAAAAAACTAACTATAATCAATGTTCAAATTATACTCACAATATGCTACAAGCATGGTCGCTAGTCAATTTTATAAAATTCTGGAATATTTTGAAAAAAAACGACATTTTACTACCGGACTATACCGGGTATATCAAGACTGCGACCGAATACAAAGCTAGATGGTTGTTTCAGTGGTCACAGACACATTTCTAGTATAAAATTCGCAAAGAAAGCTGATTTTTTGGCAATTTTTTAAATGTTTTTGTGAAAATAATAATTTAAGCCCTAGCATCCCATTGCGTCTTTAAAAAAAAGATGTACTTATTATTTTAGGAAAACTATTTTAAATTTGCCACCCAAATTCGACGATAAGTAAAAAAATCCAAAAAAAACGACGAATTTTTTTGCGAAATTTTTAGTTTCGTTGTTTCTAATGTCACTAATACTACCACCCGCCCTCGTTTTCGGTCTCAGTCTTGATATACTCTGTACTCATGATTCTGAACCTCCTGTTTAAATTTGGACACTCAGATCGAAATAACCCTGTACATCGGATTACGAGCTGACCGGCATTAAATTGTCAAAAAAGAGAGATCTTTGGGCAGTAGATATACCATTTGTATTGCATATACAATCAAGTGTATTTTATTAACTTTGTTGTGCCAGTTTAACTAATACAAAGATATCAAATACTGATAAGACAAAAGATTCTGGCTACGGCTCAAAAGTTTGAAAACCACATTGACGCATGTTTAATAAAACAGCCTTAAATAAGAAACCCCATGGATCTACACGTAATAGTATGGTAAGTGGAATGTGTGTAACTTATTCATATGGTGATGAATACAAATACTATGCATGGAAGTGTGGTCAGCCGTGCGAAATCATTGAATGATAAACACTATTCTTATAGACAATCGATTTTATTTACCGATGGAATCAAATAATAGGACCATCGTTGAATCGACTATTAAAAGGACTATTATAAATTGACACTCCGAATGTATGACAACGTGTAATTTGATCAGATCAAGGTACCTATACAGAAAGACTTATTGAACTTTGTAATTGTATCGATGATAAATCAAATTGAGATATGATAAATAGACATGACCCAAGAACAGTTTTATATGGTCTTTGAATATGAGAGTAACCGCTATTGGTCAACCACCATTTACATACATAGTTAAAAATAACAATGATGATTGTAGTAAAATTTGATTTTAACCCATTTTCACAATAAACTTAGTAGATAATTATTGAAAAAAGGAAGACAAAGGTCAATTAATGAAAAGCACTTTCAAACTTTTAAAAATCGAGCTCTTTTACTTTGACTATGAAACGTCTACAAGAGGGAGGAAACGCTGCATTTTTAATTGAACTCTATTAAGAAGTTATTAAATTTCTGAAAACGGATCTAATATACCTCAATATCCTAGAATGTAGGCATTTTATCATTATACATAATATTCTACCAAAGAAATCCTTGAGACGTACGCAGGATCGTATTTAGGAATTATGAGGGGATAATTTGAATGATCTTTAGGCAAAGAACTGGACGCGAATTGCCAGGACGATTGCCATGAGTGTTTTGGGATTTAGGTGCCGGCTATGAAACGAGAGGCCCCGAGTTCAATCCCCGCACACAAATAGCTGGGGATCACACAAATATTTGTTTCGGGTCTGGGTGTTTGTGAGACCGAAAAGCCTCTCGTAGTTCCTGATACCCACGACACAAGACTCGATCTTAGTGTGGGATCAGGACTATGTATGTGACTGTTGGGTGTATTGATTTATTATTATTATTTATCTATGGTATGGGAATTCCGCAAACCTGCAATAGGCCAGCGTGGTGAACTCTCGATTGTATAGGAGCCTCGTGCTCACTAATCGTCCTAACAATATATATGGGCTGATATATGTTGAAATTAAGATAAAGTAAACCTGACGCCAGCCGGGAAAAATCGAATACAGTAGGAAAGATGGCAAGTTTGGTTAGGTATTTGAGGCAACCTGAAAACTTGTTCCATATCCTGTTATACCCCAACTCGGAGCTGCAGACCTGGCTGGTGAGTAGCGGGGTAGTTTCGAAAATATTATTTTATTGTTAAAAAGCAAAGAGAACAATAATTTATCCTGCCAGTCATAGTAATAGTTATTTTACTAACGCTACTAACTCAACTGAGGGAATTATTATCCCGTAAGCTAATATTTACAGAAACGGCCCCCCAATACGGTGACGCCAAAATCCTCTCCTAACTCCTGCCCACACACCCAACTTGCAACTAAAAGTAGTCACGGTATGAGAATTAAATTCTTCGCAGCTAATCTCCACGTATCGATAGAAATGCTATTTCATATCGACGTTACCTTCCCGGCTTCATATATCGTTATTACAAATTCTTTGATCTCCATATTTGATCAGAGAAATGTATCTCGC
Organism: Deilephila elpenor; assembly: GCA_949752805.1. Lineage (NCBI taxonomy): Eukaryota > Metazoa > Arthropoda > Insecta > Lepidoptera > Sphingidae > Deilephila > Deilephila elpenor. The sequence goes on from OX457116.1 coordinate 1,323,119, forward strand.
TATCAAATTATATTTCTCGAATTAATGTGATTTCTCTTTGTATCTCGAATTAGGATTTGCGTGTTTGAGATTTGGGGTAATGTGTTTCGATAAATATGTGACTTTTTATAATACCTGGAGTAAATTTGGTTTACACGTGGGTATTTTGCACCACACGAAGAAGATGTAATAATTTCTAGATTGCGTAATGATTATAACTGAATTTGCTCCTCTCTTTTGAGTCGTAATTTGATATTATATAACTATCCAGATTTCTCAAATCGAAAATCCAGTTGGTACACTTCACATTTCTTTGTGACTATTTTAAAGAACTCTTAAATTGGCAATTTTTATTATGATGTTTTTCTAACGTTTTAATACTCTCTTACCGACTAATCTATAAACTCACACCGTACCTATACGATGTATTATCTATACTCCCCCCTATCAAATCATGATGGACAGTTAATTCCCTTATCCGGAATCAGTTACAAAATAATTTCCAATGAAAGTACTTCACATAATCCTTGTGACACGCACTTAATTGATAATACTGTGATATACAGACAGGACACTCCATTAACCCGTCGGATAAGATTGACGCAATTATAATAATGCACGGTAGCTTATCTAAAAACACACTATATTAATATTTAATTTTAAATGTGAAAGAATACCCTCTCCCACCCTTTGCAGAATTTTAACAAATGCATAATAAAATACTCCCTCAATCACAAACATTTGGTATGTATTAATAACCGATCCAAATCCTTACCCAAAGATCGATCTAGAATTTAAACCAATCAAAATTAATAAAATGTGGGTGTGACGATACACCTTTGACCCTATTGGTTTATTTTTTGAAGCAACCTTTAGATAGCAATAAAGTTCGTTGATTAATTTCCGCTTTAAATTTTATTTAATAGAGTGGTAATTGACTCCCAATAGTATGACATCAAAAAGCCAACGGTGTGCTCATGATGTCAAACTACAACCACTGCTTCCTCAGAACGCTGGTTTTTATCAATAGGCCATTACTTAAGACTCTTTTTTACGAGATATAATCTGTTAAGCTCTCCTTACAATACTTCGCGATGCCGAAAGATGTATGCCAGTGTCACTAGCCATAGCAACGCTCAACTACTAACTAGAACTAGCACTAATTAGCTATTCAGTTACAAGCATGAGGCAACAGTTTGTTTTTCAGTAATTACTGAAAGTTTTGACGGATGACCGTCGCGGCGTGGCTCGACTCGCGACCGCCCTCTTGTGCATTTAATATGCATAAGATCTGCGCGTTTATTAAACTTGTTAGAGTACATGAGATCTTAAACTTTTCACGCCCCTTTAGATGTTTTTTCTCAGTATGTAAAACTCCAAACACAACATCTTTAATTAAAGATTAATTAATAATTTGGGGAAGTCATTTACACATCTTGGGAGCGCGTATATGAAAAATGTTCATTTTTCGGGTCTAGGCCATTCAGGTAAGTATTATGGGACTAGAAAATCTAAAAAGCACGATACAAAACATATCTTACGGAAGTTAGAGGAATTGTGAGTTAACCTTAGCGACTCTTAAAAGTTAAGTCATGTTCCGGACTCCACAGATGATGTATGTATATAAATAATTTGACAAGTTTATTGAAAATAATTAAGCCTGATTATACATATATTTTAAAACCATTCGAATTACTTTTATCTTTATAGGTTTGTGCCTTTTAAGTTGCATTAGCTGTTGTTCGTCTTATTTATGTAATGCAATACCTATACATAGAGGAACCGAACATATAATAATACATATTACATAATATCCCATAACTGAAAAGAGGGGCGTTGAATTGAGAACCACTTGCCACTCTGAATATTCATACACCTACAAGATCCAACAAACGCATAATTATGTTGAGCAAAAAAATTTAAAACGAAGAAAAAATTTAAATGTTAATAAGAACTTCAATACATAAAATATTATTCGTGCGCTGTTTTTAGATGACTTCTTAAATCCTGCATTTAGACTTTTGAGGAAACCCACAAAATGAGAGATTGGGTCAAAATGTTTCGTGTATCACACCATAAGCAAAGGAAGCGACAAGGAAATAAAGGTTCTGGCTGTAGATAATGTTTTGTCGAATCTCCCATTACCCACCACTTTTTGGAAATAAGATAGGCGCATTTTAGATGCCTCTGAGATTAGAAGTTATTGAGCTTCTAAAATATTTATTCCTAATACCGTAATATTTAAAACTATGAAATGCAATAACATATTTTTCGATATTTTATTTGGACGGCATATAAAACCATTAACATCAGGTGCGTAGTCACTTTCAAAATCAAAATATTATTGTTTTTTTAAGTATTGCTTACTATATGTATAAAACTGAGAACATAGAAAGAAGATATGGTGCTTCTTCAGCTATTAAAACAACTTTTATTTTTACTTTTCTTTTCCTATTTTTTACAATTTGTCTTTATGGTTCCAGTATTGAAAATGTGAATTTTTGTCGCATATTTATACAAAAGACTAAAAATACTTGAACCTACGCCATCCAAGACAATCCTTGCTAAGCCACGACGTCTGATGATGCTGATCAAAGCCAGTACGTGTGAGGTAAGCCAATGAGAGCAACAGTTTATTTTCATCAGTCGGGCGGCTCGCGCGAAACCTCAACTTTATTGGCTTTCATTGTGTGCGTGCACTGATCTTGAAATAAAAAACTTAGGTGTTTCGGTTTATAAATAGATAATCTGGTAAATAAAGGATTAATAAAAAACATTTGAGAATGGATTAAACGAACTCAAATTGTATAATTGTACGGATAATGCTTAAAATATTGGCTTGTTTAATAAGGTGCATGTATGCTTTCATTCATGTCTGCCAACCCGCACTAAGCCAGCGTGGTGGACTATTTAGCCTAGCCACTCTCAATCGATTCTCTCGATTGTAGAGGAGGCCCGTGCCCAGCAGTGGGACGTATATGGGCTGATACAGATGCTTTCATAACAAAGTAATTCACCATAAAATAAATATCAAATGCAATTCAATCCAAATAAGACATCCACTGGCATGGGACAGTTTTCTCCTCCTGTTCGACTGAATTTTACCAGCTAAATCGACGCATAGGCTATACAAGTATACATAGGCTGAAGCCAAAACGCGACTCTATTGCGTGGGTCACTATAACCGCCTACCCTTAACAGAAAGGTCGCAAGGTGAGCGTGACGTAGGTACGCAGGCCTTAGAGTCCAAGAAGCCTCATGCCTTAAATGGTTTTAAGGCTTTCTGTATCTTTAAAATCTGTATCTCTCTTTTAAAAATAGATTAATAGATTATAGGTATTGATAAGTTAATTGGCATTCTAAGAACCACGATAAAACTACGATTCAGGGAAGGTAGTTTTATCCATTCAACGAAGAGGCGTGAACTGATGAATAAAAAACTGTTTTTTCAATATCGTATTATTGGTATCTTGTACTAACATATGTAGCTAATATATGTACTACTATAGCTTGCAATTATATTACTTAATTTACCGCCCTCCGGTGGTGACGGATCGCCTATAAAATGTATAGTTTACTATTTATCTCACTGTGGCCTAATAAAGCTAGATAGGCTAGAGACTAGAGATTTTGCTACATGTCATTTTGGTTCTCACTGGAACAATAAAGTAATATTTATTTTAAAAAAGAATACTCGTGTAGCTAAAATTAATATTGAAACCCACGTAAAATGTATTGTGAATTTCTAATTTCTAGCTCATTTTACTTTCTTCTTTTTTTAATTCTTATCGTTAAACATAGGGGCAGCACAGCAAGTTCGGAATAGGTAACATTTACTCCATTATCTATTAATTAAAAACTGTTATAATACCCTAATATTGTCGTTTACGTGAATGAAAATGATTTTTTTATCATTTCACGCTGAGTTCGAATTGATATTGCACAATATAGATAATAAATTAATTTCTAAACGACTTGTTTTCTAACAAGTATTATTTTTACCAATTCTTCGTGTATTTAACAAGCCTTTGCCCGCTGCTTTGTTCACTTTAATTTGAAGTTTGTCAATGAATTCAGACTATATCGGTCGTCACAGAAATAATAAATTTACAACTAGTAATCATTTTTCTATCCCTCAGGGACAGTAGTTGATGAAAGCTACCCCTTTTATATACCTAACCATGATAACGTGCATCTAGTAATAAATAAATAATAAACCCAATAGCCACATACATAGTCCAGACCTCACACTAAGATCGAGTCTTGTATCGTGGGTACCAGCAACCATGAGAGACTTTTCGGTCTCACAAATACCCAGACCCGAGACAAATAAATAAAAATAAAAAATACACCCAACAGTCACATACGTAGTCCAGACCTCACACTAATATCGAGTCTTGTATCGTGGGTACCAGCAACCATGAGAGACTTTTCGGTCTCACAAATACCCAGACCCGAGACAAATACCTGTGGATCACACAGATATTTGTTTCGGTGCGGGGATCGAACCCGCGAACTTGCGTTTCACAGCCAGCGTATAACCAACAGCGCCACGGAAGCTGTCTAATTTAAAATTTCATGATGATCGGTTAAACTGTTAAAGCGTGGAAGCGTGACAAAGAAGAAATAAACAAACTAACACTCACATTTTTTTTAAAGGATTTTAAAATTTCGTTACGTAGTTTTATCTCCGACTTTTTGGTGTCATGTGTGTATTGAGCCAATCACCACGCACTATAACGGTGAAGGAAAACATCGTGAGGAAACCTGCATACCATAGCGATTTGTATAAATTTTTGTGGTATTTATAGTCCGCCAACCCGCACTAGGCCAGCGTGGCGGACTATATAGCCTAACTACTCTCAATCGTACCCTCGATTGTAGAGTAGACCTGTGCTCTGCAGTGGGACGTATATGGGCTGATACAATACAAACATTACAAGAACTATTTTATCGTCGGTTAAAGACAAACTTATATTCCTTTAGACTCTCCAAGCTTCAGTGTTTGGTGGCTTTGCATACCACATGATACTGGTAATAAGACCTCCTGAATCCGTAGTTTGGATAGTCCCACACGAATTCAATACACATAAAAACATAATGCCTCACATAATAGTCCAGTAGGTACATTATCGGAATTATAAAACAATAGTAATGATGAAGGTGCCATAAATATTTGGTTTATGGGTTGGCGAGACATTGACCCAATAACCTACTGTATGACGATCTAAATCAGTATGATTTCATATAAAGTGTAGGTTATGATAAATAAACGCGCCTAATATACTAAGATTTATTTATTTATACTCTATTGCAACACAAAGAAAAACAATTACAATCAAATAATATTTTTAAAAAAAGTACAAAAGGCGGCCTTATCGCACTGGGCAATTTCTTCCAGGCAACCTTGGGATGGATGTAAAAACAGGAGAACGAGAGGGCAGTTAAGGAGTAAATAATAATCTGAAATAATATAATAATCAAAAACTACGAGAGACTTCTGTTTCACATCACCCAGTCCCGAAACATTTTTTTTTATAGCCATGAATGGCGAGACGAGCATGCCATTCGCCTGATCAGCGATACGACCGCTCATGGACAGCAGCAAAACCAAACAACACTATGAATTACAAAGCAATGATTTGCATCCCACTGCGCTCGCCATCCTGTGACGTAAGATGTTAAGTCTCATTATGTCCAGTAGTTACTCTGGCTACAATGTCCTTCAAACCAGAACACAACAGTGGATTTATACTGCTGCGTAGCGGGAGAAATAGACATAGCGGTGGTGCTTACTGCCTACCCAGGCGGCCTCTCACATATGAGAGGTCTACCACCAGTAAAATATATCCGAATCATGCTGACATTGTGAGTTAATCAAACCTTTAAAATAGTTGCGTTTTCTCAATTCATAGCTACCTTTTTAATCCAATGTGACACAAATACTTACTTTTCAACAAGCGAACCGTTTCTTCGTGAGGTGCATTGGTGGTATAAAAGTATGCTTAAACCGGATGTACAGAACTGAACCCTCGACACTTGCATATCACGATAACCGTTTTACCACCATGTAAAGTGGACACAGTACAATTTCTAACCCAAAAGTTTTTATTCTCAAATAATTATGTTTTTCACAAAAAACTTACAAACAAAGCCTTAAACTATCTTTTATTGTCTCTGTAATTTTTAATATAAATACTTATGTTTTTCGTAGGAAACTTACAAACAAAACCTTATACTGTCTTCTAATGTCTCTGTTCTTTGTCTTATATACTATCCTCGATTGTCGCTCTACTTTGTCGTAGATTATTAATTCCTTTTAAATTGTCAATATATTCTACAATATTAGCTCCTAAGTCCGGGCGTAAAGAAGAAATTAAGCAAATTAATATTTATGACGAGGGCTAACACCTCGACGTTAATGTTTCCTTTGAGCTGCACTTTGACTTCAAGTTAAAATCGAAACTTTATTACCGGTAAATTGTTCAATGAACTGTACCCCTGCCGGACACCACTGTTTATGGGTTGAATATATTATATCCCCACGTTGGTCTAATTTAAGATTGATACGGCCTTATTAATAGACAGATTTATAATCTGTTTTAGTTATCGAATGTTTTATCCCTTTCTAACGACTTTAGAATTCAGTTTGAGCGAAGAAGACGAAACATTCGACAACTAAAATAGGTTTTAAATGTGTCTGTGAATAAGGCCGATAGACTATACATTTTTAATAGTGTTCGTAAGGAGTCTAAAATGTAAGTTCCCTTACAGCTTTTCTCTCCACTATCAAAACTATTGATATATTAAAATGAATTTACAAAAAGAACATTTAAAAAAATCCAAGGCTCTAGATGTAGAACCTACAATTTCCATCACTGCATTCGGATCCTTTACAAACTAAAATATTGAGGATTAAATCTAATTTAATGTTTTAAAGTTATCCAAAAAAGTTACGCGTAAAGTCTTTTTTTTTGAAGTCTATTTGCATCTTTCCGTTTCTAGCAAGATCAAGTAGTAGCATTAATAAATGTTATTAATGCTACTACTGAGCCTGCAATAAAAAACCTTCTTCGGTAAAAAGGGAAAGTAAGTATAATATTCCTATACAAATTTTTTTATTAAAAGAATCTATGTAATATATAGACTATACATGTTACGTTAAAATTAAAATTACTTAAATATGTAACCGCTTGCCTCAAAAAGAAAACATGTTTCGTATGCTTGCCAATTATAAACACACAATATATCATATGATTAAAAGTTTTAAACTATTTTCTATCTGTAAATTATATTAAAATATCAGAGTAGTTGCATTATAGAAATAACTTTTTGAATATCGCATAACTTCACTTATCAAATCAAACGGAGAGGCAGACAAATATATTTCTGAAAAATAACATCTAAAATTGTCAAAGCACGAAATCCTGTGTCCTTAAACGTAAGGAATGGTTTTTAACGCTGTTATACCCTTCTTTATACAATAACATATGCGTGGCATACCAAGCTTCCGAAACAGTAAACATTGTGTACCATATTTAAGCCAACAATAGGTCAAACAAAACAGATAACTCTTTTTTACACATATTCAGCTTAAACGGTCAAAATAACAAATTTACAACCGCCTGAGCTTAAAGTATCGGCAAAGTTGGAAAAAATCTTCCGGAACTTTCAGGTGTTTACACAAAATGTAACAATTAATATCAATCTCGGGGTGATGTGTGGGGGAGGGGAGGGGGCGGTAACGCTCGCAGTGGGCGCCGCCTTTCAGATATAAAGCGTGCTACGCGACTACGACGGCACATCCGTAGCACCACTCGTCCAAGTCGTAGCACCAGCATCATCGTAGCAATGGCTTTCGGGTGAGTTGTTGGGATATTTTTTTTGCAATTTCTTTTTTTCTTTTTTGGAATATACTGACATTTTCATAATGTAATACTTAGGAGTTGTATAAAATTTATATTTATCGTAAACATATTTTCCCACACATATGGAGTATCAGTATACAATTTTAATACAGATTAAATTCTCCTTTTCATTTATTTATAAAATATAATAAATATAATAACATAAAATACTATTTCAATTTACTAGATATTTTAAACATTAATAATTTATACATAAATTTCGCCCTTTCCAATTCAACCCCACACTGAAAAGAAATGCACCCTTTGATACTTGAAAAGGTCTAGAGCTTTTTAAAAAACGTAACGTCTTACCAGTATTAAATTGCAAAAAATCTTATGAACGAAACATTTCAACTTGTTAAAAAATATTAAGCATCCCATAAAATCAATTAGAATCGTATATATTTCTAAACAACAGTGTTTCCTTTCTTAAAAAATATATGTGCTAAAAAATATCACATACAAAGCGTATGTCTTGCATTTTCAAATTACAATTATAAATATCAACTGCTGTAAAAAATATTGTAATCAAATTCCTTTTTTCCGTAACATACGGTTAGTGACAATGGACGTTTTTTACACCTCGTAATGTTACATGCATTTAACACTATACAGATTTTGCAGTACCTTACTATGCAATTTAAACACATAATCTTCTAAATTCACTTTCGTGTAAACCAAGGGGCAATAGTTAAAAATTATATATATTAAACCTAAATCCGCTGTAGGTATATGATTATTATTACAAAATCTTTACTGATTATATAAAGTAAATTAAACTAAAGTGTTGTGTTACCGCATCCGTTTGCGTCGCAAATCTTCTATAATCAACCCCATTATGAATGAAATGTTATCACGGTAGCTTACGGTAATCTTACCGGTTTTTATACTATTATATGGTATTTTCAACGCTTTGTTCTTATGAAATGAAAATAATTTATAGAATCCATTATAATGTTCAACATTATTTAGATTGTCAATTTTTGATCTACCACCCGGTTCGGAAAGCGGTTTTCACTAGAGAAGCGCGGATAAGAAACTCTTATATTTCGTGTGTAGTGGTTACATTTTGATACTACAGTTCTTGTTGCAACTTTAAATATTGAAATATATTTATTATGATATAAATCGCATTGAAATATAAAATTAACGTTAGAGTTTGTTTTAACAACATTTCATTTTATTTTAAATATACATCAACCAATACTTCAAGAAACAAACCTCGATAATAAAGATCGTTAAATGCATTTGTTTCGCATAACTTCTTATCAGGTAACACTGAGTTTCCCCATAAACCATTGAAAGAGCTGTATAAAATTAAAAATATTTCACTTAACTGACTTAAATTCTTTCCATCACAAACTTGCGAAAACGAGTGTTTATTTTAATTCCTAGCAAACAATTGTTGCACAAACAGCCCTATTAAGATACGTAAAAACCGCGACAATTAAAATCAAAGTAACGTAAGGAATAAAATATCCTTGCGTCTAGGTCAGTAAATCCGTGCTGATGTTTTCTCAGTTCATTTATCATCTTAACTTTTCATCACTGGACGAAATCTCTTTTAAATCCACTGAGATGTGTCTTAAGCATTTGTAATTACTATCCAGCTTAGTTTATTCTTTTGATATGCTCATCTTTATACCGGGTATATCAAGACTGCGACTGAAAACGAAGCCAGGTGGTAGTACAGGTCACTTCAGACACAATGTAACTAAAAATTTCGCATATAGTTTTCCTACAATAATAATGTACGCCATTTTATTTTTAAAGACGCAATGGTTCGCAAGGGTTTCAATTATTATTTTAGCAAAGCTAGGCATTTACCACCCAAAAACGATGATATTAAAAAAAATGCAAAACAAAACTGTCGGTTTTTGCGAAGTTTTTAGTTGCATTGTGTCTGTAACCACTAAAACTGCCACCTGGCTTCGTTTTCGGTGGCAGTTTGATATATCCGGTATTGTTATTGAAATATAGGCAGTTTTTTATTTGATCAACGCAATTCCTATAAGTTATCCTGTTTATTTTCATGATATATTTATTTCACATCGGTTCACTGTTGGGTATAAGCTGTATTTGCAGTCCACGTTGTTCTTGATGACGTCAAGCGACTCCACGATTTTCCTACATGCTTAAAACGCGCATAGGAAATTAATATACATAAAAGTCGCCAATAATACAGTCCACAGTACAATGTCTTATGTCGTGGGTATCACAAACAGCAAGAGACCTTTCGGTGTCTCAATTATAACTTTTGTGTGTCCGTAAAGTGCCCAGTTAAAAATAGCATATATTACCCAAAACTCATTCAACGCTATTAGAATTAACAAATTTGTATACAAGAGTATTCATAAAACTGCCGGCATTATCAACTTTCCTCTAATATAAACGGATAACAATATCAAAACTTTTTAAACAACTTTTAACTACTTTCCTAAGAGAAAATAATGGGTATTAGGATTTTTGGAGGAAATATGCTTTCTTTCTAACCGCTTTGTATAATACAAGAATAATATCTTTGTAGAAAAGATTTGTTTACTGCATTATATAAAACAAAGTTAATATTAGACTAGGACTTAGGATTTAGTTTAGTTTTAGATTTAGACTTAGGACTAGGAATTAGGATATTAGACTAGGTTAGGACTTAATGTCTTTGCCAGTCCATCTTTAGATGGCGCATAAAAGATAAAGAGGATTTATCAAAATGTTGATTCATTCTTCACAAAAGTTATACATACAAATATTTCATCAAGATAAGCAAATATTTCTTAAACATCAACACATTTACAATTATTGCTTGGTTAAGTTTTTGTCTGACGTAGACAACTCAGTTTATCAATGATTTCATTATTTCCCTTACGCGTGTAAAAAAATACTGGAGAGAAAAAATCGGACCACACTCCATGAAAATGGATAGTTTACAAAATATGCCGACTTGAGTTATGGTAACTTAACTTGAACTTACAACATTGTTGGAAGGTTTACAGAATAACTTAACCCGCGCTTAAGCTTGGAAGCAGTGGCCAGTAGCCACACCTGTTGCTACCATGCATCATTGTTCTTGTTTTAGTACGGCTGTAAGATTTGTCTTTAAAATACTAAATGTAGCTTTCGTGGCTCAATAGCTTTGCCAACGCTGTGAAATTAATAGTTTGATATTTTGGTATAGTAATTATAAGTACTGATTTTAATCATATGCGACACATGGGGGTTAAAAATTATTTGACGTGCATTCCTATCTACGCAGTACGCCCTATAGATGAATGTAGGTCGTTTAGTTTATACATAAAAAACTGAATTTCTGGTCCGAATTTTTGAACTTCCTGTTGAGTTCCTTACTTGGCTTGAAAGGTGATACAACGAATACATACAGCTTAACTTGTTTTTACCTTTCTCAAAAACATCATCCGCCTTTCTCAAAGATCAAACGCAAGTACAATCACCTTGACGTTAGAGATCGCTATCCATCAAACTTGGACCTTCAAGCCTTATTTTTACAGTTTTTCTCACATTCAACAGGCAACCTGACCCATCTAACGTTCCATTACCGCCCTAACAAAGTATCATGTCGAATAATGTTAACGCACCCCTAAATAAGGGCAAATTACTCGTTACAGCTCAGCCTAAAGTTAACGCGGTGCTCCGAAATTTGAGCTGGCAACCCGCTTTGTGCGCCAAATTGCGCCGTTAATTTAATTTTAAACCTGGCAACTTTCTTGCGGGTACCACGGATCGTTATTGAGAGTATGATACTTAGCCTGTTGCATTACGACTTTTTAAAGGCTTTTTATACGCATGCATTCAATCTCTAGTAAATTATCGCTTATTACAATAATAATAGAATATGTTTTGCTTATTCCTGCGTAATATATTTAGTTCTGCAGGAATATTTGTCTCTGAGCGTTGTTCACGGATGAAATAATCTACTCCATCATGTAGGACGTCATAAAGCGAAAAATAAAATACCCAATACCGGCTACCATGCATTAAAAAATGTCAGAATAAAACCCGATATTACGTCACTCGAGCCTGTGATTCGAACCCTCAGGCGAGGCGAACAAACCGCCTCACTTTCCGGGTCATGTATTGGCATTCCCAAAAGCAAAGGTCGAATTCCTTGGAGTCTTAAAATATTTCTTCTTGAGACTGTCGTGGGAAAGTATTCTTTTGAAGTATCAGAATTTTTAAAATAATTTTATGTCGTGGGAAAGCATTAACTCAAATCAGAGAACAAAATTTTTTAGACACGCATAAGCCACATTTTTAAAATCTGCAAAACTTGTAACTATCTCTTAATGTCCAACCAGGAAATCAAACAGTCCAGGATAATCTACAAAAAGGGGTTAAAAAAACATAAGTTATTACATTTTGTAAAAATTCTTCCTTCGTTCAACAACGTCAAAGAAACAATTATAATTATCCTTAAACTTAATTCAACGGGGTCCATTTTTTGGTAAACCAATTATCCACAATATTGTTAAATATATAAAACTTTGTTATGCCATGTTTTAAAAACAATCACTTACAGTCCGAAGCTGTTGCCTAATTATGGTACATTTTTATAATACGCAGATTTAAATTTTACACAATTTTCAAACTCACCATTCAGCCTGAATCCTATGGCGGTAGTCAGAAAAACTATATTTATATATTTTTAATAATATGTTAATCTGGAAGTGGAATAATGTTCTAAGAATACAATATTTTTCACTAGAAGATGGAACCGCACACTTACGATTAATAAGCTTCTTCTTGTCCAGCATTTTAGATGTTAGATGATTTAGAATAAAATCAATAGCCCGTAGAATAAAAAAACATATACCTCTTTCGCTTCATCCACTGTCATTAATATTTGCATACACGCTCGTCGGTTTCGAGGACTCCGTATTAGTCATAAATAAAAATACATTTAATTTGTGTCTTAATATCAAGAACGGCTTAAGTCACGTTAATTCCTTGTCTATTAACACCTTTGAGTATCGCCCACGGTGTAAAGGCGGTGGTAAAATAACAGAAACAGTTGGAAAATAGACCCGTTGCAAACCCGCATCAGTGGGCGTTGAATTAAAAAGTTCAGAGGAAAATTATTAAAACTGAATCTAGTATGATTCATTTTATAAAACGACAAAGCGACTAAATTTCACTTAGTAAGTGCAGTAAGGACAAATTATTCTACACAATATTAACCTGCTTCAAACCAGCTATGTGCGTATATAGACTGACTCTAAAACGCAACACACTTGCAATGGTCATTACCACCGTCATGCTCGCTACCTAGTCGCTATCGATACGAGTATTCTTCCACCAAGACATCCAAAAATACACTCTATGGTATATATAGGTATTTTTGTGTACAGTTTCTAGGCAATAAGTCCAAAACTTCCCACTGCTAAGCACGGGGTTCTAGTATATTTAAGGCCCAGTTGCATACTAACTTTGACGATAACTTCAATTTTGACAATGTCATCGCAAACATACATTTGTAATTGCAAATGTAGGGGATTGATGTTTCCAAAGTCAAAGTTATGGATAAAGTTAGTTAATGCAACTAAGCCTTAGAATCTTACAACGGAGTCTATCGCGCGTTGGATTTCAAAGAATCTTGTAAACCTTCGGATATTTCTATGCAATGCATAAGAAATATGAGTGCATAGAGCCAGTTGTTTCGCCATTTCGTACGTCGATATGTCCGTCATTTAATTAACGCCGATCGCCGGTAAATAATCGACATGTCAGTGTGTGTCATCTGCAAAAAACATGCGGTAATGAGCCGTGCACAACTCAATCACGTTTTAACAATTCATTAAAACATGTTGCATTTAATTTAACATAATGTTGAGGATTCAATAAATAACGATTTCTTTCCAATATTCGATGTCATTTATTCGTGTGAAAGACTATGAAACAAATAGTTAGAAATAACTAAGTTGTAAAAAGTCAAAAATATTTACTTTGATCTAAAATTGCCGAAATAAAATACACGAGTTTCTTATTAGATCAAATTAATATGATACAAAAACTGTTTTGTTCTTAACTTTCTGTTAGTAGCAGTTTTTTCAGTGAATATATTTCCAAATTATATCGTTCTATGAATTTGTGACTACGTAAATCACAGTTTGTAATCCTTAGCTACACAGCGCCAAAGCTCCTTCGCCGTTAAATTTCGTTTACAACGTTAGATAAGTCTTGCGCAAACACTGCCTTGCAAAACGGGGAATTAGAACTTTGTGTCACAAAGAAAAAGAAGATGAAAAATATCAAGATTTTTAAAGATTTTACGACCACTACTTACAAAGGACAGTTATAAACTTGAAAAAATTCGTTTTACTAAAATTCATCTTTATAAACCTAGGATGAATTTTAGATGTAACATATTGAGATAGTTTCGATATTACATTTCGCTAGATTTACCAAATATATGAAATAAAGTTTCAAACAAAATAATAATAGGTACAATATAGTCCACATACGGGACTGCAGGAAAAAAATAACCATTTCATTTCCTTTTCAAAAGCATTTCATTATTAAGTTGAAGATGCGTGCCCTTTACCCATCCATTATTTTTTCAAACAAGGAATATTTTATTTCAAATACACTACCTATTCTTTGGCATGCGTACGGTTGGCAAGGGATGGATTCCGATAAACATAATGGGGGCATTTCCAGTTACATTAAAAGTTTACACAAATATTCTTGATATACAGGGTATATCAAGACCGCGACCGAAAACGAAGCCAGGTGGTAGTATTAGTGACTTCAGACATAATGCAACTAAAAATTTCGCAAAAAAAATCAACTTTTTTTTGGTAACTTTTTACTTATCGTCGTATTTGGGTGATCAATACATAGTTTTCCTAAAATAATTATGTACACCTTTTTATTTTTTAAGACGCAATGGTACGATAGGGTTTAAATTACTATTTTCGCAATAACTAGGTATTTATTACCCAAACACACTGATTTTCAAAAAATTCCAAAAAAAAAACTGTCGCTTATTTTGCAAAATTTTTATTTGCATTGTGTCTGTAACCACTAAAACTACCACCCGGCTTCGTTTTCGGTCGCAGTCTTGATATACCTTTACCTGTATATTCTTTATTTTCTATAAGACATCCAACAAATATAAGAGTAAAATAATAAAAATACCCCCAACAGTCATACACATCGTCTTGATTCCACAGACACCAAGTCTTGTCGCTCAGATATCAAAATCTATGTTAGACTTTCCGAACTCACAAACACCCAGACCTGATACAATTAATACATTTTGTGCGGGGTTCGGACCCGCGGCCTCTTATTACACAGCCGGCGTCTATTCAACCAACCACGGAGGCTGTCATTAAATAAGCCGCACGGACATTCGCCCTCTGTTAGAATAATTTATGAATGCTACACGCAACATAGAAATGATTTGAATATCCAAACAGTATGGTAGTATAATGCCTTTTTAAAACAATTTGCTTGGCTTTGTTTAATTTTTTATAAAGGGCAAAACTGAAAGGGTATTTCAATAACTTTAGGGCATTCATTTTTGATGTAATGCTATACTGATTTATGTCATGACTTAGTTATCAGCGCATAAGGTTGCCAGTTTGAACCTCATATAGGTATTGATATTGTCTATAATCTTCCTTGTCATAAAATATGATAAGTGTTGGCATGTTTTTTCTGCCTCGTAAAAGTTGCTACAATCCTCTGGTGAAAATTGCTAAAAGTTCAGTGCAATTGCAATTTGCACAATCGTGTTTAATAACATTTAGAGTTATATTTTCAAATTGACTACAATATGAAATTACGTTTAAAACTTCATAGAAGTTTAACGATTATGGAATTTTGTAGGAAAACCATTACATTAAGAGCAATAACTTTCCATTTGAAGCAAAATAAGATTGCGGTTTTGTATGTTTAGCAATCCCTACCATAATGTGCTTATATATCTTTTTTCTGTTCCACCGCTGAAATTACTTACAGCAAAGTATACATTCCACGCATTACCACTCAAACACAGACAAATGACGCAGTAATACCTAGTATCATAAATTATACACAAAATGAAACATATTTTTACACCTCATCCAGTGTTATTTTGTAAGGCAGAAAAACCGTTTATTTCACTATTCTTTAAACCAGCTATTTTTCATGTTGTTATTGTATAAGGTTGTTATTGATATTCAAGATTATTTTCCATTTATAAGACTACTTCTTATACCTGGAGGGGTCGGTAGAAGTGTAAACAATTCCGCCCACAATTCGCCGAGCTTTTTCTGATCGGAGTAAGCCATGGTTATAGACTTACTCCGATCAATTAACGTATGGTATGGACCGTGCACAAGAAATTAACACGTTATACAAGCCGACGATCATAGTATTTAATACTCCGTGCGTACAAATGGATCAGAATCTATATCACGATCTAATAACACATTTTTACAAAATCAATCTACTTGACAGTGTATCTCTAAGCATCTAATTTACATTTAAATGAATAAGAATACGAATAATGTATCTGAGTAATTGTTGATGAGTTAATGTCTAGACGTTTCGGAACTCAACTTACTAGCCTGAGTTAGTACGAAGTTAATATTTTCAATTCAATGATATTTTAAACATTCGTTGATGTCACGTTAGAAAAAAATATACATATATTTTTTGCTAGATAACTAAATAATGAAATCGAAGAATTAACCGTTTCGCATGCTATATTTTCTTCTTTATATTATTTCGAAAAAGTACTTTTCATTAAAATACATTGGTTCGATATAAATCTTGTATTTCACCTCGATATTTTATAAATGTAACCTCCAATCTTTGACGTAACAATGAAAAATCGAAAGTTGTATAGCAGCTAGGTGGGCTCCCCGAGGAAATACTCGTATTGGTTCTGTTCATACTTCATTTCATCTTACATTACTCGCAGTAATAACGTAGAACAAACACACGCTTTGATTTTAATATAGTATTGTTAAAAGATGACTGTGGAAATGAAATTTATTTCTAGAAAACCATAAACCCTGGTTATAGGAATGAATGCAGGCTCTTTGTAATAAGGGTGGGATGGTGTTTACCAACAGATATTTGGTGGCTGAATATATTAATAATAAATATAGGTTTCGTATTCACAAAGTGAAGGAAAGGGGAGCAACAAGTGCCCCGGTTGGTAATAATGTTTCCGTTCTATGCCAAACCAAGAGGACACCCGAGGTGCAAACACAAATATGATACTCAACAAAATAAAGAACATTTATTCGTTAGTCTTATGAGAAATATTAACGCAAAAATAATTAATTTTATTTGTTGAAAGAATAAGTAAAACTAGTTGTAGCATATTAAATTACCAATTTTATTAAGATAAGATGCTTTCTGTCTGCTTTGAGAAGTGTGACGAGTATATTCTTTGAAGCTAAAGAATACTTCCATTTCTCAATTGCACTAGAAAAGAAACCAAGCAATGATATTAGGAAAAATAAATAAAAAGTCTGGGGTATTTTAAAAAGTAAAACGAGGAATAGTATTTGTAATAAAACGTTAAGAAATACCTCGAGATTGAACAATTTATTTTATGCGCGGCTACCGATACGAAATATCTCAACACTTTTTTATCTTTAATATCCAAGATTGCGCGATGGATACCAAATCAAAGAACACGTTTATTTTTTTCATTTTGCAGATAGTGAGTTTTAAACTTAATTGATAGGAATCATCTTAGCAAAAGTGGTTCTGGTTCAATCTTAAGGAATTACAACTTCAACTTTTTAAAAATGCACTGGGACTACATAAATATGTTTAGAATTTATTACTTGCTCTTGCGAGAAAACGTGTTTATTTAAGAAGTAGGGATCAAAACGTACGTATAGATGAAAAGCCTATTCCGAATAGGAGTTTTCCTGCTAGACCGTAGGAGATTGGTGGTGAAATTTTAATTTAAATAATTCCATAACATCAATATGACAAAATATGAATCTCTTTACAACTGTGGTTACAAACAATTAATAATTATAGATCTGACTACAACTAACCCTTTAAACAAAACAAATTCATCAAAGTAAACGGAGAGCTAAAAAACTCGACGATTATTAATGACTTGAAACTAATTAGTGAGACAATTAAGCGCGCTTGGCGGTCGTGCCCCCGCATAATGTCCCGAGTCCGTCCCGCCGACAGCTGTCATTTTTGGGAGGCACGCGCGTTGACTTCTAATCAAATTTTGGTGCACACTAATTAACTGGATGCGGCCCAGTTGAATAACGTAATCAGGCCGCCATTCAATTTAGTGCAATTTTGCGGGAAAGTTACATGGAATGTTTTAGTTTTATTTATAATAGTTTGTGGTCAGTTTTATATGATAAAACTCATAAAACATGCGAAACTGGTAGGAACTAGTCTTAGTCATATTTAGGTAGCAGGCATGAAGCAGAAGTCACTACAATTTTATTTTTATTAAAAAAAGATTTATTATTATTTATAGTGGCCAGTTGGTAACGAACCAGACGCTGCCGGCAACATGTTTACGGTGGTCGCGTGTTCAAATCCCAGGGCACACCTTCAAATTTCCGGAGTTTTGTGTGTATTGAAAGTCATTCACCTTCTAGTCAACAATGGACTACATGACCTAACCCCTCTCAGTCGTTCTCTCGATTGTAGAGGAGGCCCGTGCCCTGCAGTGGGACGTATATGGGCTGATACAAATACATGCAATAAAAGGGAATTAACTGTTGTATGATTTATATTCCGGTTACATTACAGAAACGAAAGCTCTCTAAACAACAAAAAAATCGAAATGGCACTTTCTCAGCATTTTAAATCACACGGGAATAAAAAGTTAAAAATATCGTGACCTTAGAGACTAAAAGTTAACACCTCAGATTTACATTTAAAAATATATTAAGTTTTGTTACCTTTAGGTCAATTCTGCTTTTAAAAC
This sequence comes from Deilephila elpenor, assembly GCA_949752805.1. Taxonomy (NCBI): domain Eukaryota; kingdom Metazoa; phylum Arthropoda; class Insecta; order Lepidoptera; family Sphingidae; genus Deilephila; species Deilephila elpenor. The sequence continues at coordinate 1,341,929 of OX457116.1, forward strand.
CATAATATTTTTTGTGTTATTTATATGTAAATGGACTGGTTGGCCGTATAATTCTGGCGCCTTTGCCTAAGTTATGAAACTGTAATAAGTTTTAAATTAACATGTCAAAGGTAATTTTTACAGCCACCTGTTTGTCATTACATTTACATAAAAGGGTTTTGCAAACCGTTTGGGCTTGATAGTTTAATTTTAGGGTATAAATTACAATATTACAGCACACCATTTTATTATAGATTTACGAGTAGTACCTACAGCTGTTTTCATTTCCAATACTATTTGGACCATAATCCACACTTTTTCTAAGAGTACATTTTTAGTTTTACAGTCGTATATTTCCAAATAATTTACCTCTATTCTCTTAAATTTAACTCGCTCTTCTTAATCTTAAAACTGTAGAAATATATTTACCTTAAAGCTACTCCCTAAATATCAACTAACAAGATGTAGACTTGAGTCAGACAGGTATCTGCAAAAAATCAATTTAATTACTAACTACAGAAAAATAAAATGACCGTCCACGATCGAGACATTCGAGATTCAGACAGACTTCAGTCCATTAGATCGAATTACTTTCTAGGCAGCTAGAATAATTGTGCATTCAGCACCGACACGGGGTTGATTCAATAAATGAAACAAAACGTCCACCTGTCTATTTAATGTCGACAAATTGTCTGTCTGTACGCAACGGCGCATCCCAAACACTTTTATTAGAACGACGATAAATCAACAAACTCTATTAAAAGTCTATTTTAATTTAGTTTGGATTCATCCAGTGGCATATTGGATTTGCAATGGATATGTGGGAGAAATTGACTTAAATATAATGAATTGGAGTGACCAGTTTAAATCGTAAACTTAGTGAACATTTGAATTATATTTTGAAGCTATAACTGGGCTCTTTCTTCTTACCAATTTTTTTCTAGAAGACTCCAATGATTACTGATTCGTAGGATTTTTCGGCAACTCTTCTAGATATTCTCTATTTCAAAGAGCGAAAACAAACATAGCACTTTTATTTTGAAGTGTTTTGGTCCCAGACATAACTAACGGCCAAGATGGAAGACTCTTAACTATTCACAAAGGACGGAAATATTCGGGACACCCGGTACTTCATGTAGTTGTTTGAAAGGGACTCACAAAGCTTATGTATTACCACATATTCTCACACCTTAATATTTCTAGATTATTTACTAATAATCATTGATATTCAAGTTTAATCTAAATAGTGACATATAGAGATTTAACTAATGCAATAATAAAACGTAATTTTTATTTTACACTTAGATGGCGTTGAGATTATAAAGCCTCAACGTGGAGTAAGTGGTACTTTAATGAAATTTCAAATCACAGTATGCATTATTATTTTATAATAATAAACATTAAAAGTATAATATCTATTAATTATCTATACGTTATTATACCACTTGACATTTACGTAACATTTACATTCAAGAACCTAATGCATTAATATTAAATAAGTAATGCTTTATTCCTTCACCTTTGTGACCCTGTCGTGAACACATAAAAAATACACAATAATCAAATGGCACTCCTCTGAGACAAATGTTTGCCATGTCGGAATGACCGCTCAGGATATTGTAGGAATAAGTTTTAATTTGCCCGTGTGTAGGATATTTGTCTTCATTAATAAGACACACGTTTCGTAGGTGGAAACCTTTCGATCGCAGTTGCGTAAACTTTGAACTTATGCTGTAGTTTATGGAAACTTAATTTAGAGGATTCGTTTTAGAGTTATTTATTTATTTATTTATAAATACTTTATTGCACACCACACAAATTATTACATACAAAAAAATGTAAAGCGCATAAATATGTGTAACAATCGGCGGTCTTATCGCTGTCGGCGATTTCTTCCAGACAACCTTAAGATGGACTGAAATGAACGGAAGCACGGAAGAAATGGGTGGTCACAACATAGGAAAAAAAAATACAAAATGTAATAGTGATAAGAAGAAAAAAAAAATAGTTATTTACACCGTTTACATTTTAAAGCAATTATACAAAAAGAAAATGGTTTGATAGCAGACAAGTTCAGACAAAAAGTTGAAGAGTTATTAGACAAAATCAAATACAAAGAAAATAATTATCGTTTTTGAAGCCAAAGTTCGCATTAGGGATAGGATTCAAAGTTAGGGTTATAATGAACCACATACACGGAGGAATTACAACAGAGTACTATGCGACGTCATAATGTGTTTCTCTAGAAGGTTGGTCCGGTCTTAAATGTCTCGTTTGAGTATTTCCCTAATTTTCTCTTCAATTACACCTCTTGGGTAATTTACTAAAAGTTACTAGTGTTGCGCTACTAATATTTCTTTCACCTATTTTATAAATTGTCTTTCTTTGATTAAAAACAATATCACGTACCCCATCTTGTATAATGCAGAGGCGGCGCCACATATGAATGAATGAGGGTAACCAACTTGCGCGTCAAGAGGTTTCATAACTCCAACTTTTAAGTACCTTAGGATTATTAAAAACTGCGAGCTAGGGTAAAGATATTTTTATCATAAATCAGACGTAGGTGCGACCATTGGCCTCACAAAATGCATCTTATGCTGCTACTGCTATTTTGTAATTGAACTTTAAATCTTGCTGAAAGATTAAGCTCCGCTATAGTAAGGCTTTGCAGGAATTATATGCAGAAATTAATTATATATGTTCCTCCTACGCCCTTTAATATGATGCAAAAAAATGCTTATCAAGCCTACAAGTATGCAGAACATTTTATTTATCTTTCTTTCTACAATCTACACCCTAACCTTTAATATTTTTCATAGACCCAACAGTAGGTTCGTTCATCCTCAACCTAAGACCTAAGTAACGGATCCAAGCGACATTCCAAACACTAGAGCCATTAAATCAGAGGTAATCAAACAAATTGTCCAGTGCCCTGTCTAATGGCGCGCGCAGTTTGTCAATTACCGCTCGGAGTGACCAGCGCCCAGCTAACTTGATGCGTCTAATTGTCGCTAATTTAAACTTACTGCACTCTCTTGGAACGTTAGTGATTTAGACATGATTTTGCGATATATCTTGATCTTTAATAAACGATGGGATTATCCTTTACTATCAATATTGACTCCCATTTTGAGAGGCTGGTAATGAGTCTAAGATTCGGTGTTGCAGTTCTACACGCCTATAGAATGGCCTAACCACTCTCAATCGATTCTCTCGATTGTAGAGTAGGCCCGTGCCCTGCAGTGGGACGTATATGGGCTGATATAGATATATATAGTTCTACACGCGTGGTAATGACTTACTGTAATGTCAGCCGTTTCCTCGTCTGCAAGAATTATGCAATAAAATCATCAATAAATCGTTTGCTATATTCTATTCGACGCACTCACCATCGCAACTAGTAGACCAAGCTTAACACCATGAAAAGAACTGACACTGAGCACCGATGCTTCGTGAGTTTCTTAGGGTCACAACTTAACTCGTAATGAAATTGTTATATTCGTTCCTAGGCAATAATTACTAGGAAATATTAAGGTACGAACACGTCACTCGATTTGCAAGCTCTAACACCTTGCAACCTCATATCACGCATGATGGTTGGAATAATATTAATGCGTCGATTCTATTATCCATATCCGGATACAATCAGGCAAGCACGATTGTGTCAGCAGTAAGAGAGAGCTTTCTATACGATCTACGATCCGATGTATGTGATATATGTTCAGAAGAAACAATCGATCGTCAACCAACACCACAATTCTCTTACAATCCTTAGCACGTAGATATTTCATATCGCTGTGAGCAAATTGAGGCATTGCGCCGCCAATCGCTGCGGTAATGTCTCGCCGGGATCTTGCAAATTGTTTTCTGAGCCCCAGTATAGTGGCTTAGCACTTTTGCTGAATGTGGTTTTTCTATATTAAAACACTACATCAAACAAATTGCAACCCTAAATCACATAGATAAGATTCAAAATCCTTTTGTCTTTACGCGCTCTACTGATGCGAGCACCCTGCAGTTTTGGCAATGGATGTATGCGCTTCGTTTAATCTAGTTTAAGACTATGTTAGAAAGGAGTAGGGTTGAAAATTAAATGAGTTATTGTATTCGGGTGGTTTCCGTATCAAAATAGAATTTAGCCCGCGTTTTAATAGACCATTTGCGTGCGAATTTGCACGTACGCATGAGATAGTGATGTGGCAACGGAGTAAAATATATCGATATTTTTATATTATTTTTGACGACATTGCTCTGTGTACTCAAATCGGCGGTAATTATTTTCGACTCGGTATTTAAAGCTGAATGTAATATTTAAATTCATTTGAATGTTATGGCGTTTTGACAAATATTTGATTTTAATAAAATTCTGTTGTACTCCAACATATTTGTTACCCTGTAAAATGAAATTACAATTGTTAATAATATTTGTTAAATCGCGTTAAGAAAGATTGTGTGAATACGTAAATAATATCCTTTTATGTTTGTAGAAAAACTTTATGTAAAGGTTTCGTATTATATAATCTTAAAATCCAAATAAAAATCAGAAATAGTAATGAAAATTAACTTTAGGTATTTTCCATGGATAAACTATACTCACATCACTTCAGGATCTGTCATAGTTGTTGAGAGACGCCAGAGATCTTTTATGTTTTTTCGAAATGACGTTTTTTTAAGTCCATATAAATTACATCATACAATTATATTTTTACTTAATTACTAAACTCGTTTTTTCATACCTCATAACATATTATTTTATGCATTTATTAACAGTTATTCCCGTACAAAAAACAGGAATGCATTGAGTCATCACGAATCTCTATGATTTGTCCTGAAAGGTAATATTATTTTATCGGTGATCTGTGAATGCTATAAACACCCCAGATATATGCAGGTAATTTTTTTTTTACTCTTACTTCATCTCAAAATCTCTGTTAAAGGATTATTGTATTAACAGTGATTCAGTACGGCAGTTAACCTATCTATTGGGCATGTTTTCGTTCCTTTTCAAATGAATACAAACTTTTTGAACATATTCATATGCATGTTTATTTTTAACTGATTCCCGTACCAAAACAGAGTGCATTTATCGATCGCGAGTCCCTATCTACTTGAGGACACGAGATAAATTGGCCGTCTCTGCGGCCCAGCCTCCAGTCACCGCGCGCGCATCGTCACAATGTCATTCAACCCTCGATAAATGTTATAATACGCGCAACACTATTTTCCATAGTTTGTAAAAGTGATTTTTTAAGAATGAATTGTAGTGTGTTTTTTTCGTTAATTTTGTGATATTTTTTTTGGATTAGCGGTTTGATGAATGTGACGTGAGTTTTTTTATTTACTTTATAAGGGTAGGAAGCCTGCGGGTGTCAATTATGGTTCTAATGTATCACTTTAGTTTCTTCTGGTTGTATTAATCTTATACATTCTAATATAATATATTCAGAGTACTACTAAATCGACCCTTCTATAGGGTGTCACTGATTTGACTTATAAATTGTGTGCAGTAGACACATACCAAATATTTCATCCACATTTTTTACATGTCTAAAAAACTGCATAATTCTTCATTTCTGTTCATACTAGGGTTCCTTATCGTAATGTTTGAGAACTAGGACGAGTGACACACGGAAGAAGTTCACGCAGACCACACATTATCAATCGATCCCGCGACCCCTCGTTTCTCACTGCACTCGCTAAGTATGTAGGTAAAATTACTTTATATCGTTCTGTACAAGTTCTTATGTTGGATTATTTAGTCCTCCGTGCCTCTCTCGCCTGTGGAACATTAGGCCGCAGGTTCGATCCCCGCATATTTGTGTGATTCATAGATATTTGTTTCGAGTCTGGGTGTTTGTGAGACCGAAAAGTCTCTCGTAGTTCCTGATACCTACGACACAAGACTCGGATGTTAGTGTGGGGTCAGGACTATGTATGTGACTGTGATATGTGAAGTAATATCACCCTTATGCGTATCTATATACCAAAAATGTGTGGATAGGAGATTAAAAATCCAATATGTTAGACTAAGGTAAATTATTGCCACTAGAAATATTGGAATAGGCAGTAGACACATAATAGTAAACAAGAAACAACTTCATCATATGATCTCTCTACTCTCTGATAGGAAATGTTTTGCTATGAGCGACAATCCGTCTGCGAAATGACAGCCTGTGGGTTCGATATCCACGTCGAAAAATATTAAAAAGGGTACAAAATATTTTTGGGTGTGTTATGTTGTTAAAAAGCCCCTCCTTTGTAATATCTTAGACAACATAGATACCGAAAATCTTTCACTGGTGTAATTATTCTTACTGTTATTTTTTGTAATAGGACTATCAGTAGAAACATTTTTCGTATTATGCTTGCTATTACCCTCATCTAAAGAAAGCTGTACACACGCCTCCTTATCTCATTAGACCTCATTTGTAAAGTAATACAAGAAGCATTGTGCATGAATCTATTTCAAGTTTTATTACGGTTTACAAAGAAGGCATCTGGAACGGTGTATAACTTAAACATTTACATCCAGTGTGGCGACTTCAAAGAAATCGCGCGGAACCGAATCTGGCTTAACAGAAATACTTTTCTTGTTAACCGTGTCATTCCTAAAGGAACGTGTAGCTTGGTGATGAAATGTATTGTCTTTCTCTGGTATTTTTGAGGAATTTGATAGTAAAAATTATAAGGACATTGTGAAACAATACATTAATTATTTATTGCAAACCAAATTACATTATTCAGCTTAAAAATTGGTTATTTTTAATAACGGAAACAAGTGTAGGTATAACCACACTAGTCTGGTGTGGCGGTCTAAAGGGCTTCACCCCTCTTAATCGTAGAAGGGGACCTAACAGTACCTAGACATGGGGACCTACGCCTAAATAAAAAACATAGACTGTCCATTTCATTACTGTTACGCAAAAAACGAGCTTAAATAATCTTCCTAAGTTCAAATCATAGTTTTTGAACCAAGAAAAGTTAGAAATATAATACATAGCTACTTACTTCTCGTCCTTTAAAAAACCGTATCCGACGTACCAATTGCCCAATTTTCCGATTGTAATTTGACGAAGCCGAATGAAATTCTAACAGTACAGAAATCACAACGGATAATGTGACAAAATGTCAACACTAAAGGGAACTTGATACCAACAAGAAATAGACAAGAAAAACGCTACTTCAAATATTATGTGGGGACAATTTCAACGGTCTCATATTTATGGTAAAATTTGAATAATCCCATTACGGGATCGCTGCGGCACATTCCGCATACATCTTGGGGTGTATTTAAGTCAATCCAATTTCGGAAAAGCTGAAAAATAAATTTTAACAGAAAAAATCCGCATCGAAACTATGGGAACCAAATTGGTGACACCATAAACAAAGGAAGGGTTGAGTAACCTGAATAGACGAGAATGGAAGTAGGTTAAAAAGTTGCTTTGATGTGGAAATAATTTTCTGTATATACGTAATAATGCATTTATCCTATCGAGAATTGAACCGAATACATTTAAACATGGGAAAGCTTTCTACCAACTGAACTACGAATCCCTCTCGCAATAAAAACATTTCCTTAAATACTGCTTTTGTTCCTTCTAACGTTGTTACCAGATCAACAAGTATTTAAATGCATTGTAGAACGTAAACCGTAAGTAAAAAACCTTTGCCACAAAATAAAAAACTTGACAGCACGTCAGTTCGAATTAAAATTATTTTTCTCCACTAACATTCCGTCCTTACTTTTAATTTCACTTGCCGAGGAAGAGCTAAAAAAGTAAAAATCAACCTCAAGGCTTAATTTCAAGTTGGAATTCTCATCAAATTGCATAGCATCATTAACAGTAACTGATTTGTTTCAACGCCCCTACTAGCGGTCTTTTAGCTCCTTTTTGACTCGATACGATCTCGAACTTTATTGCTTTTGGGATTGTTCCAACGTAAACACAGCTTCCCATGCTAGTAGCAGTAGCATACTGAAATTTATTATGCAGACATGCATATGGACTATTTATGCATTGTTGGTTAATATTGTCCGACTTCATTATCATATCCATTGGAATATGTCAGATAAATTATTATATTTGTAAATAATCTGATAGGTAAAGACTTCGATTTGAATACTAACTTGAACAGGGTACTCAGAAAGAGGATCAGATAATATTATGTTGGAAAAAAAGACAGACTTACAACGGAGGCACGATATTTGTTTGATTACAAATACATAGTTCAAAACTCAACAGACTTCTTTAGATTTTTGAGACACTCTTATTCTGAAATAGTCAAGATGTTGAAATATTTCCGCCGAAAACCAACTTTCGACAACAAACAGTAAGGGCTGCGTTCCCGAAACCAGTTGCCCTGGAATGGCGGTTAAAAATTCACAAGACCAGTTTAACGCAGCAATAACGTTCTGTTCCGGCATAATGAGTTGTTTTGCAGTATTCCACTGATTTTCACAAAGCAAATTATGTATTTGACATTGGTGAAATAAGATGTTATTGTTCCTATAATAATGATTTTAAAACTATGATATTCATTTGTTCCGTGATCTATGCGAATATCATTTTGAATAACAGACAAATTTAAATAACACTCTATACGTACAATATTGTTTTGACCATTTGCACCCGGGTAATATAACTCAGTAATAACCAAATATAAAATTAAACTTGACCCTGTCCAACAAGAGATTGACTGTCGATTCCCTGTCGATTTTTACAGACAAGCCTGCCTCATGCCTGTCAGTTTTCAATAAATTAATACTTGAGAAAAGTATGCAGAGTCAACGACACATAAGGTCCTGTTAAGCATAAAAATGCATAAATGTATCGGGAATTTTGGGGGAGATATGTAAAAAACTTGAAAGGTCGGAATTCGGCGGGACCTTTGTTCAGGAATGTATCGACAATCCAGCACTTGTTCAATTGCGATATTGGTTTTTGTTATTAGATGTACGTTTCCAATGGAATTTAGTTGGAATGGTGAATGTTGGGCGTTGATTTATTCGTTTATTTATTAAGCTCATGCTAATATTGAAGAGGGATAAACGCAAATATTTCGGTCACTGTCAATATGTAAATGACTGAAATGTACTTCGACATAAAAGTACTTTATACCAAATAACAATTTAAAAGGGGACAAATATATGTGTATATATTTTTAATATATTGAAACTTTTGGATCGTATAACTATTAAAGATATTTAGTATTTCACAGTTTCAATTTCAAGACATAAACCACCTGTATTATACTATAATTCAAGAACAATAATAACAAACCGATATTATTAAGTAAACCATACACACTTCCCTAATCTGCGTCCCTCATTAATCTTGCAATACTCTTAATATCCAACCACGCATTTCTTTTTACATCATAAATATCCTATTTAATGTTTGGACATAAAACGTACGACAAAGTTTGAGTTATTGTGCTTTATGGCGATAGAAATATTAGCGAGCGAATATCGGATCTGAGGTTGTTTGTCGTTGGCTTAAATCTCGTCCGAGGGTATTAACCAATAATCTTTGAGCGCGTTTTATATGGAAATATGCTTCGCTGCCGTCACGTAGTTCCCTGCGAGGGATGGTCACGCTTTTCGAAAAAAGGGACTGCTTTATAAAATAGGTTTTTGTGTTTGTGTAATCAAATAGGCCTTTAAGTATTTTTATTATTGAAGGGTTTAATAGATATACTCAATTTGTATTTAAATATAGCTAGTTTAAAAGCTCGGTCTATGATTTGAAAAGAAAAGAAAAAATAAATGAATACTATTTTTTTTTTTTTGAGAAATATGAGTATGTTTGTTCATGACAAAAGAAATGGCATTTTAAAATATATTGGTACCTTTGTACTACCTTACTGGAATTGAAACTCTTGTCTGTCTGATAACCCGATAAAAAGTGACTCCTGAACATAAAGCACAGTTAAATTATACGAAATTTCATCTTAAAACTATATCTAATAATACTATAGAGAGTTGTCGCAAAATTCCAAAGGATACGAAACGCATCCGCAAATAAACAGTGAAACTCAGTACAAATTCATTTCGCTCATATCTCTCGCGTGCTCACACAAACACTTCACACCGACTCTTTGGCACATCGTTTAGAAATCCTTTATTTAGATATTCTGTTTCTGGCTTAATAAACATAAATGATAATGTCGAAGAGGACATGGCTTTTATTAAAACGACTTTAACTAATGACATTTTCAAACAGTTGGTTAGGGATTCTTATGACACATCTATTTTGGTTATGCATTTCCTTTCTTATTTATTTATTTAACACTTTGTACAATTGTATAGTACAGGCGGACTTAATGCCTAAGGGCATTTTCTCCCAGTCAACCTTAAGGTGGTATAGAGAGACGGAAGCACGTGCTTAATAATAAGGTAGTAAATAAATGAAGAAAAAAAAAACACAAAATAAAATAACATTTCTTCAGTATGGGAAAATTGCTAATCCCATGGTAGTTGTTATTTCAAACCACTTTTATGGGCTTATATTAGTATTACAGTAAACTATATGGAAAACTTATTCATAAATAAGCGCAGTAAACTTTACTCTAGACGCGTTTATGCTTATAAGCGGCGCGGCGGTATTCACTTACCCTTAAGTTTTTCTGATATAAATACTTATACAAATAACAATCGTATTCAAGTACACAAATAGCATATCTTAGTGTTCATTCCCACGCCTCCAGTTCGAGAGCAGCGATACAGTAATGTATCATGTGACGAATGAAATGAATTGTAACAGGAAAACGTACACAGGTGCTATTTTTCACTTGTTAGCTTGAAATCCGATCGACAAGCCGCGAAGGAACAATACCGCGCCTTTCCATCACCCTTTTGTAATGTTATACTTCTCTGATATATTTTACTTACTTCGAAATGCCAGCTCTGTTTGGGTGACTTTTCTTTGCATTTTTGGCGTGTTATCTTCGTCAACAATGCATTGATTTTTTGGTTGAACTCATGACCAAAATAATTTTAGCATCGGTATATTTTTTAGTTTACATACCTACATACGAACACGTCTTTATGCTTGCAGGGGAAGGCAGAGTATTTTTTTTAATAATGTGTACATTTTCTGTATTTCCAATTCCTATTCATATACTATTTGATTAATTTGTTGCGTGTAAGTTAGTAGTAATTGTGTATATACACATGACTGCAAAAAGTCAGAGGTGTGTCCTGGGATATAAGCCAGCGACAACTGTAAACAAACGGGTTCGTTACCAAGCATTTACCTACTCTGTAGTCTATACTCAGCATTCATGTTTGCGTGCTCCATCAGTATTTGTTTCGGTTCTGGGTGCTTGTGAGGCCGAAAAGTCTCTCGTAGTTCCCGATAGCCACTACACAATACTTAATTGATCTTAATGTGGGGTCAGATCTACGTTCATATGTTAATGTTGAATGTATTTATGTAAATGTGTGTGTATTGTTTAAATTAAAGCCCGGTGTTCTAACATGTATCACATATTTCCCAAAATATATTACTTTTAAAAATCTTTTCTCTCATCTTATCTTTCTTTATACACAGCTGATTCATCGTTACCAATCGTTTGATTCATCGTTACCAATCGTTTATTAATTTATTTATAATTTTGTTGTTCCAGAGGAGACCACTACCGTTACGCGCTGGTGTGCATGGTGATGTGCTGGCTGGTGTCGGCGGTGCTGTGCGCGCCCGCGCAGCTGTGCGCCGGCGCGGCCGAGGACGACCCGCGCGCCGCCCGCTTCTGCCAGGCCCTGAACACCTTCCTCGAGCTGTATGCTGAGGCTGCTGGAGAACAGGTCCCGGAGTACCAAGGTTTGTGGGGTTGTTGGTCATACGGTCGTAGAAAAAGCTGAACTATAGCGTGGTAGTCAGTGTGCAATTTCGGTTTTGAGCTTGTTATTACTCTTATATGTAAAATAGATACAACGTAAAAATAAAGGAAATAAATGAGAATGCTTCAAATTTCATTCAAGCTTGTGCAGTCTTCACAGCTCGATTTGTGCCTAATTAGAATCAATTCTTGTATAATGACATTAGTTAATAGGTCATAAATTTTGTCCGAATGTGGATTACGGAATCGTCCCCTACAGTCTGTGTTAATTGATTTTACATAATGATAAATGTGTTGTTGCAGCCTTAGTTCGCGACTACCCTCAGCTCCTGGACTCCGGCATGAAGAGGCAAGACGTCGTGCACTCTTTCCTCCGATTCGGCCGCCGCCGCTGACCTGTCACTCAGAAACAACGCTCGAACCGAACCAACGATGCTTAACATTATTTGCATATTAAATTAATTTCTAATCTATGTATAACAACATTTGTTTCGTCCAAAACATTTATAAAGTTCCTTTATTATTAAGTGCATGTTTGGCTGAATGTTTCAACACCAGTGCATTGCAGTTTTTTAAATTACCTACTTGTACTCCAAATGTCAAACAAAATGGACGCGTAAAACCTCTCTCTCCAAATTAAATAGATAAATTAGAAAATCGATGTACTTATTGCTAAAGTATTATAGTGTGTAAGTATGTAATTAACGAAATTGTTGTCAAAAATTTTGTGGCGTTTGATTTGATATGTATTACCAATATTACGATGTTTTAAAATAAATAAATACATATTTGTGACAAGCTTAGATATTTTTCTAATATTTTACTCCCCTATCCTAAAATCCCAACAAGATAAATATTTCACCAATACTTAAAAATTTACCACTCTTGAAATAACTATCAAATAATATTAGATACTAAAAAATCAAAGAGAGTATAAAACACTACGTCTAAAAAATAATAATCCTTTCTGTCATCCATATATCACATATTGATGAAATAGGTTCAACGAAACCTCCTTCCTTTCTCTGTCGCCCTAGTACTTTTCCGAAACAAACAGTGCAAAAAAGTTTCACTACTGTGTCGCTCTTTCGTGCAAAAAAGTTTCACTACGGAATAAAATAATTTTCAATTATATTTAATAAATATTATTTATAAGGCTCACTTTAAAGAAATGAAGTATTTTACCTGGAAGTCAACTTCTCAGAGTTGTGCTATAAAATCATCTTATGTTGTAGTACCTAGCACCCACATTCAACTAAACTTTAAACACAGTCATAAGAACTTGCTATCAATTTAATGGTAAACCTTGCGGGCATTCAATTATGTTTAAAATTATAGTGCATCGTTAAATCGCCTACAATTAGTTTCGAAATTCGATCGTAAATTTTATGCGATAATTTCAACATTACTATGAAATGAATTACATTGTAAAAGATGTTAAAAGCTAGGATTATGAAGGATATTTTAAATATTATGATATACCTATAGCATTAAAAAAAGTATTTTCCTCATTGCAGTATTTTAATCAATCATTCCACTTAGAAGATTTGGCAGTATACTTTTATAAAAACTGCTCATTTCTACCTTCATTCATTCCAATTTAGTCCTTAAAATATTGGCAGGTTATATGGATAAAATAAAAAACGCAAAGTCTTTTAATATTTTATTCCTACAACACTCAAGGTTGACTAACACCAACAGAGTATATCTGAGAATATTGTAAATATAATAAATACGCAACGGAAATTATAATATCTTACAAAATATTAATGTAGAAAGTTCCAATCTTCAACTGCCAAAACATTATCATTTTTAGCGCAGCATTTTGTAAGAAACTGAATTATTGGGTTATAAATACAGGTTATGATGACAAAGAAATAATCACGGTTTGTTAAATAATTTATTTTTATTTAAATCCAACGGATATGTTTTAATATGTTGTAATAGTTTCGGCTAGTTACCTCAACAAAGAACGTAATCCTTCGAACTTTCTACACAAAATACATAGCTATAAAAAAATGTGACAAGGACAGACAAAAATATTTTTTACAAAAGTACACAAAAACTACGTAGCACCGTATGCACTAACTATATACTTATATACATAAAAACATGGTAAAAAAACTAAGTACAATCCATAACGTAATAGAGAGGTTGTATTGGCAAGATGTAAAATATAACTTAGTTTTGTGTGACGATTCGACAGTCCTTTATATTTTTTATATCATCGGTTATATCCAGACCGCGACCGAAAACGAAGCCAGGTGGTAGTTTTAATGATAACAGACACAATGCAACTAAAAATTTTGCGAAAACACCGACAGTTTTATTTTGCAAATTATTTCTCGTTTGGGTGGTAAATGCCTAGTTTTTGCTAAAATTTTAATTTAAACGCTTTCGTACCATTGTGTCTTTTAAACTAAATTTTTTTAGTTGCATTGTGTCTGAAGTCTCTTATACTACCACCTGGCTTTGTTTTCGGTCGCAATTTGAATGGACCCTGCATACTTGATAAAAAATGTATAGATAAATCCTCAAATGGTAGGTACTGCTGGAGTGAGAATATCTATTAGAATGGTTAAATCACTTAAAATCCACGTATTTTCACTACAAATAAGTGATCATTTAATTGTTATTGCGTGCATAAGATATGGATTTCAACAAATGATTATTTTAATTGATTTTGATTATTTAAAATGTTCACAAAATTGAATGATGAAATGTCTTATTTATTTCAGAATATTCTGAACATAACATTGGTGAACAAAATAACTGTGTATTTACATTACTGTATATAAAAAGGATAATATTCATACATATCAATATAAAAGATATAAATAAGTTTGGTAAAATCATTGACATAGTTTAAAACATAATAGTGATATGAAAATCAACAAATATATCATATGAGTATATTTTTTATTTATAATATCATACAAAGATGAAAATATGAAAATTCATTTGCAAGTATTATATGAAAATTTAAAATATCATAGGTAGGTACGTTTATATTGATCTAAATTTAATTAAACATCAATTGATATCGACTATTTAAGTCGTATAAATATTTTTTAGATTTTTTTTTACTATTCCTAATATTTTTTCAATGCAAATTAAAATCATTGTAGCGACATCTATCGGAATAAGCTCGTAACTTATGTATTCTATAAAGGATCTTTTTTTAATTAATGCTTATTTTTGGTCGATACAATTAATCTACACAAATAAAGTATAGAACTTAATTAATTGACTAAAAACTTAGACACAGAATAAAAAATATTTTTAGGCCTTTTTCTACGTTTACGTAAATGGCAGTATGAGTGAGCGTTTCTAGTAATTTCTTTAAAATAATCGTTGGTAGATAAACTTATATTGTTTTCTGTAAAAAATGATTCGATATCAATTGTTATATTATTTGAATTTTTTATACTAGCAGAAATTTTGTAAGTCAGCTAGTATGTGTAATACCTTCCTACATTCCACAATAACGTGGGGTTTGTGATCCCACATTTCTTTTCTATCAGCATAGGACCAAGATGTCTTAAATAAAACTTAATGAGGCAAGTTGTTTGTGTTTTATGGCCTTATTCAGACAGTTTATAAAAGCCATTTTATTTATCGAATGTTTTGTCCCTTTCTTACGACTTTTCAATTCAGTTGAGCGAATAAGACAAAACATTTGATACTTAAAATAGGTTTACTGTCTATTAATAAGGCGGTTAGTCTTATTTAGCTATGCTCTTAAAACATAAGTAACGCGAGATTTGAAACATCAAAGTAACTTTCAGTAAGTCGTTGAGACCGAATGAAACACTTAAAGTAGGCAAGTTAGACTAAAAATAAATGCCAGGGCAACTAGTGCATATGCGACCAAAATATTTTTATATATTTTAATGTTAAGCTGTCTAATGTATTATAGTTTTTTGTTTCACAATATCAAAAAGAACCTTATTGTTAGACTCGAGCCGTTTCTTTAATCGAAAACTCACTCAGATTTTGAACTACAATTTATCGCTTAAATAGTGGGCACGTTTTCCGGCTGATCCCCAATAAGATGATACTCATATCTCTTATCTTCATCATAATAAGAGAGATGTATAATTTCGGATATTCCGACACAAATAATTTACAGTAAATGTCATCCTAAAATCGATAATTAAGACACCAATTTTACATCTCCGTCTGTATAGGAAAGTGAAAACTTTTAAGAGATTATGACAACAAACACGATCTTGCTAATTCTACCATTTTAAGTACTTGAAATGAAATACATGTGATAATTTAAAATATGCAACATTGAGACAGACCTACTGGCTACTTTTAAAAGAGATGCGTTGTCTTATTCGAATTGTCTATGGCTATGTTCACTATGGGCGCCGAAATGACAAATAAATGTATGTAAAAGATGAATGCATTTGCTGTAAAAGTGTTCAGTTTCCTCGACAGACTACAATTGATATATTTACAGTTGTCGCTATTTCCTGGCAATACTACACTATACAATGTTCGCTGATATTTGTGACAATGGATATGTATTCAGTATGTTACGTGGACCACGTCGCCGCCAACGGATAGAAGACATTGGCCCTGTAACAAAAGCATTTATTTAGTTTTCGTGTGTGTGGAAAAACATTGATATTTAAACGATAGTTACATTTAATATTTTTTTAAAATAACTAAGGTTTAATAATAATGAACTGAATAAAAGAAAATACTTTGTTTTCAACATATTCACAGCCTCCGTGACGCAGATGGTTAGACGTAGGCTGTGAAACGACAGGCTACGGGTAAAAATGTTTAAGTGCTTCACAAGTATTTCTGATATTCACGACACAATATATTATGTTAGTGTGTGTTCAGAACTATGTGTGTAAGTGTTGTATTTATGCGTGTATTTTTTTTTAATAGGTCTGGCAAACGAGCAGACAGGTCACCTGGTGTAATTTTTTCAGCCAGTGTTCTCTTTTGTTGTAATGGATTCGTGTCGCTGTGGTGTGTCATGATTGTTCAAATGAACACAACGCTTGGATTATACACGAGTGACCAGCCTATCAAATCGGAAGAAGAGTGAGAAGTAAACGTTTCTAACGTTTCACACGCACACACACTCACTCACGCACACACACAACCACATTCACCTTTTATTACTTTAAGTCTAACTTTAAACTAACTTTATTGTTTTTATATTATTTTTTTCATATCCAGGTTCAAATGTTCTATTTTATACTGTTGAGTTAACTACTTGGGCATTATAACTTTATACTATTAGTGGAAAATGTTTTAGCTGTAGTTATTCATGTAAGGAGAAGACACTGGTTCCTGTAACACAGTTTATACTAGCACAGGAGCCAGGGGTTTCATTCAATAATGTATGTAAACTTTTTCTGCCAATAAAGAAATTTATTATTATTATATTTATTAAGTAAACGTTCCTCCCTTTCGTATTGTGCTGGGGGTGATAGGGGACGCACCTGGTTCTTGTGCGCGTTGTCCTGCAGCATGAGCTGCGTGACGTAGAAGGACGTGAGCGCGTTGCCGCCCAGCGCCGCCGTGTACGCGCGCACGATCGCCAACACCTGCACATCAACAACAGTTTCACCTACATTCTTGTATAATATGAGTATTCAAATGCAATGGTAGTCATTTAGGTCGTTAATATATGCGCTGTGGTTTAGCAACGATGAATCGTTCAATTGATTGGCTAGGGCGTGTTAACAACAAACATGAAGTATACACACGAAGCGCATAAAGAAACACGACGTGCGTGTGCGTTTGCGTGTACGTGTGCATGTGTCATTAATTTAATATTATTCAACTAAAAGAAGTCGACTACACACAAGACTCCCTCAAAATGTAATAATAGTTGAATATATTATTGCAATAATTTACAATTTCTTGCTTTTCAAAGTAGGCTTTATTTTTCCTTAACAAAGCTCACCTAAAATAGATTTTTTAATAGATATTTTTTCTTTGAATATATTTAATAAACTCTCCTCGATCCTCCTCTGGCCAGATGGTGGGACGACTTGCACAAGAGGGCCGGCAGCGACTAGATGCGTAAAGCAGCAGACCGGGATCTGTGGCGTACCGCGGGAGAGGCCTGTGTCCAGTGGACTGCAACGGGCTGATGATGATGATATTTAACAAATGAGCGTTACCTCACAAGTGAAGGTGTGCAGGAACCCGCTGAGTCCGCCGAGCTCCCGCACGGCCGTGGTCTCGCGCACGAACAGCAGGCGCAGCGCGCACAGCCGCCGCGCCGCGCCGCCCGCGCCGCACCCGCTCAGCGTGCTCAGCGACACGCAGCCCGCCCACTGACACAATATTACAAATTAATACACCCACAAGTATCATACATCATCCTGACCCCACACTTACGAGTACATCGAGTATCGTAGGTATCAGGCACTACGAAAGACTTTTCGATCTCACAAACACCCAGACCCGAAACAAATACCTGTAGACCAATACAAACATTTGTTTCGGTGCGGGGATCGAATCCGCGGCTTCCCGTCTCACAGCCGACGTCTAACCAACTGCGTCACGGAGTCTGTCTATTTTGCAATCTTACAAGAACAAAATCATTACTAAAGAGTTAATAATTAACTAAAATGTTCATGAGAGCAAAAGTTAAAATAAAATTTTGTGTGCGAGTCGTATGCAAAAGTCCGAATGAGTATTCCACCTACCAGTATGCTTAAACGTAAAAATCGTTTCGAAAAGTAGTAACCCCAAATAATTATTGATAAAATATTGATTTCATGCACCAGTATTTTAAAAATTTTATCCATAATTTATCTATTTTTGCTACATTAATTGCCAATAGACCATTTCATTTGTAATTATATAACTTTCTCATTTAACTTCATACCATCAAATTAGTATACCTGCCCAGTGCCCACTAGACGACTTCTTCACTATAACTTCACACTGTATAGTAAGTATACCTGTCCATTAGGCGTCTTCTCCTCGACCTCCGGTTGTGGCGTCTGGTTATTGTTCTTGGCAAGCTGCTCCTCGTCCAGTGTGAAGATGTCGTCGTCGGTGTCGCCGCTGGCTTGGTTCACGACGCACACCTCTTGGGACTTCGGTGGGGGTTCGGGTGCCGACGGGTCCACTAGTGGGATCGCTGTGCCGGAAACTACTAATTGGATCTCATCCTGGAGTATAAAAAGTATTACATGTATTGAGTTTAAAGTATGGAAGTGTTTGGTAGTCTGACTATTTTATTTTTTTCCTTGATTAATACAATTTGGTTTTTGTTTTAATAAAGCTATTTATAAATTTAGAAATATGTATTTGTTATAAAATATTGTTTACAGATTTGATGAGTTAATTTTTCGATATGTTTTTGTGGATATATTCAAATAATAATGTTGCAATTCAGAAATATAATTTGTCTTGCTGCAACAATTATATTAATCATGAAGTGACGATTTCATGTAGTAGTAGGATTAGAGCAGGTACCAGAAGAAATTAAACAGTGTAGAAAACAGTGTATAGGTGTGTTTGCGTATCCACGTACGTGTGTACGTGTGTGCATGCGCGTGTGCGTACGTGTGTTCGTGTGTACGTGTGTACGTGTGTACGTGTGTTCGTGTGTACGTGTGTTCGTGTGTACGTGTGTACGTGTGTACGCGTGCGTGCGTGCGTGCGTGCGTACCTCGGGCAGTTCGAGATGGTAGGTGGTGGGCGCGAGCGCGGCGGGCTGCAGCGCGCGCAGCTTGTACGCCGCCGCCTCCAGCGCGCGCGCCGCCACACGCTCCGCGCCGCCGCCGCCCGCCGCCGCGCGCATGCGCCACACCTGCACGCACACATCATGCTGCTTACTCTCATATGTGAGAGGCCGCCTGGGTAGCTTCCACCGCTCTTTCTCCCGACAAACACCAGTACAAATGCATTATTGTGTTCCAGTTTGAAAGACATTGTAGCCAGAGTAACTACTGGGCATAATGACACTTAACGTCTTATGACTCAGGATGGCGAGCGCAATGGAATGCCGATCATTACTTTATAATTAATTGTATTGTTTGGTATTATAACTACATATGAACAGTTGTATCACTTACCATCAGACGAATGGCATGTTCGTCTCGCCATTCATTGCAGTAAAAAAAACATATAAAAGTTGTAAAAATTTTAGGGAAAGGTAACAAGTTTTCCTTTTAAGGCCACATCATTTTATACACACAAACCAAGTCAAAAATAGATGCTATCAATACAGGGTATATCAAGACTGCGACTGAAAACGAAGCCAGGTGGTAGTATTAGTGACTTCAGACACAATGCACCTAAAAATTACGCAAAAGAAATCGTTAACTTTTTTTTTGGTAATTTTTTACTTATCGTAGTATTTGGGTGATAAAACATAGTTTTTCTAAAATAATGATGTAGACCTTTTTACTTTTTAAGACGCAATGGTACGATAGGGTTTAAATTACTATTTTCGCAATAACTAGATTTTTATTATACCAAGACACAACGATTTTTAAAAAATGGAAAAAAAAAACTTTTTGCGAAAATTTTATTTGCATTGTGTCTGTAACCACTAAAACTACCACCCGGCTTCGTTTTCGGTCGCTGACTTGATATACCCGGTATATAATAAACAAAAATCTTTATTTATCAAAGACACACTATCTGGATGTGAAGGGGTGGGATAAAATTGAGTAGGAAGGCGGGATATTACTGATAAATTTCATTTGATGCAACAAGACGGAATAAGAAGGGATGGGATGTGAAGAGAAAGAACGGCACGGGACGTGACAAGTTTGAACCAGACAGTTTACAGAGAAAAGAAAAGCGGATGGTTGGATAGGTATGCCAAGTTTAGGTATACAAGAATAACATGTTATTTTTCGAGTCAAAGTATTTAAAAATATTCGAGTATTATTTTTTTATTTAATCTACACCCAGGCGAAATTGGACCAGGCCGCTAGTCGATATTATTTTTTATGTGTGTGTGAGTGGGCGTGTGCGTGTGTGCGTACCTGTACGAAGGCGTGCGGCGGCGCGGCGCGCTGCTGCATGTTGCCGCAGAACACGCTCGCGTACGCGCGACGAGACGCCAGCGCACGAGCCGTCTCCACCTGTATCACACATTATACAAGGTCTTATTCACATAAACAAACCACATGTTCCTAACCACTCTTGTAACATTGTACCAGACTAAGACAAAAAAAATACAGAAATAAATAGTCTTAAAATGAAATAAAAGTAATGAGATCTTAAATTCTAGCTGAACATAATATAGAAAACTAGTTGCAGCTTGTATCATACGTTTTGGGAAGGTGTATTAAAAATACAGTACTTACGTCCTCAGCCTCATCTAGTTCCAGTACACAGGCATCTTTATCCGAACACAGATCCAGTGCGGGCGCATCTTCTCCGTCCACTTCAGGCAACGCACCGTTCGTACTGTGGTCTGCGCCAACTGAACAAAAATACGAGAATCTATCTTAGTGTGGGGTCAGGACTATGTATGTGAATGTTATGTACTTATACAATTAATTCACTAAATAATTGTGGTTGTTTAGGGGCAAAGGTCAACACTAACGGTTAGATGAAATTTATCGTTTATTGGAAGCAAAATGAAGTAAAACAATAAGGAAACTTATGTATTACCTATATCGTATCCATTGGCAGCTTTGTTGGCAGTGAATGATTCCCACAGAGCCTTCTGTATATCGATAGCGTCTTTGTCGCATTCTGAAGCCTGCGAACAAATATACCCTCATATTAAAAAAAAACCGGGCCTCTACTGCCTCGGTGGCGCAGTTGTGCTAAGGTATGATTGCACAGCAAAGTGTTGGTAATTGGTATTACCTTTATCCTTGGCGGCGTGGGCGGCGGCAGTGCTGCCAGCCTGACGGCAGTGCCGGTAGCGAGTCCCATCACACAACGCTCGCCTATAGCTATTTGTGTTTGAAGGGAGAATAGAGCGTTTGCACCCTGTAATATAGACAAATTTTTGATTCAATCTTGGTACAATGTTACCTGGGTAATTAGAAACATGTGAATTAAATTAAATACCATATGTCAATTTAACCGTTTGGCCCTATAAAGCCCTAAACAGAGATGAGTGGAAAGCGGACAGAGAGGCCTTTGCCCTGCGGTGAGACATTACGGGCTCATAGAAAAAAAAGCCAATCAATCATCAATAAAATATAATTATCACCCGGTATATTATGGTTTTTTTGTGTTGTTACCTGCATCCTGAGCTTGGCGAGTAGCAGTTTGTGCAGCTCGTACTCGAGGAAGGGCAGTTGGTCCGAGATATCTCGTGCTCCCGGCTCGGCGGTGGGGGGCGCGCGTCTCACGCGAGTTGCTGTACATCATTCATATTCTGATTAATTCTCTAAATTACGACCCTTAAGTTGTGATCATTATGCAATATATTATACTTATATATTGTCATGAAAATATTTTATACGTCGCTGATCTTAAACGACGTCTCTTAAGTTTTAAGGTCACTAGAAATTCTTGAAGTATTTAGAGTCAATATCATCGCTAATGATTATTGATATCCCTCGCCTGATTTTGATACCCGAATGAACAAAACCATTCTTATGGGCATCAATGCTTACCATTCGTATCACTATAAATATTGTTGGAACAGCTTAATAAATGTTATAGATTATTCTATTGATTGACATAAAAAAGTCGATATCAATATCGAAGTAACTACCTAAAATTATCTACACTACAATATATAAAAAATAATTATAATATTTGGAAATATGCATTTTAAACTTTAATAATACTTAAAAGTGCTAATATCATGAATAGAATGCATAGTGCGGGACGAAACGATAATGTCGATAATTCGAAACTATCGATATAGTTTGGGGCTTACCAGGCCTCCTCTTAACGCGAGCTGCTGTGAAATAAACAATTCTGTTTGGAATTTATACTTCTTGAGAATTATTTATATTATGTCCATACTTACTCCATTAATTCCGGAGCTCACCGCTTATGATGGTGGAAAATGGTCTTAGTGATTCATGTAGATTGATCGAGTTTTAAGTTCAAGTTATGTATGTTTGGTTTCAAGCAGGCCAAGCTTAGTTTGAAACGGCGATGGATAACTATGAAATAATTATGCCGAACTGCTTGAAACCGGATATATAGACTAACGGTATTACTCATAGACAGTATTAAAACCTGTTTTAGTTATTGAATGCTTTGCCCCTTTCGAACGACTTTTGAATTCAATTTGGGCGAACGAAACAAAATATTCGACAGCAAAAAAAAATTTTAAAACTGTCTTTAAATAAGGCCGTAAAACTACCACCTAGCTTCGTTTTTGATCGCAGTATACTGTTGCATGTTGTGATCTCCTATAGTTAATTGAAGAAGCACAACGTTGAAAAAGCTAAAGTACATTAGTAACTATTGTATTAATATTTTATGTGTTATATCTTGTTGGAGATCCTAATAAATAAAAATAAAATAAAAACACCCAAAAGAAAATTAATTAAGCCGACCCGCAATAGGCCAGCGTGGTGGACTATGTGGCTACTCTCAATCGTACTCTCGATTGTAGAGAAGGCTCGTGCCTTGCAGTGGGACGTATATGGGCTGATATAGTGACAGCCTCCGTGGCGCAGTTGGTTAGACGCCGCCTGTGAAACGAGAGGCTGCGGGTTCGATCCCCGCACCGAAACAAATATTTCTGTGAGCCACAGGTATTTGTTTCGAGTCTGGGTGTTTGTACTTTGTGAGTCCGAAAAGTCTCTCGTAGTTTCTGATATCCACGACACAAGATTCGATCTTAGTGTGGGTTCAGGACTTTGTATGTGACTGTTGGGTGTATTTATTTATTTTATTTATTTACACTTTATTGTACATCAAAAAAAATAAAAATACATAACAAAACACTTAAACTAAAAGTACAGTACAACTGGCGGTCTTATCGCTATCGGCGATATCTTCCAGACAACCTTTGGATGGACTAGAGTGAATGGAAGTAGGAAAACGGGGGTAGACAAGTCAAGAAATTAAAATAATAATGATAATAATTAAGAAAAAAAAATAACAATAAACAAGCTAATGATGTACCAGACTGACATACATAAATATGTACACAAACAAATACATATAAACATAAAATACTACATATACATCTTTAATGTTGTAAATATACATACATAAAAAATGATACCTACATAAATAAATATACTATATACATATATACATAATATTAAAATGTGCAATGTTTTTACATTAGAAAGTGAAAATACAGAGGGACAAAACAAACAACAATAGGAAATACGTACTAACAAATTGAAGAGTAATGTGCTTTGACGAGTCTTTTAAAAATAGGCAGGGACTTAGCTTGACGAATTGACAGTGGCAATTGATTCCACAAGCGGGCAGCGTTTATAGTAAAAGAATTTGCAAGAAATTCTGTATTATGCTTGGGAATTTCCAATGTCAAATTTTCCGACGATCTAAGAGATCTCGTGTGGGTATTGCTAAGAAAATTAAAGCGTTCTTTAAGATAAGGAGGTGTGTTGGGATGAAACAAGATAGAATAAAGAAGAGACAGAATACGAGTATTTCGGCGAAGGCGCATTGACAGCCACTTGAGTTTAGTTCGAAATTCAGAAATATGGTCATATTTGCGAAGTCCAAATATGAACCGTATACAAAAATTCTGAAGGCGCTCAAGCTTATCGAATTGGGCTTCGGTGAGATCAAGATAGCTAGTGTCACCATAATCAAGGAGAGGAAAAAGAAGGGACTGGACAAGTGCAATTTTCGTAGGAATGGGTAAAAAGTTCCGTAATCTTCGTAAAGACCCCGCTGCAGCGAACAATTTCCGACTGAGTTCTTGCAGTTGGGGACCCCAGGAGAGGTTCTTGTCCATAAATATACCCAAGTTTTTTACTTTGTCACTGTACGGGATGACACAGCCATCAAACATAACCTGAGGTAATTTAACGAAATCTAACCTGGAAACCATCCTGGAGCTGCCAACAACAATGACTTGTGTTTTAGAAGGATTCACTTTCAGACCATGCGTCTTACCCCATTCACTGATGCGAACAAGGTCTTTATTAATTGAAGAGATTGCTTCCGACATCCTTTCTGAGGGTGCCTGGTAGTATATTTGTAGGTCATCTGCATACAAGTGGTAAGAAGAAATGAGCTGATCAGAAATAGAATTTATAAATAAAGCGAAAAGTAAGGGAGATAAAACGCCGCCCTGAGGGACTCCGGCAAATGTATTACACCAAGATGACACTGCATCTTCAATACGTATACGTTGCCGGCGACCCGTCAGGTAACTACGAAGCCAGTCAATAACAGTTGGAGATATGTTAATAGAGCATAAAGTACTTAGCAAGACATCGTAATCGACAGTGTTAAATGCATTGCTAAAATCTAACAATGCAAGTACCGTTAGCTTTCCATTATCCATTGCAGCTCTAATGTCATCCGTGATATGTATCAGTGCAGTAGTTGTACTGTGACCAGTACGAAAACCAGATTGCAGAGGATTTAAAAGAGAATGATTGGCAAGGAAAGAGCTGAGTTGACGATGGATGAGATTTTCAAGGATTTTAGAAAGAAATGGTAGGATGGAAATGGGACGATATTCGGAAAAAGATACAGGATTCGGTCGTTTGGGTAGAGGTATGATTTCAGCAGATTTCCACTGAGACGGGAAAACAGAATTGGATAAGGAGAAATTGAAAATATGACAAAGGATAGAAAGGTGTATTTATTATTATTTATTAAGTACAGTATTAGTAATAAAAATATATAAGTATAAAAGTATGATCTAACCAACGGCAGTGAGTGTGATGGCGTTCCCGTACGAGACCAGCTTGTTGGGCTTGGCGCAGGTTGCCAACAGCACGGCGGGGACGCGGGCACGCCTGCGACACAACAATATACATAAAGACTATTTTACATAATTATCTATCATATTATTCTACTTATGTACATCGGCTGTCTCTGTGGCGCAGTTGGTTAGACACCGGCTGCGAAACGAGGGGGCACGGGTTCGATCCTCGCACTAAGACAAATGTTTGTGTGTACCACCAATATTTGTTTCGGGACTATACGGCCTAATCCCTCTCAATCGTACTCTCCATTGTAGAGGAGGCCCGTATCTTGCAGAAGGACGTATATGGGCTGAAAAAAAATATATTAAAAAAAACCACTTGGTTTAAAACAGCATGACTGACTGTTCCAAGTGCAGCTTCCCTCACCTGCAGCCCCCACAAGTGGACAGCTCGGCTCGGTAGGGCCCCGCGCCGGGCGAGTACGGCACGTGCGCCATCGAACACTCCCCTTCCATTTCGTCCACCGCGCTCTTACACCCGCTGGACGCTGCAAGCAAAACATCAAGTAGGGACATTTTGATATAGCGCCATCTAGTGGGGAGTAAGGGATTTTTTATCATAGGTCAGTCAAATAAGCAAACAAGTTACTGATGATAAGTGACATAAACATCCATAACAATACATCGATAACAGCGAAGCTGTCGCTTCACGATCTCCTGTGAGACAGTGGTACCGGCCCGGACGAGCCTGCGCATTCATGCTGAGTCATGTCTGACAATAGCATTGTCCTACCACTTCCAAAAATATCTTGTATAATGCGTTACGTCACTAATATAATTTCGTTAACAATAATTATGAAAAATATAATAAATACAACTTGCAATAGCAGCAATAGTTATATTACTAAAATAAAATGCATACCATTAATACCTTCTGATTCTGCGTTGAAGTCACAGTCCAGGTTGATGACTACGGCAGTTCCCGACGCAGACAGAACGCACACATCCTCACTGTACACACATACAACTCTTATTTATACATTAACATACATAACATAAGGCTGTGTTGAATTGTATAGATTTGACATACGTACCATCATTATTAAAAGCCTCTGTGGCGCAGTTGTTTAGACGCCGAATGTTAAACTAGAAGCCGCAGGTTCGAACCCCGTACGGATACAAATTTGATTTGATTTTCATCCACAGAAAAAATCCAATCCCACTGTTATTCATAGGCTTACTTCTTGAATTCCACAGCAACGTTAAATATAATATGATGTTTAGTTACCATATAGCAGCAGAGTCAGCGTACGCAACAACAGCGTTGCAGCGCAGTGCTCGCGCGTGAGCTCGCAGTTCGGTTCGCAGCTCGGCCCACCACGTGGCGCGCGCGCCGCCCTCACCCTCCGCTAACTTTACCGACCGCGCGCATACTGTGCCGCCTGCAACGCGCAACAATACTCGTAACAAAACATGTAGCACAATATGTAATACTATACACAACATATTCGTATACGTTATAACCGCAATAGATTTGCGTACATATTTCTAATTATAGTCAATATTTTCCGCATAAAATTTATTTTATTTTATTCATACGTTATTTAAACTAAATCTGTGCAAGAAAAATATATCCAAAATATTTTATTGATGCTTTTAAAACCTATTAATTTTGGCACTTATTACCTTCACAAAAAAGTCGACAAAGATTGTTTAAGTTCTTTTTACGTAATTTCTTACATATTTTGATACTAAAACAAACATTTATAATTAACTTATACATATTCTAGTGTATAAGACTGAACTAACAAAAACCATTACATATTCTTTACTGTGTTTACCCTAGCTATTACAGTAGTCAGTAAAATAAATTCAATTAAAGGAAATCCATTTAGCTACACTCCTGATACGGCATCTCCTGCCTTTCAGCCCGTAATCCTAACACCGAAACTTCCGACGATCTGTAAACTCACCTATATGAACAATGAATCCGGGCGGGAACTCCGTCATAGTAAGGAATGGGTACTCGAGCATATCGAGATTGTTGCTGTTCATCGACGGCCGCAGTATGGCCCCGCCGCCGCTGCCCACGTTGCCAGCAGAAGTGTTCAACGAACCACCTATATTCACGCATTCGTAAATTGCATGGTATTTACGAGTTCCATGTTATTGTCCTTCAAGCCATGACAAGGTGGAACTTTGAAATGTAGGAATAAATTACATACAATGTATTTATTAATTCTGATGAAATGGTTTGTGGTTCTTCTGTCCGCGCAATGAAAAATCAATTGATTGGCCTACAATAACCAATAGGTATACTAACCAATGATTATTATATTTGTTTCGGGTCTGGGTGTTTGTGAGACCGAAAAGTCTCTCGTAGCTTCTGATACCCACGACACAAGACTTGATCTTAGTGTGGGGTCAGGACTATGTATGTGACTGTTGGGTGTATTTATTTATTATCTATTTATTTATTAGTAGAACTTTTCTGAGAATTAAGGTATGATCATTATTTTGAAATGAATGCGTTGTTTATTATAAATTTGATATGTAATTTTTATATTCTTACCCTTTTCAATTTCATCCGCTTACCGAAATATTGAATTGAGACCAACATTTAGCCTTCCTAGAATCAAAAATATATTTATCTTTAAAAATATTTAAAGTCTTACCTTTAGGCGTGACACTGAGATCGGAATCTGACGACCTCCTATGAATACCCATAGGGGTTGAGGAGGCGTTGAGCGAAGAATTCTGAGGGTGAGCATGCGACTGCACGGGTTCCTTCCCTCCGTACGACTCGTGGCGAGCGTGACGCGGCGATCCCCTGTCCTTTTCGCACTTATCCCTGTCCCGCTCCCTGTCAACACCGCACACTGCATGCGAGTTACCACACACACCGACACTATCGTTAGCAACACCTGCGTCGAAGCTCTCCGATACACTCTCCGGCAGCGACGGTATCGTCTCTAACTGCGCGCCGCTCAGTACCGGATGAAAATGTTGCAACATCGGCCTAGTTACATTGCATGGGGCACTCTCGTTGGACATTTTGAGCGACTGTGCTGAACTTACGCTGTCTTGTCTCACTAATTTTGGCTTGTCTTTCGGTTTATCCTGTTCGGAAGGCGGTTCTGTTTCGAGTAAACAAGGATCGTCTTGGCTTCCCTTGTTGGATTCGTTTTCGATTGTGATTAAGATTGGTATTTTGTCTTTGTTTTTTATAGTTTTACTAGCTGATAAAGTAAGTTTATCTAAATTTTGATTTGATGTGTCAGCATCTGTGTCTTTAGTAGCAATTAACGATTGAACTTTATCTACGAGAATTGTCTCCATCGCTGTTTTTACCAAACCTGTAGATTTTTCATTTAATAAACTTTTTTTGTCATTTTCTTGGGTTTTGGCGTCGCGTTCTACATTTGTAACATTAGGGTCTGGCGTTTCAGGACCTAACACAGATTGAACTTTTTCAAATAGCATTGTTTCCATAGCAGTACGCACTAATCCGGTAGACTTGCCGTTTTTTGCATTGGCAATACCTTGTTTGTTTGCAGTAGGCTCAGGAGATTTACGCTCAATTAAAGGTGAAGTTTTTTTGGGGTGCATAATACCAATTTTTTCTAAAGAACTAGTTGACGCTAACTTTTTAGCTCCAATTGAACTATTCGATACATTTTCTGGAGTTTCTAGAGTGACTTCATCTGTAACAGGAAAGAGGCTTTGAACTTTGTCAATTAATATAGTTTCCATTGCTGTATGAACTAAACTACTCGGATTAACACTTGGAGTCTTAGCGTCATTATTTTTGTGCGTATCTTTGACATCAAAAGAAGGTTCTAATGTCACCGGGATAGCTTCAGGCGTTTCAGGCAACACAGATTGCACTTTCTCTAAAAGCATAGTTTCCATTGCCGTGTGAACCAATCCTGTAGGTTTAATACCCTTGGTTTTTCTCTCTATTTCTTGTTTGTCATTTCGTTCAGATTCTACGACTATTAATTCAGGAGTCTCTGGTAAAACAGATTGTACTTTTTCCAATAACATAGTTTCCATTGCTGTATGTAATAAACCACTAGGTCTAACTCCCTTTTTAGGTTCAACCTTTTTTGAGATCTCCTTTTCTAATGGTGATTCTATTTTTACCGGTATTGGTTCACTACTCTCGGGCAGTACAGACTGTACTTTCTCCAATAACATGGTTTCCATTGCTGTGTGAACGAGACCTGATGATTCTTTACCCTTTGTCTGTTCGCGTTTATTCTTTGTATGTTCGTCATCTTCAAAATATGCAACATTAACAGGTTCTGGAGTCGTGGTACCTATCAGCGATTGAACTTTATCCATAAGTATAGTCTCCATAGCAGTATGTAATAGCCCCGAAGGCTTGAGTCCTGAATGTCTTCCCTGTTCAACATGTCCCTTTTTACTCCTGAAATCATCAAAAAATGGAACTGATTTTGAAGATGGTGATCGTGTCTCAGGCGGCAACGACTGAGCTTTACTTGTCTCCGGACGAAAAACTCTAATCGAGTCTTTCTGATTTCTATATTCCTCCACTTTTTCTAATTTCTCACTAACGTCACTGAAAAATTGCTGGGTATTTACAGAAGCGGGGTCAGGGGACGTGGGTATTAGTAATGATTGGACTCTGTCAATCAGCATGGTTTCCATGGCGGTTTGGACCAAGCTTGTAGGTTTTAAGCCAGACTTGTCTTTCTTATGTGCATGATGATCATGGTCATCTTTGTGAGGAGGGGATGATGGACCACTAAGTGATGCTCTTGAGACAGGTTCCGAGCCTATGTACATGGATACTTTCGAACGGCCGAATTCGTCACTTCTGTGCAAAGGTTTGTGGGATTGAAATCCTTCTCTATCTAACTGTAGCAAGTCTGAATATGAAAGAAAGTGAGAGCCTAGCACAGTCTCACTTGGAGCCTTTGAGGGAACGTCAGATGAAGAGCCGGGATTACTCAATGTTGCCTCCCGTTTCTTTTTTGGCAGCAGTGAGTAGTGAGATAGACTCTTAATCATATTGCTTTTAGATATTTTAGAAAGTTTATTCTTGATTCGTTTTGACGAGCGATATACAAAGCCAGTTTTCTCTGTAGGTGATGAAGGAGCACTAATGCTTTTAGATGCCTTTTTGTGAGCGAACGGGTTATGCAGTTTTATGTATTGACTATGAGATTTTGTTACGCACGTGTCTTCCGTAGAAGTAGGGAGAGCTTCTTGTATTGTTACTTCAATATCCGTGTTTTTATTTTTTCCGGTTTCGTGTGCAACTACGTCTACTGATTTATAATATGGGAAAAAATCTTCATGCTTTGCCTCATTCGGCTCTGGAGTTGCACGTTCAAGTATACTCAGTTTCTTGTCCATTTGATCAATAATAGCCGGGTTTACTTCATGGTTCAATACAGATTGAACAACAGAACTTGTAGTCTCAATTGATTCTTCCGTGTAAGTCTTTACATCCGAGCTCTCATCGTCCTCGTCAGAGCTGGAGTAAATTTCGGAACTATCGCCAGACAACGCAGAGGATACTGAGCCAAAATAACCAGGATCTCCGGGCAATTTTAAATGAGGATCGCTTCTAGCCACTACTGGACTTGTTGGACATGATTCTGATATCTTTCTTTCACGTTGCGGCACAGGGTTATCGGAACTTATATTAGTCAACGATGTGAAGTGTATTTCAGGAATTTTGTGGGTATTTTCATGTCTAATATCTCCAGTTGCTTCAGCATTTCCTTTTCTATTTATATCGTCGTCTCCAACATTAATTGTGGGCTCAGACTCACTCGTACGTCTCAAAGTAGAACTGGGTGAATTTTCAGAGTCCTTTTCGGTGATACAAGCAAGACTTGTATGTGCATGAATTACAGATCTGGCTAATATGGACGCCATGCCTTCCCCTTCGTCGTCCTTGCAAGAAATAGCTCTACGGAACTTTGGCTTTTTAATTCTCTTTAACTTCTTAAATTCATTTTTCAAATCTACAAGCGTGATTCGAGAACCATCAGACGAATTAGATTTCAGTGACACTTGATCGCTGTCCTTTTCAGATTTTCGTGAACGTAAAGAGAATTTCTTTCCAAAAAAGTTAGATTTGAATTTTTTGATCTTTTGTATCGGACCAGATGAGTCGGAATCGTAATCATCTCTCCTGTTTAATAATCGATTGAGGTCTGTTTGATCTTCAGCAATGTTTTTAAGGCTTTTGGTAGAGATATAATCATCTTGATATAAAGAAACGCTCCCTACGTAGCTGCTAGCATTGGAAGGTCTAGGCAATTCTAGACTTCTATCGTCATCATCATCCATCTGTTCATCAAGCAATGAAGATGCGTTCGGATTTAGAATGCTTACTAACTTCTGTAACTCCTCTTGATGCGTTTGGTAATACTGTTTCAGATCGGTGATATTGTCGCCATCAGAGGCCAAAATGTCCAAGTACTTTTTTAATTGTCTGATTGTGAGTAAAAGCGATACACGACAAACCATGCAAACAGAAAATTTCCATGAGTTGTTTTGTTTATCACATTTCTAAATTTGTTATGCTATACAACATTGAATACGCACATATAAAGCTTTTGTAAAAAGTGTGCGGATAATTCGAAATATGGCAATAACTAATACCTAAGAAAACCATAAGCACATTGTTTGCTCTGGCGTGAAACTTAGACACAAACTTGAAGCGTCCTGCATTAAATTGTTTTTGTAGAACATTAGTTATATGGGGATATATATTACTCAAATCTTTATCTTAAATACGATATCTTTCGTTGTAAATAATCAAAGCAATTTTAACCATTTCTTTTTGAAGATTATTCTACTGTTCTAAAGCTTTCTCCTGGCCTAGTAAGGGCCTGCCTTTCCATACAAGGTCTTGGAAATGAATCCACCTCTCTGTTTAATTTTCTATTACAATAATACGCATTATTACAAAACTCACTGTTGCGTGCAGGGTGGTATATTTATCTGCTGGCTTGGAGTAGGTATCGGTGATATGCTGACTGCCGTGCCTGTAAAAATGTTATTTATTTGAACAAATGTCTTAACTAACGACTTTTAACATATTCATAATCATACAATACCAAATTCAACTAAGTTTAATTCAGAAATATCCATTTATCTGATACAATCCAAACCATCGTACGCAATTATACATGGGAAATCTTCGTTTACAGATATTATATCCCTAATATATCTCGATATTGGTTTGACAACGACAACATCTCTATAAATACTTTTGTGTACAAACCTATAGCTCTAGCCACGACGCCCGCCTCTCCCTCCAAGTCGAAGTCTTGTTGATATCCTACCACGGCGTTGGCGCCAAGCTCGGCAGCTTTTAATCCCACGAGACGTTGTACCTAAGTAAATAGATCCGTGATATGGTCACAATTTCTATACCAGCCCAATAACTTAACCCTGTTAAGTAAGAACACCGTTCAGAATTGCAAGGATGTTAGATCTTACTCCACTATTCTGATAACCCATTTAGTATTTACACGGAGAGTTTCTTGCTTGATTTCAGACGAAAATTGTATGCCATAATCACTTGCGATGCGACTTATTTATATCCTTACGATAATCCTATCTTCGAAGCAAGAAACTCTGCCCGTATAAATGGGGCTTAGCACAATGAGGTTCTTTACTATTTATTTTTTTCATCTGCAGAATATAGAGGCATGTTAGAATGTACTATAACTTTAAGCTGAGGCCTGTAATGAACACTTAAAAGTAAATAATTACTGCAAACATCGCGGCTTATTTCAACGTTTATACTAAGCTTGGAATTAAATAGTGCACATCAAAACTTTTCATTCGTGTGTGATGAGGATAATTAGAAGACTAGTCTTTTGACATTACAAATTGATATAAGACTCATGTTGCCATGTTAATATACTAGCAAAGTTAAATCATGTTTATGATCTATAGAATGTACCTGATTACTAAGTTTGATGAAGGCGACCTGTCTTGCCTCGTTGGACGCCCTGGGCGTTCTGATTTTGTCAATCCATTGGTACTCTGGGTCGTCGTTCACGACTAACTCTTCAACAAAGCCGTGGATTGATGTGGCTCGGTAGCCAGGCGGTATTGAGGGACCTAGGAATGCAGTTGGAGATACATCATCATTATAAGTCAATGGATGTCCAGAGTGATTAAAAACCTGCTTACATATCTCAAAAGTGACTTCTTGAAAACGGATTGCACCCTGATCTTCTGCAACCTTTATCAGACGAAGAGAATAAATATTTTGTTATGCTTGAAAATTTATACAATAACAAATACTGTTCCAACAAAGGGATTATAAAGGCATGGTCCACAAATACGCACCGTACGTATTGGACGCATCGCATCAAACGGATTTTAGTATTCTTTGTATACGAATTCATACAAGTGCGTCCACTGATCCGCATCGTACGGTTCGGATGAACCTACCCTTCGGTAATGCCGATGGAGGGGCAACTTTTACGATGCGTGCAGATTATGTCATACGGAATGCAACCATTTGCTTTCGATTATGGTCCTGTTCACACCATTGAGTTATAATGTCGGCAAATTGAATCGCTGCCGATACTGAGGACGCATTGTAATAATCCGTTTTATGCGATCCGTCCGTTACAAACGATCCAAATATGTGGACGCTTGCCTTAAAGTATCTGATGAAATAATTGCAGTAGTGACTAACATAACAAAGGATAAAAAGTATCCTATTGAAATACTCAAACCCAAAATAACTCCCCAATATCTTTACTACAGAAAACGATAGTATTAAAAACCATTTCGTCTTGTAGAAGACATATAACATATCACATGCAGACCAAACGCAACATCCACGTACACAATGTGATAAAATTTGGCACCAAAATAGTTTCGACCGGTATGCTGGCCAAGTTCGTAAGTGGAGCGAGCGTATCAATTAGTTAGGAATTGGCAGTGAGTTTGCGAATAAAAGCTGCATAGCTGACACGGATGTTACTCAATTATCTCTTTTTATACTGCACCTGATGGCAATTACATACATAAACTCACGCCTTTATACCCGAAGGTGTAGCCAGAGGCGCCACCAGCCACATTTCGCCTTGTATGCTTCGTCCCACGATGTGATAAAGGGCGAGCCTATCTCCATATCGGGCACAAATTCCTGACTCCGGGCTGATGATGAATAGAAAAATCCAATATCACTTTGCCCGACCCGGGACTCGAACCCGAGACCTCAGCTTTGTAACCGTACCGTATTATAACTAAGCCACCGATGGCAATTATATTGAATTTTAAATAGTGTATCCATGGGCAGAAAAGGAAACAGATATACCGTCAGTCTGGATACTCATAGGCTGAGCCTCAAACGTCATACTTGCGTGAGTCATTGCGACGGATTTCCCACCGTATATAGTGTTAGCTATCCGAGTGGATACGAATATTTTAGTAGCAATAGGATCTTTGGTGCAAATCTGTTACTTTATGTCGGTTTTCTATGAGACAACGGCAAGATGATTCACTGTCATTGTAGCGATAAAAAACGATCTAGGGCATGACTCCAAATATTACGGGGATATCATCTTTCACTTTTTTCTGATACTAGAAATAGTTACGATATTGTTATATGATTGTTCACAACTTCTTGTACACTTCATCGGAAACCTTCACCATCACGGAGTATTGTATAATAGGTAATTATATTATTCTGTCTATCTGTATCAGCCCATATAAGTCCCACTGCTGGGCACGAGCCTACTCTACAATCGAGAGAATCGATTGAGAGTGGTTAGGCCATATAGTCCACCACGCTGGCCTAGTGCGGGTTGGCGGACTTACATACCGAGGAAATTATACACATATTATTGCAATGAGATAATTCCAAAACTCGCCTACATGGCATCAGACCCAACATGGTAGATTAAATTGTAACGTTTTCATATATTCGTATTAAATTCAACAGTAAACTCAAAGTATAAATGATCTATACATGTGATAGCTATCATCATGATAGCTTCACGTAAGAATGTGATGGCATTTTGGGTTCATCTGAACTGCACTGCATTTGCTATCACATGTATAGATCACGTTGCTATAAAAATTATATTCTAAAGATTAGATACATAGCTACGCATATCACTAATACAAAATACCATTCTACGCAAACTCACAATGAAAGAACTGTACTCCGCAGCTGGAAGTCTTGTACTTGTTGAAGTCGGAGAACAGTTCCACCTTGACGATGACATTGAGCTCGCCGCGAATGCCGTGCATGGTGTCGAACACCGGGATCCAGCCGGACATCACCGCGCCTGCAATGAAAAAAGATCTAAGATTGATTTTCGGTTCTGCCAGAGTTTAATGCGCACTTGGAAAATGATGGTTAAATATTAACCAATATTTCAGAAAACTGACATATGGCGGTACCTAAAACATGATCAGTTGGGTAGGCGACATTACTGCTAACGTGGTCGAACTAAGAAAACTGACGGAAACAAATTGAACCATATATTAGAGAATATACATTCCCTAGAAAAAGATACCTAAACAAAATATCCTTCAATTAGGTCATCTAGTTTGTATTATTATGATGATTTTCGTAGTATACATGAGTTTCTTTTTTTTAATCTCTAGGAAGTTCTTTCTCCCCACAATAGAAGCCATAGATTATACACTTTTAATACAAGCTATGTTCATACATACCTCCATGAGGCGCCGTGGTATTGTTGACGTTGTTAGCCTCTCTAGCCAAGAGTGGTGCTAAGCTGATCACGACCTTGCCTATGGCGTCGTTCGCTGAGTATGTGTCGTGGTCCATGAGGCGCAGCTGTAGGGGCTCATCTTGAAGTTCTGACTCGTCCACCTGGGATGTATGGTAGAATATTAAAAACAACTAGGACAATTATTGCGGTTTGATATGCTACATATTGCTTTCGATAGTCTTTAGGAAAGACTTGATAGGTAAATTATTTCACGAGATAGAACGAGGCCCAAAAATACATACACACATAAACTCACGCCTTTTTCCCAGAAGGGGTAGGCAGAGGTGCAACCAGGACACCCACGTTTCGCCTTGTATTATCTGTCCCACAATGTGATAGGGGGCGAGCCCATCGTCATAGCGGGCACAAATTCCTGACTCCGGGCTGATAATGAATAGAAAAATCCAATATAACTTGGGACCTCGGCTTTGCAATCATACTGTTGTACAACTGCGCCACCCAGGCGGTTTCAAAAATAAATACCACTTATTTTACGGTGTTACTGGTATTTACTTTATTATCTATGGTATTTACGATTTATGTTAATATAAGATCCCGTTTTTTGGCTGTTTTAGCGTCATCAACCACAGAAAGAGTACTGCTGAACATAGGTCTCTCCCGCGGATTTTCATAGTGAACTGTTGAAGAGAACAACTGTTGAAAGCGGACTGCATCAAGCAACTATTAGCTTCACCCTGGTGCATTACATCCCCGGAATGTTGAATTTACTTTTTCTAATATAGACTTATCAACCCTACCGAAAATCCAATGACAAAAACGGACCTTCTTTTCAAAACCCACCATACAGGTTGTAATGGGGCTACCTTCTTAACACCAACAGGGAGTAACAACCTAAAGTGACCTATACATGAATACAACAATACCCAGTCCATAGCTAAACGCAGTGAAATAGACAGGCTGTCCGCATTTGGCAAACACCCAATTAAACACACCAATCTGGTCTGAATCATTATACTTCAAAGATGCGGGATGTTGGAAAGGCGTACAGTATGGCAACGATTTATGTCGATTTGTGTACCATCCAAACGGTTGTTTCGTTATACATAAGTCCGTTTAAAAGCAATTCACAAGAATACAGTTGGTGAATGTGAAATTGGTTTATCAGATATGCAATGGATGACTGTGGGTATTGCGAAGTTAGTCTTCTTTTAAATAGCATCAGATTAACGTGTTTCCGCATAGATCCTGGTGTAAGGCCCATGTTCAGTAAATGCTTATAAAATTATACGGGTGGTAGGTCTCTCATATGTGAGAGTTCGCGTCGGTAGGTACCACCACATTGTCTATTTCTTACGACAAATAGCAGTGTACACTGTTGTGTTCCAGTTTGAAGGACATTGTCGCCAAAGTAACTACTGGACATAATGAGATTTAACATCTTATGTCACAGGATGGCAGTCGAATACCATGCATTGCTTTGTAATTCATGGTGTTGTTTCGTTTTGGTACTGTCCAATAGCATGCTCGTCTCGCCATTAATTGCAATAAAAAAATTATGGTTTTAATATAAATTCAATGTTTATATAAAACGCGCCAAACTTCCTCACTGCACACGAACTTACTCCAACACAGATAAATAGCAGACTAACGCCAGACGATAATGTAAAAATACTAAAACGTGCCACTTGGCAATTGGCTCTCATATTGGCCAAATGTTCCAAATGTATGTTTTAGTGGCGAAGGCTCCATGGAAGCCAATTCCCGCCGGGTTCCCTTTTGTAATTTATCATTACACTATAAACAAGCAATATATTCAAACTTATTTATTTAATATCAAAACTCAATTATTATTTTTTACATTCAACGACATCTGTCGGCCAGATACGTAAATATTACTAGGAAGCGGCACAGTAAGCCCTTTTTACATTGCGACGCGCTGCGACCTCTGGCGAATTCCTGTAAAATTGTTCGGCTTATTCAATAACACTAGCGCGGCCCGTGCGCCGCCGCCCGCCGCCGCCCCGCCGCCACCGCGCCGCCGCCGCGCCGCCCCTTACGCATTGTATAGTATGCAACAAACCACGCAAAATTGTACCTTAAATTTATAATGATTTAAGGTTCAATTTACGTTAAAAAAAGCAAGAAATAAGCCGGAGCTTCTCCGGCATTTCGTGTGTACTTACGTATAGATATTACTTAAATGCGGAGTCTAATGTATTTATAAGTGTTGTATTTACATTTTTACAATATATTCATGGTTCATGCAATTAGTTTTAAATGTTTTTAATTACAAACTGTGTAATATTAATATTATGGTTTTAATGGAAATTACTAATCGTTAGGAGCGTACTAATATGTTTAGATTGTCGATTTTACAAATAAATTTAGTGTTTATATTTTAGGACGTGCTCGACCCTCGCCTGATTAATACATTGTCTTACTATTGTTACAACTGATTAATGCGGGGCTACCGTACTTGTTAACATTGAGTCTAGGTTTTTATTTCTTTTATATTAATCTTATATTCACGTGCGGTTTAGAAATATACTTTTTTTTTTCTCATTATGTAAGCATGGTTTAGTTTTTATTTCATGGACATTGTAAATATTGTATAAGTACATAGGTAACGAAAATATTAAAATTTAATTGACGGCCGCAATAGGCAGATGCCACAATATCACTTACCAAATGAAACCCAATAATTTGGTTTGGTGAGTAAGATTCTCGGAGCAATAATTTGCTGGTGGGAGGATATTTGCAAAGGTCCGAATATAAGGACACACGTGCATAAATGTGTCGCGTTTTGCGTTCATTCTGTGAAACATCACACAGTAAATTTGATCTCTATTCGGACTGCACTACGCTTACTATCAGTCGCATTGTAGTCATTTCGTAATCCCTTAACCCTACTAATATTATAAATGTGAATGTAAGTTTGTTTGTTACGCTTTAACGCAAAACCACTCAACCGATCATCATGAAACTTTGTAGACATATTCTTGGAGGTATAAGAAGTAACATAGGCTACTTTTTATCCCGAAAAGTTTAGTGTTTCCGTGGGATGAAGAAGGAATTCCGATATATTTGCTACTTTTTCATAAGTACTCAAAAAGATGGGATGGGACCGGATTACATTCCATTAGTGAGAATGAGACGGGGCGGGCGGGATATAACGGGATGGGACGGGACGGGATGGTAGATTTCAAATAAAATTAACCACGCAGACGAAGTTTGCGGGCAGAAGCTAGTAACAGGATAAAGAAAATAAACATATTTTGTGACTTGAGCTTCGGCTTCCCTTTTAAAAAATGTCACCCTTCGCCACTGGTATGTTTGTCATAAAAAATCTGTCCTTGATGTATTTGGTATGGGAAAACTGTGGTTTTTACAGATATCTTAGGATGTGCTTCTCAATTTGCCTGTATACAATGTAAGCATTAAAAAA
This sequence comes from Deilephila elpenor, assembly GCA_949752805.1. NCBI lineage: Eukaryota > Metazoa > Arthropoda > Insecta > Lepidoptera > Sphingidae > Deilephila > Deilephila elpenor. Next base: position 1,381,710 of record OX457116.1, read on the forward strand.
ACATTAATATTATTCATTGAGAATAAGAAGTGCCCTAATTGACTTCCTAATAATGTATTGGATGGTCAAACTGAATTAGTTTTGTTTTGTATTGACTTTATTGTTTATTGAAGATTATTTTGTTAAAATTATTTTATAAGCCGCAAGAGGCCAGTGTGGTAGACTATATTGCCTAACCCTTCTCAATCAACATCTCCATGGTAGAGGATGCCCATACCCTGTAGTGGGATATATATAGGCTGATACAGTACAGGGTAGTACAAAGTAGTATCACAGAGAAGCAACAGATTAGATTACTTACAAAGGGATTATTGCCAATTTTTAGGGAAAAAAATCATCTAAATTTCATTGATATAAAAACTATCTAAGCAAACATACAATTGAACACATATGACATAAAGAATGATAATCCAACAAACACACTATATACACATGGATTAGCATTTATTTGAAAAAGTAAGCATTATTCAGTAACATTACAAACATTAGTATTTCAAGAAAGTGAACAACTAACCTTTCCTTCAACTTTAACTTATACTAACTGATTTTATCATTTTAAAGTACAATCTTTTCAAATTCCCTCTTGAGGAAAATTATCTCTCAATTTAAAGTGCATAATAAAATTATAATTAATTGTTATGAAGGGCATCAAAACAGAAGATATTTCAGAAGATATTTCAAAAGATATTTCATGATACTTAACATTTCAGGAAGCAAGATTAATAATAACTTTTCAATGCAGTATGATGAAATCTCATATGATCTCATGCCTCAGCAAGACAGGGCCGCGGTCTATAACAGTCGATGAAAGAGGGACTCTATGTTTCTAAAAATTTTTCATCCTGGATTGTTACAATGGACCAATTAGATGACCAATTAGATGATCTAACCCCACTGGATTTATAAATGGGGCGACTTAAAAGATTATGGCATTATTCATAGGCTGTTTTAAAATCTTAGTTAGCAAAAGTCTTCTGCACTCAAACTAAATTCAAAAGTCATTGTAAAGCGACTAACATTGAATAACTAAAGCAGGCTTAAACACAGACTATGAATAAGACATTTAGAAGTAATGTTAATAACATCCATAAATCCATAAATAATATTATCACTGTTTCTGAATTCTTCTAAAGAAGAAATATTACAAGAATTTTGGAACAACCACTTGTCTCGGCAAATAACAGCAGAAACTTTGTCAATCAACAAATGGTGTATTAAAGTCCAAACTTGCTCTTTCCACAATCCACAGCATTAAGAAAACACATAGAATAGTATAATTTACAGTATATTGTCATAGTAAATCAGTTTTATTGACCAGTATAGGGTAGATTTACGATGCTTGAGTATCATAAACTATGAAACTAATGAGTTTTCGTCCTCAGGAAAACACATTTTAAATACATTTTCTCTTTATGAATCTGTATTTAGTTTTTTAACCCTTTGGTGTACACTGTACAGGGTTTTTTAATACTGGCTTAGAGAAAAGGTTACATTGCATTCCTCTTTGACAAATGCAATTAAATTCAGAGCAGTTTCTATCTTCCATTTAACATTATTGAAGTTATTTATCATTGCAAAGACTTTCGGAATAAAATTTATATATTCAGGATCCACAAAATATTAAATGAGGTGGTAATGTGATAAAATGTATTATTTCATACCTTGTGTTATTAAAGTATGCATTGCATAAATAGATTCTTAATATTAAGAGAAACTTAAACATCCATGGATGTTTTATATTAACAGACCCATGATCTGATTGTAATTTAAATAATACATACATACATGTGTAGGATATTTGTCTTCATTAATAAGACACACGTTTCGTAGGTGGAAACCTTTCGATCGCTGTTGCGTAAACTTTGAACTTATGCTGTAGTTTATGGAAACTTCATTTAGAGGATCCGTTTTAGAGTTATTTACACCGTTTACATTTTAAAGCAATTATACAAAAAGAAAATGGTTTGATAGCAGACAAGTTCAGACAAAAAGTTAAAGAGTTATTAGACAAAATCAAATACAAAGAAAATAATTATCGTTTTTGGAGCCAAAGTTCGCAATAGGGATAGGATTCAAAGTTAGGGTTATAATGAATCACATACATGAATGAATTACAACAGAGTATTTACTATGCGACGTCATAATGTGTTTCTCTAGAAGGTTGGTCCGGTCTTAAATGTCTCGTTTGAGTATTTCCCTAATTTTCTCTTCAATTACAATTATCTTGGGTAATTTACTAAAAGTTACTAGTGTTGCCTACTAATATTTTTTTCATACATAAACTCACGCCTTTATCCCCGAAGGGGTAGGCAGAGGCGCCACCAGGACACCCACATTTCGCCTTGTATGTTCCGTCCCACTATGTGATAGGAGGCGAGCCTATCGCCATATCGGGCACAAATTCCTGACTCCGGGCTGATAATGAATAGAAAAATCCAATATCACTTTGCCCGACCCGGGACTCGAACCCGAGACCTCAGCTTTGTAACCGTACCGTAATACAACTACGCCACCGAGGCAGTGTAATTTAAATAATAAATTCTTGAATATCCAATCTGAAAATCAACTTTTTATATCAGTGATGGCTTAGCATTACACAATTTAATAGAAAATAACCATTCTAGCCTATAAGATCTCTCTGCTAGGCAAAGGCCATCCCTAAACTTCTTCATCTTTATCTATATTGGGCAATTCTCGCCCATCCCTTAACGTAATTGCCCAGTTGTCCTAAATATTGGTATCAATATAACTCACCTCAAATCTGTACCATTCAGTGCTGTTCCAGTGAGGGTTCAGAGACTTTCTACAAACATCAGTCTTGTGTGTGATTCCTCCAAATTTGATCTCCACAAACGCATCCGTGGTATCACTCGCCCTGTCCATAACCGGCAGGTTTCGCCCCGCCAACACCTTCACTTTGATTTTACCAGGCATTTTGGTGCACTAAAAAACTTACAAATTACACTCAAAGTCTATACAATCCGTTTACACAACATCTAAGACATGATTATTGCTTCTTTCTCACACGACACACACTTTTCTATGTTCTAATCAGCCGCAACACACCGATTACAATCTTATCAATAAAACTGATTTTATTTCGTCGGATATAATTTTAGACGATATTGTATATTAAATATGTGTCGCCAGTTACATAAAGGTGCCTTGCGATTGTTTTCAAGCACATTTTCTCACAAACTGTCTTATAAAAATAAAAATATTTTGATTCGCGCACAGGATTTGCGTCGTGTATTACGTCGAATTACGCGTTTGTTTCTAAATGATGTTCTAAAAGTAATCTGTCGGTGTATTAATAGATGAAAGTGATATTTTATAAATAAAATTGGTGGATCGAGCTTTACACTCGTCTCTTTATAGTGTATAATCTATGCTCGTCTCGGCCACGAACTGTCATGGAAAATGTCAACAAGAAACACGTTCAGTTTATCATCTGTCACATGTGTAAACTTATTCAGCCTTACCAAAATCGTTAATTAATATTTATTAAAATCAAATAAATAAAAAAAACACCTCCTTGAATACAATTTTTAGGCAACAAAAGGTAATGGCAAATAACGATCCTGTATTTTAAACTGTAGCTTATAGAATAAGCTAACTATAAAGTAGAGGAAATAAAACGTTAATAATGTCCTTTTGGTTAGCCATCGCCCACCACCCTACGATGTACTATTAGAATATTTTGACTGTTTTAGTTCATAATATTATGTGGTCGATTAATGCACCATCAAAAAGCCCTGTAAGTCTAAGTGCCTAATATTAAGCCCTTGCTAATATTAATTGCTAAGCCCTTTGAGTTGATACAACAGTCCACTGATGGACATAGGTTCGTCCAAACGCAAGGCACTGCGAATAACTTCGGCTTATTTTAACGTTTGCAGTCAGTCTCTTCGAAATCTTTAATTGAACTAGCCTGAAACCATCTATACTGCAAATGTAGAAATAGAAATAAAAAACCCATGAAATGCACCATCACACCAATTTAATGACGTATTTAACAGTCTCATTTAATAAATTAACAATACAGTTACATTCTCTTATCAAATTCATTACATTCAACGCTGCTACTTGCTTGTCGCAAGCAGGAACAATCAATTCGATACATTTAATAACATCACAGTATATCTATGTCTTTTTTATTTTACCTATTACTACCATGCAATGTCAAAGAAGATTTAACACTAGAAATTTTATATAGTCTTATTTCTAGTTAGGGAACGCGGGTATATAAAGGTACCGCGTTACGCGGGTACTTGTGTAATTGTCTGAAAGAATTTTTGAAGCAAGGTATTTCTGCAATTCTTTTTTTTGTTATTTTTTTAATCGAGGTGAAGGATGAATAACTACATTCTATGCCAACCATATTGCCGTACCTTTATGGCGTCACATGGTCTTGCCACCTAAATAAAAACTAATAGATTCAGTGATGTGTAGTCATTTTAAATGAGTTGTTTGCGCAACAAGGGCTGGAGGAGGGTTGAATATTCGGAATTACCATTTAACAAGAACCTTTGGTACATTACTTGGTCATATAATTTTGATAAATGTATTATACATTTCAAACACGTCTACCTACCAGACACTACATTACTCTAATACACAGGCTACCTAGCTACCAAATTCAAATCTGCTACTGTAACATATTTGAGCAACGTTTATATATGCGAACTGTATAAATAATGGAACAGTATAACTATTGTGAGGTCGCTACAAACATTTGGCACTATATCTGAGGTCACTCGGTTTTGTAGACAATTTGAATTTGAAAAGTTGTTATTAAATTACAAATACTTAATATGGTGAACGCACATTAAAGCGACCAACTTGGCGCAGTATTTATAAAAATAAATACGGAATTTTAGCTTATGACAATAATACAGGGACTGATTTTAATATAATTTCCCACCAGCAAATAGTAGGATTTAACAGTGATTTATAAGCAATGTTTACAGCGAATACTGGATAAAAATACAATGGCTTAGCTTAAAGCTTCACAAGCGATAAGTGACACAAAAGGAATTTAAAAACTAAGAAAAATGACCAGAAGGGGAATAGTGTTAATCTGATGTATGTAATAAAAAACAGAATACAAGTATAGTTAGAAGAATGCGTTGAAAATACATACACATTACAAATAAAATGTTTATACGTAGCTATAGCGTCGCCTAACTGTGCGCTTACCTTTAAAAAGCACAAATATAATTACAGTATATTTTATAAGCCAGACATTTATAATTCTATTGTGTTAGAAACGTAAATCGAGTTGGTCCTGTTTATTGGACGTCAATTGCATAGTTATTATAGGAAACTAATTCAATAAAATTTTATTTCAATATAGGAACCTGTTTTCATTATCACCATCTGTATGATTTTGTATTAATTGATTGTGCTAACTGTCCATTAATGGTGGTGTTACTGTACATTTTGGTAATCGGAGTTTGGAGACAGCTTTATATATTTTACAGAATGACAAATTAACATATAAAAATTAATCAAAAAAATAGCATAGAATACTGCAAAATTCATATTAACTATTTCAAAATATCTAGAATTAATGAAATGTTATTTATCGAAGTTTATGGTGTTGTCATTCAATTTTCACAAAATACTTTAAAACACGTTTTAAAAATGGCAACTTCATTATTGTGACATATGCTTCTATCATTTAATTCTAGCAAATAAAAAAATATGGCAACTATTACACAACATAAATATTTTTCGATGTTTATAATTAACAACTAAAATAATATATGAAATCTGTTGCCAAAGATAAAATAAAACGGACAGAGGTAAATTACGCGAACTTTTTAGGTCTAAATACTTTTCTATGAAGCTAAAAATATATCAGATATCACACTTCATGTTGATAACGACATAACTTTCAATGTCTCCCTTTTTTCGTGTCAAAAGAAAAATAATTTGCAGTATAATCTATACAGTCAAAAACATTTTTTAATTTTCAAAAGGTCCTTCTCTATCGAATATATCAAATATTTACGATGAAGCATAACAATCATACATTTAACATTAAAGATTATATTAATACCTTTTGTCAACATTTACTGAGCCCTTAAAGATAACAACTAACACATAATATATCTTAAAATTACTTTGAATATTGATATGAATGCTTAAATATCCACATCAGTGCAAATTAATGAAGTGTTCCTTCCGAAATTGAATATTGTACAAAATACGAAACTGTTTTATTAGGATAATAAAAACTCTTTGAGTCAATTAACACATGCTAGAACAAATTATAAACGTCCCTTAATAGTACACTATTATTTATTTTGCTAAATATTACATTACAGACTAATTAAAAACAATTTCATGATCCATTAATAAGATGAGGACAAAGAATGATTCCAAAAAATCTTAAAAAAATAGTCAATCGACTATTCAAGCATTCATATCTATTACATATACTTGGTATTTTATATAAATATATTTTACAGCCTAACGAGATTTGGTAGTTCTATTAATATTTGTGCAACACAACAGTTTTAGACATTTCATTACGACAAACGGTTGACAACCCTGAGTGTACCCACCATGGCAACACTGAAACAAGCTCAATAAACTGTCTTGTGATGGTAACATTTTATGTATGCAAATTCTTTATCTTACTTTAAATTATTAGCAATTTAAATTAGAAAAATAGCTTTATCAAATAGTTGATACTGATGCCATGTTTTCACCTATTTTTACTAAATAGAAAAATATATAAAATTCATACTAAATAACAATATTTGTATTGCAAGTGAAAATGACAGTAATCAGTATTATAATAGTGGACACCCGGAAAATATTTTAGGTGTTAGAAATTGAACATTATTAGTTTTCATCTTTGAATAACAACTTTTGAAATTGCGATAGAAAATTTTACACACACATAAAACGCAACTAGCGTTGCCAGGTCGCCAAACCTAATAGCCGGACAGACCAGCCAGTTTGGCCGGACATTTGGTTAAAAAAGCCGGACACCCTATATTATTGAGGATTTTGTCTTAGTATTAATAGGTACGACAATTTTTTTTTTTTATGTAAAATCAAGTCTTTTTGATTATTATCATAAATCTCGGCCACGCTCGGCGGCGCGGCGGCAGTGCTCGCTTGTTTGCGAAATGTAAAAAGCCTAACAAAAGCCGGACAAGACGGACACCGTTTATTTTAGCCGGACATGCAATCATAAAGCCTAACTATGTCCGGCTTTATCCGGACGCCTGGCAACGCTAAACGCAACCAATCTAAGACTCTACATTTAAAATGCAGTTACTTATCCATCATTTTCTCCAGCATCTTGCCTATGTCCTGGCTGCCAGATGGTGTGGGTCGTTTTAACCTGTGCTTGGCCGTCACCTTGGGTATTAAATTCTTCACTGGTTTATTATTTGGCACGGGGAATATCTCCAGTTTAGAATGGCCCCCGAGTCCATCGTAACATATGTTGGGTTGAGAGTATTTGCGATCTTCAGAGGAGTCTAGTTTGAGCGGTTCCTTTTTGGTAAAAATGCTGATGGATGACTGGCTGTTTGAGGGTACGTTCTCTGAGCCTGACTTCATGACTGTGCTGCGTGCTGCCTTTATAATTGCTAGCTCGGATGGCTGAAAGGTGAAATATGGTTAGTAAATTCGAAGTTAAATCTTGCGCTCGCTCTGTGTATTTCTTTTTAAATTTTTCTGTTGTCTTACTTTTTACCTTTTATTAACAACTTCCTTCATTTACCAATGTATAAATAGTAAATACCTTCAGTTTGTCGGTGGGTATGGAGTGTTTAGTGGCGCGTTGCAATGCAGACAGCGCCAGGCTGCTCTGTTTCAGGTTCAAATACGGAGAGTCGGCGCTCTCGATCTTCTTCACCAGGGAAGCCTGTGATGTAGATGTAATTTTAATTACGTCTGACGACCGCAGTCTGGCAATATTATAATATTAACTACCATGCACCTAGCGCCATCTATTTGTACAATTTGATATTATTGTGTTCTATAGTCTATACCTAGTTCAATCTCAGATTAAAATCTCATGTATCTTATTAAAATCATCTGTGATTCATTGAATAATAATTTGCAAGCCAATTGTATGAAAAGTAAAGATTTTAAAATTCCAGTGACGATTTATCCTATTTTTTTTTGGCAACACTGAAGCTCTCAATCAGTCGAAATATTGGGGAGAAATTGGTGCTGCACAATTTGGCCTTAGGGTAGAAATAGACTCTAGGTGGTGATCTAAAAGAAAATGGTAGGCCAGCATAAAAACTTAGCCAATGGCCACCAATAAATTGCAAATTAATACCTGCTGAGGTATAATAAGGATTTATAGTATCTTTGACCAAAAATGTATACCTAAAATAAATATTTCTTCCTAAGATGTGTTACACACGCTAGTAAAATGTACTAAATATTATTTTCTAGAAGTTGCACTTATATGTATTAGTCACTCACAATGCTCTCATTTTTGTCAATGACTATGGGCGTCCCGGGATAGTCGAAGGGGTCCAGAGAGCGCATGAACTTCGCCGTGGTGTCCTCATCCTGAGGGTCTGCGTCCATGTCTCCTGCCTTTCGCTTGGCTAAATTCTGGTACTTGCGCTCCATCTCCGCTAGTCTGTCTTCCGCTTGCCTGCATAAATATTTCAAATGTCAAGATTTTTTATTGCAGTAAATGGCGAGACGAGCTTGCCCCATGGCTAGTGGTTCCTCTGCCTATCCCATCTGGTATAAAGTAGTTAATGTATGTATGTATGAAGGTACTCACAGCAACTTGAGTTGCAAGTCGTTGCAGTTGTTCTTCTCGGCGGTGATCTGCAGTTTGGCGGCCTGCAACTTGTCCCGGATCTCGCGCTTCTTGGCCTCCGACTCACACAGACCCCTGGACAAGTATAACAACATTAGTAAAAATATTATGGAGTAAGAATACAATTTTTTTAATACTATATAAGCTTCAATACGCCTCGTGGTATGTGCAGTATCGTCTTTTGAGCATCCGAAAATGCGAGATAAATGTTTGCGCAAACTAACAATATACTATCATCCACATATTTTGTAATTACTGAAACAATAATACACATACTATATTCGTAAGGTGGCTGGTAGCGGCGGGAGACGATGGGCCGAAGATCGAGCCCAGTGGCGTGATATAGGAGAGGCCTATATCACGCAGTGGACGCAAAAGCGCTGATGATGATGATGATGAATATACATTAATATGTAATATACGTACCGTTTGAGCGCCGTCGCGAAGATGGCAACAGTACGCACGTCGGTGTATCCGTGCAGCATCTTCTCCACGTCTTCACACGTAGCGTTCAGTATGTTGTTCAGACTAGAAGCATAATGTGGGTAGTTCACGTTATTTTACAAACCCAGAGCTACGTTCAGTGATAAACAGAATTTTGCAATAAAATAATCTAAGACATAAAGAAAATAAGAAGACAGTTGATGTCGCTAAGGGAGTTTCTTGCGCCGTTTTCTCTTCACAGCTACAACACATTCATAGCGGTGGCAGCATTATTTAACGATCCAAAATATATTTTTTTATACATTTCAATAAAGAATTTATACTCAAGTTCAATTCATACTGGTTCAATGTTCTAGCTGATCACGCTAGCCTAGTACTGGTCGGTGGACTTCACATAAAGCAGTGTGACAAAAGAACAGAAAAAAATATTAACAATCCTGTACCCATTAAGCAACTGTATGTTCTGCTGCAGGCTATCATTCTCCTCCTTCAGGCGGGTGGTCTCCTTGTTCTGCATCTTGAGGTATTCCACCTGCTCGCGAAGACCGTTCACAGCCGAATCGCGACTTACCAACTTCTTCTCACATGCTTTTAAAATCTCCCTGAAAGTATAAATGGTTAACTTCTTTAGGCACTGGAACATGATCTCCCTCAAGGGTTTCCATAGCGACCTGATGGCAGCGTACTGTCACCATTGCGTTAGCTAACTGTTATCTATACATCGCTACATTGTAAATTGACCAAATATAAAACTCAGCGAAACTCTTTATGGTAACAATTCTTTAACCTCGATTAAATTAATCCCAAAGAAAAAATAAATCCACTTTCATACAGGCAAATAGGCGGGAAAATTAATCTTTGTTAGATAAATAAGTATATGTGTGTATTGATAGTCAATCACCACGCACTTTAACGGTGAAGGAAAACATCGTGAGGAAACCTGCATACCGTAGCGATTTTAAACAATTTCTACGGTATGTAAGTCCGCCAACCCGCACTAGGCCAGCGTGGTGGACTATATGGCCTAACCACTCTCAATCGATTCCATCGATTGTAAAGTAGGCCCGTGCCCTGCAGTGGGACGTATATGGGCTGATATAGATAGATAAATAAGACATTCATATGCGCTTAGATAGCGACCAATGTAACCGATGGTGAAAAAACTGTGTAGCAACACATGTGTATGGTGGACCCACATATGAATATTCTACCAGCAAAGATTGTCGGATGCCCAATATCTCCTCCTCTTCCCATCTTTTTTTCTTATTGCTCTCTTCCTATTGTATATAAGAAAAATATATAATGGAAAACAGTAGAAAAACTGGTAAACTCACTCAGTCTTCTTCAAGTCAGCCTGTACAGCATACAACCTGTCCTCCCTATCCTTGCAGACGGCCTGTTGTTGCCGCAACTGGAGCTGGGCATCATCGAGCCTCGACTGAAGCGTGGCCACATCCTCGCCAGTTGTAATATCATTCGAGATTGTTGGGTACAGCCGGAACATGCACCGCTCAGTCACCTTGTTGCGACATTGCGGGCACGACTTCGATCTGGGACGATAAAGACATTAATTAATTAATAATCCTACATCCCTGAAGACAGCCATCCTATATTTATTTGATCTATTTTCATTGCAGTTTCGTCAGATACTAGTATACTTTAATAGATATTCAAAACTAGAAAGCGAATTATCATGGAGTCTTACAGACGGAGAATGCGACCGTTTCCACAAATCAATGATAGGTTTTTGTCTTTTATTTTTCACATAAAGCAATGTGGATATGCGACTTAAAATTCCCATGCTTTGATTTCTTAATAATGCGAAGAAAACGATCCACCGCACGCTGTTGGGACGCATCAATAAACCGGATCTGTTGGTCCACAAATTGAGTAATTTGTGCAATTTGCTTGCATCAAAGAGGGGACACTGACTACGCCTGCATCAATATAGTCACAATGCCGCGACTGTCATACTTCATATTTATTACTCCGCACATCGGCATACATGATACATTCTACTGTGTTTATGTTTTTTTTAGTCCTTCTGGAGACTTTCCCACCCTCACACCCGCCACTTCTGTAAGGGCAGATCAACAATGGCGCGCATTGAAGACATCGAGCATTGAAGCTCAGCGAGTCTCCAGGAATTTCAATTATTTTAACCCAGAACTGCAAGACAGATTACTATCTGATGAATTTCGTTCGATGAAAATGAGCTAGACATTTTTTTGTTCATTTCTCTCAAGACAAAACTACGAACTAGAGATTAATAAACTCGGCTTAAGAGTCTTAAAATTTATATGAATAAATATTACTTGCCACTGCCGAGTATGGGACTCCGTAGCAACCAAAAGTTATATTGAGAGGGCTTAGGCCAAATAGCACAATGCTGTAGGTCTATTGAATAAAATGAACCATCTAACACCATCATTGGAACATTCATTTCATTCAATAATATTAAATTCAAGTGGTTGTTATTGGCAAGAAATGACAATGTTGCAGACATTCATGACTTTGTTTGCATCCGATGTGTAATAAATAGCAGTATATCTTCACATATTAGAACAATGTACTAAATGTAAATCTTTTATGGCTACGAAAATTGTAATACATCTTCAACTTAACATTCTGATATTAAAAGAATAGGTTAAAAAAGTACATATACAGCATTACTATGAATATTTAATATTATGTATATTATTTAATGCGTGATGGCCTTATGGTAACGTACCAGATGAGGCTGCCAACACGATGATCGCAGGTTCAGATCCTAGAGCAAACCTCCCACTTATAATATTAATGGTTATTAACCACTAACTACTGGTTGGAGGGCGTCCTACTGTATGTTTGCTAAGGCGTGGTCTTAACTCGTGAGACAGAATCCACATCTACACCAACGGTTGTCGGTTCTACGACAAATGTGACAACTACGATTTCAACTTGCTAATCCGTTGGGCTATGTCGCTAACCACATGCCCCGCTGGAAGAATGAGGTAATTTATTGTAATTTCTATCAAATAATTGAGCTCAAACCAACATCATTACCACAAAGATTAATATAATTATTGATGTTGGTCAGGTTTATGAACAAGGAGGTTGTTTGGTCATTCTCACCATTTAAAAGTACAGGTTTAACTGGTCTATTCTAGTAGATCTAGAGTCAAATGTAGATGTTTCAGATTTTCATACAAAATACCACAGACTCATATTAGTGTTATTCAGCAATAAGCCAAGATTTTATGACTACTAGTATTTTTTGGAAAATCACCTAATAGTTATTGAGTGTTTTTAACAACATTTTAACATTTCTGACACTCAAAAACATTTTTATAGATGAGAAGTGCCTAATTTTCTGTATTTGACATTTTATAATGCAAAGTTTCTTTAATACATACATACAAAAAGTCACGCCTTTTTCCAAAAAGGGGTAGGCAAAGGTGCTATCAAGAGACCCATTTCGCCTTGTTTATTCCGTACCACATGATAGGGGTTTTAGACGGTTAAAATTGTTACAAACAAACAAGCCAACCCACTTCTGGATTTATAAGGTTAAGGAATACAGATAAACAATTATGTGACAAAAACAAGCACAAGTTAAGGGTAGGCAGAAAAAAGGAAAAAGAAGGTACTATGCTGGATTTCAATCAAAAATTAAATCACATATCTTCTTTACACATCCACTATGCACTGAAGAGGTGCAGTATTGTTTGAAAAAGATATTGTAAAAGACTATTAAACAATATTTAATTTTGTATGACAAAATTTCATTTTTTTATTTTAATAATTCAACTGTAACAATAACTCATGTTTTAACTCCACCAAATATAACAAAGAAATATAGCAAAAAGTTTTAACACTATTACAATATTTCATCAAAAAATAATTAAAGTAGTTTTACTAAATCAACACAAATAAATTCATTTTACAAACAATGAATACTTGTTTGGTTTACAATACGAATAATATCTGAATAAAACTTAATCCCTTGGCAGCTAAGTGACCACATACCTCTCTATCCACTGAGCCAGACAGTGATGGTGGAATATGTGCCCACATTTGGTCACATAGATGCTCTCAGCCTGGTTCACCAAGTCACTGCATATCGTACACAGAATATGCATCTTCACTGCACAATCTTCACAGCACACTTCACAATATCATCACACTATTACTTGACCCTGTCAATCTTCATGTACACTTGTTTACGAATTGGAAAATGTCCTTTACACTCGATAATTGCCTCTACACTCGACACAATTGGCATTTTTTCATATACATACCCACAAGGCTTTTGAATCAATCGTTAAGGAGGTAAAAATGCTACATGTTAAAAATCCAAGATTTATCTGCGATTTAATAAATTAACATGTCTCCATAAAAAACATTAATCAATTGTATTATCAAATTCAAACAATAATCACGTCAGGCAATACAATCACAGACCAATAAACAAGAATTACGATCCACATTGCACATTCAGGATTCAAGATTCAAGCACAAACAAAACTGAGCCAAAATCACAGACTAACAAGAAAAGCAAAAATTCAGTGGCTCAGACACTAACATGGACTGCGCACTCACGAAAGAGTGGCGTCCTGAAATAAGACATATTTTTGTGGAATAAGATTTAATTTGCTGTGATGAAAGACATGGAGGGAAAACGAACCGAGCGAGATAGCACATGGAGGTGTGTGTTCCTTTTCATCCGCGAAGGTGACCATAATAAAAACCTTAATTAAATCTTTTTTTTTTAATAAAAATTCAGCTTAAACTCGAATAAGTTATAACCTGCTTAAATATTAAAAGCGACTCTATTTCAAATAAATAAATAAATACACCCAACAGTCACATACATAGTCCTGACCACACACTAAGATCGAATCTTGTATCGTGGGTATCAAAAACTACGGGAGACTTTTTGGTCTCACAAACACGTAGACCCGAAATAAATACCTGTGGATCACACAAATATTTGTTTTATTAGTAGGTATATTTGTTACAATTAAGTAATACATGTTGATTTTTAATCTTACTATGTTCTAATGGAAATCAAACATGATAACAGATTGATCATGGATTGTATCTAACTAAAAAAGTTTACTTTTTGCAATAAGTGGTTTCCCGATGAACGGAGCAAAATATATGTAACTGGACATCAATCCAGCTTGTACAAATATCGTGAAAAACTGTTGTGTGAAGTGATTTACACAAAGCGAATCCAAGATAATTCTAAATTACAAATTCAGTGTCGTTTCCTTTTTTAACAGTAAGCAGTTATGGCATTATTCTATGGGGAAAAAGCACAGATAGATCTACCCTATTTACACTACAGAAAAAACTAAATATTTAAATGAAACTATTTTTTTACGGATTCACTGAGCGGATGACTAATATCTCAGTCCACCCCGTGACCACGAAAGCTGTAAAGTGACCGAAACGTCGAGAAGTTAAAAAAAAAATTAACATCAAATCCGCGATAAATTCCGTAAAAAATAGTTTATTGCAATTATTGAAACATTATTTAGCCGACATATTAATGTGCGTGGTGGCCTCTTTGTAAATGGACCAGACGCGGCAGCCCATATGTTCACGGTGGTCATGGGTTCAAATCCCAGGGCACACCTCTGACTTTTGTGCACATCTATTAGTGCAATTTGCAATAATTTCTATGGCATATAAAGTCATAAATATATATTTCACCTCGCTGGCGCAGTTGTAACAAGGTATGATTAGAGCGCTAAGGTCTAGGTTCGAATCCGGGGTCGCGCAAAGTAATACTGGATCTTTCTATTCTCTATCAGCCTGGAGTCACTGTATAATATCTTAACATACCAAGTGGCAAGTTGCGGGCAAAGGCTAGTACTTTTATAATTAAAATTTATATAGAATTTGTAAAATATTACATACAAATACATCACGTCTTTTTCCCAGAAAGGGTAGAAAGAGGTGCTACCAGAAAACCCATGCTTCGCCTAAGATACACTTAGGCGAAACATGGGTTAGCCCACCCCATGGGAAACCCGATACTTTTTATCCCGAAAAATGTAGCGTTCCCTTGGGATGAGTAAGTAATTCAGCTATACATATTTCCTACTTTTCAAACTAAATTGGATGGCACGGATCAAGAGAGGACATAATTGCACGCTTTTCGTCGTGGGACGCTAGTATTTAAAATAAATGAAATAATTTCAAAGTACCAGAATATTGAATTTATACATCAATTACGAAGTTCAATGATATACACAAAATATGAAACTTATATGGAGGGAAACTAGATATACCCAAAAAAATAAATTGAAACAATCATGAATCTAGTCAACAATTTCTATTAAATGGTATAATTCCCGGTGTGCGCAGGTCATTATAGGTTGGCAGAATTAAGTACTAATTTCCGAGGTTCTAACATTTATACATTATATGGAAAGTAAAGACGGGTAAAATATGAAAAATTTATTTCTTTACATAACATTTTCAAATAATAGCATATTTTATGTCATAAAAATATTTATATTCATATGAGGTAGGTAATTATTAAATAAAGTGTACTAGCACCTAGTAGTATTTAGTACCTAGGACAACACCTAATATCGATATAAAACTACACACAGCCCATCTGGAATATCTGTGCACCTGACTAATTGACCTCATTGGAACATAGGGTCAGCAAATTCAAAACATAATAAAATTTGAGTAAAAACAGTTTTCGCATGTTTTTAGTGTAAAAAATAGTGAATAGAGAACGCAAAAAATGCAATTCCAAAAAACAACAATTGCACTATGCATAGTCTTCAACATCTTACTACACTAAACAGTTCAACAATATTTTGTCAAACAGATCGTGTAA
Organism: Deilephila elpenor; assembly: GCA_949752805.1. Taxonomy (NCBI): domain Eukaryota; kingdom Metazoa; phylum Arthropoda; class Insecta; order Lepidoptera; family Sphingidae; genus Deilephila; species Deilephila elpenor. The sequence continues at coordinate 1,397,813 of OX457116.1, forward strand.
GACACAAAACAAAAATAATTTCGACAAGTAAAATAGCTCGCCCCATATCACATCATGGCACGGAACATATTATAAGGCGAAATGTGGGTGTCCTGGTGGCACCTCTGCCTACCCCTTGCACATTCAGGATTCAAGATTCAAGCACAAACAAAACTGAGCCAAAATCACAGACTAACAAGAAAAGCAAAAATTCAGTGGCTCAGACACTAACATGGACTGCGCACTCACGAAAGAGTGGCGTCCTGAAATAAGACATATTTTTGTGGAATAAGATTTAATTTGCTGTGATGAAAGACATGGAGGGAAAACGAACCGAGCGAGATAGCACATGGAGGTGTGTGTTCCTTTTCATCCGCGAAGGTGACCATAATAAAAACCTTAATTAAATCTTTTTTTTTTAATAAAAATTCAGCTTAAACTCGAATAAGTTATAACCTGCTTAAATATTAAAAGCGACTCTATTTCAAATAAATAAATAAATACACCCAACAGTCACATACATAGTCCTGACCACACACTAAGATCGAATCTTGTATCGTGGGTATCAAAAACTACGGGAGACTTTTTGGTCTCACAAACACGTAGACCCGAAATAAATACCTGTGGATCACACAAATATTTGTTTTATTAGTAGGTATATTTGTTACAATTAAGTAATACATGTTGATTTTTAATCTTACTATGTTCTAATGGAAATCAAACATGATAACAGATTGATCATGGATTGTATCTAACTAAAAAAGTTTACTTTTTGCAATAAGTGGTTTCCCGATGAACGGAGCAAAATATATGTAACTGGACATCAATCCAGCTTGTACAAATATCGTGAAAAACTGTTGTGTGAAGTGATTTACACAAAGCGAATCCAAGATAATTCTAAATTACAAATTCAGTGTCGTTTCCTTTTTTAACAGTAAGCAGTTATGGCATTATTCTATGGGGAAAAAGCACAGATAGATCTACCCTATTTACACTACAGAAAAAACTAAATATTTAAATGAAACTATTTTTTTACGGATTCACTGAGCGGATGACTAATATCTCAGTCCACCCCGTGACCACGAAAGCTGTAAAGTGACCGAAACGTCGAGAAGTTAAAAAAAAAATTAACATCAAATCCGCGATAAATTCCGTAAAAAATAGTTTATTGCAATTATTGAAACATTATTTAGCCGACATATTAATGTGCGTGGTGGCCTCTTTGTAAATGGACCAGACGCGGCAGCCCATATGTTCACGGTGGTCATGGGTTCAAATCCCAGGGCACACCTCTGACTTTTGTGCACATCTATTAGTGCAATTTGCAATAATTTCTATGGCATATAAAGTCATAAATATATATTTCACCTCGCTGGCGCAGTTGTAACAAGGTATGATTAGAGCGCTAAGGTCTAGGTTCGAATCCGGGGTCGCGCAAAGTAATACTGGATCTTTCTATTCTCTATCAGCCTGGAGTCACTGTATAATATCTTAACATACCAAGTGGCAAGTTGCGGGCAAAGGCTAGTACTTTTATAATTAAAATTTATATAGAATTTGTAAAATATTACATACAAATACATCACGTCTTTTTCCCAGAAAGGGTAGAAAGAGGTGCTACCAGAAAACCCATGCTTCGCCTAAGATACACTTAGGCGAAACATGGGTTAGCCCACCCCATGGGAAACCCGATACTTTTTATCCCGAAAAATGTAGCGTTCCCTTGGGATGAGTAAGTAATTCAGCTATACATATTTCCTACTTTTCAAACTAAATTGGATGGCACGGATCAAGAGAGGACATAATTGCACGCTTTTCGTCGTGGGACGCTAGTATTTAAAATAAATGAAATAATTTCAAAGTACCAGAATATTGAATTTATACATCAATTACGAAGTTCAATGATATACACAAAATATGAAACTTATATGGAGGGAAACTAGATATACCCAAAAAAATAAATTGAAACAATCATGAATCTAGTCAACAATTTCTATTAAATGGTATAATTCCCGGTGTGCGCAGGTCATTATAGGTTGGCAGAATTAAGTACTAATTTCCGAGGTTCTAACATTTATACATTATATGGAAAGTAAAGACGGGTAAAATATGAAAAATTTATTTCTTTACATAACATTTTCAAATAATAGCATATTTTATGTCATAAAAATATTTATATTCATATGAGGTAGGTAATTATTAAATAAAGTGTACTAGCACCTAGTAGTATTTAGTACCTAGGACAACACCTAATATCGATATAAAACTACACACAGCCCATCTGGAATATCTGTGCACCTGACTAATTGACCTCATTGGAACATAGGGTCAGCAAATTCAAAACATAATAAAATTTGAGTAAAAACAGTTTTCGCATGTTTTTAGTGTAAAAAATAGTGAATAGAGAACGCAAAAAATGCAATTCCAAAAAACAACAATTGCACTATGCATAGTCTTCAACATCTTACTACACTAAACAGTTCAACAATATTTTGTCAAACAGATCGTGTAAGACACAAAACAAAAATAATTTCGACAAGTAAAATAGCTCGCCCCATATCACATCATGGCACGGAACATATTATAAGGCGAAATGTGGGTGTCCTGGTGGCACCTCTGCCTACCCCTTCGAGGATAAAGGCGTGAGTTTATGTATGTTTATGAATGTAGTAAAATACCGCACGTGCGCTAGCGCTTTCCCTGCTGCCGGTACTACGTAGGCGAAGACGGAGCAAGGTGCGGGAAGCGCAGGGGGGAACCGCATTCCAGCTAGGTGCACAGATATTTCCGACAGGTTATACTTACAAACCTTTGAACATGACCAGTAACTAAGCTAGCAAATACAGACCGTATTTGTTTAGTTTTAAAAATAACTTATCTTATTCTTACCAATATGGTAACAATTAATATTTAAGTAAAACTAATAGGCCTTCGGCGATTGACTTACGCCCAGTTTCTATAATCTATCTATCTTTAACAAGAGATTTCGTTAGATATTTCATTGCATTTTATATATAGTGTACTTATTTGTAGAAACTAGGTAAGATGAATATACAAGTCTAATTTGTTTATTGTTGTATATAATTCAGGCGATATAGTAATGGTAGCTATGTTAAGAGCTCTAGTTAAAGATAGATAGGATATAGGAACCTGCCGTTAATAAGCATTTGTCATGTGGCATAATTTTCAACACTTCCTGAAAGTATGATGTAGAGAACGCCACAATCGTCTTGAGAAAATAACAAATCACAACTGGCAGTATATTAATAACAATATTTCTAACACTACCCTTAAACTACTCAGTCTTTAACAACTTACTTAAAAGTAATAATGCGCTTTTATGATTACGTCAAAAATGTTAACAAAACCGAGAGCGATTTCTTCTGCCTCCATCCCTCGCTCTCTCCACTCAATGGAAAAACATATTCAATAATATTTAGGGTTTTAGTAATTGTGTTTTGGTATTATTATCGTGAGACGGAACATACAAGACGAAATGTTGCAAATAGCAAATTTTGTGACATAGGAATAAATTTATGGTTTTTCAAGTCTTTTTGACGCCAACGATTAGATACTATCATCCCTTATAATATTGATTCTTAGTATTTTTTTATTTGTTAAACCCTATAGTTTCGGAAAAAAAATATTTTAGGTTTTTGATGTATGGAACGCATTACAAAAACTTAAATTATTTTCTACGAATGCCTGCTGAATCCTGCGTCAAAACCTTTTTTAACCGACTTCAAAAAAAGGAGGAGGTTCTCAATTCGACTGTATGTTGCTTTTTTTTTTTTTTTTTTTATGTTTGTTACCTCATTTCTCTGTACTGGGTAAACCGATTTCGATAATTCTTTCTTTAATTGAAAGCTGGTGCTAGTCGTTTGGTCCCATAAAAATATGGTGACGATCTGATGAATATCTTCGGACCTGGAGAGGGGAACTCCTTAAAATTAAGTAGGATTCCAATGGTTCTTCTTGCATTGAATTAACTATAAAACCAAAATTACAGTGGTGGAGGAAAGTAGGGGTAGGGGCGAGGGGGGGTGGTAGGAAAATTAAGAAACATGTAAATAGTCAATATCTTCGGCAGCTTTTAACCGATTTTAGTAATTTCTTTTGCATCAGAAAGAACGTATTAATACTTTGATCTCAGTAATAAATTATGAAAATCTGATGAATATCTTAAGACCTGGAGAGGGAAACTCCTTAAAATTAAGTAGGATTCCAATGGCTCTTTTTGCATTGGATTCAGTATAAAAGCAAAGTTACAGTGGTGGTTGAATGTAGGGGTAGGGGCGAGGGGGTAAAATGAACAAACATGTTAATAGTCAATATCTTCGGCGGCTATACCAATAAATCATGAAGATCTCATGTAATAGTGGCAAAAAATCATATTATTACAGTGTAATAGTATATACTATTCCGTAATGAAATCGATATCGGCAATTGGGGGCATTGCCGATTGTTATGTGTTGGTGAACAAATTGTACATGACGATGATAACTTTTTTTTTATTCATTATCAGCGCGGAGTCAGGAATCTGTGTCCGTTATGGCGATTGACTCGCCCCCTATCACATTGTGGGATGGAACACACTAGGCGAGACGTGGGTGGCGAAGGGATGGAAATAGTCAGAGACCCTGGGGAAGCCATAGCTTACTCTTTATATCGAGCAAATATATAGCGGGACTTTAATCCTTGAAACACTTTCACAAGACGTCAAAGAGATTTTCGCCCGTTGCAAGGTAACGTCATCGGCGCAAAATAATTTGGTCACGCTGAATAAATTAGTCAACAGGCTGTTGGAATTATCATGAGATGCACTATGGGTAGAACTGTCTTAAAGGTATTTGCTAAATTAAGTACGTTATATAAGGTGTATTTATGTTCGGCCTTCATTGTCGGAAGACAGATTTCTTAACCTCGTTATTTCCGACAACGACCTGTCGTCATGTGGTTTATTTAATAATTTGTTGGCATCTATATCTGATAAAGCAATGCCTTCCAAACTTTTGACACGACTTAATGCAACATATATTTGCCCATTTGCAAAGTTTTTTTTACCAAGGTCGATCACAGCTCTTTCGAGGGTGGTACCCTGGAGTTTGTGGACTGTAACCGCCCAGCTTAATATTAGAGGCAGCATACGGCGTTCCACATCTCCGTAACCCCTTAGTGCCTGAAATGTAGCACTTGATGGTGGTATCGGTATGCATCCATTATTTTTAATTCTGGCCTGTTCTACTGTATTTATACACTTCCAGCAGCTGCATCTACATGCACCTTTTCTAGTTATAAGGTCAATATTTTTTAAAACAAAGATTATGTAAAAAATATAGTTTCAAAATTTTAATACACGCTTTAGTAAAAAAATCGCTTCTGGGATACAGGCGTGAGTTTATGCATGGATGTATTAGAGAATAAGTAATACTGTAAAATAAAGAAAAAGAAAGGAAGAAATTAAGTATGATGAACGCGGAAGCAATGTGTGACTGACTGAGTGCGTCTGAACGCACACAAAGCCGCGTCACAGCCGGGGCAATACGTGTGCGTGCGATGTTTGCACACCACACACAAACGCCGCATCTTGTGTGTGCCGGTCGCATCAAATCCGTACTCAGCAGGTAAATGTTTAAGAAGTTCTTTCGGAAATTTGACAGCCGAGGGACCTACAGGCAAGGGACCAATCTCTCGGTCTTCCATATGTTTTGCAAGCAACTGACGGACTAACTTTAGACTGAAATCACGATGCTTGCTTGTCGGTGTGTTAAATTTATACATTATGTAAGCATTTAATACACTAACGTTTAACAAACGCCTAAAAAATGCTGTGTACCATATGTTAGTCCGCGTGCGTGCAGTGTGACACATAATAAGCTTTCGTTTTGATTCATTAACTTTCTTCATACACACATTGTAATCACGTAATAGGGTAGGCTTTACGCTATCGCTACATGTAGTGAGGCCGGGTCCGTGGTATGTCGAGATAAGACCCATTCGATTCATGTCTCCCTTCCACACCAACAGGTCGACGTCACCACTCGTGCAACCAACCAATTGACCCTTGGGCATTTGTGCCTCCTGCAAACTGTCCAATTCAGGCGGGACGTACTTTTGGTTGGTATTTAATGTTCCCACACAATCAATTTGCATGGACTTCAACGTTCGTGCAAGGGCCGGTGAATTATAATAATGATCCATCCACAATGTATGGCCTTTAAACTCCAAACCCTGTATCATCTTAAGAACGATAGATGTCTCGCCGGTTTCAGGGCCTGAATTCTGTGAAGGTTCAGAACTAACGTGAACTTTGAACCGCCACAAATAGCCAGTATCAGTTTCGCAAATCTCATGGATTTCTAAGCCCTGTGCCGCTTTGTTTGGTATACATCGTCTTATATTCAAGTTGCGTTTAGGCACTAGAAAATCATATAATGCAATGTCCTGGCTCAAGTTGTACAGTGTGGAAAATTTCCGATTTAAGTGGTCTATAATAGATTGCAATTTGAATAATTTAGCTTGGCCATGAGGGAATTCCACATTTTGCATGTCCTGGTTGTTGGTAAAGTGCAAAAATTTATTAATTAAGTTAAACCTATTAAACTTCATACATACTGAAAAGCCGGGAGTACTGAATATATCTTGCTTCGAACCCCAATACTCTTCTACACGCGACTTGACAAGTATACCCATCGCTAGAAGTATTCCAAAATATGTGTATAGTTCGTTGATGGTAATGTCTGTCCAGTCGGTGACCCTGCTACTAGGACCAAGCTTCCCTGTATTCATCATATGTTCTGTCCTCTGCTGGGCATACAGATTGGTCTGCTTACATATCTGAGTCATTATCTGCTTGTCCCATATAGCAATAAAAGCCTCATAGGGATTAACATAATCAAATTTGGGTCCAGGTTTGTTGCCTGTGAAGGTTTCCTTTCTCAAATTCGGAGGAATACGAGGATCAGGGTACTTTTGCCACTTAAACTCAAAGAGGTCAGTGGGTTTATATATCCTTATTTTATTGTTATCTTCTGTATTAACAAGAGATGGAGGCGGCATCGGTGACGTGCTTAGAGGCTGAAAAATTTCCTCAATATTAATTTGCGAAGCTAAGTCATCCAGATAAATTGGCTGATTGCAATCATTAATAATTGAAGATTCAAGAAGTACTTCAGTCCTCTCAGTCTCAGAACATAACTGAAAGCTCGGAACGTCCATAGGATCCAGACACTCGTCATCCCCGTTGCCTTCTTCCTCTTCGCTGTCTGTAAACAAAAATATATTCAAGTTTCAAGCAACTGACGCTATCAATTTTTTTACTTGCGATTCAGTACAATCTCTCCTAGTGGTATGCTTGTGTATGCTATTCAACAAAACCACTTTTATGAAATCGTTTTAGAAATGGATGCTCCTTGGGTTAAACTTATTTTTGATACAAAATGTAGTATGTAAATCGAGCAATTAATTTTTTTTATGAAATACTGAAACTAATGCTTTTAAATGGACTTCAAAAAAGGAGATGATCAAATTCGACCTCCTTAAATATGTAATTTCGTCAGAATTGCACCATTATTGGATATGTTAGTCTATACCAGCGTCTCATTACGTATGCCAAATTTCATAAATGTATGTATGTATGTTTGTCCATGCATATCTCAATAAGTATAAGTTGGATATAAAGAATTCCTTTTTAGTTGGATTAGGTATAGTCCAACTTAGGAGCTGTGTAAGTTTCATGGAAATCAGTACTGTAGTTTTTGATATAGAGCAGAGGTCCACAATCTATTTCATATCTATATGTTTACTATTTTGTCTCGGCACCCTAATCTATCTAACTGGTAGAAATGTACAATGATACTAGTTAGGTAAATAAGCACAAAACTAAATATTCAGAGATTCAGGATTCAACTGCTGCAGAAATTAAAACCACAATACAATGATTCTGTTTGAATGCCAGAAAATGCAGAATATTACGCGCTAGGAGATGGGCACTGTTACGTAAATTGAGTGAAAATCTAAAAAAATCATTGAAAAAAATTTGACCTCCATCAACGACCAAAAAAGTAATGTAGACAAAATTTAAGACAGACAGAATCACGATAGTAATTATTCATAAATTGCATCATTGAAAGCATAAAAAGTCATATTTACGGACACATCAGTAACAAAAATCCTACTGTAGTTTAAGACAACCTATTACAGAGCAGGGACCGAAAACCGCTATACAGGGTGAGCTTTTCATGTGGGCGTGGATGGCCAAATCCGAATCTATCAGGAATATCGATAAATCGTCAAAGGAGTCACGAGCCCGATTTTGATGAAAACTAAAACTGCATACTTAGATTTTTGATAAATCGATATCTCTAGCAAGGAATCGAACTCGATGATTTTGAAAAAAGATACACATACTGTATTATTACACTATTCGATAATGTTGCTAAGAAGGATCAAATTCTGGGAAGTAATGACATACGTCAAACTAAAGGAAAGAGGTAATTTAAGCAAAATCATATTTTTTCTTCCCTTATCTTAACACCAAGAATCGTTGTGTTGGGAATGGAACTAACAGAAAATAACGAAATTCGGAAACATGCGAAGGCCAAATATGAACCGTATGCAAAAATTTTGTCGACTCTCAAGTTTATTAAGTTGGTCCTCGGATCTTAATCCAGATAGCTGACATCGGCATAATCAAGGATGGGGAGAAGAAGTGTTTACGCAAGTGAAATTGTGTGGTGACGGGTAGGAAATTGTGTAACCTTCGCAAAGACCGTGCTGAAGCAAACAACTTTCTACTTAATTCATTTAATTAATAGGCAATAACATGTCACACCTGCCTTAGAATATTGAAGAAATCAGTGTAACCGTATTAAATCAATCACCAATTCCATGAAATCACCTAGGCTCTCAAATAACTCCTGAGGTAAAAATCAATCAAGTAAATTTTTCTTAAATTTCCTGGATCAGACACTGTTTTAAAAGACCTATATGAAATATATTCTTTTAAGCATATATTGTTGACAATCTGCATAGTATGAATGTATGAAAACAGCATACCATAAGTAAAGACAGAGGTTTTCTCGTTGTCCTTCACAGATTTTCTCTTGCGACCACTGACTACTTGCGAATAAGGAGTATTAGGTGGACTGCTTGCAAGTTGCACAAATCTAGACAAATAGCAGAGTTATAAATACAAGCACTGCAATTTCAAATCAAACAATGGGATGTTTAATTATAAATCAAACTTACTCTATGATAACATTCGGATTTGATCCTACATCAAAATTAGCACCTGTTTCTCCACCAACGCTGAATTTAGAATTCTGTATGGTATCTAGATCAGAAGGTGATGCATAAATAATATTAGCAGCTGGAGAGGTTGGAATGTCTCTGAAACGGTAATACATATTTCTTTCAGAATTAATTAATCAATAGATACATACATTCTAAGTCAAACATTGGGATGATGATGATTTAATTGAAAACCGAACTTACTCTATGGTATCTAGATCAGAATGTGATGCTACAATAATATTAGCAGCTGGAGAGGTTGGAATGTCTCTGAAACGGTAATACATATTTCTTTGAGAATTAATTAATCAATAGATACATACATTCTTAAGTCAAACATTGGGATGATGATGATTTAATTGAAAACCGAACTTACTCTATGGTATTTATATCAGCAGGTGATGCTACAATAATATTAGCAGCTGGAGAGGTTGGATTGTCTCTGAAACAGTAATACATATTAGTGGCGAAGGCTCCATGGAAGCCAATTCCCGCCGGGTTCCCTTTTGTAATTTATCATTACACTATAAACAAGCAATATATTCAAACTTATTTATTTAATATCAAAACTCAATTATTATTTTTTACATTCAACGACATCTGTCGGCCAGATACGTAAATATTACTAGGAAGCGGCACAGTAAGCCCTTTTTACATTGCGACGCGCTGCGACCTCTGGCGAATTCCTGTAAAATTGTTCGGCTTATTCAATAACACTAGCGCGGCCCGTGCGCCGCCGCCCGCCGCCGCCCCGCCGCCACCGCGCCGCCGCCGCGCCGCCCCTTACGCATTGTATAGTATGCAACAAACCACGCAAAATTGTACCTTAAATTTATAATGATTTAAGGTTCAATTTACGTTAAAAAAGCAAGAAATAAGCCGGAGCTTCTCCGGCATTTCGTGTGTACTTACGTATAGATATTACTTAAATGCGGAGTCTAATGTATTTATAAGTGTTGTATTTACATTTTTACAATATATTCATGGTTTTAAATGTTTTTAATTACAAACTGTGTAATATTAATATTATGGTTTTAATGGAAATTACTAATCGTTAGGAGCGTACTAATATGTTTAGATTGTCGATTTTACAAATAAATTTAGTGTTTATATTTTAGGACGTGCTCGACCCTCGCCTGATTAATACATTGTCTTACTATTGTTACAACTGATTAATGCGGGACTACCGTACTTGTTAACATCGAGTCTAGGTTTTTATTTCTTTTATATTAATCTTATATTCACGTGCGGTTTAGAAATATACTTTTTTATTTTTCTCATTATGTAAGCATGGTTTAGTTTTTATTTCATGGACATTGTAAGTATTGACAGCCTCGGTGGCGCAGTTGGTTAGACGCCGGCCTGTGAAACGAGAGGCCGCGGGTTCGATCCCCGCACCGAAACAAATATTTGTGTGATCCACAGGTATTTGTTTCGGGTCTGGGTGTTTGTGAGACCGAAAAGTCTCTCGTAGTTTCTGATACCCACGACACAAGACTCGATCTTAGTGTGGGGTCAGGACTATGTATGTGACTGTTGGGTGTATTATTATTATTATTATACATAGGTAACGAAAATATTAAAATTTAATTGACGGCCGCAATAGGCAGATGCCACAATATCACTTACCAAATGAAACCCAATAATTTGGTTTGGTGAGTAAGATTCTCGGAGCAATAATTTGCTGGTGGGAGGATATTTGCAAAGGTCCGAATATAAGGACACACGTGCATAAATGTGTCGCGTTTTGCGTTCATTCTGTGAAACATCACACAGTAAATTTGATCTCTATTCGGACTGCACTACGCTTACTATCAGTCGCATTGTAGTCATTTCGTAATCCCTTAACCCTACTAATATTATAAATGTGAATGTAAGTTTGTTTGTTACGCTTTAACGCAAAACCACTCAACCGATCATCATGAAACTTTGTAGACATATTCTTGGAGGTATAAGAAGTAACATAGGCTACTTTTTATCCCGAAAAGTTTAGTGTTTCCGTGGGATGAAGAAGGAATTCCGATATATTTGCTACTTTTTCATAAGTACTCAAAAAGATGGGATGGGACCGGATTACATTCCATTAGTGAGAATGAGACGGGGCGGGTGGGATATAACGGGATGGGACGGGACGGGATGGTAGATTTCAAATAAAATTAACCACGCAGACGAAGTTTGCGGGCAGAAGCTAGTAACAGGATAAAGAAAATAAACATATTTTGTGACTTGAGCTTCGGCTTCCCTTTTAAAAAATGTCACCCTTCGCCACTGATACATATTTATTTTAGAATGCAGTAATCAAAAGATACATCAAATCGGAAGTCAAATATTGAGCTTCATCATTATTATCATCTGGATCAATGGGAGTTTCTCTGAAATGGTAACATTTATTTTAGAAATCAATAATCAAAACATGCATAATATCAAAAATCAAACATTGAGATATTAAAGTGTATATTAAACTTACAGTTTGATACGTTTTGATAGTGTTGCTTCATCATTATTAGCATCTGGATCAATGGGTGTTTCTCTGAAATGGTAACATTTATTTAAGAAATCAATTATCAAAACATGCATAATATTTAAAATCAAATATTGAGATATTAAAGTAGTAATGCAAGTAGGATTTTGTGACTCGAGCCACTCAAGTAATTTTACTACGTCACTCCAGTTGTACTCGAGTTTTCAAGTCATTCGAGTAAACTACTTATACACCTACAACTCGATTAAGAATGTATTACTTGAATTGAGTTTAGATTAACACTTTAACAGCTGATCATTATTAGCATCTGGATCGATGGGAGTTTCTCTGAAATGGTAACATTTATTTTAGAAATCAATAAACAAAGCATTCATAATGATATTCCCTATGTAAACCATCAAAACTGTAAAATTGCTACTTGACACCAATAACATTGAAAGTGGCAAATTTAATCTTTTATTTTATGTTCTTTTAATTTTATTAGACTGAAAAACAGTTGAAGGTATAAAATTTGTTAATATTTTATTATAAATAATGAATAATCTTTATCTCTTGTGCAATTAGTGCAATAAAACAAGTGTAATTTTACCAGTTTCAATAGTTTACATAGGGACCGTTGATCATATGTAAAATCAAACATTGAGATATTAAAGTGAAAAATCAAACTTACACTTTGATATGTTCTGATGGTGTTGCTACATCATTATAAGCATCTGGAGTGATAGGAGTTTCTCTGAAATGGTAATATTTATTTTACAAATCAGTAATCAAAACATGAGTTAGGTTGCTAATAGCTAGACCACTCACACATTTGAAGATGAATCAGACATAATTCTCTTATTCCTCCATGTGGTTCCCCTGGTTCTTCTGGAACAAGACAGATTTTAAATTACAATTACATTTAAGGTTTAACAATTTCCTTAGCCATTACTGTATCCTATCTAAAACATAAAATATTAATTGAGCAATAACAATGTGAAAAATATTTAATAACAGTCTGCACTCTCAGTATGTACATTTTGATGCAAATTAAACATAAATATTAAATCAACACGCAAAACTTTATAGTTTATAGAAAATGGCCCAAAGACCTAAAAGCTAAAGCCCAGTCTAAGAGTTCGTCGTTTAATTCACTTTGATGCCGCATTTCACTATCTAAACCAAATCGTTAAAAATAATACAAATAAATAAATCGTAAATTTAATTTATATTCCTAAAACATGTTTTAAAATTACCTATAGCTAAACTGTAATCCTAAATCGACTCAACTCTTAATATTTCTTATTATTATATAGGTATGATTACTCACATGCCCATAATTTTCAGGTGTTTATTTTTCTGTTAATATTAAAAAAACACATTAGACGTAACCACTGTGGTAACCACGAAAAACCACAGTCATAGATAATACACTATATAGGAAAACCACAGTAAAATGCTCCTCCCCACATAAATAATAACAAGCACAGAATCACAGACTAAGGAGTAAACCAATGATTAAAGAATAAAGAGGATGACGCACAAAAGTAGTACTATATATCAAGTTATAGTTATGTTAGGAGTATCGATGCGGAATTGTGCATTTATGTATCTGTCTCACTTACACAAAGGTAACTTGTCACTTAATGAAAGAGACAAATAACAACTGCTTAGTTTCGAATATGGCAATATTTTGTTCACTAACCACACTGAGACCGCCCATAACCCAAAATGACGCCATTTTTGTTTCCTGCATGAAATGTCAAACTGTGGATGAGTGGATTCGATACGAAATTATTAATATCGATATTATCATTATTAAATATTTTGATGTTTATTTTTCAAAAAAAGAAAAAAAATCGAAAAGTGCCATTGATTTTTATATATTCAGAACGACAAACAAAGTAAAATTAAAAATATTTATTAGATTACCTATATATTATAATATTTTTTAGATCGAACCCGCGGCCGCTCGTTTTACAGCCGGTGTCTAACCTACTGCGCCACGGAAGCTGTCTTATACACGCAAAGGAAGTCGCAAGCAAATTCTAGATATTAATAAAGTTGTATTTTATCTCAAGTGTGTATTATTTGACACAAATCAAATCCAATCATCAGGTAAAACTTACCCAAGAAATATATCATAGCATGAAAAAAAATTCAAAATATCGACCTATTTTTATTGGATTTCATTTTTAATGACTTTACTGTTAAATCCTAAAATCCCCTGTATAAACTCAATTGTCATGTAAAGCGAAAATTAAAAATGTACAAGTTTATACACTGATATTTGTGTAAATTCAAAGTTTTTCAGTCGTATGCCACTGTTGATGGATCGATGTCGATAGAAAATTCGGTACTAGCGTATCACTATTTTTTGGGGCGGAGCCGCCGCCATGTTTGTATACCAAAGTGACCCGTGTCACGTGACCTTATGCTGTATCCTCTTTATTCTATAATCATTGGAGTAAACACAGAATCACAGAATGGCACAGAATAAAATAATAAACAGACCAAGGAACTTAGTATAAGTTCCTTGAAACAGACTCAAAGCATAGACCACTAGACCATAGATTATTATTATTTATGGTTTTGATTCGTCCCGTTTTTTCATGTTACGTTTCGTTCGAAAAATAGAATATAAATAGATGTTTATTCCATTGAAAAGTTACATTTGGGCATATTGTCATTTGGGTATACGTCCATGTGTTAGTATAAGCCAGCTTTAGTTAAGTTTGTGGGGTAGCCACCCTTGTCCACCGGCTACTAACACTTTTTAGGAATGTATAGAATAATATACATTCCTCCTAACCTGGAAACGAAATAAATTGTCTACTAAGGATAGAATTATATTTTTCTATTGAGCTAATATTACTACGTATAGAGAAGACACTGCACATTTACATTACAAATGTGATCCGCTCAAGTGCGGTCATCCGGCCGCACATCACTTAGTCACATCGCGTCGTAAGCGCCATGAAATTCAAGGCGCTTACGACCTTTAAGTCGCGAGAAAACTACACCCTGAAAGCGGTCTAGCGCTGCATGTTTGTTCTGTATGGTTAGACGAAGAATTATTGTTTCCACAATGCAGCGCACTTTAGTTTCAACTTTTACCAAAATGGAACATGACATTTGTATGGGGTGGCTTCTCTATACGTAGTAATATTAGCTCAATGGATTTTTCTTCCAGTGAACTTTCCTTTGTTTTAGACTGCTTCAAACGCACGTATCAGGCATATTTAAACCTTAGTTACGGTACAAAATGCCGGCTCGGATGTTAGTGATGGATCAAATAGCAAAGACGACGATTTCATATTACCGAAAAGTTCGCCAGCACCATCTTTAGATTCTTCTTTCGAAATACTTAACATTTTGGCGAGTTCTTACGAACCTGATTCTTCGGATAATAAGGAAGAGTCGAAGATACGAAATTCTGTTGTTGTGTTACAGATACAGTAAATAAACCAAAAAGCGTTTTGATGTAACTTGCCCTCAAATTGTAAAGTATTACAATTGCCACATGGGTGGTAAAGCCGATATGCCTTATATCGCATTGGAGTGAAATCCCACAGGTGGTACATGAAACATGACCATCATTTCGCAGCTTTTAGCTATAGGCATAAACAACGCGTGGCTCTTGCGATGTAGATAATATAATAAAATGACGAGTATAAAAAAAACAGATCGATTAAAAGACTTTCGATATGAAATTTACACTAGTCTTTTGAGAGGAAATAGAAAAGCTTTGGTGTAGAATGTTAAAACTATTTTGGAAAGCCGGAAAATCGCCGAAAAATTTTAAGAATCGCCTTGTGTTCCGTCCTACGATGTGACAAGCCTGACAAGGCGCGAGTATATCGCCATATTGGGCTCAAATTCCTGACTCCGGGCTGATAAAATGAATAGAAAAATGCGATATAACCTTACCCAACCCGGCATTCGAACCGATACCTCAGCATAGTAATCGTAGCGTAGTACATCAGCGCCACTAAGGCAGTCTGGCATTAATAATTTCAAAGGACAATTATACGAGTAGTAAAATTAAAAACTAACAACATTGTTTCATAATTTAATTTGACACATAATGCTTTGCATAATACAGTAAAAAACTTATGACTAGTAGTAGGTACTGTTGTACCTTATTTTACAATAAAAGCGTATACTGCATCTGATGCAGCTTACAATCACACATGCCATAGTAATACTGTTCAATCACTGGTTTTAACATCATTCGACATTACCTATAAAGAACTGCATCTGATGCAGTCCACATACATCAACGCACATTGAGAGATTCAACAACTAGACATTCCTTCACATCATAAAATACACTTTGGTTCAAATAATACACATTGTGTTAACCGCGCAAACATGTCTGCGATAGCCACGCGCCAGGATACAGGATTAGGCAGAAAGAATGACTTTGGCATCATAAATTCAAATTATTATCCTTTAAAAATTTAGTTATTATGATATTTAAGTGGAGAGTCATATGTTAGAAGTGTTTTGACATTGACAGGCGGGCAAATTGGGAATGCAGTCAATATTGAAGAACTTTTACTATAGAGCCAACTCTAAAATCGCGAAAAAAATCTGCTATTTCTTACATTATGCAAAGTCAAAAGATTATATTTGTATGATCCCCTTTCGGATTAGTATACCCTTTCTGTCCAATTTTGTTTAGAACGCGCAAGTCGCACTCGTATGATCATAGCCACACAGTCAACGTGTTCAAATGCTTAACACACAAAGAAACAGAGAACAACACAAGAGAAACACACAAGATGCGACAGCTAACCACACTCACTAAAGATAATTACTAATATGTTAGACACATATTATAATCCATTTCTTAATTAATTAACCTATTAGAAGCCGTGGGGAACTCTAAAAGATTTCACAACTGTTTGTCTTAAAATAATTACCATAATTTCTTTTGAGAAGGAAATAACTCGATAATTTTCATTTCAGAATTTAGCTCCCCACAACTACCTAAAATATTTTATATTATTAATGTATGTAATGTATAACTTATGTTCCTACAGTATAGACTATAGACTATGGGACAAAATCCCTCGGAGAAGAGATATCATTAGATAAAAAAATCAACATCATATAATAATAAAAAAATATTTTGGTAAAATAGTTTAAATAAAATGGCCCAAGAGCCCAAGGCTAAATGCAACAGAGCAGAATAGATAAACTACATAATAAGAAGAATAAATAAAAAGAATTAAAAAACAAAAAGGACAGAGATTAACATAATTATTACAATACTTACAAGTATATGACAATATTAAAAGTCTAACGTCTAAGGCTAAAGTATATTTAAAATTTCAATGTTTAAAAAATATGTAAATTATAATACCTTTGTTACTTTCGCAAATAAAATGTAATCAGGTACCTACTGATCTGAATATCATGTAGTTTGTGTCTTTAAAGTATACAACTTATATATTATACTAAAACATATTATTAATACACCGTAAATATGCAATATAACTGGAATTTGATTGAACTAAAATATATTCAAATTCTTACATACTAGTCGCGGTTTCTAATCTAAATGTCACTTATGGAATGATTTGAAAAATACATGTAACTCGTCGGAAATATCTGTGGACCTGAATAATTAACGTCACTGGAAAATAAGTTCAGCTAATTCAAAATATAGATTATACAAATTGAATTAAAACAGAAAAACGAATAATAAATTGAATTCGCATCCATCTCAAAACGTTTTTAATGTAAAATAACATAGTAGATAGGGGAACACAAAAAAAATGAAATGTGAACCGCATGACAGCTAGGTGCACAGATATTTCCGACGAGTTATATCTAGTTTATTTGCACATATAAATACAACAGATACACACACTTGATCGTACACTAAAAGTTTGGTGTCGTGGGTATCAGACACTACACGAGACTTTTCGGTCCCACAAACACTCAGACCCGAAATAAATACTTGTGGTTCGGACAAACATTTGTCTCAGTGCAGGAATTAAAACCGCGGCCGCGCCTTTTGTATCACAGCCGGCGTCTTACTAACTGTGCCACGGAGGTTGCCACTACAGCCCAAATACTTAAAACATAAGATGTAAAAAAACATCTACCCACATTAAAATTATCTCTATTGTATTCGATTATGGAGGGTAGAGATAAGGAGAATCATGTGTATATGAAAAAATGTCCGTCGAAATGCATTAAAATAGGGTGGCGCCACATTCGCATCAGGGTAAATGATAAAGGAAGCGCCAAATATTATTAGAGTGGGTTTGATAAATAAACATGGAAAGAAAAACTTCCGCTACGGTATTCACATAATTTTTCATGAAATTAAATGTTAATATCACTCGCTGTGGAAATTATTAGGGTGGGCCTATGTTCAGCAGTGGACTTCCTTTGGCTGACGGATGGAAATGTTAATAAATCTATAAGCGTACTATTCAGATTACGAAATAAAATCACTCTAATTGCACGTTTCCTTTATAATAATTCTTTAAGGTTATATTTACTACATTATTTTGAACAACGTAAGTTGTTAGAGTTTTAAAATAAATTTCTACTTTAGACGACAATGACATTATTTTTTGTAACTTGGCGTACTTAAAACCATCTACAATTGCTACATTCAAACTATACCCTGTGTCTACACTAGCGCGATTGTAGAGGGTTTTTAAACTGTTATTTGTAGCATACAGGTGGTCATTTGTTCAACTTTTCTCCCATATGAGATGATTCTCCTTACCCTCGATATATTCGATGTTATTTCCAGTTTAGATATTTATTTATTTGAAAAAAAAGTCCTTTTCAGTTTATTGCTTTGTGTAGCTCATGTTACATCCACACCGGAGTTACCTTTTCTGGAGCACCACTGTGCAACACGGTAACATTAGGTAACAATCTATTACTTTTGTCGCTACTTGTACTGTTGAAAGCATCGCATTCATACCGCGAATAACAGAAATTAATAAAATAAACAATGTTGTTTAAACCATATTTTCTAGGGCGGATCTAGCTTTCAAGTCAGGGGGCGTGGGGGTCATATAGTTCTAAATAGTTCTAGTCAGAACACTGGACGTACTCGAATTCGATTACAATTATACATTTAAAAGTGATTATTTAAAAGTTTGTTACATCTGTGATACGTGAATATGTTTACGATGTTTTTAAGAGAAAATCAACAATATATTTAAAAAAATCTGTCCATCTGGAGTCAGCCATGACCCCCATGAACTCCCCCCTGGATCCGCCCTTGCATATGTTAGGCAACATTCCTTAACATAAACTAACAAGGCAACGTAAAATAACATTTTGCTAACAGATGTTGCTGACTAACACTTGGAAACTTTGGTCCAGAAAAAATAAATGTGTTTTATTATTGAATGTTGTGATAGCCTTAAAAGGTGTTACTTTTGTTTTAATATTTTTTGTATTCTTATAGTGTTAGTTTGTGGTTGTTTAAATAAATCGCAGGATTTATCGTTTTTCATATCTATTGGATTTACGCACTAGAATCGCTTTCCGAGCTGTTGGAATGTGACGTACAGTGTGAAGAGTCACACTCATTGCCGTTGTTGTCCTTCCTGCGTTTGCATTTCTGAAATAAATACCGATATGTAATAGTAATTAGTATTGTATCAGCCCATATACGTCTCACTGCAGGGCACGGGCCTACTCTACAATCGAGGGTACGATTGAGAGGGGTTAGGCCATATAGTCCATGCTGACCCATGCGGGTTGGTGGAGTTTACATACCATAGAAATTCTCGCCATGGTATGCAGGTTTAGTATGAGATTTGGCATAAAAGTCACAGTCAATCCTGCGTCCAGTCTCGGCAGACGCGATTGGTTCGGAAAATACAGTCTACAGGCCACCACGCATTTTTATATTACTGTTAATAATCTTTTTATACACACATAACTCCAAAGTCACGAGGTGTGCCCTGGGATTTGAACCCGCGACCACCGTGAACATGCAGGCAGCCGCGTCTGGTCCGTTACCAATAGGCCACCACGCACTTAGTGTGAGTTATGTGTGTATTGTTAGTCAATCATCACGCACTTTAACGCTGAAGGAAAACATTGTGAGGAAACTTGCATACCGTGGCGATTTAAAAAAAAATCTATGTTATGTAAGTCCGCCAACCCGCACTAGGCCAGCGTGGTGGACTATATGGCCTAACCACTCTCAATCGATTCTCTCGATTGTCGAGTAGGCCCGTGCCCAGCAGTGGGACATATGTCGGCTGATACATGATACAATCTTTTTATAGTGAACGGACTAACACAGTGAAGGAAAATATCGTAAGGAAACCTAGATTTTAAAAGAAGCCCTGTAGTGGGACGTATATGTTCAAATACATTTCTGCTGCCCTAAGGAAACGAAAAGCGATAATATTCGGCAACTTACGCAGTGGCATACATTCTGCTTGCGCTGCCTCGTCTTCGCTGACTTTCGTTTGTCAGCCTTTTTAGATTTATTGTCTTCACTTCGTGCTGACTTAGGCTTGGATTTAGATGTTTTTCTGTGAGCAAAAATATTTAATTATTCTACTACCGATTACAAATGCATTATAAATATCATGGTTGTCTGGAAGAGATTGCTAAAATGCTAGTGATAAAGCCGTCGATTGTCCATTTATTTATTTAAATATTTATTGTACACAATTATAAACGAAAACCACAATACAGAAAAAAAAGTACAAATGGCGGTCTCATCGCTCTACAGCAATGTCATGCAACTACTTATTAAATAAGTTTCTGTTTTTTTTACTTTGTAATGTGGTGTTTAATAAAGGGTTGTGAATGTGTATCTGTTAAAAAATGCCTTAATTTTGGCCTGGCTCGACAGAGCGACCGGGGTGTAACACTGACTCATAGAAAATAAAGCGACTTTGCTGTCGTTGGGTGAATGAGTTTCCACCCAATATACTTTCTCTTGTTTCCTTCCTTCCCTTCATCTTTCCATTTTAAGACGCATCTACGGTCCAAGCGTAATCAACACAATGGAAGTAATTGCTGAGCTGCAATAAAAACTATATACGTCACGAAAACTGACACCACTCACACACACATCACGCCTTTACCCAGAAGGGGTAGGCAGAGTCGCTACTAGGACACCCACATTTCGCCTTGTGTTCCGTCCTACGATATAATATGGGGCAAGCCTATTGCCATATCGGGCTGATAATGAATAGTAAAACTAATATCACTTTTCCCGACCCGGGAATTGAACCCATGACTTCAGCATAGTAAGCATACTGTAGTACAACTAAGCCACTGAGGGGATGTATAAAATAATACTCTATAACTCATATACTTCATAAAAATTTACTTACTTGGAAACACGCAATCTTTCCCGTAACTTCCTAATTTCTGAAGTCAGTCTTACAGACTCATCGGTTCGCTTCTTGGAGGCCTCCAGCTGTTTTTTCATTTTCGCGATGCTTCTTTCATTTTTTTCAAATACCGTTTCGTATTCCCGTATCATTCTCCTTAAACAAAATTGTCACCAGTAATACACATAGTAGGACTGATATAATTCGCAGCCATTTTTATTACGTGTAAATTCGCAAGATATTTTAATATACTATAATAGTAAAGGAGAACAGATACTAGTAGTTGGGTCTTATACTAGTATTATTTATTATAACTATCAAAGGAAAGCAGCTGTGTGAAAATTACCCACATTTAATTTTTTTTCATAAAGATTTAATTTCTGGAGGTCCTGGTTAAGATAATGTTACATACTTTTTAAATTATTGCATTGTAATTCGGTCCTTGACGAGTATGCAAAATTTCAAGTTAATCAGACGTTTTGAAGTTGACTTGAAAGATTCCATTACAAAGAGACATACATCTGTATGTATGTTTGTCTGTGCGAAGCTAATAAAATACATCTCAGACTATATAACTCATTTTTAAATGTAACTATATTTGCTAAATATACTTGTCTAACAGTCCAGTATACTTCCACATTTCTGTGTGTGTTCAATTTGTATGACACTTGAGTAAAAATTCAAATAAGTTCAAACTACCCACATGCAAGTTGTAGCTTCTATGCACCTTTGTTCAAGTTGCATGTGTGAGATGTTGATGATTTAAAGAAATACATTAATTACTTAGACAAGTACATTTTATGGAATGTGTAAACATCAATTTAATTTAAAAACAGATACAATAAAATACAAATTGTTGTGGGTAGTCAGAAGTGGGGCAGAGTGGGGTTGTTCACGATTTGGTATAAATAGACCAGCATTGCTTGAAGTGAGACAGTGTGTACTCTGCCCCCTGTCAGTGTAAATCTGGCTCTGAGTACCATTAAGAAGATGAGTATAATTGTTGGTTTATATTGCTTTAGTCATTATATTTGTTTTACTAATTTTAATAGTTCATATAGTGAATTAATGATTATAATGTTATTATAAGTATATCAATTAAAGTATAGCAGTGTTTGAATATATTTGTGTTTATAAAATAAATAATAAAATAAATAAATACACCCAACAGTCACATACATAGTCCTGACCCCACACTAAGATCGAGTCTTGTGTCGTGGGTATCAGGAACTACGACAGACTTTTCGGTCTCACAAACACCCAGACCCGAAACAAATACATGTGGATCACACAAATATTTGTTTCGGTGCGGGGATCGAACCCGCGGCCTCTCGTTTCACAGGCGGCGTCTAACCAACTGCGCCACGGAGGCTGTCGAAGAAGATATATAATAAATTATATTGGCATAAAGAATAAACATGTATTATTATTATATTTTATTTGTATTTTGTGTTATACAACTCTAACACATGCAATTTGCAACTTGCATACAAGCAACTTGCTTAATGAAATTGCACTTTGTAAGAGATTATTAGTAGCACTTAATTATAATATTTTCTAAGTTGTATTCCTGTATGTCAAACATGATGCTTACCAATGGGCGGGAGAAATGTTCTTTGTAACCATTTTGGCCAATAATATACAGAATAAAAAGTAGACACTCACTCACGATCACGTAATTTGGCATTGACTTTAGCTAATTCAGCATCTCTCACTTGAACAATCTTATTGAGCTGGGCTTGGTTTTCTAACAGTGCTTCCATGATGACATTGTCATGCTTGGTCTCCTCTGACAGAGTCAGGTACATGCGGAACATTAATTTGCTTGTAATTTTGTTCCGGCATTGTGGGCACGAAGGAGATCTGAATAAATATTACAATGCATTTAAAATATCAGACATCTAGATGTAATTGTGTTTATGAGAATAAGCCTAAACATACACAATACAATATTACAAACGATGAAATAGAAAGGAGTAAGATCAAGTTAAGTAACTTAAAATGGGGCCAGTTTGAGGATTTATGTCTTTTTTTTTGGGCAATTTTAGTATCATTACTTGTTTAATTAGAACATCTAAACAAGCCCCATTTAAAGTTACCCAACTTACTGTATCTAAAAATATTTACTTTATTGCGAGATAGATATGCTATAGGGCTGAGACATGCAATATTGTACATCCTACCAGTTTGATTTAATATCTGCACCAAGCCTCACTTTATTTGCTACCAAAATGTTCAATAGTTTAAATGGCATAGTTATTGATTGATACTTCTTCATGAGGTGTACAATAGAACAAACAAAACATTTAAAAATAAAGAGTTTTACTTGAATATTTTACACAAATATAGAAGTATTTTTTTTGTTCATCAACATATCAAATAAACATATTATTCTAAAAGAAGTATTCCCATTCTTTAGGATTTAATGGTGATTATCTTATAAGATAATAACTAGTGTATTATTTTATGCATAAACTAAATAATGTAAATATTGCATTATTTGTCTCACACATATGAATCCCGAATTTATAACACAGCTTGAAGTACCCAACTAGTTTTATAGCTGTGCAAAAAAGCACAAGAAATTCGCACAGCGACACAGCACATCATAATAAAACAACGCAATTTATAAGAAACAATATCCTATTTCAACCTAATGTAATACCTAAAATATAAAGTGGATCAAGCTTAATTTTAAATAATCATTGGAAAAATAATCTCGTTTCTAAATGGCCGACATTTCGCGCTTTGCAGTACCTGTCAGGTATAAATCGTTTTCTATGATAAAAACATAAACAAACCTTTCAGTCCACTGTGTGATACACTTGTGGTGGAAAACGTGTCCACAGCTTGTAACGTACATGCTCTGGAGAACATCCTGGGTTATCACATCAGTACAGATCGTGCAAATAATATGCATTTTACAAATTTTGTTGGCGCTGTAGAAAATCCCTGTCGCACTACAAAAAATAAATATTTAGCATTCGTATATTGTTGAACCGGTTGGACATTATCTATTCATATCATATAGCGACACAAATAAACATTTTCCATCGATCTACAATTAAAGAATTACAAATATGTACATGATAATAATATAAATAATTCCGCGTCTCGGATCTCAACTCTTGAGTGAAGTTGGCCATAAATGATTACTGGCATAGCTTGACAGGTACAATCCAGTGCAACTTACAATCGCTGTTAGTTATTTATGTTAGATTGGAGCGCTCTCTAGCTAACAAGCTCGAAGAGAGATAATATGGTAGAGGCCAACTTTTTATTCTTCTCTCTCAATTCATCGATGTCATTGTGTTGTCTCACAATAATTTATATCACCTTTAAAGTGCGTGTTTTTTACCAAATTATCAATAAGCTATTAATAAATAAGTTTAAATTTTAAATTCTGACAAATATACAGTATGAATTTTTCAAGTGGGCGTGGATCGCCAAATCTGAATCTAAGAGGAATAGCGCAAAATGCTGGAAGGAGTTACGAGCCTGATTTTGATAAAAACTAAAATTGCATACTAAGATTTTTGCTAAATCAATATGTCTAGCTAGGGTTTGTACCCGAAGATTTTGCAAAAAATAACATGCTGTATTATTATGAGGTAACGGGAGAAAAAATTATTTTCCCTAAAATGACCACTTTACTTTAGTTTGCCGTATGTCATTACTTTCCAGAATTTGATCCCTATTTAGCAACATTTTCGAATGATATTAAAATACAGCATTTGTTGAAGTGAAACTTCTTTATCGGGGTTGGAAAAAATTTTTCGTTACGCGTCACATTCTTCCGTTACGCGCCATCTTTTTTTATTTAGTAAATTAGTACCCACTTCAGTAAGCCACACCCCCAACCGTTTCCAAGCCCCACCCAAAATTTTAAGTCCCACCCACTTTTTTGTAATTTAATCCTTACCCCCCCTCTGGCCTTCCCCCACCCTAAATCCAAAACAGTGCCCAATAGCCTCCCCACGAAACCTCCCCCCCCGCTTACCCCCACACTAAAAATTTTACCTCACCCCCCCTACTCATATCTCCGGCATTATCCATCGTAGACCCACCGACCTTGGGTTCATTGGAACCGGCTCGGTGAGGGCTACAATCCTGCCCCAACAGAATTCCCGAATTCCCCCTCCACAACTTTCCCCACCCAAAAATATTTTAAGGTGCCCAATAGCCCCCCCACGAAACCTAACCCCCGCCCCCCCGCCCCTACCCCCACCTAAAATTTTTACCTCACCCCCCTAAACCTATCTCGGCCAATAAAGGTCGTGGACCCACCGAGCTTGGTATCCTCGGAACCGTCTCGGTTAGGGCTACAAATTGGCCCCGATAGAAATCCCAAATTCCCTCAAAATTTTCCCCCCTCCTAAACTTAAACTTTATTTAATTTAGCTTTATTTTACCAATTCTGTAAATTTGTAAATAGTAGATCATTTTTCGAAAAATGATGTCATAAAGAAGTTTCACTTCTTACGTGTGTACACTAATACACACACACACATTTTTTTTCTTTCTACATCATTGGGTTCGATTCGTAGTTAGGCAAATTGATTTACTAAAAATCTAAGTATGTAGTTTTAGTTTTCATCAAAATCGGGCTCTTGACTGCTTTCGAAATTTTTCGCTATACCCCATAGTTACGGATTTGGCCATCAACGCCAGAAAAAAATCACCTGTTTAACACTTTTTCCACGACTGTACTATGATGACTTGTCACAATTTATCCCAAACAGCGAGAACAAGATGCAAGATTGATAACGCCTAAGCGAGAAAGCGATGCCTGATAGCTTCCTCGTGCAACAGACCTACAAAACTACAAAGTACAGAGTATAAATATTATCTTGATTTGCGTGGCTATTCCAGGCTTTGGAGTTGCATTTTATTTCACGGCCTTCCTCCTGCAAGTCGCACTTGGCAGCGCTGCTTCATATAAAAAATGCTATTATTGTCTTTTATACTATTGTACGATGGATTTACTTTCGAGAAAGCACCTAAGGCTCATTTTTTTTTATTGGTATTAAAAACTTTACATAACTTGTGGTTTCCACTGCACTTACCATCAAATGCGTTTATGGTTTATTATTGAATATTGATAATATTGTCAAGCATAGCCCAGCATTCTTGATACATTTGTATTACCTACTTCCATGGTTTTTCCGTAAAACATAGCTAAGGAACTTTAAAAGACACTAAATTGTGAAGTGGACATTGCGTCGTTTAGAAATGAATTTGTAGTTTTTTTACCCCCGGTCCTAGGCTGTAAAAATTATTGCAAATTGTTTTGTTGATATTTTTGTATCTCTTTAAATATCTAGATTAAACGTATCGACTATTATTTACAAGTTACAACTGATGTATGATAAATGAATAAATATTATAGCACCGCCACCGTTGCAGGATTTCCTTGTGTGCTCGCAGTCAAACGGGAAATTCTTTTTTACAACACTGAAACTAGGGTCAAAGTACCTAGATAAGGTGAATTCAATTTCCTGAAATTATAATAAGCTATGCAAATATATTAAATTTTACGTATTTTAATTGAATATCCCGTATGGATATACAAACTCGTCAATCTCTCTATAGGTAATATATTGAAAACTGTTTTGGCAAATATATTGATATCCCAACGTATTCAAATCATTTTGATTCTGATATCGATCATAGTCTCCAGGCTATTTCATTTATGCTATACTAGGCTTAGTTGAATAGACTACATAGTAGTTATGGCCAAAGTTAATTCATACTAGGCATATGAAAAAAACTATAAAACAAGGAGTTCATTACATTGAGCTTCGTTATATTAGGGTTGCACTGTATATGAGGGGTGTGGAAGGGAAGGAGCAATGAGGGGAGGGGAAGGTAGCTCACAATATTGATTAATTTTGTTTATGATACTTCGGGGTAAGATTGTACTGTGGCTTGCTTCCCGGTATCGAATAATGAGATGTTTATTATAAAATGTATTAATATAAATTTGTTTTATTGCTACAAATAGTGCGAGACATGTCACATGTGACATGGGTTGTGCTTGTAATGTATAATACCTAAACAAGTTTGTTCCTCAGTATATATAGGCAATATACAGGTGAATTTTTCAAAATTCAATTCCTCACAATTTCAGATTTGGCCATCCACGCCCACTTGAAAAATTCACTCTGTATATGTATATTTCTAAAATAATTTCTAATATACAATGATACTTGAAGCACGATTTACGAATTTTATAGTGTACACTATGGTGTAGCTGTCAATCCTTTACAGCCAAGTCTCTTCTTTTACCCGGCGTTATCCAGACCGGTGCCAGGGTTTGCCTTCCGGCTAATTGTCCTCCTCAATAGTAAGGCCCTTGACCCTCATATCTTCCTTGACGATATCTAGCAAGCGCCTCTTTCGTCTACCCCTCGGCCGAGGTCCTGGAATGTTGAGGTTCAGGCACACATTGCCAACGTACTCCTGTGGTTTTCTTAGGACGTGACCATAATATCTCAAGCGACATTCTTGGAGTTTTTCAGCCAAGTGTTTTATTATAATCTTACAACATCTTCAACATTACAAAAATATTTTATGTTCAGAAAAAAATGACTACATAAGTAGCTGGTACTCGGCAAAATCCGAAAGACAGGAAATTCGGATAATCACTAAATAGCTATCACTTAACATAGATATGCCAAATATTGTTAATTCAAATATTTGTATTTTTGCAATTTATATCTTTTCCTTTGTGCAATAAATAAAACTTTTTATTATTATTATATTAATTCCTTAAAAGGAATCTGAGTCAACCGAAGAGGGCAAACGAATTGGCATGGCGGTTAGATGAATGTTGTTGGAGCAAAATATACTGCTGTGTTTAGGGGAAATTAATGATTAATTATTAGAAATCCCCGACATTTTGATTGACCATTACAACAAGCATGAAGCAACAAAGTTTTCGCTAAAATACATAGTAATTTTAGGGAGTAAACATCTATACATGCAATAAATTTGTATGGGGGTAATATGGGGGGTCTGTATTAACTTAATAAAACCCAAAACAATGATTATAATCATTATTAGAATTTTTGTCTGAGCGGTTGTGCGCGATGAACTCAGAAGCGGCTTATCGGATTTCGATGAAATTTGGGGTAGCTGAAACCCTGGATTAACACTTAGGCTACTTTTTATCCCGAAAAATTTAGTTTTCCCGTGGGATGAGGAAGCTCAAAGGGATGGGATAGGTCTGGATTACATGCCTTGAGTGAGAATAAGACGGGGCGGGTGGGATATAACGGGACGGAACGGGATGGGAAATACCAAATAAAGTTTATGACGCAGACGAAGTTTGCAGGCAGAAACTAGTAACAAATAAAATGTGATTTATTGACTGTAAGAATATATTATTAACAAGATTAAAAAATAAATTATGAAATATAAACCATATCTCGCTATGTATATTTTTTAACAAAGCCAAAAGGAATTATTTGGGAATGGATACACTCATCTTCATAATCTTCACCTTTTTGTAGTTAAACTGCGTTGCCAGACTTGGTGCCATTATTAAATCTCATGGTTTTGGTGGGATTTATCTTACAAAGTCCGTTGTTTATGGAATTAAAATTGACAAAACGTGTAGACTTTATTGATGACATTTGTGCATGAATTTCAACTACATAATACAATTATTTATCATTATGCTTACTAAAACATACACATCTCTCTCTCTTCAGCCACAGGAAGTCCATGTAGGTATATGCCCTTTAAATATAGAAAAACGGACTTCGTGAAATGGAACACCTATAGATGTATTTGTGATCAAGAATCCACAACTTTTACAGGCATAAAAAATAACAACTAATCAATAAATATCATAGGCAAACCAACTTCATGAAATGTAACATCTATGCGGTATGTACTATGTATACATACAACGGAAGAGAGAAAAACAAGTGAGAAAAAAGTGGAAGTAACTACTGCACGCGCCCTGTGGCAATATTTTGCGCTGTCGCTCAATATTTCGCCCAGTTTCTCATAGCCAGGCAACGCGAATAGAAAAATAAGTGTAATGGTATAACCCGTCTGAAATATTTGTGAACCTAGCTGTCTTGCGGTTCACATTTCAATTTTGCTTCCCCTATCTACTATGTTATTTTACATTAAAAACGTTTTGAGATGGATGCGAATTCTATATTTTATTCTTTTTTCTATTTTAATTAAATTTGTTTAACCTATATTTTGAATTTGCTGAACTTATGTTGCAATAACGTCAATTTTTCAGGTCCACATATATTTCCGACGGGTAATACATATAATATGTGTCTAATATCATACTATCAGTTGGAGCAAACTTTATTTATTTTGGCTATAATACAGATTTCTTTCACCGATAAATTTTATTACAAAAGCCAAACGAAAAACTATTCTACGTCAATACAATAAAGTTGAAATTTGAATCTTCAGGGATCAATCGACAGCGCATAATATTGCCACAGTGCGCGTGCACTAGTGTTAATTCTCTACTACTGTTTTTTACAGCAATATAGAAATTAATTAGCATTAGAGCTAGCATCCAACTCAACCATCTTCTTGTAAGCAGTCTTGAGTTCTTCCAGAAGGAGTTTCGCCTGGCTCTTCTCTATGAGCAGTTCCCTTCGGTTCTGTTCCCCGGTGAAGACATCGTCTACGTGTAGTGTCATCTTGTACGTGTCCACCGTACCTTCCGGGCCGGAAGTTATAGCCACGTCTGTTACTTTGTTTACTGAAAAATAAACGGTTTTAGAACATTTAGATGTAAATAACAAATAAATATACCCAACAGACATACATATACATAGTCCTGACCCCTCACTAAGATCGAGTCCTGTGTTGTTAGTATTAGGATTAGGATCACACACACATTTGTGTCGGTGCGGGGATCGAACCCACGGCCTCTCGTTTCACAGCCAGCTTCTAACCAACTGCGCCACGGTGGCTGTCAGATATTATACTAGAGAGTGGGAAACCGCTATTAAAATGTGTTCAATGAAAATTTTTACTGCCATAATGCTGTTTCTGTCTCTTTTACTCTTAAGGAGTCACGCTATCTTTTCTCTCTCTATTTATTTATTTCGTTTGCAGCCGAAGATGTCAATAAATTAACTGTTAGCTTTTGTGTCCGGAAACCAGGTGAAGAAATATAAGCCATTTTTTATTGACGTGTTCGGCTTTTAAATACTTACTTCTTCTTGAGCCACAGAAAATTGACATCTGGAAATAGGCCTCCACGATGTTCACAGGGCTCTGTTAGAAGCAGCCTACAATTTTTATTACGCCATCAGTTCACCTTGTGGGTAGACGTCTGACCGGCGCGAGGCCTTTAAAACTTATACTAAAACATACTCACCCATAAACCCATTGGCTTTGACCTGAGCCTCGTACTCCTCTCGATGCTCATCCACGGCCTCTGCCAGGGCATTAGCATGAGCTCGAGGCACGCCAAGTACTAGCAAGTCGCGGGTGACCTGCGCCCCGGGACAGGAACCAGACCACGACTGCCGCAGCACCCAGCGGGTCACTGCCGCTGCTCGCGCGCACTCCTCGCGGGACGCTGAAGATAAACAGGATACTCGTATCGTAAGATTTTCTAGCTACTCTTGTACGTTAAATTAGGTTAGCGCAATATGCCTTTACCTATAGGTACAGGGTTATTTTTTAAATAAACTCAAGAAAAGACTACTGATTAACGCATGGTGGAAAACTTTCGAGTCGTTTATTTCCAATTCATAATTATACTCTACATCTATTACAAGCGCTATGAATAAGGCCGTAAGTATTTTTTTTAGTGAGGGTAGAAATGATTGAATATTTTGATAAACAAATATATTTTATTTTAATAATGGACTATTCATGAGCTGGAACCTCCTGTTGAAATTTGAATACTCACACAAACTAGTCTCCTTCAGTACATCCGCAATCTTGTCGTCCTGTAAAACAACGTTAACAATTTATAACCTCAAATTAGCGACAAGAAAACAAAATGGCGTCGTATAGGACGTCAGCGACGATACTCTCGGTTCTCATTCAATTACGCAGCGCAAAGAGCGGCAAAGAGCCACATACATATCCGACGGAATGGCGTTGTTACCACTGTAGCGCAAATGGACAAACCTTTTTATAATAATGGACACATGTGACGTCATTTTTTTTCAAAACCTACACTAGGTCGGGGTTTATAAGGTCACGTTATTGGATAGACTTCCAATTACACAGCGGAGACGTGTGTTTAGCTATAAGTTGGTTTATAGGTTCTGTGTGTTGCTTTTAGTTTGGGCAGGCAAGGCCCTTACCATCAAATTTAATTAACCACTAAAATTTTCGAAAAAAATAATAATATTGAAGTCTTAGACTTTCAGAATGATCTCTCTATAATAGAGATAACTGAAGTCTATCTTTTTCAGACTTTTTGGGAGTCAATAATTGATTATTTTTATAGATATTGCAAGTAGGCGTAGTCGGGATGTTAAAAGAAACTTTGAGTATATCAGAGATAGAATACCACATTACACAAGCTATAAATTCCCTTATAAAGACTGGCAAGTATGTTGAGTCTTGAGATTCGCTAGTGTTAATTTGTTCTGAAAAGGCCTGCCACTATACTGCAGTTAAAATTCATAAATATCACGCCTTTTTCCCGGAAGGGGTAGGCAGAGTTGCAACCAGGACACTCACCTTTCACTTTTTATTTTCCTTTCCACGATGTGAAAGGGGGTGAGCTTATTGCTATATGAGATGCCTGGACTCGGGATTCAAACCCGAGATCTGAATTCTATAATAATACCGTAGTATAACTACACCACCGAGGCAATCAACTCAAAATTCTAAATTCGATTAAAAACTCAAAATTCGTGTTCAAAACCAATCCCAGTATGAAAGTCACTTCTTTAGCAATTTCATAAACATTTTAGATATCCTATAATTAGATGAACTTTAATATAATAGAGTTATTATGAATGAATTATTTCTCGAGTGTTCTGGGTACCTCGAGGGAGCGTCCTGTAATCAGGCGGCCTACAACAATGTTAAAACGTTAATAACCTAATTATTATTTGATGATTTTGAATAAAATTTCACCTTATTTGACGTCACACAAGTATTGAATGTTATGTTCGCTATAAATGAATTTGCTGAATGAATGCTGGTTAAAAGATATTCTTATCTATTCGGATATCGATCCGCCCTACGATAACAAAAAAGACCATTATAGTGACACGCAAGTGCCTACGTTTTCGGTTTAGTCTGAGCTTATCAAGCTGTCTATATACGCTAGCATGATCTTCTCAGCTACAAACGCAATAAAAAACACCAATGATAATTCAAAACCATCGATTCCCTATTAAACAATTTTAAGATCGAAATACGAAACTGGGAATCGAAATTAAAAGCTCGCGTTTCAAAAACTTGCCTCCACTAGACAAACACGTTAATACTAAATAGCGTCAACAATATATGCACAACACGTTAACAACGCTCAGATGTAAAAGTGTTACGTTTCAAAGAATTGAATTGACTTTACGGGGGTGTAAGCGCGTCACTACCAGAATAACAATACAACTTATAGGTACTAAACTTAAGTACACAGTAAGGTGAATACTACTGAGGGCGAAGAAACCTAGTTCTCACAATTAAAGGCACGATGCCACCAAACTGACTATAATTAGGTATATCTAGATTCTAACTGATGGCAGACGCATTGTGTGATGCAAGACAGCCTCCGTGGCGCAGTTGGTTAGACACCGGCTGTAAAACGAGTTCGATCCCCGCACCGAAACAAATGTTTGGGTGAATCAGAGGTATTTGTTTCGGATCTGGGTGTTTGTGAGACCGAAAAGTCTCTCGTAGTTTCTGATGCCCACGACACAAGATCTTAGTATGGTCAGGATTATGTATGTGACTGTTGGGTGTATTTATTTATTTTAATTGAATGCGGCGATTATAATGATCACCAACTGTTGCTTCACTATTTACCACGCCTGGTTCTGCTAAGGAAGTGACTTCAAGGTATCGTATATAATTGATGTTTTCAAGCAGTTTTGAACATTTAAAACTTCAAAAACCACGCAGCGCGGCAGTCGAAAGCTAGTTGATAAAACAACAGTACGTTAAATTGAATTTGTCGTGTATGGCGGCGTACGTGACCATACTGGGAAAGGTTAGCGCCATTTGTTTTATTTTACATCGATGTATTCGATATTATCAACTTATCTTCTGTAGGTGTCTGTTAAAATAATACTTCAGTTGGTTCTTATGTTGCAGAATACTTTTGCTTTCGTGAAAAATCTTTAGCAGTAAGGACTATACCGCCCTCACACCTGACATTGTAAATCTTGTAAGCCAGGATGGACAGCATGGATTTAATGACACCGAGCATTGCAAACTCAGCAAATCTCTGGTAATGTCAAACTTGTCTTTCACCCGCAACGAAATTTATCAAATAATAAATGAATAGGAGTTGGATATAATTAATTGTTTGTTCACTTTCTTTCGCAGTAAAATTTGAGAATTTCAGATACATACGACACAAGACTTAATTGATCTAAATGTGGGTGGAACTACAAATGTATATGACTGTTGTGTGTATTAGAGTGTAATTATGGACTCTCTCTCTCTCTTTCAATCTCTTTTTTTTTTGCCAAAGTGACTCCACTGCTGACCACATCCCTCCAAGTAATTTTAGAACCTGTTGGACTATACTATACACTAGAGACATAATTGAGTACTCACCGATCGTTCGTCAACAACATACTGGACCAGGTCTCTGAATATGGGCGCTGGGAGGCTGCTCAGCGCGTGGAGACCGGCCAGCGCCCACAGCGGGCAGTCACCGTCCGAGCAAAACTTGAATTTCTACAAAGTTAAAGACAATTATGATAATGTTATCGAGCATTAGGTAAAAATTTAGATTTTTAAACGACGTAACATGAGCACATAGAGAAAATATCTCGACATCGACAAACTTGGGATTTAGACTTAATGTCTTTTAGTTCATTGAATGATAAAATATAATAATGATTTAATCCATCCAAAGGTTGCCTGGAAGAGATCGCAGGTAGCGATAAGGCCGCCAATTGTAACCATGACTTTAGGTTTAAGTTATTTAACTGTTATTGTGTTACTCCCTTTTATTGTGGTGTACAATGTAAATAAAAGATTTCGATGGTAAGTCCTCTTTAAGATGTTTTTCATCACCGTTAATGTGGTAATTGACTATCAACGCACAAATAACTCCGAAAAGGCAGAAGTGTGCTCTGGGATTGGAATACGTAACCACGGTATCGACAGCAGCGTCCGATCGTGTCCAACAGACCAATCCTTAGTTACATAAGTAATAATGGAAAATTATTACAGTACTAAAGTGAGACACCGATTCGTTAAAATTCCAGTTCAAAGACATCCAACAGTGACGGACTAGACAACTCACCATAATATCTCAGCCACGCGTTATCTGCAACAACAAGTGAAGCTGTAAAATTATCATAGTAATAGATCGACATGGCATGTGGGCCGGCCGTTTGAGACGCACTGTTACCCCTTAACTACGTATGACGTCATATGTCGCTGTCATTAACGCTTTGGGCAATGGTGGCTGAAATCTTAAAGGATGAAGACATTCTAAATTATTAACCGACTTCAAAAAGGAGGAGGTTCTGAATTCGATTGGCATTTTTTGTGTATGTACACCGATTACACTGAGATTTATGATCAGATTTACGTAATTATTCTTTAGTTTGATGCGGAATAGTTACCATTTGGTCCTATAAAACTTTAACATAACTTATATAATATGATTATTGATTATAGTCTGTTAGAAGAAAGACACGTTATATAATTTTAACCTCTTAATAGCTATTCTATAATAAATCGGAGGATAGCAATTAGGATGAAAAAGTACATACAGCGTGACTGCAAATTGGTTAAGGAAAGGAGGGAGAAAGAATTGGATGAAAATACTCATTGTTAATCCTTTAATTATTACTTTTATTATGAAATGAAATGAAAGTGCTGGTCTCGGAAACCTAGTACTCATTATAATGGCTCATTATCACAAAAACTTGCTAAAATTTATCTGTTACTATTATCAATTTCAGTTCTTAAACAGTAAATCAAAACAGCACTGCAATAGCCACGGGATGTCAGGCATATTGCTATAAAGCGCCGATACAGCCGGACCCACAATGAACGTTTGTTGACACAAAGCTTCGGCTCTCATATTGAACAGACTAGCATTTTACCTTGCATTTTTCTGATGTCACTTAGATTAGAAAAGGGCGAAATAAAATTACTATTCTCAAATTTTTGTGCCATTTACAAATATGTGTAGTGTCTTGTAGTTTCTGATACCCACGATACAAGTTATATCTTATTGTGGGGTCAGGACTATGTATGTGACTGTTGGTTGTACTTATTACTAACCACAGGGTCTACTATCAGTTTGCTCCTATGGCGAACATATAATAATTAATATATTTTTATTAATAGAATTTTCATTCTTCAATCAACTAGTAGCAGAAGAGACTTTTTTATTGCGATGAGTGGCGGTACGAGCATGAACACCATGAATGGCAAAGCATTTCTTGGCATTCCACTGCGCTCGCCATCCTGAGACATAAGTCTCATTGTGTCCAGTAGTTACTCTGGCTACAATGTCCTTCAAACCGGATCACAACATGAATTGACACTCATGTTTGGTGGAAGAAATAGACATTGCGGTGGTACCTACCCAGAGGGCCTCTCACATATGAGAGACCCACCACCATTAAAAACTTCAAAATCAATTGAAAACACACCAACTATCTAATAACTAAGCATTCAGGTACATGAATGCAAAAAGTGAGATCGAAAATACGCCTACTATCAATGAAAAGTGTTCAGAAATTGATTTAAGGACCTTTCACACTCGAGAAATTATGCTTTTATTTTTTGATGGACAGACTTTACTTTTACACGACAGACTGGGAAGAATGCTTTATGTAAAAAACATTACGGGTCTCGTGGGTCTAGCGCCATCGAGACTAAACTGAAAAGTTCGACTATAAACGTAAAAATCTTCATTCGATTTCGAGGTCAAGTAGTTCTGCTTTTTTAACACTAAAACATTACCTACTCTATGTAACGATGTATTCTAAACAACTTTAGGCAGCAGTTGTCGGAAGTCGGACGGTATTCTTCACATAGCGCTGTGACGACTCTACGAAAGTTCGGGGCGATATATTGTAGAAGAAAGTTTAAAATAACAAATCGGAGCATGTTTATATTCAATAGACAATAGAGTATTGAACCTTAGTATATATTAAATAGCAAAATTTCACTAATATGGCGGTAGTACCAACACTACGTACAAAAAAAAGTACCCTTTTGAAGACGCAAATGTATGACACTGCTCCCTCGGGACAATAAATAGTCTAAGCTTTAAACTAAGGTCTCGCAGGACTCATTATGTACATTTTTCACATTTGCTTATTAGCGAAGGGAAATTCTATTACATGGGGGATCATTTATAATGATTGGATATAGATTTTCAATTTGGAAATTGGAAACCATTGCACTACGCTTAGGTGCACTTTCGTTATTTTGCCGAAGCAAAAAAAACTACATATAGTTAGAACAATCAAATATTATTGTACGAGATTTTTTATCAAAACTTATGTTGCCTAAAGATAAATTTTCAGTAATAGGCTAATAAATATTATTTCATAAATCATTGATTTGTTTCTCAACTTTGTTTTCTTAAGTACCTACAGTAAATTAGGTTGAAAAAAGCGACGCCTACTGCAAACTGGCATAAGCACTGGCTTTTTGGCTGTTGGTGGGCGCGCGCATCGTAAAAAAAATATTATCATAATTTTCCAAACGCCTCAAAAGAAGTATAATTCCAAAAATCATAAAAAAAAAATACTTTTCCCAAGGCAGGCAATACACAGAGTCCTTAACCAAAAAGGTTCGCGCGCAAAGTCGGCCATCTTGAGCTAATAGATAACGTTTGTTTTCATTCAATCAACCGGCGTCTTCAACGGACCCAGGTGTTTACTGTAATCTAATTGTTTTGCCAATATGTCTGCTGATCGAACAGTCGCGACCTTTCCACAATTATGTCGTAGATTCCGTGATATTTTCGGCTTTATGGTACAACTTTTATAAAAGATACGATCTACGGAAAGGGCATTAAGCAGCATAGAGAGTGAAAGCTTAGTTCATATGTGTATCTAATCGCGAAATTTCGGCTGTGGATACTTTTTTGAAGTAATTGTACCGGCCCGCTTAAAAATATACACAGAGTACAGACTGAACCCGAAATTGGACATATCTGCGTAGGTCGCTATGACGGGTTTTCCGCTTTTGTGTATGACGGTCGCTATTGGGAACAAATATAGTGATACTATTTACTAATCATCAGCAAAAAATTCACAACAATTGTCTTCACACATTTGTCATTGATTTGCGCAAAAATAAGCCCCGTTTGTTGGTTAGACAACTTAACGACCTTCACTTCAAATCAATGATGATGAATGATCCTTGATTTTAATTCTAAAATGTCTATTTAAATTAATATTAAATTTAGTATTTATTTAAAACAGAAAACAGGAGTTTCACAGCACCGCAGAGGCTTTATGTGATAACCGAACCAGCAACCCACGGGCTAAACACGGCGTGCCTGCATTTTGGAGCAGTGTGCAGTGTTGGCCAAGAGTATTGGGCATCCTGTACTTTTAAATATCCACGCAACAGTATTGGCCATTCTGTACTTAATTAAATATATCCAACAATGGCTGTATCCTGTACTTTCGATTCCATGCTCATTGACATCAGGCATTAATCCCTTTACGTTCTCCAAGAGTTGGGGATTAAAAGCTAAAAAATGTGGTAAGGAAGCATAGAACCTTTAAACACTTATTAAATAAATAAAGCCAAAATATCGCGCATTCTGTACATTGAAACCCAACAATATCTTTGCTCCTAGTGGCTCCACTCTAGTCTTTTTTTTATGCCACTGCGGTAGCAAGCAAACTTACGTCCCGCCTGATAGTAAGCAGTTACAATAACCAAAGTATGTACGTCTACATCACCAAAGGTATAACTGAAAATATGTGTGGAGTTACCCCATGGAATGATACGGATTATCGAAGCTCGGCTATTTTAAGAAAGACATTAGTTAATTTTAACCTATATTTAATTTAATTTTTAAATTTAAATCTTTATCTTAACGCTTATTAAAACAAGAAGATAAACAGGAAACACTGTATGCAAAACAACAGTAAGTATAATCTTCACAAAATGCAGTAATAAGTATTGGTTCTATCGGAGATTCATAATCTCATCCGACAACTGACCGTCACGGCTGAAATAGAATATTTCTATTAATTTCGTAAAGCCCTAGAGTTAGCAAGTTTGAGTTATTACCGGGAGTTAAATTGATGAACGTTCAAAACTTACAATTTGAAGTTTGTGTGGGTTTTTTGAATTCCAACCACGAGAGACATCCGGGAAGAAATATACGAAAAAGCTGGACTTCAGGCAGCCAGTCATGACTCAAATACTACTTACTTCTACTTAGGCGTTATCCCGGCCGGTGCCAGGGTCCGCCTTCCGGCTGAGTCTCCTCCATTTCGCCCGGTCTTCGGCATCCTCAATAGTCAGGCCATTGACTCTCATATCTTCCTTGACGACATCAAGCCAGCGCTTCTTCGGTCTACCCCTTGGTCGAGGTCCTGGAATGTTGAGTCTCAGGCACACATTGCCGACGTACTCCTGCGGCTTTCTCAGGACATGACCATACCATCTCAAGCGACATTCTTGGAGTTTATCTGCCACATCGCGGACACCAAGGCTGCCGCGGATGTGCTCATTACGGATTCTATCTAAACGCGTAACGTTGCACATCCACCGCAGCATCTTCATCTCCGCGACGTGGACCTCCTGCACATGTCGCCTGAGGGCAGGCCACGTCTCAGTACCATACAGGAGCACAGGGCGCACGATGATTTTATACATGAGGCCCTTGAGCCTCATCGGCATCCGGCGATCGCAAAGTATGCCCGAGACCTCCCTCCACTTAGACCAAGCAGCGCCTATGCGGGCTTTGACGTCAAGGTCGATGTCACCGGACTCATGCAGTACGGACTCTAGGTACTTGAACCTGTCCGTCTTCACGGCAAGTTCGTTCCCTATCATGATGCTTTCCGGGTCCGTACCCCCGCACGCCATGTACTCGGTCTTCGCCACATTTAATTTCAGACCACCGTTCTCAAGCGCTTCCTTCCACCGATTGACCTTGCGCTCCAAAAGTCGCCGGTCCTCCTCCACCAGTGCTATATCATCGGCGTACATTAACAACCAGGGCGCAGGGTCCTGGATGTCCGACGAGACTCAAATACTACGGTATAAAAACCTTGCATATGTAGTACATATACATCTTTACAGACACAGGACAGGAAGAA
Source organism: Deilephila elpenor (assembly GCA_949752805.1). Lineage (NCBI taxonomy): Eukaryota > Metazoa > Arthropoda > Insecta > Lepidoptera > Sphingidae > Deilephila > Deilephila elpenor. Next base: position 1,437,346 of record OX457116.1, read on the forward strand.
GATAATATTTTATAAGCCCCCTATAATATATAAAAAAAAGTACACAGTATGAGTATGTAAGGTATGAGTATATACCCAGTATGAGTATGAGTCCGTAATTATGAGCTCCTTCAACCCGCACTAGGTCAGAGTCGACTTTGGACTAACCCTTCTTAATCGAACTCGATTGTAGAGGAATCCCGTGCTGAGCAATGTTTATTTTGGTTCACATGAACTTTGGTAGCAACGCTCATTTATAAAGTCTTATTAAAAAAATACATACATAAACTCACGCCTTTATCCCCGAAGGGGTAGGCAGAGGCGCCACCAGGACACCCACATTTCGCCTTGGATGTTCCGTCCCATGATGTGATAGGGGGCGAGCCTATCGACATATCGGGCACAAATTCCTGACTCCGGGCTGATAATGAATAGAAAAATCCAATATCACTTTGCCCGACCCGGGACTCGAACCCGAGACCTCAGCTTTGTAACCGTACCGTAATACAACTACGCCACCGAGGCAGTTATTAAAAAAATATTATTAATATTCTTGAGCTGATATAGTATGAACACAATAATTTGGCCCAGCACTGTACGTATAAGCGAGGAACACACGTCGGTCACTTTGAGCGGGTTTGTTGTCGCCTACGACACAGTGCACACTGCCTGCAATAGAACAGTGCATTGACAAACACGCACTCATGTATAACCGGCCTTATAGCATCGAACTCTTTGGTAAAGTGTATTTTTTGGATTTAGTTTCATTTAAGGAATTAATTTTAGATTAAAATAAAAAAAAGAAATTCTGTACAATAATACCAATTAGGTATTTATACAAAAATGTCATGTAAAACTGTTATTATGTTGCGTTTACCTGCAGGGTTTCCTGAAAATATCAATTATTTATACAACAATATTTTTGCATCTGTTAATATGAGTGCGCAAAATTCCTATCCGAAAATACCTGCATATTTTCTCTAATTAATTAGCTAGGAAATAAAAACAATCATAAATTACGCAAAGTATTAACCACCTGTTAATATAACAATCAAGTGTGTCAAATCTGATTAAATTTTGACAGTAGTAAGTAAGAGTAGAAAATCGAACCTTGTCACTGCACCGGCGCGACGGGGAAAAAACGCTAGATACAAAGAAAGAAGTATATATAAAGTACATATAGTTTAATTTCTTCATACTCTTCAATGATCGTATAAGTTTCATGCCTTAGTAAAAGACGAATAAAACACAACCCTTATAATGAAAAAATGAGCCATAAGTTAAGTAATGATATAACTATAACATACTAAATTACATGGTTTTATATCTAACCCCCATAGAAGTGTACGTTATGAGTTTTGTCTCGACGCCGTTACTTTACACAACTAGCACGAAAATGTGACTACTATGCCTTTTTTACAACGAATGGTTAGACGAGCATGCTATTTGCATGATGGTAAGCTATACGACCGCTCATGGACAGTAGCAAAATCAAACAACACCATGAATTACAAAGCAATGCTTGGTATTCCACTGCGCTCGCCATCCTGAGTAAGTAAGTCTCATTATGTCCAGTAGTTACTCTAGCTACAATGTTCATCAAACCGGACTACAACAGTACATTTGCACTGCTGTTTGGCGGGACAAATAGACATTGCAGTGGTACCTACCCAGGCGGCCTCTCAAATATGAGACCTACCACCAGTGAATGTATGAATGTCTGATGGTAAATGAAGTGCAGTCTATATAGATAATCCACTGATGAGATCCCGCCAGTCAACACAGCAAATTACTTCTTCACATTACGACGGATGGACCCAAGTGGCGACGTTTTCGAAGCGGTCTGCATCCAACAACCATTAGGAACACATTGGGAAGCCTAGATACCCAGTAAAGGACATGAACAGTCAGTTCTACTTACTATTACGTCCAGGCTATCTCAAGCTCATAGCTTTTAGACTTAAGGCCCTAACTGACTACAGGGAGAACAAACAAGGCAATACCTTTAAAAACAAATACAAAGTCGCGTATTCCGTACCAGGAATTGACCGTTATGGGTAACGACAAAAACGAAACAATAAAAAATATGTTTATCTAAAACATGATCATCTCGACTGAGTTGTTTATTGACGTGTCCCTCGAGTCCATTGCATCTTTACAAACACGCGGTAGAATTTCAACCACGTCCTGTTTTCTAACAAAGCTATACTACTTTTGTCTTTATATCTCGAGATAGAAAAAATTGCTTCATCAGATGGTGAAGAATCACTGCGCAGGAACACCTACGTATTACCACATTACCACCCACTGAAGAAAACAGGACACTGTTATAGCCGAGATTTCTATTAAGATGGCTTAGGCCATTGTTCACCATTCTGGCCTAGTGCATTTAGGCATTTATTCATCGTTATTTTTGAAAATATATAAATAAGCTCCCGCCTGTATCTTCGAGAGATGGGTAGAGGGATCAATGCCATTGAGATTTCGCTGATCGTAGTTCAGTGCATACAACGAAGCAGATTAAATCATTGTCTCCACTGATGTAGTCCTTCCTCACGCAGATGATTAGAAGCCGGCTGTGAAACGAGAGGCCGTGGGTTTAAACTGCCCACAGAGAGTCAAATCTTTGTTGTGCTGCCATACATAAAGTCAATTATACAGCTTGCTTAAGAGTTCATCGTAAGCGGGTAATTATGACTCTAAATGTATCCAATTTCAAGAAAAAATTGAAAGCGTAGATCCCAAAAATGTGTTTGGATCGAGACTGTTTTCCACCATTGAAATATTGTAAATTTTTCAGTAATATATAAAAAATACTTGTTAAATATATATATTTTTTACTGTGCACCGGAGATATATAAATTGTAGACAACATACATATAACAAAGTATAAACGGCAGTCTTTTAGCTCAAGACAATCTTACAGACAAACACGTGATGTATATGAAGAAAAAAAAATAGCTTTAGGTGTACGAATAATTATTGATGAAAGAAGAAAAAACCTTATAAAAAGCAAATGTTCAGTGACGATTTTTCCTTGTAAAGGCTGCATTTTATTGCTAATCATTCACATGAGGTGCATTTTATTCCGGAAGTAAAAAGTAAATAAGAACAGGAAGACAGGAAGATACTACAACCTCTTTGTTTAATAACCTTTATATCATTCCTAGAGACAGGGTTAACTATATAAGTAAATATTATCTATGCATGTAGTACTAAGCAAATAAATAATAAGTTTTGATGGTTCCGTGTGTGTGAAGCTGGCTGTGGAACGTGAGGTCGTGGTTTTGATTCCCAAACCGAGATAAGTTTTGTGTCAGTACCTACATTATTTTTGTTGAGAGTGAGTCGGAAAAGCCTAAATAATGTTTTTTTATTCAATTTAAGCGAGCGATACTTTGGTTGAATAAGGAAGAGACTGTTAAACAGCAGGTCATGGCTTCAATCACAGGTTACACCACTGAATTTTCCAAGTTACGCGTGTAGTTTTAGGTAATTATCGCTCGCTCCAACGATGATGGAAAATTGTGAACAAACCTGCATGCAACCTGCACAGTAAGATATCTCGAGATCAAATGAAAGCTGAGGTAATCAAAGCTGAGGTCTCGGGTTCGAATCCCGGGTCGGAAAAAGTGATATTCGATTTTTCCATTCATTATCAGCTCGGAGTCAGGAATTTGTGCCATTAAGGCGATAGGCTCACCCCTTATCACATCATGGGACGGTCTTCCGTCCTTAAGTGTTTATAAGGCGTTTGGGGATCCTAATAGCAGCACCTCAGCCTACCACTTCTGGGAAAAAAAGCGTGAGTTTATAACCTGTATTCGACCAGCGTAGTGGACTACAAAGCCTAAAATCACCATAAGTTAAGAAAGCCCGTGCTCAGTAGTGAGAAGTATACATTTTATAATTTTTATACGCGTACACGAACAATATCGCACATTAAAAAAATTAAAATAATACATAACACAAATTTGTAATACTTCAGTGGTTTAGTATCAAACTATGGATTAAAATTAGTTAAATTCCTATCCAGTATATATATAAATACCCGAAGTTAGAACAAAACTTTCCATTGCGACAAATCTACAATTAGTTCGATCATATAATTCAGTCTCACATCAAAGAGCGTTCACAAACTAGGAAACTAGAAAGAAAAGCGTTTTAAAAAACTTCACCCAAAGGGGTGACGCTTTGAAACTAATGAACTCCGGATAACAAAACAAGGGGACATTTTGTCTTGAAATGACGAGAGGTGGCCATTGCAATTCAACAGTTGGCCACACCATCGCTGTAGAGATAGCAAAAAAAGATAATATTTGTATGAAAAATATATTAAAGAGAATTGTACACTTCAGGGTTCCAACGTTGTATAAATATACACGCCCTAAATCAAATCGTACGAGGGAAATTGACAAACCCACCAATATACATAGATAGTTTATGAAATTACCAGTTTAAAAATTCTAAACAATTTAATAAAATCTATCTATATCAGCCCATATACGTCCCACTGCAGGGCACGGGCCTACTCTACAATCGAGAGAATCGATTGAGAGTGGTTAGGCCATATAGTCCACCACGCTGGCCTAGTGCGGGTTGGCGGACTTACATAAACTTTAATAAAAACTGAGTATCAAATATCAAAGTAAATGAACGTCTTTCTCTATTCCTGCTATAAAACAGCAGTGTAGAAATAGTATTGTGTTCCGGTTTATGTATTACCTACATAATGTAGACACTGACCAAAGTCCATCGAATGTTTTACATCCAGTGCTTAGCAGTAATAACCACTTAGTTTTTAATGAAATCCATTAACTAAAAGCTCAATATTGGCTTGTAATAATGAAAAACTTCGGCTACCGTGGTGCTTGATATGTTTTAAGTAATTGCATTTAGTCCAGGTAATAAGGGACTTTACTACTCCGTGGTTTCAGATACCTACCACTCCATTCTTGCTTATACGAAAAACGTGCAATGAACAGACTAATTATTTAGTATTACTCTAAATAACTAATTTTATATCGTAAAATTTCTCCTAAAATATTCAACAATCTTCCATACCCATTTGCCAAACAAAACACCTACATTCAACCATAACCATACTCCATCAAACTATACATATAATAGAGTGCGTTAACTTTATTTGCCGGCAGTACGCGCGCTCTGCGTATATAAGCGGCGACATCGGCCCTCAGTGATCACAGCATCCCTTACTGTCAGGAGATACAGGCAGCTTTGTGTTTAGTGGTCTTTGAATAATACCTATGCTGTGTTACTGAGGTAAGTTCATCATTTATTTTATCAGTGCAACTCAAAATTGATTTCAAAGATTATGGGTGAAGTAACCGATGTGTTTCGATTTTTAAAATATATTCTTTTTTTTCACTATTTGATAAAGTATTAATAACAGTGTAACTCAAAATAGATATCAAAAAAATATGGTGAAGTTTAATCTGAGATCCAATTTTTAAAAGTCAGTTTTATGTGATTGGATAGAGCTTTTTGTTGGTTGATTTCGTATATTTTAATTTAAAAAAAAACATATCTATATGTGTTGAATATTAAGGTTAATTTATCTACTAACTTCTTCTAAATAAATTCAATTTCTTAACTTTATCACACTAATTAAATATTAGAGAGGTAAATATAATAATCAATGTTGAATTATATTTATTTTTAGTCCTATAACTGATTTATAAAGCCACGTAAAAGTTATGTTAGTTAAATGAAAGTTATATAATGAAATTGAAAATGCAAATTAATTAAAATCATGCAATTTTTTACATTAAAAGAGTGCAATTAAATATTTAAAATACAAATAGTGTTTTTTGAAAAAAGAAAAGAAACGATATCCACCAATTCGATAAACGCTGTCTTCCATTAATTTAATATTTGTGAAAAATATAACATTAATAATTCTGGCCATAAAGTGTACGGGCCTCCTCTACAATCGAGAATTTGATTGAGAGGGCTTAGGCCATATGTAATCAGTGTTGACATAGTGAGGTTTAGCGGGATTGATACAAAATATAAATAACAAAAAACCTAAAAAATCGTGCGAAAATTAAACTCATAGTTATCAACAGAAAAAGTTTCTCTAAAATAACAGCTTTATGAATCTCTAATATTTCATTTGAATCATAACATTTTAAAACTAAAACGTTTTTCATATTTGTCCACAAGGCTGGATCTAAAAAATAAAATTAAAACAAAACTTACTCGTTGCGTCATCAAATAGGAAAGAGCGCAGTCGAAATATTTGAAACTTTTGAACAAACATGACTGATATTTTCGTTGAACGCGATAACTGTGTACCGTTCAATAACTCAATTAATATGAAGAACATCACCTGCGTGTAGTTTACATCGTAATACAATAAATTTCCACTCTATACAATTAACGAAAAATGTACAGCATCATTCAATCAATTTACTAATAATTGTGTTTCGTTCGAGTGGAACGAAAATTAAATCTGTATATATTTACATATGTCATACATTTACATGTATAAACTCACGCTTGTTACCTGAAAGGGTTGGCACAAATGCCACTATTGCCATTAATAGTTTGTTAAGCAATTAGGTAACAACTATAAGATTTTTTAAGCCGAAAAATTACACTGCCTCGGTGGCGTAGTTGTACTACGGTATGATTACAAAGCTGAGGTCTCGGGTTCGAATTCCGGGTCGAGCAGAGATTTTGGTTTTTTCTATTCATTATCAGCCCGGAGTCAGGAATTTATGCCCGATATCACATCGTGGGACGGAACATACGAGGCGAAATGTGGGTGTCCTGGTTGCTACCAGGCAGAGGTGCTCCTCTACCTGCCCGTAGGAAAAAAACGTGAGTTTATTTATGTATGTAAAATTACATAAACTAAATGCGAGGTTATTTACCTCTTTAGTTCATTGTTTTTGTCACCCGCTTTATTAGGGAGGGAAGTGGACAATAATTTATTTCCAACTCCTCCTATTAATTTAACTTTTTTGATTGATTTCGTTGCAGGTTAAAGACAAGTTAGACATTCCCGGAGACGCGCTGAGCTTCAATGTTCAGTGTCATTAAAATGCGTGCCACTGTTGATCCTGGCTTACAGGAGTTGCAGTGGCGGGTGTGAGGGCGGGACAGTAAGCCGGAAACTAAATTGCTCGGCCTAGGAATTGAACTAGGAATTGGAATTTCCTTGATAACAGCGTGCACTCGTTGCCCCTTTAGTAATTTCGTAACCCGTATTGTTAATTGGTGCCAATATCTAGCACTGATTTAGACACATATTTATATTGAGAAACTATTAAATTCAATTTCGTTCGTCTATCTTTAGGCATCTTAATTTATGGATTTGAAGCCGCGACCGTAGTCTCGGGAAGATCGCGTCAGGTCCGTAACCATTCACTACCAACAGTCACTTAAATAGAACCTTCAATTGTTATGTTAAAATATTGCATTTGATGGTAACTATTAATTTAGAAAATATCATTGACCAATGTGTAAAATGGGAATTGGCGACATTTCTTGTATCTTTTAAAAAAAGCTCATTAGAAATCAGAACGCCACTGGTGTGTTTCATTATAAATAAATATACATGGTATATCAAGACCGCGACCGAAAACGAAGCCGGGAGGTAGTATTAGTGATATCAAACACAATGCAAGTAAAAATTAAAAAAAAAATCGTCAAAATTTTTTTTGTTACTTTTTACATATCGTCGTATTTGAGTGATTAAACATAGTTTTTCTAAAATAATAACGTACATCGCTTAATTTTTAAACACGCAATGGTACGTAAGGGTTTAAATTACTATTTTTGCAAAAACTAGGTAATTACCCCTCAAAACCGATGATTTTTAAAAAAATTGTAAAAAAAAATCCGTCTCTTATTTTGCAAAATTTTTAGTTGCATTGTGTCTGTAGCCGCTAAAACTACCACCTGGCTTCGTTTTCGGTCGCGGTCTTGATATACCCTGTATACACCCAACAGTCACATACATACATGCATACATATTCCCACATCATAGTCCAGAGTCCACGCTAAGATATAAGTCTTGTGTCGCGTCGTAGGTATCAGAAACCACGAGCTAATTTCCTGTCTCGCAAATACCCCGAAACCCATATTTGTCACGGTGCGGGGATCGAACCCGTAGCCTCTCATTTTACAGCTGGCGTGTAACCAATTGCGCCACGGAGGCTGTTATTCAAGACGAGACCAGTAAATTGATTTAATACTCTGACTTCCTAAAGGAGTAAGTTGTAAGGTTTACCTTACAATACAATAAACGTACAATGTACATTCTAGTATCGGTAACATAAAAAACATACGAGACATAAAATGCAGCGTCCCACGGTTCTTACACGATATAGTTTGTATAGCTGCATGAATCTACCGCCCTTATCCCACAATTCCATGCATTTAGTAAAACATGCCAACAACATTGCAACATTTAGTAGACTGCCTCGGTGGCGTGTTTGTATTGCGGTACGACTACAAAGCTGAGGTCTCGGGTTCGAATCCCAGGTCGAGCAAAGTGATATTGGATTTTTCTGTTCATTATCAGCCCGGAGTCAGGAATTTGTGCCCGATATGGCGATAGGCTCGCCCCCTATCACATCATGGGACGGAACATGCAAGGCGAAATGTGGGTGTCCTAGTGGCGCCTCTGCCTACCCCTTCGGGGATAAAGGCGTGAGTTTATGTATGTATGTAGTAAAACATGATTCGCATTGCATAATGATTTGTTTTATTTTACAACCGGCTGCTCGCATAACATCTCTTTCAGGGTGTCTTTTAGATGTTTTCTTCACCCTTAAAGTAAGATAATTAAGAATGTAGAAATGTGTGAAAGCGAAATGTCAGTGGTTTGCTTTGTATTTGAAGCGACCTTTAGCATTTATTATCATCACGACACCCACTTGGGCTATTGCTAGGTATAGCAGAGATATCATACAGCAATACTTTAATGTTCGCCGAACTCAAAAACTAAATTGCCTTTAAACCGCGAACATGCATGACATTTGCACATATAAAAGACGGGCCACAATAGATCTTAAACAATTCCAACAATTTCATTGCGTTGTGCACGTCAAAGTGTCGCGTGCCTTTCCAAAACAATGGTTTCAGTTCTGTACCAGTGTAAATTCATCTGAAAGTCGAACAATAGGACGCGCGGCGAGCACTGACTTCCGAAAATGCATAAACAAAACGTGTAAAAGGGCTATGAATGCACGGTCATACAGCCTTGTTTGTGCGAGCGATATCATAAAGCAATGGGGCTTTATTGGAAAAATTCCTTTGCCTGGCCAGTTTTTTTTTGGGTCCGATTTTTCAAACGTCAAATATTTTTTCCTCTAATTTTGCCAATGAAATATTCCTTCGAAATGTCATCAAAAATGATAATAGATCTGTGTTTGATGAGAACTCTATTTAATATTTAGCTTTCGGGCACGTACCCCAACTTATATGTAACTTCTGTTTAATAAAATTCTAACTCTGGCAATCACCGCCCTGCCTAAGTCTAAACCAGTATGCCTAGAAATTAGAAGTATGAAATTTTACAGAGCTTCCTTACATTTTAATAATGAAATCTAATCAATGTTTCCCTAGCCGATTTTGAAGCCATCTTTGTCGACGTATACTCGTATTTAAACCACGACCATACCACGACCATAACCACGACCATAACTACAAATTGTAGAATGTATGAACCCAAGCTTGAAATAATTAACAACACGTCACCTATGGGAATAATAGTTTCAACAGCGGGTAAAGAAAACATTAATTAACATCAACCCGCAATTAGTCGTGCAAAAACAAATCTCTTATAGTCTGGACGTAAAGTTGTTGGGGCACCTGCTAATTATGTCATTATTCTCATTTGGGTTCATGTTTGTACAGATTATAATGCTGACCATTAGTGACGTACGTTTGTACGCATTCCAGGTAGGAATTAAGGATCACTGTACTGTACTGTATCAGGCAATATACGTCCCACTGTAGGGCACGAGTCTCCTCTACAATCGAGAGTACGATTGAGAGGGGTAAAATATGCCTAGGCTTGTATAGGGTAGCCAGATGTTCCAATAGTGTCTCAAGAATATCTTAAAACAAATTTCATTCCAAACCAGGCATATATTATGATGATTAAAATTAAAATATTAACAGGTGCGAGGGCGGGATAGTCTTTAACATAAAATAAAACTAAATATAAAAGTTACATGGTATCGTCCATCATATTCTACTTATTGTAAAAAATCTGTTGTAGTAACTTTTACGAACACTGCCATTAATGAAGATTAGTTATTCAATTCATTTGGGATTAAATAAAAAAGGTTGAGCTTCCTCTTATTCATTAATTATGCAGTGTAGAATCATAAAACATTCTTAGGTATCTATTTAATTATTTAAAATATTTTAATAAGCAAATGATGCATGCCTTTACGGTTTTTTTATCCTGGCACGGCGTAGTGCCTGCACTGCACCTAATAATAAGCGCAAATGCCTTCCAGAGTATAGAAAAGCATCAGACGGCGGTCCCATGCCATTTGATACAATTATGCCAGCCTGCTGAGATGATTCTTGACACTACGGTGGAAGAACACAAGATTATAGGAAGGAATTCTTTGATTTTTTCATCAGTCTGGTCGAATCTGAATATCTATAGGATCGGAAATGCTATAGACTTATAGCTCACTATGAGAGTAGAGTATAATATGAACAAATGGAATAGCTTTATAAACAAATAAAAATATTATTTATCCAAATTATCAATTATTAATTAAAATAAACCAAAAAGGCGTAGGTATATTTTTCTGGATACGGCCCATCAATGCTGTCAATAAAATTCTCTCGTTAAGCGATGATGACTAGAATGGGTCCATCTGTTAATATTCTAAGAAACATTATTAATATAATACAAGTCCAATATTTATTTTTACTTTCACTTAATGCGTACGTAAATAGGTGAGCATTTATTCCATATATTTTGCGACATGATGGGGTCATAATTAAATACGATTAATATTTAAACAGCGAATGTTCTGTCTGTATAAGCCTATAAGTCCCACTGCAGGGCACAGGTCTTCTTTTCAATCGAGTGTCCGATTGAGAGGGGTTAGGCGGGTTCCTAGTGCGGGTTGGCGGACTTTACATGCCGTAAGCAAGTTTCCTTACGATGTTTTCTTTCGTACACACATGACTTCGAAAAGTCAGAGGTATGGCCTGGGTTTTGAACTCGCGACCACCGTAAACATGTTGGCAGCCGCGTCTGGTCCGTTACCAATAGGCCATCAAATTCTTAAGTCGTTTGAAAGGGACTAAACATTGGTTAACTAATATAGGTTTTAAATTTGTCTATGAATACGGCCGTAATACCCAACTTATTTCATATGTAGAGTTGATTCGTGTCTTGCCGTGGGAAATATGTATTTGAGTTAACATAAATATCTAATAGGTAACTAACTGCTGTTAATAAATACACCAAACTGTCAAATACATAGTCCTGACCCCAAACTAAGGTCAGTTGAGTTTTGTGTCTTGAGTATCTGAAACTACGAGAGACTTTTCGGTCTCACAAATACTCGAGACAAATATTTGTGGGCCTCACAAATCGATCGAACCAGCGGTCTTTTGTTTCGCAGTTGGCGTCTAACCAACTGCGCCTTTAGCCTTCTCAGGGGCACTGGAAGGATATCTTAAAAATATCATTGCTATAAAAATAGCTTTATCTTCCTCTAAAAATAAAAACAAAGGTTCTTATGTATAAATAGATTCCCGATTATAATAACACCAGAAGTGAATTTGGCAGGCGTAATACGATAAGGCATAACTTTCCGCAAGTAGGAAGGTAACTGTCCAATATGAGCTTAGACAAATATTACTTAAAGAAAATAAGGTTAAAAATAGCTTGTAGCGTAGCAGGCAAAGTTGTTATTCAAGTAACGCTGATCCAATGATTTTTAACTGGTATAGGCTCGCCCTATCACATTGTGGGACGGAAGACACAAGTCGAAGCGTGGGTGTCCTTTTTATTATTGCGATGAATGGCGAGACGAGCATGCCATTCGCCTGATGGTAAGCGATACGACCGCTCATGGACATCAGAAAACTAAACAACACCACGAATTACTAAACATTGCTTGGCATTCCACTGCGCTCTCCATCCTGAGACATAATGTTAAGTCTCAATTTGTCCAGTAGTTACTCTGGCTACCAAGTCTTTCAAACCGGAACATAACAGTGCATTTACACTGCTGTTTGGCGGGAGAAATAGACATTGCGGTGGTACCTACCCATGCGACCTCTCGCATATGAGAGAACTACACTAGTATGTCCTGGTAGCCTTAGCCTACCCCTTCTGAGAAAAAGGCATGAGTTAATGTATGCATGTAGTATAGATTGCACTGCATTTAATGATATTATGTGTTGAAGTAATGAGAATATTTGAGAATAAGGGTGCCTCTGTGGATTAACGGTAGAAAAGTTGCTTATGATGTCAAAGATAACTTTTTGTCTTTTGAACTTTTCATCCGAGGCCGTAGGTTCAGTTCCGACTATGCATTAAAGCTTGCGATTTTCTTTTTCTTACTTTGTTTTTTTGAAATGACTGTTGGTGTTATTTCTTTACCTACTTTCTATAATAGGTACTATCCTCCGGGCAACAATCGTTCAATTTTGTCCGCCTCCGTGGCGTAATTGGGTAGAAGTCGGCTACGAACCGAGATAAATATTTGTGTGCTCCGCAGGTATTTGTGTCGGTTCTGGGTAATTGTGAGACCGAAAAGTCTCTCGTTGTTTCTGATACTCAACACAAGACTCGATCTTAGCGTGGGGTCAGGACTATGTATGTGACTGTTGGGTATTTAATCTCTACAATCGTACTCTCGATTGTGGAGGATGATCGTGCCCTGTAGTAGGACTTATATGGGCGGATATAAACAGATTATAGGTAGTAATCACGAGGCACCAACAATAAACCCAACGGAAAGCGAATCTCTTTAGAAAAGTTATGTGTGACGCTAAATAGTTCCGGGCACTTTCTGGCTGCTTAAAATATTTAAAACTTCCTCGCGTCGCAGCCAAAGTTTTGTGACGTCACTAGTGAAGACTAGAGAAATCCTTTTATGCTTGAAAAGATACCCGAATTAGCTTAAACTATTTACTTCGTAGTCATTTTAGAACTACGTACATAAGTTATATAACTTAAAAAAGTCTGTCTTGACTATTTAGAATCTAAAGAAAACACCACAAAGCTTTAGAATAATGTAGTATTGCTTTTAAGACTAATGTAATTTTACTATTTTTTAATTACAACCATTTACATAAACATGACGACTCAAAGGTTTGGTGATAAAACAAATTAATAGTTCTCAAATAACAAATCTACACCCAATGAATATCTTGTCTGTCTGGTCAAATATTGAATTATATCTTTGTCTGCAGAACCATGTCGCACCACTGGCTCGTGATCACGCTCTCCTGGCTGGGGACCGCCAGCCTCCAGTACATCAACACTGGAGGACCCGGCGCCGACTCCGTTCTCGACCCACTAGACTCCGTGCTCCAATACCCGCTTCCCTACGTCAACTACTTCAACATGCCGGCCACGCGCAACGACTTCGAGACCGTGCCCGAACCCGCCAACGACAACCAGTACTACAATCACGAAGAAGTGCAAAGGAAGAGAAGAACTGCCGAAGAGAAAGAAGAAGTCAAGAACAGCAACTGGCTACCAAACTTGATCGACAGCGATAAAACTCTGTATTTCCGCAATGAAGATCAGAATAGCAGTCCATTTTTAATTGGATACACTGGAGCTGCTGATGAGAATGCTACGGAATTACTGGAGAATATGGAAAAGAGAAGCTTCAGTCCTTGGGGTGGTAAACGAGATAAACCGAGTATCGAGCACATGTGGAGTTGGAAACGAGCGTCATCCATTCGCGAGCCGACCATGCCGAAGCGAGTACGCTTTAGTCCTTGGGGTGGCAAACGCAGCGGCCAAATGGTCTTGAAACCTGGAATCAAGAACTCCAAAATCATATTTTCCACTTCGATCCCCGAACTGACTCGCATCGTATCCAACTATTCGCCTGCAAACGAAAAGTTCGACATGGCTGGATTTCAGTTCATCCCTAATATGGACAAACGCCATCCGATCAAAATACTGGCTTTGAGTACTAAGCTAGACGAGCGAACGATCCGTGAAGCACTTCCTTTCAAGGCCTTTGTTGAGTCTCTGCCGAAAATCTTTAAACCAGGTCACCCCTACATGGACGTGAACTTGAAAAAGGATGGAAAGAGGAAGGTGAAATTCAGCGTATGGGGAGGCAAGCGATCACCGCCAATAATCGGACCCATCTGGACCCCCGCCCCGCAGAACATCAAAGACTCTACCTTAGACACAATCCTCCTCATCAGAAATAGCCAAGACAAAGACATCCACGCGACAAAGGCTTTGTAAAGTTCAAGACATTTTAATTAAGACATTGTTGAGTCCAAGATTTTTCCGTTACATTATGTAGATTACCTAGGATAAGCGCCATATACCAAACTTTGGAAATTTGAAAAAAAAAAAAAACAAAAAAATATGTCTCTGTCAAATTGGCTGGGTTTGCCAGAGACAGTACTGACGGTACGATATAGTTAAACTAGTGCTATATTGTCAGATTTGATGTTAGTCATGTATTTAGTCGCACCTGCGTCTCATAGCGCCATTTTATGGTGAACTAAGGCTATCGAGAATAAAACAATTAAATTGTGAAAAAATGTTTATTTTACCCCACAATTCTTCAATACAAAATGTATTGGTGCATAACACAAATATCTGATAACACACAATCAAGAAAATATAACAAAACAGCCAGTTAATACCTACATTACATGCTTAGTGTTAAAAATATTAATTGATTAAAACATAAGTTTTGTTGGTGCATTGTCAAAAACACTCTTGCAGTTACTTGCACAGCTGTTTATTTGGACAAGTGACACAAGATGATTCAATTATTTCATTTTTTAACCAAAACCTAAGTCTAGAATCACCAGATCAAAGTCAGAGATGGTGTTAAAATAATCATTACAGTTAAGTGTCACCTCACTTCATTTGAAATTCAATCACTTTAATTCTAAGCATGTAATGTTGCAATAATATTGAATAATACAACGAAATGACAAATGTCGCTGTGGTCCTAAATGATTGATGTTACAAATCATTTCATAGATTGACAATTTTACTGTTAATTTTATTTTTATAATCCCTTCTAAATATCAGACTTGATATCACCAACAACAACCTGAGTAATAGTTACAGTTATTTTAAAGAATATTTTGCCAATTTCAATATATTTTACTATAAACAAAATAATGTATGCAAAAAATATTAAATAACAATTTTTGACTCATCTCATGATGACCTATGCTGGTTACAATATGCAAATAATTGATTCCTCATACAAAACTTAAGTAATATTAACACAAGGACTCACAAAAATAATTTACAGTATCAAAAATAGAAGACTTGATAGAAGTTTTGGTATACATTTTGAACACTAAATGGCTAAATAGATAGACAGGAATACAATGCTTATTATAATAGTATCATAGAAAAATATCTCGAAAGACAATTTAGTTTTATGCATATCAAATTAACAAAGCAAAACACATAATTTCTTATAATTATGTATGCTAGTACTTAGTGAGAGAGTGGAGAATTAAACTGTTCTTAAAATAATATGGTATCCAGATTCAGTCTCAATGGGCTTGCTTAGCTGTCCGAGCTTTAACTTGAATGCTTCCTCCTCAAACGGTTGCTGCATTTGACCCCTACCAAACATGCCCAAGTCTCCTCCGCGTTTTGCTGAAGAGCAATCAGAATATTTCATTGCAATATCGACAAATGAAGCATCATTAGAGACAATTTGTTTACGGTAGCCTTTGAGAATGTCCATGGCTTCTTCTTTAGTCCTAGTGATATGCTCCTCACGCCAGGAGGATGGTCGACGACTCTGAGCGTGTTTTACCAGGATGTGACTGCAACGGATCTCTCCCGGATCCGCAGGGGCCTCGGGACGTTCCCACTGGGACTTCTTAGTGTATGTGTTGAGGAAATAGGTCATCCCGGTGGAGCGACTCGTCCGCATTTCCCATCCTTCGGGCAACGGCGCTTCGGTCTCTTTCGACATTCTGCAAGATTTTTGTTAAATATTTTCATGGATTTGCACAACTTTTTTCACAAACAATAAAAAAAATATATAATACTCAGCGATATTAAAACTTCATAAAACTCAACCTCTTGTCAAAAACCGAAGCACTTTCGTTCCATAGTTTGAACGCCGAATGAATACCGGTACGATTAATAACCGAAAATATTTATTTGGTAAACTTATAGTTATGGATTATAAATTGTAGCCTTAATTCACCATAATCGCATGAGACATGAGTTTCCATGACGAAAGCGAAATGAGTATTTAAAACATAACCTACAAATCGTTGCGGGTTAATTTCAACTAACTACGGGAAATAAAAAGCTTTTAATACTTACTCGAGCAGAAGTACACACGTAGTTTTGAATTAATGTCTTGTTTCGAAACTACTTTTTCTTAATCTCAACAATAACAATAAATAAAGCCGCCTATATTTGACAGGACGCCTCCTTTTACAACACAGAACACAGATAAAAAAAGCGTGTACTTTAATTTTCAAGCATCCAAAATAAGTGTTAAAATGTTTGATGGTTCTGCTTTAACAAAAAGTGTATTTTATATTAATATAAAAATATTATTTCCTTTAATTTTTTCTGAATTCTCGTATGGTAAATTCTGTGGCTAATCGTGGACTGAGGCGCCATCTTACGGTTTATACAAGAAGTTTTTGTTTTGTAAGGTAGCATCGCATCGCAAAACAAAACACAAGGGTTAAGAAAAGACTCTAGATGGCTCTAGGCTCTTTTGTCGCCAATATAGTGGGCCGTTGGCCACATGACACATCTTGCCCCGTTTATATACTTGTACTTTCACCTTTAACTCCTTCAAATTATTTTACTAGGTATCTATACAATAAATTTATTTTAAGCAACTACCAACTAAATTAATTAAAAACTGCACATAACTATTGCATATGTACATGTTTCTTAACTCACATTATGATCAGATAAATGTTTCGTGGGCATCAGAAACTACGGGAGACTTTCCTGTCACACAGACCCGAAGCAAAATATGACAGCCTTCGAGGCGCAGCTGGTTATACACCGGCGGTGAAACGAGAGGCCGCGGGTTCGATCCCCGCACCAAAACAAATGTTTGTGTGATCCACAGATATCTGGTGTCTCGTAGTTTCTGATACCCACGACACAAGAGTCGATCTTAGTGTGGGGTCAAAAGTATGTATGTGACTGTTGGGTTTATTTATTAAAAAAATTGTTAGCGGCACAAACATGTCTCGTTCTAAGGATCGAACATGCTGACTTTGGTTTCACAGCTAACGTTTAACCAACTGCGCCACGAAGTTTGTCGAATATGAGTTAAAATACTTCTCATAATGGTTTATAGATTATAGAAGAGCAAAAAGTCGGCATAAACTTACGATAAGTATATTGTTGCTTAAATAAAGTATATATTTACCAAAAAGGTTGATCGCATGATATTTGACTCAAAACAAGATCATTATCGAACGCTTAGGAAAGAGGTCTTTGTCCAACGGCGGTGTTCCTGTGGCTGAGGTTGAAGGTTCATGATAATTTGTCATAGATACTGTCCTTCCAATTCGTTCTTCACTTCCTTCCAAACATTCCAAATATTATTACGATAAATGAGACACACGTGAGAACCCACATCGCGAGCAATTAACTTCTCGAACTGAAAAGAATACTTTCCGTACTTCACTTCCTTGTTAGTTTGGCTATAAAAGTTAGTATTACAGCTTACTAGTTTGATACAAGCTCGTTGGAAATTAAGCCACATTACATACGTGCGGTATACGGCGTTGCGAGCGAAAGTTTCTTAGCCGATGAACTTAATCTAAAAGCAATAGGATTATTTCGTCAACGCGATCGAAAACTTAATAATTAGATTTAGATGCATCCGTGCACTTCTTAGCAGAGGTAGTTCGGGGTATGACGTAAGTAATAACTAATACCTATTAGATAATTAATTTCTATACATGTTATATCTATGTATATCTATCTATATCAGCCCATATACGTCCCACTGCAGGGCACGGGCCTACTCTACAATCGAGGGAATCGATTGAGAGTGGTTAGGCCATATATAACATGTTATATGCCGATGATGAATTTTGCCCAATAAATTGTCTAATAAACTATATGTATATTTTTAAAGGGCTACCGATTTTTGTAACGTTATTCTACCACCACCACCATCACAGTCAACGAAATATTGGATTTTTCTATTAATTTCCAGCCCGGAGTCAGGAATTTGTGCCCGATATGGGGATATGCTCGCCCCCTATCACATCATGGGACGGAGCATACAAGGTGAAATGTGGGTGTCCTGGTAGCACCTTTGCCTACCACTTCTGGGAGGACGGCGTGAGTTTATGTACGTATGTATGTATAAATCATACCACCAAATTCCTCAACAATTAAACGTTAACGTCATCGGTATCAATGTTACACTAGATAAGACATTCAGTACACAAAATGTGTCCCACCTACTTGCGGTGCATGCACTTGAATCAGTTTGCTTTGTGACAGTGACTGCAGTACGCCTTATCGCATACGTATAAAAGTAATGAATGAATGTTTCGCCGTCAAACCGAAAGCAAACCGTCTGAAGTTTCAATATTTTAATAAAATACCAGGTAACTGATGTAATATTGCAGTGTGCTTTTAAAATACGGGGGCACTTTATTTCTATGACGCGTCTATCGGTAGAATATAAGTCAATGGTTAACGTACTCTACGTTATCCAAAATCCTTCACGCTGGTCTATTACGGGCTGCGAAATCCCACGTGATAAATTAAATAAATTAAATAATTTCTATACATAGAAAGATGACTAAACCATTAAAGGCTTGCAGAATTACTTCATGTTTACCTTTTGTTCTTTATTCAGTATATATGAATGAAGAAGTTGTTTTAATAATATTTTTAGCCATGTTTATTTTGTGAAAGTCTTTATATGCGTATATTAAAAGTTTCTTGTGTAGAATGCTTCTTTTAAGCTACTAATATATCACCGCCTACGTTTTGTCTGACAGTATTATCACGTCATCCTTGGGGTAAAGAATAAGTGGGGTAGTGTGGGGAAAGCGTTATTAAGAAAGAAGCGTTATTAATTATTTAATAACCGTTTTATTCGATCCCCGCAAACAAAATTTAAAAAGAGGACCAAAATCTTGACAAATGTCGATGAAAGTAGGTAAAATAAACGGCAGTTATCACATACTGTTTACCATAGTCCCCCACAACGGCCCCCCCATCCAAGTACTAACCGCGGCTGACGTTACTTGACTTCGGTGATCGGACGAGAACCGGTGTGTTCAACGTGGTATGGACGTTGGCGATAGCTCTATCTAACTTGTCATTCAGTACCGACTCTGTATCCTAAACACTTAACATTATAGGATAAGAAAATAAAAAGCAAAAAGCCAACATCACGCGGTGTTCCCAGGCGGTCACCCATCCAAGTACTGACCGCGCCCGACGTTGCTTAACTTCGGTGATCGGACGAGAACCGGTGTGTTCAACGTGGTATGGACGTTGGCGATAGCTCTATCTAACTTGTAATACAGTAATCTGTATAACAGGAACAGTGACAAGCTACCGTGTGGTAAATATTTTCATTATGCTGTGTTTAAAGAAGGCTATGTCTTAACAATCGACAAACAGTGAGTAGGATATTCATTCCAGAAATCATACGTGAGTGATACAAAGGAATCTTAGCGAACTAGAATAGACAGCATTTTTAGTTTACCTAGTACCTAGTTTTTGTGAAAATAGCAATTAAAATCCCTGCGTACCATTGCGAAATAAAAAATAAAAATGAGTACATTATTATTTAGGAAAACTATGTATTTACCACCCAAATACGACGATACATAAACAATTTGTAGTTACATTGTGTCTGAAGTCGCTAATACTATCACCTGGCATCGTTTTCGGTCGCAGTCTTGAAATACCCTGTATTTATGTACCTAGTAAATAATTCGGTTATTAATAACTTGCGGACCAAGTTAATTAAATAGCAAGTTACATTTACTTAATGTTTCTCAAAGGAACCATAGCAAGTTAAGGATACAAGAACTACCGGCATTCAACACGAAACGTTCAGTTGGGGTGAGAAAGCATTTCAACTCGAGCGGTTATACCCCTTTATTATTTTTGCTTTTTTATTTTACTTATTTGCATACATACATAAGCTCACGTCTTTATCCCAGAAGGGGTAGGCAGAGGCGCCACCAGGACACTCACATTTCGCCTTGTATGTTCCGTCCCATGATGTGATAGGGGGCGAGCCTATCGCCATATCGGGCACAAATTCCTGACTCTGGGTTCATAATAATAGAAAACCCTATATCACTTTGCCCGATCCGGGATTCGAACTCCAGACCTCAGCTTTGTAGTCGTACCCTAGTACAACTACGCCACCGAGGCAGTCTTACTTATTTGATAGTTATATTTTAGAATAATTAGTTCCTTTCCTCATTTACTTTAATATAATTAAATGAATAACAGACCATTCTAACCGCGAGATCCCGCGAGCTGTATTGACAGTGTAGCAATTACACAGTGCAGTTTACACAGTGGAATTAATTCGTAGCTGCAGTGGACAACAAATACTTGGCTTGTTTGCAGGACGCTGGATTGCAGGACGTATTGTCTCGAAATAACCTCACTTTCCTGCTTTATTTGTTAACGTTACACGTCTGTAGGTTTTGGGGTAAATTGTAGTCAGTATTTGTTTTGGGGTACTTTAGAATAGGAATATTTGGGCTATGTATGGACTACCTGCTTTTTAATATAAATAAATACATCCAATCTGAATCAAAGTATCATGTCGTTCCAGTCAATGGTCGTTCGTAATATTTTATTGAAATAGGCACGCGAAACGCATTAAAAGTTAGTGATTATTTTTTGGTAAATTTGTAAACATAGTGCATGTCTAATCTAAATAAATACACCCAACAGACCCCACACCAAGATCGAGTATTGTGTCGTGGGTATCAGGAACTACGAAAGACAAATCGGTCTCACAAATACTCGAAACAAATACTTGTGGGTCACACAAACTTTTCTCTCGGTGCAGGAATCGAACCCGTGGTCTCTCGTTTCACAGTCGGCGTCTAACTAACTGCGCCACAGAGGCTGTCGAAATTCTTTTTTCTTTGACCCGCCTAAGTTTTGCTACCTAAAATCCTTTATCCTTCCGCCGCGTCGTAACGTTAAGAAAGCGTTATGTTAGCCCGCATGAGTCGAACAGCGAGAGATAATTTTCTATTCTCCATCAATTCCCTATCTCGATGGCTTCGCACTTAGTATTTATCATTCCGTGTAGTTAAATTGCCGAACCGGGCCAATTGCACAAACTAACTTTGCCCATAATGACTTTGGAATCGTCAATGCCTTACATTAACATTGTTATATACGTCACAAATGTATGGAGATGACATTGTCAAAATGAAAGTTATTGTCAAAGTTAGTTCTTCCAACTGAGTTTATAGGTGGGAAACAACTTCAATTTGAGACACTCAAAAAAGCCACAAATATCACGAAATTACTTTGCATAGACAAGGAAATAAAGGGAATTAAGTCTTGCAATAGCATCGTTGAGTAATCAAAATACAATTGATGTAGATAATTAATGAGTGTCCAATTTGGAGGCTCGGTTGAACGGGCGACCACGATGCTTTGTCAGGTCCAGTGGCAATTACTACGATAATATGCAGTGGTGGACACCTGGTCAAAGGCAAAGTAATAATAAGTTCGACTATCTTTTTTATCCAGCGGCAGTGTGTATAGGTTGTTGACTGCGAGGCCCTGGGGACTGTGTTCAATTCTCAGCGCGGCCAATCCATTTTGTATTCGTTTATCGATTTGAAAAGCTTCACATGAATTGGAAAAGACTGGATCTAGTGCGGTGTGGGATATCCTCACAACTTATCACATATTAATATGTTAATATATATCTAAGTAATGAATATACTGGATGAAAAATTGTTAATATAACGGAAGAAAAATAGCCTAAAATGATCTCCTAATATTAGTTTGCCGTAATTTATTATTTACCAGAATGTGATCCTTATTAGCAATATTGTCGAGTAGTGTTATTATGACTGTTACCCAAGTTAAATAAAGTGTGGCTCTACCAGTATATAAATTCATACATACATATGTAAGTATGTATGTATGAATCAATCACTCTCAATCAATTCTTTCGATTGTAGAGTAGGCCCGTGCCCTGCAGTGGGACGTATATGGGCTGATATAGATATAGATATGTAAGTATGTATATACATACATACACCCACGCCTTATGCAGGGCTGGTGGAGTTACTACCAGGACACTCACATTTCGCCTTTTTTTTTTTTCCTTTTTGCCTCCGTACTTCTTGTACATTTAGCCAATGTCAAGTTAGTAATTATGGTACTTTTAAATATTGGTTAGCTCGGACAAGGATAAAAGGTAGGGAAACTATTAAATGTTAATAAAATTAAAAAAAGACGAAATTAATTATCTATCAGGAGAATTGGATAAGGAAAAGGCAAACTATAATATAAAAAAATATTAATTTTAAAAAACAAACTTTGAGAAAAATAAATAAATAAATAAAGTAAAGTATGTTCCATCCCACGATGTGGTAGGGGACGAGTCTATCGCCATATCAGGCACAAATTAATTTTGTGACGTATTTATTTTCTGTGAAAACATTAACAGTTGTATCGTTTATTTTATTTGAACAAATAAAACAGCATCTGCAATAAAGTTTGCTCGTGACGTTTCCCGTTCATTTTGCGGTACGTTTTTATCTGGAAGTTTGCGCGGGTGACTAATGTATAGTTGTTATGATATGATTTATACTTGACTCACTGTCATGTTGTGGTAAATTACCTTGCTGTTGTTTTTAAGGATGGCGTGGTTGTTGCAATAAGATAAAAGATAGAAATATCCTTATTAATCTGTTTCTGTTTGGGTTAAGAGACGCGAGGTCCTGCCTTTGATTAAAACATCAGACATTTTTTATACTATTAAGGTGGTAAACTAGATTACATTCCCGCATGATGGTAGACACTAACGACCTTATTCATAGACAGTTTAATTATCGAATGTTTTGTCTTCTTCGTTCGACAATCCATCTTAACTGACTTGTTTTTGGAAAGTCGCTTCAAAGTTCTGCCTCGGTGGCGTAGTTGTATTACGGTACGGTTACAAAGCTGAGGTCTCGGGTTTGAGTCCCGGGTCGGGCAAAGTGATATTGGATTTTTATATTTATTATCAGCCCGGAGTCAGGAATTTGTGCCCGATATGGCGATAGGCTCGCCCCCTATCACATCATGGGACGAAACATACAAGGCGAAATGTGGGTGTCCTGGTGGCGCCTCTGCCTACCCCTTCGGGGATAAAGGCGTGAGTTTATGTATGTATGTATGTATGTATGCTTCAAAGTTCCTCGAAACTAGATATTTGCCGTCATGGTATAATACGCTGGCCGTCGTCGTACATATTATGTTCGAACGAAAACATGTGTTCTAAATTGCAGGTGGCACAAATGTCAACTCTACCTATCCTTTCAACGATTATGTATATAATATTTAGAGGTCTCGGGATCGAATCCCGGGTCGGGCAAAGTGATATTGGGTTTTTCTATTCATTATCATCCTGGAGTCTAGAAATTGTGCCCGACATGGCGATAGGCTCGCCCCCTATCACATCATGGGACGGAACATACAAGGCGAAATGTGGGTGTCCTGATTGCGCCTCTGCCTACCCCTTCTGGGATAAAGGCTTGAGTATAAGTATACATATTTAGATGCAATGCTTCGCCAGAGATATTTAGAGCAACCTTTAGAAACGGCTTACATCCACCGATATTCTGTGGTGTTTACCAGTCTGCCCGCTTTATGTGACAGGGCACACCTCTGAATTTCGAAGTCATGTTTATATTGATATTCAATCACCACGCACTATAACGGTGAAGGAAAGCATCGTGAGAAAACCTACACGCCATATTCGGAAGAATTTCTATATATTTATATTCTTATATATTTATTTATTTATTTTTATGTAAAGGTCCGCTAACCCGCAGTAGGCTAGCGTGGTGGACTATACGGCCTAACCGCTCTCAATCGTACTCTCGATTGTAGAAGGGGCCCGTGCCCTGAAGTGGGACGTATATGTTCTGTTACAGATAGAAGCAGTTTTATGCTGACTAGGTAAATAGTTTAGTCTAACTGAAATCTAAGGAGGTAACACTACATTCAGTTTAATATTCTTGGTCAAATTATTTCAAAGAGAATTATGAATGTGGGATTATGCCAAATAGTAGCATTGTTTATTCAGTAGAATGTGGCTAGATAGGTCACTGGCCTTTCTAGTTATTGTTTATAATTAATTAATATATTACCCTATAATGTGAACTTGTGTATATTAAATATTTTATTTTATCGGAAGTATAAATATGCCGTAATTTGATTTTATAAAAAAATACAAAACTTTTAAATGTTAGGGGTTGGCAGTTTGTAGCGGCTTTTACCTTTTAGGCATAATGTACATTGTACAATTAACCCATAATAATCCTTGTAGCAGATAACACATCAGTAGGCGTTTCCGAATGGAGAATAAATATCTAAAAGCGGTGCTTTGTTATCTTACTCCCACGATTCCAGTTAATCACCAAAGGCCTTACAATCATCGGCCGCCATATCTTTCCAATAATACCAACTCGTTTTCAAAAGTGTCAACATGAAAAACCTATTTAAGTTTTTGAGTGTTCCCCTTTGACGTGATTGGTGGGTTATGTTTCGCGCGGAGGCGTCGGGGCGTTCTGATTGGTCCGAATAGTGCGTAAGTAGCGCAGTTTTGGCGCGGTTTCTATCAGTTGTCTGCAACTTTCCCGCGCGGGCTGAACGCGACGAAAATTTCAAAAAGTTGCTCCCGAAGTTATGCAGAGTGTTTAGCTGTTACTCGTGTTTTTTGTTCAACTGCGTAATAACAAGGTAGGTACGTAGATTTAAAATTTAATTTATTGAAGCTAAATGTATAGAAACCGTTTAAAAGTCAAAATTAAATTAAGAATAATGACAATGATTGCTATCACATGATATAGCTATTAAAATAAAATGGATGTTAAGCGAAGCTCTAAAAAATAATTACCTGTCGCCCAAATACTGGAACGCAACTTAAATATAACTTGCGCTTAACTACGTTAATCCCGATTAAATGTAGGTACTGGCTAAGTGAGCCGTGCGCTGTTAAGAGCAACTTATTATTTGAATGTCGTTCCAGTATTCGGGCGTGTAACTGTTATTCGTAAGCATAAGTCTGTAATATTTTGCAAACGCAAATTAAATAAATTATACTGCATCGCATTATATTCGTTCTAAAGAGGTTTCGGAAGAAAATACATATAATGCCAATACGCTGCAGTCTGCAATCCATGTTTTTATGAAACATAAATATAAATATAAATTAAGACTATCTATTTGTTATTAATTATTTCGGAGTCTTCTAAAAAATCATAATTTTGATCTTTGATACGTTATCGCATTTCATGCGCTTCATCTACGTTTTCATCAAATTTTGATAGCAGGTTAATTTACCATTTCATAAAAATGCTTTAAATATTTGTATCACAATAAAAGAAAACATATTTGTGCTGATTTATCTACAGGGAGCCATATTTGCTAGATTATAATATTATTAAACAAAAAAATTTAAACAATGAGTCCTTTTAAGGTAAGGTACCTGTTGATCTCCACCAGTTTTGAAACTTATAATACATTTATAACTATTCTTACTTAACACTACAAGATGTCCAAATTTATAATTAGCGGTTATAATTTATGATCGAGTCAGTTTTCATGCACGTATAAATAAATCACAAATCGAAAATAAATCACACACGTCACTTAAAAGTGGTAGTCATTTCATTGTCGTCTAGGGCTATTGTAATAATTATCAATTGCTTAACTACGAATTAATAACGGTAGAGAAGTATTAATTGTAAGACAATGATTTATTTGTCTTCATTATGCCTACACAATGTGTTTTGAAACCAGTCATTGTATTCAGTAACATAATTATCTAAGATGTAAAACAATGATTAGGACCTGTCAAAGATTGTAGCAAGTTCCTGGATGAATACGCTTCCATTAGACCTCTGTCAAATATATCATCATCATCAGCCCGTTGCAGTCCACTGCTGGACATAGGCCTCTCCCAAGGTACGCCACAGAGCCCGGACTGCTGCTTTATGCATCCAGTCGCTGCCGGCCCTCTTGTGCAAGTTGTCCCGCCATTTGGCAGTCCAACATTTGATTGAAGCGTATCATTAGCAGTACAGTTTCTATTACTGAGATTAGATATGATAGAGGTTGAGAAAGTAACGTGTGCAAAAACAAAAACTAAAAACTGCAAAGTAGGAAATCATAATGATTATGGACCAAGCCAAAAGCTTCAAATAACCGACGGATGGATCGAGCTTAATTTAATTCTAACCGGAAAGTGTAATTATTTTCCGCTTTTTATTATGCAACGAGTTTTGTGGTAGCTTTATGAGATGCTTAGTAACTCATTACAGGATTTAAATAATACGTAAAAATATATTTATGGTTTTAATCTCCCATTGCCCCTATTCATATTGAAGTCGGTGTATAAACATTTTGCTTCTATATCAGCCCATATACGTCCCACTATAGGACTTGGGTCTCCTCTACAATTGAGAGGGGTTGGGCTGTATAGTCCACCACACTGGCCTAGTGCGGGTTGGTGGTCTTTTACATACTATAGAAATTCTTCCGAATCGCAATGGTATGCAGGTTTCCTCACGATGTTTGTCTTCACCCTTGTAGAGCGTGGTGATTGACTATTAATACACACATGACTCCTAAAAATTTTGAGGTGTGCCCTGAGATTTGAACCAGCGCCCACCGTAAATATGTAGGCGGCCGCGTCTGGTCCGTTGCCAACAGGCCACCAAGCATTAACAAATATTTTGCTTACGGGTTTGTAATCCGATGATGAACATTTTTAAATACTTTTCCTTCCGAAAACTAGGTTTAAATTATCATTTCGTAAACAGACTAAATAATAAATTACTGTGTATAAAAATAACCAGTATCTAAAAAAAATGTTGCAATAGATTGTAATACTGCCATGTTATTTTATTCAAGTAATATAAAATATATTTTATAAAAAGTGACACAGAAACTGTACATTTATTATTATCGCCAGACCATTGTCTTGTACAATGAAGAAAACGTATTGACAACTATAAATTGTCGACTTCCATTCAGAGAGATTAAAAATCTTGGGATATAGGCAACAGATATTCCTATATCATCGTAATATGTAGGTAAGACACGGCTTTAATTGAGAGTTCGATTAAAGCCAAGATTCACCCAAGAATGGCGAGGGTCGAGACCCGAGCCGGTGTTTAGGAGCCCAAAGTGAGGAATCCTCTCACAATACGTCTTGACCCAACGGTCCATTGAAAGCCTCTGGATATGTTGGTCGAGGCTCTTTGTTTTTAACCCCCTTGCACTGTATGTGCGCCTTCTCAATCCGATTGGGGAGGTCCGCTTCTGGGAGGCCAGCCGAACCGATTCGCTACCGTGTTAAGAGACACAAAGATGTTAAGCCCTTAAGTATCGAAGGACCAAAAATGTACAGTTTGTACACTTGTACGATGATACTTAGTCGAAGTGCTCAAGGAAAGAGTCACTGAATTTAATATGTTTAATATGTAATATATTACTAGTAAAGTTAGGCAATTCGTTCCGCTATGAATGTGTTTGGTATGCAGTTATAATAGCACTTAATTTTTTTATTGATTGAAGTAATATTTATCTGCCTCGGTGGCGTAGTTGTACTACGGTACGGTTACAAAGCTGAGGTCTCGGGTTCGAATCCCGGGTCGGGCATAGTGATATTGGGTTTTTCTATTCATTAATTATCAGCCCGAAGTCAGGAATTTGTGCCCGATATGGCGATAGGCTCGCTACCTATCACATCATGGGACGGAACATACGAGGCGAAATGTGGGTGCCCTGTTGGCGCCTCTGCCTACCCCTTCTGGGATAAAGGCGTGAGTTTATGTATGATGTATGTATGTAATATTTATACCGGCGCGTGGCGTGACGTATACACGCACCGCGCTGTATCAGCAAATATGTACAGTCGAAACTGTACACCTTGGGTAGAAACAACAATCGGGACAATAAGTGTTGAGTCGTCATGCCACATATCAATAACCTAAGGTTTAGGCATCAAGTCCATTACGCTGGTCTATTCCGTGTTGATGGACTTTACTTAGCGTAAAAATTGTAATAAAGATTTGTTTG
This sequence comes from Deilephila elpenor, assembly GCA_949752805.1. Lineage (NCBI taxonomy): Eukaryota > Metazoa > Arthropoda > Insecta > Lepidoptera > Sphingidae > Deilephila > Deilephila elpenor. The sequence goes on from OX457116.1 coordinate 1,465,832, forward strand.
CGGGCTTCGTCACAATGTTTCTACGCCACTAAAGTACCTAGTAATTGACTCTCCATCATAATAATTAAATAGGCGGTTATATGTAATTCGATCGTCTGAAGTCTCCATGGCGCAGTGGGCGACCACCCGGCAGCGAAAGAAGAATCCTTGGCTCAAATCCCGGGGATAAATTAGGACCATGTGTAATTACATACATAAACTCATGCCTTTATCCCCGAAGGGGTAGGCAGAGGCGCTACCAGGACACCCACATTTCGCCTTGTATGTTCCGTCCCACGATGTGATAGGGGGTGAGCCTATCGCCATATCGGGCACAAATTTCTGACTTCAGGCTGATAATGAATAGAAAAATCCATCACTTTGCCCAACCCGGGACTCGAGCCCGAGACCTCAGCTTTGTAATCGTACCTTAGTATAACTACGCCACCGAGGCAGTATGTGTAATTAACGGATTTATTATTTACACAATTATTTATGAACCAGGCGTTTATTAGTACTGGCAATTATTATAGCAGAAAAAATGTACCCAGCCATAATACATAATACATGGTAATGACTAATTCAGTCTAATTACACTATCAAAGGAATGAATATCAGAATAAATACCGACATCTGACAGGATAAATCACATTTAGTCTCTACTACTTCATATTTTGCCTCATTTGGGCAGGGAAAAATAAATACACGAATATTTTATGCGGCATGCGTAACCATTAGTGTAATATCCAAAGTTAATTATCGACCAATTAAACGAACGAAAACGATTCGAGGAAATTCCCATACTTAATTTGAAATGTTTTTCAAAGAATTTCAAAAGCATGTGAAATTTACCAACTTGTAACAAGGTCAGAATAATGGACTAAGGGTCCACAACTCATGGTAGAAACTACCCCGCCCTCACACCCGCCACAGTAACTCCTGTAAGCCAGTCCCATCAGCACGCATTTTAATGACAATGAGCGTTGAAGCTCAATGAGACAGAGAAAGTTCATTTTCAACCCGCAACGAAATTCATCAAACAGTAAAATGAATAGGAGCTGGAAATAGTTGTAGGATATTAAAATCGGTCGGAAATTGCTCATTACACAATCTTGCTCATCATACACTACGTTGGATAATCCGTCATAGAGTTGACACATTGAGTTTCACGGTATTAAAAACATTGTATCTTAGATTCCATTATTATTATTCTTCTCGGAGTGTTCTGGAGTGGAGACCGCGTCTTGGAAAACGTAGCGTGGGACGTCCTCTGGTCAGATGGCTCTGTGGCGTACCTTGGGAGAGGCCCATGTCCAGCAGTAAACTGCGACGGGCTGATGATGATGATGATGATTCTTCTCAGGGATTTTAAAAGGCTGGTCGCTGGTTTGAAAAATGCATAAAAAACACAAAAGAGCAAGCTTGTGAACCCAAGGAAATGAAATATGTGTGACTTATACTATAGTTAGTTAGAGCTTATTCCTGCCATACGAAGTAATAGGGAGCCATCGGCATGCCGGACACAGGACAGAATATTTTCCACTAAACGAATTGCCGGAGCTGTAAAACTGAACCTGAGCCTAATGATTCATGGCACTAGTCCAATCAGGGGGAAAAATACAATGAAAAAATGCTTTTACTAGAGCCAATAGTTAATTTAATTACGTATGGAGTAGCTTGATCGGGATAGTACATTTATCCCACGTAGACTTAGTAGGAAATAATCTTAATGCTAGTTATGGGATATTTTGGCCTAAGCTCTGGCAATCGATTTGTCGGTTGTAGAGGAGTTCGTAGGTCAGCAGTGGGCGATATTTTCGACAGTGGTCTTATAATGTTATGATTGAACACCTTTCTGTCGCATCCGGGTAGGTGTTAGTCTTAGGGGAAAACAAAACTTAGTAATAACTTTGCTGTCACGTCCTGTAGGTGGTCAGTACTGTTTGCTCCATAATCTTTATCATTTTTTCTCTGTCCTAAATTTATACAGAGTGATATTGACATATGGTATTTAGTTTAACCCACGTATTTCTCATCGCCCCGAGTCACATTGTACAAAATTTGAAAAACATCCGAGATGATTTTTTGTCATAAATCGTGATTTTAGTTTTCACGATATTCGGACCATACTGCATAGATGCGAGTACAGCCACCTCGTATATTTTATCGCTTAGCTGAACTTCAAGTGGGTTCGGAAACCTACCTGAGCTATAAAAAGACGCGTACCTCTAATGTTGATCTACAGCCTTGAAAACAAAAATCACGATTTTTGAGATATGAGAGACCTAACACCAGTAAATTTCACCTCACTTCGGTGGATACTTTTTCTGGACAGCACTCTCGTAGTATCAGGTGTATTTTAATTACTTTGTCGAGTTACGAGTGTTTTTAAAAAAGCTCAATGCTCTCCGGGAGTCGGGACACCAATGCAGATAGTGATTTGTTGCCCGACAAATATTTTAAAATGTGGTCAGAATGTTTCCATTTTTATGAGAAATAGCGAAAGTGATGCATGTGACCGTACATCACTGAATTTATTATTTTGTAAATTTTATTGTGTTTTGTTTCTTGTTTATAACTATCGATAGTTTTATCACGCTCTTAAATAATAACTTGAATACCTCTTAATAGTCTTGAGTGGTTGAAGTAAAATAAAATAGAATTAGCTGTTGCTCTCATAGATTTCTTGTGCCTATTCCATTCTTAGGAAACGACCTAAATATTCAGTAATGTGTCATTGGTCACCTTAAAACACGGTACGACTCTTTTAAGAGCCTCTTAAACCATTAAAAGAAATTTGAACGGCCCACGCGGCCACACGAACCTATTAGAGTCATAATCGGGAACCTAATTTACATCATTCGGAAATTAGGTGTCACGGTACCAGGGAATTAATATTTAATTTTTGTATAAAGCGAACTCGCTGGTATGCGAGAGATAGGTTATTCTTATATTATTTCACGGCCATTAATATTTTAATTTACGGCACAGAACAATTGATGACAAAATCGAATAATAGTTGTGTTGTTTTTAGTTTAAAGGTTACCGCCAGGAAGAACAAATATTTTGGTAAATTAAGAAGCTGTTGCAGATATGTAGGCTATCCTCAAATTTTAATTCATATCAATCTTTGACATCACTGAAAAGTAATATTGCACTGACCCTTACGTAAGTTTTAGAAATTTTAAGAAATTAATACATCTAAAAGTGGCCATACCCGCTTGACGCTAGGGTGTAGCTGACAGATAAGCATGTGCTGATTATTTTACATCGGACTTTTTATGGCAAAATGTTCGCTGCATGTAAATGATGATGAATAATTATGAATAAACGATGAAAATTGTAAATTAAAATTTCCATTTAATTCTAAAATTAATAATTAATAATGTCAACTTATAAAACAAAATATGCAAATTATATTTTGTCTAATTAAATTTTGCAGACAGACACTTGCCTGGACATGCGAAACGAATAAATCATTTTTTAAAACTATAATTCTGAACTAAGCAGTTCAATTTACATATCTAACGATCTACAAAGAGCAATCTTCCATTATTGTTTGAAAATGAATATAGTGCAATTTGGAGATGGTTTAAATGTTAATTTTTACAGCGACGCGACGTCACGGAAGCTGCGTTGTATTCAGGACTAATGAGTCGTGGCATTGTGCCCAACTATCTTAATTGCTGGTATTGTTATAATGATGTAAACTGGAAAAATTCAAGTTCAGTTTGCGGAAAGTATGCTATTAAAATACATAAATGCAGGCAATAAAATTACCCTTATAAACAGATTTTTAAAAAGAGGTGGTTTTCAATTCGATAGACTTTTTAAGTAATAATTTGAACCAATCGTTTATAACTGGGTGAAAAATATTTGTAATAAATAATTATGATCATTATGTCGTTCTTTTGACCGATTCATGATTATTACAACGAAGAGACCACATGTTTAATGCGTTGAAGAGTTCTACAAATAATCATGTAGCTGGTAGATAAACTGATCCAATCAGTTCAAAAAGTTCCATCCAAATGTGTCACAGTAACTTTATTCCTAAAACAACACTGAACTTAAGCAATCCAAAGCCTCATCCCCCGTGTGATTAGAATAAATAATTACAAACTCCATAAATTATGTTGAACTTGAAAAAACTAATATTTCAGGTGTATTAGGCGGAATGTTCCCCGTTTTACATTTAAACTCCGCGGGAAACTTTTATCTGGAATCGGGGTTCTGTTCAGCCGTGAGTAATGTCAAAACCGTGAACACTGAACAACTTGACATTAACGTTTTAAGAGTTTCGCCGTATCTTACACCGTTACTCAAACGTTTTTATCAATAAACTCGCCTTCAAATTAGTTTCTTCGGAATTTAAATGATTTACTTTTTAGCTATTTCCAGGGCAGTAGGCTATCTGAGTCTAAATTAATTGACGAAGAACTTGTAGAAGTGGGACGTCTGTGTGTTGACATTTATGTCATAAATAAGTATATTTATAGATCTGCATACATTATATTAAAAAACAAGAGACAAAGTCGTCTCTACTATCCATGAACATAGTGATTAGCGGGAAAAATGTTTTTTTGTTCCTTCAGGATGGGCTATGGAAAGGAAAAAAATGTATAAAACATGTTATTTCTAGCCTATTTAATAAAGATACTTTCTAGCCCATTCGTACTTCAGTAAGTTCTATAATTTGACTACCAATTTCATTTTGTACATTTTATACGAAAAAGATATGAAGCCAAGTAGAATTTTGTGGCAATCGAGCTACATATTTTCGCACTATATTGCCTCATACCTTATTTAATTTATAGAACAAATAATATCATTAAAATAACATTTCAAACTCTAACCAATAACATTTCAATGAATTACATTAATTGTCATCACGGTGTCTACATCCGTCACCCTAACTATAATTAATGTAAAATATTCATGGCAATTGATTTCCTGTCCAGTTAAAGCTTTTAGACACACCCTTGACAGTTGCCGGAGTATTAAGAAATTCATAAGGACTATCTGCCTCATCTCAGAGACATATTTTGATGTCAATTAAATCATTACTAAGTGTATATTTAACAAATATAATCTACACTAAGAAACAATTTAATTGACAATAAACGTGTCTCAAATAATAGACTTAGTCTTAGTCTTACATACATGTGTCATGTTAATTATTCAAGAGTTGATACAGATCACATTAGTAGCCCACAATAACACTGCCTCATGTTATTGTTGCCGGCCCATTGTTGTTTTGAGAAACATAAACATACTGTTGTGAAGTGTGGGCGTGTTATACGCAAATATTATTTGGCTAGAAGATATTAGAAAACTTTATATAGAAACAGATAGACAGATTGGGGAAACTAACTTATTTTGCATGTAGTTAAATAAGGGAAATTACAAATGGAACATTGGTACGGAAGTATTGAAACAACTCAAACCTAAGTAACAGAAGGTAAATACATTTGGTACACAATTGTCCACTACTTGTATCTCATGGAATGTAATATATCTTGGATCGTCCTTACCATCAAGTGCACTGTAATTATTTTGAGTGCCGTAAATAAATAACTTAATTAATATATTAGAAATTATCTGAGATTTTTTTACATTGTAACTGATTGTGGTACCAGGCTTACTTCTTCGTTGCATATCGGAGTGATATGCAAACCTTTTTGTAGACGACTATAGCCCCTTTTAATCTCCTTGAATTTTCAAGTATAACCAGGCCAGCAACATTAAAAAAAGTTGCGAGAACTCGTTGGATGCAGGACACTTTCAACAGGTAGCTATTGAAATTATTAAAGAAGTCATACATTCATTTTTCCTGTGGTTGAAGAATGGCGACAAGAAGAAGCAATATAACTATTTGTTCTAACATCTTGGTACATTATAACCACAATGTGAGTTCTATAAGTCGGGTCTCGGAAGTTGAGGCATGTTTTGAATATTGATTCAACAGAACTTACAATCTTACTTGTTACTATGTTACCTTAAAATAGGAACATAATTTATTTTGTAGGACCTGTAATTTAGTTTGTAATGCGCAATTTTTGTAACGGTGATGTAACGGAGGTCGACACATAAAATAGACGCGTTTCCTTAACGTATTAAAGACCATGTGACATAACTAATACTGAATGGTGAGATAGGCACTTGATTTCGTTTAAAATTTAGACTTAAAATTTTAGTGCTACTAAAAGCAAAAAAATATGTAATTACCTCTTAAAAATTGTTTTGAATAATATTTTTATGATTAAACGAATGAAATTTAATAATAATACATAATTTTAAGCTGAATTGCTTAGTGACATTCTTTAAGTGAATTATTAAAATTTAAAAAACATTAAAAAATATCCTTTATTCAAATAGTCTTTCACAAGATCTTTTGGATCGTTTATTACTGCTACCACTCGAAAATCAAAATAAGATTACAAAGACTAATTAAATACTACATATGATTGAAAACATTCCAATGGTTATTTTCATTAATCATTGTAATTTATAATATGTGTCTCAATGCCAGCACAGAGACACAAATGTAAGTCGGCGCCTATTTTACTTATATGGTCGTGAACAATAAAATGTATCAGAGCCCAAAGTCCGATTTTATTTTATGTTTAAGCATTTTCATCGTCTGCTTTCATTCCATCAACCGAAAATGAAAAGAAATATACTTAGGCTGAACCCGAAACGCGACGTTTCCGTCGGTCATTAACGCGGGTTTTCTATCATCGTGTTTAATGGTCGCTATCCGGATTGATTTCGTATCCTCATGTAAAAATCTAAATGTAATGGCCGCCACACACGTAACAATTGAGCTGTGCAAGTCTGAGTTTGCAACAGTATTCTGGAACTGTGTGGAGAACTTCGTTGATATTTTGGATTTGAGACTGATGCAAACTCGCAGTTGCGCAAACGCACTTGAATGTGTATGGCGGCCATGACAGCAAAGCCCTGCCTGCACATCAGTTTTAGGAAGATAGTGGTACCATCCCGGTCTAGTCGACCCATTTTGTACTGTAGCTTTACCGAACTACAAGAAGGTTTTAGTAGAATCCTACTTCAACTTCTTAAAAGCCTCCGTGTCGTTATTGGTAAGACGCCAATAAGAGACCGCGGGTTCAATTGCCGCACCGAGAAAAATGTTCGTGGGAACATATTTGTTTCGAGGATGGGTGTTTGTGAGACCGAAAATTCACTCGTTATTTCTGATACCCACGAAACCAGACTTCTATTTTAGTGTGGGATCGGATCTATGTATGTGACTGTTGGGTGTATTCACATGGCTACATAAACTCAAACCTTTTCCCAGAAGCAGTAGGCAGAGATACCAAGACATCCACGTTTCGCCTTGTGTGTTTCGTCCTACGATGTGATAGGGGGCGAGGCGTGGTTGTATTTATTATATATTTATTTACTTCAGGGCTACTACAAACACAATTAGCTCAAATTGGACTTGATACAAATTGTATGCGATATTAATTAATGGTTCAGTGGATAACAGCGTTGAAAGACGTGGGTTTGATATAAGGGTTTCTACGCTTCATCTCAGCGGTATCAGAATTATTTCGAGGTAAGGTGTCAGTCTTGGCTTTAATAATAGTACCAGTTTTAAAGCAATTAAACTTTGTGTGTTATTAATTGATACTAGGCCATTTCCATGAGTTTGAAAGAAAGAAAGAAAAATAGTTTTGTCACAATCAATAAAAAAACTAACAAATACAGGTGTAAAAATATAATATTGAAATAAAAAATAAAGAAGAAAAAGTTTGAGCTCGTATACTATGCAGATTGACCGAAAATTTTAGGTAACAGAGGTAAGGAGAATCTTGAAACGTAAGGTTGCAGTTTGATTTCTACACCACAGTCTATACGGAGACTGTTTTTTACGGTCTTGACAACCATTTGTTTTGTGGATGACGAATGAATACTAAAGCTATCAGGTAGTTTAATTTTTGTTCCGGGTTGTAGGTTCCATTTCTGATTGGACAAATATAAATGTATGTGCCTATTGATTTCTGACCTATTTTGAGTTTAATAATATGAAATATCTATTTTAAAAGCACCCAACAAACACTTGTTATAGTTGTATCAATATTGTACTAAGAAAAAATATATGTATCTACATATGTCTGTTCTATTTAGGGCTACTAATAACTACAGGCAATAAATACTTCTAACTATTAAGGCGCTTAAGGCAGTTAGCTCATAATAACAGTTCGAATAATTGGTTCCAGAAAAATCGCCTTAATAAGACCTACTGTCCAAACTTCCACGTTAAAAACTAACAACGGTTCAAATCGTTAAACTTTAACATTCTGATGGGCTATTACTGGATTTTTATTCACAGAACCATCATTCAAATTTATAAATAAAGTTTTTATTTCTTTCGTATGAATAGTTGCATACATAAATGCTCACGTCGGTTTTTTAGAAGGGGTAGGCAGAGATAACACTAGTGACAGTTATTCAAGACGTCAGTCTTCCCTCGACCCAATTCATTATGGGGAGTGAGCTTATCGCTATATTGGGCACATTTTTAGGCTCAATCAAGACACAATTAGATTTTTATAACCCATAAACATAAAGTGGATTGGCCGACCAGGAAATCATAGCACGGGTATTTTCTACCAGTCCATAATAGACTGGTAAAATGCATGAATCAGAATATTTAATAAGTGATAGCTACCGCCGCTCTATTTATGTCGCTAACAAAGTTTTCCGATTTGCAACGAGTGAAGTCGCCAACCAGCTAGCCTATAAAAAGTTGCCGACATAGGCCGCCGCCGGGTCGGCGACTTTGGTGTGTAGTGCGCTTATGAGACGTCGTACGAACACAGTGCAGTTCATGCACGGATGCCTATAAATCGATATACTACCCGTACAAGAAATGCAAAATTAACCCTCAAACATCTCACAAAAGAGCAATACAGTCAAACAAGATGGATATTGGACAGTGTTATACGAGTCGAATGTAATCCAGCACAAATTGAGAACGGGTTAGCTGGTCGCGTTGACCGCGGTCGCTTGGACCGTCGCCGGCCGTCGCATCGCGGCAATACGCGCGTTACAGACATTCACAGGGTTAAATACTGGGTTGCCGGGTTTTGGAAATTTCCCGAGAATTTTGCAAATATATTGTGTGCGTTTGGAACGGCTAGAGGTAAATAAAATTCAGGAATCGGTTTGGTTTATTGTTCAGAACCTGATATTATAGTGTCGAAATTAATTTATTGTGAAGACAATGCATTTGACAGTTTTAAAACATAGTATTTCATTTCCTAAGATTTTTTTACAGTTATGTTTATTTTTGTTTGTTTATTTTTAAATGTAATAATACAAAAACAATTAACAAAAAGAATGCCTCCGTGGCGAAGTTTTACTTCGGTATGAATGCAAAACTGAGGTCTCGGGTTCGAATTCCGGGTCGGGTAAAGTGATATTGGATTTTTCTATTCATTATCAGCTCAGAGTCAGAAATGTATGCCCGATATGGCGATAGGCTTGCTCCCAATCACATCGTGCGACGGAAAATTCAAGACGAAACGTGGGTGCCCTGCTTGCACTTCTGCCTATCCCTTCTGGAAAAAAGGCGAGAGTTTATGTATGTATGTATAAACAAATAATATTTGTTACTTTATTTCTTGTTATAATAAAACAATTCAAAGGTAATCGGAAATAGCAATTTGACTCTTGCCTAAAAGGAGCGCTATGCTGACCTTTAACATCGACCAGATTTTAATTTGGTAAATCCTCTTTTAATAGCATCACGGAAAAGGTCAATGGCTTGCCCGTCTGCAAATATTATGTTTTCAATGGATTAGTAAATATTTCTTTTTAATAAGATTAACACGAAAATGGATCCCCACAATGAATAAAATACATCTAACAGTCACACACATATTTCTGACCCCACCTTAAGATACTAGTTTAAACTACGACCGCTTTCGTGGCGCAGTTGGTTAAAAGCCAGTAGTGAAGCGAGCGGCCGCGGGTTCGTTCCCGCAACGAGACAAATGTAAGTTGATCCAGGGGTATTTGTTTCAGGTCTGGTTGTTGTTAGATTGAAAAGTCTCTTGTAGTTTCTGATATTCATGATGCAAGACTCGAACTTAGTGTGTAGTCAGGATTATGTATGTGACTATTGGGTGTATTTATTTATAAAATAAATATTTGTGAACCTATACATATTGGTCTCTTCGCTAAAATCGAACTCACATCCTCTAGTTTCGAAGCCATTTAATTTTTTAGAGGTCGTTTTGAACTCAATTAAAAATTAACATGGAATTCAACTTTTTACCGCTTGCAACTCCAAGTAGAAATGCCACAACGGTCTCATGAATATTTGGAATCGCGTCAATCGCTGGAGGGATACACTATTCGCACGGATTTAAGTTTATTATCGCATTTGCGTATCGCTCGATACGTTTTTATAGTTATCGTATGGAGGAAAATATGTGAAGGAGATTGACGTACATAATTTATTTTAGGATACAAATCTTCTTTCATGCGGTATCTTTCAGTAATTTGATACTTGCAAATTAGCAAATAGTATTAAAAAACAATAGTAATGAGCACTAAATAATTTTGCCTACATAAGGTTACGCTTATACCCGAAAGGGTAGGCACAGGTACCACTACTGCCACTCTTATTTGGGCGATTTCTGCTCAATATGTGATAATAAGGCTAGTTTTAAATTGAAATCTGGACAATTTTATTAAAAGAAACTTGTTTTATTAATAGTAAAACGAGCCCAAAAATTGAAATGTCATAAAAATAAATCATTATCAAATCCTGGTCATATAAGTACGATGAATTGAGTCTTAATCTACCACTGACCTAAGATAGAGTTCACACACAATCGAAATGTTTACACAGTTTGCTTAGCGATACAGGTGTACTCGCAACATTTTCGACGATTCAACCAACTCAACCAACAATTAATTAACAATTCTATCTATCTATTCAGCCACAGGAAGTCCACTGATGAACATAGGCCGCCACCATGGATCTCCGCATCAAGCTGTTGGAAGCGGCCTCCAGCGACTTCCTTACGGACGACCTTAACCAGGTCGTCCGTCCACCGACATTATGAACAATTAATAGGTCTAAATTTTAAAACACCGATATGTGTGCCTTATGGTCAAATGCGTGACGTCTTCAAATTCCTTCTTTTCCTGTCTAGAAATTCAATGTCAAACCTCAAAGAATGAATAAAAATGCTACGTTTTCGGACAGGTTTCCGATATGATCTTTTCGTAAAAGCATTGAATGTTTATCCTGTAACATCGGGACCTTTCCTCTACAATCGAGAATATGATTGAGAAGGGCTATGCCATGTAATTCACCACGCGGGTTTAAAAAAAACTAATGTATAAATCTGTTCCATACAAATAATTCATTAACATTCCCATGAGCTATTTCTGTTATTCATTAAGTTGGTAAAATGTACTGAACATTTAAGCATCGTAAATAGGATTTCAATTATAATTTATTTTCAAGTAAGAGGATGTTTCTTTTTTTAATTAAATGCTTCATACAATTATTGTTGTAAATGCTGATTGTTTTCTTTTAAATGAGTAAGAAATGCAACAAATGTAAATTAGATTGTATTTTGTAAAGCTATGGAAAGCCACGAACTTGCTAAAAGTGATCAAGCTAACCCTAGTAATATTTTACCTTTATTGAAATGATCGAATTATGGTTTTGTGGGACCGTCAATTAAACACACCCAATAATACATAGTCCTGACAACACGCTAGGATCAAGTCTTGTGTCGTGGGTATCACAAACAAACGGGTGGTAGTTCAAAAAATGACTGAATCTAAACAATGTTGAACATTTTTATGGATTCAATAAATTATTTTCATTTCATTTTCATTTCATTTCATTTCACCCAGACCTGAAACGTATACCCGTGGTTCACACAAACATTTGTCTCGGTGCGGGAATCGAGCCTCTCGTTTCATAGCCGGTGAGAACCAACTGCGCCATGGAGGCTGTCAAATTTGTCTCGCTGTTTCTGATACACACATCACAAGACTGTTATGTACGGTCTGGGCTATGAATGACGGCTATTTACCACACAAATATGTAACAAAACCGCGGGTTTTTATTTCATAGCAACATGTAGGATTTGTACCTATCCGTGTCGTAGAAACGCTTCAATCAACGGAGTACACAGCAACACAATCAGGTTAAACATTCAAAACAGATTTTATACCCAAAATAATTAAACCGAAACAATAAAGTAAAAGAGAAATTATCAAATTTAGACGTTTTTATTGGTCGGGCGCCCCTCGGCGGTCTCATAAAGACGATAAATATTTTGTTGAGTTCGCGTTGAGGTATAAAGCACGCCGTAAAGTGATCTCGTTACATGACGTATTTTCTTTTACGACTGTAAAGGTACGCTTTGAGTCTTATTTGATTTAATAAAGCCTCAATTACTTTGTTTACTGTGCACCGTTTGAAGAGATAAATTCATTTTAAACAGGGATTGATTGTTAGCGGCGATTGTAATTTGTGGTTGAATTCTTTTAGTATTTCATTATTAACTTATTGTTTAGGCATCGTAAATATGCAATATTAGGTGAGGTTTATTAATATTGCACATAAATTCAAAAAAGTATTACTTGCGTAATGAAAAAAAAACAAGCAGAAATTGATTGTATTGTATCCAGCCCGCTTTTAATTGAGAACGGTGGAAATCCATGGGGAAGGTCTATGTTATGCAGTTGCTTGCCTATGGAAAAAATTATGAATATTAAACAAAAAATAACGTACATTGTGAGATCGGAAAGCCTCTCGTACTTTCTGATATCCACGACACAAGACTCGATCTTAGAGTCAAGTCAGGACTATGTATATGCCTGTTGGGTGTATTTGTTTATTTTTTTATAAATAAAATCTTACTAGACGATAATTTAAACAACATTTATGTATAATCTTTACACGAGAAGAATTAATTATACAATCTAAAATACACTTGAGCGGCTACTCTAAAAGTACAAGTTTAATTCTAACCCATTACTTTAGAAGTTAGTTAACTACCTCCATAAGGTTCGCGAGCACATAAAATTCGTCCCTTAAGTTTAAACGTACAAATCAACCCAATTTACGTGCGCCCTTTATTCTTTAAATAAACTTGATGCTTGCGAGATCGCCGACGCGAAGTTTCATTCACGCTCTGCCGATCCGGGTGTATGTGACAGCTTAGGACTCTTAATACTTGGTTTGTTTCTTTATAATATTACTAGTGTTGCTCTTTACTTCGCCCGTGTGCAAAAGATAATCCCTAATAATCTTTCCTCCTTATATTATATATATTTTCCTGGAATAAAAAGTAACCTATAAGTCATCCTCGATTAATGTATGAACCAATAAAATATTTAAATATATTTTCCTCCTTATATTTCCCGGAACAAAAAGTACCCTATAAGCTGTCCTCGATAAATGGATGAATCATTAAAATAATTGTAAAATAATTCTATTCAAACCAGTTGTTTCTTAGATAAGCGTGTAAACGTAAACAAACTATATTAGTATAGATATTTGTGTTTAAGTTTCCTATTAATTAAGTAGCACAAATGGTGGACGGACGACGTTATAAAGGATGCAAGAAGTTGCTAGATACAGGCCACTTAACAGGTCGCTGTGAAAATCTTTGCAGGATGCCTTTATTCAGCAGTGGACTTTCTATGGCTGAAAAATAATAATTAAGTGACAATTTCAGTTAACTAACGTCTAAGTAATATTGATCGCTTAATTTTGTAGTTGATGCCCGTGCCCGGCGCACGTTGCACATAGGCTGTTTATTTAAAGGACATCTATCAGCGCACATCTTTCTAAGTATTTTGTCGTAGATATAAAAAACTAGAGAGACATCATGGTGTTACCCGAAATACTATAATAATCTAGATAACAAAAAAAAAAATCGCCTAGGTAATCCAGGATTTCTCATTTCACAGCCAGTGTTAAAACTGCGCCACGAAGCATTTTTAGTACGAAATATAAATACATTATCCGGTATATTTTAAAAGACAACATTTCTGAAAACCTTTGAAATAAAAGTTCTACAATAAATTTTATCACACAATCATGACAGAATATTAATCTTCAGATCTTCCTCGTAATTTCGGCTTATTGCCGGCCGCAGAGTAGGAGTAATAGTCGAAATATATTCAGGTTATCATAATTTCCATCCGGGTTCTAGTCACGGAAAGATACTCAAAAATCCGAACGTATGGCGGACTTAATCTCAACATTATGACCTCTACTATTTCTACTGTGAAACCTTACGTTTAATAAAATATATTATACTCGGAATTCTTCTTTATTAGTCTTGGAAAATTCGGATACAATAACTACAGGGTCTTTGCGGAAAAGCCTTAAATATCAGCTAATTAAATAAATAACTTCGTTGTTAATCAAACAGATTTACAGGCCTCGTATATCTCAATTAAATACCATATAATAATATGGTCTGGCCGTTTTTAGAAGGCGTTCCTGAAACATGTCAGTTGATTAAGACTAGCGATGGGAAATAATTAACATATTGGTAAAACTTTACAACTACGCCACCGAGGCAGTCAAAATAACAAAAAAATTACGTTAAATAAACGTTGAAAATTAAATAAAGTATAAAAGGAGAACACCTGACGTTGCCGACGGAACTAATCCAAGTGACAACGGACCCAATGTTGACAGAGTACTCTAAAAGGTAATGTTTTCAACCTCTGAACTGAAACCTCTTTGCTGTGCCAATAGTTGGCGAGCCCTACCTTTTATATACTGATTCTCGAGATACGCTCTCTAGATCCATTGTGTGATGAATTAACGAGGTTTGGGTAGTACAAGAATACTAAGGATGTAAGTAATTACATTTTTATTAGGGGATTTCTAGGAAAGATTACTAAAGTCTTGTATAGATACTACATATCGCTGGGGGAGGCCTATGTTCAGCAATTGACTTCCTGTGGCTGAATAGAGGTGCTATAAAATTAATGTAAATCAGGATTTGATATTTTTTATTACTGAAAATGCTAAACATCAACCTGGAAAGTTGGATATCTCTCCGACGTATGACAGATCTTGGGATATTTGCCAATATCTTGATTTAAATCAACGTCAAATCATTCACGTTATTAAAAAAAATATGAATTAATTTTCTCTGACTTTTTCGAGTTTTTAGTCAATCACTACGCACTTTAACGGTGAAGGAAAACATCGTGAGGAAACCTGCATACCGTAGCGATTTTCAAGAATTTCTACTGTATGTAAGATTGCCAACCCGCACTAGGTGGTGGACTATATGGCCTAACCACTCTCAATCAATTCTCTCGATTGTAGAGTAGGTATTAGTATTAATTAATTAAGAAATTAAACAACTATGCTACCATCTCTTCCACTATGTAAAACTTCTACAAATACGCGGTGACTTGTACAAGCAATTTATTTTGAAAGTAAGCCATTGTGTTGGGTATAAATGCGCAATTTCACACTCCAAACTATAAGAGGGACGTTTTAAATTGAATAATAACGCCTGAGAAGGCCCCACTTGATTTAATTACAGTACAATGCTGTTGTACTGTTTATAATAGATAGGTATAGTGAATTGAAAGCCTCCGTGGCGCAGTTGGCAGACCGGCTGTAAAACGAGAGGCTTCGGGTTCGGACCTCGCACTGAGATTAAACTTAATCTCATGAGTATTTGTTTCGGGTCTGGGTGTTTGTAAGACCCAAAATGAGAGTTTCAATATCTCTGTCATTCTTCCTCATTATATTTGAAAATTTTCCAGTCTTGATCATAATTTATACCAAGAAAAGATGCATAAAAATATAGTATTTGTAATATTATAAATATAGGACATTATATTGGATATTGGATTTTTCTATATTCACTATCAGTCCGGAGTCAGAAATTTGTGCCCGATATGGCGATAGGCTTGCCTCCTATTACATCGTGGGACGGAACATACAGGGCGAAATGTGGGTAACCTGATGGCGCCTCTGCCTACCTCTTCGGGGATAAAGGCTTGAGTTTATGTATGTAGGACACTATATACCTAAAAGCGTTGGACGCCCGCCTACAAGGTAGACGGACGACCTGGTTAAGATCGCAGGAAGTCGCTGGATGCTGGTCGCTTCAACAGGTCGACGTGGAGATTCATGTGGGAGGCCTATGTTCAGCAGTGGACTTCGTGTGCCTGCAGATGATACCTACATGATATAAAACAGAAGTGAAATTACTTTCAATGAATTAAAGATTGTTCCAATAAGTCTACATAATGCAAGGTAAAGAGTATTGATTAGTTAATGAATTCAAAGAAGATAATTAATTTGAAACACTTAAAAATTACTGGAAAAGTCATTCGTAGCAAGTGGACAGTATATACAAAGACGATGGATTTTTAAAAGAGAACGGCTTAGGATTTAAGAATTGTTACAGAATATTGAAGTTGACTGTGCAAACTTGGAAACAAAACGTTTAATTTAAATCCTTCGCGGACTTCCATCACGATTCACAGACTGTCGACTAAGCGACATCTGCTCTTCAAGGAGAGATAGTTTAGGTAAAACTGTTAATAATTTCTAACACTTTTAAAAATATTTATCTTGTATTTTAACAGTAGTATGAATGGAGCATGTTTATTCGCTTTCCACTAAATATGTTATTACCCATTAAATTTTCTATTTTTCAGTCTTCATGCAATAAACACAATTTTTGTTTTATATTTTAAGATCCCTACTAAGTACCAATGTAGCGGAACTAAGCTTCAATTTGTCCAATCGCCAGTGATTTAGGTTCGCAAGTAAAACTTCCTTATCAATTCCACGGTTTCACACTAGAGTTGCTCCAACAAGTTAGATATTTCTATCTGAATTCGCTGAAAACTGTTCGCCATTTTATGTTGAATGTTTAAAGCTACGAATGTTTCGTTGGAATTATTTGTTAATTTCGAAGGAGTTATGCGTTGATTTATAGATATACGAAACCTTATTCATTCCGGAGAGATTTCATGGCAGAAGTAAATACACTTGCTTTTCGTTTCTATTTTTATTAATTTGAAATTGTGGAGTCGAAATAATCGTGATGTGCGCTTTGATCTTGCTTTACATTAATCTCGACTTATGCTTTATCTATATGTAGATATACGCTGGTAGGAAATTCGCATCAATCAAGATCACGGTCACAGTAAACAATGATGGTATATTCGTCTTAGTTACACACGCAAATGTATCGCAATTATTGTGGCATTGTGAGGCTTTTCGTTCTCACTTCTTATGTCACACAAACATTTATCACGATGTGGGAATCAAATTTACTATCTTTGTCTTACAGTCAGCCTCATAATGAACTGCTCTACATACTCTAGCCTATTAATACCTATTTCCTCATGACATAGGTACCTAAGTACCTACAAATCTCTAAATTCCAATTTCCTCTCCCGCTGATAAACCTACCCCTAAGCTCCATCCAACCCTATCCTGTTTACTCAACAGCACTAAAACATCCATATAAACACCTCAGCTCCCTGAAATATAAATCTGCGACATACATGACGTTGATCACGTATTAGCGGGTGTTCGTAATACTCCTGCGTCCCGGGGGAACAGGGCCTAAGATGAGGGATTTGTACCAACTTTCACAAAAATACGACGGTCAGCCGGATTAAATGAAGTTGTTGTGGCGTTTCGTTGACGGTTTGGGGTTGTGTGATACAGTTGATGGGTAATAGATTCCATTGAGTAACTAATATTAGTAAAATGTAGTAATATAAGAAGAAATTTCTTTTAAATTATGATCTGTACCCTTTGAATTCGATTTAATATATTACAAATATATTTGGGACTTAAAATAGAAATCATTTGTTACGAGCAACAAGACCTATTTATAAAGTAATCTATAACATTTTGGACAAACAAATATTTGTTGATTAAACAAATAATATACCAAAAAATGCTACCGCTGAACCAATGATTAATTACGTAATCTATAGTATTGTTAAATTAAATAAACCACTGAAAAATTCACAATAAATAAGTTTATCAATATCAATCGAAGCTCGACTAACAAATGAATGTTAGTGTGCTTAAGGTAATTGCTAGATTTGAATAAATAATAAATATAATAAATAATAATAAATACACCCAACAGTCACATACATAGTCCTGATCCCACACTAAGATCGAGTCTTGTGTCGTGGGTATCAGAAGCTACGAGAGACTTTTCGGTCTCACAAACACCCAGACCCGAAACAAATACCTGTGGATCACACAAATATTTGTTTCGGTGCGGGGCTCGAACCCGCGGCCTCTCGTTTCACAGGCGGTGTCAAACCAACTGCGCCACGGAGGCTGTCACGGAATCTCCTAAGACTTGATCATTTCATTGGCACATCGCGATCTGAGCGTTGCCGAGGCAAACCATTTCCTCTAGTTATCCCACTGTATTAGTTATTGATGAATATAGCGATGGGATTCCGATACAATCAATCGATTTGCCTAACAGTTCCAAGTGTATTTCACCTGACATATCAAGAAAACCGAATTGAATGCACGTGCTGTTTGGAATTTGAATTATCTTTCAAATGGTGATTAATACACTATACGATTTTTACATAATATTACGCCAAGTACGGGCAAAAGTATTCGAAATTCCACCCATAAGATGGACAGATGACTTAATAAAAGTTAAAGGAGTGTACTAGATGCAGGCTGCTTTGGGCCTCCCACTAAACACTGAAAATTGTTAGGAAAAAGTCTATACCTATTAAACAGTTGATATCCTATATTAAATACAATTTATTGACATCAACCTTAATAACCGACTTATTTCAACAATATCCAACTGAAAGGTCAACTCTAGGTTTCTAGAAATAAACGCTGATGGATCTCGATCCAAGGACTTTACAACTTTTATTACAATAGGCTATCTTTGGCTGTTAATTACAATTTCTTACTGTCTATACAAAATCTACCATATTACGTCACCGTGTAAAGTTATCTGTCACCCACGTTAGACAATCATAGAGTACTAGTATTAATTATATTTTATTAACAAACTTCTTTTACATTTTTTTTGGAAATCGTTTTTTTTAATAATAATAATATATCGTAAGATACGCGCATTATATACTAGTAAATGCTTACATAATTAACCAGGCTTCCTTACGTTCCTGATACCCACGACACAAGACTCGATCTTAGTGTGGGGACAGGACTATGTGTGTGACTGTTGGGTGTATTTATTTATTTATTACATATTACCATTAGGCAGCAAACTGAACATTGATCTCAGCAGACATTTCGAATTATCACCGCAATCTTAACATAAGAACTCTCGCCAATAACCTGGATTTCACTTAATGAAATTCAAAACTCGAGGGGAGTGCTCAAGTGTTATCGCGAGCACAGATCTCATTTTGTTTCGAGAGGCCACACAAAAGGTTTTTGAGATTTTCTCCACAGGTAAATAAAAATTTTGTTGGCACTCCAACACCTTGCTTAGGTTACTGAATAAGGAAATTGATTCCTTAGCTTACGTGCGTTTGGTCATGACTGATATGGTTATTTTTGCAATATTTTTTGAAGTAATAAATATGTATTCGTCAAGTGACTGTTAAGTTTCTTTTTGCTACCGTTTGTAGTAAACTTAAATCTATAGTAATGGAATAACAACGAAAATAGAGTACATAACGTTAATAACCATTTAACGGATGATGATGCCAAGACCATCCCATTTATCGTTTTCAAACATTTTTGTTCTGATTTAAATATCTGCTAAATTGTGTTTAAACCAAAAAACAATTACATCATGAAATGGTCAGAATTAGCCGTGGAGATAAAGCAAGATAAAGGATGTTTTTTTTTAGAAAGAGTTTCCTCACTTTAAAGTTCTGGCCAGCGATGGCTCGGGTAATAAGTCTAAATTTGATGAATGGAATAAATGAATATAATAATATAAATATTAGTAATAGTAAAAAAAGTACTCATACAATTTTCAACTTTTCAATAAAGTTTATTTTTTCGAGTGGCATTTGAAATTTGGTACTCGTTGTTTGCAAAGTAATATTGAATATTAACCTAGGGATTATATTGTACACAGAATTCAATATTTTGCCGTAAAAAGAGTTTGTAGGAACAATTTTTAAAATCATTTAAAATTTACGTACTAAAAGTAAATTATGTAGAGTTATTATTGCTGCCTGGAATAAAGATATAACAGACTATTGTAAGATAAAGGATCATGTGGTGACGGAGAATAATTAGGTCGAAAACATTGACTGTCGAGAAGGTTTCATCATATTATTATGTACAGCTGGATGAAAGACTACTTTGGAAAAGTATTATTTATCAATCGCATGTAAATTTAACAAATGTAAAGCCCGAGGAGTACACACATAAAGTATTTATTAAATGAACTTTTCTTTCCCTTTCTCCGGGTACAAAAAGTGTATGATTGTTAAAAGGCGAAAAAGTAATATAAAATATGTGACAAGAAGGTTAAACACACATCTGAATATTTCTGAATAATCTATTACGAATTAACAGTGCCTCAGAATTCAGATAATGGATAAGTTTAGCCTCACTGAAACGGCATAATTTATACCGGTATCTTGATTAAAATGGTCAAAGTTGTATAATTTTCGGTGGGCAGGTAAGACATTTGGTAAGTGTGGCGCACGGCACCATACGATTTATTGTTATTAAAATTTTAATAAGCTGCCCTATATTAATCTTCGGGTTGTGAATTCATCCCTTTATGAATCGATTCGATACGTCATTGGTGATTTATATTTAATTTTTTTGGCTATTTTTGTATAGTTACTTGTTCTTAATTTAAATTCACTCTATTTAAAAATAATCTTCCTAAGCCCTTATTTCATACTTATGTGGATTTGGCGGAATATCATTTTAGGCAATACTTATACTTAAAGATTCCAAACAAGCAAGAAATGTTATATATGGTATCCCATTTTCAATCTCCGCCGGGGCACTGAAAGAGGAGCTGAACAACTTTCCTTTTGCAAAAAAAAAAAAAAATATTACGGGTATTTAAATTCTAAGGCCTTTAGTATCTACCGCTGACTTCCTGACTAATGTCGTGTCTTACATATAACTCTAAGTAAGTTATTGAAACTATTCGTCTCTTTAAATTCTTACAACAAAGCTTCTAACACAGTCAAACTATTTATGTAAGTGACACCTGGTCCAATTTGTATTAGCTGCGCTTGTTACATACGGGGTAATTCCCTTTATTACCATGAATTCTAAAACGCAAATATTATTGGAAACATTTCTATTAAATCAGTACAAAGTCATGAGGTTTCAAATATTTAAAAAAAAAACAAACAATCTTATTAAAAACTTCCTCCTTTATTTGAAGTCGGTTAAAAAAGTTTAAACAAAAGTCAAATGGTTAGTTATGTTTAGTAAAATTAAAGCTAATTACAATCGTATTCTGTATTGTAGAGAAGTCCCATGCTCAGCAGTGGATGCTTATCGGCTTATACAGTACATTACAAATTTAAATTATGAACTCAATTTATTAAAATATCACCATTTCGTATCACATCCTATATAAATTCAAAGAGTGAATTTTTCATTATCGTGTCAGGCCAGGCGTGATGTAGGTCTATACATTGTTATTCAAATGTAAGAAAGACAGATGGTACGTTTCGAAAAAACATCTATAATAGAAGGATCATGTTGTGGAAGCGTTAATTTCGTCATGTCTGCAATATACGGGCTGTAAGGGTAAATTATTTTCATAATTAGTAAATATTGACAATTAATAATACCTGAGTTCGATTTCTAGATAAAACTAGCATGATGATAAATTAATTAATAAAATAAAATAAAAGGTGACTATAAAATTTACTGCGGCTTTAAACATGAAAAGGTTTTTCACGCTCCTTTTAATTGTAGTCAGGAGATATTTTTAATGCTTATGTGTAAAAGCACGGTGATAAAATATAAAAATTACACATACGGTACTTCTATTTCAAAACAGCCCAATAATGTTTATACTTAACCTATACATTATGCGTGCGGTTATTCGTAGCAATATCATTCATTGATTCATACTCGGGCGTGTGTGTGAGAATGTACCAATAAACATTATTATAACAACAATAGAACGACATGATAAAAATTCTAGAATATTTTAAGATATTTATTTCACCTCTGGGATATTGTACGTTGCCAGGGTCAGTTGGAATGGGCGGCCTACCGTAGGCCGGGGATTCTTCGCACCCTGCCATTTCCATGACCGCCGCCTTGGCCAGGACTAGCAGGGCGACCAGGAACTGGGGGTTTTTGACACGGTGAAATGGCGCAATTTTGAGGAGTCCTATGTCCAGCAGTATAGGCTGATGATGATGATGACTCGGATGTTATATTCATCATAATCTTTTCAGCCCATATTCATCCACTGCTGGACAAAGGACTCGTCTTTACTGCACCACTTTTCTCAGTCTTGCGCCAATATCATCCATGCCTTCTGAAGCTTAATGATATCGGCATTCGATCTAGAAGATGATCTCTCTACCTTTCTCTAAGAGAAAGGATTATAATATTACCTATTAATACCTTCTTTTCATAAATAAATATATGTGCTCAGGTAAATAACGCTATGTATTACTGAATATAAAATCTCTGTTACAAAGCAAGAACCAACAAATTTTCTAAGAATTTAATTTACCTATGTAAAAATAAAAAAGATTGAAAATACCTATACAACATTGAATACAAGTACATTTCCACATAAATCAAAGGTTTAGCATTTCATTCGGTGTTATCACTGCGACGTCATAACTCACGGGGGCACATTCAATCTACCCGGGCCGCGGCATTCTGATTGACTGACGATTGGCGCCGCTTGTAAATGCTAAATGCCAGTGATTCTGCGGTTTTATTTGTGTAAAGTAATACAAGGATGATATAATTTTGATTTTAAACCATGATCTTTGCGTGGTAAAGTTTAAAACGATTTGCGGTCTTCATTTCGTGTTCGTATTTAGTGATGATGAATTGGTGTAAGCCGTTTGAAACTTGAGCTTTAATTTGATAATATTCTGCAGAAATAGAACTGAATTATGGCGATATGAATGTTGTATGTACCCGATAGTGGTCGCCTTACATAATGTTTTTATTTTTATTTTCGCATTTCAAGCTTAACATGTGTATATTCAGTCTCCAGCTAGACGGCATAGTTGTGTCGACACATGAACGAAGATCAAGTGCAATGTAATGACTTCGTCATGTCAAAAACATAACACATGTATAAATTGCCGAGAGATTATATATGTGTATAAAAGTAGTTGTTACTAAAATAAAATAGTATTACAATACAGAGATTCGCTAAAAGCAACTTCAGAAACGAAGTTTATTTCAAAAGCACACAACTTATCCAATGCGTTTGCGATGCAACTGACCATAAGTGACGATTAAGTTTATCATTCAACGGGTTATGTTTGCAAAATAGTACCACGATAAATGTACCATGTAACATTGTTACATGATTCATTAATAATAATTTTCCATCAATATTTAGATTAAATAAACCAAAAGTTGATAATAACATATGTGTTACAACATCAAACCGAAATCGCGCAAAAACATTACGAATGTGTACAAAGAGGGGAACTTTTTGTTTTCACTGCAAATGTTATTTCATGTGCCGAAGGAAATCTTAGGAAAGTGTTAAATCATATTCTCTCAAGAATGTTTATTCATAAGTATTTGTGGGCGTAGACACACTGTTGACTTTGAGAATAAGCAAGTAACATTCTGAATCAACCTTTAAACTCTGCGAATTATTCATTACTTAAAATACAATTTTATGCACATGATTGCCAAATGATTACTGTGAATCCTTGGGGGATGAAAATAAAATGCGACCTACCTACGCAAGGTTTTTGCATTTCGAGATGTGCTGGTTCGGATTCAGTTTCTAGAAGGTCGATTTGAAAGGGTTTGTAACGATTGGCGAGAGATCATCATAATCTTAGCCATATTAAATCCACTGCCAATCACAGACCTCGATAAAAGATTTCCACAGTAATCTGTTGAAGTAGCCTGTATCCAGCGACTTCCTGTAAACTTCGTCAGGTCTTCGACCTTGTCCATGTCTTAATAATTACGTAAAATATCTATACCTAGAAGCAAAACTACTCCGATTTACAGTATTTCCTCCCATCTAGAATTTGTACCCATATCTCTCCAGGATGCTAAACAAATTGCACGCTACCTCAGGCGCCTCATTAACACGGGAATGTCTCAACCGTTTGCGAATAACAAAATTGTTTTTATTTTAATTCTAATGGAGCTGCCCGCCGTCCGCTGCAATCTCGGCGGGTAACGAACTTATACCCCACCTGGACGTCCTTATTAAATGAGAAATTTAGTGGGCGTTGACTCTACCATTTATTTCGTGGTGGCAATTAACGATTTTTTTATGGCACTTAATGTGTAGTTACAAAGTGAATGCATATTCATTAAAAAAATTACGACAGTTATTTTGTTGTAAATTAATTAATATATAATTGTGTTGTCAAAGGAGAATGATTCTAGCAATTTAATAGGCAGATGTATGGTCATATTAACTTTCAACATAACTGCACTGTCAATTGTTGTAATTACAAATTACCTCTGGCATTAAGTCCGCCTGGCACCTACATAAATAAGAACACAAAATATAAATAAATAATTGTTTTTTACCAGGCAAATACTAACCAAATGTCTAATACTTAATACTCATACGACCTTTCTAGTCAACCTCGCAAAAAAAAAACACTTCATAAAAATACCAAAAGTAAATTAGTCGAAGTTAAACACCACTCGATTGACATGTTACCCAACAACCGAGTTAGCCTCGTCTTCAGTAATTCGAACGTGTTCAAACAGAAAAAATAACTTTACCCATTACAAACATTACCGGCGGAGTAGCTTGCACCAATATTGGATTAGCAAAGTTTCGTCTTATGAATAACAAGTAGAGGCTGTACCGGTGAGAATGATGTGAAAATACTATCGACGAGGACTTGGAATAGGTTCATGGCTTGGGTAAGATTAGGTTTAATATAATAATTTAGTTTGTGTGTATAAGTGCGTGGTGGCCTGTTGGTAAACGGACCAGACGCGACTGCCAACATGTTCACAGTGGTCGCGGATTCAAATCCCAGGGCACACATCTGACTTTTCGGAGTCATGTGTCTATTGATAGTCAATCATCACACACTATAACGGTGAAGGAAAACATAGTGAGGAAACCTGCATACCATAGCGATTTGTAACTTCTATGGTATGTAAAGTCCGCCAATCCGCACTAGGACAGCGTGGTGGACTATATGGCCTAACCCTTCTCAATCGTACTCTCGATCGTAGAGAACGCTCGTGCCCTCCAGTGGGACATATATGGGCTGATGCAGTTTGTGTATTTGGTTGGAAAAGAAGATATTTTTGGGAAACAACTTTACGAAGTAAGCTATATGGAAAGATTTGGTTCTTACAACTTAAAAGTTGTCAATTTTTATTTACTTAAGATCTGGTTCGTATGGTCACCGAAAAATCTCTCGTAGTTTCCGATACCTCGGTGATGCAATTGTACTACATTCCGATTACAAAGCTGAGGTCTCGGGTTCGAATCCCGGGTCGGGCAAAGTGATATTGGTTTTTCTATTCATTATCAGTCCGTAGTCAGGTATTTGTGCTCGATATGGCGATAGGCTCGCCCCTATCGTCGGACGGAACATACAATGCAAAATGTGGGTGTCTTGGTAACACCTCTGCCTACCCCTTCTGGGAAAAAGGTGTGACTTTACGAATGAAGTTTCTGATATCCACGACTCAATCTTAACTTAGTGTGGCGAAAATAATATATGTATTTAAATATATTTGTATTTATGATATTCTTAGCCCTGACTTTGACTAATATACATAAGATATTTATTAGTCATTCCGACGCGAGTAATCTGTGTCGTATGGAGGCATTAGTGCCGCGTGGTGGAGCGGAGTAATGTCATTAATTAACATAATGCTGAATACTTTCACACTAGCGCCTCTAACACAATTTTGCGGAGAAATATTTTTGTAAGTAATAAGGCGGGTTTGGCCGATATTAATAAATTCGGCTGCGCGTGGATGTGGCGTAATTTTGAGGAGACGTTTTAATAAATATTCATAGTGTGCTCATTACAAAATGTACAATCATGTCGTCTCGATATTGAAACTTTTGCTTAATATAATATTTTATACCTTTTTACAATGTATCGTCGTGTTGGTTGATGGTAACTTCTTTAAAACGTAAGAGAACTATTTTTATATAACTTTTATAACTATTGTTTTATCAAAATGTTTATAAAAATGTAAGATTTAATTGAAAACTTAATTGACATTAATTTCAAATCATCAAAAATCCTAAACAGATTTTAAAATGGAAAAGCAAGAAACACTGATTTAAAACATTTGTTATGCATACAATTCTTAATTAAATTGGTAATATTTACTTAACTAAAAGAAGATAGAAGAAGAACTAGTCAATATCACAATAACAGATCATTTAAAATATATTTTAATATAACGTATTATAACGTATTTTAATTACGCAGCCGTTACCTACTAAAAAATATATAAATAATATGTATGTATTGTGCTGCGATCATAGCATTTTGCTACGAAAAAAGATATACAATAATCTAGTAACATCAATAATTTCTTCATTATACTTACTGCTACGACGTAGCACATTATTAATCACTTTGCTACACGTTGTAACTGCTACGCTGCAATACGTAGCACATCACTTTGTTCCGTTTGCTACGCAGCTTATCAGTATACTCGTAGTAAACTAAATTAAATATTATCTGTATTTTTTTTAGGTTTACAATACGGTGCCTTGTGTTGTCTGATATAGATATAAACGTCATAATTTTAAAATTTTCTCAGTAGCCTAAATGTAATAAATTAATTTTATATTAGTATGTCTATGTTTTGTGCGTCCATAGTATTTATTTCGAATAGGCTTTTAAACTTCGATATAGATTTATGGATCAAATATGGCCTATTTCTTTGGGTATACAATAATCCTATTTTAGTAGAAGTAATGTCTATGTTAGAAAATTGAGATTTCTTTTGTTTAATCGGATAATTTATGGGCACAGCGGGAGGCGACTAGGCGTAAAATGAAAATTCTAATGTTTCTGCAATAAAAAAATAATCATGCACAAACGTGATTGTGTCAAACAATAAAGAATATCGATTATCGTATATTTTAGCTTCGTTATTTATAGAACCTAAACTCGATTTTAATGTTTTTAGGGTACCTTAGTCAAAATATGAGGATTGGCAACGACCAAAAAACGTATTTTTGTTACTACAAGAACTTTTGTATAACAGAAAAGCAATGAAAAGTAATATTTTTTTCACCTTACGCTATGTGAATGCAGCGAAATGGCTACATATTTTGACTAATTAATAAGTTATAGAGTGTTTGAAGTTAGGCCTTGCAGAGTTAGGGCGTGAAGAGTTAGAAGCTTGGCTCTACATGACATCTGATAACTTTTTGACAGTGCGAGTCATATGGTCTCGTCTTGGCAACATTTTACATGAAAATGTTTTTGATGGGATAATATATATCAGTAAAATTAAAACCAAATTATAACTAGTAATCTTTTAGCTTAGCTATTAAGCAATATCAAGGTATTTTAAGCTGGCATAAGCTTGGGAATTAAATACCTTTTAGCACTAATTAAATAAATATAAAAATAACAATCTCAAACTACAATTAAATGTTGCACTAAGATCAAATAAAGTATTAAAACTTAGTCTCTCCTCCTCCCTGTTGCTTGAACGAAGAGCACTTGTCGGGAATCGGATGTCTTATTGTTTGACTTGGTTTGCTTGAGTAAATCTCACGACTAGTACATACTACTGAAATAAGTGTGTTTATATCTATGAGTATCGTTTAATTTGAAGCTTAAATACTGCCAAAATTCTAAATTGAGGAATACATTCCTGTTTATGCTTGCACAACAAGCTGTAATGTAGCAGATTGTAAGAGCAATAAAACGGTTTAGACATGACTAGCTTTTACTGATTGACGCAATTATGCGGTCTCCTCGGTAGCGCAGTTGTTCGAATCTCGGGGCGGGCAAAGTGATATTGGATTTTTCTATTCAATATCAGCCCGGAGTCAGGAACTCGTGCCCGGTATGGCGATAGGCTGGTGGTAGGTGGGATGGAAAATACAAGGCGAAACGTGGGTGTCCTGGATGCTACCAGAGGAACCTCTGCCTATCCCTACCGGGAAAAAGGCGTGTGTTTATGTATATATGTGGTTTCCATTCGATACCACTGCAGGGTCTCGTCTACATTCGAGACTACGATTGAGTGGGGTTAGGCCATATAGTCCACCACTCTGGCCTAGTGCGGGTTGGTGGCCTTTCTTGTCGCATTAGAATACCTTTAACCTGACCCATGTTTAAGTTGTCATCAATGTCTAGCTGTATTGAAGGTTTCGTGTAGCTTGAACATTCAGAAATATAAAATACATTAATTGAAACAAACCAATAGCAATGCATCACAAGACCATCGGAGCGAAGTCTTGAGCAGCGCGGGCGAGCGCACTCGACAAGTAAACGAGGAATTGTTGCGTTCCACATCGATTATATTTTTTAACAAGCTGCTCAGTTGAATTAACTTTTGCATTTGTATTGATTCGATAGCTAATGGAAACTTTTACTTGGATAAATGTTAACTGGGTTATCAAAATGTTTTTTGTAAGCATAGGTTTTGTGTAGATTTTGTAACTGGATTTAAGTATTTAAAAGTAAGCTTTAGATGAGTTTTTGCACTGAAATTGATTTAGGTCTTACAAAGATGGTTTAGCGGTTTTCTATAAAATTGGTTCAAATGTAGTAAGTGAGTATTAAATAAAAGATTACAGGAAAGTGAAGAAATATAAATTGCGATAACGTAGAACAAAAGATTTTAAAAGGCAAAAATGATGAAAATGATGTTTTGCCATACAAGTATTCTTATTTCACACAATGATAAACTATGTGTCTCACATTTGCAAGATTTTAGAGGCAATATCTGGTGATCCTCGGGGAGGCGTATGTTCAGCAGTGGACTTGCTGTGGGTGAATAGATAGATAGTTAAAAGGAATCTGGAGGAAGGCCTATAATCAGTTGTGATTCACTAGATTTCCACCACTTTACTATTTTCAAAAGCGCATGCAATTTTTTTTCACCTCTAATTTCACGTAACTAATTACTTAAAGCCGTACCTTACGAAGCTAGACATTAAAAAATAACGTGTACAGTAAAGAACACAGTTAGTTCACTTAGTAATGGAGTGCATAAAGTTGATTGTCGCCAGTTTACAGCTGCGTTGACAACTGTTTTACTGTCTGGCTAATTGCCGAGTTCACTTAACGCGCACTTGACGCGAGTGCAGCCTGTTTATATCTCTTGTGTAGGTGTGTCATTGTACACTGGTTTTATTATATTAAGTTTTCATCTCACATGCTGTGTATATCAAGACTGCGACCGGAAACGAAGCCAGATGGTAGTCTTAGTGACTGCAAACACAATGCTACTAAAAATTCCGCAAAATAATTTACAGGTTATTTGCAATTTTTTAAATGTTTGGGTGGTTAATACCAAGTTTTTGCGAAAACGTAATTTAAATAATTGCGTACCATTGCGTCCTTAGAAATAAATTTATTATTTTAGCTTAACTATGTATTTATCACCCAAATACGACGATAAGTAAAAAATTACAAAAATATTATAAACATTTTTATGCGAAATTTTTAGTAGTATTGTGTCTAAAGTCACTAATACCACCACTTGGTTTTCAGTCGCATTCTGAATATACCCTGTACAGCATGAGCTATGTTAAATGTGTTCAGACTAGACTTCTTGCGGTGGGAGGCAGAGAGAAATAAAGTGTACCAAAATCTTAATAAAATCTATAATTTTGGTATGTATAGGAATGCGTTTCTTAATGAATACACTCAATAGTCACACATGTAGTCCTGACCCCGGGGAAAGATACCAGTTTTGTGTCGTGGGCATTAGAAAATGCCAGATATTGGGCTTAAAAAATTTATATCCAAAAGAAATATTTTGGGTTATATAAATATTTGTTTCGGTGCGGAGATTGGACTCGCGGCTTTTCGTTTCATAGCCGGCTCTTAACCAACTGAGACAAGGAGGCTGTCAATATTTATAATATTACGTTTGACTGATTTTTTCACATACAGCAATTTGTTTTTATTTCATTTTTGTGAATCATTTTTTGACCGACTTCAAAAGAGGAGGTAATCAATTCGACTGAATTTTTTTTTTTTTTTTTTTGTATGTTTGTTACTCGATTACGCTGGTATTTGGGATCCGATTTAAAAATAATCTTTTTTGTCGGAAAGCATGATATACTAGGTTGGTACCATAAAAAATTGGTGAAGACCTGATGAATATCTTCGGTCCTGAAGACCAGAACTCCTCAAAATTGAACGGTACAGCAATAATTCGTTTTGCACCTGGTTCAGTATAAGTGTATTACTACAAAGGGGGGGTTAAAAGGGGAAAGGGGTGTAGGGGGGGGGGAGAAAATAGATACTAATGTAAATACTCAATATCTGTGGCAGTACTTAAACGATTAAAAAAATAATAATTTTGTCGACAAGTATGATATGTTAGATTGGTTTCATTAAAAAATGGTGAAGAACTGATGAATATCTTCGGTCCTGAAGACCAGAACTCCTCAAAATTGAACGGTACAGCAATAATTCGTTTTGCACCTGGTTCAGTATAAGTGTATTACTACAAAGGGGGGGTTAAAAGGGGAAAGGCGTGTAGGGGGGGGGGGTATATAAAATATACAATTAATTTCCATTTTCAATATAAACGTTTTACTATAAACAGTAGGTGAAGAAGAGGGAGAGTGAGAGAAATAGATACGTAAATTACCGACGTAAACTAAGAGAATCCGACCTGGTCAGTGTCTAACAATAGCGGATATCATGATTATAATGACTTACAATCTTCTCATAATTTCACAGCAATAATATCATGTTTGGTCTGAAGGATTCGTAAAATTTAAAGACTACGTTTTGATTATATTATGATCACCTTTCTCATCATTACGATGCCTATGAAAACTAAAAAGGGACAAATAAAATAATTTTTAATAAAAAATAAAAACCGACTTCAAAGTGCTACTACAAAGTAACAAATAATATATATTTCATCGTGCTAGTACACAATGATTAATGTTCTTATTGACTTGACTAGCTAACAAATCTTAAATACGTAATATTTTGAAGGCGGGTCGCTAAATAACAAACACGTATAAATTTAAGCAAATGTTACACCATTTGATATTACATGTAGATCCTGCAATGTTGGCTCAGAAAGGCACGTAAGTAAATTAAACACAAATGAATATAATGTGCTAATCCTACGTGTAAATTTATTGAAGTTTTGATAGAATTTCTATGTGTCTTACATGTGTGTGGTAGCCTGTTGATAATTATCTAGATATGATCCACGAGACGGTTGACCACCGTCACGGTTATAATTCCAGGCTATACACCTCCGGAATTATCGGAGTCACTTGTGTGTTGATGATATTCAATTACCAAACTCTTTAATAGTGATATATTTAAATCATAGTCAGGAAACCTGCATGAAATAATGGCATTTAAGTACAAGAAAGGGTATGTTGTGTCCCATGCTCAACAGTGGACGATTACGGCCTGATATATTAAGACAAATTAATATTCCGTGTAAATCTTGCATGTTTTTCGCTAGAATTTCTTAAACAAATTAATGTTAAGCGTAAGGCGTAGGTACATGTTCGGCACTTAGCGACCCGCCTTCAAAATATTACGTATTTAAGATTTGTTAGCTAGTCAAGTCAATAAGAACATTAATCATTGTGTACTAGCACGATGAAATATATATTATTTGTTACTTTGTAGTAGCACTTTGAAGTCGGTTTTTATTTTTTATTAAAAATTATTTTTTAACTTATACATATAAATACAGGGATTAGTAAAAAAATGAGTGCTTATAAAAGCACAGCTTTGACTGTGCATTGTCAATCACAATACCATTGATAACATAGATAAGCCGTCATATTTTGGCTTAACGTTACTAATGCTAAAAACTTGTGGACTAATCTGATATTGACATTAGCAGATTAAAGTAATACGAATATAATGATAATGCGTTGCACTTATCACTCCATTAGCGTGAAGTACCTTTTATTACTTCCACACTTATATAGATTATAAGGACATAAAACAAACGCTTTAAATGTGAAGTGTTACGATGATATGGTTAGAAAAAATAAGGTTTTTGCGACGATACGTCGTCTCGTACACGTTGTATAATATTTTGTGAAGAGGATTCTCGGATTTTATAGAAAAGTATAATCAAGCGTTTTCCGGAGACTTTTCGACTTTTCCAAGGTAGGAGGTTTAATTATTTTATTTGCAAAACTTTGTCGACAATCTTGATTTCTTTAACTAATACTGTCAACCCGCAATAGGCCAGCATAATGGACTTAGGCCTAAGCACTTTCAAACTCTCGATTATAGAGGCGCGTTCTCTACAGTTTGGCGCATACAGGCTCAACAATTTTATATCTAGTGTAGGTATTGTCACAGCACAGCCTGGTGGTAGGACTAAGGTGCTAACCAGCCACTTGATAGTAATTGGTCACCACCGCTTATGACCCATAACAAATCGCCGAGATTACCAGCCTGCAAGAAAAGTGTAGACTGTTGTCTTTTATATTCCTAGACCCTATCGGTTTGTAATTAATATATATGTTACCGGTATATTGTCAAAGCCGTGATATTATAATTTCACTAGAGATATTATAAATAAACGGAAGATTATCAATTGACTTCATTTTAATTACTTGAGTTCAGATTGACTTAATTTTATTTAAAATGGAAATAAACTAACCTAACCTAACCTAACGATTGTTTCTTTGCGGTAACTCAATGCGGTACTTCACTCATATTACACCTAGATTTTACAATTTTAAGATTGTGATTTAACAGTTTCACTTCGATAGATTACAATCTACTGAAAAATAATGCGTTAAATTGTAAGCATTATGTTATGGTTCACAATCTTTCGACAGTTCACAATCTCGCGAGATAGATTGTAATGTAACGGTATTTACAATTTTACGGTGACATATACAAGAAAATAAATATAGCTTTTAAAGTATAGCTAGGCTATTAAATATAATTTTTGTTTTTCTCCCTTGTCAAATGTTGTCTTATCTAATGTTATCCCATATCACAGGATCATGGCAATGCTCTAAATGTTGATCCATTTCATTGATAAAGTAATAACATCAAAGGTCGACATATTACGCCATTGCTTCCAATCGATGTCATAGGAACATTTGGTGATTTTGCTTCGTAATTATGATTTCAGTGTAAACACATTCATTAACTATAAGCAGACAGCATTTTGTTGCCACAAAAGGCTGTAATAATAATATTATTTTCAGATAGATTAATAAACAAATGTTCTAAAAAACTTACTATAACTAAAATCGATATTTTAAATAATTTTGATTTATTTTATATCGTTGAACTCTATTCCTTTCAACGAAACTGGCAACAAATCTTATCAATTGGGGTGACTTGAAGGTAACGGAATGATTTACCCTAATTCAAGATCACCCCAGGCTACTTATTTTTACAATATTATATTTATATTGCATATTATGACATATGGGAAAATTCGGATTTTACGGTTCTTAGAAAATATTATTTTTTAGGCTAAATTTAATGTTATACGTTCATGCCTGTATTCGTCTATATAGGTAGGTAGATGCTATAAGTGGCACAGATAGTTGGGCGAGCTTATTATTCCCCTCTCAGTTCTTTTATAAATGGAGAGATTCTGCCATGACAAGGACAAATAATCTCGCTGCAATTATAAGATGTTTTTCTAATTGAAAAATTTCTGTTTGTTTACTATAATGATTATTCTTTGCATATGTTGTAACCTCTTCTTCCTAATTTCTTGTCAATCCAGTTCATCTAAATTTTGTCTGGAAGAAATCGCGGTAACCGATTATCCACCTTTATTTACATCAGTTTTTAATTTTATTTTTCTTGTATGTGGTGTTCAATAAAGAATTTATAATTAATTATAAATAAATAGGCTCGCCACCTATCACATCGTGGGACGGAACATACAAGGCGAAATGTGGGTCTCCTGGTGGCGCCTCTGCCTACCCCTTCGGGGATAAAGGCGTGAGTTTATGTATGTATGTATGTAAATAAATATAAAAATCTATGTGTATTGCGTAGTTTATCGAAGTGTGTGCTAGCTTAATATACCTGATAATGCGGGCTTTCGCGCGGACGGTGTAAAGTGCTTTTATGGGATGGATTTTTGTGACGTTTTATTATGGTAGATTAGTGAGTGGTGACAGTGTTGTGTAATTGTACCGCGTTTTTACCACTTGGTTCTGAGTGATCTGTGTATTTTTGGCTATTCATGGTAAACAGTTTGCTGTATTTAGCGGAGACTTCAGGTATTTAGGGTTAGATTGACATGTGGTATTTAATTTTAATCACATATTTCTCATCACTTCAAGCGATTTTGAACAAAATTAAAAAATATCAGAGTAGACTTTTTGTCAAAAATCGTGATTTTAGTTTTCACGTTTACATTTTTGGCCACCCCATATTATCACGATTTTTGGCCCGCTTAGCTGAACTTTGGTTCGGTTCGGGAACTTACTTAACTGATAACACCCTACGGTACCTATCCGGATTGATTAAATGTTGAAAACTAAAATCGCGATTTTCGACAAAACTACCAGGCAGTTTTTTAAATATGGTACAATGTTACCTGGGACCTGTGGATTCAACTAAATAGTTACCATATGTCAAAATTACCCTGTACATTTTGATGTAAGGCCAAGTCTGAAATTTGACCAACGTAAATAATATTGGAAAACGTTGTGTATTACTCAACTAGACATTTTTGCCATTAATATGTATATTTATTGATGATTGACCAGACATTATAAAACACACATCTAGTCTGCAACAAGTAACTTTTATTTTGTGTAGTTCCAAAATGTAATTTTACCACATTTACGTTTGACTAATATCTTTGTGCGCCACGTAATCGTGAAGGCTGTAAAGTGATCAATGCATCATGATACTATAATAAACTAAACGCGATAAAATCCTTAAAATTAATATCACATATTAAAAAAATACCTCTCATAAAATGTAATATCAACGTATTAAACTCCGTGAAAATTTTGCGCTGGCAAAAAATGGCTGCACCCGCGCCGTCAAGTTTAATACAAGAAGTTAAATGTAATTGGTGTGCGCACATTCGAGTGCCTCTACAAACTACATCGCGACGCATTATTGCAATTTTCTTTAAAGCTTTCCCTACTGTTTATGTCGCAAACATTACTTTAAACTTTAACTATTATTAAACTTGAGTTTTATATTTTATTTAATAAGTTTTTCCTTGATTTTTCATTGAGATGGTGCTCTAGCCTCCACAATTTATTCTGTATTTTACGTCATAGGCTCTTTTACACAGTCCTGACTCTACACTAAGATATGTCTTCTGTCGTGTGTATCAGAAACTATTAGAGACTTTTCGGTCCACCAACGTCCTGACTTGGAACAAATACTTGTTGTTCATACAAACATTTGTCTTGATGAGGGATCGGACCTGTGGTCTCTCGCTTCACAGCCGGCGTGTAACCAACTGCGCCACCGAGGCGGGTCTTAACTATGCTTACATTGTGGGCTAATTCCTTTTCAAATATAGAGGTGATTCTTGCTTAGCAGTTAATAATTATATAGACCTATTTAGATGCTAATTAAATTATTGCTAAGAGTTATCCTCTCGTATGTTCGACGTTCGTATGAGCAAATATTTTTCCTATTCTCGAGAGAAAAGCTATTAAGTATATAGTCTGTACGTCAAGCTTAAACAGTTAACATACTTCGAGGCAATATTTTAATAAAAAAATCACGAGTATAGATACATACATACATATGTACATACATAAACTCACGCCTTTATCCCCGAAGGGGTAGGCAGAGGCGCCACCAGGACACCCACATTTCGCCTTGTATGTTCCGTCCCATGATGTGATAGGGGGCGAGCCTATCGCCATATCGGGCACAAATTCCTGACTCCGGGCTGATAATGAATAGAAAAATCCAATATCACCTTGCCTCGAACCCGAGACCTCAGCTTTGTAACCGTACCGTAATACAACTACGCCACCGAGGCAGTATAGATACAATGTATCAAATATCTGAATGATATGAGACATAAAGATGACTAAATTGAAATCCATTCAAATAACGTTTGTCCAAACTCCACCGGGTATTGGGGCCTTCCAATGTCACCGTACCTACTCAATTTTAAATTGTTTATTACGCAAGGGTCTTTTTCAGATCTCAAAACGATACCCTTTATCTATCGAGTAATGAATTGTTCAATGGGAGGATCTTGTTTGTTTTCCCGTTTTTAAGGAGGTCGAGTGGGTTGTTTTAATTTCACAGGTATGTTGGAAAAAAATAATTGTTAATTTAAAGAATTACTTAAAATAGAATAATTTTTATTCGTGATTTTTATAAGTACTGACAAAGTGACTACAATATAAGCGCTGCGCAATCCAATTCGATCAATCAGTTGCAAAATAACGCCGGCCTAGTCGAAATTGGAAATAAATAGGCTGAACCCGAAATGCAATATACTTGCTTGGGTTACTATTCGGTGTCATCTATTAAAGTTATGCAAATTAACAATTTATAATAAATCGTAAATAGTAGAAAGCATCGAGAAACCACTAAGGCAAAATATTCAATAATTATTAGATTTGTCGTTGGATAGTTATCGGCGCGGAGAGATTTTAACTTGGAAAATAAACTTTTGAGATGTCAAAACGATCGAACGGCTTGCAAACGACTTGGCGGTTGGATATCAGCGTCGGCCGAATACCTCGGTAACACCGCATTGACATTCCCAGTTTAAGGAAACTCTTGTTAAATAATATATCTTGGAATATCACATTTGTAACACTGGATTTTATATAATAATACAGATAACGTATGATTTCGAATTCGTATATATAGTTATATATACTACGCACAAAAATTAAAGGATATTTTTTTTGATCAATTTTTTTTGTTGTTTTTTGAGAGTCTGTATCTTGGAGAAAATAGATTGTTAAGAAATTCGGAAACTAAAACTTGGAAGCTTGAAATGTCTATTTTGCAGATCTGTGCTCTATTTCTTGATTTCTCGCTAAGTTAATAAGCAATCGTAAGAAAACCAACGAGAAAAAAAAATCCAAAAATTTTCTGGATTTCAAAACCATGCATTTACATGGGTAGTATTTTTTTGGTAACATCATTATAAAATTCCCGTAGATAATTTAATTTCCTTTAATTTGATATACCAGAAACCTCCGTGACATGATTTGGAGCTGACTTATGGTAAATCAAAGTAAAAATGGCCTATCACATTTTGACATTGGATTACTCCATGAATATCAATCATGGGGAAAACAAAATCGGAATTTTAGTAACTTCAAAACATGCTTTATAAGTTGGTATTAAAGTCTAATGATAATGAATAGTATTTCTAAGTAAAATTGTTGACTGAAAAAAAGGTAAAAAAACGGTTATTTATGGATATTCGGAAAACATTGCATATCTTTGGATAAAAGAAACAAACCAAGGATATCGTCGGTAGCTTTTCAACCTTAAAGTATTCTAAAGACACTCTGAAAATTTTAAACTGCTCCGATTTGATTATCTTAGTGTTCGGAAGGTTTGAACTTACTGTATTCAGCAAAAATCGTCGTAATGAGCATTTTTCGCATGCTAATGGTTTTGTAACTTGAGAATATTTTTTTAGTGATTATCCATATTCTTTTAATCAAATCCTTTTTTCTAACGTTTTCACTATTCTCCGCAATTGTAAAAAAAATACTGGCACTGTTTTACCGCCGGCATTAGCGTTACCCAAAGCGTACTACGGGGAGGTTGCGTGGTCGGATTTATAGTAAAACAGTGCCAGTATTTTTTTGTACAATTACGGAGAATAGCGAAAACGTTAGAAAAAAATATTTGATTAAAAGAATATGGATAATCACCAAAAAAAGCATTCTGAAGTGACAAAAATCGATCACATACGAAAAATGCTTATTACGACAATTTTGACGAATACAGTAAGTTCAAACCTTCCGAACACTAAGATAATCAAATCGGAGCAGTTTGAAATTTTCAGAGTGTCTTTAGAATACTTTAAGGTTGAAAAGTTACCGACGATATCCTTGGTTTGTTTCTTTTATCCAAAGATATGCAGTGTTTTCCGAATATCCATAAATAACCTTTTTTTTTACCTTTTTTTCAGTCAACAATTTTACTTAGACTATACATTATCATTAGACTTTAATACCAACTTATAAAGCATGTTTTGAAGTTACTAAAATTCTGATTTTGTTTTCCCCATGATTGATATTCATGGAGTAATCCAATGTCAAAGTGTGATAGGCCATTTTTACTTTGATTTACCATAAGTCAGCTCCAAATCATGTCACGGAGGTTTCTGGTATATCAAATTAAAGGCAATTAAATTATCTACGGGAATTTTATAATGATGTCACCAAAAAAATACTACCCATGTAAATGCACGGTTTTGAAATCCAGAAAATTTTTGGATTATTTTTTTCTCGTTGGTTTTCTTACGATTGCTTATTAACTTAGCGAGGAATCAAGAAATAGAGCACAGATCTGCAAAATAGACATTTCAAGCTTCCAAGTTTTAGTTTCAGAATTTCTTAACAATCAATTTTCTCTAAGATACAGACTCTCAAAAAACACCAAAAAAAATTGATCAAAAAAAATATCCTTTAATTTTTGTGAGTATATCCTGAAATGGAATCAGAGATCAAAAATGTAAACAGAAGGGTTACCACTACAATAAAAATAAATTGCCATGGTAGTTTGTCGACAACCGTTAAAATGATAGGTTAGAATTATTCTCACCTGTTATATAAGTATAAAACATAGCCGAATTAAAATTCTTTGGTATAATATTTACATAAAATACAATTTCAATTTTTTTTTAAATGATGTGATAAAAATGGTACGAAATTATGTTATGCTGCTGGCAATAAATAGAAATTCCTAACATTTGGCTCACTGAAATAAAACTTTATTATATTTAGCCTCTCCAATTACGAAAACATATTTGTTATGAAGAAAACATGATTAATGAAGATGGTTTACAAGAAGTGACACCGCGGTGGTGGAATGGATGTGTTAAACATGTAATAAAGGAAGAAAAACGTGCAAATTAGACCACCTGATTGATATAGTGCCAGATCAATTTAAAATAAATGTTACTGATTCTGACATCAACGAGTTCGTCTCATTCAAGTGATATTGAAGGCTTGTGAACTGATAAGTGTGTGATTGATAAAATACTTCTTAAATAACAAACTAAATATATTTCGTTTTTGTTGGTGCATTCCATTTTTACCATGTTAATCTAAAGGAAATTCTAAAACACAATATTTGCAACATTTGAATTTTTATTAGAAAATGTTTCCTAGCCCTGAAATGTCACTTTCACAATGACATTTGTTTGTTTACATTTTTGATCTCGGATTCGATTTCAGGGTATAGTGTATTAAACGCTCATCGAATTTTTTGAAATCTGTTAAAAAGTACACCGAAAAGACTAGTACGCATTTATTGTAATTACTGATATTTAAACTGTGATATTATTTCAGCTGTGTCAAGTTAATTTTATTAATCCAGTTAAAAACTACTCAGCTTAATTTTTTTGCGTGTGGCGAAATTAGGAACTACAGATAAAAGTAAAATGCATTTTTGACATAGTTTACATATTGTAACCAAACAATATACGGAAATTCTTAAAATTGAGTTTCATTTCAATAAATATAACCGAATTTCTTGCAATTCATATGAAAATAACGCATTTAATCTATTAACTACGTTCGATTCCGCGCACTATAGGACACGTGAATAAAAATATCAGAAACCGAACTTCAAAACAGTATTTACACAATAAACATAAACACATCCACTATAGTAACGTGACCATTGGAATTCGTGCCCAAACAGGCATCGCAAAGCTTTGTTTGTGATGGAAACTTTTTGCGAATGCGGATGCAATCACCTGCCTGATCAAATGTAGTTAACATTGGACATATCGTGGCAGAGTGGTTTAAGTCCGAAATATTAAATTTTGGTATTTATTCTTGTGGTAACACATAGTGTATGCGTATACATTTGGATTAACAAAATATTGTTTAAGTACGTTTTAATTTAATTAACATATATTTTCGAACCCTAAATTCAAATCCACAGTGTTACTCACACATACAAGTACACATTTTTAAACGTAGACGCAACCAAAAATATATTTTGAATATTGTCCTCTGGCTGAAAATATTTAAGCGGACACAAGTTTCCGTTTGGTCTGTACGACGACGTAAAACGGTCTGGTTACCGGAAATCATTCAAGCTTTGAAGATTCGCTTTTATGAGCGTACTTATTGTTGAATTTTTTGAGCCAAATTGCGGCCTTTATTACTTATAATATATCCTGTATATTAACATATTTTATAAATGGAAACTGAGATTTGCAATAGCTAATAAATTTTAATAGTAATCAAATAGTCATACAAAGCTTATTTGGTAATATTTGGGATTTGATATATATATACATATAGATGGATTGTCAATATATTTCCTAAAAAATATGTTTTTGAAACTATTATGTATAAACACACATTTTTAAATGCATGCAAGTATTTTTCTGTTTCCACTATTATCATTCCTTTATATTAGCGAAACTTGTACTATTTAGCGTGGCAGACCGGGGCGCACAATGTAAACTGGGACAGAACGGAAATAACACAGAAATGAATTCATACGTTTCAAAATACAATAGTTATCAATCAGAACTTCTCATTTATTATATTCGTTCGTTTTTGCTGGATTAAGTTGAGTCGGACAATGTTATTGCAGATTTATGGGATTTGAGACAGGGTTTAAACCTATCGAATTGGTTTTGCAAACATTCGTTAATCAATGTGAAGGTAGTGGTCAAGCAGTGGTCGAAATTTTGTTTAATCTACTTGGATTTTTTCCTCGCAATAAAAAAGCCACCCGGTATGTTATTTCAATTTAATAATTATATCTCATACATACCTATACTTACCGACTTATAGTCTATAGACAACACATTGACTGAGTGGTGAGTATAGAAGCATTAAATACAAAGGATTTAATGCTTCTGTATATTTTTTTTGCGCAATTTTGAGGAGGCCTATTCAGCAGTGGACTAGTATAGGCTGATGATGATGATGATGAAATACAAAGGATTTTTTATGCAATGTACGGGAGCACTAAGCACGGAGACTTAAAATTTCATCCTAGACAGGAGCTGGTAGGAGATTAAATTTAATATGAAATATGTTCTTTCCAGAACAGTGTCATATTGAAATGAAAATGGTTTCTATAATGTCTCTGTCAATGGGCAATATTACTCTTTTTCTTCTAACTTACATAGGGTCTGTGTAATATCGATGTAGTAAAATAAAATAAATAAAATTTCATTTCATTTCATTTCAAAACATAATAGTTTTGCCGTATGTTATTCCATGAAGTCCTGTCTGTAACCTTCGTAGTGAATAAATATAATATTTTTTATGTTAGCTACAAACTCCTTTATATCTAGTTAAATCACCCAGTTTTTTAAATGACACCCTTTGAGCTTTCATAAAAGCCTTCAATAGTCAGGACACAGCCGTCCAAAACCGAAAATTGTATAGAAATCAACCCTTAGGTTTAATAGGGGGGTGTATTGGTGATTTTAATGAGAGCCTCTGTATTGTAGTCCAGCTCAAACAACAATTGGTCCTTTCGCTTTGACGTGTCTCGGAGCGGAACTGTGTCGCACCTCTGTGAGTTTCGAGTGTGGATAATGATTTTATACGGCTATTTGATGTTTTATTAATTGGAGGAATGAACGAGTTATTTTTTTATATTTGTGTAATTTATTTTGGAAATTATATTATATTATTAAGATCATAGTGTCGTAGTTGATTAAGTGGATGTGAAACAAGGAGCCGGAGAATAATTATCTTTACATATTAGGAATGATGCATGCCGCTTTCAATAGGTCCATGACGTGATCCTTGGTGGAGGCCTATGTTCAGCAGTGGACTTCCTGTGGCTGAATAGATAGATTATAAATGTATTTTTTAGTTGCAATCTCTCTTCATAATCCATAATTTATGCATACTATCCATTTGCACCATTCAAAGATTGACAGGCAGACAAAACTTAATTAAATAATAATAATACATAAATAAATGTAGTTCTTATCTTTAAAAAAACACCGCGGTATGTATTCAATATAGTAATTATTATAAGAGTAAAAAACCTATTTGGAAAACCTTTTTAATTTACCTATATTTTTGTAAATAATAAAAATATTAATTTAAAACATACAGTAAGCCAATATTCTAAATACTGTGACTCATACAGACCAATTTACAAACATCAGTAACTTTATAATAATTTCCTTTAACCTTTCTTAAAACCTGGTTTTTAAACACTTTTCATTCAAGGTTAATAATGAAACATTCACGGCGCCTCACGTTGCATAGTTTTATAACGCCGCGTATTTCCCGCGTGTGCTGTTCATCTAATATTCAGGGTCGGAAGCATAATGTCCCACAATCAAATCATAATTTTAAGCGGCACAGACGGGTTTTTTTCTATAGCACGATGTCTAGACTTTCTGAATATGCTCTTTCTTCTCCTTCTCATAAATCCATCAAATGGATGTCTGGTAGAGATTGCCTTAGTGCTGTAAGACCACCATTTGTATTTTGTTTTTTTTTTTTATTATTCTATAATCTATATACCTATTGCTATATTTATTGTGTACATTAAAGAATAAAAATAAATAAATAAGATGATAGGAAAAGTAGCAATAATAATCATCGGTTTTTCATTGTTTGTGTACGTGGACGAGGGAAGGATCCGTCCGTATGGTACATGGCCATATGCTTAAGAGCTTTTGTAATGCCAGCCATGGTCTAACAGCAAGATTAGCCGGTTTCTGACGTGTAATGAATTACTTAAAACTTTATCTTTGTTTTCACTTTTCCTTCACCATCATCGCGTTTTATGAGTATATAACATGGATGAAAGAATTTTAGGCAAAATGTACGACAACCATGCATCTTTAGCATCAAAGTCAACTAATCTTGCAGCCTAATGGTTACTTAGATTTACGCGAATGTTGAATTGAAATAAACTAATTTTTAGCAACATTTAAAAAAATAGATAACTTAATAATAATATTT
Organism: Deilephila elpenor; assembly: GCA_949752805.1. Classification (NCBI taxonomy): domain Eukaryota; kingdom Metazoa; phylum Arthropoda; class Insecta; order Lepidoptera; family Sphingidae; genus Deilephila; species Deilephila elpenor. The sequence goes on from OX457116.1 coordinate 1,509,277, forward strand.
CTGCAACATTATTACTAGAAAGAAAGAAAATTATTTCTTTTCTTCTATGCAGTCTAACCCTGCAGTGTGGGATAGATACAGCATATTTTATGACAGTAGAAAATAATTATAATTTAACGACCGAGTGCGCGTTGCCGTCAAGTCTAGTGGAAGTGAATATTAATATATGCATGTTGCATACAGATTCCACTCATCAATTCATCTCATGTTTATCCGTTCAAATATGTTAGAGTTACAAATAAAATATTTATAACATCCAGAAAGGATTTATCCATCCATTTTATGAAGCATTCATGTCATCAGTTCAAAATTTTGTCAATTTTTTTCTATTATCGCGATGAATGGCGAGACCGATTTACCATGTGCAGTAATTCTTATTTTGTGATGTAATAAGGTTTGTGAGATATTAAAAGAAAACTGAAAATAGTAACGTTCGGCACTGGTCTCCCCTAATATTATTTATTATATTGGATATATATAGGACGTCTCTGTCGAAAATTTAAGAGTAATCTTATATTCACTATATTTTTATTGTTGAATTTTTCCGTTAAGATTTAGATCACATGCGAAATAACAGTTCTAAATATAATTTTAGACACAATGGTAACTTTCACACGAGCTTTTGGTGTTTCCATCCGAGTGGTTCATGGACTATAATGTCTTTACCGGACGTGAAACCATCCGTGAAAATGCGAAAAAACCCGAGTAGAGACGCCATTAAAAGCTATCAGAACGTGTATTGGAAATCGGGGAATAATACGCACCGATGTGGCCACGTTTTTACCTGTCTTTCATTTATTTCGGGACGAGTGAATAATTTTATATGGTATTGGGTTGTAAGAAATAAATGTTATGGAAAATACTTGTGATATTTAGTTATATTTGATATTCAACTTCATGACACACTAGAAGAATCGGTTTCTAAAACGGTTTTGTTCATTGGTATAATTTTTCTGAAATTAAATAAAAAAAAAGAGTTTTGGCATAGGTTTTGTAGGGTTCATTCACAATGTACAGACGTATTAAAATTAAATTTTATGTTAAACCCGACTACAGATACAAAAATATCATTACTGCAGTGTTTCTTTGATGTTACTTTTTTTAATTTTTATCTTTATATTATGGTTTACATAATGTGCATAGATCACTAGTATTGTATCAGATTTCCTCACAAACGCGGCATACCTCGGTCCGCCAATACCGAGAGTCGCCAAGCACTTCACAAGCCGATTGCAGGCATACCTGCGGGGCGCCTCGGCCGACGGCGAGGGAATGCAATATTTCCACCTACCCTCCCCTAATGGACGATGAATTTTCGGCGCTCTGCGGTCTCGACAGACTTGATGCACTTGCTTTTCGTTTGTTGTTAGCGAGGATTTCGGTTTGCGGTCTTTGTAAGTTAAAAAGTGAGAGATTTTAGCAGTCAGTCTTGTAGATTCGTGATAAATGTTTGGTATATGGATGACTTGGTGTTCAAAATAGTGTGATGAGAATTACTAAGTTGAATTAATGAGGAGTTAATTACGGTTGTGGTAGAAAGGAAACTTGCAACGCGTAAAAATATCTAATAAATCGGTTCGAATATAAGTCCAAACATATAAAGCATTGATAATATTTTATTATTACCGAAAAAAAGACAGTAATTTCATTTTATAGTCCCCAAATTTGATATTAATGATGTGTGAAAATTGGGCCTAGTCTTGGCTTTTATTCTTTGCTCTGTCATATTAACCGGGCCTCTAAAGTGCGGCTTCTCAACAAGCCATTACACATGTGGATTGCTCACAAGAAACTTGTCTGCACACATCTTTTAAATGGCTTTTAAGCGGTGACGAGGGATGACACAGGCGCTCATTAGGCCATCTCCTGTCCTTTTCCCTCTCACATGGAATAATATACCTCTCTCCCTCGCTAAGTGGTTGGAAAAAGCGTGATACAATGTCATAGGTTGTTTAATTATTTTCTAGTGAGGTGCGGGTCAATGCTGGCGGTAACCTTGCTACAATATTCATGTATGGCTGGAAAAAATGGTCTGGGACGGGGAATTTAAGGTTTTGTGGTTCTGTAAGGTTTTGTACAGAAAATTAGGGCCTTAAATGGGCGAATACTTTAATCTTTAGGAAATTTAAGTTTATCTAAAGTTGTTAGTATAATTTTCCTGGTTAGGATTACTAATATAAATCTTAAATTTTACGGAAAACTAAAAGTGTTAATAATATATTAATAACTTGGCGTAATTTAAACTAAGCCTTGCCGTGCACCACCAAAATTTTCTCAAGTGCAACATTAACACGAATGGTGGGTAAACTCAAACTTCAAGTTAAACTTAGCTTAGCTTTCCCGTAGAGGTGACATTTCGAAGCCACACACACGGGGCAAGTTACTAGTCTTTCGTTATTTTATCGGCGACACTTCAGTGGGTGTACGCAGGAATTACACGGTTAAATTCTTGGTTCATTATGAGAATTAATGGATGAAAACGAAAATTCCAAGCTTGCGTGGTATAGTATTCATTCGTAACAAATTTCAACTACGCTTTATTTTTAGTAATTTCTACGGTTTACAAATGTCTTTAGATAATCAAATCGCTATGTAGAAGTGTTTAATTGTATAGTGAATTTGCACCATAATTAAGTGCCTGGTGGCCTGTTGGTAACTGACAACACGTGGCTGCCTACATGTTCACGGTGGTCGCGGGTTCAAATCCCAGGGCAAACCGGGGTTGGCGGACTTAACATACCATAAAAATTCTTGCAAATCGCTATGGTATGCAGGTTTCCGCACGATGTTTTCCTTCACCGTTATAGTGCGTGGTGATTGACTATCAATACACCTACCTCCGTAAAGTCAGAGGTGTGCCCTGGGATTTGAACCTGCGACCACCGTAAACATGTTGGCAGTCGCGTCTGGTACGTTACCAACAGGCCACCACGTACTTTAAAACAACTATAAAAATACTCATTGGTAATCAAGAAAATCATGCAGAGAAGTAGCGGACAAAAGCTTGTATTATATTGTAAAATACACACGAGACTAAAGTAGTCATAACGTGACACAATATAAAAACGAGTGTTGGGGTGTAGTTTTCACACAAGCAACCTTGATAAAGTTGTCGTCAGTTTAAAAAGTTGGGGATCTAGATTATGTTAGTTGGTGACAATAATTATTACGTGAAGAGTTTTAGGCCCATACAGACACTAAAGGGCGAAAAGTTAAATAGTGTTTTTATTATTCAACTTAAACTAAATAATTAGTAACATTTTTTTTAAAGGCACGATAATTTTTTTAGTGTAATTTAACGATCCATGGTGCTTAAGAACAAACTGTAAAAGTCTTTATAAGAGGTTATTTATCAACAATTCTACAGATATATATTTCATTGTTTTGTCAATCGCTTTGCTACTGAGTAGACAAAAATATTTATATTTCATCACGGGTTACAGACAAGTTACAAATTCCCAAACTCTCATACAAACACCCAGACCCGAAACTAATACTTGTATTCACACAAACATTTGTCTCGGTGCGGGGATCGAACCCGCGGCCTCTCGTTTCATCGGCGTCTAACGAACTGCGCCGCGGAGGCTGTCAATGTCAATTTAGTCAATTAAGTTCAAAATAAAAGCATTGGAATACAATTGTAATATCCATTGGTGATGGGAAGCCGTCTCTAACAAATGTAACTCTACGTATAAAATATAGGGCATTTGTACGTAAAAACGTTATTTATTTAGTGTATAAATGCGACACAGTTGGACATAAATATTCGCGAATGTAATTAATGTTCCTTTCGTGAAGCGGTTCACAAGGAATTACTGTTATGGCGCGATTCATAGCTTCCTCGCGCTGTCCTTTACACCTTATGTGTGTCTCGTACACGGAATAAAAATAAGAATATAACCAGTATTTAGGATATTTTGGTTGAAAACGGTATTGCCCAATGGAATAAGTATAGGGGTTATTCTTCATGGTGGAATGGTAAGAAATTCATCATTTGCTTGGCATTACTTATAGTTTTTAATTTTATTAATTCCTTGGATTTATCACTTCCAATTAAAGGAGCGGTTAACAACTTAGCATCTAAGAATAAACAATATCACTACATGCTTAGTTGGTAAAAAATTAAGATAAATTCCAATTAAAACAAATTAACGTCTCATAAAAAAAATATAAGCATAGAGCATCGCATCAGATACGACTAAAAGTTAAAAAGAAATAAAAAAAAACTTGAAAAAAAAACCTAAATTAAAATAAAACCGTTAATAATTAGGTACCAATGACTACCTCATTGGCGCAGTTGCACTACGTTACGATACCATAGCTGAGGTCTAGGGTTCGAATCCCGCGTCGGGCCAAGTGATATTAGATTTTTCTATTCATTAACAGCCCGGAGTTAGGAATGTATAGTATTAGGCACGTCCCCTATCACATTATGAGACGGAATACACAAGGCGAAACGTGGGTGTCCTGGTGGCACCTCTGCCTACCCCTTCTGGGACAAAGGCGTGAGTTTTTGAATGTATGTCAATGACAAAGTAGGAATCTACACGACTTATTACAGACAGTTAATACCCATGTCAGTGAAACAGAGCCAACTGAAGCTATATTGAGCGGAACACGATGCCTCCCGCGGGACCCTGTACAATCGGACCACTGTGCTGTTTAGGCACCCATACTGTTTGCTATTACCCCTGCTAATATGTGGGTAACTACTGGACTAGTAATCATAGTAAACCGTATCTGTTTACATTATAGTATTGGAGCAAAGCTTTGTTATAGAAGGACAGCAAGTCGGTAGGTGTTGTTATTATGGGTTGAATTTCACATTGCCTGTAGGAAAAGGTGCCGCTAGTGGCATCGCATTTCTCCAAGCTTATTGTTGTCCGTAGACATGATGGGTGGAGAGATTATCGTTATGCCGGCACAAATTCCAGTCCTTGACACGTGTGAAACGTCACAAACTCCCTATAAAGTGAATTGCCGAACCTGGGACGCTATCTAATATCAATACGATAGGACAAACCGTTCTGCGATTTGCTTAAAAATCATAGACAGGCATTGAATTTATTAGGTCCGGATACGTCTATCTGAATATCTTGGGGCGGAGATAAACTTCGTCTTGTGTGTATGTGTCACTTATGATATAGGTATGTGTACATATCTGCATACCGAACCTGGGACGCTATCTAATATCAATACGATAGGACAAACCGTTCTGCGATTTGCTTAAAAATCATAGACAGGCATTGAATTTATTAGGTCCGGATACGTCTATCTGAATATCTTGGGGCGGAGATAAACTTCGTCTTGTGTGTATGTGTCACTTATGATATAGGTATGTGTACATATCTGCATACCGAACCTGGGACGCTATCTAATATCAATACGATAGGACAAACCGTTCTGCGATTTGCTTAAAAATCATAGACAGGCATTGAATTTATTAGGTCCGGATACGTCTATCTGAATATCTTGGGGCGGAGATAAACTTCGTCTTGTGTGTATACGTATACACAAGACGAAGTTTATCTCCGCCCCAAGATATTCAGATAGACGTATCCGGACCTAATAAATTCAATGCCTGTCTATGATTTTTAAGCAAATCGCAGAACGGTTTGTCCTATCGTATTGATATTAGATAGCGTCCCAGGTTCGGTATGCAGATATGTACACATACCTATATCATAAGTGACACATACACACAAGACGAAGTTTATCTCCGCCCCAAGATATTCAGATAGACGTATCCGGACCTAATAAATTCAATGCCTGTCTATGATTTTTGTGACACATACGTGTCACTTATGATATAGGTATGTGTACATATCTGCATACCTTTTGAGGTATACAAAAGTGAACTTGCGTATGCCTATAAAGGCTACTTATGGAAATCACACTCAATTTATAACTCATTTCATTTTATTTTATACAACGGTACGTCAAATATTTCCACTTGTATTCCTAAATCACATTTTCCTAACAAGACAGACACTTGGTAATAGTGTTCGTATTTTGATTTTGATGAACGTGATTTCATTATGTAAGCATACGATACACGAATTTCCTCAAATTGTACTCTATGTTTACCCGACATAAATGCTTCACATAGATATGATGCCTACTTTTACTACATGTATATTATAGCAGTTTACTCAACATATAAGTATATGTAAAAACTTCGGAAATATTAACGTAATGAACCTTTCTATTGTTTCAGAATCCACAATGGGTGTCAGAGCATGCTTCCTCCTACTCAGTCTGCAGCTGGTGTCAATGATCTCATCTCAAGAGATGTACAAGCGCGTCCCGCAAGGGTTCGTGGGCATGCGTGGCAAGAAATACGTGGAGGACAATGCTGAGCAGTTCTACAAACGCAAGCCGCAGTTCTTCGTCGGCGTTAAAGGCAAGAAGAACTTCTACGACTTCATGGAGAGCCCCGAGACCTACCTCAAGCGAGCTCCCATGGGATTCATGGGAGTGAGAGGCAAGAAGGATGATTTTATCCCCGAAAGTGACTACTACCCTCAGAACTACGAATACGTACTCAAAAGAGACGGGTCTTTGATCGGACAGATAGACTATACCTCCAATGAAAACGCGAACGATCCAGAGTTTCCGATTCTGAACGAGATATTGAACGAGTATTTGAAGAAACTTGAGCGTCCTAGTTCAGTTGAAGCTGAAGCGAACGAGACAAGTGAGGATAATGAAAGGATCACTAACGAGGTTGATAAGCGCGCGGCTAATTATCACCAGTTCTTTGGCGTTCGCGGCAAGAAGTCTATTCAAGCGAAGAGGCCGTACGACGTGAGCTTCCGCGGCAAGTTCATCGGAGTGCGCGGCAAGAAGGACCTGAAGAACAGCGCCCAAGAGATCAAGTTCCTACTGAGCGGTCCGTTCCCCAAGAGGAAGGGACAGATGGGTTTCTTCGGAATGCGCGGCAAGAAGTCTGTCGAAGGTGAGAACTTCGTTTGTTTTAAGAATGTCAATATTATTTTTTATTTTCCGCACCTAGAGCTATATTTTAGACCGTAAGCATTTATAATCAGGATAGGTTGACAAATGAATGACCTTCTGACCTAAAGAACCTTCTGATCAATATTATTCGGGAAATATAAGTTTTTCTCCAGTTTACTGCCACATTCACTTACTCTGCAATTAATTGCTAAGTCCAATCAAGGCAGAATAGCTTGGAGCTGTCCCAAATAGATCCAAAGATGTATATAGACATTAAAATAAGGACATTTGCATGTTAACGTCGACCTTGCGTAGATTGGGCCGACCTGTGTCTCTAATGGTCACTTTGAGTTTGAATGCGAATTGTAATAAATTGTGCACAATTTGAATACAAAGCCTAGGCTTGCATGGCTTCACAGGGATAATGTTTCCTTAGGAGGAATATTTCAAAACAATTAATTATATAACTTGAAACGACTAATTAAATGTTTAGTAGCTAACATAGTTATCCAAACTGAAATCGTCATATCATATATTACGTGTTTTATCTACTTATACATTAGTACGTATATAACAGTTTAGCTTATGATTTTGTGTATGTTTGTCTGCCTCACTTTACAGCATACCTACTTTAGGCCGTGCCATGGGCCTAAAAATTTCACACACGATATACCATAACAACGAATCTTGCGGGAAAAAGTTACATCTTCAAAGAACATGACAATGAATAGGTAATGAGGGCATGAATTAACCATTTAAGGAGCGCAAAGGATGAAAATTGCTAATTATCATTTAAAATTTCACCTTTGAAGTAATTACTTGCGGGTATCTTACATCAGAACTTCGTTTCTATCTATTTTAACTTAAGATTTCTGGTTTTAGGAGACTTTTTATGAGCCGTGGCCAGTTACAGAAAGAATGATATTACTCGTAAACTTATTGGCTTGGTATAATATCTAGGAAGCGTCTGTAGCGCAGTTATGACGCTGCCAATGAAAAGATACGCTGCGAGTTCTATACCCGCACTGACTGAGACAAATGTTTGTGTGGTCTTCAAATATTTGTGTAAGGCTTAGGTATTGTAAGATTGCAGTCCCTTGAGACCTACACTTAAAACACCGCCATTGCTGATGGTAGCCAGAAATTTCGGACGTAAAACTAGGTTCACTTCAAGATGGTCTAACAACTAAACTATAAGGCTATACCAGGATCTCTATAGAGTGCGTTCAATTTCTCATAATAATTATTTTTTATTTATTTCAGAGTCAAGCTCCGAAGCAGAGGTCCCTAACTAAGCGTCTTGGAGTCACATCTGACTACTGAAAGACTTCACTTCGACTATGACATATCCTTACTATAAGATTTTCTTGCCAATTAATATTTAAGGCTCATTTTAGCGTTATTTTCACCTCGGTACTAAGAGATTCTAGTCAATAATAATGTATAATGGAAACGTGTTTCATTGTTAGTATTCTCCTAAATATTAAATAACATATTGATGTTAAACTTACTTGTATCTGTTTGCCTAAGAATATATCCTGTTGAATATTCAAATTTTATTACTGTAAAACTGTTTAATATATTTTATTTTAAAGATTGAAATCATGCCAATTAAATTCTTAAATATTATAGTTATGAAATTATATATTTAGTCAATAGAAAACTATAAATGTCTATGCAAAACTTCGCATTAAATACAACAAATAAATCTATAAAATAAAGTTTCCACAAAAGCTTGTGACATTGTTAACATTTCGTATAAATAATAGTAGTTTAATAAGATTCAATTACATGTGTATATTGTAGATGTATAATGATAAACAATTATATAATGTGTTTGAAAGCTAACAATGTTTTATTTACGCCTTTGCATCTAAAATGAAATAATGTATTTATGAAGAGTTCAATTAGAATGAAATATTTACTACTCTGTTAAACCTACGTATTGGACATTTTGTTGAGGCTGGCAAAATGTGACAATGTATGTATTCCTTATGTAGAAGTGCGTGGTGGCCTGTTGGTAACGGACCAGACGCGGCTGCCTACATGTTCACGGTGGTCGCGGGTTCAAATCCCAGGGCACACCTCTGACTTTTCGGAGTTATGTATGTATTGATAGTCAATCACCACGCACTTTAACGGTGAAGGAAAACATCGTGAGGAAACCTGCATACCGTAGCGATTTTAAAGAATTTCTACGGTATGTGAGTTCGCCAACCCGCAGTAGGCCAGCGTGGTGGACTATATGGCCTAACCACTCTCAATCGATTCTCTCGATTGTAGAGTAGGCCCGTGCCCTGCAGTGGGACGTATATGGGCTGATATAGATAGATGTATTCCTTATAATACGAAATAAACGCAGTTACGAATTGTATCATTGGATTTTGATTTTGACGATCTGTTTCCTAAGAAATTCCTGACAGCCATAATGTAACAAATAGCCTGATAGACCACTCACCAACAACGTTTTAAAATACACACACAAAAAATTATGTAACAAAATGAAGGTATTCAAACACATACTGCGTGGGTAGACATGTACGTATGTATGTACATATTGTGTCATTCACTCCTAGATAATAAGTAATTACTAAAACACTATATTGTTACGTGCCGCTTGGCTAGTGCACCGAGTATCGGAGGTGTTCGGTGGAGCTCGGCGATGTTCGGCGAACTTGTCTGCTGCCACTATTGACACCGGCTACATAATAGAAGATATTGCCGCTAGATGGCGGGAGCTATGCGATTCTTGTTTTGTTTTTTGTTTTTCCGGGTGTTCGTTTTTGTTATTTTTCCTTCTGGAAGTTTCTTTTGTGAAATATAAACGAGTAATACAAGTTCCAGTGTTTTAATATTCATAAGTGGGATAAAATTGCATAATTATTGTAAAGGAACCCAAATCCCAGACATGAAGAGAATGAAGCCGGGTGGAAGTGGCTCTTTAAAAAAATCGAGGCTATCTTCGGAATCCCACACGAGTGCAGGAACGTTTCTGGTGGATTCGCTTACATGTTCCAATGGAAATTTTTCGGAGGTATTACAAGAGGGTGATGTTCATCCCAATACGCTGCTTGAAGAATTGTTAAGCTCTAAATTAGAGAAAATGGTAGAGAAAATTTGCGTTCAATCAGGAAGACCTCGGAATGTTTCTGGGGAGAAGATAATACCTACTTTTGATCCTGATGATGGCGAGATGAACGTAAAAAAATGGTTAATCAAAATTGATCAACTGGGGTTGGTGCATAAGTGGGACGATTATTCGAAAATAATTATAATGCAAACTCGCCTAGTTGGACAGGCACAGGTATGGTTCAGTCGTTTGGATGAATATGATTATACATGGGATCAATGGAAGTCGTTACTTATTAACGCTTTTCCGAAGAGTTTTGAATATGCTGATATGCTGGAGGAGTTGGTCTCTCGGAAAAAAATTGTCACCGAAACTATAACACATTATTATCATGATAAGTTGGCTATGTGTCGCCGCTGCCAACTTGATGATGCTGCTTCACTGTCATGTTTGATAAAGGGATTACCAACAGATTTACAAGGTAACGCAAGAGCATTTAAATGTGACACGCCAGAAGAGTTTTACACTGGTTTTTTAATTGCGTTCGAGAATTTTCGCAACAAACCAGAGGTTAAACATTTTAATTCAAGCTTTCCACGCATGTCTAGAATTGAATTGGAAAAAAAGCGAATTTCTAATTTAGCTGTACCTTCAACCTCACGTGCGATTAAAACTACAAATTCACGATTGATGAAATGCTTCAGGTGCAATTCAGCTGAACATTTTGTAAAAGATTGTCCAGTACCTGATAGTAGAGTATGTCAGTTTTGTTCCGAAGTTGGCCATTCTATGAAATGGTGTCCTAAAAAAGGAAAACTGACTAAAGAGTCAAAGAGTGATACAGTACTAATAAATATGGTGCAGAATGTGAATGATATTTATAAGAAGAAAGTGTGCATTGGAGATAAAACCTTTTATGGCTATTTAGACACTGGTGCACAATTAAATGTGGTGTCATTGAAAATGGTAAACGAGTTAGAATACAATGTGAGGAAAACTGATGCATTGTTAAAAGGTTTTACGGGATTTGCAGTCCCTGCAATGGGGCAGGTGAATCTAATTATAACATTGGATGATTTGAGTTTTAGCACTACTGCGGTGGTAACTCATTTGGAATTACCTGCAGACGTCGATATTCTCATTGGACAACCTATTATCAATGCTAGTGGTATTTCATTAGTGACTACTCAAAACTCGGCTATGTTAAAAGATGACAAGATGAGTAGAAGCAAAACTTTTGATAGCAAACTCAAAGTTATAAGTTCCAAGGATGTTTTTATACCACCACTTGCCTCTTCGTTTATTGAAGTGTATGTTATTGGCAATATTTCTGATATTGATGTATGTACGTCACCAAGATTCCATGACTTTGGTGGAAAAAACTTTGCGGTGCCTGCTGCTCTGCTCAAGGGACAAGAAGGTTACGTTTGTATTTATAATATGAGTCAAGATCAGTTGTCCTGGAACAAGGGTGATGTAATAACTCATGCCCAACCATGTGAGATGATGAACACCAAAACTTTGGAGACTTGTAATGGTAAACACGATGATAAAATTCTTCAGGCTGAAAAGATGAAGGTGCGTAACTGTTTGAGTATTTAATCTGTCTGTTCTGTCTGTCAGTCTGTCAGTCTGACTATCTGTCTGACTGTCTGTCTGTTCTGTCTGTCTGTTCTGTCTGTCTGTCTGTTCTGTCTGTCTGTCTGTCTGTCTGACTACCTGTCTGACTATCTGTCTGTCTGTTCTGTTCTGTATTATTCTGTATTGTTCCGTATGGTTCTGTATTGTTCTGTATTGTTCGGTAATGTTCTGTATTGTTCTGTATTGTTCTGTATTGTTCTGTATTGTTCTGTATTGTTCTGTATTGTTCTGTATTGTTCTGTATTGTTCAGTGTTGTTCCGTATTGTTCCGTATTGTTCCGTATTGTTCCGTATTGTTCCGTATTGTTCCGTATTGTTCTGTATTGTTCTGTGTGTTCCTGTTGCTGTTGCTGCTGCTGTTTTGGCAGGTACTGAAGTTATAATTATGTTATGGTAACATTAATGAATTAAACTGTCCTGGCCCTGATAAACATATTAGATAGTTAAAATCCGTTGCATTGAATTTAAATTGTATATTTAAAGTTTTTATTATCTGTTATTTTTACTAATGAACTATGATTTAATCTAATACATGCTAAGAAGTATTATAAATTGTAAACATCTGTTGAACATTACTGATATACTGTACAGCTGAATTAATTGAATTAGAGTTGCTTATGTGTCTGCAGGGGATGTTTAAAATTATTTTGTCTTGTGTTTTCACAGCGAACTGATTCATTTGAAAATGATGAGCAAAGGAACAGATTAATCTGCATAACCAGCATTTTAGAACCTGTGTCACAGCATAATTTAAAATATTTGGGTAACTGTAAAATTGGCAATATGTCATTATCGGATATAGATGCTGGAGACATATCAAATTATGACAAACGAAGATTATTCGAGTTATTATTTAAGTATCGAAATTGTTTTGCTGCTGATACAAAAGATTTGGGGGCGACAACTTTGGCTAAAATGGAGATACAGTTAACTTCAAATAATCCAGTTTTTCATAAACCATACAGACTTGCGCCAAAGGAATTAGAGATTGTGAGAGAGAAGGTAAAAGACTTACAAGATGCAGGAATAATTAAAGAATCACAGTCTAATTATGCCTCGCCGGTAGTATTGGTCAAGAAGAAGAATGGCGATAGCAGGCTTTGTGTGGATTACAGAGCATTAAATGCTATCACAATCAAAGATAGATTTCCCCTGCCTCATATTGATGACCAGTTGAATAAATTAGCTGGTAAATGCCTTTACACCAGTTTGGATTTAGCACAAGGCTACCACCAAATACCTCTTTCAGCAAATTCTACAAAATACACAGCATTTATTACCCCTGACGGGCAATGGGAATACACACGAGTTCCTTTTGGACTTGCCAACGCACCTGCAGTGTTTCAGAGGACTATTTATAAACTGCTTGGTTCTTTGCGTTATGAGGAAGTGTTAACATTCATGGATGACTTGCTGCTTCCTTCCTGTGATGTTGATGGGGGTCTTTTGATTTTGGAGAGAGTACTGCAACTTTTGAGGGAGGCCAACTTAAAATTAAACCTCGGAAAGTGTGCATTTCTGAAGTCTGAAGTAAACTATTTGGGACATGTTGTGACACCCCATGGAATTCGACCAGGTAATAGAAAACTAGACGCTGTTAATAATTTTCCAACGCCTGTAAACGTTCATCAGATCCGGCAATTCATAGGATTATGTTCGTATTTCCGCAAATTTATCAGTAATTTTGCTATAATTGCCCGACCACTGACAGTACTGACGAAAAAGAATGCGCTATGGAGATGGCAAAAGGATGAGCAGGAAGCTTTTACAAAATTAAAATGTTTGCTTGTTAATAAGCCAGTGTTAGCATTATATAGTCGTGAATATGAGACAGAAATTCACACAGATGCCTCAAAGATTGGTATAGCAGGTATTCTCTTTCAAAAACAGCACAATAGTGAATTGAAACCTGTTTTGTACTTCAGTCGAGTAACAACTAAAGAGGAAATTAACTACCATAGTTACGAGTTGGAAACATTGGCTGTAGTTGAGTCTTTAAAGCGTTTTCGGATTTACGTTATTGGAATACATTTTAAGGTTGTAACTGACTGTTCAGCCGTAAGAAGTACATTTACGAAAAAAAATTTAATACCGCGGATTGCCCGTTGGTGGCTACAAATTCAAGATTACGACATGGAAGTTGTATATCGACCTGGGTCAAACATGCGTCATGTGGATGCATTAAGCCGAAATCCGATTTCTGATATATTAAATGTTGTAGATGTGGACGATTGGTTTCTAACTGCACAACTTCAGGATGAGCAATTATCATCTATTTATCATCAGCTAAACAGTGGAAGTCCTAATAATGACATCAGAAACAATTTTTGCATTAGAAATCATCGGATTTATCGGAAAATTCTTAATGGAGAACGTCTTGTGGTACCTAAAGCTGCTCGATGGCGTATAACCAAGATGTTTCATGATGACATTGGTCATGTAGGATTTAAGAAATGTGAAGAAGCAATCAAAGCCGATTACTGGTTTGCACGTATGACACGTTTTATAAGCAAATATGTTAAAGGCTGCTTGGAATGTTTGTTTAAGAAGGGGAATTATGGTAGAACAGCTAACAAGATTTATCCCATAAGTAAACCAGATCAGCCTATGCATACGGTTCATATTGATCACATGGGACCGTTTCCTAAGTCGAGGAAAGGCAGTCAATATGTGTTGGTATTAATAGACTCCTTCACGAAATTTGTGGCCGTCAAACCTACTAAGAGTCTCCGCTCTACGGAAACAGTTTTTCTGTTACGGGAAGTTTTTTCTGTGCTTGGATACCCTAATCGGATTATTTCTGACAGAGGACTCTCGTTTACAAGTCGGTATTTTAAGGAATTTTGTACAAAACATAAAATTCATCACACTTTGAATGCTATTGCTGCACCGCGAGCTAACGGGCAGGTAGAACGTATCAATCGGACGTTGTTAAATGCGCTGCGGACGAGTAACCAAGAACAATCTGCCTGGGATGAGGTGATACCCGAAATAGTTATGGGTATTAATCACACAATACACGATACAACAAAATTCACCCCGTATGAGCTAATGTTTGCTCATAAGAAGAGTTTGGTTCCACAAATAACTGGTAAAGAACCAGAAATTGATTGTAAGGAAAAACGGAAAAAAGCTCATGAAAATATTAGAAAAAAACAAGAGTACATGGCTACTAAATGCAATGAAAACAGAAAAGAAGCAAGGAAATATCAAAAGGGAGATTTGATATTATGGAACAATGCTTTTACAAATGCTGAAACTGGAATTAATCGTAAAATTGACAAGTTGTATGCTGGACCGTATAAAATAATACAAGTCTGTATTAATGATCGTTATAAAATCCGAAGTATAAAAGGCATGAAAGGATACAAGAATTTTATCGCAACTGTACCTGCTGATGCGTTACGGCCGTATAAAAGTTCTGTTAACTATGATACGGATTCTGCTGATAGTGATAAAGATGTTGTGGACACACAAGATTTAATAGATTTGTTAGAGAGTTAGATTGTCTGAATTTGTTAGTAATTTACTGGTTGAGTTAATTCAGTTGTACTTTAGTGAATAAGCTATGTTTTCTAACGACTGCTTGTGAATACCATGCTGGTATTCACTTTTCAGGATGGCCGATGTTACGTGCCGCTTGGCTAGTGCACCGAGTATCGGAGGTGTTCGGTGGAGCTCGGCGATGTTCGGCGAACTTGTCTGCTGCCACTATTGACACCGGCTACATAATAGAAGATATTGCCGCTAGATGGCGGGAGCTATGCGATTCTTGTTTTGTTTTTTGTTTTTCCGGGTGTTCGTTTTTGTTATTTTTCCTTCTGGAAGTTTCTTTTGTGAAATATAAACGAGTAATACAAGTTCCAGTGTTTTAATAATATGGTGTGGTGGTTGAATCTCTGCGTACCACTTCGGGGAAAAAGGCGTGAGTTTATGTATTTAAGTATGTAAAAAAAATATTTCCTCTCTTTCCGCTGTGTTTTGGTACAAGCACAATGATTACAGATTTTATGCGGTTTTAGCTCCAGTAATAATGATAGGAAGTTATAAAAACATGCGCTTACCTTACGTATGATGGAAAAACTTTACACAGGAATGTGGAAAATCACATCACAAGCTCAAGATATTCTTCACATTATCACTTTTACAGAAGTCTCTTGCCCGTTATAGCTCACTGACCGTGCTTTACTGTTATGAAGTCATCGATAGTATAACTAATGTATTTAATTACAATTAAAGGGTTAAAAGCCACAAAAAATACTCGTCAAAAATCCCTCCATCTACCCACTTTATACTCAATATAAAATTCATAATTTGATTTCGTATATGTTCATAAAACTACATTGAATCTGACGGTAAGTTTACATGCGAAATTTCTGTTGACGAGAGGTTTATTCAAATTCTTTAACACATTAGTTAATTAAAAGCAAAGTAATCAATAAACTTATCGACAACTTTTTAATTGTTGTTTACAATTTAAACGTAAGTTTGTGCATACATTAACGCCATTCTCTGATAAAGGTAGGCAGGACTAAAACACTAAGTAACAGGTCAAACCTGACCACTTTTGCTATTTTAGTTACTGTCATCAATGTTTCACCCTCGTCACATCGTAAAAGTACTCCTTATTTGACCCTCATTAAATAAAAAAAGACACTAGCGCCCAAATACTGGAACGCAACTTAAATATAACTTGCGCTTAACTACGTTAATCCCGATTAAATGTACTGGCTAAGTGAGCCGTGCGCTGTTAAGAGCAACTTATTATTTGAATGTCGTTCCAGTATTCGGGCGTAGGACAATTATAAATAAAACACACAAAACATGAAATTCATATATTTTTTTATTAAAACTTCTTTTCATAATAAACCCATGGATCGCTAACATAATGATAGAACGTACATAGAAGCCATGTCTCAATGTGTGATATACATAAATACATTACATACAATTTGTTGATATATGTGTGGCTGACTCGCAATCACACGCACACGCACACACACACTATGCGCAGGCGCACTGACAGGCCGCCATTTTGAATCTCAAAATATTGTATCTTCAGATACCCTCACAAATAAAAGATTAATGTCATAGAATATAATTTAATTTAGGAAATAGGTGTACAGCCGATTTTATAAAGACAGATACATAATTTAACGTTTGTTTCAACCGTTTGGCGACCCGTCACAATAGTGTTGTAATAAATACTACAGTTGTACCAAATTCATTCATTCTTTACATTCCGTTCAGTCGGTGATAGTCTTTGCATTTTCTATAAATTTGTAAACGTTCACATCTAGATTTCTATTAACTTTTTGGACTGTTACTTCTTCAGTGCATACTTTTAAATTCATGACGGTGTGGCCAAGAATATTACCGACTGACAGAACATAATTCAAAGTAAACAATGTCATAGAAAAGAAAATAATAAGGCCGTTTCGTATACTCAACTACATGATTCATTTTTCGAACGGTGAAAAATGGTGAATTAGCAAATAAAATAAAAACATAAAAAATCGTAAATTGTTACCTACAAGCGAAAATCGTTAGATGCTTTGCGGCGGTGACGTTTATTGACACGTGTCAAACTGACAGTTGACAGCAAACGTCAACGCCATCCACCGAGTTTGGAACACGTTACTTGCGGGTAGTTGCAGTATTTAGCCTCCTTTGACAAACTATGACTCAAGACTCAAATCAGTGACTCATATAAATTTAATTATCTACTATGACTCACACGAAGTTTGTTCGACGCAGATAGATTTTTTTCTAATCAGTCATCCCATTTTCGTCTACCTATTGTCTTCATATCAACGTGTTCAAAATTCGGCGCAATTGAAAAAAACTACTATTCATAATGTGAAAGTATATGGAATATACAAAAGGAACCCAAGTTCCCACGACGTGTTGACAAGCAGTAAACGTTCGCTTATCATTATGATAATTTGTTATAACAACTACAAATTGGTTAAAGGCTAAACATAGAAAAAATCCACAATTATGGAATCAAAAAAGTACACCGGGCATGGAACGCCCGGCAAATCCAGCGATACACGAAAGATACGAAAAAAAAAAAACAAAGTATAATATGGAGTAATATTAAAGTGAATATGATAATTAATTAATAAAAATTAATTATTATTTTTTCAACGCTAACTACTTATTACAATTACATTATACAAAAAAATGTTTATGCATGTCGTTAAATAAATTATTCTCGTTTATTATTTTATAAGCATAGCATTATGTAGTTTTTATTTATAAATCGCACCACAGACAATTTGACACACTAGTGTCTATGCTCGTCGTATTTGTCTATGGTTTTATGATCTGTGGTGCGATTTATGAAACAATTAATTGAACAAGTTCTATAATGCGAACTGGATGTTCTAAGCGCAAGGTGTTACCTTCGCAAGCGACTATCCGATAATTATTTATATCCCTTGTGGCTAACTTACAATTAAATAGTAGGCTCACATTACAAAGGAGAACTATCTATGTATTCGTTTTGACGCAATATTAAATATTAGAGGGAAATATCCATTCCATTATTCTCAGCATCTATCGTTTCGTTTTTAGGATCTGATGAAAATCGCGACCAGTTATTGCAATGTTGCAGATAATACCATTAACATATTTTTTCGACATTCAAATCGAGATAAAATGTTTACCAGCTCCTTACTTCATTAACCCACAAAAAATTAGGGTTAAGTATGGTCTCTTATTTCAAAATATTTCCTTTTATGGAAAATTAGAAGCAGCTGTATCAGTCTCGATACAATATTCCTTCATAAATTCATCTCCTAACTTTTAGTCGCTTATGTCTTAACATTTTTACTTAGACAAATCGATTTTTATCTTATCCCACTTTCAACGTCTTTATCAATATTTTTTTGATGTTAACTCAATCTATACTAGTTTTATAAATTTTCAAACATTGCCAATTCCTTTCAAGGCTTAAGATTGCACAAAAAATATCAACATTATGATTTCGACGAAGGTTTTTATCTCAATAAAATAACTTTATATAGATTTTAGTTTCACAAATTTACCCAATTTGATCCTTATGTAGACGTAATAAACCGTCAAGTCCAATCCGAATATCTCTGCGATCGCAATTCCGCCATAAACATAACATTATTTTCCATAATAATTAAACATAATAAATTAAAATTTACACGTTATTTTAATGTACACGATGTAAACATAATCACACAGCATTTTATAACACAAGACCGTTTGGAATCATCACACTTATCTCAAGTAGACATCATTTAATGCATATTGCAGGAAAATTGTAGAATTCCAGGCAAATCAATTTTAGAATCGCCATTTTCACTAAGTATAATAATGTCTAACATGGGAATTGAAACCATATCATGGTTTGAAATATTTTATCTGCGATAGAGCCATAAATTTTATAAATAAAAAAGAATATGTTAATGATTGCCTTTGAGTCATTTCTATAGATTGTCTCAGAGTTCTATATACGAGTTATTCGCTCGTAATAAGTGTTTGATTCCAAACCGATCATAACCAACATCCTTTCACAACCGTACCAAATGTTATACCTAAATGTATGTGAATCCATCTCAGTACTGACAAGCTTTCTGTGCTTCATTTTTAAACGCTGTTATAGAATTATTGATAATACTTATCCCAATAGAATTAAAGGTGTTTATTGCACAAAATAAATGTAGATACAACATTTCAACTATTAAAACTTGTCTTGAAATTGTTATGAATAATATTAGTCTTCACATTCAAAGAGTAATTAGACAACTAAGGTTTATACTGATTTTATTATTCAACATTTCATGATAATAACTTTATCAGTGAGCCCTAGCAATGTCGCCTGAAATCATTCAATAAATATTAGTTGAATTGCATAATAAATTAGGGCAATATTTTTATCTAGATGATAGAAAAATAGAGACAAATATTACTCTTTTTTTCCCTGGTCCAAAATATTTTGAATAATGTCTTTTCTTTTAATTTTATAATAGTCTAAACAGCGTTTAAATGATCCACTTGCGTACATACAGAATTAAGCTATTTCGTATCGTTAACAAATTGATGATATAAATGCATTACATTAACGTCTTATTATTAATCTCCGCCCGCCATTGTCTATGCCTCACACTTCATTTCCATCGTACCATAGACCATGGAATACAAATCTGTTATTTGTGGAGACACTGTAATATTATGTTTTGGATATTCGGCCCACAATTATCCGATTTTTATCCCAGAATAAACAAAGAATTTATTGATTTTTTTGTATTGCTGTTGATCTTTTTATATTTGATATTTAAAATTATTTAATGGTGTATTTTACCAATTTTATAACTTTGTATAGGTAAATATTTTTATTGCATTGTTATTGGGTCAGATTACAGAATCTCCGTCGTCAGGCATTAATGGCGGTGGAATCACACCGTTTTCAATGCATGTATATTGGCTGTGATTGTCTATGGCAGGGCGCCATTGTGAATTCCTTATCTGTTGATTGCGTTCCGTTTAACGCAGAACATTGCGTGTATTGTGGATCGTAAGCGCGGTGCGATATTTACAGTTTCGATTTTGATTTTGCCAGTTTTAAATTTTTTTTTCAATTCAGCATTTAAATTTTAATTTTAATAGGGCCTATCTAAATGCCATTTTTCCTTTACTACAGGAAATTAATTATTACGTATCATATCCAGTTTCTAATCATAAATGATACATAGCGGCTATAAACTGTGCATACAAAAGCTATTACATTATTCTAGTAACACGGATTTTCGCGACTATCAGTAAATTTTTCGACGGAAAAAAATCTAATCAAATAGCACCAAAAAGCAAATTTAATACAAAAATAATTTAAAGGCACCATTTTCTTTTTACTTCCTTTAAATATACATTCGCTAGTGCAATACTGAAGGTCTAGACAAGTTTTTTTTTGGTATTTCGTAGAAGATTTGTACTGTGCCAAAGCTCATAGATTTTTACTTTTTCTACCAGTTATGCCTTACCATCATTTAATTTCTGATGTGATTTATTCAAAGAAACACAGCATTGTAACTGATTTTCAATAAAGCACAGTACAATGAAATCGAGCTGAAATCAATACTCAAAGAAGTGCATTTGAAATTGCATTTAACCTTATATTTACATATGGTGCGTAGCGCAAATCAGGAAACCTTAAGCTACTGTCACCCCTTGGAGCCAACAGCCAATATATACGCAAAGAATTGGGTCCAACCTTTGTTTAGATGGCGTTCTGTAGTGTGAGGGGGTGCGAGTGACCATGACCGTTGTGCGTGGTGAAGTCGTCGTCCAACAAGTTGGGCATGTCGTGGTTGGGTTGGGTGTTGGCTTCGCTGGCTGCTCGCTCGGAGTGTAGGAAGTTGGCGGACACGTGGCCAATGTTGGACGTTGGCGCGTGGACGTTGCCGTTGTTGGTGTGTTGGTTGGGCGGCGCGTTGTCGATCGTTTGCTGTTTTGAAGTCACCTGCTCGTGGCTTTTAGTGTCCTCAGTCTGGAAGTAAACAACAATTTTATAATGGTTTCTTAGATTTACGCGAATGTTACACATTGAAATAAAACTATTTTATACGGATTTTATCGTGGAGTCCGCCCCGTGACGACGAAAGCTGTAAAGTGTAAAGTAATCGAAACGTCGGGAAGTTAAAAATGTAAAAATTAAATCGCGATAAAATCCGTATAAAATAGTTTTATTTCAACAATTTTATAATTATCTAAGCTCTATTCTAAGGGGTTAGGCAGAGATGCTACACATACCCACAGTTCACTAAGTTATAAATCCTAATATGTGACAGAGTGCTTACAATACCAGACAAAATTTCAACTCTTATGGACAGCCTCCGTGGCGCAGTTGGTTAGACGCCGGCTGGGAAACGAGAAGCCGCGTTTTCGATTCCCGCACCGAGACAAATTTTTGGGTGAACCACAAGAATTTGTTTCGGGTCTGGGTGTCTGTGAGACCGAAAAGTCTCTCGTAGTATAAAAGTTTAGTATAATGGCATACTGACGTTATTTTGTTCGGACAGTCCCAGCAGGTCGGCGGTGAGGTTACCGTTGTTGGTGGTAGCGTTGGTGGTGACCACTTGCTCTGAACTCGTCACTGTTACTGACTCTTGCGACACTTGCGTTACATGCGTCGCTTGTGTTTCTTCCACCTGTAAATTACATGGCGATTATTGATATATGTACTAACAAAGTAAAGTGGTTAAATTATTGCAGTAAAAGATAGGATTGTGGGGATATAAATATTTAATACGTGATAAATAACGAGATTTATTTAGTGGTCGATAATCAGATGACTAGGAATTTACTACCGCTGAAAGCTATAGTGCGTGGCGGCCTGTTGGTAACGGACCAGACGCGGCTGCCTTCATATTCACGGTGGTCGCGGGTTCAAACCTCAGAGCACACCTCTGACTTTTCGGAGTTATGTGTGTATTGATAGTCAATCACCACGCACTTTAACGGTGAAGGAAAACATCGTGAGGAAACCTGCATACCGTAGCGATTTTAAAGAATTTCTACGGTATGTAAGTCCGCCAACACGCACTAGGCCAGCGTGGTGGACTATATGGCCTAACCACTCTCAATCGATTCTCTCGATTGTAAAGTAGGCCCGTGCCCTGCAGTGGGACGTATATGGGCTGATACAAAACAACAAAAAAAAATCGCAATAGGGTAATTGACTCCATTTTTTTTATTGTTTATATCAAAAGGTATCCATATCCAAAATCTAGCAAACAAAGAATTTTGTAAATCTATTTAGAATTACACAAGTTAGAAACATTTTAAATCTTGTAGTGGGAGGAAAGAAAAGGGATGCAAAACAAAACTAGTGACGTCACTAGTCTCAATATGCATTACAGTGTGCGCGTGTGAAAGAGACAGTACGATGTCCCCACTACACTCCCACTCTTTTTTTTAAATAGTAATTTTTGCATCATGTTACAAGCTTCTTTAATACTGTTTTGACAGAAATTGTATTTTTATGTTTTATGTTTGGACGCAAAATAATACAAAAAACCGATCATAATCAAATACACTATTGCAATTTCAATAATTACTGCTGAGCAAATGGAAATTGAATAGGTACGATTAAGGTCTCATTCAGGAAATTTTATCAAAACCAAAATCGGAAGTGGCAATAGAATTTTGCCGTTTGGTTACTTAACGAGTTATTATACGATTAAATGTTATGATGGGGTTGGCATGTCCATTATGGATAAAAACCCCTTTAAAAAAAACAAGATAAAAAAAAAATTCGATAATACCTGACTAGTGTTGAATCCCAATAGATCCCCCGTGTTGACATTGCCATTGTCGTGCGTGGTCACAGTCTCTACAGCCTGGACTTGTGCGGGGGGCTGCGGCTCCGCGCGGGGTGCTTCGGCGGCGGCCTGCGGAGGCTCGTGCGCGGGGGCGGAGCCTGCGGGGGCGGGGTCTGCGGGGGCGGAGTCTGCGGGGGCGGGGGGCGCGGGCGCCGGCGCGGGTTTGTCTTGTTGTTTCTGTTCTTCTGCTTGCTGGAATTATAGTTTTATCATAAGTATGTTAATTTAGTCTGATAGAACGTGAAATGATCACGTTACGTGTAACATCAATTTGGAATAGGTATATAAAAATGCTGTATTATATTTGATTTATATATGTCTATTGTAAAAGGCCGTAAAACAAAGACTGAGGGTAGCTGAGTATTGTTAATGAATACCTGCAATATTTGAATGCCAGCCTTAAAATCAAAGATGTGCAAGAAAGAAAGACGAAAGGTATATTCAATGATTAGATCTTACTACTTGTATTTTTCATCTATTTTTTCTTCTTACCTACTCAACAATTATTTCCCTTTTTATTTATTATTTTGTCTTTACTATTTCAGCTTAAACATTTATAGAAATATGTTTTCTTATAAAAAAAGGATAAAATTCTTTTTTATCTCTTCCTACCTTCCTAAGCCTAGTCCGCGCCATGATAGCTTCAACGCGCTGCTTCCGAAGCAGTCTCTCTTTCTCCTCCTTCTCAGCTTCTTCTCTGCGCAGACGCTCCGCTTCTTCTGCCGCTTTACGCTTCTCTTCTTCTTCGCGAAGTCGCGCTTGACGCTCGGCCTCTTCGCGGACTTTTCTTTCCGCTTCATCGCGTTCTAGTTGTTGTTGTGCCTGGAATATAGATGCGGATAATTAAAAAATTTGATTTTTTATGATGCTCATTTTTTTCCACTACAATATCAATGGCTTTGTTGGGAGGGATCAGGGAAAATGTATACTTTACTGATTAGTCAACACTGGTGGCTGTAATGATGGTAAAATTCCGACGATATCTTCGTTGAAGTTACTTTTAAATAAAAAAAAAAACCTATAAAATAATGTTTCGTCGACTTCTAATATAAATGATTTTAAGCGTTTGCGTAGTCCACTTAGGTAATTTTTATTTAACCCCATAGAACTCACAAATCAATACGAGTTTTGTCCTTGTGTAATGGCTTACTTATATACTTATATATATATTTTAACTCCAAAAACAGCATCTTAATACCCATATAGGGTCCACAATTTAGCGCAGATTTAATGTAAAGCCTAGATATATGACCTCGATAGCTCTCCGCAGTTTCTCCTCGTCCATGCGTCGCTGCAGCTGCGCCAGCTCGCGCGCCTCTTCTTCTTCGCGCCGCTGTCGCTCTTCTTCCAGCCGCTGCCGTTCTGCTTCTTCTTCGGCTTCGCGTTGCAGTCTGCGAAGTTTAATCAGCTGTTAAAAGCTCTATTGGATTTTATTAACAATTCTATGACCTAATGTTAGTTTGAAGGGAAGCAAAAACTTTTTTTTTACCAAATAGAAAGTGTTTAGTATATAAAGTATATGTACCTCTGTCTCTCGAGATCCGCCTGTCTCTCAAGTTCTTCTCGCGCGCGTCTCCTCCTTTCAGCTAAAGCCGCTTTAGCCTCCTCCTCCGTCGTGATGCGGCGACCAGTCATGGACGCTGTACATAAATCTATATCTATCTATATCAGCCCATATGCGTCCCACTGCTGGGCACGGGCCTACTCTACAATCGAGAGAATCGATTGAGAGTGGTTAGGCCATATAGTCCACCACGCTGGCCTAGTGCGGGTTGGCGGACTTACATACCGTAGAAATTCTTTAAAATCGCTACGGTATGCAGGTTTCCTCACGATGTTTTCCTTCACCGTTAAAGTGCGTGGTGATTGACTATCAATACACACATAACTCTGAAAAGTCAGAGGTTTGCCCTGGGATTTGAACCTGCGACCACCGTGAACATGTAGGCAGCCGATGTCCGTTACCAACAGGCCACCACGCACTTTAAATAAATATATAACATATAATAATACATAAACGAAGATGTCTCTATCACATTATTGATACATGAATAACAAAAGTTTCTGAAACATACATACTTTAAACACAAATTTTATCTATGCTCCACTAAAAACTGGAAAATAAACTAGACCATCTGAGGGGCTCTCAAAATAAACTTGTTTTTGACTAAAATAAACTAACCCATTAGCATTGACAGCCTCCGTGGCGCAGTTGGTTAGAAGCCCGCTGTGAAACGAGAGGCCGCGGGTTCGATCCCCGCACCGAGACAAATATTTGTGAGGCCCAAAAGTATTTGTTTCGGGTCTGGGTGTCTGTGAGACCAAAAAGTGTCTCGTAGCTTCTGATACCCACGACACAAGACTTAATTGATCTTAATGTGGGGTCAGGACTATATATGTGACTGTTGGGTGTATTTATTTTTATTATTTTTATTTGCCAATAATTAATTTATGCTTCGTGTTAAGAAGATAAAACTACCATACCAGTCATCTCATTTTCTTCAGTCTTCTCTTGCGAGGGCTCCTTCCGTTCCTCCCTCTTCTCCTCCTTCACTTCTTTCACTTCTCTAGCTTCTCTGACTTCTCTCTTCTCGACAGGCTTCTGTACTTCTGCGGGCTTCTCGCTCGGCTTCTCTTCGCTTGCGTCCATCTGTTCGGGTTTCGTTTCTTCATTTGTTTCTACTGAATCTTTGTTCTCGTTTGTCTGGAAAATATTATTGCAGATAATATTATTGGTCATTTGTGTCCCACTGCTGGGCAATCTCTATTCACTTCCTTTTGTTCCTTCCGTTTCGTTTTATTACAATTTTGGAAGCTATTATGATACTTTTTATATATTTCTCAAAATAATTCTTTACAAGAATGCACACATGTTTATAAAGATGTTACAATGTTATAGGCACAAAATTTAGGAAGAAGTCATAGAATTAAAAATTATGTCAAATTTAGAATATTGAATCTTCAGAATTTTCATAATGTACATATTTGCATATAATATGCACTTATATAATCAGTATACTTAAACAGTAGTATACACGTAGTATTAGTACTTCGTAGTAGTATACTGATCCGCACTAGTCTCGATTCTACAATTTCTAGCCCTTCACACCGCCGGGGACAGAAGCAATGGAGACAGCTCGTCCGAGAGAAAGTGATACAGAAGGGAGGTCACAACCCTCAATACTGAGGAATACGACGCAAGGAGGAGGAATAGTATACCTGCAGTAGTTCCTGCGCGTCTCTCTCGTGTACTTGCAGCGCCTCGAGTTTCTGCGTGACCTCCGCCGCGCTCACCTGGCTCTTGTCGCCCGACACCGCCGACACCGCCGACACCGCCGACACCGCCGACACGGACGACACGGCCGACACTGCCGGCTACATCCAAATTAATACATATTATTAGTCACCTATATAGTTATGGGGATGTTCAGTCAATAGTCACTGATGTGGGAAAACGAAATCACTAGTAGGTGATTTCAACCAACACGCGAAATCGCACGATTGATGCACGAGATATCGGTATTAGTACTCACAAAAAAAAAAAAACAAACACTTTAATATTTAATAAAAGAGTAGCTAAAGTACTACTAAAACGATATTCGATAAATCATGCGATTATTCGTATTGAATTCTCCTAGTAACTTTGTTTTTATTACCATATCGATCATATAGTATCATCTTGTGAATAAAAACGAAACAAGGAGTACACTTAACGAGAAATCGCACGACATACCGTTCCGTATATCATGTGTGTTTACATCGCTACGATAATACAAACGAAGTCACTAAGCTTACGTTGCAGTAATAAATCGCACGACATATCGACTATCGTTTTTGGTAGTAGCCCTGAAGATCAAACTGTGGGTACTAGCACAGAATACTAACAGAAGTCAAGCTTTTGTATGTACTTCACTTTTATTACTACACTCACACTACGCTCAAGGGTTGTTAACTCTGGCTTATGCGAAACGAGTATCGTAGTAATAGCACTCGTATCGTTTGATTGATTGTAGAGAGTAAGACATGAATAATAAATAAAATATATAAAAATCAATAATAAAATAAATAAATTTTAATTTTATTTATATAGTCATTGAGAACGTGTATCCAAGATTTTTTTTTATTGTTTTGTATCATATTATGTGCTTTTTTAAAGAAATTTATATTTAATTATTATACTCTGGAATTTTATATACAAGTGTAATAACTTTTATTCATTTATTTCACGAAACATACATGATACAATTAAAACACTACATTCCTTACGATCGACCAACCACTCGCGCGGCTCGACGCAACGTGGCCTTCACGCGGTAGCGTGAAACTCGCGCTCGCACTGGTTTGAGCCGACTGAGATTTCGTGTCGGTGAACGCTCTCTATGTGTGCGTTGATTTAGCGCGCTTTGTATGGAGCTTGACTTCTGTTAGTATTCTGTGGTACTAGTGCGTACCTTGTCCTTGTCGCTGGCGTTGTCCTTGTGCGCGGGCGACAGCGCGCGGCCTGGAGACGCGCTCCACGACTTGCCGCGACCGCTCTGTGTACACGATTATTTTCATTAGAGTATTCAATTTTTAACGGGAGATTCAGAACCATGTGTATAGGTCTAATAGTAATTTTAAAAAACGTTATCAATCATTTTTTCCTCACAAAACAAAATACCGACGGCATTATTCAGACAGATTTAACACCTATTTTACTTATTTAAAGTTTTGTCCCTTTTGGACGAGTTTAGAATTCAGTGTGAGCGAAGAAGTCAAAATATTCGATAACTAGAATAAGTTTTAAATCTGTGTATGAATAAGGCTGTTAGACAATACACGCGACTATAATAACCCCATTTATAAAAAAACATACACATACGCGCGAACATCTGTGTATAAAAATGACCGGCAACCATACTTGTAGGAGATATTGAGTACAATTTAAACATTGATTAGGGATTCATTTGAATATTTTCCGCCATGCGTTAATGAGTACAATAAAAATGCAGCCATTTAAAAATAGCCCTGTATATACATACTATTTTTTATTATATACTAGTCAAATCGATAGACGTTTAAATATTGTTACTTAATGCTACACAAATAGAAACTAGTTTGAAATCAATAATGATAGACCAATGGCATCGCACATCATAAGAGTTTGTGAAATTTTGAGGTAGTTTCAATTAATTAAACCATATATGGTCACCGCGTTCACACGTGTAGTATTACACATATTTATGGTATTTTTTGTTAAGAAATTAATATTTTTTTATTTGAAATTGGTTATAAATAAAAAATAGTGTTCAAGTATGAATTACCTTATCGTGTTCTTTGGATGGCTTTGGCTTTCTGTGTACAGGCGGTTTGCCGTCTCCCGGCGTCGCTGGAATCACTGCAATAGACACATCACACTTACTCCACATATTCGTACGTCACACTTACTCTTGTCTCACTAGGCCAGAAATTAAACTCTATTTTTATAATCCTAAATATCGGCTTAGAAGATATTCTTCGGTATGCTAGTTCACTAGGTGTAAATTTCAACACGAGGAATTGAACGATGTATCGAATATCGTTTTTGGTAGTGACCCCTGGGTGGTTACTCTATACTTTGACACGACGTTCTTATGTTCGAACATTCGACGTTCACTTATAAGTTCGGAGCTTTCCACTTCTGATAATCAATTATTCTCTATGAAACTTATCATTCATTCTGAACTTAGTCTATGGTTACGACGTACGATACAGGATTCGGACATTTAGTAAAATTAGTACATTCGTATCGTCATGGAAGTCGAACGTTCGAGCATTCGAACGTCGTGTCGAAGCATCTATGCCGGACTACTTTAGTAGTCCCCTTTTTCGCGGCGAAACCAAGCTGTCGAGAGAGCAAACGCACTCCAACATTTTAGACGTGAACGGGTCAGGTTTCACCCATTGCGGCTGTTGTTCAGTTATGGGTATCTCAAGCTCATTCATATAACATTCATCCTTCCTAGCAGAAGGTAGTCTCTGAACTCTTTGGGTAAATACCGGCATAGGTTATACCAGTACTGAAGACTCAGTCCGGTACCATGAACGCCAGGATTCCTACAACGGACAAATGGAAAATGAGATAGCCGGATGCCCAAAATCCATTTTCTCTTCCCATCCTTTTTCCTCCCGCTCCCCTCTCGATTTCTAGCCCGGCAAGACATCTTTGATCCTAGCATTGTGGATGTTCATGGACGGCAGTGATTACTTACTATAAAAAAATGGCTTAGAAGTCAATATGTCAAGCTGTAGTAATAGTAGACTATAAGAGAATGTCAGAAGAATATATTCCCACCTGGTTTAGGCGAGTGCGCGTGCAGCGACACGGGTCGTGGGCGGCGCGGCGCCGTGTGTGCGCGTCGCGGCGCCTCGCCCGCGCCCGCGCCCACGCCTGCGCCCACGCCTGCGCCCACGCCCACGCCGATCCCGCCCACGGAACCGTCGCGCGACATGCACGGCGTGGTGGCCGCGCTGCCGCCCACCGCGCATGCGTTCTCGCCCACACCCGCTGCGTATACATTGTTATGTATTAGCTTATTATAATATGTAAAATTGAACATTTTATACCCAATATTAAAGTGCTTTACCCAATTTTGCATCGTAATTTATAATTTTATGTGTAACTATATACCCCTATAAGTAATTTTGTGCCCGTATAGTTATGTATTGTATTTAAATACGTAGCTGTACGTTTTAATATTTTAATATAACTTCAAAATAAAGCTTATCAAATTTCTATATAAAAATATACATGCCAATTGATATAAATAAACTACAATTTTTAATCTAGCGTATTAAAAATGCCAATTATTATAACTACCCGCAACCAAATTATCAAAAATAAAAAGGAAATTTGAATAAATAAAATATTTCAAGAATCTACTTTAATATAGACAATCTAAATCCTAATTATTTAAGAGAATGCATTCAAAACATCGAATCTCACGTAGTACCACGCGGTGACGACACATTCGATAAGCTACGGAACAAAACATACACATATAATATATTAAATATTAATTATATTAGATTAGCTTATTTACAACAGCCAAGCAGCAGCACATGGACATAAGCTTGTACATTAATGAATTGCGCTCATATATTCAAGTATATTATATACTTCAGAATAACATGTAACATAATATTACTCAGCTCCTAGACGCTTATTACTTCTGGCTTAATTACCACTAATCAAAACCTACAATTTCTATTACAGCATAATTGCTTTAATGTGAAAGAAAACTCTATCTCTAACCCTACCAAGAAGCCTAACGATATTATACAGTATTTAACAAAAACTATGTTATTCGTGTCAACTGGGCAATATTCATCGATATCTACATAAACACACTAGCTATAACAAATTAGATCATACGATACAAAAACAGACGTCGTACGGTACAAGTAGGTCATTGATCCGACACATCACTCAGCTGTTAATCAGTTTTAAAAACAATTATTACCGGTAAGGCACAATTTTTTTCCTTTTCAATTAATATATTCAAAGAATATTTTCCACAGTGACACGAATGACAAAGTTTCCATTAAATTCTGTCTCAAGCATCCAATACCAACACCTAACTACCCCGGTAATCAATTTCCGCCTCACCTCGCGGCGTGTTAACTCCAGTTCCGGCGATGGAGGCGGGCCTCGGTTTCCTGGGCGCGGAACTGGGCCTCCGCACTACGCCGGGAGTTCCGCCCGCCGCCGTGGACAGGGCACTGCCCGGCCTCGAACCCGGAGTCGTCTCGCCGGACCGCGGCTCTGTGTGTTACCTCGCTTATTTACACCGTACTATGGGACAGTACTAGACAGTACTCGATAATGATGTATATGATTATGATAAGATACGTTGTCCGCCGCCGCCAAATCCCTTCACCTCCAAATCGCCATTGCATTCCTAACTGTGTATAGTAATGAAACAAAAGGGATGGGGGATAACGGAACTATCTATATGTATATCAGCCCATATACGTCCCACTACAGGGCACGGGCCAACCCTACAATCGAGAGAATCGATTGAGAGTGGTTAGGCCATAAAGTGGTGGACTTTCGTGCTGGATAACGGAACTGAATTATAAAAACCAAATAAAAATATTAGACAAATTACTTCGATAAATTTTGATATTTAAATTAAAAATAATAGTAAAGGAATATTAATAAAGTATTTTGATGATGATTTTAATGAGTTTTTTGAATGTCATAAAGGAAATAATCAAATATGAGTCATTAAAATAGAATAACTCAACATAAAAAATGTTTTGTATCATATTGCTAGTACTTACCCCATAGCAATATCTTTCTAATCCTTTGTAAAAATGTAATATTTACAAAGAGAGGACAAACACTACCAAATCCGAAAGAAAAGCAATACATATCATATTTATAGAATCCTTGAACTGTTGCATTTTATGAAATTCAATAACCAGAAATATTGTTTCAAACAAAAGAGAGTACAGATTTGTACTGAAATATTTTGGTAATAGTATTTACAAGAAATATATTAATTCATTCTTATGCCTAAAATCATATAAACAAATCTGAAATTTCTTAAAAATACCCAAACACAAAGAAATTTATATTAACACTGAAAATCACACGAGTAATCACCCAAGTTTCTAGACAAGTCAAGATTTTCCACACACAAAAACCATTTCAAAGCGATATATTGCCCCATTTTAGCCACAAGAAATGCCCGAATGTCCCCAATTATTTACAAATACTAAGCTCATAACAATTAGCAAAGCTCAAATGCTTATGCAAACCGCTTGAAGCTTAAGCAACGGTTCATACGAATGGTGTCCCAATTGTTAATTTTCAATGTGAATTTTGTTTTAGTTTATTAATGTGTTTATTATGACATTTAGATTTATACATGTATTTGTTACAAAAGGATTTTGAACAAAAAAAGGATAGTTTTGGATGGAGTAAACAAAAACAGAAAAGGGTTAATAAAAACTTTTTGGGGTAGACGGAAACAGACTGTTCTAACCCTCCAGTATTTACCAGTATACCTGGTTATGGGGTATCTAGAAGTAGGTGAAGGTGTTTAATAATCCACAAAACCCACAAATGTCTCCAATATTCACTGGTCGTTGCCTTATTTATAGGCTATGTAGAAGTGATGAGATAAAATCTATCGATACCTCGTAAAGAGGGGAATGTAGGAGTTAGTGATATTTCAAACCTTAATATCCACTGGTCGATACCTTGTGAGGGGGTAACATAGGGAGATAAGTGATGAGTAAAAAATTTGAAACCATGGTATCCACCCATGTGGTACACAATACACAAAGTAAAGGTATATTCCACCAAACCCAAACCAGCGGGGGCAGGAAGCGAAGCACCCAAGCGAGTATTGTGAGAGTCTTACGCGTCCTGTTGAGGTGATGCATGGAGGGCGAGGCGGAGTGTATGGGACGGGCGGGCGGCAGGCGGTCGAGCCGCGTCATAGAGTGGGCCCTACCTGGCGCGCGGCCCAGCGGCACGGTGGGCACCAGGTCCGTGCGGCGCCGCGCCACCGACGACCACGCGGGCGGCGGTTGGCGGTCGGGCTCGTCTGGAAGGCAATGCTCCTTTATACTATGCTAATTATTCTCTCTTTCTCTCTCTTGAGCCATAGGAAGTGGCCTGCTGAACATAGGACCAGGGTCCCCCAAAGATCCCAGTGACTTCCTACAACCTTAACCAGTTCGTCCGTCTAACATGCAAGGGGGATCCGACACTTCACTTGCCTGTACGTGGCCTCCTCTTCAGAACCTAAAGTATACTACAGCATAAATAATGAGACTGTCCCGCTAAAACACTGGAACTCTTGTGTGCCATGATCAACATTTTAAGCACGCCGAGCATTGAAGCTCAGCGAATTTCCAGGAATCGAAACCTCGGCCTCTCGTTTCACAAATGCCGTTTATTCTTGTGACACTGTAAGGTTGTATTTGAAGAACAGTCGTAAAGATATCTGAAGGCTGTAGAGTGTAATGTTATCTAGCGAAGAGCTAAAGAAGTCCATTGCTGAATATAGGCCTGCCATAAAGGAATCAATCATTTCAAATTTTGTACATTATAAGTATTTCATGGTTTCTTTGCCTTATTTATCTTATTACATATATATTTTACAAAACCCCTCTTATATTATGGGAATGAACCTTCTAACCGGCAGTGGCAAGTGGACTAGTATAAATAGAATTTGTTTGTACAAGTTTTTCTAACTACGAATCCAATTGCGAGCAAAAACATCTTATGAGTATACAATTTTGGAGCCAATATTTTACAGCAATAAAGTATAAAGAAGAGTTTTCATGTTAATTATCCATCGTACACTTATTTCTAGGTGACGAAAATTCTGAGAACCTTTACATATTTGAATTGGTTTCCTACGATTATAATGTATGTGGATATCGATATGTTTTTGCTCACAGCCAGTTTTAAAATACATCAAAACAACTTACAGTAACTCGAGAACATCACTAGTCCTTGCGCAGCCGGAAAGTAAAATATTTTTAGACATCAATAAAAGAAAATTAAATATACACATTTACAATATATACATTTGTTATTCTTCTTCAAAATTTTCGATTTTCTAACCTGTTAAAATTGAACACAAACTAATAACTAAAGTACTTTGCCACATGCAACCGAAAATCGTTTGCGCCTGCAATCCATTTCGAATCTACGACGCTATTTACATTTCATACTCTGTATGCGGCGTGAAAGCGACAAGCGACACCTAGGGTCTCGAACATCCAAAACCAATTACGTTCAGGGCTGCCACGTTATGTTTGTGTAGGAGTATTCAAAATATTTACCTAACTAAGTAATACTGTAAACGATATTTGTCAACGAGTTATTTTATTATTTATAGATTTAATTGTTAAAATTTAAAAAAAGTTGCAAAAAGTCTTGTACACCAACAGTTTACAATAAAACCAATACCATTTTTTTTGCATTTACCCACGGTATTTGTAATATTTGTCATTATAAATATATGTAATTATTTTATTTGGTATTGTTTATCATCATTCTACGTCTGTTCTATGTTTTAATGCATGTGTTCAGTTACAATTTTATATTTAGCTTTCAAAGAAAAAGGTTTGCGAGTCTACTTTTAAAAATATTTAAATTTTCCTTGACACTGGCAACCCTGACACTAGCCGTCTACAAGGCGACACCCCTACGTCCACTACGTCACACAATACCTTTGTTGTCAGTGTCTGAGGAGTCGAGCTGCAACGCCGAGGCGCGCCTCGTGAGCGGCGCAGAAGCGAACATCACATTGGTCGTTGATGCGGCCCTGGAATGTTACCACATTAATGTTGGAAGTGTTGTATTAGTTATTGAGTGTGTTGTGATTAGGGTTGTGATGTTACGAAAAAAAATATTTTTGAATTTAATGGAACGAAAATATTAGAGTTAAATTGTTACTGGTATGTTATAGCAATGGGTTATTAATTCAGATTAAAAAAGTAATTAAATTGATTCAAGTTACAAAAATGTTATGCAATTATATTTGGGATGAAATATTCGTAACATTAAATGCAGAAGGCCATAAAATGTACGAATTAGTAGCAAAATTAAAGATTTACAGAACAAGTCACTTAAGTGTAACATTAAAAGCGAAAAAATCGACATTGCGTGTTTAGAAAGCGATTTTGTGCGCAAAAACTTAACAATATACCAGAAGCGAATTATGCACAAGAAGCAAAGCATTCTGAATATTATAAGATTGTTTAAAATATTCCCTGTAATTGCATTCAATATTATAAAATATTTATGGGATCCTATGTTTAAGATGGTTTGGTCATATGTCAACGTATGCCTGGATGGTGGATCTCAATATCTTGGTTAGGCCAAGGCTCTAAAGTCGAGAAGAAAATACTTAATGTGAGTCCAGGAGAATTTGACTATCCATGGTCTTATAATCAAGGATGCCAAATACAAATGCCGTAACTCGTAATAAGCCTGTCCCTGGCGATCTTTCTCTAAGACAGTGGAATTATCAAGCGACATAGTCGTACTGCCGTTTTAAAGACACTAAATGACTATCCACTTAAAAATATTATTGCAATTATACATTAAACCTCAGACACTTTTCTTCTCCTCATTCTCTCAAAGACAGTTCAATTACCGCATCGTTTAAAATTGCACAACGCTGTCAAAGTGTGAGCCGGGGACAAACGGCAGGCGGCAGAAGGGCATTGTTGCTGAGACAATGGCGGGTCTATGGCGTAATTATAGGAAGGACGGTGACGTCACCGGGTCAGCGGACCGCGGCGGAAACGGCCGTGGTTTGCGGGTTGTGGGGTGTAGACGCAGTGTTGGCGATTAGCGGGTATTAAGATGTGTTAGAATGTGCTTGAACTTGAAAGTGTACAGCATGCTGATTTAGAAGCAAATCATTTGATTTCGGATGAATAGAATATACACTTATATTAGGTAGTTAACAAATATTATAAAATGGTTACAAGGAATACCAAGAAAATGATATGTATTTTTTTCTGTGCCATAAACTTATTGTGCTTAATCCTTGCAAGTAAGAGATATTATTTTATATAATAGTAAACTATGATCAAATGATATTATGAATAATTATACGAAGGAAAAATAACCCAAAATGCAATTTGTTTTAAATAAAACGCACTTTTCCTCTTCATAAAATATAAAAGATATTTGAAAATAGGCTAGAATTTAACGAGCATTTCAGTACTAGCTTTCAGGGTTAAGTTAATAAAATTTGAATAGTAATATAAATTCGGTAGGGGCTATCTATTTTATGGCGCTATTCCATTCCGTCAGCCTGTGAAATTGTTTCCAATAACGCATCAAAATACAAGTTTACAACTCTACTAAATCTTGAATTTTAAACAAAAATACTGTTGCGATTACCATTTTTTAAATTTTTATATCACCTAATTTTATATTTTGTACTTTTATTTCATAAGCGGCTTTAACAGCGTTTTAAGCCCGCTGTCAGTGCTGCCCAACCCTAAGTTGCGGGATAACGGACACGAGACAAGTCAAGTAGGCTTCCGTATTGCGAACATAATGGTATGGTAATGGCTTACCGCGAGTGCTATTAATATTAAACATTTGCACTTTAAATTAATCCTCGAGACTAGCGTGGGCTCATACATTGTATGGTTTTCAAGTTTTAAGGATTTAATAGGGGAAATCTGAGTTTTCTTCTTAGTAAATTTAAATGTGAAGTATAGTATACCGAATTAAGACAGTGAGATGAATTAAGCCTACGCATTTTTTCGAAAGTGTTGACGGGTAAACGGCTGGTAAAATCATAAGGAGAGTTATTACGCAATGGCATAAATATCATGTGTTGCTACTTTACGTTATTCTGTAGAAATGGTAAATGAATGGTCGGAAAAGAACGTAGATTTTAATTAGGGCTGAGAGCACAGAAGATAATACATATTCCTTTTGGTAGTTTACCCTGCGCTTTTCTTTAAGGGGATAGCTAGATATGGCAGATGTAATTACTGACAAGTACAAAGACAGATAAATAAGTTAATATTATTCAAATCTCGGAAACCGCATTTTTTAACTTCCGCCAAACTACTCAACAATGATCCCTCCCCTCTCCTTCCAGAGCAATGTCAGGCCATTTTGATTTGTTCTGTTTATATTATAACAGTTAAAATAGGAAGATAAACACCGCAAATTGAAACAACACTATCTACATTTTCTATTCATAATTATCAGCCTGGAGTCAGCAAATTGTGCCCAATATGGCAATAGGCTTGCCCCCTATTACATCGTGGGTCGGAAAATAAGAGATGAAACGTGGGTGTCCTGGTTGCACCTTACCCCTTTTGGGAAAAAGGCGTGAGTTTATGTATGTATGTATGTGTTTATCTACAATGTGATAAAACACAGTGGGCGATACATTAATCCGTTCCGTAAGGCTAAGTATAATCTATGAATTACGACGGCTATAACACACAATTCACGCAACCACACCGCGCCTAGTGATGACATTACATTTTATTTGTTTTTGTGTGTAATTTGCCGATTCGTCGCTGGTTTTGGCTGTGTTATTATACCATTTATTTCTTGGTCATACAATACAACTAAATAACAATACTATAAGTATAGGTTATTGACTGCCTTCGTGGCGTAGTTGTACTGCGGTGCGACTATAAAGCTGAGGTCTCGGATTCGTGTCCCAGGTCGGGCAGAGTGATATTGGGTTTTTCTATGCATTTTCAACCGGAGTCAGGAATTTGTGCCCGAAATGGCGATAGGCTCGCCCCCTATCACATCATGGGACGGAACATACAAGGCGAAATGTGGGTGTCCTGGTGGCGCCTCTGCCTACCCCTTCTGGGATAAAGGCGTGGGTTTATGTACAGGGTCAGTTTTTTAGTACTGTTAATATTAAGCTTAACATATTATATAAGTATCATTACCTACTCCCCACCGAACCAACATTGTCATAAATTTAATTTAAAGAAATTTTCAATTAGTGGTGACAGCAGTAAATGTTGACAGCCTCGTGGCGCAGTTGGTTAGACGCCGACTGTGAAACGAGGCCGTGGGTTCGATCCCCGCAAAGAAACAAATATTTGTATGAACCACAGGTATTTTCGGGTCCGGGTGTTTGTGAGACCGAAAAGTCTCTCGTAGTTCCTGATACACACGACACAACACTCGATCTTAGTGTGGGGTCAGGACTATGTATGTGACTGTTGGGTGTATTTATTTATTAAGGCTACTGTTTGGGACAATAGCGCCTTCTACCACTTTCCTAGGTGGGATAGTTAAAACACCAAACAATTATCAGTTACAAACAAAGTT
This sequence comes from Deilephila elpenor, assembly GCA_949752805.1. NCBI lineage: Eukaryota > Metazoa > Arthropoda > Insecta > Lepidoptera > Sphingidae > Deilephila > Deilephila elpenor. The sequence continues at coordinate 1,547,126 of OX457116.1, forward strand.
AATAAAGAGATCCAGATATACGCTGATAGGCAACACGGGCCTATATAAATTACATAAAGCCTTGAAAGGTCGCACCGAAATAACTTTGTTATACATTAACTAATTGCGGTGGAACATGCTATTCACTATACCGACCATACAATGACATGAATATTGAAATTAAGTGCGAAATTTCGTACAAATCTATTTTTTAAAAGTCATACATAGCTCAGGAGTGCGTGGTGGCCTGTTGGTAACGGACCAGACGCGGCTGCCTACATGTTCACGGTAGTCGCGGGTTAAAATCCCAGGGCACACCTCTAACTTTTCGGAGTTATGTGTGTATTAATAGTCAATCACCATGCACTTTAACGGTGAAGGAAAACATCGTGAGGAAACCTGCATACCGTAGCGATTTTAAAGAATTTCTACGGTATGTAAGTCCGCCAACCCGCACTAGGCCAGCGTGGTGGACTATGTGGCCTAACCACTCTCAATCGATTCTCTCGATTGTAGAGTAGGTCCGTGCCCAGCAGTGGGACGTATATGGGCTGATACAATACATAGCTCAGAAAGTATGAGAGTTTTCGGTCTCACAAAACCTACCCAAAACATAATGTGGAGAAAACTAGCATTTTTGTCCGTGCAAGAATCGAACCCGCGGCCTTTCGCTTTACAGTCGGCGTCTAACCAACTGCACCACCGACACTGTCCTAAATAATTGTACTATATTATCTGAAGACAAATCATAAAACAGTTTTGTACATATAAACATTTACACAGCTATTTGACTTGAGAATCGAACCCAGTTCTAAACTTTACAGTCCATATTCACCGCTATTCTAACGATAAGTTGACGTCGTGTCATTTATTATTACAACCCCCAAGTTTCCACAAAGGCCAAGTGGCTGGTTACTTTAAATATCTGGGGGTTGAAAGGCGCATTATATTCATTTCTCGGCTATTATTTCTTAAATGAGCTTCATTCATCGTTTGTGCTAAACTAGGCTCAAAGCGGCGCAGTTTTCTGTGCAATTTGACCTCATTAGCAGTTGAAATGAGATTGCCGCGATGGTTTAGTGATAGCGTGGGTGGATTGTGTATCGTGAGCTACTTGGTTTCAATTCTCCGATGAACACTCATAAATTCTATAAAATGTGTACAATCTCTTTGGTGCTACAAATATATACCACGTAGTTAATTATAACTGTGCTAAAATTGAACTAGGCTCTACGCAAATCGGCCAATTATAAATAACACAGGATTCGAACCCCTACCTTTTACCCCTACAAATAAGAAACCGCCTCACCACTCCAATCGGTTTTAACAATACAATTATAGACTAGTATTATCAAACCAAGATCAAGTGTACATTGCATTCCGTTGTCAGTGGTATGCGGACGGTGGGCGGTGACCCACATACTGACCCCCCCCAGCCCATTGCCCCCCGCCACATGACCCCCCAGACGGCCGCGTGTCAGAGTTCAATGGTGCGAAAATAAAAGACACTATTATGCACTTTTCAGACACGCTTTCTTCACCCAAATTGGCTTTCCTGTTAAGGAAATTTTGTGTTGTAGTGTTTTAATTTTATTATAGTAAATAGGGGATTATGTAATGGTTAGATGCCTGTTAGTTGATAGCCGAACGGACGACTGACACGGTGGTGTAAGGTTCGAATCTAGAGCACATTTTTGACTCTGAAATTACCTGCATTTTCCTTAAAATATGGGTTCTAAACGTGTGTTAACTATTTACAAATGTGTCAGAAGTAAATATCTTATAAGCGAATTTAACACATACATACATAAACTCACGCCTTTATCCCAGAAGGGGTAGGCAGAGCCGCCACCAGGACACCCACATTTCGCCTTGTATGTCCCGGGCCATGATGTGATAGGCCGAGCCTATCGCCATTTCGGGCACTAATTCCTGACTCCGGGCTGATAATGAATAGAAAAACCCATATGTATGTGACTGTTGGGTGTATTTATTATTTATTTTATTTATATCACTTTGCCCGACCCGGGATTCGAACCCGAGACCTTAGCTTTGTAATCGTACCGTAGTACAACTAAGCCACCGAGGCAGTCAATTCGAGTCGAGGCGAATTTAATAATTCAAATATTATTTTTTTAATATTTTTTTTTAATATGTCAAATAATTAATCTACACATTATTTAAAAAAATCTAATGTAACCTATACACAAGATACAACACAATTCTTAATGCATTAATAAATAAATCATTAAACAAAAATATTTACAAGATTACCACATAAAGATCTCGTATAAAAGAGGTTTTACATTAGCACTTAGTCGCGCGTTTGTCATTCGACAGCACGTACAGAGTTGAGTGCTAAATGGTGTTGCAGAGTAATTATATTATTATTAATACGTGACAAAATATATATTAAAGTTTTTTGCTGCTTTTATTTCGTTAGTTTTGCTTTATGTTGTAAAATAACTTTTAATTTTTTTATTAATAATACCATGTATAGTAATTTGTATTAATTTATATGATAAATTAGTACTTATTAATATTTAGCTTGGGGATTTTTTTTATGTGATGCTTTTAATAACTTCCTCATTTAAGGAGCTTATTTTCGGGTCTGCGTTAATGACTGATATAAAAATTGCAATTTCTACATATTTTCACTGAATATACAAGCTCTAAATTAATATTTTATCAACTATAACACTTTAGGATACAATTTTTATTGTAATTTGTAAAGGGATTTAAAAAAAAATCCTATACTACTGTACGCCAATGTGGCAGGTCATAGCTGTACTAAACAAGCCAATGTAACACCAGCTTTGTACCACAATAAAATATTATGAATGTTAAATGAATTAATAAGTATTTTCACAGTTGATAGAGAACCGCGCGACTCTACTCTCTATGTGCAAGGCGTGTTATTATACTATACACTTTACGTAATTATACATTAGTTAACTACAACAACTGATAAAATAATTTATTTACCCACCATTATATTACATATCTAAACGACCTTCTGTATGTATACAAAATATTTCACAGAAAACGTCATAATAGTTATGAGAATAGAGATAAGGCTGGCTATAGAGATTGTAAACATTTTTTTAAAAGAATTGTATCATAAATTTCAAAGTGTATAATCAACATAAACTACTCGTAATGTTTGTGCTAAGGCGTTGGCAACTTCTAATATTATGAAAGCGGTTTAAGACTACAGTCAACCCCACTGTCCCAATGGGGATTATTCAAAGTATAATTGATAGTGGGTTGTCGACGATTTCAAGTTATTCATATGATTTCTGAGCAAGTGCAACGAAGAATTTAAGCTTATGGGTTCATATGCGAACAAATGCGAAAAAATGCAAAGCTACTTACTTGCTCAAACATACTCTACATACAAACAAAGATAAAAAAGTACAAAAGTTAGTCATACGCAAAACAACACAAAAATTAGTACCACACAAGACAACACAAACAAAAAAAAAACAACGAAAATAAAAGAAAAAAAAAAGGTGCTTACAGTGAATCAAAATAGTTCATCTGATCTATGGGGTTGGTACTGGTGGTGGGAGAAATAAAAAAAAACAAATTAGCACATGACGGAAAAAGAAAAAAAAAACATCACGAGACAGTCCTGTTAAAAACCGGGGAACCCTTGCACCCGTCACCTCGTGTTGTGTAGACTGAACTCAAAAAGCAAAGCGACAATAATTTCTATTAAAATAACTTTAAATCAACTTGAGGCAAATAAAAAAAAAACTATTTTATGCTCTAATCAAAATGTGTAAAGCTGCATTATTCGTGTTTCTTGAACTACTTGAGGGAAAGAACTCTAAAATATTATTGAGCAATGAAGCTCAAATTACAGCTAAAACAATTTATTTAATTACAAATAAGAATACAAATATATAATATAATATAATATATTATAAACATAAAGTTTATCGCTAACAATAAATTATTTTAACTGCATCTCAGGGCTAAAATATCCACTCAATTTCTATCAAAAAATATCATGTTGCAAGTAACGTTACACGTTCTGTTGCGCGTCACATACCTGCGCGCGGCCCAGAAGAACCCAGCTGAATCTAGCGGGTCGAGCAGGCGCGGTGTGGACGATCCGAACGCGAACGCCGGCCGCGGCGACGAGCGGGCCGCCCGCGCGCGCTCCAGCCGCTCGGCGCGATCGCGTTCGCGTTGCAGCAACGCCTCGCGCCGGGATATCGACGCCTCCCATATTGCGCGTTTTCGTTCCTCCACCTGCAACGCGGTTATAATGAATTATAAGGCGATGGCTGTCAAAAAAATAATTGTTTTATTGTTACTTTTTATGATCATTATTAGTTAAATAAAATATGTATGCGGTGTGGTACCGGCTATGGATTGTCGGGATTTGCGATTCAGTTACTAGTATCATGGTATATAAGCCCGTCAGTGGTTAGGATAAGGTTACCGACGTAGCCGTAGGATTAGCAAGTTGAAGTGGCAGTGGGCCGGGCACATAGCACGAAGAGCTGATGGTCGATGGGGCCGTAAGGTTCTGGAGTGGAGGCCATGTAAATGCAAGCGAAGTGTCGGACATCTGCATACAAGGTGGACGGACGGGACGACCTAGCTAAGATTGCAGATAGTAGCTGAATGCAGGCCGCTTCCAGCAAGTTGATGAGGATATCCTTGGGGAAAGCTTATGTCTTTATCCGAACTGTTCTAATTTGTATTGTAAGACATTAAGGATAGAAACACTGTCAAGTAAAATTGCTGTAATTGTTTATGCTACATGTAAAATAAAAATTTTATGCATTTTTTCTTTATTTCCCTTAGGATTGGATGTGTGCCAGATGTAACTATAAACCAGCCGTCTATACCGCACACAGACAGGGATACCGATAAAATATTGGTGCGTTCGTTGTCTCTATCCAAACTTTGTTGGTATGATTTTTATTATAATTTATCGGAAAATAGATCAAAACATTGGCAATATAATTGTGTAAAGAAATAAAAAAATATGATACTCTTAAGTGGTGGAATCTGTAGTGTGCTAAATAAGATTTTGCATAATACCTATGAACTTCCTCATAATAGTCATCTTATATGCACTGTGGTTCAAAACCACATTGTTAGAAATATTTTTAAACGTTAAATTATAAAGTTTTTGACAATCAATATTTAAGTTATTATTATTTGTCATAAGGCATAGAGTGTTTCTCATTGTACATAAATAACTTTGTCGAAATCAAATTATAACTGCTATTAATAGTTCAATTTACAATATTATATTACTTTAAACTACGTGTAAACCATTATAAAAACTCTATTGTTGACAATAACACATTGGACACAACCGAATTCTGCGAACTTTGTCCCATAATTACCGTCAGCGATATGTGAATGACGTTGAGGCATATCATATTTCAAAGACACACTTTGCTATGATCTCATCTGGTGAAAAAAATTACCTTGGACATTAATTCGAGGTTTTAGCAAATCCCACACACCATATAACTATCCCACGTCCACTAGAATGACACAAACACTATAATCCCACAAAAATACGGTATATAAACGGACGTGGTAATCCTCACACACCAAAAGACACTATGGCGCATTCAGAGATAAAATCGACTGATTTCTAGATTAGGTGTGGAGAAAACCAAGATAAGCTTTCGCGAATATGTGTCAGGTGTTATGATGCACAACGTTTGCTACCGAATGTGCATTTTTTATCAACGAGAATGACGAGACGAACAGGTCGCTCACGGCTCATCTGATAGTACAAAAAATCCTCAATATTTAATGAAATTTACATACTGCGATTCAGATACTATCACGCCGTACTCGTCTAGTAAGTCAGGATCCACTGCAGAACCTACATTATATATAGCCAGATAACGAGTCCATGGGAATCTCCAATTAGTCTTTAACCCTCAACATTTAATAAAAACAGTTATATGAATATTTCGTAATACGCTAATCAGACAAAATATCTAAAAACGGCAATTTAGATTTGACCGTACATTGAATACAAATCTGTAGCATTACACATGTAAACAGAATCGTCATAACGCTTTAGAGCAACAGAGAAAATACGCATAAGAGTGACAGCGTCGAAGATTAACAGCGTTACATGTACCATTATTTTCTTACATTTTGTCCGCTTCATCCTATCTGGTATTAAATCACAACGATCACGCCAGACATTCCCGGACTGTTCCCCAAATCTGCGCTAGACGGTCAATGCCACGCGGGCAGTTCCGATATTTTCGCGTTGCGCCGGCGCATCACAAATTGCCAAGTGTGTCAGTGGCGCGTCAAAACTGCGCCGTTTCGCGTTTTTACCGCGAGCGTCGTGTCACTCACACTGCGCTATTTGTGTTGTTTGGACTGGTGTTAAGACGTAGATTTTTGTTAGTGCTGTTTTATATCAGTGCAAACATTCATAGGTGACTTTAAAATAAATAAATAATTACACCCAACAGTCACATAGCTCTGACCTCACACTAAGATCGAGTATTTAATCGTGGATATCAGTAACTACGAGATACTTTTCGGTCTCACAAACACCCAGACCCGAAACAAATACTTGTGGATCACCCAAAAATAGTATGCATTGGAGAGAAATGATTATGAGGCAAAAATTATGGCGGCCTATTTTAAACCGGATATACACAGACTGAACCCGAAATACAATACACTTCCGTGGGTCATATAGCTATTTTTCCATCGTGTGCGGTGGTTTCTGTTCGGGGGGATAGAAATGTATAAACTAACACCATTAAAGACGAGTTTCGCCGTTTGCTTCTCAGGGATAAAGATGCATATGTATTTTATTGTGTACTTAAAGTGTTACATATTTCAAATATAGACTAGAGGAAAACCAGACTAAGCCGCGTAGTTTATGCAATTTTGTAACAATTGAATTTGTTTGAAAGGCTGTGACGTCACTCGTTCAAAATAACTACTAAACATACGTCGTTGTAAATTAACAATCTTTGAATCCATGTATTTCACCGTATGGTATTATTGGTATATTTCTACATACGTTTCATTTTCATAGATACCAAATCAAATGTCAATAATAATAATATATTAAAAAGTGACAATTTCAGTTATTGTTGTAGGCTTTCAGATTTCTATTAGTTTATTAAAAGAGATCAAACAATCTCAGACAAAATTTACAATAAATATTTGATGACAAAGTGAGTCTCGTATATGAAACAGTTTTGATGGAAATTACATAAGATAATGGTTTAACGCCAACATTAGCAATACCAACTAGATCAAGGCCGAATAAACAGACGTCAACTTTTCAAATCTTGAGATAATAGCGAGGGAAATTCTCTCATTATGTAGGAGCATAAATACATAAATGTAGCCATCACAAAACTACATAATACATACATACATAAACTAACACCATTATCCACGAAGGGGTAGGCAGAGGCGCCACCAGGACACCCGCATTTCGCCTTGTATGTTCCGTCCCTCGATGTGATAGGGGGCGAGCCTATCGCCATATCGGGCACAAATTCCTGACTCCGGGGTGATAATGAATAGAAAAATCCAATATAATTTTGCCCGACCCGGGATTCGAACCCGAGACCTCAGCTTTGTAACCGTACCGTAATACAACTACGCCACCGAGGCAGTAAAACTACATAATGATATGTACAAACTACATAGTATATAGATCTCAACGCACTGATATGTAAATAATTTAAATATGTAAGTATTTTCGTGTAACCTGCAGACATGTGTCTCGGTGCGGGGATCGAACCCGCAACGTCTCATTTCGCAGTTGGCTTCTTGCCCACTACGCGTCTGGTGTTATCGATTTTTATAATTAAATAATAAAGAGCTTGTGCATATTTTGGCGACCTAATAGAGTCTTTGCTTTTTTAATTTGCTGATTTGTCATTAAACTCACGAAATTATGTGACCAAAACGATTTTTCTTAATGGAGCCCCATGACGTTAAGAGGTATTAAATTGACAGGCATTTACAACAAATAATAGATGTATAGTATGAACAACTAAATCACATCAAGTGATAACCGTTATCTGTACATACCCTCCTACCTCTGGGGTTGAATGTACGTTGCTTGTGTTCGAAAGGTTAATATAAAAAAATGGAGGATAAATGAGAAAAACGAATAGAGGGGGTTTGTATTAACGTAATAGAACCCAAAATAATGAATTTAGCATTTTTGTCTGTTTGTCTGTGCGGTTGTGCGCAATTAACTCAGAAACGGCTTAGCGGATTTCGATGACATTCGGTATGGAGGTAGCTGACACCCTGGATTAACACTTAGGCTACTTTTTATCCCGAAAAAAAAAGGTGTTCCCCCAGGATGAGGAAGGAACGCCGATATGTTTGTTACTTTTTTATACTCAAAGGGATGGATTGGGACTGGATTACATGCCTTAAGTAGATGAGGCGGGACGGGCGGGATATAACGGGATGGGAAATTCTAAATAAAGTCAATTTCAAATAAGTGAATCACGCAGACGTTTGCGGGCAGAAGCTAGTTAAGAAATATAATCGCAAAGTAAAACATGCATTACGTGCTCGAATATACAAATAGTCTGAATACCAGGCCGCATATTCCCGCCACCTACGCGCCGGGTGAACGACTCCGATCATCCCATTATACTACATCTTACTACGTACCATTTCGTACGGTGAAAAATATTGATTTGTGGATGTGTTGCTAAAATATGAGGAATAGGCGGATGTAAACATTTGTATGGGAAGTGTTGGCTATTAATTAGTTTAAATTTTAAAATCGTATTTTTTAGATATGTTTACAACAGGAACGTTGCAAGCAGTACAATATGTTCTTTTAATGCCTCGGAAATTCTGATTAATTATGTATAAAAAGTGTGTTATTATTCTCCGAAAAAGATACTGCATTTAACGAACATTTAAATATTTTGAGAGAAAATATTAGAGTCTAACAAGAAGTTCACAGCTGAATTTAAATCACATTTAATTCCATAAAAACAATCCTTACACTTTATAGACACGTATTTAATAGAAATAAATATCAAATTCATTCCACGATATACCTAACAACGGCGAACTAACAACAATAATCAACCCACTTTATCGACACAAACGCTACGCCAATCTGGAAACTATTTAAGAACAAATCCAGTATTTGGTGCAGAGCTTGGTGAAATGCACAACAGTTGGCTCGCGGCCAATGCCTAGAGTCTAGAGTGTCACTTGAGCCTAGAATCTAGATCCAAGTTGCCTGACGTCCGCCTGACAAGCGCTCTCGGAGGCGCTGCGTCATCGGTCATATCGCAAAGGACTGCATTATGTCAATTATTAATGAGTGTTGAATTTTACTGAATAACTTGTGATTTGATTGCGTGTGTAATTTGAATATATAAACTTTATTTTACATTATTTACTTTTCAATTCATCAGTAGGTATTCCAAATTCGCGGAAGTTTCCGTATTTAACCATCTTTTCAAGATTTTTTTATTTTAGAAAAATTAAATAACATTGTCTTAGAACAACTTATCCATAAATATTTCAAATCTGAATTGGGTTATGCATTAGCACATAACATATAAAACCACCTATATCTTGGTTATACTAACTGAATTTACACACCAATAAATTTTGTAGTCGGTATTTCAAATTGGCAATTTGGCAATCCATTTTCAAAACCAAGACTACAAATAAAATTCAATCCCCATCCGAACACATCAACTTACCCGTTTCAAAGGTGGTGCACGCATTTTCACAAAAATACACTTCCATACAGTCCAATAGCACTATAAAATTCCACTGATTTTAACAAATGTACGCATAACTTCCCAATTACTCTACATTATTAAACAGATTTTGATGCAGTCTATAATTTCTCAACACGGAACTAACCAACACTTACAAGCCACTGATGGAATTAAAGCGGTATTCAGAAATACCGAAGACGCCGCTGTCGTGTGTTAAAAATATTTTTAAAACTAACTCGACGTGAGCCGGGACCGAAATAACGCGCGCTTCCTTCAGGACTCAGGACTCGGGCGTAACTCTCATAGTTTAGAGGAAATATTTTCATAACAAGGAATTTCGAAAATCTGTGGTTTCTGCATGAGATGCTTTGCGCGATAAGACCGTAATTTCCATAGATTATTCGATGCGTTTTCTTAACATTTATTTACTAGCAGTATTTATTTTATAAATAAATAAATTAAATAATCGAAGGTAAAGATACTGGAAGCACAAGCCAAATGCTGTTTTTGGTAAGTAAATCAAAATAGGTATATTTTATAATCTCAACCAGCAAATACTAATTTGAATAAAAATCTCACATAAAATTAATTATTTGACGTCGGAATCGTGCCATCAGAAGGATACCATATTTAAAAAAAAAAATATGATTCAACTGTTCATATCGCAATTTACCATATTAAAAAGTCGAACGTATCAATCACATAAAATACTACGAAGAACAAAACCTCACATAATTTCCCAATACTAATTTCTAAACAGACCTTTAAATTGAATATATTTTCCAACATTATTCAGCCTATCTATTCTCAACGGAGGTCATCACATCGTCCTAAGAAATTCCTTTTACAAGGAACACTTTGCGAGACGCAAGTCTCATACAAGCCGCGGTTCCTCAAGGCGCATTCCCGACCCGGTTGCATTCAACTCCTTTCAATAACATTATAAGGTCACATGTCCATTGAGAGCGGTCATTTCACCTTCTTCCGTCGTGGGCATTTGACGCGTTTCCATTACGTGTAAATGTTCGCTAGATGCTAATTCTTGTATGGAACTTGGGCTTTAGTTTATGGTGGAATGCGTGTGGATGGCTAGATTCTATGTGTCTCATGACTTAACTTTTAACTTTAAGGTCAAGCATTATTCACTGTATATTTTATGGTTAGTTTTCAGTAAGGAATAACTTTTATACGCACCCCAGGCCTTGTACCTTTAAATTTATCTAAACAATACTTGGACTGAGTATTTTCTTTGGTAAATGTAGTTTATATGGCCTATAAACTTCCTCTGCGTAAAAATCATGCCGATCCTTTATTCTTTAAAGAGGGACAAATACACTTTTAGATTTACAATATAAGAATGAAATGATCCTGAGATAAAAGGACTACTTGGGCCTTATAATTTATATACCCGGCAAACAATTTAAAATCTTTAATTCAAATTTCCTTCATCAACAATCCAAAAATAATCACAATTTCAGTATGATGTACAAATTGTCTGAAACAATCCACCATAGTTGTAAAGCGCCACTATACAGTAGCAGCTAATTCTATTTATAGTTTTAAAAGGTTACTGCGGTATTTATCTATAAACGACACCTACACTACAATAGCTTAACCCTCAGAAAAGGTTGCTCTATGTAGTTTAAAATATTCAATGAATGAACAAGTCACTGCACTCGTGACACTGAAAAGGTTAAATTCTGAAACGTTCATGTAGGATTTTATAATGAAAGATGAGTAGAATAAAACGTTAGATGAATGATGGATATGGCACGTGTTATATGAAAGAGATGACGAATAAGGAGTAAAAGAGTTAGTGGATGAATGATTAATATGTCATGTATGAAAAAACGGAACAATAGAGAACAGTTTGGAAGACGATGGAAGACGTGAACGGCGTACGACGTAAAGATGTATTAAAAGTGTAAATGATTATACTGAAGCATATCTAAGCAATCTTTGTTTGATTTGAACCAACACGGAACTATTCCCACATTCATAAAAAGGGTTACTAAATTACCATCAATATTAGGATTCCTGGTCACTTTCTCATACTGTGATAATGATATAAACGTATCAATAAAAAAAAGTATCCATTGTATAAAGTAATATGAGACGTCACCGACTGATGATGGAAAAATCTAAAGGACAGGGTCAGCGTGACCCTTATGATAATCGCAAGACCAGTTGAATTATCAGTATTCAACATTATTATTTATTAACTAGCACTATTATAAATCTAGTATTATTCAAGCTGAGCTGAGAGCCTCCAATTGCCAGACCAGTCTTCTCCATCCCTTCCAACCTCTCTTCCTCACTAATCTATCCCTCCCCTATCAGAAACACCTTCAAACTGAAACCACAGCAATTCGCAATGCCCGTTTAACTAAGCTACTTGCACGTGGTGAAAAAGTCTATTAGTTTAAGAGACATTACAGCACGTCCCACTTTCGAGATTACGATGAATTTTACAAATCACGTTGGCTAATAACGATGCGGTGTGCCTAATGTGGTCAAAACCCACGCAAGTCCGGTGGACGAAATTGGTGATAGTCCTAACTTGTTATGTGATCTGGTAGGATTAGATCAAAACTATTTGCGTCTGAATTAGCCCATATACGTCCCACTGGAGGGCACGGGCCTCCCCTACAATCAAGAGTACGATTGAGAGCGGTTTGGCCGTATAGTCCAACACGCTGGCCTACTGCGGGTTGACGGACTTTTACATACCATAGAAATTCTTGGGAATTGTATGCTAATGTATGTAGGTTTCCTTCGGTTTTCGGTTAATTTCCATTATTGGTAAGAAAAAAAACCAGACGATCAATAAGACGAGAAATAATTACACTTTGGAGTCTAGACAAACATTAGCACACCACACAAACATTCGACTAGGTACACGAAATATTAATTCTTTGTATAGCAAATTAAATCCTATGATTATATATTTTTGTTCATAGAACATCAAAATTAGAGTGAACATTTAAATATACCAATATTTAAAGGAATGTCAAAAGCCATACTTATATTATTAAGGAATCAAGTTGCTGGATTAGTCCAACTCGTATGGACTGTTAACCGAGTAAGACTAATTTATAGAATATGGCAATCGGGATTCGTTTATCACCATACAGGATGAATTAGGGTAAGTGGCTACTCGTAAAATTAAAATATGCGTCACAATATGTACGATAGAGCCAAGTAAAGAACGAAAGTATCGTATCTTCAAAGTACGATTAGATTATTGAAACCCGATCGGATTTTTCCATAAGATTTCGTATCAGTGTTTAACATAAAAGCTATCGAAGCACGATATTTTTCACAAAGCCCGAGAGCGGAAACCTTGGCCGGATGAAAAAATTTTTACAAAGATACCGTTGGTAATGAATGTTTTTCCGGCGCCTTTGAAAATCTTTTACTGAGTTTCGATTAAAGTACCGTTTCCTAAACTCCTAACATCATTATAATAAGATTGCTTACACTTTGACCATTTTGTTTTGTATAGAGTAAAAGTAAATTAACGTCCACACAAAAAAGTTTAGATCGAGAGCCCGTGGCTCTATAACGCTGGCAAAATTATATTTGTGTTGTTAAGGCAACTATCAGAAGGTGTTTCCTTGCCGTACACTTCAGATGGTTCTTTCATCTTGCCAGACACATTAAAGCTAATAACTTCCAAAGCCACCAGGAACTTCATTATAGCTGATCGTGTGATGGCTATGTCAGAGGCATGCGCATACACGGTCTGGCGGTCACAACAGGTTTCAACAAGGTCAATGTGACTGAAGATAATAATGACTAAACACAAATAAAATCAGAACATTTATTCACCTTCAAATCCTAATCAACTACTTGAACAGAGAAAGTTATTTTCTGATTCTAGTACAATAAAAAACCCAGACAATGATCTCGCCAGTGACAAGTGACTGATAGCAGACGTATATCCGCGCGAGATTTAGTGGCACAATACGCACTTGCGCACGCGCACCGCACGGCGCATGACCTCATCATCCACAATAGAACGCGTTATGCAATTAATGACCAGGTCACCTACATTGATACCGTGCTTTCTATACGCTTTCTCGGAGATAAACTAATTAAACTTATATTATTTGTTAATTTTATAGTAACATTATTGTGTTTTTGTTGTGACTGATAAACTTTTTGTTATAGGATATTGACCTTTTAAACAACGAATAATCCTTAGCTTGTTTTTTAACGTTATCAACGTCATAATTTTAGCCAATAAAAAGTCCACAGTTGAACGTAGGCCCTATTACAAGGATCGTGTCAGATATCTGTTTACAAACAGGTTAATTCCGGCAACATATAGCATCCTCCATAAGATCATCCGCCCACTACGTCACCTCCATTCAATTTTTTTTAGTTTTCATCCGCCATCTTCTTCACATATTCATATTTAATTTCCTAGTCGAAACATTCAAAACGACAACTAAATTGTGTAAGTTTGAGTGATATTTAAGAGCATTACCATTATAATGTATGTTAAACAATCATCGGAATGTACGTAAGACCGAGTGACATCATCTAAGCAAGGACGAGTTATGTAACGCGCATCACGAGAGAAGAAATGTGAGAAAACCATTTTGTGGTGTTTTATGAAATTTTAAAAATCCTATGGCCGTATGAATTCCCAGGTCAAGAATGTTTTTAATTGTTTCGAATCGTCACACGATTTTCTTAAGACAAAATATTGTGCTTTAATGATTGAACATGTTCATTCCTGCATTTTTAATTATATTTGTATTACTCAGTCTGTACTTATAGTTATATTTCTGTTCATGTTACAGTGCAAGTTTTGAAAGTTTGTTTACTTTAACAACACAAACTATTTAGCACATACCCGTGGTATAAATTAACTATCGATCGTATCGGTGTTATAAGGAATTGCTAATCTATTTTGTTATTACAAGGAAACTCGGTTACGCCATGGAGATTAGATTAGATACTTTCAGTTTATTTACGAACAGAAATAGCTTCAGCTGTTGAGGTATTAAGCTGCATAAGGAGTGGTGTGAGTTGTGGATCGAAATGGCTTTTATTAAGTACATTTTCTGTAAGATTCTTATAATCATATCTTATTAATATTGCTGATAATAAGTACAAAATAATAATAAATACATCCAACAGTGACATACATTGCCCTGACCCCACACTAAGATCGAGTCTCGATTCGTGGGTATTAGAAACTAGGAGAGACTTTTCGGTCTCACAAACACCCAGACAAGGAACAAATATCTGTGGATCACACAAATTGGTTCCGGTACGGGGATCGAACCCCCGGCCTCACGTTTCACAGCCGGCTTCCAACTGCGCCACAGAGACTGTCGAAACGGAGACAGATAAAAAATAAAACAATGTGCTTTCTACAAACCCAAATTAATATAATTATTCGTATGTTGTGAATACATACTAGATTTGGATAGCGTTGGTTTTACTATTAGTTTTTATTCACATATTTACAATATGGTCTAATTTCTAAGAATATTACAGCGAGGCCCTTCCAATTGCAACTTTATTTAAGTTAAAATGTTAACTTCATTTCCTTTAAACAATCGTAGTAATATAAAAATCCCTTTAGATCGTGCGTCATATCTTCGTCAAGATAATTATCACATTACGATAGGAAACTACATATAACGTGATTCATTTAATTATAAACATGTGAATGACTGTTATTCTTCGTAAATGCTGGTCACAACATGTCTAGAAATCCTAATGTTTCATCAATGTTTATTTATGAATTTAGTAGTAATCGATTAAATAGTACTATTGTTTTTTCAATTTTCGATATATTTTTAGTACGAATGTTTATGTGAATACTTATAGTAAATTGTATCTCAATAATATTATAATTATTATATGGATCGTTTTCTCACTGCTTCTTTTTCCTTTTGATCCTTGTTTAGATGGCAACGCAATACAATAAAATGATTTGGCCAGTAATTTATAATCTGCGCAGCCTTTCTGACATCAATGCTTTTGCTAAAAATTTTCTAGCATTTGATCATTATTTTATATGTACGATAAACATTTACAAAATACCTCCTGATATATTAGCAGTGGAAAAACCTGATGACATTCCGAGTAGCGATCGAGCCGAGCTTCTGAGCTGCAGTAATAGAATTAGGAACGACCAGACGACCAGCTTCATGTCAATAATTGCCGGGAAATTGTGCTCGATCAACCGCCCGTAGGGTTAGTAAATACAAAACTATTAGTTTTTTTATTGTACTGTTTTTTATAACATAGGTATGTTTTGAGGAGAGTGCAGCCGACAACAATGATAGCAAGTAGTGTTGGTGATTATAATGAAGATCGCGAAAATATCTGCTCATTTTTTATAGATAAATAATCCTTCAGCCAGTGTGGTGCTTAGCTAGCTAAATATACATGTGTATAGTGATTATTTGTTAAAATAATCAACTGCATTCTTTGTTATCAGCAACGTGACATGACTATATTTTTTAGAGTTAGATATAATGCAAAGTTAAGATCTTTTTCCGTCTGTCTACGTTATAGCATTCTTAATTTTCGTCTAATTATAATTGAATCGGCATAAGTCTTACTTAAAAAAATCAGCTGACGCTAACGGTCATTGAACTTTAATCCCCGTTAGCTTTGCCCATACTGGATGAACACTACACATGCCCTAAAACTTAAATGAAAATAAATTGTCGCTTCATTTCAAACAGTTGGCAACCCTACTAGAGGCTTCTTGATTCTGAAGGCTAGACTTGTCAACTGGCGTTAATGTAGTTTGTTTATTTCTCGTTTTCAATCACTAAAACCGTATTACCAGTAATATTCGATCGAACGTGGTTCTATTATAACTGTACGGCTTAACATCTATGGATAAATTTAGAAAATATTATTTCTTTTTGAAGTTTCAACCGAGTCATGCTGCTGGCCACAGGTTTCTCAGATGACAGACACTTGCTTTTCAACTCTTTGGGTACCGGTTACTTCATATCTTCGAACTCTGAGAGCAACCAGGTGTCTATAATATATACTTTTATCCTCCATGGCACAGTTGGTTAGACACCGGCTGTGAAACGGGAGGCTGCGGGTTCAATCCACGCACCGAGACAAACGTATTACACAGGTATTTGTCTCGGGTCTGGGTGTTTGTGAGACCGAAAAATCTCATAATTCCTGATACCCAGGACACAAGACTTGATCTTAGTGTCGGGTCAGGACTATGTGACTGTCCGGTGTTTTCATTTATTATTACTAAACTACAGACTTATAACATTCACTTTATGAGTACCCAGTTAAACTGTTTTTCCTGCAAGCATGATCGATGACGTGCCAACGCGTTGCAACAGTGCAGATTGTCTGCGGAATCGATTAGAACCTTCTCGGTTACGTGCGGCAATTAGCATGTTTCGGCTAGCACCCCCCCCCCCCTTCTCTCCCCCTCCCCCGCTAGCCAGCGTCGCCTGCTGCTGCTTTTACTTTTACCGCGGTTTGATTGAATTGCTGAAACTGTGTCGAACATTGTGATATTGTGACGTAAGTGAGTTTTGTCTGATCGAGATCTTTTGTGTCAGAGACAATTGAATCACTAAACATAAGCTCACGTTTGTATGATGACGTGGTAGGTTGAAGTAGAACTAATGTGGGCGATGGTTCAGCCAGTCTCTTTCCAATACGTGGGAAAAACTAATTAAAACTAAAATCTGATGGTCTGAAGGCCATGTATGTCTCGTCGGTGGTGGGACCTACCCACAATTCACAAGGTCTGTCATGCTATCGTATCATGGAACAACCAGTTGTATATTCAGTCTACACTAATCATCAGTTTACATGAAAAACACTAGTATACACTTATCATCAGGCGATATTTTACCGTGTCAGTATAATAATCACCTGCCAGTAAAACTGTTCACATACCTCTACTCTACTATTCATTCCCGTAACAATTACTTAACACTGAATCCATAACGTGAATTATGAATTTCCATTAACGGTATCGTATCCACCGTACCTTGAACGCTAAAACACGTGAACTTATTATTAGTAGTTACTATATTATTTTCCATGGCGGCTACTTGAAACAGTTTCTAATTTGCACCGCTAGCGTTATTATTTTATAGAGAGAAAGTGCAGCGCAGATCCGCATCGCCGGGTGCATATGCGGGCGGAGCCCATGACCCACATAATGTTGCCCCCCCTGACATGGCCAGTTCAAGGGTACTGGTACATGGCCAATACGGAAACTGTCAATTATACTGATGAGTTATTTAGTATAAGTAGTATGATTCAATATGGTAATTTATTTAAAGTGTGTTAATATACATGTTAACATAAACAGTGATTGAAGATTCTCGATATTGATCTAGCCATCTTTGGATAATAGCTGGCTAGTATATCTAGAAAATTTTCTATTTTTCTTGGCTTAATGCCTTGTATAAATCTTCATGTGGATTTACGTACATATATAAATCCTAGATTATATGAGACAGTTATAGTCTTTGTTGCGTAAAATAATGTCCTTCAAAAAACCATAGCGCATGTTGATGTGCAAGAAAGTAAATAACTTAGAACACAATATTATAACTTCACTTCAAATCAGTGATGGAATCTGTGCGTATTATATTTGATGGCATCTATAACTTCTACTTCAGTAGTTATTATTATTAAAGGTGTAAATTGAAAAGTCAATTGAGAAGAGATAGTTTATAGGACAAAGATTGACATTTATTTTTTTTGTCGGTGTAATTTTCGCCTCCTCAAGTTGTATATGTGATTTTATAACCACAGATGTAAAATACTGCCTAAGCAGTAAAAGTATATTAATTGCGGGCCAGTCCCCCATTAATTAACTCTGGTTACATCTCTGTTCGACAACGCTCAAGTAGGTATTTGAACGTTGCATCCACTCAAACGCACTTTCTGTATATTCTGCTTCGTTTGCCTAATATGTACAAATGTTTGCCGAAGCTCCTTTCTACACTTGACACTTGTGCAATGTGCATTCGAATGGAAATTTCTAAGTGGGTTTCAGAGTGAGCATTCGTGGGGTTTCTATTGACATGTCTCTTCTACAACTCAATGTGAGCCTGTCTTCTTGAAATTTTCGGTAAATTAAAGGGGAAAATAATTGCCGTTTGTTGCGACATTTATTATTTTAGGTTAAATATGATATGATACGAAGAAATATTTCTTTAAGATTCACTTGTTTTGGAAGATCTTTTTGCAGTTTTGTAAATGAGCCTTTCAAAAAAAAGGCGCATGTAATTTGATGATGAGTTTAAATAGATGGTTCTAAATCTATTGATATTCTTAATAAAATCTAGAAACTGCATTATCGTTACTACAAGCATTTGACACGATAAGAGATAACAGTTTTTCCATCGTTTAATCACGATGTCGTGTTATTATGTTCCATTACATCTCAACTGCCGAGAGTACTTGTAAAACGTCTGTCATCTCCAATTATCGCTGCCCGTGAAATGATTCATTGCGTTTCAAAGAGATCAATCGCGTGTAACTTCTTGTGTGTCGGTAAGATCTACCGCACGTGGTGTAGTCGTGCTAGAATTAATAAAATACTGATCATTGAATCCCATAAGAATTAATACATTATAAGGCGATAATACGTATACGTACGTACGTATTACAAAGTAGGATGGGTATGATTGCAGACCTTAGACTATATCGAGTGTCTCTAGGCAGGATCCTCACATTGTCTCCTCCATGGTTTACATTCATACCCAGAAAATTAGGCATTAAAAGATTACTCCAACTGTCCCGTCAAATTGCATCCGGTGTGCGACCATGCTCTTCATGAAGTCACATACCCGATGTTACAGCTAGTGTTGTCTAGTTACCTGGAGTCTCCTGTCGTCGTCCCTTGCTCGCTGCTCAGCCTGGCGCTTGCGGCGGTCCTCGTCCCGTTTCTCTCGCTGAGCCTGCGCGGCCGCCGCGTGCGCGCGCAACTCGTCCAGTCGCTTGCGTTGCTCTGCCTCCCGCCGCTCGCGCGCCAGCCGAGCTCGGTCTATGGCCTCTGTGGAAGATAAGGTTTGTGAATATTATTGGTCTGTATGCCCTATTCTAGAAGAGAAGGTTAATGAATATTTCTATACTAAACAGGTCGATGTGGAGATCATTGGGGATATGTTAGCAGTGGAATTCTCGTGGCTGAAGAGGGAGACCCTGAGGCATTCTACCGGGTAAGACTCGCCTAAGACCAAGATTGAGAGGTGTTCAAGATTTAGTATAATATAAGAGGACTTATGGAGCACACAGCACACGCCTCTTCAATAACATAGTAGATTTGTCAGCCTTCGTGGCAAACTTGGTTAGAAGGCTAACTGTGTCGCAATGGGTAGCAGGTTCAATCTTAATGTTTGTGTGTATACGTATTTGTTTCGGATATGGGTGTTTAGATCAAAAAGGTTCTCGTAGTTTCTAATAAAAACAAAGTTTGTATCTCACAGTGGTAAGAACTATGTATGTGATTGATTGATTATACAGGAGCTGACATCACGAATAGAATCTGTGCGTTCATATGAGGCAAGCGAGAAACCAGTGAAACGAAAGAATTTCCAAAAAGACACACGACAGTTGGCATTTAGAGCCCGGGGATTAATAGCCCAAGACTTTTACAAGCCAAACGAAGAAGCCTGTACCAGAAAGTTTAAAACTAAATCCGTCGAGTTTCAACAGACGACCCCAAAAGATTACAGTGTTAGCGTAAAAGCGTGAAGACGAGACCAACTGGCGTTCATTAAGACAACACAATGGGCCGACCCTTTCTCCGAACTTTTGCCGGTTTACTGCCTGTAAACCAGACAAATGGCATGTGAATGAAAGTTATTTTTACCATACTTGTACCTAGAATAGGACTTCTTGTCGATATAATAAACACTAATAGACTTTTTACCAACTTTAAACGCCCAGAGTAGAAATGTTCATACTTTCTGTCAAATAAAAATATACAAAAATCGGAGCAGATATATTATGGTTTGGAAGAACATATTCTAAATAGAAGAAGTATGCAAGCTTGGAAGAGTAAAACGAGAGAGAAAATTAAAAGTTTTGAACCCCCGGCGATTATCCTTACAACAAAATCACATGTAATTAGACAATATTTAACGTTAATCGTAATGCAAACGAACCATTTCTTTCCATTTGAAATAACAAAGACCGTATAAGAAACCAATCTTATTAACTCAAGTCTTACGTAAGGCATATGGTCAACAACGGGCCCAGGAAACCCTTACAAGTTCACCAAGCGTGTTCAATTTAAAAGTAACCCAACCGTCCAAGCTGGGCCAGTTTGACCCAATTAGTAATGTGTGAGTCACGCGACGCCACTGATCGATGTGAATAGGCGAATTTGTGGAGGGTTTACGGTTTAGGGGTGTGGATGCATCGTGACATAGTAATTCATAGTTAAAATAATGTAAAATATTTACGTGTGTTTTGGGGTTTTTCTAGTGAAAGGATGATGCTTTATGTAATTGAATTGGTCAAAAAGATGGTTGTGGTTCCATTTCAATTAAAAACAGTAAAATAGAAAGTAAATAATATAATGCGATGAGTCAATAATTATTTGAAATAGTCGAAGATTCATATACGAAAATCTAGAGCGACCATTAACGATGGTAACTGCCAACGCCAAGATATCTACATTCATCGAAACATAAGCATCGACTTTGAAAAAGGTTTACGAATAAAATAGTCGTATAATTTACAAATGTCCAGTAGAAATATCCACATCACTCCACCTCAGCCACAAACAGTTACACAAATGAACCCAACAAAAACAGCATTCAAATCCACGACCTAACAAAACAAACTAGATATAGTTGATAAACAGCAACAAGTCATTAGAAAGGAATGCAAACTCGGCCGCGAACGCGCTGATGACTACCTATTCACTACAATTATTCCATCTAGCGATAGCATTAATCCAAAGTTCAATTAGCAAGTGTGAGGGATATTATGTTATTAATCTGTTGAAATAATCAACGTTAGCAGACCGTCCACAATATGCATCACGATGGCTGTTTAGATTAACGTTTAAACGCATAAATACAATTCCACACAAAAGCCCTAAAGCAAGCAATAATTGTGCTGAAGATAGATCGAAGCGTCGCATTATTGGCGATAGTGAGGATGGACAACGCATCTAATACTGAAGAATCATGATAACAATTGGTGTTGCATACGAAGGACTAAATTTTAAAGCACAGAAAATCAAATACCCACTGAATAACGATACATTTAGATCGAATCAATTACCAGTTAGATACGCAGCAAACCAAGGAATCGATACAGTTTAATAGTGCACTTTGGTAAGGAAAATAATGCCCCAAAGTGTTACAGCATTATAAAAACAATAGTATTTAATACAACAACAGTTCCTACTTCATTTACAACGATCAAAAACAACGACAAATCATCATTAGAAACTAAGAATATGAATAATGATTAATATTACACATGTCAGATGACGCACTTACAATTCTGGCACTAGACAAAATAAATGATTGACTTATGTATGCCAGTGGAGTTAAGCCGAAGTAAGTTGTGTGTGATTGAGGTAGGTCATGGCAGATTAGTAAAGTACTGATTATTTGTATTCAAAACATTGAAACAATCAACTGGGTTTATGAATGTGGTGCCTACTTTAGGTACGCAAAAAATAGCAATGATAAATATACCTGAATTGATTATGCCTGGCTTCAAAAGTTCTTATGTTGATAACAAATCTTCACGAATATTGTTCCTGATCGTAGCCAGTAGCCTAATGTGTGTTTAGAAGATTTTCTCATTTTTCGTCTGTTTATTAACTGAAATGCTGTGGCTGTGTCGTTGATATGTGTAGTGTTCTATTTGGGTTCTGGTAAAGAGATGTGACTTCATTATTTGATATGAACGTCCGTTCCTTGCCGTTATTTTGTCACTTAACTAGACACTAATTAGTCTGATAAAACGCTTCATTCGACCAGGCCGCAATAGGTCAGTGCAGTGGACAATGTATAACCAAGTATAGATAGATGGATGGAAGTATGAATCTATACGGCCTGTGTGTCGTGTAATGACACAGCTAATGACTGGGTATATTGTAACATGTGTAACCATGACGGGCTAAAGGCTACTGACATGGATAATATAACCGTTTTTGCTTCAGCTGGGGTAATGGAAGGAGATTTTAATATACGAGAAAAGAAGATATTACTACCGGAGGAAAATCATCATATACAATATGTAAAAGTCGCTATAGTAGCCAGCGTAAATAGGTTGCGTTCTATGATAAACTAATTAACATTCTGCTCAAGCAGGCCGGCATAATTGCGTCAAACTGCAAGATATATCTTACCAGTCGCTACTTGACATGTACTGCGTGTACCAAGACATACACTCCTTGTCATTCAGTCGTTTTATGTAAAAAAAAACCTACCAGGTAAACTCCCACACAATAACATGACGTCACAACGATCTGATAAACATCGAATTATAAAGGCAAAAATTAAATTGAATGTATTCAAATAAAGCGTGAAATTAGTCGGCGGTCGGTTGTGATTTTTTAACATCCGTTCTATGTTAATAGGACAGGCTCATTGAGATCACTTGAGCGAATCTATTTATATTCTAGACAGTGGAGATGTGAAAGAATTACGTATGCATAGGCAATTACTTCAACAATGGCATGCGGATTTTACTCTAGTTTACAATTTACATTTTTATGTATAAATAGGATCTGATGGGAACTAAAGAATCTATGTACTGACTTCTGAGTTAATGATCGCGGAACTCACTATAAATAAATGTAACGTTAAGTGAATAATATAATGTCACATAGCAATTTGAAAAAGTAACGAAGTGATAGAAAAACATACGGTTGTTTTTTTGGAAATCATTGTCGTTGTATTGATGAATAAAGATTTTCGTTTAAAAATGTGACTGGTTATTTGCAGTTACCATACACGTCTAACGTTGAGAGAAATTATTAATTTCGAAGATAAGCTAAACGTGGGATCGCAAACGCAGTAACTACGCTTGTCGCTCCCGGTTCTAATCCAGTTGACACATTCATTAAGGTTTGTCAGAAAACGCAATGTTATTAGAATATTCTAGCCAGATTAATCTAGCCAGTTACTTAACAGCTCTAATAAGAATATTGAAACAGGAGTACAATGGCCTATTAATTAAAGAGACAGAATTATTGAGGTATAGTTTCTTGGATCTCAAATACGAGTTTGTGTAGTATCAAAAACTTTTTCTTTTCAAAGCAATGAATCGGTATTTTCGTGCAGTTATTACCAGGAAGAGATATAATATAAGTTATGGAGTTATTCACGTCACTGTTATCATCTATATTTCACATTCGAAACTCTTATCCGATAAACTAATAGAAAATGTGTCAAGAATCACTATTACCTTGATTTAAATTTAAATAATTATTATCTGCACCAAGATGGTGAAACAGGTGCTAAAGAGTAAAAGCAGCAATGTAAATCTGACAAGTAATTCGGTGCGATCCGCCTTTTCCAAACACGACCACAATGAAGATTTTTTGTTACCACTGCAGATTTGCAATGTTTCGAGGTTTCTTTATAAAAACTAACAGAACCGTGGACGACATTCGGTTGCTACAGATTGTGTTCATACGCCGGTGTACAAAGAGGTACAATTTAGATATTATTGTAGAATAGCTAAGATGAATTGGCTTTAGGAGTCTCGAATTTGATCTAGTCTGATGAGTTGTTGTTTTATACTGTCCAGTGACTGCAATGCATCAGTTGGTAAGTGAAATGCCTTCAAAATAGAGTACAGACTAACGTCAGAGATAATCTATCGACATTTAACACAATTACTCTATGCTGGCTTGTCTTTTAACTTAAGTTTAAAATTGGAAGCAAGTTATAGGATATTAGTATACGTCAGAATAATCAGCGACATAGACATCGAACAAAATGTATCGGAAATGTATCATGATCGATGTGTAAACTTGTGATTGGCGCACATATCGGACTTAAACATTGTTACTGTTTTGAAAATTATACTCTGGAAGTTATTTCATATCGAGTGATACCTTAGTGGACCTTATAAATAAATGATCAGCCATTGGACATATAGACTGCTGAATGATAATCATATCACGCCGGTCAATACTCTTATCTGAACAGCAATGCACTTACCATTAGGTGTAGCGCTGTCACGTTGCCGAGCAATATAAAAAGAAATCTACTGCTAGTACAATGAACTGTCTGGCTGAAAATTCCCACATAGAATATTCAATGGCTTAGGTTGTAGAGAAAGATTAGGTGTTAGACTTAAAATTATCAGTCTTTTACGGACTGTCAATTTTGTAGCACCGTTAACTATTATTGACAGTGTTTCACTTGAGACTAATAGCTTTCGACGTTCGGTATTGTTTATAAGAATAATCAAAGAACAATGTAAGTAAATAATTTTCATTCATTGCAAATATGTCTACTGAGGTTACTGATGACCTCTAATATTTATCTCTACATTCTTTAATACATTATCTTAAAGAAAATCTCCAACAAAGACGGGTAGTGGGCGGCCGGCGCCAAGGGTTTCTATCAAAAGCTGCTAACCTTATACACACGGTCACATTGCAAGTGGGCGATTTTATAAAATATTCTCTACGACATCACACATAATTATAATGCATAAATTGATAACTGAACTGAGTATATTTTTCTCACTTCTACATTATGTAAGAAATGTCAGTGAAATTTAGAATGACCATAACACTGAATTGATCTGACTTTAACTAATGCGTTATTTCTAACTATTCATTTCTCCACTAAGCGGAAGCGGGTGGTTGAACAATTTGTGTCTGGATATATATTTTTAGAAGTTCTTGTGAAACTGAGAGAAAAATTGATTGCAATGAAGCGAAGCTGGACTAGTTCTCTAGTTTGACGACAAACCAAATATTTTAAATTAAACTAATCCTTTTCTAAAATCCATCCTATGATTGTCTGTAAGATATTGCCTTTGAGCGATAAGACCGCCAATTGTACTTTTTATGTATGTGATTTTCTTTTTAATTAATTTTTTTGTGTGTGCAATAAAGAGTATATAAATAAAATAAATAAATAAATAAAGCTTGCAACTCTACATTTGCATATGAATGTCTTCAAGAAACATACCCAAATACAATCGAGTTGAAGTGCATTGCAGATAGTGGTTTAATTAATGCAATGACAGCTCGCCGGCATGGCATGTCGTCACGTCTCCTTGAGATACCGACAACTGCTGACAGAGGGCATTTGGATTATGTGACCCATATGGCTCACAATGAATACTGTAACTAGATAGCAGACTCAATTGCAGAATATGGTCAAGAAAATTTTGTAAAATGCAACATTTTGAGATATGTCCATAGAAGATGTGCAGTTTTCAGGATAAAATCGTAGCTAAAAATGTAGCTTAACTATCTCTGAACTACAAAATATCTATCTTTAAAAACCATCATGAAGGTCAGATCAGCAAATACAACATTCGCCCATTTTATAACCAGACTGGTCCTCATAGACCAAACTTTCAATAGAATCTAAAATTAATTACGTCCAAAAACTTTCAACAGTCCAGCACTTTCTAAACACAATATTCCCTCCCACCGAAAGCTAAAATAGCGTCACAAAATATAGATCGAGATAGTCTTATCTCAATCTACCCTACAAGGGATAAGACGTTAAGTAATTAATTGGAAAGTTCCGAGGCGATAAATGCTCGGCATCACGGTTGACACCGAATAAATTGCGTTGCGTCCCTTTAAAGCTTAGATAGATGGCGTTGGCGAGAGCATGGCGTCTAAAACTCTAACACTGCATAATTATTTTTTGTAACTCCAGACTAAGTTTGAAGTAATAAATTAACGAAGCTTAGCAGCTTAAGGTATTGAGAGACAAGGAGGAATTAATAAGTCCTTTGAACTTAATACAATTGCTATCGGTGTATAAGTTAGTAGTTATAAATGAGTGTCAATTTAGCTATTGTAGATGAAAATTGAAAGTAAATATTTATTAGTATTTGAATAGCGGGGCTGTATAACACAGTAAATTGTTTGCGTGGACTCGAGCGGTTTGATAAATTACAACACAATGTAAAATTACTAATAAAGTATTAATTTAGAAACTAATGAAGCCTGAGAGAAAGCATAAGTGATTTAATTAGGCGATTTTACTACTACGACCGACTACGAATATTTTAGCGTTCTTTGTAAAGCCAATATAAATGGGAACTAAATATAACTAGATATAGATACATTTAACAATGACAAAAACATTACATCCTCAGAATCTTTATGGTTGGCAGATTCTAATACGAAAATGAAACGAACGAAATCTTTAAAATGGAGAGCGGCCAGTGGCAAAAATAGGGTAAACTAGGACGAATTACAACTAACAAGAACTAACATCATCATCAAACTTAAATCAATAGGGCTCCCTCACCAGTAACAAAACTGTTATAAGGACACCGAATTCAAAGAACCTACCATAGTATCTAATTTTAAACTAATAACTAGAATTTTCCAATGTGCAATTAGTAACGATTATTGCCTCATGGCTGATAATGCGAGTCTGCAATTAATACCGTTGCAAGTCCTGCGCGCAGTAGTGTTGTCACTGATGTTTTGTACCTGTTTTGTATTGCGTATTAGGACTAATTAATTAAGAATTGTCAATAGTAATAATAACTAATATCTAAATAGAAACATGCTTAGCCAATAATTGTCGTTGTCGATGTATGTTTATAGACCATCGTCCGTCATAATCGTATGTCATAAGGCCGTCGTCTCTCATTCATTTACACAATTTAATAAGCCTGTTCAATTGTTTCTTACTAACAAACTCACTAATACTTCACGCACGGACTTATAAACACCAACAAAACTGTACGACGTAAGACTACCTATAATTTTAGAATTGGGTACTTTTCCACCACATAGAGCCTGCTTAAAAAGTAATTGATTGCTTTGCTTAGGTGCATTTTCGAATCAGATAGCAACTATCCAACCACTTTGTAAGCCGATAAACTCATTGCGATTGATGAGTCTACTAATACCATTAGCTGTCGACGGTTTTAGAGTGCGATGGACGTATTGCATTCGCTACATAATCTATATCAGTTTATGTCCCACTGTTGGAAGAGAACGATGGTAAGTGCAGTATTGATAGGTTCGACAAACAGAGCAACCTCTAGCGAGAGATAGTTATAAACTAGAAGCAGAATGAAAGAAACAACAATACGCATGGTTTACTATGACAGGTTTTCCAACATCGTTTAAGGACGTTGCCGTCTACGCGGACATGAATTTCCTACCACCAGTAATAGGGATAGTGCGTGGTGGCCTGTTGGTAACGGACCAGACGCGGCCGCCTACATGTTCACGGTGGTCGCGGGTTCAAATCCCAGGGCACACCTCTGACTTTTCGGAGTTATGTGTGTATTGATAGTCAATCACCACGCACTTTAACGGTGAAGGAAAACATCGTGAGGAAACCTGCATACCGTAGCGATTTTGAAGAATTTCTACGGTATGTAAGTCCGCCAACCCGCACTAGGCCAGCGTGGTGGACTATATGGCCTAACCACTCTCAATCGATTTTCTCGATTGTAGAGTAGGCCCGTGCCCTGCAGTGGGACGTATATGGGCTGATATAGATAGATAGATAGTAATAGGGATGCTGGGAACTCCCTCATCCGAACGAATTTAGAACAACTTTTACATTAAAACTAGGTAGAAAACGTAGTAGACCTTAAAACCAAACTAACTTAGAAACAAAGAACAAAGCTTGGAATACATATGCCCAAATTCTCTAATTTATAGTATTTTATTTGTACTTTACGCAGCATTACGAAGATTCAATACACTTCTGAAGGCTTATTGCCGATTCTAATTCAAGATAATATAAACAATATGTATATTACAAAAGTGCCAAATCTAGCTTTTAATACTCTCCGACACTCATAAATTATATCGCGCACATATAAAAGCGATCTTAAAGATAAATACAACTAGACTAGTTTTATTCTCATTTGCATATTTATTATATCAGTGTAATGTATTATATTATGTCACTCTTACTTTCTGTAGAAATTCTTGTGTATATAAATTCAAATACAATGTTATTATAAGTATATATTTTTGATATTAAAATACCATAGCCGTGTCTTGTTTTATCAGGTTTTAAGAAACCGAGAATTAATCACTAATTTAAAGGCATAACTATGAGTCAGGTCAGGCCTGGAGTCTTTTAGTAGAGGCAATTTAATTAATTAAAATTACACAAGTTACTGCCTTATTTAAAACATCTCAATTCTTTCGGATGTTTTTTCCTTATCTAAGGAGAAGACACTAGGTGCTGGTAGATTATAAATACACAACAAAGGCCTGTAGGGTTACTCTATAATCCGACACGGCGTCCGAATGTTCGACGTCCATGTACGAATAATGGTTTCTTAGATTTACGCGAATGTTACACATTGAAATAAAACTATGAGAAAACGTCGGGAAGATAAAAAAAATAAAAATAAAACCAAATCGCGATAAAATCCGTAAATATTAGTTTTATTTCAAAGTCCACGTATGAGTTAAAGTGTTCCACTTTTGAAAATCAATACTATTCTCTATAACACTTATACACTCGGTACTTAGTCTATAGTTACGACGTACAATAGAGGATTCGAATACTTTGTAGATTAAGTATATTTCGTATCGAAATGGACGTCGAACATTCAAACGTCATGTCGGTTTATAAAGTAACCCCCCTGAGCCCACAATTAGATAAAAAGTTTTGCATCGTACGTGCAACCAAACTGGGTCAAAGCGTTGAATTATGGCCTAATATTCCTCCGAGTCCTAAAGGAAGAATAATGTGTAATGGGGTGTATGCTGATATGTTAGCAAAAATAAATTAGTAGAACGTCTCATTTCAATATATGTGGTATAATCCATATAGCATTAAAATAATGTGCAGACAATCGCAATCACGATCGCGTTACGTTTCCTGAATCGACAATGTGTGGGACGGTTACTTATTGTAAATAATTCTATTACGAATCATTTAACACTTACTCACCTTAT
Source organism: Deilephila elpenor (assembly GCA_949752805.1). Lineage (NCBI taxonomy): Eukaryota > Metazoa > Arthropoda > Insecta > Lepidoptera > Sphingidae > Deilephila > Deilephila elpenor. The sequence goes on from OX457116.1 coordinate 1,576,955, forward strand.
TGGCTTTGTAGCGCAACCACACATCGGCTTTTCAAGTGCATTTGTTATTTCGTGTCGGTGTATTTTAATAGATATGTCATTGTCTGGATGTGTTGAGGATAGGTGGCGTTTTCAAGGTAGGGAAGAAATTTTTGGCAGTGCAAAACAGAGCCTTTGAACTGAGGATGCTCAAGTTCGGAGTATATGGAGAAGAGGAAGTAGGAAGGTGAACTCCAGCACTTACTGCGACAACCCAAAATAAAACGAATAAAGACTACGGTGATCACTGAGTACTTTCAGCAACAAAAGTTTAATGAAGCCTCGACATAAATTAATCAAGTAGAGATTGTAATAAAAGGTTAAGCAGTGCGACCTATTGATCATTTTAAAGCGTCTCATCATTTTAAACTAATCTAGCTAGGTTAGCCGCACTTTAGCAAAAGAAAAAAAAGTAAATGGGACGCTCTAATAATTTTTATCATTATAAAATTCCACTAAACACTGAAATATTAGCTCTACGACGAAACTATATTGTTACGCATATTTTTAAACAAGCTCAATTCAAGTAATCGACATGACATTGATTGACGCAATACTATAATCTAGAAAGTGCTGCCAATAGCAATAAAATTCTTCACGTAATCTAAATCTCGTCAACACTAAGTACGAGATTAGTAAGACATTGTGGGCGTATTCTCGGTACGTTGGTGACTCGAGGTACGGTAGTGACATACAATACATTAGTGGCTAGTGACGCATGAATTGACTCGGAGTACGCTAGTGACGTACACTACGATAGTGGCTAGTGACGCCCGTATTGACTTGGAGAACACTAGTGACTTACACTACGATAGTGGCTAGTGACGCCCGTATTGACTTGGAGAACGCTAGTGACTTACACTACGATAGTGGCTAGTGACGCCCGTATTGACTTGGAGAACGCTAGTGACTTACACTACGATAGTGGCTAGTGACGCCCGTATTGACTTGAAGTACGCTAGTGACTTACACAGTACACTACGATAGTGGTTAGTGACGCCCGTATTGACTTGGAATACGCTAGTGACTTACACTACGATAGTGGCTAGTGACGCCCGTATTGACTTGAAGTACGCTAGTGACTTACACAGTACACTACGATAGTGGTTAGTGACGCCCGTATTGACTTGGAATACGCTAGTGACTTACACTACGATAGTGGCTAGTGACGCCCGTATTGACTTGGAGTACGCTAGTGACTTACACTACGATAGTGGCTAGTGACGCCCGTATTGACTTGGAGTACGCTAGTGACTGACACTACGCTAGTGACTAGTGGCGCGTGTATTACGACGCGGGAGTACGCTAGTGGCATTTGTAGCTTTATGTTTTATGCAGTTTTATCATAGACGAAATTAATTTGATATTTAATTTTGAATTTACGTCTTCGTTTTTGGCGCAACTATGTAGTAGGCAATGTAGATTGTGTAGACCAAAAGTCGTAGGTCAATGATATCTCTGAACAATTACCCAAAGTCAATGTTTAAAAAAACAACGAAACAAAGATATTAATTTTCACCTTAAATGAATGTTACTTAATTCTTACTTTAGTATTACATCATGATAAAACTAAAAAATGGTACTAATTTACATTCCCACCCAAAATAATAAGACTGAATGAAACCCATACAGTGCCAAGCCGACACAAGCGACCACATTCCTTATCACAACGTATTGATAACGGAGATGGATTCAATAAGATTATGCAACGAGAGTTTATGCCAATGTTTACATTGGCGCGGCCAAGTGTTGGCTTGAATCGAATTATCGACGATTCAGATAACGCTTGCCTACGTTTACTTTGTCACGCAAGCTATTTTGATACTTATTAAAGGCTATAAATAATAAATACACCTCACAGCCACACACACACTTTTTTTATTGCAATGAATGGCGAGACAGGCATTCCATTCGCCTGATGGTAAGCGATACGACAGCTCATAGACAGTAGCGAAACCAAACAACACCATTAATAACAAAACAATGCTGGGCATTCCACTGCGCTCGCCATCTTAAGACATCAGATGTTAAGTCTCACTATGTCCAGTAGTTACTCTGGCTACAATGTCCTTCAAACTGGAACACAACAGTGCATTTACAGTGCTGTTTGGCGGGAGAAATAGACATTGTGATGATACCTACCCAGGCGGCCTCTCACATATGAGAGACCTACCTGTGTCAATCTTTGTCTAAACAACTGCCGCTACGCTGTCAATAAGTTATATTAAGTAGGAGTGTCAGTAAACCTTGACCCAATTGGTCTATTTTTGGAATAAATCTTTAGATAAGTTATTGAATTAGGCCATCAGTAATTTTCGTTATATTTTTTCAACTATCTTATGAATAGTTTATACATTTGGATAAAGTATATTTCGCATACTCGTTGAGTGTGCATGAAAACTCCGACGTTTAGTTTAATTCACTAAAAACACCAGTTTAATGGTATAAAAATAAACTGAATGCATTGGAAAGTAAATATTTGTGGCCTAGAACTGAGAAATTACTGGCGCATACTCTGCAAGCGTACATAGCAACTGGAATTTGAAAAAAAAGCGGAAGAAAATTTATGAAATTTAGCATTATATAGTGAAAACCTAAATAATAAAGCCCAATAAGGGGAACCAAGTAACCCTTTTGGATATATAATAATATGTAATTTATTAGAGTATATTTTTAGACTTGCGTAAGATTACCAAAAATATAAATCCAATTTTAAGGGTGATCTTAAAATGTATTTATGGCGAGATGTAATAAGGGGTCAAAATTATTTCCTAAATACCCCAAGTAATACGAATTAACAGAATCACCTTACAAGTAACAATTGAAGTTAGGATTATAAGTATGAAAACTGAGAATGATTGACGAGAACTTGTTTTTTCATCGGACTTACGAACCAACCCAAAACAAATATCGTATTATGTTTAGTATAGACATAGGTGACAATATTACGGCACAGATATGACGACGAATCATGACTATAATTATAATGTATAATATAAAAACATGGTATTATTAAGTTACGTATATTCAATCGAAGTGGCGACATATTGAATCACGTAGGCGTGTAAAATGTAAAAAATCCGCATGTCAGCCACACCTGTGGAAACAAAATGTGGGCGACACGTATCGCGCAGTCACCAGTATTTAATAACATAATATATCATGGTAAGTATGGAAGGCTGTTGTCCCCACGATACGTAAACGCTAGTTATACAGGGTATATCAAGACCGCGACCGAAAACGAAGCCAGGTAGTATTAATGATACCAAACACAATGCAAGTAAAAATTTCACAAAATAAAATCGTCAATTTCTATTATGAGACTGTCCTGCCCTTACACCCGCCACTGCAACTTCTGTAAGCCAGGATCAACAGTGGCAAGCAATTTAATGACACTGAACATTGAAGCTCAGCGAGTTTCCGGGAACGTCTAACTTGTCTTTAACCCGCAACGAAATCAATCACCTTAAATTAATAGGAGGAGTTGAGAATAAATTATTTTCCTTCCGTAATAAAGCGGGTGATAAAACAATGAACTAAAGACAAAATACCCTCGCATAAAAACTTACGCTAGTTTTGTATGAAATAAATCTGATAAAATCCATGCTTTACACACCTACAAAATTTGAAAACCCGTATGCGTGGACGACCCTGCTCAAAGTTTGACATGCAAGCAGTTGAATCCCAGAGGCGACATACAAGTGTCGTTGACTATGATGGTTTTCCAGCTTGTACGGTAGTGACTATCCTGGGGATATGACCATCCTACCACAAGCAAATCAGGTTTCCGGCAATGCCACCTACAAAATGACACGAAGCAATAAAACTGTTGCTTCAAGTCAAATTTCTTAAATAGCGATACTACAAACTAGCTACAGTAAGAGTACCACTTTCAAAACGTTCTGCTGTTGTTTGTGTTGGTTTTTTGGATGGCGTGTGCCGAGACGTCGAGCATGCCTTGTGCTTGAGACAGAATGAATATTTGATGTTGCTAGCTCAAGGAAACAGTGAGGATTTGACGTAGGCGGTTGTACTATTGTTATGGTTAAAATGACTAGGATATCTGTAGCTTTTTTTGTACTTGATCCCGCCAAATTAACCCAAGTGTCGCGATTAGGTATCAACCATTGTATAAATTATAAACTGAAATGTCGACAAAAATAGCTTATAACATGGTACACAAGTCACTTTGACTTTTCAAACTAAAGAATTTTCCTTCAATTTACTTGAAGTCCTGCGCAATACACAATTATTCGTCCATTACTACAATTGGATTTTGTCGAAAATTATAATAAACACCTTGTTTAGATATTAACTGTACGACTTCTACCAAGTGTTTGTCGTAAATTGATATAATTCCATTAAAAGGTGTGTGTATAAACTATAAAACATTTATATAAAAATAGTTATACTTTTTTAAACACCGCACGCAAGCGGTTAGACTTCAACCACAAAAAATAGATCAACAGTGAAATAATTATTGACATGGTTGAAATAAATAAAAATTTCATTCGTTTTCGTTCCAAGTTCAGTAATAATTATGCCCAAGATTTTACTGTTATTTCGGCTTGAGTACAAGATAAATGTCGCTAAAAATAAATTAGAACCATAGACAATAAGATTAAATTTCCTGACACAGCAATATAATAATATAATACCTATATTTTTTTATGTATTTATATTATAGTACATGTTTATATAATTTACGTATATTCATAAATAAATATCTAATCAAATAAGTAATATGTACCCCTACTTCTGTCATCTCTGCACCATCTCAAGGTAGACTGGATGAGAATGCCTTTGGCATTAAGTCCGCCTATGTACAATATGTTTGTATGTGAAGTTAAATAAAGAAAAATAAATAAATAATAAAATAAAATAGATTAAAAAACCTCTTTACAGTTTAAAAGATATTTGTATTAGTAAACGCAGAGCATACCACTCCCGGCTTAAGGTGAAGGAAGCACTCCACTGGGCATTAGCTCCAGACAGACATCAATATACGCAACAATCCGCGGGGATTTTCAACGTTACAAAGAAACTTTGCAATTTCAACCTCCTTCGTACCCCGAACTATTGGCATTTCATGTTTTATACATTTTGAGCTCAGATATTTTTTAAATAAACCAAATAAAAAAGTATTCACAAAACTACTGGAAGACAGAAGAAGACTCGCTTATTTAATGGTTTGTAGAAATTGAAATTTTTTGTAGTTCAAAAACTGTATGGAAAAGTAGCGGTTGAAACGCTAAGATACGCGTTCGTAAATTTAATAGAACTGACGCTTTATCCATCCTACGCGAAACCGAATTCATCAAGTAATAAAATATGATTTAGGAAAATATAGGACGGCGTTATTCCAAATGGCATTAAGATCATTTTGAGAAGGCAAACTTAATTAATCCAAGGTTAATTTTCCTTAAAAGTTCTATTCTGTATAACACCCACATTTAATTGACAAATATATCTATTATACAGATAAAATAACGAGTAAGATGAAATATTTCTTTTAATTTTTGATTCCCTTCTCTATACTAACTTACGAGGTAAAATTATAAATTAATCTAATAAAAATACTCGCCTAATTCAGTCAGACTATTTCAAAGGACTAATCGAATGTCAAAACTTGTAACTACCCACAGAATCTGTTAAAAGCGTTGTCATTGCCAAAAGCCAATGACCGTCAGCAAAGGTTTCACGAGGGACAACTTAAAATGATGTTACCATTTATTTTCCATTTAAGATACGCATCAAAATAAATGGCTTGAAAATACGTACGTAGGTGGAACACATCAACTCAATGAATGAAAGGAGATAAATTGAACGGAAATCGAGAAACGACGCCCAAGGTATCGAATTTAAAACATTTTGACGGATTGATGTGTGACACGCGAACGTAGTTGGATAACTTGTTGAATGTTTGACAATTGTATTTCGATTGATTTTTACAATTTAAAACGCTGTTCGTATATAGCCATTTGACAAAAGCTTTGCCACTTTTTCTGCAATCTCTATGCGCCCTCATTTTACGAGCAGACGACTAGACAATTCATTTTTTTGTACACCATTTCGCAATAAATATGAAGAACTTATATGTACGATTTTGATTGTACGTTGCACACATTTATGGTTTTTAAATAGGTAGAGATAAAAAATTGTGTTCACTAAACCGTTCTCGAACATTTCTATCATTAAACTAATTATGTAACTCGAACGCCTGATTTTAAATACTCCTACAGCAATAACGTCTAAATTACCTAACATTAAATTTTACCACACAGACGCCAAATATTTGCTCATCTTGAACAATCAGCAAATCACACCATATACATCCTCCGGCCTCATGCATAAAGTTCATTGAGCTGTCCAAAAATGGCGCCCAACGTTTGAGCAAACTGTGAAATCACAGCTATGATTCACATACAAGATTACACCAGTGGACATGAAAGTTTGGCTTAGATATGCAGAGTGAAATTATTTTTATGGATGTTTTCTAAACGTATATACGTTCTCTCAAGTTCTAAAGATGTATTGAATGTGCGGAGACTTAGGCCTTAGATTTTCATGTTATGTTATTATATAATTATAATAAATATGTAACAGGAGTGACTAGGTTAATATGGAGCCGTAACAATAAACTATCTTGGGTAAGCGTCATAGAATTAATGAAAAAATGTCGTACAACTATTACAAGAAATAACAATTAATTCCAAAATCTCACGATTCTAACATAAGTTGTTGGCAGAGCGAAAACTAGATGAATGTTTCCATAACTCAATTTATATTGCCTACAAGACCCTGTTTAAATTGACAAGTACTCTCGTAACGCATTGGCACTATTTTCCATAAATAATTTAAGTTAAATACAATGTAAAATGTATAAATGTAGATCACACATGTATCATACCGGATTATGAAGTCGCCGCATATGATTGATCGCGAACCCAAGTCACGCAATGAAGTCACAATGGCACTTTTTACCACGTGGGAGGTCTTTATCCTGTCTGGTACAGAAAAAAATGTAATTCTTCAGAATTTATGCTAGAACGAATTCCGTCCTAAATACGTAAGGAAAGAAGAAGAGATTAGCGGAGTTTAAAATCTCGCTGAAGGTAAAATACGGGCCATTGTCAATCCTGGCTTACATGAGTTGCAATGAAAGGTGTGAAGGTGAGTCCCTCTCAGTAAGTCTAAATCAATTCCAAAACATTTATATAGATCCATTCATTAATTAAAGTATGCCACGGATAACCCCAGCAATTCCATATAATTTTAAGAAACTTCAGATAAGGTGATGAACCTAGGACGGAAGACACGATAGATGATATGACCAGTGGCAATTTCCGTTTAAGATTTTGATAGGTACTGACGTGACGTGACTTTACGACTGCAGCCATTGCCAAACTTAACGCGATTTCCGTATTGTAAAGAGAAACAAAATGGATACGTATGGATTTTATCACCACGATAGTAAAATTGGTAGGTTGAAATACGACTTCAGAACGTAAGCCTCAAAACTTGAAAACCAACGCAAAAGTGAAAAAATAAAACTACGTGTATTTAATTATATTACAACAAGTAATATAATTAAATACACGTAGTTTTATTGGCTGTTATAATTTGAAGCAATCTGAATTAGGCAACCTGAGGATGGATAGGAATAGCATGAGAAGTCACATCTAAAATACTCAAAAAACAAATGTAGGCGAACAAAAACTAAAAAACACGCCTTGATAGCAAACCAAACGAAGTAGAAAATAAATGTTGACTATAAAACGTTTGTACTGCAACTACATATTTAAAATCTACCATTTGGATTAGCCTGTTAATAAAACGTATGTTTATGCTAGACATCTACATCATATACACAATTAATACAAGTAAAGCCCTTTCGAATACAACAGAGCTGCACACAAACATCTCATCTGAGTTCTGACACTGGTTTGCATTCCGACATTCCCCAGACGAACAGAGTGAATGAATGTTAATTTACATATAAAATAATTAGTCACACGCTGCCAATTTGGTCGTGGCATTTTGCGCCTACACAAATTCGCAGAAGCCTTCGCTTTTGGAATTCGATATATCATTGTGTAAGATTTGTATCTTTCGATTGGGAATTTAACTTCTTTATGGAGCTAATTAAAATATTGTTGGATACAAAAAAAAAATATATATTTGATTATGGGAGTGGCAAAACATTATGAGGTAAACAATAATATAATAGGCATTGGGCAAACTCAATGGCTTGTTTCAATTCTAAACATATGTCAATGTTTTAAAGCCATGACTCAAGAAAATATTATACAGTGGAGATAGAATTTTCTATTCAAATGATGACTAAAATACTATTAGTACTGACTGATTACCTGATCAGAACAAATAGAAAAGGTACTTTCTAAATGATGTATTAAACCAGTAAAAAATTCACTGTTCCTAACGTTCACTCTTCTCCACCTAAATGTATGAATCCTAAGGATTATAATAATAATTCAAAATCTGTGAGAATTACACACTCATGGAAAAAGTAATACAAATAAAGATGGAACTGGGGCATCTAAACACAAAAAAAATCCAATTACTTCTTACAGTGATCACAGTGTGTACTTAGAAGATAAAACTGAATCAGACAAATCTGCTATCAACCATGGCCTAGATTTGGTGAGATCACTGCAGATTTATACACTGAAAACATTCCAATAGCCTTAATCATAGACAATATTTATAACCCATTTTAGTTAACAAATGTTTTGTCCCTTTCGAACTTTTGAATTAAGTTTGAGTGAAGAATTAGATAACTAGAATAGGTTTTAAATCTGTCTATGAATGAAAATTGAAAACCTGACATGAAGATATTTGTTTCATGTACTAAGAAGTTGTTCAAGTTTCACTTTGTCTATTCCATTGATATTTAAATAATATTTATTTTGCAAATATCAATTTACTGATACAAGGAATAGTTTTGGGACTAAGCAGGTTTTTGTACTTCCTATATGATGAAAGTTATCTCTATACAGTTAAAGATTCTACAGTTAATTAAATTAGATTTGAGAATTTGGACAAGCTTTTGTGTTTGCTTACTCTCTCATTACTCAGACTTAGAATCTTGGTGCAAATGTGGATATAAGAAACTTTTATTTTCTTTTTGCAAATTGTTGGTAATATTAATCCAAGGTTACTCTTACATATTTTAATCAAAGCCCACAAATTATTACATATATTAGTTTAAATTGAACTATTAAAAATAACAGAACACAAGGCTGAGTTATGGTTAACAAATAGTCAATATGCAACTATTGTTTAAAATCAAGAATGTAACTTCTTGCCAGAAGTTTTAATATATAATTGCGCAAATAATGCCAAACTACGATTTTGTCCTCAAACTCACAAAAAAGGTTTTAATTTATCTGGAAATTAAATAGAGGACTGCGCATCAAACTGGTTATTTTAAAAACAAGTAACAATGATCCTGAAGCAAATCTATAAATAAATTGTAACATATTGAATTAAGGAAGACAAAACTTATGCACTGAAATAGCATGGCTAAAAACAACATAAGGATAATATTCAGGTAATATTATAAATGCATTTCAAAATAAATGCCACACAGGTAACACAGAATATAACAACAATTCACATTATCTTGTGTTTATCAAATTGACGATGTGGATGTAAAAATGAGCTGATAAGTACTGCATTGTAGCAATATGCTAACTTTATATTGTATATGTAAGTATGACTTTACATTATTTAGTATATTCTTATCTTTAACAATGAAGGAAAACACCGTGAGGAAACCTGCATATTATTTTTAAGAATTTTGGATGGCATGTGGACTTTGCCAGACTGCACTAGGCTAGCATAAAACAAGGTGGACTATGCACTAACCCCTCTCTATCACTAAAGGCTCATGCCATGCAATGAGGCATACATGGGCTGGAAATTATTATTTTGTGGTTAATCTTTTGCAAATAAGACTAATGGAAAGCCATGCTACCAAAAAAAATGTTGCAGACAAATAAAACACAGCATTCATGCATAAATACTAACTGATGAAAAATTCAGCTAGTCTTTGCTTATAATCATCATCAGCCTTTTCATGTCCACAGCAGGACATAGGCCTCTCCTATGGCAAGCTACTGGGTTCCATATTTAGCTAATTATTGCCGATCACTGAGGCATAATAAAATTACAATTAAAGCACAAACATCCTGTCTAGATAGTTTACAGTTACATTAAAGTTGTCTTGATAAAACTGGTAGCATATATGCAAAGACATTGAACTGAATGTCAGTTTCAAGGTTGGTAAACATTTGAATCATTTTTGTGTTATCAAATATCAGATTAGTTTGAATTATCTCTATAGGATTAATTTTAGGCAGATGTCAGTTTTTTAACATTGAGGCAAAATCCTTTTAATTTGCAACATAAATAGACAGCAGATTTTTTAAATGTAAAAGTTTTAGAAAATCATTTTGTATTTCTTACCAAATCTGTTTCGCATTGTTAAGATATTAACCATATCATGCATAATTGTCATTATTAAACATAAGCTTTAGGTTATTGACTACATTTAAAGCAACCTAATAGGTACATAGCCTGCTTTCTGTGAATAAAATAGTTAGAGAAGCAAGACCAAGAAACAGCTGTGGATTTGTTTGAATATTGTGATAGACATATGATACTATCAATACAATTTAAACTAGAGATATAAGAAATATGATGAAAACTTATATGCATATACTTTTATTAAAGTAGAATAATTTGATGGCATTCTAAAAAGTTATGATTCGAATATACATGAAGTAGCAAACTAATTACTTTAATGCATCTGCCACAATCTGCATTGCACCATTACAGTAGGCTGCAGTCAAATTATCTAAAAAGGTACTTATATTACTATTATAGACTTAGGTATTAACAGTATTTTTATGAAATAAATAAGTAAAGATACATTTAAATAGTGATACTTAATACAATTTGTTACAGGACATTATTATATCAAAGTAACTGGATGCGTAAAGCAGCAGACAAGGCTCTATGGCATACCTTGGGAGAGGTTTATGTCCAACAGTGGACTGCAACAGGCTGATGATAATGATAATTATATCAAAGTAATGAGTGCTATCGCTATTACATAGTTATATGTATAGGCAAAATGTGGATGTCCTGGTGGCCACCTTGCCCTACCCCCTCTGGGAAAAAGGAGTGAGTTTATATATGTGTAAAATTTTGTTTTAATTTGTGAGTTAGTATTTGACATGATGTTCATTGATATATTCAAAATGATTTCTTCCTCATAACTGCTGGTTTAGGAGTTATAATTGTGATATAATTTGTAATCTCCTAAATACTTGTATCCTGTGTGTCAATAAAACACACAATTTAATGTCTGTTTTCAATTTTAACTGCAGGTGAATGTCTATTCAGCAAAATTGGACACATTGTGTTTTTTTATTGAACATGGTTTCAGTAATGTTTTTAAATCATTTGTATATTATAATTTAACAATCAAAGAATGTAAATCTGCATTTTATGTCATCAGTTCATCGAAAACAATATTATCTTTTTCATTCGGTGATCAGTTTTCCGAGGTAATCCTTATACTAGTGTTTCATTCACAATTTTGCTATTCTGGGTCCTGTCAATTGTCATTGTCCCTAATTCTAGATAAATAAAACAAACATTAGTAATGACTTCTACAAAACAAATACTACATATTATCTATAATTATATTGGCAAATGCTCATTCAAGTGTATCTAAGGTCATTAACCTCAACGTAAGGGATATTATGAGCAATGTGTAAGACAAATTTTATTGATGTGACAGTTTTAGTTTTAAAAAATTCATTTGATTGTCGACATGTATGTATGAATATACTGTTTTATAATTAGTTTGGTAAGAAGATATAATGGTCTCTATACTTGGATGTACAAATTAAGAGGATAATGATGATTTTGTTTGCATGACCAAATTGGTATGCCTGAAATTTGTGTACATATAATTTTAAAAATGATTTATTGATCTATTTTATAATACATAAATATAAAAAGTGGATAAACTATGTAGGCGAAAACTGTATGTGCAGTTTCAACACTTTGAAGTGTATTGATAATCAAAGATTGATAATGTGATGCAAAAAAGACCATGCTATTTTGTATGACAAATTGGTGTTTTTCATACCAAGGCCATATGCTATATACATGATTTTCTTGTTTATTAGGTAATAATTGCATACGTACACCGAGCAATATAACATCGACACGTTTTATCTCTTTATCACACATAGATTACGTGCAATTTCGCTGAAATGGCTCCGATCGGCTTTTTATTTCACAGCCACTGCGTTGTCCACATAAAATGTACAGATAAAGCTGATAAGATAACCGACTAGAAAGTCGTATGCACATAATGTGCGAAAATATCTCCGCAAACTACATCGGTGTACGTCAAACAGCATAATTGTACATTATGACTCAAAGAGTATCACACGGTCAACAAATGAACAAATATGCATCATTCCGCACAGTTATACCATCGGAAACATCTAGAAACTACCCAAAAACATCATAAATACACGTAAAATAGAGTATTTCAACCAAAAACTGAAATTTGTCGGACGTTATGACGTTAGGGGGGGTCCAATATTTTCGGTCGCATCCTTGTGACTGCGCACCGTCTGGCAAGCGTTTTTCTAATTTTAGAACATACCAAGACGCGATAAAATACATCCAAATAGAGGCAAAAAACAAAACACTCAATTGCAACGGTGATATCTCACTGAGGACATTCTCGAAAGCGGCACGAACCCGCGACGTGGGGCCACGACACGATTAGGGTTAGACGATTTTTTCAATCACATTTTTATCACTAGAACGGCACATTTTCAACTATAATTGCACATATACCTTTACTTTCAGCGCTTTCGTTAATATTTCTCACGTCATCAACCATCTTGCCGGATGACAGTCACACACTTATTCACTTTTTATTCGAACATATTTCGAAAACTCATACTTTGGTTCACTATTTTCAGCCAGCGAGCGAGCGATCTATACGACGACACTTCGTTCCGTTCACTGCCAACAACGACGAAAAAACTACGATGGCGAACAACCTTCGGATCGTTTGTTGAATTTTATCGATGGCGTCATCGACAGCCTTAGATAATTATGCAAAAATATTTAATTTTTCGCAAAGAAAATTATCAGCTGATTTATGTTTTCCTTTCACGACACACTTGAAAAGAATACCTGCAATTTTGTTTTAAAGTCAACTTGAAATTTGAAAAGTCACTATTTGGCATGACATTCTCAGCCAGTAACTTAAAAATAATTAAAATGGAAATAAAATTACAACTAATTAATATTTTAGTCTTCAAATAAGTCGATATTATTATTTCTTTAGATTAGTTTACTTCTTTGAAAAATATTGTGCGTTTTATCTAATGGCAATACAAACGTGGTGATTCTGGTGTAAGCAACGCCATCTTTTGTTACAATTTAGTAGTGTCTGATTGGTGTTAATTCTGGCTAAGCAGTGGTACAAATGGTTTCTAATGTAGCTAATAGATGGCGTTTCTTTCCCATGATTTCATAATTTATTTAAAAAACCATGATTTTTTAATTTTCTTATTACCTTTGTAAAAACATACTACTTCGTCATAATACCTGGAATGATAATATAGTGTTTTCATTGATATTTACCTTGACGCTGTTGGTTATGAGGCGATCGTAAAAGAAGAGACCGTGATAATAATATGTAGGTTCGATTCCTGCATAATTCCTGCATCGACATAAAGTGTGTGTGAATTATTAAATCATAAATGCCTATTAAATTGTTATCATTTGAAATTACTATGAAATGACTATATATGAAATGACTATGAAAAAAAACGCACTAGGCGTTTTTTTTTCGAACATTTATCATACGATTTCATTTACATTGCTGCAAGTCTATAGTTTCTGAATCCGGGTGATTTGAAGTCCATTTTTGTGAATATAGGTTTATTTCGCTTCTCTCAAGATATAGTATATTATGATAATTCATAATTCTTTCAAATTTTTCTAGGCCTTTGGCACGTTTTGTAACAAGCGGCCACTAGGGGGCGACAGCGCTCACTTTGAGAAACATCCTAAAAGAGTGACTAACTTACATTGCGCAATATTTAATCCATGTGTATGCAAAAACACGATTTCCAAAACATTTCTTACATCCCATGAACAATTATTTCTACAATGCCGCAACAGAAGGTTGACGGTGTTACGTCCGTCAATTATAAAAACGGCTTCTGGGTGTTAAAGGTCACGGTGGATGCAATTTTGAATTTGTTAATTTCTGTTTGTTTTCGCGGGGCTGGTAAATGAGGATAAAGTGATAAGCTTTTACGATATTATCACTTATTTTGAATTTAAAATATATACATTTTCGTTGTACAATACGAGTTCTATTGGTTTAATGGTAGCTTCAAGCTTGTAATATGGGCTGTGAAATTTGAAGTACTGGGTTTGATTCCAAGCTCAGGCACTCCTCTTTGCGTTAGTATTTCAGTTTAAAAAAACTATAACGCGGCCTGGGATTAGAATTTGTGCCCAGCGACGAGTAAAGCTCGCCATCTAACTCAAAGGCTAAGATAGGCGTGAGTTTATGCAGGTATGTAGTTTTTGGAGACTGGTTTCCATAGCAGACTCCGGGCTGATAATGAATAGAAAAATCCAAGATCACTTACCCGACCCGGGATTCGAACTCGACACCTCAGCGTTGTAACCGTACCGTAATACAACTGTTCAACCGAGGCAGTCCGGTATGAAATATATCTTGAGTTATTATTTTGAAGGCAAAAATCATAAACAAGTTTTGCTAAAAAGTAGTGCCAATAATAAACATCATTTCATTTCATATCACTTCATGTCCTATAGGTATCTGCAATACAAGAGGCCTGGTATGGGTCCTGGAGCAGCGCGCGGTGGCCCGTTGGTAACGAACCGGATATAAATTTTGGAGTCGGTAGTCGGGGCTTCATATCCCAGTGCACTCTCTAAACTTTCAAAGTTATGTATGTAATATGTATTGATAGCCAGCCACGCGCTTAAACGGCTAAGTGAAACATCGTGAGCAAACATGAACACATGAAAGATGTTTACGAAAAATTCGTATGTAACAACCGCGAACTGTATTATATCAGTGAACTGAAAGGCTTACCCTCGAAAGGGTTGATGTCAAGGATAGAAGGACACAATTCGATTTTTTTTTATTAACGCGTTAATTCTTAGGGGTCATTCTGTCAGGAATAAGTTACTAAACATTACACCTTCCTTCAATTTTTTCCTGTTGTAGGTACCGTTATGAAGTAACTTTTTGTTACAAAACCGGTTTTAAAATAAAATCGACAGGCGCAGGGGTCAATGTTGACTTGATGCAGTTTTTCAACCAATATAATACGACTAAATCAAATACTACGCATTAGTACATCAGCAGGTTAGTTTACTATCATCGTAATTCTGCAACATTATATATAATTGTATACATCCGTTTATGTGCTCCACAAACGGTTAATGCAATTCCGTTTTGGCTATGAGTATTGCTTTAAATTATATCTTCTTATGTCGTATTTGTGATTGGTTATTTTACCTTAATGATATCCTTCAAACAGACAAGTATGTCTCCTATTCCATTGAAAAGCAATGGAATGCGAAATATGGCGAAAATACAAATCTGGATAAGAAAATAAACGAATGCTGAGTTAGGTAAATACATTTCTTTACATTTTCTATGCAATAATTAGGTACGTATAAAATGTGTGTTTATTAAACATGCACTCACTGTGTCTAATCATCAACGACATTGAAGTATTTCTTGACATTTTTATATTTTTTTACGAATTTCTATCTTCCACATTTCTCATTTTCGATCCTTTGTGAAGACCGCTGACAGATGACGGATGCGATAAGCCGAAGACGTGGTGAAATAGCACATATTCAAGGTGACCTTTGTCCAGCAAGGCATTATTGCAAAATGATAACAATTCTCCCTCCAGTAACAGCTTGGCAATGTACATGGAATTTCCAAAGTTATCAACGTACATATTTTCAGACAGCGGCGATTACGTAGGTATATTATAAAAACCTTCAGAATAACTGAAGATAATTGTTTATAAACGCGTGCCTTGCCACACATAATGTGCACAAAATAGTTGTTTTTGTTTGTGCGTGTGGCCAATGGCGACAGAGTAGTAAAAGTTCAATGTTGATTCTCGATCAGTTTTCCAATGTACCGGTTGCGCAGTTCGGCACGCACAGGCTCTAAATATAGTTTGATTGCTAGTTTTTTTGTTTGTTTCACCATCTCACAGGTGTTTATGTTTTAAAAAAGTGTATGGTAGGTAGAATTTAATTTGAACAAGAGTTGATTTTTCAATCGTTCGGTGTGAAAGAAATAAATAAATGTTTATTGTTTTTATGTAATTTATATTCAACGAATTATGTGACAATGTGAACATAATATTTGTAGAGAAGCTGTCAACATATGAAAGCTATTCTCCCTGTAGAAATTATCTGTTCTAAGTGCCCGTAAAAAGGGCAAAAGTCTAATGTAGCCAAGTTGAAGTGGTAATGAGGCAGCAATGTACATTTATTTATTTATTTTTAATTTCATAATTTCATATGTATAGTTTTAGAGTTATTTTCTTTTATATTGATATAGCGTCGTGTTGGCCTCGGCTGTTAAGATGTTATATTTTCTGTAAATAAATATAAATAAATAAATAAATATCTAACTAGACAACGACTAGATAGTTTGAAGAAACGTAACACTGATTCACTTCGTAAGTTTTGTCAATGTGAGGAAAATTAGCTTAAATTATGATTATCAACTTAGAAAGTGCTTTGTAACATTAATCAATTTTAGATATTTCTGTGCTGTGAATAAACGTCGCGTCATTTCCAATTTATTCATAGAAATAATGAAAATTTATCTTTTATCCTAATCTTAAAAATCATTTATGACAGCCTCCGTGGCGCAGTTGGTTTGACGCCGCCTGTGAAACGAGAGGCCGCGGGTTCGATCCCCGCACCGAAACAAATATTTGTGTGATCCACAGGTATTTGTTTCGGGTCTGGGTGTTTGTGAGACCGAAAAGTCTCTCGTAGCTTCTGATACCCACGACACAAGACTCGATCTTAGTGTGGGGTCAGGACTATGTATGTGACTGTTGGGTGTATTTATTTATTTATTTATTATTTGGTTAGACAACCCAATATTGTTTTATTTAGACGAATTAAAAAAATATTTCGTTTTAATTTTCCAATCTGATTACAACGTTCCTCGAATAACGTTGCTTTTTCATTAAGACTGAATGATATTTCTTTTTATATGACTGAAGATACTTAAAATTTTTCGCGCAACTTCTGCAAACTATTTAATCTAGCTCCTAGACTTTATAATATTACCCGAATCAAGCAACTTAGCGTAGGATTAAACCACCGCAGTGATAATTAATTTATTCTCAATTTGTCCGGGTTATACCTCACTTTTGCCTTGCGGGTTTCGCCCACCTGTCTCGCTGGCCACTCAACTCGCAGTTTGCGTTTGACTTTCGAACGTGTTTGTTAGGCGCGCGCCAAGTACAGCTATCAAAAATTGGCGGCAATAATTACGTGCACAGATTATAAACAATAATTTATTTTTTAGTGGCCAGTAATTTAATGTTACAAACGAAATGAGTGTTTTATAGTGAAACTATTTTTAATCGGAATAACTAATAATAGTAATGCAAGTGTCATAGTGTTAGTGAAAGTGTGAATTTTATATTTTTAAATATGAAGTCGATTGTGTTAGCGGGATGTGTTTTGTTACTGGCTGTGTGTGTTGGTAAGTTTAAATATTTTATATTTAAAGTGAATGTATAGGGATAATTATTATTTTTCCATCAATCAATGTTATCTTGACTTGTAGGGATTTTCTAAGGAATGTTATTAAAAGTATATCATTATTACATAAACCGTAATTTATGCAAGTACACGGATTTTACTGATATATGATTTTGGTTTAAAAATGCACTTAGTAACAAAACATATTTTTATTAATCTGACACACATTACAGACCTTAATAAGCAATTTTAACTAAGTCATTACTTACACTAATTGCATACTTAAAACAACTAACTTATGACTCAGGGACGTAATACACGCAGACCACGTTATTTTTAATTTACGTAATGATACAAACTAAACGATAAAAATGCTTAGCCCAGCGTGTAACACTTTCGCCGGGTGAAAGTGAAATTCAATGTCATTAATATAAATAATGACCAAGAGACTAAACCAGTCTTCCGCGTGCCATGTACGGAAAGAAATCATGTGTAATTAGTTGGGCCGGACGTGTGACATTGCGGTGTCTATACGAGAAATAAAAAAAACTTTCAATCTTTTTTGTCAATAATGTCTAGATATTGTAAAGTACAAACATATCTTGGGCATAGTTATCAACATTTTAAAACACTACACACACAATATTTTCGGTACAATTCAGGTATAACTATTTTCCATAATTTATTTGAAATATGGCGCAGCTCTATAAACGCAACTTAGGCGAAGCGAGGTTCAAAATGACTTATGACCGTCATACAGCATATCATTGTAGATAGCATATTTTTTTTACAAATTCATTCCGTGAATGAAATTCGTCCCTGGTCTCACCTATATTATGAGTGTAAGGAAACCTGCAAATCATATTTCCACATTTGAATTTAAAGGTGTGTGGACACTGTACTTGAGGGCAGGCAAGCTCGATGTACCAAAGCGTCAACTCCCAATTTTAGGAGGACAATTAAGATCACATCCGAGGTTCTGTGCTATCCCAAGCGCATTATCTCCTAATTCTGCAACGAACCTTGGCCTGGCCACACGAATATTAATAAACTAGCTACTATTACGCAAAAAAAAAACCAAACACACCCAGCAGTGAGTCACGGTCAGCACAACTGGTAGAAGTCTATCGTATGTTTCTGTAATTCAGTTTTCTGTCTGTATCTGTATTAGCCCGTATATGTCCCATTGCAGGGCACAGGCCTCTTTTAAAATTGAGAGTACGGTTGAGAGGGGTTAGGCCATTAGTACACCACGCTGGCTAAGTGCGGTTTGACGGACTTTACATATGGAAATTCTTAGAAATCTCATGCAGGATTCCTCACTATGTTTTCCTTCACCGTTATAGTGCGTGGTTATTGACTATCAATACACACATGATTCCGAAAAGTCAGAGATGTGCTCTGGGATTTGAACCCGCGACCACTGTAAAGATATTGGCAGCTGCCTCTGGTCTGGTATCAACCACCGCACTTTTTAGTTTTAACCATCTTTGAAAGAGGAGGCTACTCATTTTGACTTTAAAAACATGCGATAAGGCCCAGCTATGCCTGAGTGTTATGTATAATAAAGAAAAACAAGAGATAAACCCTTCCCCTTGAATCACTATTAACTATCCTATTCATGTAAACTGCGGTAAAATTCCTTGCATAATTTAAAAGATCTAAGCTTTTATAAAGACAGCGGGAATAGTATGGAATCAAGCTGGTCCCATTTCAACTTTATTGGTTGGCACCTTACACAATAGAGAGACGACAAGTACCTCAAAATGAAATACAATTTGTCCCTTTATTTAATCATATCTCAATCAACTACGCCATAGAGAATGTCTAACGAATGCAGACGCAACTAGGATAAGATAAGGATATGTTAATACATTTGCTTCAATTGGTTTATTTATATGCTAGGCAAATGTCTGTCACGACATCGCCCTGTGTCACTTGCCTCGGTATTATGTTTATCAAGTCACGTCGTGTTTATGTTGACTAAACCGACTGCATTATTTAAAATAACTAAGGGATAAAGGTCTTAAAATGTGACTATACTGAAATATTATTCACGCATTTTTATGACGCCGAGCACTGACGCTCTGCGATTCTCTGGGAATGATGTTTAACTCGCAAGTCGCAACGAAATTCATCAAATAATATTTTATTTACGTTGCACGGAATGCGACAAGCTTATACAACTTCTTTAATTCATTAAGTTTTTAAATAATTTGTTTGCTTGACAAGGCAGAGCTCTCAGAGACTCCTTGAGTTTTGGTGGCGTATTATTTCTCGTTATTCATTGTCTCCGCAGTTGGTTAGAAGCTGGCTGTGTAACGAGAAGCTGCGGAGTCGATCCCCGCAGCGAGGCATATGATTGTAGGGCTCACTAATATTTGTCTCGGGTCTAGGTATTTGTAGGACCGAAAACACTCTCAGAAATTATTATTATATCCTGGATATCAATAAGGTGTGTGGAAGAATAGCGTTATAGAAACGTCCTTTAAAGAAACGTGCCACAGTTATTAAAGTCATTAGCTACCAAAATGCGAGGAAGCTAATCGAGGCTAGTCTCTATGAATATTATTAATTTTATGATATATAAAGTCATTAATGTCACGATCTGGTATACTGTACAATTAATTATAAAATGAATATACGTGATGGTGATATGGTAACACTTTTTAAATACACAGTCACATGCAATCCTAACCTCACAAAAAGAAACGAAGTCTTGTATCATGTGTAACAGAAACCACTAGTTACTTTATGCTCCCGTAACACCCTTCCCAAAACAATATCACAATATCCCAATTATAACAATAAATATCCCAATAATAATATCGGTGCGAGTACCGAACCCTTCCATTTCACAACCGGCTCAAACCAACTGCACCACTATGAAAACCACACACACATTAGCAAACGAAACCCTAAGTTTCAAGCAAAAACTGCTGTATTCATCGATACCTGTATTCAAACCCGCTCATCTGACCTCAGCGGTGTGACACTTGGCACCTCACATGCCTCCTCAGTGACTAGTACCGTTACTGGCCCATACCTCTGGCTTACTGGGTTGCGAACCTGAGATTCCGGGTCGAGTAGATATCAGTTGTGGACATCCCAGTTGCGACCTGGATAGTAATAGATTTATTACATAGATTGTTTGATGTTAAATAAGCATAGAGAGCATCCTATTAAATTAACATACATACATAAACTCACGCCTTTATCCCCGAAGGGGTAGGCAGAGGCGCCACTAGGACACCCACATTTCGCCTTGCATGTTCAGTATTAATTTAACTTTGTGATTGATTTCGTTGCGAGTTATAGACAAGTTAGATATTCCCGGAGACTCGCAGAGCTTCAATGCTCAGTGTCATTAAAATGCGTGCCACTTGATCCTGGTTTACAGGAGTTGCAGTGGCGGGTGTGAGGGTGGGACAGTATCCAAAATAGCATAGAGAAATACTGACAACCTGGTTCGATTTATTCAGGAATTGTGCGACCATGAGAGAATCACTATAGATAAAAACGACAAAAGCCATCATACGTAACATCTCTCTTAAAAAAACATTTTTTATGTCGTAATTTAATAATTATGATTGGAGTAATTATGATCTATCTATATCAGCCCATATACGTCCCACTGCAGGGCACGGGCCTACTCTACAATCAAGAGAATCGATTGAGAGTGGTTAGGCCATATAGTCCACCACGCTGGCCAAGTGCGGGTTGGCGGACTTACATACCGTAGAAATACGCACTTTAACGGTGAAGGAAAACATCGTGAGGAAACCTGCATACCGTAGCGATTTAAAAAAAAAAAAAAAGAATTTCTACGGTAATTATGATAACTGATAGTAAATATTTAAAAGGCGTTTCAGTGTTCGAGCGTCAGACCTATTGGTATCAATAGTTTCAATCCGGGAATCAAAACCACATCTCGATTAACAGCATGTATATGTTAAGCTATTGTATAGTCCGAACAAAACGATTTACAAAATATTTTAGCACAAAATAAGATTTGATTTAGTCATACATTTTGGTCTGCTATATAAAATCTAATCGATGTAAACAATTGCCTAATGAAATAAATATGTTTTTTGTATTAATTGTCCGGCTTCACACATAATAAACGTTAATATAAATAAGGTAATGCACGGAATTACGAAAATGATTTCCATATAATCCACATAACTAATGTACCGGAGGCGAACATACCGTCTCGGCTTGTTGCCTCGACCATGGTATCATGTCGAAATGCTGTACGGAATAGTCACTTTATTTCAAACATCAGTTGCTATTTTCAGCAAGGTTACCTTCTATAAGTATATGGAATTATTCTAGATTTTTGTGTAAAGGAATATGTTGCTAACGTGTGCCTTAAGAAAAGTGGATTGTGGACATTAGGAGAGCAAAAAATAATGTTTTGGTCAAGAAAGAATTAGGAGCCAATGATCTTGTAATTGAGTATGCTAAAACACCGGGCATAATGGCGAAAATTGGTCTAGACCAGTAGTTCCCAAACTTATTTTTCTCGTGGACCACTTTCAAAATTTTACTGGTTTTGGTGGACCCCCTGCTGCTACATTTCTACCACATTCTTAAAGTCGCCAAAAAATAAAAATTGTGTCGCTTCTGAGTTCTGTCCCTATATTCCGATAGGTAAAATAAAAACGAAAAATGGTACATTTTATAACACTTTCTTTATTAAAAGAATAGAATTACAAGAAAAAATTAATAAGGTAATATAGGTTCAGGTCATAATTTTAATTAATGGGAAGGATGTATTTGATGGAGTGTCAGCAAACGATCAATGTTTGGCTTTATTTTTGTGAGCAATAACCGCAAATCCCCCCGCTCTGTGATGTTTAATTTGCTCCTTTTTTTGTTAAGAGATTTGTAACGGCACTAAAACTCCTTTCGACAAGGTATGACGAGGGAAAAGCTATTAAAAATTTCCTTGCGATTTCCCACAGTCCAGGATATTTTTCGGGTATTTCTGCTTGCAGCCAAAATGTTTGGTAGCCTTTTCTAAATTTCACCTTCAGCTCCTCATTGGTGCTTAGCTCGAGCAGCTCCTCTTGTAATACAACATTGGCCACTTCCGTTTCATCAAATGGATTTATGATCCATGGTGGTATATCCATCGTCAGGATATCTTCAAACCTGGTTTTGAAGTCATCATGCAGGGCATTTAAATGTTAACTGTAGGTATGGATATCCTCATCAATACATTCTACCTGCGACAAGTTTGGAAATTGAGAGAATTCGCGCCGACTAATGTTTTGCTTCATAAATTTCAATTTCCCAAGAAAAGCCGAAATTATCCCCTTTGTTTTTATTAAATTCAGGCTGTCCCCTTGTAACTGCAAGTTAATATCATTAATTTTTTTAAACAAATCTGTCAAATACGCAATGTCTGCTTTGAGTTTGATCAAGTTTTCTTTTAAATCTGGATCTCTACTTTCTAGGAACTCTAATACGGAATCGAAAACAGAGTAAAATCTCGTTAAGCATGCACCTTTCGACAACCAGCGTACTTCAGTATGTAAGAGCAGTCGTTGGAAGTCTTCATCATTTTCGTCGCACAATTGAGCAAATAAACGCGTATTCAATGCATTACTTCTGATTTTGTTGACAGCTTTTATTACAAAATGAAGAGATTGGTTCAACCTGTCCCTTAAATGTTTTGCCACAAGATGTTGTCGGTGGATTACGCAATGAATATCTGTAAGTCCTGGTATAATTCTTTTGAGATGACTTATAAACCCACGATATCGCCCGACCATTGCAGGAGCTCCGTCTGTTGCCACTGAAATAATGTTTGTAAATGGAATCGATTTTTCCGTAAAAAAATTACTCAGGACATTAAATATTGATTCGCCTTTAGTATCAGTCTCCAAAGTTCTGGCAAATAGCAATTCTTCGTGAATTTCTTCCTCCTTATTAAACTTAGACATATGCCAATAATAATGCTCCATTACCGGGTAACGTTGACTCGTCCAGTTGTATAGAAAAATGAGTTTTTTGCAGATGATTGCACAAAAAACTTTCGATATCAGAGCTCATTTCATCAATGCGTCTTTGTACAGTATTGTTACTTAATGGAATTCTTTTTAGTACGTCAAACGGAGATTTGTGCAAAACAGTTTTTAAAACCTCTTCAACAGCGGGTAAAATTAATTGTTCTCCGATAGTGTGTGGTTTTCCAGATTTTGCTATAAGTAATGAGATATTGTAAGATGCCCGCAAGCCATCATCGTTACTTTGAGATGTTGAAGCGAACATACTGTGCATGGTGGGTCTCTTTTCATATTTTTCCTTCAATGTTTGAAAATATTTTAAATCTTTACCTATTTTATCAGTATGACACCTTTTTAGATGATCTTCGAGCTTTGATGGTTTCATAGAGTCATTGCTCAAAACTTTGTTGCATAATAGGCACATGGGCAACTGTTTGTCTGCCTCTGATGGAACAAAACCATATTTCAAATAATCGACACTATATTGTCGACATTTTTTCTTTGCTGTAGCCATGTTTCGTGTCAGTTACCTTACCTGTAAAAAAAAATGTTTTAGTAACCAAGTTTTTTTCTGAATATAGGTATCACACCGCAGCCTTTGTCAGCACGCGGAAATAGAATTACGGCTTGTAAAGGGACCAACTAATAAACCGCTAAGACAAATACAGACGTTTTCACAAAACGGTATCAATTTTAAAGTACCTAATTTACCACTAATTTTTAATAGTACAAATAAAAATTGGTATACTCAGTATCGAATACTGATCATATTTGTGTAGGAAAAAATAAAAGTCGGAATCCCAAAATTCCATAAAAACGATAACTAACATTTCATCAAAGCATGTCGAACAATTGCTCGTGCCAGGTCTCCTATTCCGCGTGTTCTTGCAGCGCTAAATGCCCTCCTCGATACAAATTCCAAAGTTGATTTGTTTACTGATGAATGGAAAGTCATCTTGTCAGCGTGTGTGGAATACTGTGAGAAGGTTTGTAAATAGCCTTTCACGGTAGTTAATAAATTATAACCCAGAGGTTTGTTTAATATTTATTAGGATTTTAACTATTTTTTTTTTTTTTTAATTTTTGTTTTTTTTTCTTGTTTTTTTTGTTTTTGTGAACTTAGTTACTATAGTTTATATATTTTATTACCACACTGTTTTTGTTCATAAATATTGTTTATATTTTGTTGATTTGTCTAGATTTAATATATTAGATTTACTTAGGTTTAAGAATTTAATTGATGTAATTGGTGTATGCCGTTTTGATTAAATTAAATAAAATAAAATAAAAAAAATGAGTTCACGCGCTCCGTGTATTTGGGTATTTTTTGTCTGCGGCTTCATTGTTAAAACGCACATTAAAACGTGACAAACTGGCATCGAAGCTCAAGCCCCGCCCTTTTCCCGTCGCCCGCGCACCGCTCGCTTTTTCCGAAAAGGAATAATTTTGATAAAATATGTAGTTACTTCAAAATCAATTAGCCTCAATTAGTCAGCCTCCGTGGCGCAGTTGGTTAGACGCCGCCTGTGAAACGAGAGGGCGCGGGTTCGATCCCCGCACTGAAACAAGTATTTGTGTGATCCACAGGTATTTGTTTCGGGTCTGGGTGTTTGTGAGACCGAAAAGTCTCTCGTAGTTCCTGATACCCACGACACAAGACTCGATCTTAGTGTGGGGTCAGGACTATGTATGTGACTGTTGGGTGTATTTATTTATTTAATATAAAATGATTGTGAAATTACTGTTTTATAAAATTAGTAGTTATTTGCAAGAAAAATTACAAAATTAATTGCTCTGCAATATTGCTTATTCGGCCTTTTTAGAGAGGCAGTGCTTCTCTCGTGAAAAAACAATGGAATAAAACGTGCTGTGTTTGTCTTCAAATCGAAAGAGGACAATTAAAATATCTGTAAGTTACTAAGTTACCTATCTTAGATTATATACACGTCTAATCTACCTTACCTATCTATACAAGCAGTTGTGATCAACCGACTAGTACACGGAAACAAAATACTTAAGTACTATACAAAAAAAAGGTAGGTACTTACTTTTCTCCGGCACTAGCAAACACTGATATAAATTTTCTCACACTTTTTTTCGAAATTCCGGAAACAAATGAATGAGTTTGCCTTTGGCATCAAGTATTTATAGTGGTGATCAAGTTCATGTCTGAACAAGCATTAAGCATTGTCGGGCGGATAGCGCTTTGCAAGTCTGTACACGAAATTGTACGTAATATCGAATACGCAAGTTTGGACAAGTAACAATCGCTTGCCTTATTAAAATATTATCTGCTTAGTTAGGTACTTAAAACAATGTAGGTAGGCCCTTATAAAAACTATGCTTACATTTTTGCTTTTACTATCAAAAGCAGATAAATTTTCGTGGACCCCCATTAACATCTTATGGACCCCCATATTTTGTTCACGCTTACGTAGACCCCCAGCAAGTCTCCCGTGGACCCCTGGGGGTCCACCTGGACCACTTTGGGAATCACTGGTCTAGACAGTAGTTTTATTGTTGTGATATTTATCTCTTCGTACACAAAAACGCTGATATTCAAATTCGAAAACGATAGTTGTACTGTTAATTTCATTCTCGTTAATTTCATTGCCAAATATATATTAAATTGGAGTTAGCCATATGGCTATCTCCTTAATATTGTTATGCAATTTATTGTTCATCTATCTATGCATGTGTGTGTATTATTAAAGAAAAGAAATATGGAATATCTTTTTCACAATTTATTCTTCAAGTATTTTGTAGGTATATGTATATAAGTATCAACAATACGTGTGTCCATATTGATACATTTATAACGATGTTCATTCCACGGCGCTGGCTTGTCATAACTGTTGGTCAGTGACGCGTGTCCATCATTAGAGTTAAGGCCATTTGTTACAATGCTTTTCGTATTTATACACGTACTGGTGGAAGATTCCCCAATGTTTGTTTGAAGGAATAAGGCATTTTTATGAGAAATATTGTATTGGCAATTTTGATAGATTTGATTTTGTGGTTCTCCTGTTAAAAATTTATAAACATAGATTATACGAGTATTACATGATGTTGGTATAGTAGAAAGAAGTAAATTAAATCAAAATAGTTAGTAGTATATCTGATGATTTTGTTGACTAAAGTAGTACCTAGTGTCCCTCTTATAAGAAGTTTTGACTCTGGGTAAGAGAAAAGATTGTGCACAGTGATTTGAAGTTGTATATTCTTTTGTCCAGCAGTGGACTCTTGTACACTGATGATGATGATTATTTATTTACTATAAACCTTTAGAATCTTTAGTGTCTCAAGTTTCACCAAATAGTTATAATATTTTTTTCAAATGTCGTCTTTGTTTTGATACGCGATGTGGACGATGCGAAATTATTACTAAATGTTTTATAATTAAAAGTATTTTTTTAAATGCACGAAAAAGTAACTACAATGCATTTCACACCAATTCAGTGCAGATAGACTATTTATATTTCTTTTTACTGTTGCAGTAACATAAGTGCTGCATCTTAACGATAATACATCGTTCTTGACAAGTAATGGTAGACTTTAACGGCGATAGTTGCTTGTATTAGGAAACATGGGTAATCGCTTTAGTATTTTAAAACGAATAGCTTTGTGATGCAAGGTAAGTTCCTTTGAAAGGTTATTTGCCTTATATTAGGAAATAATTGGACAATATACATCGCTTAGTATGTGAAAAGACATGTGAGGTATAAGAAGCTAAGGATATCATGTCATTTTGGGACTGAAAATCATTCACAATTTCAGATATTTATGATTTGCGATTCGGATTAAATCGTAGGGTAAGACACTGTCCCGCCCTCACATCCGCCACTGCAACTTCTGTAAGCCAGGATCAACAGTGGCACGCATTTTAATGAAACTGAGCATTGAAGCTCAGCGCGTCTCCGGGAATGTCTAACTTGTCTTTAACCCGCAACGAAATCAATCAAAAAAGTTAAATGAATAGGAGGAGTTGGAAATAAATTATTGTCCACTTCCCTCCCTAATAAAGCGGGTGACAAAACAATGAACTAAAGAGGTAAATAACCTCGCATAAAGACATTTACAGTCAGAGAAGCCAGCTGTAAAGCACCACGGATTAGTCATTATTACATTTAAATGGGACCTATAATGTAAGCTGTTATACTTGATTCCAATAATAGGTATGGCAAAATCGCCGGAAAGCAGGGAAATTCTCCCTAGTCTCCACAAGGTCCGTGTAGTATACAACTCCAGATGTTATTTGCATACTATCTAGCATGGTTTTACGCTCATTCTGCCAAAGACTACACTCCCACAGTATATGATGCGCGGACTGCTCATATTCGCAATAAGGTGTTGAAAAAATCGTAGGGTAAGGTAGGTACTTCAATAGTTCCACAATATCCCCAACCATGGTGAGCTGAAAGGTCGGTGACATTGGTATACTCCTTTAGATCTATTCCGGGGCACTAGAAGGGGAGATAAGGAGCTGTGTTGTCGTTGAAAAAGGGATCAAACCCATGAGATCATACAGCTGTGGTTGTTTATTTTATAAGATTTCCGAACGCTCTTACCATGGGCATGTCTCTCATTTATTCCACATTCTTTTAAAATTCTATCATGCGCTTGCCATTCCTTTGAATTTCTAGCACTTCATATGTGTGCTTCCCTCATCTGATCTCAGTTATTGAGTCTCTAGAAGAAACAGTTTTATATTAAAGTATGCCAAAGAAAGTTACATTAAAAAAAGCGATAACATTTCAAATCCAAAAGTATCTATTTCGTGTTTTATTAAACTTTCTTTATTACTGTTGGCAACATCAAATTGTATACTTCGATCGGAGGTAAAATCATAAGTCTGCGAATGTAAAAACGTCTGACATCGTAAAATGGGGTCGACATGCGGAGATAGAGCTATGTTTTTATTATCCGGCGAACGAAAGCCATATCTTCTCATTGTGGAATATAAAAACTACAATAACTAGCGATAGTATTGATTGCGTTTTCATAATGCTTATACTTATCTCTCTACCTTATAATCTGACTTGAGATTGCCGGCATAGCCAAATCAAACTTTAATATGTAGTAGAAGAAAATTACCCATGATTTAATGGTCCATATTTTGTAATTGATGGATTTAATGATGTAGAAAATATACAACAAAAAATAATGAACACGCTAAAAATATTTTTAATGACGGAATTGAACCTTGAATGTAAAGGCTTCTTTGAAATCTGTCACCAGACATATAAAGCATTAGATGACCAGCCATTTTGACACATTTTTTATGATTTAAATATCACGCTAAGCATTAAGCCATAATTCCAATTGGTACTATTAAAATAAGACATTACATTAGTAACAATGAAGTAACTGGGGTGAAAAAAAATAAGTCTAGAAACTATATCATAAAACAATCGTAAGTCAGTGACGTACGGACAAGGTTACGTTCGCCTTTTATTAATAAACTGGCTTGTTGCCTCACGAGCGAAGATTTTATATATTTACACTAGATAAACTAAATTGCTATTAACGCTACTTGCAAAAAAATACTTCATCATATTCAAAAAATACTTGGTCAGTTGGCATATTTGATGAATAATTTTATTTTGAGCCAAAGGAATTCCTCTGCTGAATATATGCGTCTCCTTAGTATTTTAACAACGATTTTTTGGATGCGATTAATCAGCTAAACTCTCTATAAATTGTACTAGTTGAATTAAAACTGTAGTTATAGGCAAAAACCCAATGCTACGCTTGCGTCGATTTCGTTTAGATATACAATAAAGCTAGATGTTGTTTAACCTTAGCTTATGACATTTAATTATCCACAAAAAATATTTATCAAACATTCAGATCCATAATATACTTTCTCCTTTCTCCTCAAAAATGTATGATTCGTCATAATGATATACTTCGTAGACTAAATTATGGACTTTAAGAAACCGTTTTCCTTTTATGTTTGTTTCTGGAATATTTAACTTGTGTACGGTTGAAATTAAACGGAGTTTTAGTTTACCATATATTTATTTTACTGCTTCGTGACTGCTCTTATATTATATCTTTAGTCGTTTTGTTTAAGAGTATAAGCTTCGTAGTTTATTTCGAGATGGTGACTCTAGACTACTTCGCAGCAATAATTTTGATTTAAATCCGATTTGGATAGTGGGCAGTTGTTAAATCTAGTGCAAATGAGTTGATGAGTAACGAGTTACATGGAAATGACTTTAAACCGTCATGTCAGTGGGTTGATTCTTGTTAAAAGCTCTATTTCCATTGTAAACTACTACACAATATTTGGTAGTTGCGGTTTATAACGACTCATTAACCATTGCTATTTACCAAAGCTATCACTTAACATAATCACGGTTATTCAATATCATGTTCATTTTTATCGTCATTACCATATGCGAACGAAATATAATTCATTTCCGACTTTCTCGTATCGTTTTCCGGCAACACGTCATTACCACACGACACTTTTGACCACTTTCTTCGACAAATAACAGTGTTTTATCAACATGCTCTCGTTTACATAACAGCCAAGGAAAACAACTTATTTATAGCGACTGATTTAACTGGTATGACGGCTCTGTGTTTTTTTGCGAATATGTTCAGTAGTGGATATTCTGTAGAATTGTTTATAATGATATAATAAAATTGATATGTTAAATGGTAACAATGAAACACTGCGTCTTCAAATTAATAAGTTGAAAGTAGCGTTGCTTTTAATAAGAGGAACCGTGACACTGGTCATTAGGCGAATGACCCGTTCGTCTCGTTACTCTAGTTAATGTCAAATCCATTTATCTGATTCCCTGTAGAGTGGATCATAAGGCGAATGACCTGCTCGTCTCGATATTTCATTGGTCTTTGCAGAGTGAGCTTTGTATGTATTTTAACTGCAGATAGATTTGGTTTAGAATTTTCCGTTCGGGCCTTTGTAGTCAATCCCTTGGAGAGTAAGTGTCCACTGTTCATCAGTTAGTTCATTCTGATTGGTAAATTAAATACATTTCTAGTTCGGCAGCTCCCAGGTAAGCAGGCTTCCTTACAATGTTTGCCTTTCCTGAAGAATTATGATATGACAAAAATAACTATGGACATGTATAACCAAACCCAAAGAGTTTGTTGAATGTGCGTTAGTGTCACACCAATGTCAAAATAAATTTGATTCCCGAAAGATACTGCAATTTTGCGTTTATGGTCAGTAAAATTTGCGAATTTGTAACCCCTTTTGTCTATGTTTTAATCTTTTTCCGTTATTACATACGCAGTCTAAACGAAACATGTTTTGATTTAACCTTTTATTTATATTTCTAATATCGTAATAGTGTCGTATTTAGGGTATGAGTTGATCGAACCTTGACGCTACTCTTATCAGAATACTTATTGTTTAATAATTTTATTTACGGAAGGTCATTAATTTTCTATTCTTTCTATTAGTTTAATTGCCTTTCGGGTCCTATGCGAGTTGGTTGACTTTAGAAATCTCTGATTTTTTGTGAAGAATTCTTCGGATTCCTCGCGATGTTTTCCTTTTCCATAGGAAATGATAAATAACTAAGTTCACAAATTACTATAATTTCGAAAGAATAATTGTTATTAAAATGATCTTAACAGTATAAATAAGTTATGTAATATTCTCCATGCTCTACAAAGCAATAAATGCTATAACAGATAAATATATATGCTGTTTGTTTTTCAAATTTATTCTACATCCAAGATGATATTTTATTTTTTTCCTAACATTTCACAAGTAGTTTGTGTTTGCAAAATTATTTAAATCATTATATGTAAAACAAATTGAATTATGTGCATTTTTGACTTAATTTATTCTTAAATTGTTAAAATTAT
Organism: Deilephila elpenor; assembly: GCA_949752805.1. Lineage (NCBI taxonomy): Eukaryota > Metazoa > Arthropoda > Insecta > Lepidoptera > Sphingidae > Deilephila > Deilephila elpenor. Next base: position 1,608,709 of record OX457116.1, read on the forward strand.
CATTCCTTTCGTATTCAATTTAATAGTTACGTTTCCGATTTCATACAAAAAGCGTGAATGGATAGTATTCTACTACCGTTCAACAATATCATTAGTAATGTCGGACGGTTCACCTTGCGGCGATGTTGATGGGCCATGGCGTAATGGGAAGTGTCTGCCATTTGGCTTTTACAATGGCATTCGGGTGGCTGCAACGATTAAATTAACTTTTAAATTTGGAACACACCGTTTCTTTATTACTTTTTTTCATTAATTCTATTGATGAGATTACTCACGTAGAGAGATGAATGATTACCAATGAATAAAATTCAAATTAAGTTTTTAACTAGTTATGTAAAAAAAGAAGAATTTTCTGTTTATTATATTTATTGCTTATAAGATTTTAAATCAAATGTATTGTCCATGTACATAATATATAATGTTAAAATAATGTGCATTAGTAAAAAAAATATTGCAATAGTTAATAACTGGCAACATTGCATTTATCCGCATATACGGACTTGCAAATGAATGGTCTAGACGTTGTTTCTAAACAATCATTTGCTAATAGGTGTGAAAACTGAAATGTTTGATTTTAATTCGCAGGTTTTGAAACTTGAACTAAAAGTTTTTAAAATATACCCTTTGTCTTAAATCTTTATGTAGTGTTAATAGAAAAAAGATCCAATTTTTAGACCTCTATAATTTTATTAATCTATATCGTATTTTAATGTAGTATTCTGTTTAGAGATTATAAGACGTCAGTTTTCTTCCGAAATACTATTCTATCAGTAAATGCTAATTTTTCAAATTTAAATTCACAGGTGAATTAACCTAACATTATTTTATTTGAATTTCTATAATCAAGCGATAAAATCTAAACTAATCACCTTGATGAGTCACTTAAATGCACACGCATTAAAAGATTGCGTCGTGACTTCGTCAAATATTTGTAGGCCACACAGATTTTATTTTATTACTCTGGCCAGCAGGCGGGATGACTTGCACAAGAGGGCCGGCAGCGACTGGATGCGTAAAGCAGCAGACCGGGCTTTGTGGCGTACCTTGGGAGAGGCCTATGTCCAGCAGTGGACTGCAACGGGTTGATGATGATGATGATACAGATTTTTGTGGACTTACTAATGCAAAACGGTAAATGGTAAGTGATTACCACCATGAACATCGACAGAATTTGTACGGCTAAGGCTTTACTGGCCTTTCAAATGGCGAGGAAAAGGGAAGAAAGAACTTGAGGGAAAATCTTGCTCACTAAACGAAATACGACGACGAAGTCAATGCGTCAGGTCAGTTTCAAATGAAAGTGATAGACCCTTTAGAGACTAGCTCTTACACCATAGTTATATTAGAATACTACACGTACATAAACTCACACCTTTTCCCCTGAAGGGGTAGGCAGAGGTGATACCAAGATACCCACATTTCGCCTTGTATGTTACGTCCCACGATGTGGTAGGGGGCGAGCCTATAGCCATATTGGGCACGAATTCCTGACTCCGGGCTGATAATGAATAGAAAAATCCAATTTCACTTAGCCCGGCCCGGGGTTCGAACCCGATACCTCAGCTTTGCAATCGTACCGTAGTCCAACCACGCCACCAAGGCAGTATTGGAATATTGCAGTCCAATATAACTATGGAGTGAAAGTTGAGTATAATGGACTGGTTGAAAAATATTGTATTTAATCCGAATATAGCACTAGGAAGTGACATTGTCATTATTGATAAAACTTCCTTAAATAATTAATAAATAACATGGCACAGTTATAGTACTCGTATATACATTGTAGACACCGTAAACATCACGCTTAATGCGTTTATGGAGCTATTAGACATATATAAACTTGTAGATTGGCCACTAATTGGATTCGTGAGATCAGATAATTATGTGTTTATATTCTATACCTTAAGAAGACAAGCAAGCGAGCATTGCACCTGATGGTAAGTCACTGCCGAGAGGTAACCATACCATTAACCAAATGTTTTTTATTTTATGATGTATGATGTAACACATGGCACACCTCTGAGTTTTCGCAGTATTGATAGTCAATCGCCACGCACTTTAACGGTGAAGGAAAACATCGTGAAGAAACCTGCATACCGTAGCGATTTTTAAGAATTTCTACGGTATGTAAGACCGCCAACCCGCACTAGGCCAGCGTGGTAGACTATATGGCCTAACCACTCTCAATCAATTCTCTCGATTGTAGAGTAGGCCCGTGCCCTACAGTGGGACGTATAAGGACTGATACAACAACAACAACATGATGTAATATATTTTATGTATGATTTTTTATGGAAAGTGATACATCCACATTCTCTTTATCTTAGACTATCGCAAAAAACGGTTATCAACCAGGGTAACTAGGCCAGCGTGGTGGACTATATGGCCTAACCCCTTTCAATCGTAATCTCGATTGTAGAGGAGTGTGCCCTGCAGTGGGACGTATATTAGCTAATATAATTTAACCAGGGTAACACTGGCTTACAGAAAAACGATGTGAAGCGATGGCTTCATTGTCATGTTTCGATCGATCGGTGAGACAGCCAACGGCCCGATCTTTTTCCTCCTGCCATCTTTTTTTTACCTTCACGTTCTGAAAGGCACCTCCTACCCAAGTGGTATATATTGGGCACCGGTACTCAGCATCAGGCGAGCAATTTGCTCCTTTCCCAGACCTACGAAATAAGAATCCAATAAGTTATGGTGCTTAAGTCAAGCAACCATAGCTATATCAAACCCATCATTGAATTAACCAATGCCATACCCATTCACATCTGTATCATAATGCGCGTGTAATGTTGTGTTTCGTACAAGTTATGGAAATGCGTGGAGGCTTCACGGTATTACGAAATCACGTGCAAAGCGTTTAATGAGTTTCTTTGGTATTACATGATCTTGTTATGATGATCGGAATCTGCACAAAGTGTGAAATTTTTGTTGCCTCGGTGGCGCAGTTGTACTACGGTACGACTACAAAGCTGAGGTCTCGGGTTCGGATCCCGAGTCGGGCTAAGTGATATTGGGTTTTTCTTTTCATTATCAGCCCGGAGTCAGGAATTTCTGCCCGATATGGCGATAGGCTCGCCCCCTATCACATTAAGGGACGGAACATACAAAACGAAATGTGGATGTCCTGTTGGCGCCTCTGCCTACCCCTTCTGGGATAAAGGCGTGAGTTTATGTATGTATGTGTAATATTTTTGAATGCGAGACGATCATGCCGTTCACTTGCTGGCCGCCTGCGCCTACCCATTGACCCTTGTTATTGCGGTGATCTACAATGTTTATTTCTCGCACTAAACAGCCTAGTATAAATGCACTGTTGTGTTCCGGTTTGAAGGACATTGTAGCCAGAGTAACTGGACATAATGAAACTTAACATCTTATGTCTCAGGATGGCGAGCGCAGTGGAATGCCAAGCATTGCTTTGTAATTCATGGTGTTTGATTTTGCTACTGTCCATGAGCAGTCGTGTCGCTTACATTCAGGCGAATGGCATGCTCGTCTCGCCATTTATTGCAATAAAAATATCATGACTACAGATGTGACTTAATTTGAACACTTACCTAAGCCACTCAGATACGCCTAGTTAATCGTGATTACTCAACAGAATTCCTTCATGTTAATATGTTATGACAAAAACTTCACTTATTGTAATTTTGGCCTCGGCCGCGTTCGTAAAGGTCGCGCGCGATTTTTTATATTTTATTAGTTGCGTTATATAGATTAGTCTATGTTAGAGAAAATTGAAATACGTATACAGGGTATACCAAGACCGCGACCGAAAACGAAGCCAGGTGGTAGTATTAGTGGCTTCAGACACAATGCAAGTAAAAATTTCGCAAAAAAAATCGACAATTTTTTTTAGTATTTTTTTTACTTATCGTCGTATTTGGGTGATAAATACATAGTTTTCCTTAAATAATGATGTAGACCTCTTTATTTTTTAACATTCAATGGCACGTAAGGATTTAAATTATCATTTTCGCAAAAACTAGGTATTTACCACCCAAACACGATGATTTTTAAAAAATTGTAAATAAATATCTGTCACTGTTTTGGCGAAATTTTTATTTGCATCATGTTTGTAACCACTAAAACTACTACCTGGCTTCGTTTTCGGTCGCAGTCTTGATATACCCGGTATAATCATTGAAATAAAACCAATTTTTACGGATTTTATCGCAGATTTATTTAATTTTTTACATTTCAAACTTTCCAACGTTTCGATTACTTTACAGTTTTCGTGGTCACGGGGCGAGCATTTAACAATTTTTTTTTGTAAAGAATAAGTGAATGAGCTAGCTGACGTCACTGAAATTCCGCATAAAATATGCCGTTGTAAGTCAACTGGCGCGGTTTTGCAAACCATATTTAAGTATGAATAAATCTGTTGTTCCGGGTTGGAGTACTATATTATTGTAAAGCCAATAACAGCTATGACATTAAACTTATTAAATAGTTCGCAAAAAACGTTAATTTTTAGCTCAGTTTTTGATCTGAATCTTTCTTTCTTGTAATCTTTGAAATCTGAGTCTTTGATTTGAATCTGTTAGAGGCAACTAAGTTACTCACAATAAAAATCTTTAAAGAGAAAAAGTCTCATCATAATTGATATATCCACATGATGTAATATAAAGAAATGTGCACATTTACACCATCGCAAAAAATATGGGCAACCATTATACTTAGAGTTTCGTTTCGGACATTCATGTATTGGTATATAATTTGCCTAAAATTGCGTGTATCTTTTAATTACATCGTTTTTTTTACACAATGCTCTGGCGCCTTGGATCTTTTCCCATCAAAAAATGAAAGGCTCGATCAATAGAAGCTAAAGATCCGGCTCAATGTTTTCTAACCAAATTGTCTAGAAATAAGTAGGTCAAGACATAAATATGAACTGTGACGTCATAGGCGAATGCAAGAATATTTTTTGAGAGCATTACACTCGCTTTAGTGGTCTAGTGGATACGTGTATGGGCTGTGAGTCGTGAGGTCTTGGGTTCTAGTTTAGCCAATTCGCTTTGTATTTTTCAGTTTTTCAAATTAAAATATCACATATGGGTTTCAGGAGACTGAAATTTGAGCATTAAATTTAAGCATTATTGTTTTAAGTAACCAAAACACATATTGGTACCGAAATAACTTTAAAGAACTCTAGGAAGAACCAGTGCCAAGTCTGCCTTTAACGTAAGCGTGAGTTTATGTATGTGCAGCCTCCGTGGCGCAGTTGGTTAGACGCCGGCTGTGAAACGAGAAGGTGCGGGTTCGATCCCCGCACCGAGACAAATGTTTTTGTGAACCACAGGTATTTGTTTCGAGTAAAGTCTCTCGTAGTTTTTGATACCCACGACACAAGACTGTAGGGTGTACAAATTTATCTGTCTTTTTATTATATATTGCATTGAACTTCTATACAATTTATTTATGAATACACTCACGAACCTTAGAGTTTCCATCGCGTATGTTATGTTTAAGATTACGTCTAACTAGGACGAAATCATTAAACCAATAGTTTTCCCACATCAATACGTCAAGTCAAGGCGACACATCGACAGAGGTCCATTGGCATTGTATGTAAAATCCCACGCTTCATCTGTGGGTAACATCGTGTTATTTTGTATAATTTCGGCAAATTATTTGTTTTATTGATCGTAATGCCCTTATATCTACCCTTTTGTCTATTAATGCAGCCAAGCAGAAGTTTGCAAACTGTTTACAAATTATGTTCTGATTTAAAGGAAATTGTAGTCAATGAAACTCCCAGTAATTTCATTTTTGTTGAATTAAATAATACACCAACCAGTCACATACAGAGTCCTGACCCCACACTAATATCGAATCTTGTGTCGTGGGTATCTGGAAATTAATTAGTTATTTAACATTGGTTTATTTAAGTTTTTTCATCATCATCATCATCATCATCATATCAGCCTAAATTCAACCACTGCTGGACATGGGCTTCTTCTCTATCACACCACTTTTATCGGTCCTGCGCCTCATCCACAATTTTCCTTGAATCTTAGTGACGTCATCCATCTATGGCGGGTGGTCTGCCTTTTTTTTTTTTTTTTTTTTTTTTTTTTATTGCAAATGTATGGCGAGACGAGCATGCCATTCGCCTGATGGTAAGCGATACGACCGCTCATGGACAGTAGCAAAACCAAACAACACCATGAATAACAAGGCAATGCTTGGCATTCCACTGCGCTCGCCATCCTGAGACATAATATGTTAAGTCTCAATATGTCCAGTAGTTACTCTGGCTACAATGTCCTTCAAACCGGAACACAACAGCGCATTTACACTGCTGTTTGGCGGGAGAAATAGACATTGCGGTGGTACCTACCCAGGCGGCCTCTCACATATGCCGGCCTATTTTCTTCTTGGCCCCTCTAGGCCACCTATCTAGTTTTTTCATACATTGTTTTTATTTTGTAGTATGGTCTGGCACACCTTCAAAATAAGCGCACATGTTTCATCTGGGTAATTTTTAATATTTTTGTATGTATATTGTATAGTTAGTTTTGAGCAGCGAGACAAAACTGGACTTCTATTTCCCTGCTTTTATCCTTTGTACTTCATAGTCTCTTGGCGTGCCAGCTTAAAAAATCCACCCACAAACAGAAAATACTTTTTTAATATCATCTATTAAAAGGTTAAATAGAATATTAGCATTCGTACAAAGCTGCGCCGTTTAAGGTATGGAAATTTCACAATTGCTTTAACCTTTAGATATATTGTTGGAAAGTCCAGTCGAGCACATAGTATAAACTATCGTATACTTTTAGAATAAAATTAATTCTAAACACTCCCAAATATAATATAATTCATCACTTTTGGATGTACCATACCACCTTTGGAAAAAAATTTCAATAATATCTTCTGAATTTTAAACATTATAAATTATTAATTAGAGACACGCCTCATAAAATTTGAATAGTCGCAATGTTTTTACGATTTGTAATAGTATAGACAACTTTCACTTATATCTTGAATCTCTTTTCTTCTTTCATTATGTGTCACCACGTCACACTACAGGCATCTAAACCTATGCTCTGGGAAGTACAGATAAAGCATCCACACTATAGCATAGACACATCGATATAATTTTGCTGTCTTGCTAGAAATTAGAAACACAGACTGAATCTGAAACGAGATCAACTTGCTTAATTCATTAGGGTGAAATTACCATCCTTGTCTGCGTTGGTTGCTATGAATCTTGTATCAAAATTTACAAAGAATTTTCGGTCCAAAACATTCTATTAAATGTATCGATTCGTGACTGGAATCCTTACATTTCGCTTTAAAGCTTACTCGTCCACTTCGTCATATTCTGTTTCATACTTCGCATATCAACAAAATGCATCTCGTTACAAAACTGACCTTGTAACATTGTCAACAGCACAAGTCGGTCATTTCGAGATGTGTCGACACAATCGCAACACTAATACGATGAGTTTTATATAAATGACGCTAATCATATCGATAGTCGAGGTTTGAATAGCTGTCGACATCGATAAAAGCCTATTAGTGACATTTTCTGTGAAATATGTGTTATTTTTTTTTTATATTTGCACTTGCAATAATAAGCATGCTAGAGTGTGTGTTATTACTTTTTTTTTTGTAGTAAAACTTATTTAGACGCATATGAACGTAAACTAAATCCGGATTACGACGAAAATTTCACTAGTTAAATCAATAGATCATTTAAATAGCTTCCGTTTTGGGATTAATTAATACAGGTTTTACTTTTAATATTACATGCTATCTATATCCCCCTAATATTAAAACTATGCTACAAAAACTATGAATATTTTCCATAAACCTAGAAATATGAGGTCGCCAATATTGATGTCTATTAAATATCTCATTATAGCAATTGATATGATTAATTTGTTGAGTCATATGACAACTTGTAAGGTCGATGGAGACAAGTTAATGATTTGGAGACAAGGTTAACTAATGTTTAATTTCGGGGCAGGATATCCGATGTTTTGCCTTACATAAGTAGTGTAACATTTATATAATGCGCTACATAAATTGGTTGTATGGTTTAATAATTTACAGATTTAAACATACTGCCGTTTTTTAAGGCATAGGTTCAAGGCACAGGTATACCTAGACAGTTGGCCAATATAGTACCTATTCGGCCTATTTTACAATTTAATGTGGGCATAAGAATATATGGGTCGTATATGATCTTCTGTCATCGAAAGTGCTGTTGTTTATTACATTAGACATGTTAATTACTATTAGATTACGAGTATAAATACATACATAAACTCACGCCTTTATTCCCGAAAGGGTAGGCAGAGGCGCCACCAGGACACCCACATTTCGCCTTGTATGTTCCGTCCCACGATGTGATAGGGGGCGAGCCTATCGACATATCGGGCACAAATTTCTGACTCCGGGCTGATAATTAATAGAAAAATCCAATATCACTTTGCCCGACCCGGGACTCGAACCCGAGACCTCAGCTTTGTAACCGTACCGTAATACAACTACGCCACCGAGGCAGTCACGAGTATAAATGCTTGTTATATATTGTGAAAATTTATCTCAAACAATGCGTTAAATAGATATTTTTGAAAATTTATTTTTAGTTCCAAATTTCGCCACGATCTAACAAAAGATAGATGACTTATTTATGAGGACGTTACTAAACCGTGTCATTGCCTCACACAGGATGTTAAAAATTAGTACCAAAGATTGCAAATAATTTGCTATTATTAGCGTATATGTCAATCGAGAGTGAGAGGTGTTATCGATAAAATGACATTAGTGATGTCCTCGTGTCGTTTCACAACACACGTGACTTTTAACTGGAATGTTTAGCACTGGTTAACATAGTTGCAATGGTTTTGAAAGTTCTACTCGTGCTGGCAACCCTCACGGTTAAGTGGATAGATATGTAGTAAATAAAGTAGTGGGTTCGATAAAAACCGAGACAAATAAACGATCAAGACGTATTAGTGTCGAGTGTTTGCATTGTTATATAAAAAGTCATTGAAACAAAACTACTTTGGTAACGTGTTTTATCGCGGATTTGGTTGAATTTTAAATGTCTTAACTTCCCGACGTTTCGACTACTTTACAGCTTTCGTGGTCGCGGGGCTGACTGATTTGTTACTTAATGGATGTTATAAGTCTATCATGTTAGTTAATGAGTTTGACAGAAGGTTAACTGCTCGTTTCGCTCTTTGCGTGAAGTTGGTATATAGAGAATTACTGCGGGTTGATTTTCTATTGAAAATAGGCTCATTTTGGATAAGATTTATGAATCGATTTTGTGTAAGTATGCATTTTATGTAAGTGTAGATTTAAAAGCTAGAAACTATATTTTAATACCAGCGCGATGAGTGCTTTACATCTATTAGTAAATGCTCCGCATTCGAGGCATTTTTTGTCATTTCATCTGTGTGTTTGTGATGTGAACCAAGTTATCTTGGGTAGGATTCCTAGGTCGCGAAATAAATTGTGTCCGAGATTTTCAGCTTGAACAATCCCGTTCGAGTTGTCCTGGACTAAAGTTTTGACTCTCTCTCTATGGTCTTTTTATGAATCTAAATCTGTATTTTGACGTTACATGCACACTAAGAATCATATTATCATTCTTACAATACAAATATATTTAAACAATAAATCAAGCAAGTTATTGAATCGTATTTCAACTATTTACAAAATGTTTTAATCATATTTTTGATCCTTCGTGTGCTAAAATAGCCAACCTTCGGCCCATTGCAGGCAGTGACGTGTTTCCAGACGGTTTCGTTGCATTTGTTTACACGCGTGCTCTTTCCCTTTCACAGCTCGGGTTAAACAAATATATGCGCTATTGATTTTCCATTACCGCACTTATCTCTTAGAATTTGATTATAAATAAATAATAATACCCTCTCTTTCCCCTTTTCTTTGCTTTGTTACAATCGTTAATACCGGACGATAATGTTGGGAATGACACGGAATACCACAAGCAGATTAGGATGTGGGCCGCGGAACTGCCAAACTCTTGCGATTCAAATCTCTCATCATTTGATGAATTTAGTGAAATAGTTCGATCTTTGCCCCTAAACAAGGCTTCCGGTGATGATAAAATATCCAACAAAATGATCAAAGAAGCGTGTAAATCGGCCGGCAATGCAGTACTAACTGTTTTTAATCGATGTATTGCTGAAGGGGTATTTCCGCGAGTCTGGCGTACCGGTTTCATTCGGATAATACCCAAGAGTGGCGATAAATCTCCTCAAGATCCTAAGTCTTACAGACCCATTACACTCTTGCCGTCGCTAGGTAAACTTTTAGAACGTCTTACCGTCCCTCGATTGCTACCAGGTGGACCAAAATTCCATGAAAAACAGTTCGGTTTTACTATGGGTAGGTCGACTATTGATGCGGCAATTTCGGTTAGGAGAAGAGTAAGTACATCGATACGCAAATATGTACTCGGTATTTTCCTGGACATATCCGGTGCTTTCGACAATGCTTGGTGGCCAATGCTGCTTCTTAAGTTGAAATTGCGAGGTTGCTTTAAAAACATATATTCACTTATATACTCGTATTTCTCGCACGGAACAACAAAACTTAAACTTGGACACCATGCCGTGTCGAAGCCACTGACGATGGGCTGTCCACAAGGCTCGGTCTTGGGTCCTTATTTATGGAATTTGGGCTTCGACGATTTTCTTACAATTCCCTTACCGTCAGGGTGTTCTTTGATTGGATATGCGGACGATGGCCTCTTGCTTATTGAGTCAAACAGTAGGTCGGGACTCGAAAATATGGCCGACACGTGTTTAAATTTAATATCTGATTGGGGGGATCGAAATCGCTTACAGTTCGCACCACATAAAACGTTCCAATTACTTCTAAAAGGAATTCTAAAATCACCGCCGCGAATTAAATTTAATAATATTACCGTAAAGAAAAAAGAATCAGTTTGTTATCTTGGTCTAATTTTGGAAAGGAATTTTTCCTTTCTTGAACATATTAAGAAAGTCGGGGAAAAATCGAAAAATAACTTTTTTGCTTTGACAAGAATATCAAAATCAACGTGGGGGCTTTCTTTCAATACATTAAAAACCATCTATGGAGCTACTTACTTAGGATGTATTACTTACGGATCCCCCGTATGGGCCGATAGGGCTACTGTCGGTGCTGTGCGAAGGAAATTGCTCCAGAGCCAACGTTTGGCGTTGATATTCTTGTGTAAGGCATATAGGACTGTTAGTACCGAAGCGTTGCCTGTCCTTGCGGGTGTACTTCCAGTTGACCTGGAGGTACAACGTCGCGCCGCGATGTATTACTCAACTAGAGAGAATATGGACAAAAGATTCTTAAATTCACGTGAACTTGTAAAAGTAGACAGATTATTTAAGCCGCTCTCAGTTGTATATAACGAATTAATAGATGAATGGCAGAATAGATGGGATGTATCTTTGAAGGGTCGGCATCTATACCAATATTTTCCATGCGTGCGTGATCGTTTGACAAAGACTTGGCTAGATATCGATTATTACGTATCACAGTTTCTTACGGGCCATGGTAACTTTAAGTCTAAACTGTACTCATTTAAGCTCGTTGATTCGCCTGCGTGCTCATGTTCAACACCTTATTGCGAATATGAGCAGTCCGCGCATCATGTACTTTGGGAGTGTAGTCTTTGGCAGAATGAGCGTAAAACCATGCTAGATAGTATGCAAATAACATCTGGTGTTGTATACTACATGGACCTTGTGGAGACTAGGAAGAATTTCCGTGCTTTCCGGCGATTTTGCCATACCTATTATTGGAATCAAGTATAACAGCTTACATATTAGGTCCCATTTAAATGTAATAATCACTATTCCGTGGTGCTTTACAGCTGGCTTCTCTGGCTGTAAATGTCTTTATGCGAGGTTGTTTGCCTCTTTAGTTCATTGTTTTGTCACCCGCTTTATTAGGGAGGGAAGTGGACAATAATTTATTTCCAACTCCTCCTATTAATTTAACTTTTTGATTGATTTCGTTGCGGGTTAAAGACAAGTTAGACATTCCCGGAGACGCGCTGAGCTTCAATGCTCAGTGTCATTAATATGCGTGCCACTGTTGATCCTGGCTTACAGGAGTTGCAGTGGCGGGTGTGAGGGCGGGACAGTCTCCTTCCCCTTTTCTTAAAACCATCCCATGGTTGTCTATAACACATTGCCCAGAGTGATAAGACCGCTACTTGTACTTTTTTTTTGTTATTTTTGTATATGTATCATTGTTGAGTACAATAAAGAGTAAATAAATACATCCAACAGTCACATACATAGTCCTGAGTTCTGACCCCATCTGAACATCAATTAAGAATTCCGTGGGTATCAGAAACTACGAAAGACTTTTTTGTCACACAAACACCCAGACCGAAATAACCTCTAAATCACACAAACGTTTGTCTAGGTGCGGGATCGAACACGCGGCCTCTCGTTTCACAGCTAGCGTCTAACCAACTGCACCACAGAGGCTGTTATACGGTTTCGTTGCATTTGTTTGAGCGTCTCGCGCTCTTTCACTTTCACAGCTCGGGTTAAACAAACATCTACAATGACATTGACTTTCCATTACCGCACTTAACACTTGGAACTTGATTATGTGGAAATCTTCGTACGAATGGACTGTGAAGGACGTGTCATCTTAACTTTTTTTATCATACTATATTTTTGGGGTTTTTGTCCATGGACATGGCAACCCCATCATAACTTTTTACAATATATCTAACCATATTTATATTATACAATTCAAAGTTAACATTTATTCTACATTATATTTGTAATAGTACAAGTTATGAATCACTGCTGAAGGGTTGTAATTAATGTGACAAAATTAGGTGCCAGCTCCGACATAGGCCTTGACAAAATGCTTAGGATCCGACCCATATCTTAACTGTTTAAAAAGTTTTTTTGTACAAAATACAAATGTAGTTCAGACAAACTGTTGGGGACGTTATCGAATTAAACAGTTGTATTTTTTTTTATAATACCACGGCAAAAAGACAGAATTGATCATGAGTGCGATGCAATTTGAAAATTACGACTGCCTATTCATTAGTGGACACGTCAATCATGACTTTCTGTAATTTTCAAAACTTACTTAAAACTTTTGTAAATCGAATCTTTATAATGAGATAAAAATGTAGCCTATTTAATATTTGTTACAGTTTTTAATAAGATAAATAAACGGTAGCGAACCTACTCTATTAAGAAATAACAAATATTACAAATAAAACCTTTTATTTCAATCTCATTTTTTTCCAACTGTATCGACAACCGGTTTGTTCGCCGTCAACCCTACTCCAATGTCAGTTATATCCGCGAATTCTTTTGACACATGTCATTATAGAGAAATGCGTCGCATCCGGCGCCTCGTTATTGGAGCGTGCCGACGAAACTGACCGTGAAATTATCCGTTTATCGATGTCGATACTATAGGGTTTTATCGAGCGACGACCGTGACTATTGTCATGGTTTATGCTATGTAGATGTTTAACTGTGTTGTTAAAATGGACTTAGATTTTGAAACCTATTCTTTCGCCGTTTTTATATTAATAATGAACTTGGGTTTGATCCGTGGTTATTGGCGTCGTTATTAGCGCTTACATTATCGGACATAATTTTTTTTGGCATTCTGTGTATGAAAATATTACAAAAAAAAGTGATAAATAAAATACACATAGTCCTGAGCCCACACTAAGATCGAGTCCTGTGTCGTGGGTATCAGGAACTACAAGAGCTTTTTCGATCTCACAAACACCCAGAATACACTAAACATACAGTTATACACTTTATACACTAATGTGGGATGGGAACCACATGTTGCAATAAGATTTGCCCATGATTTGGCTAATAAAATTTTACGTTTGGCTGCCTGCCTAGCATCGTCTTTTGGAAACTGACAATTTTGATATCTGCTAATGTGGATTAGCAGGATATTAGGATATTAAATTGATATGAAGATTCGCTTATCATTATTTGTAATCATTTTATTACTGTAATAAAAACTACTAGTAAGCCTACAAGCATCACATCGTAATAAAATATACATTATTCAAATAGCAAAAATTGTCACACAATTAATTAATAAACAAAGCGACATCACGGACAACTGAATATTTGACATAGAATTAAATGTTTACATTAATAAAGCAGAATGGAATAAAACAATGAATAATTAAAATAACTGTTTTATGTACATTATAGCACATTGTGTTGAATGTGCACCTTTTACTCCATGTGAATTCTCTCGATTTTTTTACTTTCATAAACTATTTCGGTGGTAAAAGTAGCGTGAGATTTTCTCTACTTCTTTTGCCAAAAAATGTGGGTTAGATCTTGATGATCAGTTATTAATTACGTGGCCTTGGATATTTTTTCGTGTTAACTTTTTATTCCCTTTCTGTCTATATTTTGGTCACTTCTTATACATAAATCTGTTATGATATTTTCATTCATTAGAGGTCTAATTATGATTTGAAATATACAACAAATCATTAACATCTTTCAATAAGTTACAGAATCGGTTAACAAAAATGGATTTAAAACTTGCCAAATTTTCGTTCTTGCGGAAACAGACACAATCCATTGCATCACTACCATTACAAATCATTACTATCTTATTGTCGCAACTCTCCACACTCAGGTCACTCATACTCATTCACTCGTAAACTCCATAAAACGCAGATTAGTCGAAATGTCCAAAGTTTATTCGTGAGAGCAACGCCGACCATGACTACCAGCTGGCTCATTATCATAAATAGAAGGTTGCTTGTACATTCCGTTTACGTGGATTAGTTTTGGAATTGATGCATGGCCAGTAGCGTCTATATACGGAGCGGAGATTAAAATGATAGATACTAGCACAAAAATAATAATAGATAAATGAACTCTGAAATATGTTGTAAGCGATATCTATTGGAAATATCAAATTTTAAAGGTACATCTTACGTAAGATCCCGTGGTGAATGTAAACGAAGAATATTGTTTGTTTGCCATAATGCAATTAAAAAAGGGTGTTATTTTGGTGGAAAATTAGCTAAAGCATAATCATAAAAATTAAAAAAATATACAGGGTATATCAAGACCGCAACCGAAAACGAAGCCAGGAGGTAGTATTAGTGATATCAAAGACAATGCAAGCAAATATTTTACAAAAAAAGTTGTCAATTTTTTTTTTTGTTATTTTTTACAAATCGTCGTATTTGAGTGATTAAACATAGTTTTTCTTAAATAATGACATACATCGCTTATTTTTTAAACACGCAATGGTACGTAAGGGTTTAAATTACTATTTTTGCAAAAACTAGGTATTTACCCCTCAAAAACCATGATTTTTTAAAAATTGTAAAAAAAAATCCGTCGCTTATTTTGCAAAATTTTTAGTTACATTGTGTCTGTAGCCGCTATGACTACCACCTGGCTTCGTTTTCGGTCGCGGTCTTGATATACCCTGTATTATGTGTTTTGAATAAGTCGATTCCGTCGAAACCAAATGCATTTACGGCTTAGATTAATCCGTGTATGCGGATACAAAGTTACTTTGCCGTGCCAGAATAAAAAAAGAATAATTTGGTCATAGATTTATACTGGCAAGCCTTTATATAATATCTTATGCTCATGAATGAAACCGCTTGCAGTTAATAAACCTTGAATAAATATTTCCATATTATTGCATACACTCGAACACTTTCAACTAACATTATAGATGGGTTTAATAGCTCATTTAAATAATTATTTATTAGATATTTCGCAATAATGGCATCCTTTGTACACCGGATGCAGTATAAAGGTATTTTTAACCCAATATTATGATCTGTGGCCGTCAGAACACGACTTTTAAATAAGATTTATGTGTTCAAAGTGCGTGGTGACCCGTTGGTAAACGGATTAGACGTGACTGCCAACACGGTGGTCGCAAGTACAAATCCCAGGGCACACCTCTGACTTGTCGGAGTCATGAGTGTATTGATAGTCAATCATCACGCACTACAATGGTGGAGGAAAACATCGTGAGGAAATCTGCTTACCACAGCGATTTCTATGAATTCTATGGTATGTAAAATCCGCCAACCTGCTTTTGGCCAGCGTGGTGTACTACATGGCCTAACCCCTTTCAATCGTACTCTCAAATGTAAAAGAGGTTTATCCCGTGGAATGGGACATACATGGGCTGATACAACACAATATTAAAAAAAAGATTAAAAAAAACTTTACTAAAATCGTAATATTTAATATGTACAATATTACCTTTATACACGTAATTTTATAAGTCATTCACTTTAAAATCTAAAGAATTAATTGAAAAAATTGACATCGTAAACATTACTTAATAATATATAATTGTCGATGTTAATAGCTGCAATTACCCAGTAAACGCAGCGTCGGAAGTTTGTCACCTACAAGGTGGACAGTCGACCTAGTAAACTCGCAGGAACTCGCTGGATGTACACCATTTCTATTGGGCCGCTGTGGAAATCCTTGGCCAAAGGAAGACAGGCCAAAGTCCAACCATGGATCTGTGAATAATTAATCTTAATTATTGGCATTAATGCTTACAAAAAAATCCAGTTCTGTATACATAATGTTTTCTATTAAAAAACTCACACAAATAAATCTAGGAATTAAATCCAATATAACCTATGCATGCTATTCAAAATATTTTAATCATGTGTGGATGGAAGAGTCAGTAGGGGTAGACCTCATCGAACTTACACCATCCAAATCGGTGATATCCTCAAGAAGGGTCAGGTCAAAAGTACCCTGAACCGACGAGAATGCATGAAGAGAATGATGAAAGTGGATGAAGCGAAAATCGAGCAAAGTGGCGATCCATAGTCTCTTCCTACCCCTATGGGATACAGGCGTGATGATTATGTATGTATGTATCAAATTACATAAAAGCTGTTTATTCTTTGAATTATCTCTTAACGTCAAGGCCAGTAATAATGAAACATATTATGCAAAAATAAAACGCACTATATTATGTAAACATTTTAGAACAACAGTAGAAAGTGTTACGCATAGTGGGTAATTTTCGCAACTGCAATGACCAGTTCGTCTCGTTTTAGAGATGTATGATGTTTTTGTACTGGTGCCAACGAATTACTACTGAGGGTTTATAAAATTTATTACCATACATACATACATAAACTCACGCCTTTATCCCCGAAGGGGTAGGCAGAGGCGCCACCAGGACAACCCACATTTCGCCTTTTATGTTCCGTCCCACGATGTGATAGGGGGCGAGCCTATCACCATATCGGGCACAAATTTCTGACTCCGGGCTGATAATGAATAGAATAATCCAATATCACTTTGCTCGACGTGGGACTCGAACCCGAGACCTCAGCTTTGTAACCGTACCGTAATACAACTACGCCATCGAGGCAGTTATATCTTTATATACTCGTATACAAAATTTTTAACCGACCGATGTACTGTACATGGAAGTTACATGAGAAAAACCAATATTTAGGGTCTGTATTAACGTAACAGAACCAAAAACAATTATTTTTAGATTTTTTGTCCGTTTATCTGTTTGTCTGTGCGGTTGTGGGGGATAGATAAATCAGAAACGGCTTAACGGATTTCGATGTTTGGTATGGAGGTAGCTGATAGCCTGGATTAACACTGACGCTACTTTTTATTCCGAAAAATGTAGTGTTCCCGTGGGATGCGGCAGGAATTTCGATATATTTGTTCCTTTTTTATGCTCAAAGGGATGGGATAGGACTAGATTACATGCCTTATACATAATATAAACGTACGCCTTTATCCCATTTGGGTAGCCAGGGACTATAGTCAAGTGGTACAAACTATTTCCCAGTACGTCTAAACTAAACTACTAAACTATTTGTAAATTCTTGTACTAGTATGTATTACAGATATAACCTTTCTTTGTTAACCAATTGTTATTGTAAATTATTGAATTGCCAACAAATAACACCAATTTTACTGGTGGTATGTCTCTCATATTATGTGAGAGGCCGTCCGGGTAGGTACCACCGCAATGTCTATTTCTCCCGCCAAAAAGCAGTGTAAATGCACTGTTGTGTTCCAGTTTGAAGGACATTGTAGCCAGAGTAACTACTGGACATAATGAGACTTAACATCTTATGTCTCAGGATGGCGAGCGCAGTGGAATGCCAAGCATTGATTTGTAATTCATAGTTATTTTTGGTTTTCCTACCGTCCATGAGCGGTCGTATCGCTTACCATCAGGCAAATGGCATGCTCGTCTCGCCGCTCATCACCATAAAAAAAACTTTATTTTACTTATTCATTTCCCATACAAGTGCGGGTCATTTAGCTGTAAACATTACTAATTCATCCGCGTGAGAAAGTAAATCGAAAGTAAGTTATAAGTTCGCTTCGGGCTTCTAACCTGTGTGAACAGTTCAACGTATCGTTACGGTTTAATCAACGTGGGATAGACAGAGCAACAAGCGGTACGAGCGCTTTCGCGTATAGTATTTTCGTTCATTTGCAATGTAATAAGTTCTGTCTTGTTAGGGTCATTATTCTTATGTGATTTATCGAGTGATTTGATCAGTTTAATATATACTACAATTATATGTATAGATAGTTCGTTTTTTTTGTATTTTGTCCTATGGTTATAATAAATAAAAATGCAATTATCTAACACCAAGTAATTCAAGTATGTCAATTCAACAAACTATAATGCGACTTCACTGAGAATCGAACCTACAACCTTACTATCCACAGCGCAAATCTATAATTAATAATAGCAATATTAATATCCTACAATAAATCTATAATTTATGTTTATTATGTTAAATTTTCCCACGCAGCCGTAGTTTGGAGGTTACGCTGTCACATTCATTACATAAAAACGTTGCGAAATATGTCGTATATCAACGAATCTTGTATCCATTAAAATTTCCTTAACTAGGAGTATGTTTTAAGGTACATTGACGAGAGGAGCTGATCGTTATCGTGAATCCAGCGTGTCAACAACAGTACCTCCACACACAACTTATTATTATACTAGCGTAATTTTTTGGAACATATTTTTTTGGAGAGAGCATAGCTGTTAAGCTTCCTTTTTAGTACTTTGGTGGTGGCCGAAAGGGGTATGTCAGTGTCACTGGCCTTCCAGCCCGGCACGCGGCGTATGCGCGGTCGAGTCGGGTCACTGACAAAACCGACGTCATAACGATAGTGCTTCATGCATGTGCATTGACCTCTTCAACCCGTAAGGCTATGTTTTAAGTGTTCAATGCTCAGTCTACAATTAGCTTCAGTTTACAAGCTGTTATTTGACAGTTGAAACAGAAAAAGCTATGGTTGACAGCCTCCGTGGCGCAGTTGGTTAGACACCGGCTGTGAAATGAGAGGCCGCGGGTTCGATCCCCGCACCGAAACAAATGTTTGTGTGATCCACAGATATATGTTTCGGGTCTGGGTGTTTGTGAGACCGAAATGTCTCTCGTAGTTTTTGATACCTGCGACACAAGACTCGATCTTAGTGTGGGGTCGGGACTATGTATGTGACTGTTGGGTGTATTTATTTGGGTGTATTGTGTATTTATTTAAATCCAAACGACCCCTTACATACGAGGAACTTACTTCTTAGTCTACGATTGGATAATTTTTAAGTGACGTGTTAGTACTGCGTATTAAAGACAGGTTCAACGACGAAGGTAAATACTATATGGAAACCTGTGAACTAAATGTCCTCTACAAAATAGCTTGCATATCTTACGTCTATT
Organism: Deilephila elpenor; assembly: GCA_949752805.1. Taxonomy (NCBI): domain Eukaryota; kingdom Metazoa; phylum Arthropoda; class Insecta; order Lepidoptera; family Sphingidae; genus Deilephila; species Deilephila elpenor. The sequence goes on from OX457116.1 coordinate 1,628,462, forward strand.
AATCTTTACTAGACCAGCGTTGTGGCTAAATTCTAATCTATGTAATTATATATTTTGATTACTGAACTAGTCATTCGAATTACCGAACCAATTTAAGACTTTTAATAGCATTTTAGATATTTATGCCGTTCAGGCGACATTCCATTAGGACGTAAGCAAATCGTAGATTATAAAGAACTACAACAACAGCTAGAATTGTTTCATATTTAAAAACATTTTTAAATATGACAGCCTCCGTGGCGCAGTTGGTTTGACGCCACCTGTGAAACGAGAGGCCGCGGGTTCGATCCCCGCACCGAAACAAATATTTGTGTGATCCACAGGTATTTGTTTCGGGTCTGGGTGTTTGTGAGACCGAAAAGTCTTTCGTAGCTTCTGATATCCACGGCACAAGACTCGATCTTAGTGTGGGGTCAGGACTATGTATGTGACTGTTGGGTGTATTTATTTATTATTTATGTATTTTTCTTCGCGGTTCAATAAATTACATTTTAAAAACCATGACCATAATTATTGAGCTATAGCTTATCTGGTGACAACGGACAGATAAATTATAAGTCGGAAGTTCAATCCCACTTTTCGGAGTCATGTGTGTATTGATAGTCTATCACCACGCACTATACCGGTGAAGGAAAACATCGTGAGGAAACTTGCCTTCATAGCGATTTGTAAGAATTTCTATTGTATGTGATATCCACGAACCCGCACTAGGCGAGCGCGGCAGACTAAAAACTGTCATGGTACGGGAGGTCCAAACTCAGCATTGAGATATATAGGCTGACATATTCAGACCACAAAACACCAATTTGTTCAATATTACCAAATGTCCTGTAATAAGTAGCTAATGCACCTTTAATTCACATAAAGAGACCCGGCGTGTCATCGAGTTAGACTTAATGTCGTACTGTCATTATGAATATTATTCGTCATTATGGTTGCAAAGATTATAACTTTAAAAGGGACAGAAAGGACAAGTTTTTTTTTATTATTTTGTAGTAATTATGACATTTATAACTTGTGTGGTATTACATATACATATTAGAAAAAACTGTCTATAACGACAAACACTACTACACTACTACATTTAAATTAATAGAATAGAGTAAGAAAAGGTTGTAATAAAAAAAAAACAAGTCAAACCGAGGTTCACGCTTCTAAGTAATCATCAATTTTTGCTATCACTGGTCCAATAAGAAAAATAGCAACACAGAACAGCAAAAAGTTAAATTTAATATCCCTTAAGTACATATAAATTAGGAAGTTCTCTATTTATTAATATGAATTGCAACTTTCCTACTATAAATACATTAATATTTCTTGCTTATTTTTCTCGGAAATATTTAGGTTTCGTGAAATGTCATTTATTTATAATTCTGGTAAATATAAATTATACCATGACTCAAGGTCGTTAAGAATAATTAATTGTAATTTACGTTCTTTAAATATATCGTCATAAGACTAGCAGAGTAAACTAGATTTATCCGGTCGTTTTTTATTTCATATTAAAACCTCTTCCTTCTTTCCTCGTGCGTTGTTTTATGTCATTTTTCCTTAAGTTACCTTTTTTATTGTATACTCTTCTCGAAAACTAAAAGTAACAGTTATAAATTATTTAAGTTACTTAACAAAACTAAATCAATACTAAATTCAGCCTAAATAAAGTATGTATCAACTGAAAAAGTCCAAAACTAAATCAATACAAAAACCAGCCTAAATAAAGTATTTATAAACTGTAAGTCAGGTATAAATGGGATCATTAGCTCTGAAGTTAAAAACACACAAACGGAGGTATAGACATAAATAGAGATTTAGGAAGTAGGAGGAGGAGGAGTAGGAGGAGGTAGAGACTTATTTCATCATAATATTTAAGAATGGAGGCGTGGTATTCTATATTGAAATTTATTCGCTCTGTAATTAAGTACAAGATGATAATGAGGCGCCTGAGGGGATTCTAATGGAGGTTGATATATCGACATCAAACACGATGCCGTCGGCAATGACCTTTGTTTAGGAATTTACTGATAAAATGTAAAATATACATCACCGCCTCATGCTTAAATCGTTATCAAAAACGCAAGTAGAAGTGACACTGCTGCACGCGCCCTGTGGATTTATTATGCGCTTTATTTTGGCGGCCTAAATGTAACCGGATATACTCAGGATAAACCCGGAACGTAACATATTCACGTGGGTTGTGACGACTCCTTAATGCCCTTGGTCGCTTTCGCGACGAGTAATTATACCTATTTGGGTTGTAAGTCCGCCAACCCGCACTAGGCCAGCGTGATGGACTATATGGCCTAACCACTCTCAATCTATTCTCTCGATTGTAGAGTAGGGCCGTGCCCAGCAGTGGGACGCATATGCCATATGGGCTGATACAGATACAGAATTATACCTATCACCAGCAAAATTTAAAGTGCCACCTCTGTGCATATTGTTCTATGTGACGACTGCGCACGCGTCGGTACGCAGTGCGGAGTGCCAGATGGTTATCTCGAGTCGACGCGACAATCAGCTGGCGCGCCATTGTCTCAAATATAATGCGCTTAACTGGCATTACCTGTGGAAACTGTGCTAGCGGAATTAGGTTTTGGAAATAGTATGCATTTTGTGTGTGTATAATTTAATGAAGGCTCTTTGATATCGTTTTTCGAAACATATCAAAATTGACCATAAAGAGAGTAAATATTATTAATTTCGTTTATTGATCTCAAGCATTTTGATTGAGGCTTACACTTATTCAAATAGAATGTGTATTTTGGGCTCGTATCTATGACATTTGAAATATGCTATCGCACAAATTTGTACCACTTTTAATGACCAATTGTTTTAATCATGACGGAGTTGTTTTAAAATTAATATGTTCAAAAACATCCAATATTGTACGACCTCTTTCTCCTTCAAAGGCCTGTCTATCGCAGAACAATACTAAATTACGCAAATAATTAATCACCTTTTACTTTCCTCCGCAAACTTTCGAGACGCACGTTTTTACATACAATTTGTGCGCTAACAATGCGCTCGGGAACGTTTTCACAATTTCTATAAACAATAGTCAATATTTGTTGGAAAGTGAACACTCACAGCGTCACTGCTAACTAAAAACAATATGTTGAGGAGTTGGAAAGTTTTAAGCAAATACTTTACTTCCTAGTAGCTGTCCTTAACTTTATAGTTTTGGACAGAATAAAACTAGTAGAATAGCTTAGAAGTTTGAGAAATGTGTGTTGTAATTTATTATATAAATAAATAAATACACCCAACAGTCACATACATAGTCCTAACCCCACACTAAAATCGAGTCTTGTGTCGTGAGTATCAGAAACTTCGAGAAACTTATTCTCACAAAAACCTAGACCATTTGTTTCGGTGCGGGGATTGAACCTGTGGCCTTCCGTTTCATAGTCGGCGTCCAAACCACTGCGCCACGCAGGCTGTTTTTTGAATTGTTTGTAGTATAATATCTTTAGGTTTGATAAATTAATTCATAAATGGACTTCAACCTTTCAATGCCAACTTAATTGCCCCAAAGCAAGATACAAATCTTGTTTCGCAGTTATCAGAAATCAGAGATTTTTTCTCTCAAAACAACCAGATCCGTAAAAATATTTGTGGGTCTTACAAACATAATAAATCTCAGTGTAGGGATTGAACCCCCGACTTCTTTCATAGACAACTCCTTATTAATTGCGTCCCAATCTATCTATTTATATATAATCTAGGTATAATTTCTTTACAAGATTTTGCTTTCCGTGCTCAATTAAACGTGCTAGATCCGATGCTATGTCCAATGCGTATCTTCTAAAACATTATTTCTGAGTCTTAAAAATAAAAATTTCTTTCGTTTTCCTTTCTCCCTACATTTTTTAAGACTGCAATTACCCCGAGGTAGTTGCTCATGCTCTGACGAAGACATCTGTTCTTCAATTGCAAGATCAAAAACCACAAACACGTATGAACAAAAATACCACAATTAAACTACACGCAACATACGTAAACTGGAATAACACTAAACAATTTTTATGTTTGCCAAATATAAATTTACTGCATGAGCATTCGTTAGTGTTTGTCTTTTAGCATCCCTTTCACTTCCTCGTCTTATGATCGACCTATGGCGCAACGAATGAGAGCCGCTCGAGATTGGAAAGGCGGGAATTCTATTCCGAAACTTAGGTGTGCACAAGGAATGTTGCAAATCTTAAAGATGGTGATTATGTGAAGACATTTGTACGAAATTAGGTAATTTATATCTATTTGTACAGTCTCATTTTAATGACAAATTGCATGAACTGGTAAATAGTGTAATAGTGTTCGATTCCCGGGTGAGGCTTTCGACTTATTGTTGTAAGCTTCCAATTTGAGATACATATTTTGTCCGCGATTGCATAATATCTCATTTGTACGTTTTCTAAGAAATGATAACAAAAGTATTTTAAAACAATTATTATTAAGTGTTTCGACAGCCTCCCTGGCGCAGATGGTTAGCCGCCGGCTGTGAAACAAGAGGCCGCGGGTTCGATCCCCACACCGAGACAGATGTTTGTGTGAACCACAGGTATTTGTTTCGGGTCTGGTTATTTGTGAGACCGAAAAGTCACTAGTAGGTTCTGATACCCACGACACAAGACTCGATCTTAGTGTGGGGTCAGGACTATGTATGTGACTGTTGGGTGTATTTATTATTTAGTTATTACTTATTCTGATTCAACTCCTAAGGCTATACTTTTAAACGCGTGTCTACATTGTACAATACTACGAGTACAAACATTTACACGATTTGCTAAGTGCCAAGTCTTTGTCATCGATTTGTCAGTTAGCATTTAAATATTATGTTTACCTCCAACGACGGTGTAAACTGAGACGTGTCAAATTTCATGCTTAAGTAAAGTTGGAGAATATTGCACAGTTATTTGTTTTTATATTTGCTCGGTAATATTTGATAATATGTTGGAGTTTTCTATTCATTATCAACCATTTGTGCCCGATATGGCGTTAGGCTCGCCTGCATAGTAAGATAGAACACACAAGGCGTAGTGTGTGTCCTGGCACCTCTGTTTACCCCTTCTGTGAGAAATGCTTTATTTATGTATATGCACGATAAACCTGTGTCGTGATATGTCGTATTCTCTTGTGTCGTGGGTATCAGGAATTACGAGAGACTTTTCGGTCTCACAAACACCCAGACCCGAAACAAATACTTGTGGATCACACAAGTAATTGTTTTGATGCGGGGATCGAACCCGCGGCCTCTTGTTTCACAGCCGGCGTCTAACCAACTGCGCCACGGAGGCTGTCTGATCGTAACAAAATACTAATAAAATTAACTTTCAAAATAATTTTATTATGACTAATTCTGGACTAATCTTTTGTAAAAATCCGTGTGACTGAACCCTACATGAGAGATTCCAAAGTTCAGTGTGTCGTGGGTGTCAGAAACTACGTCCTGATACAATCACTATAATAAACCGGTAATTGGATGCAATATTATAAGGTATGTTGAGATCGTGTGATTTCGAACGCCTATTAGTAAAAGGTTAGTGCTTTGAATTGTACACATTGAGTTGTGAATGTGGCTGGTCATTTATTAGACTTTGCTTTTGTAAGAGACGGTTGTACAATGGAAAATATAATAACATTACCTATATATGTATATGGTATATGGTATATTTCGATATTACGATAAATCAGCAAACTTTGTGATTTATAGGCTTTCGAAAGACAAGGCTTAGATGATATAAATACAGGGTATATCAAGACTGCGACCGATAACGAAGCCAGGTTGTAGTATTAGTGACTTCAGACACAATGTAAAAATAAAATAGTATAATAGTAAAAATTTCGCAAAAGAAATCGACAACCTTTTTTTTGTAATTTTTTACTTATCGTCGTATTTGGGTGATAAATACATAGTTTCTTAAAATAATGATGCAGACCTCTTTATTTTTAAACACTTAATAGTACGTAAGGGTTTCAATTATTATTTTCGCAAACACTAGGTATTTACTACCCAAACAAGACGATTTTTAAAAAAATCTAAAAAATATATTCTTTGTTTTGGTGAAATTTTTATTTGCATCGTGTCTGTAACCACTAAAACTACCACCTGGCTTCGTTTTCGGTTGCAGTCTTGATATACCCGGTATAATATATTAATAATGGCTATTTTATAACACCATAGTTTGGCAAGAATGTTACATTATTATGTTTAAGCAACTATAAAGGTCTGGTGCGGTTTCTACCTATTCTTCTTGCGTCATGGTTTAATGAGACCGCAGAACTTAAATGTGTACCTAATTTCGTGAAAGTTTAATTATCTTGTGGCATTATACAAAATGTTATAACAAAGTTTTAGAAGTGGTAGAGCCACGCTGTTGTCAGTCATGACTCAGCATGAATGAGTAGGCTTGTTCGGGGCGGTACCACTGTCTCACAGGAGATCGACGTGAAGCGATAGCTTCGCTGTCGAGTTTCGTTCGGTCAGTGAGATTGCCAGATGCTCAATACCTCTTTTATCCTCCCATCGTTTTTTCTTCCCGCTCCCCTCCCCACTTAATGGTCCTACAACACATTCATGGTTCAAACGTTGTCGATGTTCATGGACGGCAGTGATCATAGTGACAGCCTCCGTAGCGCAGTTGGTCAGACGCCGGTTGTGAAATGAGAGGCCGCGGGTTCGCTCCCCGCACCGAGATAAATGTTTGTGAGGCCCACAAATATTTGTCTCGGGTCTGGGTGTTTGTGAGACCGAAAAGTCTCTCGTAGTTTCTGATACCTGCGACACAAGACTTAATTGATCTTAATGTGGGGTCAGGACTATGTATGTGACTGTTGGGTGTTAATTATTTACCATCAGATGACCTGTTTGCTCGTTTGCTGGACCTAGTGTATTAAAAAAGTATACGATATTACCCACTTTAACAGTGAAAGAAAAAATCGTGAGGAAACCTGCACCATGGTAATATCATGGAGGTTTGATATTTTTTTTATGGCATGTCAAGTTCGTCAATTTCGGCCAACGATGTGTGTGCTAGCCCATCTCAATCGAAGTCTCGATTGTAGAGGGATCCCTTGCTCATTGTGTTAATTTTTTCTCAATAGGAAGGGCAAGTGAACAAACAGGTCTCCTGATACTAAGTGATTACTGTCGCACTTGAATATTCATACGCTTAGGTCATAGATGTGTTGGCCCATCAAATCGGCAGGGGAGCGCGAAGAAAAAAGGATACATACAAACATAAACTCACGCATTTATCCCCGAAGGGGTAGGCAGAGGCGCCACGAGGACACCCACATTTCGCCTTGTATGTTCCGTCCCAAGATGTGATAGGGGGCGAGCCTATCGCCATATCGGGCACAAATTCCTGACTCCGGGCTGATAATGAATAGAAAAATCCAATAACACTTTGCCCGACCCGGGTCTCGAACCCGAGACCTCAGCTTTGTAGCCGTACCGTAATACAACTACGCCACCGAGGCAGTCAGGCAAGAGGATAAAAGTGCTATTGGACGTCCGATTCATAGGCTCATGCTGTACCATAGTAGTTTTTTTAACAAAATAAAAGATGAATTGATAACCATTAAAGTAATAAACACGATAGCCATGACAAACAGACATGAGGATAAGTTAATCTGCACGTCCTTACGTAAAAGCAAGTTTATAATTTAAATTATTACCTCACGATTGTTAAGGCCCGAGAGCAAATTTCCTTTTTCAAGACTTTTTCTTGTGTTTTATATTTTTATTTTACGTTGGCAGTTTTATCTTGATTTTTGAAAGATTTTATGAAAATATTTTTTTCAAAGATAACGTAATGATGATTAACATCTTTTTACGCAAAATATTAAAAACTTTCTAAAAAGATATTTTGCCAATTCGACTACATATTATGAAATAAATATGAAATATGTTATTAAACTTAATTTATCATAGTCTGTACGAATACGAATTTAAATTTGTGGTATCGAGTTAATATAAAATTATTATTTTTAAATTATTTTCATTTCATTTATATCCTTTACATTGTAAGCTTCGATACAAAGAATGAGATCTCTATATTTAACGTGCACGGCGGTCTTAAATAGACGAGCAACGTCACATATATTGCTCCAAGCGTAATTTCGTCAGCAAGCACTTAAAATAAAATTGGTAAGGTACGTAATTTAATTCAAGGTTTCACCAGGGTCAGTAGGGCCAAACTACCAATACGTTTTTCCTGTAAGAAATTAATGAATTGACCACAATGTCTATAATGAAACTTACAACATTTAAAAAGACACAATAAGACAGCTAAATATAGGTACATTAACACTAAACACGTGGTTACACTAGCAGCCTTATCGCTACCTGCTATTTCTTCCAGGCAACCTTTGGATGGACTAGATTAATTTAATATCGAATTAATGGGGTAGTGCAAAAAAAGGGAAGATATAATAATAATAGATATAAGAATATTTACCGGGCATGGGTCTTTTCTGAAAGATAACTGTATCCGTAAACACGATATTACTTATGGCTGTAGTCTTCACTCATTTATACCAATTAGAAATACTGGTTAAATAAAGATAACTTTTCGATTTGTCAAAATTAAAATATAGTCGTGGGTGCTTCGAATTATGCACTAAACAAATCTTAAATTAATTTGCAAATCGCAGAAATGACAAAAGAATGACATACTTCACAAACTTAAAACTACATTGTATTGAAAAGTAGGATTCCCTAAATAAACAGAGTTTCCAAAAACCAGCTAAGAATATGATTCATTTACAAAGCGAACAATGCTTGACGTCGCTCGATACTTTCTCCGCGTCGCGAATTCCTACTCGCGATGCTCTTCGCATACTAATTGGTTTAATTTGGCTGTTGTTATGTATTGTTATTTACTATGTACTATAGTTTCGTTTGATTATGAGGAAAGTCATATGTATATCTAGATTTTTTTTTAAAAGCTGAGAAAGCGCTGAAGATTATTGTGGTGTTGAAGGTGTTAATGAGCAATGCCTACACGCTATTTGGTCCGTTTGCACGTTGCATTCTTGTTCAATAAAAAATCAGGACTGTTCGTTGCTATTATTTTTATTAGATATCTACATTTGCTCAAAGTTATTTTATTTCGATTTCACATACCTTTGTAATTCTCGTTTTGATAGCGAAAAAATTGAAGTACCGTGCATGACGATAGTCTTGTGTGTTATTACATCTTTGTCTACCCTTCCGGATCTCCAAGCTTGAGTACGTATGTAAAATATATTGAGCTGCATCGGCATAGAAACGTATAATAATTATATGAAAGTGTGTGAGAAGTGATTGCGGTTCATCGGAGTCACTAGTCCGCGTGATAAAAACACATCCATTTGTCTATGTAGGGCGATCAGACGAGCTTTTAACCGCTCGTAGTTAATTTAGGTTAGTAATCATGATTTCAGAGTTACTAGTCTGTGATGTTTTTATTTTAAATAACTGTTATTTTGTGTTAAAGATTAGTGTGTAGTTGGCGATAGCCTAGTTAGGAGCGGACTTGACTGATAAATGAGGGACCGGAGAATCAACAAACAGACAAGAGAAATCAGGACATGGATCTTTTTAGACTTTTCAGTTACTCTTAATTTTATTGTTTCTCTCCCTCTCTTTCAAGCTACGAATCCCACATACTGGTAGGGTCAGCTTTCTTTCTTTTTTACTCGCCATGACATCTACAATTGATGATATTCATTTATATACATATATTTAGGTGTGAAAATAAAAAACCTATTCCATCCGACGTCGTCAAGAACATAAATTAGGCTTTTATTTTTCTGAATTCTTGAGTGAAGTTGCTCAACGCCATTTATAGTCATTCGGAATTTGGTAAAACCACCCATAATTTCCTTTACAAATGTTTATAAATACAGCTGTATTACTCAAGCAGAAGGTCGCACAATTTCAATCGCAACACTAGGGGCAAAAAGTTCGCATAAATACGAATAAATAATGGTCAAATAAACTGTAACGCGTTGGCAAAGACATTGGCAAGTTTTTTCATCTGTTGCTTATGGTTGACTCATTTAAGATCAATGGTAAAGGTGAGAGTTGACATATTCTTGTATTTACATAATTTTAGAGAACGCATTGATATTGGAGGCGACCGAAAACACGTATTTTTAGAGAGAATTATGTGGGGAACAGCAGGTCTTCTAATTATTTATTGTTAAAATTAAATTATTATTAGCAATTCAATCATTATATTATCATCTTGAGAAATTAGATATTGCCCTTTAATGCCTAATAATCTATCACTTTCCGTAGTGTTCTTCAAAGAAATTCAGCAAAACTTACACACTAAAATATATACACTTAACAAGGACCAAAAATACAAATTTTGCGTTCGAATGATTATTGTTTTTTACAAACCAAACACCATGAATTACAAAGCATTGCTTCGTATTCCACTGCACTCGCCATCCTGAGACATAAGTTGTTAAGTCTCATTATGTCCAGTAGTTACGCTGGCTACAATTTCCATCAAATTGGAACACAACAGTGCATTTACACTGCTGTTTGGCGGGAGAAATAGCGATTTTTGCGATGAATATGTAAAAACGGAGAAAAGAACAATTAAACAAAAAAGCGATAACCACCTCAAACAATTAATATAACCCACTATCCCCATTATATCAATGGACCGTCAAAGTGTTTCTCAGGCTTTCAATTCGATTTTCTACTTGTCTGCAATCATAAATCAATCTGTGCAATACGGTTGTTTACTTCGTTAGCGCTCATCGGCCTGTGATGGGAAAAGCGATGTTTTTACGCATCAAACGTCTATTAGGTGAGTGTATGGGCTTTTGATTAATACTGTGTTAGGAAAATTAGTGTTTAAATATACTTGTTAGTAGTGAAATTTTAGATTAAGGTCGATGAAGGGTTTATTAAATGACGTTTTCAAGTTAATGATAGTATGTATATAATACAATTAGCTTATAAATGCTACTTTCACATCCAAGTGGAATACGAGCGAATACGAATGCTGATAGTGTGACATGCGTTCAAAAATCTGCCACATCTATTTTTATAGTATCTTCATAGATTATAAAAATAAAAGCAAACATAACAGCTCACTTTCTGTCACGCCATATTTATAGATATCCACGGCTATTACCTCTGCTAACAACCATTACTTTATTGCATATTTTTATGGTTTTTAACGCATCGCTCAATGGATTAGAACCGTGGAAAAATTATAACAACTAAAATAAGAAAGATCGAAAGTAAAAATAAAGAAGGAAACACTATGTCGAGTTTCGTAGAATTTGGCATTCGTGAAGCTAAAGTGATCGGATCCTAACTATAACAGGAATTAAGCCTTTTAGTAACCTAAATAAAAAAAAACACGATCCTTGTAAATCCTCCTCAATCCAAAATATAAAGTAAGCATATCAAAAAGGCCATAAAAGTCAAAAGGCCATAAATTATAATTAAAGGTAACTAAACTTTTAATGAACAAATTTTATGACGTCATCAATGGCCAAGTAATGGCCACTTAACATTGACCTAAGAACTGCGCCATTAATACCGCAAGTAATTTATATCCATATAAATGTGTAAGTAGATATCTGAAGGACAGAAGGTTGGGTTGGAGGCCCGAGGTCGCATATAATTTTGCGGTAAATTTTATTGCATATTGGTAATTTTATTAAATAATTAAGATGTAAAGGTATGAGGATAATGCGGAGAACAGGGGATGAGAGAAATAGATATTTGAAGTATTTTTTACTGAATGGCAAGAAAGTGCAAAGTTGTTACTGAAGCCATGTCCATGTTCTGTGTCATGTTTTGATTCACTACATTCAGTAAGGTTTAGCTATTTGTCTTTTTAAAGATATTATTAACAAAGCTCGAATAAAGTGTAAAAATCATAAATAACCTCGCTACCTACACCGTGCATATCTTGCCATACAAAAGATTTCAACGCGCTCCATATCGAGTAGTAGTTATTTTCTTTTATTTACGGACCAATTACAATAAACGGAGCTGCATAGTTTGTCATTTATATAAAATATACAATATTATTAAATACATACATAACTTCTCTAAAAGTGAAATGTGTTTATTGTATAATAACTCATACAATTCGTCTCAAAAGTATCCATCAAGAATATAATATTCATAATACCTTTTATCTTAAGATATTTATCAGCTGTGTCGTGTTTATGTCCCTACGTCGGCAAAGTGGTCACTGCACCGTTACTTGCGGAATACGTTGTGAAAAACAAGCACCATCTTAATGGAGGTTTCGTCAAAATAATAAAACATCTTGCTTGTTTTACGTAACTATGAAATATTACGCATGAGCCGTGTTTAGAAACATAGTGGGTGATGCTGCCCACTGGTGGGAATGGTACGATGTTTTTATGGCATAGGGTCTATAAAAAATAGACAATGATGGTAAAAGATTAATAATGGTTGTCAAACACCCACTTAAAATAAGAAATATTGTTTAAGGTGCATTAAAGGGATTTAGAAATTGACGGGGAAGGTGAGGGCCACCCAATTATAGAACACTTCCGGCAAACGAGCAAGCAGGTCATCTGATGGTAATTAATCACGGAAGCCCAAAAACATCCCTTGGATTATAGATGTGTCATCAATTATTTTAAATTCAGTGGATAGGATCATCATACTTTATATTATGCTCAAATAAGCGTACAAAATGTCGTCAGTAGTTGTAAAGTTTAATTTAGAAAAAAAAAAAACTCAATAAAATATATTATTTGCTTCTTAACAGATACGTCCTACTCGTACATGATATGATAGTAAATTACTATAAAATGTAGAGACGAATATCAAAATCTCAAATGTTTTGTCTGTACTGACCAATATGAAAAGCGATTTAAAGCAGTTTTGCAATAACCTCTTATTTCTAGTAAAACATAAAATCTCAATAAATCATTGCGATGATTTTACATTCATTCACGACTGCGTAATAGTTTTAAAGTTAGAATCACAGATATCTGCGAAATCAGTAATATAATTTTTATGATAGCAATTCTAGATTGTAATGACGCGACTGTAAACACAGATCAGACAGATCACGTTTGTTATCCATTCAAAGATTTTTTAGTATAGTAGAACCTCGGAGCCAATGCGCTGTGGTTCGAGGCGGGTAAAATTGCATATTTTCTTTTATGATTTTTATTATTTCTGAATTACATGAAGAAATATTATGATGACAATACTTACTAGTGAAGAATATACACTTAGCAAGGAAATCATTTTTTTTTGTTGTTTGTTTCTGTCCTCCTATTTGCTGCCCATTTCATATCTTAGAACGATATGTCCATGCAATTTGTAGGAAACAAAGTACAGACATTTCGTTGAATGTCAATTTATCTTACCAAGTTACTCTACAAAACCGTTAAAATTCTTACATAATTTTGACCGTATAATTAATTTGCTGGTCCGTTCTATTAGTTTATAACATGTCCGAAAAACAAAACAAATTGCTAAGGCCACGCTTTCGGATTCATAATAGTTGTTTTTAATACATAGTTAATTTGCGTGTTTCCGTTTGTTGGTAGTGCTAACTCAAACGCCACTTAAATATTGTGTTGCACTTGACAACGCAAGTTCCGCTTAAATGTACTGATTAAGTGGGACGTGGGTAGTTAATTACAACTTAAATATTAAGTTGTTCTTAACTTAAATGGCGTTTGAATATTCGGGTGTCTCTCTCTCTCTGCAGTCGGTCCCTCACGACTGAGGATCGTGGTCATCGTTGGATGTACCGAATTTAGATTTGATTATTTGTCTTCATCGGTGTCTGTTCATCGCTTCTTCCAGTAGCTTGTAGGTTCCACAAGCAGGTGGCAGACGAGTCCTAAATCTGGTCTGTCTATTGGGTTGGCGTTTGGCCTCGAGAGCGTTTGCCTTGACACCTTGATTCGGGCGTAAGATTGCTAAAATCCGTATAACAAAACTATATAAAATTGTAGAATACATGTACGTATCAAAAAAATAAGTAGCAGAAGTGACTCACACTGTTAGCTGGTTAGACAAGCGTGGTCTGATTTTGTAAAAGTGAATAGACAAGTATTCTGCTGTCATGATTTGAAAGGTGCAAAAATGTCATAGAGGAATTGTTGATTTTTGGTCAATATTTTGCCATTTCATTCCAAAAGCAACAAAAAAGGAAAGTAAAATGATAGAATTAAGAATAATGCAAACAAAAATATTATGGTAGCATGCTGAGGTCATCAGAGGAGCTTTTTTCCCCAATTACGTTGTGTATATTAAAAAGCTATTATCATTCACCTACTTTTTTGGGCTTAAGATGTTCCGTTATAACATTTTAGAATTGCTTTGATTTCTCCTTGTAGAGTTTGAATAGTTAGTTAACAAACCATTAAACGCTGAAGCAATTTGGGATTAAATAAACAGTCATCACACTAGATCTTGTGAAAAGATTTGTGCAAGCCCGGAAAGCTTTTCAATGGGCTGTTAAATATTACGGCTTGACACGAGGCAAATGTAAAAGCTCTGACACGGAAGCTCGTTCGCAGTTTATTAACCAAAGTTATTGCTAAACCGTTGCTTTTGTTGTCAAAGAAAGGTTGTTTGAATAACATATTATAAGGAAGATGGAAAAGATCAGAACTGCGTAATGTTTAGTTTAATAACACCAATATTGCAGTTACTTATTAATTAGCTGGATACCCAATTTCCTGACCTTAAGGTCTGGAAATGTTGTTTTGTTTCTTTTTTGTGACTTTTTGAAACGCCTTGAATTATAAATAAATATATTAACATTATCATAGTGTCTCCCTTGAGGTTGTGCCTTTATGTATCAACATTGATTAAATTATTAATTCCTGCCTATATGACCGAACCCCTCTCAATCGTTCTCTCGATTGTAAAGGAGGCCCGTGCCCCGCAGTGGGTATACGGGCTGATAAAGCTTGATTCCTCGTGTTATTTATTCATTCAAATATAACATAAACCAGCTACGAGAAGATTTACTAAAATAACATTTAGAATACAATAGAATATATCACAAGTAAAAGCGAATATTTCGTAAAACTCAGTAAGTACATTGTCTCTTAACATTTGACTCTTGCTCCGGGGGTGACCGTCGAGTCTTTACAATGTGTTGTAATCACCTATTTCTATTACTTAACTTTTAGTTTGTTATGTCATTTGTAGATGGTAAAGTAGAGACGGTGATGTAGAGTCTTTATTATGAATAGATGGGTTTACATATACTGTAACCTCATGTCTGTGTTCTAATAGATGTAGAGAGAAGTGCTATTGGTAAATGCTCTAGAACGCAATGTTTTTCATCATCCCAAGATAAGATTCAACTTGATATGATATGATTCTGTCACTATGCAATTGAATCCAGCCTGAAAAAAGGGATTTTTAAAACTAACAAAATCGCACCAATTAGGCAAGACAGCAAGTAGCCCGATTTGTTAATTAACCGCCGGATACAATACTCAAAACCGGCCATAATGATCCAAGGGAGTACGTCGCGTTTTGAACTTAGTCAGTCGAAACCTAGTACACTGGGTACTAGGTTTCGACTGGGCTAGAACGATTAGCTTAATCGGCAAGGAGCAACCACCTCTCGACGGTAGATACTCTATTTTGGCTAAATCTGCTGTCACCTGCCTGCCTTGTTCGCTCAGTTGTACTACGGTACAACGGTACGGTTACTACACTCAGGTCTTCAGTTCGAATCACGGGTCTGGCAAAGTAACATTGGCTTTTTTTATTGAGCGAGTTTACCGCACTTATTATCAGGGGTAAATAATTTCCATCTCGTGACAGTATTAAAAATATTGCGCGTTGTCCTGTTGAAGTTTCCTAACGCGTAGAGTCAATGATGTAGAGTCACATTTACAGTTTTGTTTTATTTACAATGTAATGTATGTAATTTATGTGCGTTTGGTAATATTCTGCTGTAACGAGCTCTGTTTGAGATTGTGAAGTGAATGGAAGATTTTCTGCAAGTGTATTGATAGATAAGTATCTGCTTTACACTGTATTCGAAATCTGCAATTAATTTAAAATTTTATTACACACACAAATAAAACAAAATATCTATTTAAGTATGTAGTAACAAAAACATGCCTTAGTTAATTATCTATGAATTATTAAATATATATAAATAATTACATATAATTAATTGAAATTAGTTATTTATTTACATTGTTAATTGAATGGCTAGATTATAAACACTAAGGTGTTACTTTTGTTGTGTGTGTGTGAAAAATATATAAAAATTTGTTTGGAGTTACCATGAAAATAAAGTATTATTGGAACTAGTTTTATTTCAATGCGTAACATTCGCGTAAATCTAAGAAACCATTACTTAAAATGCTAGTTAAATAATTTAACAGCCGTATAACACCGAACTTAGAAAAATCTTAGACATTATTTTAAAAGTGCGTGGTGGCCTGTTGGTAAACGGACCAGACGCGGCTGCCTAGATGTTCACGGTGGTCGCGGGTTCAAATCCCAGGGCACACCTCTGACTTTTCGGAGTTATGTGTGTATTGATAGTCAATCACCACGCACTTTAACGGTGAAGGAAAACATCGTGAGGAAACCTGCATACCGTAGCGATTTTAAAGAATTTCTACGGTATGTAAGTCCGCCAACCCGCACTAGGCCAGCGTGGTGGACTATATGGCCTAACCACTCTCAATCGATTCTCTCGATTGTAGAGTAGGCCCGTGCCCTGCAGTGGGACGTATATGGGCTGATATATATAGATTATTTTTGATGCCTTTCATGTTTTTTTATATGCATGCTTAAATAATCTCAATTCAATATCTTGAAAATGTCAAAAAATCAGGTCGTCAAAATCACTTTCACCTCAGAATAATGTCAATGGGCCCATAACACTTGAATTCAAGAGGTTAGAGTGGGCAGGGGAGGGGAAGTGGGGGTCAGACGGACAATCGGTTTATTAACTTAACAAACGTAGATATTATATTTTATGTATATATATTAATCTGTATATTTACTGGGTCAATTGTTAGAAAGTGTTGAAGTTGAATGTTATTGATTCCTATAAAAGTGTATATGCCTCGTTTTAATTGTAGTTGATTTTCTGATAATATGTGGGAACCATAACGTAATTAACTTACATTATACTTTTACTTTATAATTCATTCACCGTGTTTACGATTTAGATGTCAGCTGTGTTTAGGAGTCTATATAATACAAAACAAAACACTATATAACAACCAAAAGAAAATGCAAACAAATAAAAAAAAAATATTAATTTTGTCACAATGGGCGGTCTTATCGCTTAAAGCGATTTCGGCAAGACCACCGTATATAACAGCTTCCAATCAATTTTATTTATACATAGTTATATCATCACGTACAAATGTTATTCAATTGCAAAAAATACACTGAATAAGACAGGATGACTTTCGATATCAGAAATTGGTCGTTGGAATTATTGCGAGGATTAGTGTGAACACTCCTCATTATTGAAATTTCGCCATATTGTACGAAGATTCTGTTAAATGCCAACTGTTGTATAATATATCGTCGATAACGTAATATATCAATACAGTGCCCCTAGCCGGAACATTTTGAAGTATCGTATAGTAATTCTCGTATAGTAAAGTAAACGTTTCCCGCTGTGAAATTTTAGTTCCAAATACGCCCACAATGGCGCTGTTTAAATTCCCATACAAAATTTTACTATTACTATTCTATTACGATACTGCAAAATGTTCCGGCTAGGGGCACAGATATTCATTAGACACTTTTACTATCAAAGAGTCCACGTATACTGAGACGTTTTTTTGTTATTGTAGTGTAAATGAATGATGTGTGGAAAACATACTTAAAATGTTAATCGTAGATGTTAATAGATAAGACATAGTATTCTCATCTTCCAAATATTTTCCATTACCTTTAAAAGCTCGGTTAGTTTGGTATTGAACTAAAGACCTCCCGATGCGTATGTCATACCGTGGATACCAGAATTCAAGCTCATCAGATCCATAACACGTCCTAGTTGGAATTAGAAGCAATTTATCGGTAATACAAGTATAGACAACGTAACAAAGACTGCCTCGGCGGTGTAGTTGGACTACGGTACGATTACAAAGCTTAAGTCTCGGGTTCAAATCCCGGGTCGGGTAAACTGATATTGGATTTTTCTATTCGTTTTCTATTTCCCTATCACATCGTGGGATGGAACGTAATGTGGCACAATGTGCAATATGGGTGTCCTGGAAGCACCTCTGCCAACCCCTCCTTGGACAAAGGCGTGAGTTGATCTATGTATGTACAAATATAGACCTCATTACGGGCATCGAACCCCGGGCTGCCGTTACAAAACGTCATACCCGGTACACCCGCACATTATCTCGAATCAAATTAGTTCCACTGTAGTTGCGTCACACTCAAACGGCATAATGTTGGCATTGTTACAGTAATAAGACGATTTTATGGCGCGTTGATCGAATTGATTCATTCTGCCTTGTTATGAGCTATTGTGTAAAAATACATACAATATATTCTTTAACTTTACAGCGGGCGTAGCAGGTTGAAAGGTGAAACGACTGGCGATAGGTTCAAACCGCACCGAGACAAATGATTGGTTGCAAATATTTGTTTAGGGTCTGGGTTTTGATGGATCAAAGTGTCTTATATTATCTAATACCTACCATAGCCATATTTGTCACTAGCGTCTCGGTCCGGCTTCGCCCGGGTGCAGATAGTTTTTGAATCCAGTCCACATCAACAACATATTATAGTTTTCGCAGCGCAGGCGATGTGATGAATATTTTAGGTAATCTTTTACACCTTGGGTTACATTATTGGAGTTTAAATAAGGATCTCTATTTAAAAAAAAAAGTTTAATATAGCCTATATCACCCGGGGATAGTGTACCTTTCGTTGGGAAGCTGCGAAGGGAAAACTTTTCAAATCCAGTAGTTTAGTTGCAAACAAAAAAACAATCAATCAAATCTTTCCTCTTTATAATATAGTATAGAGTATAGATCAGAGATAAGCACTATAGTTCTAAAAAGTCATAGCTTTGATGAAGCAAATTATTGGTGGTATATTAGTATGAACAAGTTGAACGATTGTGGACATATTTAGCGTGTTTGTTCAGCCTGTTCAAATCCCATTTTAATAAGCATAATTATGTAGAGTGGCGAGAGAGAACCTTCACTCGCCCGTGGACACTATATGGATTGGAATGTACTCATTATTAACAAGGGCGTTGCACTCACTTTGGAATGGCAAAAAACACCAGAAATACTTGGGTATATTTTCAACTTTCTCATTAAGGTAGTCAGAATTGTAAGTAGGAAGTGCCAATCATGAAGTGATACGAAAGGTTCTCAAGTTGATATCAGTATCGCAATGATACCATTAGATCGATGTCATCTGTTTTCCACGCATCATAGCCCACGCAGATTAGTCGCCCGGCACTTGTTATTCATTTCACTTTCCATAGATATACATATTTATAATATACCATTAACCCACTCTTATGGGAAAACGGTGAAACCAAGATAT
This sequence comes from Deilephila elpenor, assembly GCA_949752805.1. NCBI lineage: Eukaryota > Metazoa > Arthropoda > Insecta > Lepidoptera > Sphingidae > Deilephila > Deilephila elpenor. The sequence continues at coordinate 1,647,996 of OX457116.1, forward strand.
TGGAATAAAATAATATTGAAAAAATATGGTGTGTTAAAATATGGATAAGGAATGGATTTCTCCATGACTTAAGGATCTGCGTAATTCTATAAGAATACACAATAGCTATATAAATTAATGCTTTTATTACTTAAGGGGGTCACTAATTAAACTACTCACAATTTGGTGAGCTTATTTTTTTCTCTTATTATGATAAGACAAGTTGATGAGACATGTCGTCAGCGCCATAAACTTCAGTTTTGGACTACTTTTATGTTTCTGGAAGAAAATAGGGAATAATAAGGAATGGATTGTCCTATCTAGTACCTAGAAATCGATCTTTCATAGTTTGGATACATAAATTAAAAATATATTATGTAAACAAATAATTCTTAACTGTACAGAAGCATTACCTTAGAAAGCCACTGATGAAATCCGTAAATATGCATTTATAATGAATGCAAATAGATACGCATATTGTACACAATTTCCTTCATTGACATTCAGTCGGTTGCGCCGACTTCTGCCTTTCATACTAAGTGTGGTTAGCAACACAAGGAAAAAATATCAAAAGTAGGTTAAATAGCTGGTTTGTGGTTACAAATAATTTACTGTCACTATTTGGGGTATAATGGAGAAAACGTTTTATCATACATTGACGTATATGGAATTTAATGTGGTCTCCTATTTTAGAGTAGCCTTGGGTGTACGAGAGAGGTGGATGAAATAGTAGTTAGAGGATAAATTGTACAAAGGAACATCTTTGTTGTTTGTTTCTTGAAGGTTATTATTATCTAACCATTCGTAATTGAAAATTTAATTGTTGCATGCCAGTAATATTGTGCATCGAAGTTTGCTATAAGTCATCTATCTATTTGTGTGTGGAGAAATTTGGAACTAAAAATAAAATTTAAAAAATATCTATTACCGTATTGTTTGAGATATTTTTTCATAATATAATTAATTTAATATCATTAACACGTTCAATGCAATAAAATGCGACGAGAGAAAAACTATTTTCATTATTCTGACTACAGCGCTTGTGGTGACAGAAAATCGTAGACGACCTTGTTGAAATAGTAAACATAAATACATAAATAGTATTTATTTGAGTAGTTGCACCTTGTTGTCGTTTGTGGCGCTGGAGTGCTTTTACCTGTCATTAGTTATTTTCTAATATATTTTATTCATTCTTGTTATACTTTTACTGGAGAATAAACGTTACATTGAACTCAGAGTCTCAAGGTTATTTTTTAGGTTTCCAACAGGTTATGGGCCCAGTTCTCATAAACCTAAAGATTCGAAGTTTAATATTTATTCTCATAAAGTACCGGACAATAATCATTCGAGAATATTCCATCGTACATCGGCCCGAAAACAATGGCGATGTCTAATTTACAAATTGAAAAATTAGCCGGACGGGAAAATTATTCGACATGGAAGTTTGCGGTTAAATCGTATCTGGAACATGAAGATTTGTGGGAATGTGTCGATCCTGGCACCGATGTCGACAGTAAGAAAGATACAAAAGCTAAGTCGAAAATCATTTTGTTGGTGGAACCAATAAACTATGTCCATATTGAAAATGCACTTACGTCGAAAGAAGTATGGACAAACCTACGAAATGCTTTCGAAGACTCCGGGTTATCGAGGAAAGTTGGCTTATTGCGGGATTTAATCAACACAACACTGGATAACTGCGCAAACGTCGAAGAATATGTAAATAAAGTAATGAGTACTGCATACAAATTACGAAACATTGGTTTCGTAGTTGATGACGAATGGTTGGGAACACTCATGCTGGCAGGTTTACCGGAAAATTATAAACCGATGATCATGGGTCTGGAAAGTTCCGGAATAAAAATGTCATCAGATTTTGTCAAGACAAAACTTTTACAGGAGGTTAAAGTTTCCGAGTCTTCTGCGTCTTCTGTTTTATTTACAAAGCACAAAAATACCTCTAAAAACAATGCCAAGCTAAAGGAAAAAGAAAAAGGCCCTCGTTGCTTCAATTGTAATAAATATGGACATTACAAAAATCAATGTACAGTGAAAAAATGTAACCATGACAACAATAACAGTTTTTCAGCAATTTTTTCAGCTTACAGCAATGTGAATAAAGAAGACTGGTACATAGATTCAGGTGCTACTATGCACATGACGAGACGTTCCGACTGGATGTATGATATCCAAGCATCTCCGATTCAGCAAATAAAGGTGGCTAATAATGATGCTGTCTCCGTGCAAAATATGGGTAAAGTAAACATTCATACCATTTTTTGCAAAGATGGGTGTCCAATCCAGGTGAGAAATGTTTTATTTATTCCCGAGCTGTGTGTAAATTTGTTGTCAGTTAGTCAACTAACTAAAAATGGTTGTAAAGTGGAATTCACTGACACGGGATGTAACATATATAATGTTCATAAGATTCTTATAGCAAATGCAAGTTTGATCAATAACATGTACAAATTGAACACTGTTACCGTGACTGCTTATGCTGCATTGAGTGAAAATAAGACAGATCTTATTACATGGCACAAGAGAATGGGGCACTTAAATTTGGCTGATGTAAAGAGGTTAGAATCATGTGCTGAGGGTATAACTATCACTAATAAAGATGTTGATACTGTTTGTATACCATGTTGTGAAGCTAAACAAACACGATTACCGTTTCCAGACTCTGGTTCTAGGGCAAAGGCATTATTAGAAATAGTTCATACTGATCTATGTGGTCCGATGGAGACACTGTCTGCTGGTGGTGCGAAATACTTCATAACTTTCATAGATGACTATTCCCGTAAAGTTTATGTCTATTTTCTCAAGAACAAGTTGGATATTAAGTCGGTTTTTCAAAGTTTTAAAGAAGAAGTAGAAAATGAGTTAGATCTCAAAATAAAAATAGTTAGAAGCGATAATGGGAAAGAATATCTTAATAAAGCATTCTCGGATTTCCTAAGGGCTTCCGGCATCAAACATCAGACGAGTACTCCGTATACACCTGAGCAAAACGGGCTAGCGGAGCGGATGAATCGGACGTTGGTGGAACGTGCGAAATGCATGATTTTTGCAGGAAAGCTGCATAAACAGTTATGGGCAGAGGCAGTTGCTGCTGCAGCCTATGTCACCAACCGATCACCATCTCGGGTTTTGGATAAGGTAACTCCGTATGAAAAGTGGACTGGTAAGAAACCGAACCTTTCAAATTTAAGGATTTTTGGTTGTAAAGCCATGGTACATATTCCAAAACAAAATCGTTTAAAATGGGATCGTAAATCAAGAGAATTACTTTTGGTGGGATATTGTGACAATACGAAGGGTTACAGACTGTATGATCCAGTAAAGAAAAGAATTATTATTAGTAGAGATGTCATATTTATTAATGAAGTTATGGATAATAATAGTAATACATCGGAACCCTTACCTGACAATACGAAGTACAGACTGTATGATCCAGTAAAGAAAAGAATTATTATTAGTAGAGATGTCATATTTATTAATGAAGTTATGGATAATAATAGTAATACATCGGAACCCTTACCTACCAAACCGCTCATAAATATTCCTTTAAGTGCAAATACTGATGAGGTAATATCTGTCGAAGATAGAACACGGAGTAGCAACACTTTGTCACACTCAAGTCCTGACACATCTTTCGATAGTTGTGTGTTGAATAGAATGACTGAGGATGAAACCTATTATCCCAGTTCAAATGATGATACTAGCACTGAAAGTTTTACTAGAAATATTACTTTAAGATCTCATCACAGGCAAAACAACTTCATGTGTGTTCAACAGATTGCAGACCCACTGACTATTAAAGAAGCCATGTCGGGCATTGACGCTGAATACTGGAAAGCAGCTATGGATGAGGAGTATCAATCATTATTGGAAAATAAAACTTGGGAAATGACTACTCTTCCAGAAAATAAACGTCCCATACCATGCAAATGGGTTTTCAAGAGGAAAACAAAAGAAAAGCAAGGAAAAGAGGATTTAAAGAAAAGAAAGGATAGCTATGTGGCTATTTCGGCCTCTATGCTATAGAATGAGGCAATGGCTATTTACACCGATAATCAAAGTTCTATTAAACTTTCAGATTCCGATTGTTAATTGGTTGAAGGAGCCATTGATGTGCAATATATTATACAGACGGATATGATGGTAGCTGATGCACTTACAAAAGCGACACCATACTCAAAGCTGGCATATTGTTCTACCAAGATGGGCTTGATTTATGTTTAAGGGAGGATGTTGAAATAGTAAACATAAATACATAAATAGTATTTATTTGAGTAGTTGCACCTTGTTGTCGTTTGTGGCGCTGGAGTGCTTTTACCTGTCATTAGTTATTTTCTAATATATTTTATTCATTCTTGTTATACTTTTACTGGAGAATAAACGTTACATTGAACTCAGAGTCTCAAGGTTATTTTTTAGGTTTCCAACAGACCTATACATTTATAATATTATAGCTTTTTCATTAATGGTACTTAACATACGTTTAAAAATCATTTATAAATACACAAATTATATTAAAATAACATCAAATGCGGTTCTTTTGATATTTGTTTATCATTTTTTTCTTAAAACTATTTTATAACATGCAAAAACCTTTCCACGCGACCGCCAAATCATCGATGTTATGCAACCACAAAAAACTCAGCTGCTATCGGTACTTTAAATGAGTTCCTTTCTCCTTAAAAGATCCGGTTGAGACTCCTGCGTGACGTCACCGGTCGACGACCGATACCCACCAGTTTTTCAACAGTGAAAGTGACGTATGGATTTCACTTTTACCATATTCATAGGAATTTGAAGTTATCGATGTTTTCTTCTGAGATATTTAAATGTGATTTTTATTCACCGTTTCTAATTCGCGGTAGCTGTGATAGTTATTTTATAATTTGAATTGGATTTGGATGTTTGTAATATAAACACTTTTATTTCAATTAATTGTGCATGTAGCCCTGACTGTGCTCTGGAAAATGCTGCTTTAAGTTATTTATACAACTCCTCTAAATCGTTCTGTTGATTGTATAGGAGGTCGGTGCCCTGCAGTGGGACGTATATGGATTGATAAAATACATTAATAAAATACAGATTCAAATTTAAAATTCAGTCGCAGTGGGCTCTATGGCGTAACTTGGGAGAGGCCTATATCCAGCAGTGGACTGCAACGTGCTGATGATGATGACGATGATGATGATGAAATTTAAAATATTTTATTGTGGTAGGGAAAGACGGTATAACATTGGCTTGTTTTGTACAGCTATGACCCGCCATATTGGCATACAATAGTTTAGGATACAATCATTTTTTGAATTCCCGTTACATAAATAAAATACCTATATTCCAAACCAAAAAGAATATTGGCTGATACAGAAGTTATGTATAAAAATTGCAACAGCCTATTCCATCGCACAAAATTACCATCCAAACCAATAAATGATTTTTATTCATTTCGATGACACCTGATTCATAAAGACAGACAAGAATGCTTGTCTTGTATAGGTATAAAATTGCCCTATGAAATGTTACTCAGGAAATTTAATTTAATTTCATCATACGCAGAACGATAAAACCCCGTCACGCTTCGGTCGTTAAAGACTAGATAGAAATGCATCGCAACCGCGCGGTATTCACGCCGGTAAAACCAATTGCGGGAAAAGCAAGTTTCATGCCAAATAGAAGTAAAAGTATAATATTTATTCGTAGTACTTTAAGGTAAAAAAATAATAAACTCACGCCTTTTTCCCACATTTCGCCTGGTATGTTCCGTCACACGATGTGAAAGGGGGCGAGCCAATCGCCATATCGGGCACAAATTCCTGACTCCAGGTTGATAATGAATAGAAAAATCCCATATCACTTTGCCCAACATGAGGTTCGAACCCGAGACATCAGCTTTGTAATAGTACCATACAACTACAACATTGAGGCAGTCAATCAATTTTTTTTCAACCAGTAGTACTTAAGTACAAACATCAACATTTTACGAAGCACTCTTGAACCACTTTAGCAACAAGCATTAGTCAACCAGGAACTGTATTAAATATCAGTATTTCTGTTTACATAACACTTTATCCTCATTGGGCAATCAGGCACGAAGTGGTAGAGCAATGTTGTCATGACTCAGCATGAATGCGCAGGCTCGTCCGGGGCGGTACCACTGTCTCACAGGAGATCCACGTGAAGCGACAGCTTGGCTGTCACGTTTCGTCCGGTGAGTGAGATTTCCGGATGTCTTATACCGTTTTTCTTTTTCCATCATATTTTCTTCCCGTTCACCTCCCGATTTCATGCGTCGGCAACACATCTTGATCCAAGCGTTGTGGATGTTCATGGACGGCAGTGAGCACTTACAATCAGGTGAATTGTTTGCTCGTTTGCCGGACCTATTGTATTAAAAAAATGTAATGGTTACTTAGATTTACGCGAATGTTACACAATGAAATTAAACTTTTTTTTACGGAACCAAGCTTAAACCAACGTCCAAGATAAATCCGCAAAAATAGTTTTATTTCAAAATGTGATATTTTAATTAAAAAAACCTGGTAACTAAACCTAAAATATATTATAAAACAATCAAAACAAGGCTATCTCACAATTATTCAATAATAAACATTCCACATCGATTCTCGAAGGTGCATCGCGCGGGTGAAATCTGGGTCGCATCCGCCAGTCTGTATCCTGGACTAGTCACGCTAGGAGGAAAAAAACTTATCGAACGGGATACTATAATCGCTTTGGCGCAATCTTTACGAATCTTAGTTGTAATATGAATATTAGGTTTTAATTTTGCTGTGTAATCTGATAAACCAACCCTTGATAGGGTATGCCCAAACTATGTACTAAACCTTATTCGAAAAACATTTGTTGTAGTAGGGTAAGTAGTACCTGTGCCTGTAGAGAAATAGAGAGAGAGAGAGTAGGGTGGGTGTCTATGGGCTGATTTATTACTGCGAGCACACTTTCTGTATTTACATAATTAAAACGATGGCAAGCAATAAATAAAATAATAAATAAATACACCCAACAGTCACATACATAGTCCTGACCCCACTAAGATCGAGTCTTGGATCATGGGTACCAGGAACTACTAGAGACTTTTCGGTCTCACAAACACCCAGACCCGAAACAAATACTTGTGGTTCACATAAACATTTGTCTCGGTGCGGGTATCGAACCCGCGGCCTCTCGTTTCACAGGCGGGGTCTTACCAAATGCGCCACGGATTTTACCCTATAGATTTTTGAACACGATGTCTTGATCAAATACTTAGATATCAATACGACAACTCAAGAAGGAGAATGTGGTCTCACATACAGTGGGCTTTTTCTTACTTTAAGTTGAATTTTCAATAAATTAGTAGTATGTCAATTATAATAATTAACAGGCCAAATATAGTTAAAAATAACTATACCCACTTTATGTAAATACAGTGGTCTCCCGGACATTGTCTACGTGAAGTGTAAAAGGCTGCTTACGTCGGCCTTCAATCCACAAAAAACTCCTTTACAAGGCCTCAGTACTTTCATATAAGTAATTACGCTATAAATATATTATACCTAGGATAAACTGATAATTTTATGTCGCTCTAATTTCGAATAATCAACCATGATTTAAGAATTAAGTGCCATCATAAAATGGAGCTTAATAAAATTATAGTTATAGCGGATGTTTATTTATTATTAGGCTCATAATTTGTTGAGTTAGATTTTGGTATGAATTCTCAAATTATGTTGCCTACTTTTTTAAAAGGCACGTCGCATTAACAGCGGCCTACAATTTATCTGACGGTGAATACAGTGCAAGCAAAGTATCCACCCAAGATACGGTTATTTTTCGCCGATCGCCACAATTGTGTCGGCCTAAAATCTGGAGACACACTGGCTGTGGTTGTAAGAGGTTTAAATTACAAATTTATAAATTGATGTCATTTTTCATAAGCTATTCAATTTAAAAATGTATAAATTGTCATTTTTAATATATAATACATTCTTGTGTTTAAAGCGTTTAAAGCAAGCTTAAAATGAACGAAGATGTTTTATTTCGTAATTACTTCCTTATAGTTTCAAAATTATTAAATCACAGCATAATCGGCCACTAAGTAGCATGGCTCTTTTTCACAATCGAGAGATCCATTGCGAGGGTTTAGGCCATAGTCCATAACATTCAAATTCATGTGCCACAGCAATTCTTGCAAGGATCTTGATAGTATGCAGGTTTCCACATGACCTTAACGTAATTAACAAAATTACCGCCAGTATATTCACTATATTACGCCAATATACCGTTAAATTAGTAAAAGCTATAAAAATACAACTGGCCTTTTGATTTCTTCTTAAAATTCACATAAGTTATACGCTAAGATGTCTATAATCTTTGACAAAACCTTTTCTGAACCTCGTAAAGCTTAATTTTATTTCTCAATAAAGTCTTTCGTGTCTCTATAATTACATTTTACTAGCTAATGATGTCTTGGTTGAAGTGCAAATAAGTCATAAAATGTCTTCTAAAATAAATAAATAAATAAATACACCTAAGAGCCACATACATATTCCCGACCCCAACCTAAGATCGAGTCTTGTGTCGTGGGTATCAGAAACTACGAGAGACTTTCCAGCCTCACAAACACCCAGACCAGAAACAAATGCTTTTGGTTCACACAAACATTTGTTTCGGTGCGGGGATCGAACCCGCGGCCACTCGTTTTACTGCCTAATCAACTGCCTCGGTCGCACAACGAGGTAGTTTTGAATTGTTTTGTGATTATTGTCCATGATTCCACAACAATACACTTTAATATGAGTCCTATTTTAAATTAACTGTTTCTTATATTCTTGTTTTCTTTTTCCAGATATCGGGAGCCCATTATGCGTGCTAGAGTCAGATTTCGGTTTCAAAATAAACTGCGCGTTCAAGAAGTCCGGCTTGTTCAGAGTGCGGAACCTGGGGGGGCTCAAGGCACATGCTAGTCTAGGTAAGCCTGTTAATTCTTCACATTTTATACTTTAATATGTAGGTAGACTTAAGGGCTAAAAATGTAACTATAAGTTAAGGCTAAGGTGATGTAGATATTGAATTAGGTAGGTTTTTATTTTTATTTATTTTTTTTAACCTGTATTGTCCCTCTGCTGGGCAAAGGTCTCCCTCAACTCTTTCCACTTGACCCTATCTTCCGCTGTTGCCGTCCACATTTTACTAAAGTGGTCAAGGTCGTCGCGCCATCTCTTCCGAGGTCGGCCTCGTCGTCTCTTACTGTCCGTGGGCGTCCACTGCGTTGCGATTTTTCGTTTCTTACTGTCCGTGGGCGTCCACTGCGTTGCGATTTTTTATTACCTTTAAAAAATAAATATTAGTAAAATTATAAGGCTATTTATTTGTGCGGAATTCGAAGAAGTAATTGAGCTGAAACGTAGGAAATTACGGAGCATATTCTATATACTCCACGTAAAAAAAGTGAGATTCATTGAGTGGTTTTTGGTGTTTGCTTGCGAAGGTTTTCTGTTATGGGCTCGTTCTTGCCGGCCACAAGCATGCGACGCTGAAATGCCTTTAAGCCACGCCTACACCGAGGTCTTAGAATGGGATTTTTAACCATCGTTTTGGTAAAAGAATCAGGATTTCAGCAATCAGAATCAGAAAAATCAGGAATCAGCATTTTCCAATCTCTTTATCAGCAGCGTGGCTCACTAAGCAATCACTTATTTACAACTATATCGTCTATTTTGTTAGGATAACTACACTATTACGAGTTAAACAGGCCAATAAGATCGCCAACCTCAATCTGTCATCAGCCACTAAGCTTTGCTTTCACAAATCGCTGGCTCGAGTGTCCATTTCGACTAATACTTCAGACATCTTTATAAGTGTTTGTCTGCATTACTAGGGATGCACCTATGTTACTATCGATTATAATTACACTGGTCAACACTGATTTTGCCACACGAACTTTGATAGCTAATTTTGTTTTATCAATCTACCCTCATCATTAAATCACAGTTTTCATTTGTCTGTTAGCCTCATATTTGTTGTGATACGGTAATACTCATAACTAGTACTACGGCGGTAAATTAACAGAAACGCTCACAAGTAAATCGTCATAAAAGTATTTGTAGTTGAATTTGAATATTTTTTGTGATTTATTAATCCTGTGAACATGTCGAGGAAGTGTAAAAATAACCCTAACTCTTTTTGTTATATCTGCGGAGAACTTACATTCAAAAAACAACGACGAAATTTTACGAATCTTGTGCTGGAGTGTTATCACCAATGTTTTGGTTTTTCTGTCGCCCATCAAGACAAATTCTGGGCCCCTCATGTCTGTTGCATAACGTGTGTGAAAAATTTAACCGACTGGAAGAAAGGTGCACGAGCTATGCCTTTTGCTGTACCCATGATATGGACTGAACAGCGAGATCACGTTTCGGATTGCTATTTTTGTCTCACTGACTTAAGAGGTATAAATTACAAGAAAAAAAACACAGTTATCTACCCTAACGTATCTTCTGCTATAAGACCAGTCTCTCATTGTAAAAAAATGCCAGAACTAATACCAGTTGCAACAACGTCTGTTGATAACGACCATTCACAACCGTCTACTTCAAGTCGGTGTGTTGACGAGGATGATGACTTTGAGTTTGAAGGAATTGAAAAGGAGCCACATTTGATAACTCAAGGAGACCTAAATGATTTGGTTAGGGATTTAAATTTGTCAAAAAAGCAGTCGGAACTATTAGGATCTCGTCTAAAAGAATGGAATTTGCTACATCATAATACAAAAGTTAGCTATTTTCGAAACCGTGATGAACACTTCAGAACGTATTTTTCTCAGGATGGAGATTTGGTGTTTTGCAATAACATAAATGAGATCATGAAAATGTTGGACATAGATTTTGAAATCTCTCAGTGGCGTTTATTTATTGATTCTTCGAAGGCAAGTCTAAAAGCAGTTTTATTGCATAATGGAAATATGCTTCCGTCTGTTCCTGTGGCCCATGCTTCAAATATGAAAGAAACCTATGAAAATATGAAAGTTTTACTTGAAAAAATAAATTACAGTACATATTCCTTCAAAATCTGCGGTGATCTTAAAGTTGTTGCATTATTACTTGGACTTCAGCTGGGTTATACAAAATTTTGCTGCTTTTTATGTGAATGGGATAGCCGAGACAGAACTAATCACTATATAAAAAAAACATGGTCTATGCGTGCATCGTTAGTTCCTGGCCAAAAAAATGTAAAGTATTTACCCCTTGTAGAGCCAAATAATGTGCTTTTACCACCATTGCATATCAAATTAGGATTAATAAAAAAATATGTGAAGGGAATGGATCGCAGTGGGAGTGGATTTTTGTACCTAAAAGAAAAATTCCCTAAAATAAGTGATGCAAAAATAAAAGAGGGTATTTTTGTTGGCCCTCAAATCAGGGAGTTAATAAAAGATTCAACATTTGAAGAAAAATTAAGCGGTTTAGAAAAATGTGCATGGAACGCATTTAAAAATGTTGTTGCAAATTTTTTGGGCAACCACAAGAGTGACAGCTACAGAGAGTTGGTTAGCGAGCTCTTATTGTCATATCAAGCATTGCAACATGTCACTCAAGATCCATTTTTTAGACTCGCACCTGGATTTTTTTCCTGACAATTTAGGGGCTGTCAGTGACGAGCACGGCGAGAGGTTCCACCAGGACATTTCTAGTATGGAAAAGCGGTACCAGGGAAAATGGAGCCCAAATATGTTAGCGGATTACTGCTGGACAATTAAAAGGGACCAACCAGAAGCTAAACATTCAAGAAAATCTTAAATTATTAAGTAATTTATATAAAAAAAAAGTTTGATTTACGAGATCTGTATTTTTTCTTAATATTTTTAATTACTCAATAGAATAAAATCCTTGGCTAGCAAATTTTTTTTAACTGTTTATTTTTTCTTACAATCACCAACTAAAGTAAAAAATATCAAAAAAGTCCGTGTGGCACGAAAAAGTTTGAATTTTGTTGACCAGTGTTATCGACGCAATGTATTTTCTAGCTGCTCTTATGCTACACTTTTAGTCATATATTATGGCTATGGTCCAAATTAACTTTTAATATCGTGTCAATTGACAGCCTGTCGCTATGTGAGAATCGAACCTAAGAAGTCACGATTCTAATTATTTTATTCAACGTCTGGTTTATTTGTAGGAGTCTTTTTATCTGTACTCTGTCATGTAATCTGGTTTGTTACTTTCATGATAAGTTTAGAAAAAAATATGAGTACAATGGAAAATATTATTGAATTTGCAAGTAGTCAAACAGCATAATCAAGCAGTAAAAGAACATTAGCATATTCAAAACATAAAAACACTAATAAGAATTAATAGATTAAAGTTAACAATCCATGAATATTAATATAATTAATATATAAACGATATATAAATCGTCTCAAGTCATTATCCAATCGATAATTAATCATCGCGTCTCGATAATCGATATCGATATTGGTGGAGCTCTATAAACTGTTAGCCACTTTCACCAAGTTGGTTATGACCTTGAGTGAAATGTGGTGAATCAATTAAATGGAATAAAGGCATTTATGTGTTTAGTGATATGTTTTTGATTACAGTTATTTTATAAGGAGATGGTAGTTATCTTATTGGTAACATTAAAATAATTATATCTAAAGATTCTTAAGCCCCATTTAAACGAGGAGAGTTTTTCGCCTGGAAGATACGATTTTCGTAAGGATTTAAGATACATTTGTCAGAGCACGATAATCTATGGCGGTTATGTCATGCGATAATTAATCGCAAACGATTCTCGCCGCGAGAAACTCTCCCTGTGTAAATGGCGTTTTATGGGGCAGATTTTATTGAAAGTATTAAATTCTTATTGATAATTACATATGTATTATGTGTGTGTTGAGGTGTTAGCGAATATGTAAGTTAAATGCCATTTGAAGAGATTAAAATATTTCAGCGAAATTTACATTCATTTTGCTGTTCATTACTTATTTTCGAACTTCCAATAGCTTCAATCACTTTCATTCATTTTCGCCCATAGGAATTATTTTCACATAAATGAATTGTAAATTAATCTATAATCAAATAAGCAATTCTAAACTATTCATCAATACACGACAGATGCGTTATTAATAATTTATGATGAGTTATTTTATATAAAGAATTTATGTTCTTATTAATATTAAATGTTGAATTATTAATTATAATGACATAAAGCTACCACAATGAGTGTCTGAAATCTTAAGATTGGGAAATACACTATGCATTCAATTTCAGTGTAATGACAATTATACAAATTGGAACTTATATAAACGGTGTATTTTTATTTCAGGTTTCAGTCTCGGAGACGAGCTAGGCTTTGAGCAGTCCCTTACCAACCAGGACCCGAGTCGCCGACGCTCAGTGAATGTTAAGAATGGAGCCCCGCCTAACCTCCTCGCCGATCCTACTAGGGCAACGACTAAGCAAGAGGTAATTATATCAATAAATAATCTCATCCCCACACTTCCTAGTGTGGGGGTAATACAGGTCTTGTGTCGTGGGTATCCAGGAGCTGTGAGAGAGTTTTCGCTCTAACAAACATTAGGACTAAAAACATTTGCCCGGCTTGGTCACCTAGCCCGCAGCCTTTCATTTTACAGCCGACATCCAATCTACTGCGTAGTCGAGGCTGTCAAAAATGATATATCTTTTGACACAAAACCTTTCTAAAGCGATCTAGTAGTTCTTCTACTATTTTCGCTTGACTATAGTCATTAAATCTACATTAAATAAATAATTTAAACTGCACAGTATGTAAATAATATCATAGCTATTTACCTGTCAATTACATTGCGAGTTCTGCACAATGTAATTTTGAGTGATAGGTAAGCTAATAGATTTAATGTCGATAATTAATGTATTTTTTCATTTTTCATGCCTAATCAGAAGCAATCAATCACCTGCCAAGCATCATTTTATATTAAATGCAAAGCATTTTGTCAGAAATTAATCGAAAGAATTTGTGGGTCACAATAACTTTAAAAAAATTTGATATGTAAAATAAAAATCACTTATATGAAATGTAATATGAAATATAAATTTCATGTTTTCAGAAACGCGGCAAACAAAACAGAATAATGATGCGTCCTGTCATGCCACCCGCGAGCCGACCCAGCCAAGCCGCGATGGACAGACTGTCAACCCTACATCGCAGGGTTTCCAGCACCATGCAGCCGATCATCGTGTCTGCACCCACAGTCGAGGCGCCGATCAACAGAGCTCCAACCATAACGCTGGCCAAGCCCATGCCGATGGGAATTCCGGCGTTCAAGCCACTCCCACCCAAGGAAGACACCCTGAAAGTTCTGCCGTTGACGTCATCGACGCGGAAGCACTACACGCCCCTCCAGATCCCAGAACCCAAGGGCCCCGGCATGGCTTACCAAAGTGAGATGTTACACCCGCACTCACACAACCAGATATCAAAAATGGTGTCACAAATGACAGCCGTGCAATATGCTAAGCCGATGTTCAAAATCAACCCCGCTCCCATCATGGTGGATCCCAATTACTCCATCCAAACCACTGTTAACCCATTCTTTGCCATGCCTGTAGCTTCGCCACCCACGCAAGCTTTACGAGTCATCGCACCGCCTGCTTTCAAAGAGATTCAGCCTGTAAACAGATATTATACTGTCCATGCCAATCCTATTTCTAACTTTGTAGACCCAGTTCCCCACCAAGTCCACGATATTGCCAGCTACAACACGAAGAAGGTCGACGACTACAACTCTATCACTGGTTACGGTGATGATACCACTTTGAAATTTAATAAAGAGGATATAAATGCTAAAATTGCCGAGATTGCCAAAGCAGGCAATATTTCCATGGAGGCGGTAGAGGCTGCGATAGCGCTGAGGCAGCAGCAGTTGCTGAGCAAGTACGCGAACCTGCCGACGCCGGCGCCGACCACCTCCACCACGACCACCACCACAGAAGAGCCGGTGGTGTTCGAGCCAGAACCTGAGATCCTGGCGACAGCGGTACCACAGAAGCCGCAAAGGTAACATTTTATGTATTTAACTATATCAAGTTGCTTAATCGTTTGTTAATACTTCGTTCCTAGCATCTCTCCTTCATTTAACTATTAGCAGTGCGTGCATCAGTTAGGTTCTGAGTTATTCCTAGTTAGGATTGATGAAACATGATTGGCATTACGAATTTATATTTTCTTTAAAAAGTAGGACAAATCGTAATTCATATACAATGGCATTCGTTAACATATTACATTCTCATTTATTCAGTAGCAGACCAGAGAAATAAATAAATTTAGTCCTAATTGCAATATTGTTATGCTTGTTTTTTCAAGATTACCCACAACCGGTAAAGTAATGAACGCACCTCGCGAGTACTACCCCGTCGGCTACGAGAAGAACTTCGACGATCACTTCCAGACGAAGGTGGATCTTCCGGATACCAACTTCCACTGCGGTGATCAGAAGTACTTCCCTGGATTGTACGGAGACGAGAGTCTTGGATGTATGGTAAGATGAGTCCATGAAAAATTATTGGTGTAGTAACAGTATTATATCATGTGTGAGGCTAGTGCCTGACCTATAAAACGATTTTAGACTTTAGTTATATTATAGAGCAAAATATGGCTATAGCCCAGACTGCAATTTCAACGCCGAAGCCAGCTTCTATCTATGGAAGTCTTTCCCAAAACCTCGTGATATCTTTATTATTAAACTCTAATAATTTAGTGTTTAATTGGAAAATATCTTTAACATGTTTATTTTAAATAAGGTTAAAACTGTTGGTCTTTTGATGATATCACTAACTGAATGAAGCTTGACAACATAATTAGTTTTTTACGAGACTTTTATACTGTAGTCTAATTAAACAACAACGCAATTCTACAATATTCATACAATATGATGTATATTGATATTGTTATATTATTGTGTACTTCCAGGTATTCCACGTCTGTGCCCTAACAGACGATGGTCTTGTCATGAAGTCCTTCCTTTGCCCTGAATCTACGCTCTTCGACCAAACTATACTGAAGTGCAACTGGTGGTTCTACGTGGACTGCAAGAACACCAGGAAATTGTACGACACCAATATACCTGTCTCGAAGAGCTATCAGCTCATGAAAGCTCTCACCTTCTTCTCATCCTACAAGAAAGAGATGCAAGATGATGGTATGTATATGTATAGTGTGTATGGGAGTAAAATTTATTTACTTAGAATTTATGGTGTAACTGAAAGTAAATCATGTCTTACTGTAGCTTGTTTTAAACCTTGTGTAGTAAGTTCAGGATTCATAAATATAGTTGACAAAATAAAGTTGATGTGACTAGTTTTAATCAGAGAATAGATTGACCAAAGTTTGCTGTAAAATTTCATTATTTCGTGAACTATGTATATCAGTAAAATCAGTGTTCAAAAGTAATTTATTAGTATTTAAAACTTATATACGTATCGCTTTTCTTTTTATGAATGAAAAAGTAAAGTATTTTAAACAAAATTAAAACATGTTTTTCAGGTCATCAACCTAATCCTGAAGACGTGGAAGGCATCAAAGAAGCCATTTCCATTCTTGAAAATCAGGACACATCTAAACTTCAAACTAAGGATTCACTCAACGCTATACAAATCATCACTCCACAACCATACGTCGACGAGAGAAACAACCACAAGGTAGAATATAGTACAGAACCATCCCCTGTATACAGAGCTAATAGAAACCTCAATAGTACTAGAAGTAGCAGAAACACAACGCGAGTGAACAGTCAAGAAGCTAGCTCAGAATACAGATTTATCACCGTAAACGCCGGATTCAATGTAAACAAAGAAGCAAATTCAACAGAAAATCTCAGCACATCCTCCGAAAGGGAACGCAAACATCGAAGAAGAATGACGCTTAGATACAGCAATGCAACTACAACAAAAGCACCAACAACAGAGAAACCAGCAGAAACTACACCAACAGTAGAAATAATAAAGCAAGAAATGCAACACGTAGACTTAAGTCAAGTGAAGCAAGAGAAATTAACTGATCAACTCGACGCTATCAAAGAAGTAGAAAATCCAGCACCCGTTAGAAGGTTTTACCGATCTAGTGCTGAAAGAATAGGTAAAGACAAAGAAGTAAATGAGAATATACAGATAGTCCTACCAACGACAATGTCGAGGCTGGTAGGACAGTATCCGACGCAGAAAGCAACAATAGATAAATTAGACGAAGCTGTACTTGGCAGGAGAAATTTAAGATTAAGGAAAGAAGCTGTGGCAATTGTAACCGCGGAGAGAGCGGTCAGAAGTAAAACGAAAAACGAAACGTAGCCTTCAAATTTTTAGTCAATAATAAGTAAGGGTCAAAATGGCGGGATGTGTTATCGATATTGTTTTGTATTTTTGTATAAATTGAGATACAATGTTTTGGAATATGTATCAATTAGGTAATAAAAAACGGAATGATTAGAGATGCAGGGATGTATAGGGACAAGACTGATCGAGTGATTAACTATAAAAATATATGACATGATATTTGTGTTTTTTCCAAATTCTAAAAAGAAGTGATTGATTGTGAGATGGAAGTATCAAGAAAACCTTTTTTATCTATTAATAACCTATTTTAATTCAAGATGACTGGTTTAATCCCTATTCACCGCTGTATTTCAAATCACTCCGTTAATAATTGTGTGGCAAAATTATGGATCATTGATCCCGCCATTTCGACGCTTACAATAACTAATGTTAGTGTCATAACGACTTGTTAACTTATTTATTAATCGTCAGATACGTAGGCGGATAGCGTATTTGCTCAATTTTTTATACTTTCCAAGCCTATTTTGTCGCTTCCTAATCAACGAACGAATGATGAATTCGAATTGTATTGAATTCATCATCAAAAGGGAGTGTCTGTTAATTACGTGAGCTTTAACTTCGAAATTCCGACTCTATCCTTTTCTGATAAGATTTTCTGAGGTTTGCACCTCTAAACCTACATGAGATTATTAAGTTTTTCCTTCACGTGAGATTCAAGCATACAATTTTTTTTATAAATATTATATTTTTACTCTTGAAATATAATTATGTTTTACACTATGTTTTTAGCGCTCGAAATGAGTCATTAAAAATAATGAATACTATTTTTATTTGAAGAATTGTTAATATCGTTTAAAAATTGACCTAGCGTTATTAATAACGCATCTAAAGTTTAAATGTAATTGAGGTGTTTTCATGTAATTAATAGAGGCTTTCAAGGGAAGAGATAAAACAGTAGTAGTCTAGCGCGGATACAGTCAAGTGATATTACGGTGTATGTTTTAGGTGTTTAGAATTAAAATGTTTCCTAATTTCCACGTGTGTTTTCATTACTTTACAAGAATGTATGATTTATTGTTTTACACATATACCTAAACGTACGCTTTTGTCCCAGATGGGGTAGGCAGAGATGCTACTACGTCTGAGGACACCCACATTTAGCCTTGTATGTTCCGTCCCACGGGGGCGAGCCTATCGCCATATTTTTGATTAAAATAATAAGTGGTAGTAATAAAGATCCTGTTACAATGGGCGGTGAAGACATTAACTGAAACCATAATATAGTGTTTCGAGTTAGAAGTTTCTAAACTAAATTAGTACCAAATGTATACGCACAGGATAAATGATTTAATTATTAATTACTATGAGATATAAAAATCTCGATTAAGATTATTTTTAAATAACTATTGTGTATGATTCGTAACAATCTTGTTACAAATTTTGTTCTTATGTCTTACTAAGATGTGCGAATAGGTCAAAGCTACAGTAAACAAAAACGCCACAAAATAAAAAGTTAAATTTATCACAATAAATAGTCTTAAACAATAACCATATTCACATACATCATTTTTTCGACTTTAGCAAACAACATAGTAATTTATCACAAAGCATTGGTCCCACCACTAACAAGCCAGCTGTAGTGATCGCTGTAGCAATCGTCATGCAAATCATCTTGATTTTCAATTTTGATGGCACAAAAAATCTTCTAAATAAGAAGTAGACGAACACCTCTTCGAGTTAGAAAGGCATGCCGCAGTCTGGGCAGATGGGCACAGCAGGGCAGCTGCACTTCCTATCGAAGAAGTTCTTGGTACATATAGGCAGACAAAACACTAAAATTCCAGCGCTGATTAAACTAAGTAACGATACGCAAATCATGCATACATTTGAATCTGAAACAAGGAGATATGATTCATTAACTTCATTATACAAGGCTATCAAATCGGCAAGTGTAATAAAATTTCTAACAACAAAAGGTCAAGTAATTTCTACAAATTCTCAGCGGAATATCATATTCAAATCATAATCATAAAAATTACATCCTCAATAATACTGCAATGGCTAAAGCAAATCAAAGATCTTGATGGCAACAAGTTATATAGTTATAAATAAAAAACAGATTAGATTGTATCTATATATTTTACATCAATGCATTTATACAAAGGTGTGAGCTTATATAAGCATTAAAATTATTTTATTTTAAGAAAACATTTCAAAAATTTTTCGCATAAAATTGGACCACAAGCAATAACTCCGGCACCTACTATTGCCGTTACAATTCCTATGCAAATCATTGTAGTTTCAAATTGACATTAACACATCACAAATTTTCGATCCAATGTTACAAAATCAGAAGGCAATAAACTTGTACAGGGGCAGAACAGTTCAAGCTAATAGGATTTGCGTGGAACAGCCGAATATCTGAAACAATGGAGAAAGGTGGTGAAATGAAAGCATTGGTCTAAATAAAACTGAATTTTGTCCAGATGGGCAAAGTTGAAACATTCAAGAAGTCTCACCTTGATCTGATCCTTTACTTAAAATACTTCATTCTGGATAAGACACAAAATATAAGGAAGAAATTAAAGTAATAGATAATGCAGATGGTTCTAAATATGCGCTATGAAATATAAAGGCAGGTACTAAAGCTAAATAAAAAAATTAATAAAAAATAATTGTATAAAATAAAACAAAAATTCTAAGAATGTAAATTTAATAAATAAAATATTCAAAGCATCATTTTTGCGTTCTACAATTCATTTCTTCCCTTTCTTCTTGAAACAATTCACGAGTTGTTCGCATACCAATGGTCCGAATACAATCAATCCTACGGCGGCTAAGATTGAACCGCAAGAAATGCAAAACATAATGCAATATTCTCAAATTTGCTTTATAGTTTAAAATTTAAAGTTGAAGAGTTTATTGGAGTATCTGAGAGACTGATATTTCTTTTGATGTTAATAGTTTCAGATGTTCTTTTCAAGGCAGAGTGAATAAGCAAGCAGATGTTGAAACTAATACAATCCCCGAGTCGAATGAAGTCCACCATAAGATCTGAAACAAAAACCGAAGTACATTGGGAAAACGATAGCATGTATATCAACAAGAAATAATAAATAAGCTTATCTTTCAACATCTGGTGGAATACTTTCTTCGAAACTTACAGTCACTTCCAGAGGAAAGCAATCAAAGTTTTTTGGAAAGTAGTTGATAATTTTGCGCATTAACATATCAATTAAGCTATAAAATTGGAACCGCGTTTTGATGTCCAAAATTAAAATGAACGAAAAGGAAGTTGAAACTTTATTATACCGTATTTAAAAGTATAGAGTATAGTAAAACTAAATAATGATGAATGCTAAAAGAAAGGCACTACATAATAATAATGATACTAAACTAATAAGTACACTCAACTGCTACATAGTATGACTCCAGATAAAGCCTTGTGTTTTGGATGTCAGAAACAAACTTTTCGGTCCAATAACAGGCAGACTCGAAACAAAGACTTGTGAATCACACAACCATGTCTACACGCGGAATATGAACCATGGCCTCTAACAGCCAACTGCACCACAAAGACTGTCATTGTGTAAGTTCTGTCTACGATTTTCAGAATAGGCTAATGTAGTGTCATAAATTGTCTACCGTGCCATGATCTACGTTTAAATCAAGGGGCCAGGGGATAGGGTACTTACAGTTATTTCAGCTCGCCCACACCCGCTCCTGCACTCAGAGCGCAAGAGGTGCTCCGTACATCGGCATCAGCTCAAATGCCAAAGGACAGGGAGGATAAAAGTATTATCCTAGCTACATTCCACAGTAATTTCACTAGCATATTGCGAATGTTTTTTTACACGAGAAAATTTCCCACAATTTTGATGTCAACTTCAAAATATCCTATGTGATAGTTTCCAACGTTTCCAAATTTGAAATTTCTTTTTTATAATGCTGTTGTCAAATGGTAAGAGGATTTAGAAAGGAGGTCGATGGTTATTTGTACTTAATTATTTTATAATTCCTGGGGAGGCTTATGTTCAGTAGTTGACTTTTCGTGGCTGAAGAAGAGATATACATATGTTCATATGTAGCATACATTTGCTTATTTCTAATTTGTTTACTATTTAAGTTAAAAACTATAGACTGACTCCGTAGCCCAGTTGTTTGAAAGTCGGCTGTGAAACAAGAGGCTGCGGGTTCGATACCCGAGTTGACACCAAAAAGTCGCGATGTTTCAAATATCCATGACACTAGACACGACATCTTAGTGTGCGGTCCAGATTTCGCATGTAATGTAAGGTAATTTAAGCGTTTGGTGTAAAAAATCTTCTCTCTTATACCATTTTTTTTTAAATTACCTACGTAATTATCCGTAGGGCTCTAAAGTTAAAAATACTTTACTACGAATACAGCCATGAGTCATGGCGCCATGAGCTCGATTGTGATATGCGTGCCTCTGTGTAGTATTTGATAAGAAGCTGTCGAGAAACCAGGGGACGCGGGTTCGATCTTGGCATCGAGAAAATTGTTGGCATAAATATTAGTTTTGCGTGTAGGGTTTGAAGTGCGTGGTGGCCAGTTGGTAAACGGACCAGACGCGGCTGCCAAAACGTTCACGTTGGTCGCCGGTTCAAATCCCAGGGCACACCTCTGAATTTTCGGTGTCATAATATGTGTATTGATAGTCAATCACTACGTTCTATAACGGGGAAGGAATACATCGTGAGGAAATCTCTATACTATAGTGAATTATAAGAATTTCTATGGTATAGTATAGGCACACTAGGCCAGCGTGTTGGACTATATGGCCTAACCCTTCTCAATCGTACTCTCTATCGAAGAGGAAGAGAGTCCCTGTAGTAGGACATAATATATGGGCTGATACAGTCCAGTACAATAGGGTTTAACCAAAGAGTCTCAATTAATTTGTGAAACTCAAATCTAATTATGACTGACTGATCCCAATGAGAACTATGTCTATGACCGTTTGAGGTCAGAAGACAATAACGTGCTTTCTGAGCAACGAAGGGAATTATCTACTTTCTTCTCCAAGATTTGTTGTCACGTCGCCACTTACACATAAGCACAAAATGCACATTAGAAATTAAAATCGGCGTTCGTTGACTGGCAAAATAAAGGTCAACAATAATTATGTTAATCTGGTATAAGTAATAATTTACGATCTGCGATGAAATTTCTATTTGAGTCACAAATGCAATATTTAATTAATCCACCAAAATATATGCATTCATTCTCATCAGCTAATTTATAAAACAAACAAACTTTCATTTGCATAGTTTAATATCACTTAATAGGAGATCTTTTCGGACAGCATGGACTTTTGCACGAGGGGCTAGGTTCTACATTTTTGTGCACTTGCTTATTGGGCCAGTGTGTGTCCAGGAGTATAGGAACGCATGTAATACATCCGACTGCAAGTAGGGCGGTGCACAAAGACATACAAATGATCATAGTTCTTTCTTGGCTGATTTCCGTTTATTTCTTGAGGCACTTAACAAATTTGTTGAGCTCCAGCTGTTTATAGCAGACGGGGACGCAGGCGAGGATCGTGGCGGACGCGATCAGGGCGTACAAGGAGAGGCAAATCATCTTTCATTCGACGACAGCTTGCCACCTCCACTGGTTGGGTAGAGATGCAGCGAGGCTGCTGGATTATTCTGTGGAAATGGACGTGAAAGTTATTCATTGATTTACAGAAACGAAATATAAGACAAATGTTTAGTGTGATTGCAGAAAGTCGCTGAAATACAAGTCCCGTTCAAAAGCCCGCTGATAAGGCTTGTGCTCAGGAGATTCTCTGGAGCTGAAGATGATGATGATTTATTCATTAAATACACGTGACTACGTTGCATCTGAATTACTGTAGTGTATGCCAGATATCTAGGAAAAATAGACGATCATGACTAGTTACTTGGTAGGTAGTGCTGATGCTTGCAATTACTTAATTCTAAATCAAAATTATTAAATAACTACTGGTTAAAAATTAAGGTAACAATTTAAATACATTGCAATGTATGTCTGTTTGACTTTGACTTAAGATATAAATGTGAATGAAAACATATGGTATTTCAGAGGCAAATATTTTATTTCCCTATCTTGCATATTGCAATTATAATTATTTATATTCGAAAAGTTTTTTCAGACCACACATTCATCATCATCTTCATCCATAGGAAATTAATTAATATAGTGCCACCCCAAACTGTCACGTATTGTATGCTACTGAGCAAGATCCTCTTCTACACTTGAGATTCTCAGTCAGACCTAAATCTCTCCAACTATACAAAATGAAAACTACTACTACTAAAACTACTAACCTGTAAACACAAATCCTGTCACTGGTAGCGTAGTGTCCGCAAAATACTAAGAGGGAATCACTAAGATCTCTTACAATTGCGTAACACTAAAGTACCTAATGACAGCACACATAATTTTCTGTAAATCGATGAACCGGACAACAAAAAAATTACTCCATGACAAGATGAATCTGTCAAGTAGGCGTGTGACAATTATTTCTTCTGTGATGTATTTTCTAGCCAGTAGGGATACTAATCAAACCTTTTCTTTTTTATATTATCATCATGGATTTGCAGTAGAGAGTTTTTAAGCATTTTGCAGGGATATTTTGTATGCACTATTATCCAAGCTTACCAATCCGACGTGATTCTAAAAGATTATTCTGATCGTTGCATCTGCATTGTCTTCGAAAATACAAGTCCGTCTGTCTATCCGTTGTCAGTCCATCAGTTTGTTGAACATAGGCGTTTCTAACCATATTCCATCCACTCTACGTTCAGATTCTCTCATTTAATTCTACTTAGCCGCTCTGATGATATGACCGTCTGTTGAACCTCATATCTTCTTTATCGAGGGGTTTCTTCTATTCGTTTCCACTCGGGAATGCTCTAAAATTATATCTTCTTCTGCACAAATGCTAACAATGTCAATTATGACCGCAGTTCGATCAGTACTAGCCGACTTTTGCATTAATAATATAATAAAAATAAAACAACTAATCTAGACGACCTGATAAAAGCCATAGGATAGTTGCTTGCAGTTCACTTTCAACAATCTTTAGATGAGGTTTTTTAGGGCTGATACTGATGATAACGTAGTGTTTTATATTCTCTTTGATGATAACCTTGAATTGACTCATATATTTCACTATTTCTGAGCAGTAGTCGAAAAATTTATCATTGCACCTCTTTTCTCAATTCTTCTATCAATCACAACAAACCTCAACAAACTTAAGCACTAAAAATATTTTCTAATTTAGAAGCATCAATGTCACCCTGTCAAACCATCAAATCGTGATTCGTTTGTTTCACACATAACACGAAAATTTCTTATCCACCATTCTGTGAAGGTAAAAGTAACTTATGTAGTTTATTTAGGATAAAAAAGGCAAGAAGATTGCCACGTCATAGCCGTATGTTGATAAAGTGTGTATAAATGAGACTATTGGTGTTAATTTTGCTGACGGCGTCAGTGTGGGGGTTCCCAGAGAGGAGGGTGGAGAACGCAGGTCTTCAGTTGCGGCAGGAACGGAGAGAGACGAGAGTGCGGGAGGCGCAGAGGGACTGTAAAGGAAAGTGTGCCACTAGTATAGCTCAGAAAGCGGCTGCGGAGGCTAAAGCTGCTCAGGCGGCGCAAAACGCGGCAGGTGCTCAGGCCGCTCATATGGTAAGAATATTATGTTCTTAGATTGTCTGATAAGTTGATGTTGATTGAAAGTTTAGCATAAGAATAACTTTAATTTTTAGTGTGCTTATTGTTGATTTCTGGTGCCCAAAATTTGTCATAACGAATTATTGCTACCATTTGTTGAAATTTTATGATAAAATCTGTATCAACAGAGTACAAGAGAAGTAATACATGCACAATAACTTGCTTAAATGACCGTTGATTTACTAATCAAACATGACTCGTTCGATTTATCTCATTATGCTAGAATTGATTGTGTTTGTCTTCAATTAATCTATCTATTTAGCCACAGGAAGTCCACTGCTGAACATAGGCCTCCCTTAAGGGTCTCCACATCGATCTTTTGAAAACATTCTGCATCCAGCGACTTTCCATAACCTTAGCTGTCTTCAATACAAACACATATTTTTTTCCTATTTATAAATACTATGGGTAAAGTCAATTGTCGATGGAGAGGCGACAGAATGAACAGTGGACTGTACTCCACTTTTTACAGACAATTTATCGGGGTGTCTGTTCCAGTATTTTTTAAATATAATTATTTTAATGATCGTGTGAAACAATTCTGATATTTCTTTAATTATACAGGTAAAAACACAACTAGCTGAAAAAGCTTTACAAGCAGCAAAGGCAGCGGAAGCAGCGCTTGCTGGCAAGCAAGCTGTAGTAGAACAATTACAACAAGAAGTGAAGGAAGCCGAGGCAGTCGTCTCTGAGAATACAGCTGCTGTACACCAGCAGCAGGGGACTGTCAATGCTGCTGTACAAGCTGCGCAGCAATCTACAGCACAGGTAAGGTAGCATCTGAATTCATTACTACAGAAAAGTATTGTTTAGGTGATGCATACTGAAGAGTTCAACAAAGAAATTTAAAGATATGTGAATCCTACCCAAGGAGTAATATATTACTGTTAAGGATTAAGGTCAAAATAAATATCAATCGGAGAGAAGGTTAGGGCCTCATAGTGGGATATATGTAAATTATATAGACAGCGATAGTAGCAATCAAAATAATTGATTGTTTTGTGAACTGTATTTAAGCAATTGAGTATAATAAAATCAATTATATTTGATCATCTATAAGTACCATCCGGTTTTAAAATGATTCGCGGAAGTTATACTACAGTATTGGTGCCTCATTTGAAACGAGCGCAGATGGTTAGTGATAAAGATTAAATCAGGTTCAGCTTACTTAAAAATATTTCTATAATTTGAGGTCCTCTATCTTCAACAATTCCTACCAGATCATAGCACCGGGAATCAAATTGGGCGGTCCAAGTTTTACGAAGTGCGGTTACTACCATTTCCGACTAAAATGTTGAAACTCGATTTGGTAGTAATTGTTGAAGAACATCCTTGGAACGCTTCGTAAAACTTGTCTTTTGTTTTCGCAAGGTGTGATCTGGTACAGAAGATTGAAGTTAGAAGACCTGAAAGACTAGAGGAAATTTAAAGGATCCAAAATGATTTGCATGTCATTCTACGCTTTTGTAGCGGCTGCCGCCGTGCTGTCCTGCGCTCCAGTTTGCATAAAGTCTTGTTCCAAAAGATTCTACTCGTGTTTCTGCAAAAAGAAATAATACCGAACGGAATGGTGGATAAAAGTTGTAGCGGTCGTTTTATTTTTGTAAAGTTATTTGAATAAATTCATGCAATATTATCCGTGAATTTATTTTTTGCTGCTGGCACTCCATTAGCATTTCTATCGGTTTAATATTTGCATTTTAATAAGTAATTTATTATTCAAGGTTTAAAAGTGCGCCATAGTTAAATGCGCTCGCTTTCTTATTTGCAGTTATGATCTATGACTTTAGAAATTCGTTTATGTTAACAAAATGTTATTTATTAAAATAATATTCATAACTACATAGATCTCGATAAAAATTACCTATAGTGGCCCGGGTAGTTACTATTTTGCTTTTTGGGGTCATTTCGTCTGAGCTAGATACTTACGACGAAATAGTTTAAACGCTCTTATTTATACTGGACAGCACATATATCATCAAAAAAATTAGGTCCATTTATTAAATGTAGCACTACTTCATAATTTAAATACCCAACAGCACAAGCTGATGGTGCAAGCGACGCAACTAGCGAATCAACTGGAGAAGTCCGCGCACTGCGTTCTAGAGAAGACGAAATTCGGCCTTCAAGAGAAATGCCACAACCTCTCCGAGGCAAGAGCAAGGCTAGCCCACTTACAGCATAAGCTGCAGTGTGCTTGTGCTGAATGCTCCGCCACGAAGCAAGCAGCGCACTGTGCTTGCGAAGCAGCTAGAGCAGCATGCGGTAATGCCAGAAGAAAGAAGCACATTTCTAGCCAAAATGCACTGGCTCTAAAAGAGAACGAAGAGAGAGAAGTCCCAAAAAGAGGACGATGATGGAATTCCCAAGGAAAGTATAATGTGCATTTTACGACACGAATGTGTCCGACCGGTTTCGTTTCTAAAACATTCCAAAAACTTGTTGTAAACGGAAATACATTATCTATTTTTGGGAATATGTGAATGATGGTTGCCACTTTCTATGCAGATGTGAGTCGTGGTATTGCGATTTGCATAGTTTTGAATTTTGTCATTGTTATTTTATGTACGTTTCTTCAAGTCAGTTTGTATGTGATATTTATTATTATCAAAGTCGTTAGAAATCCACCGATTTATAGGTACTAGGAACGCTTGCTGTAAGTAAATATTTTACTGTTTCAGTTAAAATAGATAATGTATTTAATTACGCTCCCATATGTGTATTGTGTTATTATCCACATTGAAAAGCTTTGGATGTTCATAGTTCAATGATAAAATTTAATGAGAATGTGTGGATAATGAGATACGGGCTAACCTTTTCGAGTGTTTCGCTTTACTTTAGTTTTGTAGTTTAATTGTTAAGACTTGGAGTCGTGTAAGATTTTGATATAAGCCGTTATAAGTTTGTTGATTATAATATAGTGATCATGAGTGATGTTTTATTTTTTGTACAAATACTTCCAAGAATACACGCATCTATTTGAAATAAATTATGAACAAATTGATTTTTAATAGATTAACTTTGTGGTTATTTATGATTACTTAAATTTATTCATTGGAATTGAGGATTCGATCCAAATCAAGTTTTTAGTTTCAGAAAAAATATTTTGCATCTGTTATAAATCTGTTGAGACGTCTTTCATTAGTTTGACTATTAATTTCAATAAGGATGTAAGTTAATAAAAAGTCAACGGTTAAAATAATTTAATATAAATTCTACAATACCAGTCTTACCCACATAAAATGTTACGGTGGATAACACGATTACAAAGAGAAAATAAATACATGAGATCTCCAAAAACAATAAGAAAAGTCAATTTTATTAAATAAGTTATATGTTATATTGAGCAATTTCGGGATTTATTTGATCATTGCAAATTTCACATCCGTTGACGTGAAACTTGAAGGATCGGAAATATCTATCTAAAATTAGTTTTAATTAAATCCCAAAATTGATTAAAATAAACTTACTAATCTACTATACTAAATGCGTCGTTCAAATTTTGTGGACTGAAGGCCATATTGCTGTTTTTGTAATTGACATACGTAGATACTGTTGCAGATGCCGCGCCTTCGGGATCGTATTGCCCGGGAGAAAATTCATCATCTTCATACATCGGTGCACTGGGCGTAAATTTCGCAACGTACCTAGCTGGAGGTTCAGCATATTGTCCACCAACTATTATATCATCATCTTCTTCAGGCTTGTGTTTAGATTTCCAACCTGCTGTGACGATTTTACTACTCTCTGTTGCTTGTGGATTTCTCTTTCTATTCTTGCTTTGTTTTTGATCTTTCAGAGTCTGTCTGTGCTCATAAACTTCAGAGTATGAATTTAGACTTTCTTCATTATCGTTCGGTAGGGGCGTTACAAATATATCTTGAGGTTTCACAATTGCTGGGAGTCTTTTGGACGAAGAGTACGTGCTGTCCATGTTATGGTTACGGAGAGCGTTCCAAGATTGGTATTCATGGCCGAATTTGTTAAAATCTTCGTTGTATTCGCCTCCGTCAAAGTTATGAGGAGAAGGATATAGATCGTTCAGGTTCGATTGGATTGGAGCTCCGTAGGAATCCACTGGTGGTTCTGCGTAATTAGGCTTAGGTCGAAAGTCTCCTCCGAAGCTAGATGGCGGTTCTCCAAAACCAGCGGGTTCTGGTGGATAATACATGTATTGAGGAGGTATTTTCCTCGGCGGAGCGTATGATGGCTTGATTGCACGTTTTGGTGGCCCATACCTGGACTTTGGTTTGGGAGTGCGTCTGACAATAGCCGGTCGGTACTTCGGGCTTCCGTATTTACTTTTGTATTTCTTACTTGGCTTTCTGCTGTATTTCGGAGGTCCGTATTTAGGTCTCGAGGGTCCGTAGGTGGGTCCACCTGGTCCGTACCGTTGCTTGGATATTCTGGATAACCGTCGGTAATTTACCACCTTGGGTTTCTGGTATGAGGTTTCTAGTGGAAAGTTGTCAATCAGCATAGTAGACTCTTGTCTCTTGACGCGTTTGTCGTTCTTTCTGTCTACCAGTTCATTGCCTCTGTTCTGTTTTCCTGCAGTTACGCACGATGCGGTTACTGTTATCTGAAATGTATAAAATTATTTAATTAGTAGAATGCTAGATTTTGTATGCATTCATTTCTTTTAATAGACTACAGATTGCATCTATACGTAAACGGTAAATATTATCTTGACTCATTTCCGTTTCCTATTTAACGTATGATAAGTAATATTTTTGTAGAAATCTTAATGTGATCTTTCAAAAATATCTTAATGCTTGTTTTGATATCCCCATTTGTAATCTAGTTTCCATACTTTCTCTTAGTAACTATTTTTAGACTATGAAATGTAATTGTGTTCGGCAATTATTTTACTGTTTTAAAAATCTTATAAATTTGGTCCTGGGTTCAAACCCCAGAGCATTCGTCTGACTTTTAAGACGTTTTTGCGAGGATCCCCACATCGACCTGTTGGAAGCGTGGCGAGTATTCGCAAATACCACCTCAAAATGAAAAGCTTACCACCGATAAATTAGTATCTAATTACTCCTATTTGCTACTTCTATTCTTTGAATTGTGTTCATTGTGTTCGGGGGTATTTAAAAAATACTGATTCCCACTATTTTAGTTTTTTTTTATGTCAAATAAACTGAGGGTAGTTAGTTTTCCTTTGAGTTCCTGCTAAGCTAATAGTATAGTTTCGTGTACACTTCTGAAATAGTAGCTCCGTTGCTAAGCAGATTTTCTTGTGTAATATTTTTTGTGGACAATCGAGTGCATGTCGGCGCTGGTCATCGAGTCCGAGAGTGGTGCTTCGGTGAGTACAATAGATTTAGCTTTTATCTTTCGTTGGATTTGTTTTATTTGTTCTTTTAAGCTGATTTTGTTTCGAGTGTGTATATACGTCGAAGCGAGAGGCTCCAATGTTATTGACTTTAGTTTAAATTTATTTTAACATCTTAGGAATTTATGGTAAAATTGTAAATAGTACCGATTTTCCTATTCATTAAATGACTTCTAGACCAAGACATAGGCTTTTAGATTTTCCGAAGTTGCATGTAAACAATTTAATACAAATTTAATAATAGGTCCCATAAACACAAGGAATTATTATTTGAATTTGATAGGTATTTAAGGACTACGTAAAAACAATGTGTTGTGCTGAGGGCTAAAATATTGTCATTGAAATCTCTAAAGGTATATAAGGACTACCTAAAAAGAAGTGCTGAGGGCTAAAATATTATCATTGAAATCTCTAGAAATTTCGTGCAGTTCCCGATCTAGGAATCGAACCCAGATTATTATACACCTCTACTACACCAACAACACTTGTTTAATTAAGGGCGTGAAGTTAATTAACCGCTCTTGTACGTAGAAAGTGATTAGTGTTTTCAAGTGTACACGGTGAATGCTCGCGAGCTAATTGTGTTGAAAGTGAAACAATGCTCGCTCATTACAATTTTAAATAAATGGTTGAACATTTACAGGGATTATATTTATTGTTTTATCGACGATGATATTAAATATGTATGTACAAATTGGATAAATACGAATTTCGGGTAAAGAAGGATTTAATGGACGTCTTGCTTCGAGATTGAAGTATTTTAAAATTATGATTAATTCATGTGTGTCATAAATGAAATCGTAAAATGACGGTGTACCGTCATTTTAATTATTATAACAAAGTTTTACACTTATAATAAAAATTAAAAATTATTTGTTTATAAATCTTAATTTTCTGCAATATAAGTGAGATTAAGAGTTAACTACTTACAAACATTGCTAATATTAAATAAGGTATTAGCGAATTTTCATGTCATTTATAATTTCAATGCAATATTAAAATATCGTAGTTAGTAATTTTACGAAAACGAAAGACACGCCCAAATACTCAAACGTACATACAGATACATTCAAATATTAAGTTGTACTTAACTACCCACGTCCCACTTAACAGTACATTTAAGCGGGACTTGTGTATTTAAGTGTAATATAATATTTAAGTGGCGTTTGAGTATACGAACGTTAAAGTCGAAGTGAATAATTCAGACAGCAAGACGACTGGAATGTAAGAATAATCTAGTATTACAAAGTCGAACAAAACAGTTCAATTGCATAACCAAACGGCAAACGCATACAAAACACAAATTAACATTGACATCACGTTTATCTAAGTATCTGAAACATTTCAATTTAAATAATTCTATCAAATCTCCATACAAAAGTAACTGGTGGTACGTAACTTTCATATGGTAATTGGGTCCCCAGACGCCACTGTTTATGGAATACGAAAAATCATGAAAGTAATCACTTTCAACAATTTCATTTTGTAGAGAGCTCTAGGATTGTGTATGGTGTCAAAACTGTTGACGCCCATAATAGCCATACATATTAAAAAGTCTAAATTATCTATCTATTCAGCCACAGGAAGTACTGCAAAGAACGTAAAGAAAATTAAAAGTCGAGACTATATTATGACAAGTTAAACTATACATTATGGTTATGTTGTTAGTGTATTAATAATTCAATATTTCAATTATTGGTTGTTTTGTGCTGTTTTGGTCCATATACGTCATACTGCTGGGCACGAGTCCGATTGAAAGGACTTAGGCCATATTATAGTCCACCACGCTGGCTTAGTGCGAGTACATTTTGACAAACTAGAAAAAAAAATATCTTTCTTATGCTTGCACGATATTATTAGGTA
The DNA here is from genome assembly GCA_949752805.1 of Deilephila elpenor. Classification (NCBI taxonomy): domain Eukaryota; kingdom Metazoa; phylum Arthropoda; class Insecta; order Lepidoptera; family Sphingidae; genus Deilephila; species Deilephila elpenor. Next base: position 1,680,246 of record OX457116.1, read on the forward strand.
CAATGGATCAAACGATAAAGTTTGTTGAAATAAAGTAAATGTTTATTTCTTGCCATTCGCTTTTATACCGATCAGCTCAAATACACAAGTACCTACTTAAGACACAATTTTCTAGTTGGCTCTATTTGTACTTCCCTACATTTACCATCACGTCTATCAATGAATGCTTCCGCTCAGCTAAAAAATCAGCCTAAATATGACCACGACCACTCTGTCAAGAGTACACGAATACGAAGTAGAACATTTACCATCAAATGCATTGCCATCACTTTACTATACATGTAGGCAGCATTTATTTCACCGAAACATAAATAAAAAAATTCAACACAGACGAATCAAAACTAATATTGAGTCGTAATTTATTCTCGTGACGACAAACTAGCGCAACAATAATTGTTCTCTCATATTGAAATAAAACTATTTTATACGGATTTTATCGCGATTTGGTTTAATTTTTACATTTTTTAACTTCCCGACGTTTCGATTACTTTACAGCTTTCGTGGTCACGGGGCGGACTGGCCACCACCACGAAACTGCGGGCGAACCACGAAAGCTGTAAAGTAATCGAAACGTCGGGAAGTTAAAAAATGTAAAAATTAAACCAAATCGCGATAAAATCCGTATAAAATAGTTTTATTTCAATGTGTAACATTCGCGTAAATCTAAGAAACCATTTTGTTCTCTCATAGTTGGTAATTGCTATTTTTATGTAACTGTTTTTCAAAAGACTATTCAATATCGTACTGTGATAGTTGCTGTGTTAATCGACGTATGCAACGTACCTTAAATGCTAGTTAAAAAGCGATCCTTACAATACCACAACATTCTTAAAATACAGCAGTTGTTAGTGAACCTTTGAATTGCAAATTACAAAATTGGAAAGTAAATACCTAATAGGTACGTGTTGTTTCTGCGAATTATACGATTAAGTAACCAAATTCAATTTCACGGGAAACAAACGAAGACGCGAGTAGCCGTGTCCGTGACCGTTTTAATAGCTAAAATATTGATGAGAACGGATGGGTATCGTCTCGCACAATTAGAGAAATAATCAAGAAAATGTCAACGTGTTTCGTATCATGTTTACTAGTGGTAGGTCTCTCATATGTGAGAGCTCGCCTGGGTAGGTATCACCGCAATGTCTATTTCACCCGCAAAATAGCAGTGTACTTGTAAATTACAGGCGTGAATATTATTCCTCTCGAAAGATATAGTTTCATGTGAAACTGAGTCACAGATCTCGGATGACATGGTGTGACCCACAAACGCACCACAAGGTCGCCCCGGCGACACAGAAAGTTAAATACGGATGTATAGCGTTACTTATATTGTATGAATAGTAAAATAAAAAAAAGAGTTCTAAGGCCCATGACCGAGCCGTAAGACAGGCAAAATATAAGGCAGAGAAATGATTTCTATAGTTTGAAATGATATTATTTTCTCGCAATATTTTCGAAAATACTGAGAGCTCTAAATTAAGGTTAACAATATTTTCTGTTCAATTTAGTTTATAAGAGTCTATTATTGTTTTGTTGTGTATTATTATTATTTTTATTTTTAGTACTCTTTAAAATTATTCTCATTGTTAAAGATATTTCTTTTTTCTTATGTAATTATTTTATTCAAGAGCCCATAAGTCTAATTCAGTAGCAGACTGTTCATCTTTATTCAATATTGGAATTGTTATTATTGTTCTAATATTTATGTTGTTAACTAACTCTGTGCAAGCTGTACTCTCCTGTAATTGAAGATGCACGCATTAGGATAAATATTATGTAGTTAATTATATATGATATGTGTTATGTTCGTTGGAGATTCTAATAAATAAATAAATAAATACCTCAATCTATATTTTAATCAGCGTAAAGTATTTTGATATATTTCCCGAGCTTTTCAATTTTAGGGACCCCCGATTCAGAAGTACGCTCGCAGTGTCGATAACGCAGTGGATCCATCGAGACAGCGATCGCTAGTTCGAAAACTCAAGGCATTTAAAAACTTATAAGAATCATGTGTGTATTGATAGTCATTTACTCACTTTAACAGTGAAAGAAAACATCGTGAGGAAACCTGTAAACTATAGAGATTTATAAAGTTTTTTAGGGTATATTAAGCAACCCGCATTAGGCTAATTGCAGACTATGCCTATGGCTCTCAATCGATTGCTTGATTTTAAATGAGTTCTTGATTAGCATGGCGATTTTGGGCTGATGCAGTTTTAGATAAATAAATAATAAATACACCCAACAGTCACATACATAGTCCTGACCCCACACTAAGATCGAGTCTTGTGTCGTCTGTATTAGAAACTACGACAGCCTTTTCAGTCTCACAAACATCCAACCTGAAACAAATACCTGTGGATCACACAAATATTTGTCTTGGAGCGGGGATCGAACCCACGGCCTCCCGCTTCACAGCCGGCTTCTAACCAACTGCGCCAAGAAGGCTGTCTAAAATTAAAGTTGATAAGGAAGCAATGAAAGAAAGTCTTTCGCTCGGAACACAATGTCAATAAAGGTCTAATTACCAAGCTATCATTACGAAAGCAAACATGTCGTTTAATAGGCATAGCGTCCATTGTGTGTGACCATTTTCACTTATCGAAAGTGTCCATGGCGATAGGGTCGCCCCCTATCACATCGTGGGACGGAAAATGCTAGGCGAAACATAGGTTTCCTGGTTGCATCTCTGCCTACCCCTTCTGGGAAAAAGTCGTGAGTTTATGTATGTATGTATGAGTGTCCATTGCATCCTTGAACTCTATATTTATGGGTTAAGTTTTTTTTTGTTTTGTGTTAAGAATTAAGTGATTGTGGTAAGTGTTACTTATATTAACGTCAATTTTAAGATATGTATGTAGAGCTAGAATATGGTAGAGTATAATAGATATGTACGTTATTTTTTTCTGTTCTTAGTGAGCTGTATGTTCGCTTTTCATTTCATTTTCATTAATACAATGGAAAATAAAACTTCTGCATTGGTTTTTCTAACCCAGCGTTTTTTACAAACCTAGTCCATGGGGTTTGATATATGGATTTTTATACCAGTAAATTGCACGCTTTATACTAAACTAACTTAGAAAATTTTCTACGCATTGAAATAAAACTATTTTTACGGATTTATCGCAGATTTGGTATCATTTTTAATTTTATTTCCGACGTTTTGATTACTTTAAAGTTCCGTGAAAATAGCTTTTTTCAATTTATTAAAAAGTTAATTTAATTATTTTTTTTTGCGATCCTGTCTATGCAGAAGGAGCTCATCGTGTTTTATTTCAATGTGTAACATTCGCGTAAATGTAAGATGAAGAGGTAAAAAATCTGCAATAAAACAATATGGTGGGTTCTGATGTGTGTATCACTTTCGCCAGTTATAGAAAAAGTTTTGGTATCAGCACGCCTTGAATGCGCAAAGCAATTTTATTTAATTACTAAAACGAGGTTTGTTATGTAAAATGTTTCTCTGTTCGAAGAAACGATTGGTATCTGTCTATGAATATAATTGTAGTATTAGCACATATAAGGCCCGCAGCGGGGCACAGGCCTCCTCTACAATCAAGAGTACGATTAAGAGGGGTTAGGCCATATAGTCCACCACGCTGGCCTAGTGCAGGTTGGCTAACTTTACATACTATAGAAATTCTAGTAAAGCCCTATGGTATGCAGGTTTCCTTACGGTTTTTACACCGCTATAGTACGTGGTGATTGAATGAATTAAACTATGTTGTACTAATTGTAAGCTTAGAAGTCACGGGTTTGATTCTCGTAATGAGACAGATTTTGGTGTATTAGTATTTGTTTCGTTTCTTGGTGTGTTGTAAATTAGAGAAGTTTCTTTTAGTTTCTGATACCTACAACACAAGGCTTGGCATAAGTTTTTAATAGAACTAAAAATTAACTAACCTCTCTCAATTGTTCTCTTGACTGTAGAAGACCGTGCCTTGCAGTGGGACGTATATGGGCAGATACAGATATAGATACAGTAAACAAATATTAAATCAGAATTGAAATTATTTTGAGAAAGGAATAATAATAGCTCTTGTACTTTAGATAGTTCACATTAATAAAAAGTTTTTGTTTGGCATGAGATGGGCAGAGTTGGCGAATTATGTATGACATTATTGGTACTTCTACCTACCCATTCGGGGATACAAGCGGGAGCTTGTTGATGTATTCCTTATCTAGATATCTTCTATTTATAATCTAAAACTTAATTTCGTTATATTTCCTTGAACTGTAACGGTACTTTTTAAAATTACAATTTTCTGAGAATAATCAAGTTTTAGACGAATTTTACGATGTGTCCTCCATTTTTAACCTACGCAGTAAAACAAGTGAAATTATGTTTCTAAAACAATTAACAACAAACAAGAAGGCTTTAACTTTCATTCGACAACTGGTTTGGACGTGATACGTGATCAATGGATTTGGTAATGACTGTTGTATGTTTACTATATCTTGCAGTATTTTTTCTGTGTTTGTAATGTAACTGCATTTAACGTGAGGTTAGATAACGTCATATTTTATTACCACTGGTGGTAGGTCTCTCATATATGAGAGGTCACCTGGGTAGGTACCACCGCAATGTCTATTTCTCCCGCCCAACAGCAGTGTAAATGCACAATGTTCTGATTTGAAGGACATTGTAGCCAGAGTAACTGCTGGACATTGAGATGTAATATCAGAACGGCTAGCGCAGTGGAGTGCCAAGCAATGCTTTGTAATGTGTTGTGTGGTGTTGTTTGGTTTTTATTGTCCATGAGCGGTTGTATCGTTTACCATTTGGCGAATGGCATGCTCGTCTCGCAATAAAATGAGAAATGGCGACTGATATTATGTATAGCTAATTATCTCAACTTGCTGATTTGATTGTCGACGACCAGTTTTCAAGTCTCGTGCCTGATTATTTTAATCAGTAGTTTATTTTGACAAGTTTAGTAGTGAGAACAAAAATTATTAATATAGCGAATTCTCATATAAGTAAAAATGAATAGGAAATAATAGTAAAAGTAGTAATCGTAGTTAAGCCGAGAAGCCGAAGTTAGTAAGCCAGGAAGCCGGCTATGAAATTATAGGTCATAGGTTCAAATCATACTAGGCAAATGTACATGCAATTCACAAATATTATTACTTTTATGTATGGACCTTGTTGCAGAGTCGGATATACAGGGTATATTAAGACCGCGACCGAAAACGAAGCCAGGTGGTAGTATTAGTGATATCAAACACAATGCAAGTAAAAATTTCACAAAAAAAATGGTCAACTTTTTTTTGTATTTTTTTACTTATCGTCGTATTTTAGTGATAATACATAGTTTTTCTAAATTTATGACGTACACCGCTTTATTTTTATACACGCAATGGCACGCAAGTGTTTAAATTAATTTTTTTGCAAAAACTTGGTATTTACCCCCCAAACACGATGATTTTTAAAATACTGTAAAAAAAAATCCATGGCTGATTTTGCAAAAATTTTAGTTGCATTGTGTCTGTAACCGCTAAAACTACCACCTGGCTTCGTTTTCGGTCGCGGTCTTGATATACCCTGTATAGTAAAATGACATAACAATCTGTTTTCTCAACATTTCTCTTCTCTTAGAAATGCAATTTGTAGTTTCGGTGCAGGATTTCCCGTTTTTAATGCAACTTGGATTTCCGATAGTTATAACATTTACATATATGGTATAAGATAATTTGCAGGTTACGAAATAAGATTGGTTATGAGAAATAAAACATAGGTCTGTTAATACTAAGTAGGGTAATATTGTGGGTCAAAGCTAAAAGGTAATTTGGTGACTTTCCATATCTGAGATATTTATTTTTATTTTTAAACTTTGCAATATACATTTTTATACATCTCTACCAGTCAACTTTTGTAAAGTGCAGAGTTGAGATACAGTGGGTGTTTGTATAAATAAAAAAGGATAAAAATATAGATATGGTCAGTAATTAATGAAAATTTAATAATACATATCTTTTTTTACATTAACTCTAAAAAATAATGCTGTATACTGTCATTTACAGCAGTAGCTAGTTAAATGATAACCGGACTGCCGAACAGAAACTCACGGCTTCCTAAAGCACACTCCACTAAGAAAATAAGAAGTGCTGAATGAAAGAACTGGAAATGAAAGAAAGAAACATAATAACTAAGGAAGTGGCATTGTCTAGACTCGAACCAGGTAGCCAAGAATGTAGACCTTTGCCCGAGAAGGAAGGAGGAAAACGGAAGGGGTCTTCCTTCTGGTTTCCATTGTAGTGTGAAGCTATTATTTCTTAACAAGACCATTCTTTTAACTTTTAGGTTTCTGGCTGATGAGAATAAGGACTTTAGGTGTGAAGTGTGAAGTTGTAAGTTTGTGAGATTATTAGAAACCTAAAAGTTAGTGGCAGAATTCATATCTGCCCGGGTTATCGACCATCTTAACGATACTCGGAAGACTCGCGTTCTGGGTTTAGCATAGAACATTTGTTATCGACTAGACTGGCACAATTGCGGCTGAGTAATGTGTGTATCCGACAACCTCCGTGGCGCAGTTGGTTAGACGCCGGCTATGAAACGAGAGGTTGCGGGTTCGATCCCTGCACCGAGATAAATATTTGTGTGATCCACAGGTATTTGTTTCGGGCCTGGGCGTTTGAGAGACCAAAAAGTCTCCCATAGCTCCTGATACCCACGACACAAGATTCGATCTTAATGTGGTGTCAGGACTATGTATGGGGCTGCTGAGTGTTATTGATTTATTTGGATACTTTTTTTTATTGGAATAGAGCTATTCTATTTATGTAAAGGGATTTTTTTAAATTGTATCCAAAACTATTGTATGCCAATATGGCGGGTCATAGCTCTACTAAACAAGTCAATGTTACACAATCTTCACCTACCACAATAATATATTTTGAATTTGAATTTGATTTCTATTACTTTATTGTATCAACCCATATACGTCCCACTGCAAGGCAGGAGCCTCCTCTACAATCGATAGTACGATTGACAGGGGTTAGGCCACATAGTCCACAACGTTGGCCTGGTTAGCGGACTTTACATACCACACAAATTATTATGATTTAATATAATTTAATTATGAATTCTATTGCAGTATAAAATCAACACGAATGGTAACAATAGTTTTTTACCTCATTAATACTTAAAATTATCAAGAAAACATTCAACACTCTCCATTTTTTGTAGATAAGAGATAAGTGACGTTCTCGCGTGCTATAAAAAATAACGCATGTAACGTTGTTTCAGTTAAAAACATTTGATGGATAGTTAAACTGTCAGGTTTAAATCAACTCACTATTGCGTTTCCACATATCGTGGGCTATATTATATGGTTGTTTTCTACAATGATTAGTGATCGTTTTTTGTAAAATATAAATATTTGAGATGTGTAGTTCTTAGTTGCTTACGGCAAAAAATATTATCATAGCGTAATGAATATTGGCAATGATTTTTCATTATAGAGTCTAGACTAAAAACTAAAATATTGTGTATCTTATATCACAACAGTGGTATGTATATTCAAATCGCAAATTTGTTTCATTGATAATATCTATTTTGGAAAAAACACTTATCTAAAATCGAATACTTTTAACCAAACATAAATTTAATAATTTCGTTTTCCTTGGTATTAAAAAATATTGTTTTTAGTTAGTTTTCAGAATAAGCTACTAGAAAGAAATTGTTCAACTTAAACCTTGAATTGTATAACATTACATTATTTCCAACATAATTTTTTTTAGTACTAATGTAATATTGTTTTATGTATTTATTCAAACAGTCGATTCACTTTCATGAATCTTAATCGTTACGCACAGTTTCCTTTTCATTGTTTACGTCTTTTATTTTCTAATGTATTCAACAATAAATAAAATAATTAAAAAAATAAACTATGATTATTATACTTTTAATTACCACAACTTAACTTCTCTAAAATGTGTTAAGTTAAAAAACACCTAAACAATTAGTCCGACTCTCCAAATTTAACGGAAAACACTGCTACAACTTAAAAAAATCGCTAAAAAATCTACGAACTAAAAAAATAAAATAAAAATACATACCGTGAACAGCACATAACATAATAAATCTGCGATCTGCATCTTCCACAACACTCACAGACGTGGGCTCTCGATGAAAGCTCCGAGCTCAATGCGTGCGCCGCAGATATCTGCCGCCAAACCGCGTGTGACGAACTGTACAGAGCTGTTTATACCAACTCATTACAACGGTTGAATTATAAGAGTTTAGAGAGTTTGTGATGTCATTGTTGCATGGCTTGAAAAAATTTAAATAAGGTGTTTTATCACGTGGGTTAGTGGTATTTGAATGAAATAATAATGTGGCTAGGTGGTTTCGTAGTAGTTATTGGGTTTTTCTATTCATTATCAGCCCGTAGTCAGGAATTTGTGCCCGATATGGCGATAGGCTCGCCCTCTATCTCATCATGGGACGGAACATACAAGGCGAAAGGTGGCGCCTCTGCCTACCACTTCTGCGATAAAGGCGTGAGTTTATGTATGTATGTACTTTAGGCTTGCTAATCCAGTTTAATTGCTTACACAGATCAATTTTACATACATAATATAGCCATGTATTCGATTCGTAACGGAATTCTTCGACACCGCAACACCCGTTTCCAAACGTGATATCTGATTCGCAAGTTAATTAATTTGTATATTCGACAGCCTTCGTGGCGCAGTTGGTTAGACGCCGGCTGTGAAAAAAGAGGCCGCGGGTTCGATCCCCGCCCCGAGACAAATGTTTGTGTGATCTACAAGTATTTGTTTCGGGTCTGGCTGTTTGTGAGACCGAAAAGTTTCTCGTTGTTTCTGTTTTTTTTTTTTTATTGCAATGGATGACAAGACGCGCAAGCCGTTCGCCTGATGGTAAGCGATACGACCGCTCATAAACAGTAGCAATATTCCACTGCGCTCGCAATCCTGAGACATAAGATGTTAAGTCTCACTCTGGCTACAATGTCCTTCAATCCGAAACACAACAGTGCATTTACGCACCCACCATACAAGACTTATCATTGATCTTAGTGGGGTGAGGACTATGTGTGGGACTGTTGGGTGTACTTATTTATTTATTTTACATTATAATCCTCTCTATATGACATCCGAGGCGCGGTCCAATCACCCGGCGGCTTCGCTCTCACATTCATTGTTTATTTATTGTGCAGTTATAAACAAACTTCTGTGATTTTGTTCAAGTCGCTATTCCCTAGGCGTGTACTTTTTTATGTCTCTTGTAATGTTATGTTACTTCCTAGCTGATAATAAGGGTATTGTAAGCATCGGAGAATAATTATGTATCAGCCTAAATACGTCCCACTGCTGGGCACAGGCCTCCTCTACAATCGAGAGTACTATTGAGGGGGGTTAGGCCATATAGTCCGCCACGCTGGCCTAGTGCGGGTTGGCGGACTTTACATACCGTAGAAATTCTTCAAAATCGCTACGGTATGCAGGAGAATAAGTAAATAAAAGTGGGATGGGAGTCTTATTGCTAAAAGTGGCATAAGTACTCTTACATGTTAGACATTAAGTTAAAACTAAGTAATTAGCAGTGAAGGTTAAATGAAAACCACGATAAAACCTGTGAACTTATTATTTCAATAAATAATGTAGCAATTAATAGAAAGTGTTATAATAAAATCCAAGATAAGGACTTAAAGAATTTAAAAGTGGTAGAGTCACATTAAGCGACTAATGGCTTAGTGAGGTTTTTATTTTTATTTTATTTAACTTCATATGCGTAAGTATATAAGGTGGACTTAATGCCCGTGGCATTATCTACCAGTTGACCTTTTGGTGATGTAGATATTAGCTGATGTAGTACGAATGCTTAATTACAAGGGGAGGTTCTTATCTTACTGTCTTCTGTTTTTTTTTTTTTTTTGGCACGGCATTGAAGTCACCAATACTACCACCTGGCTTCGTTTTCGGTCGCGGTCTTGATATACCCTGTATAAATCCAAGACGGAACCTCACGGACCACGGCTTAGTCTTTAAACGCCATTAGGCTTAAAGGTGAACTAATTTTATTGTAGTACAGCGCCATCTATTTAAAAATACCAGTGTTACTAGTAGTATGAGCTCTGTGTTGACTACGAATGTAAACTAAAAAGTTACAAATGGGACGTGTTTCAATAATATGATTCTAGATGGCGCTATGTTAAATATTATTTTTAAAGTTTTTTACTTAAAACTTTAATTTCGAAATACTTTATTTTTTGCTTTTAGTATTTTTCATAAACTTATTTATCCATTCTATTTTTATGAATTGGGTATCTGGGTATTGTGAATGTTATAAAAAAACGAAATCAGTGGCATGAAAAATTTATTTGATTTTCTTTTAAATTACATCATAATGATATGCTAAAATAAATACAGATATTGTTCGAATATTAATTATCTTAATTAATTTATTTTCATTTAAATATTATGAATAATACACAATAATGTAAGCTTCTAACCTAAATATATTTACATTAAAATAAATAAGAGCAAGTTTCTAATTAATTTATAGAAGATTTTGTGTGATTTCGTTTATTTCTAATTGAGAAAAGTTTATTACAAACATTTTGAGATAATGAACAAAGGGCATATTTTAATGTTTTATAAACAATACTATTAAAAATACTGGCATACGTTATCCTTGTATTTATTTTTCGGATATGTAATTCATCCATAGTGATTGATCATGAATAATAAGTATTTAATTACTGTATTTAACTGTATGAACAAATTAAATCCGTCATACCTTTTTTGGTCCTTCAAGCAGGATATGAAAATTAAACGGACCTTATACCTTTTCATATTCACCGTGATAAATCTATTAAATAGTAATTACGTTGGTTTTATAAGATTTTTAAGTACGTATAAACAAATGGCGTCAATACTATAAGACTGCGAGTTTACATTTTGCCTCAAATTTTGATATTTAACGTATGCCGTATTATGTAAAACACTTCATTATTACAGTATAATTATGTGGTAATAATTTTTGTATCATCCTGAATATGTTTTGTAAATTAAAGTATCTTTATTATGAAATATTCGGAATTAACTTGAAGAGTTTGACACTAAACATTGTGTGTAAAATACAATGATGGAATCATAAAATACATATTTGAAAATTTGGTGTAAAACACGCAATGTAAAGCTGCTCAACAATTAGGTACGCTAGCGGTAGACTTCCTGCGGTCAATGGCATATGCTATAGGTCAGATCTTACGCATTCATTGCGGGTTTATAATTTAGTTTATAATATACAATCTATACTAATATTATAAAGAGGAAATATTTGATTGTTTGTTTGTTTGCATTGAATAGACTGAAAAACTACTGAACCGATTTGAAAAATTATTTCACTATTGGAAAGCTACACTATACCCGGGTGACATACGCTATATTATATTTTCGAAAAAATTTGGGATCCTTACTAAAACTCCAATAATGTAATCCATGGTGTAAAAAAATACCTTAAATATTCTTCACATCGCGTCCGCTGCGAGAAGTATAATATTATGTTGTTGATGTAGACTGGACTCAAAAACTATCTGCACCCAGGCGAAGCCGGGCCGAGCCGCTAGTATAAATACAGTTGTTGTTTATATTTAAATTTTCCTTCATGCTGGATAATTTCACTCGTACTGTAGTTTATACACTACTTTGTTTTTATTTACAAAACATATTCATTTAATTGTACCGATATGCAATTATTCATTAATTAAATTCAATTTGTTGTAATACAATCAAAACTGACAGATGTCAATGGACGGCTGTCAACGCAAAGCGTCAAATGTCAAATCTAACATTTTTATTTCAACACACAAACTGGAAGATATGTTTTATATCGATATTAAAAACCTCATGTGACATAAACCGCGAGGTCAATAATCGAAATTACGCCAAAAATAGACAATGACAAGACGAGAAAGTATTTAACATAAATACAACAGACTGTGTTACCAGCACCTATTTTAAAACCAATTTATATATAAGTAGAATCCATAAATTGAAATAGATAATTTGTTGGGAATAATTAAAATGTGTTTTTAAATTTCGAGATATTATGACTTTTAAAAAAGGAGTGGTAACACTCTACGTATTTATGATGTTTTTAAATTACGAGCAACACTTATTTCAATACAATTTTATATTAAAAATTAATTTATTTTGTCAACTAATTTATACGCTTCATAATGTTAAATGGACTACAAATAAGTAGACTTTATATTGCCTTTCATAATAAAAAATGATTTACTTTGAATTACCTGTTGAGGTTATTTTCCCGACTTAATAATTAAACAATTATACACATTTCAGAAATATGATAACCAAAATACGTGGTTGTTAGATCATCTACACGTACCATCAATTATTTGCAGTAAATCGAATATATTAAAGAAATCCACCACTTTCTAATATCCACATAAGTAGGCAAATAACTTCCATAAGAAGTCGACATTTGAGCAATAAAACAAAAGTGTCACTCGTAAATATTACACTAAACTTATAACTAATTCTGCGGAAGATTAAGTTTGACAGGGTCTTGATGCCATGCCAATGTCTCCGGTCACTGTAGCACAAGGAAATTTCATTAATCAATCAATTTAATCAGTTAATCAATTGAATAATCAATTAACTAATTAATAATTGTTAAATTAAATTGATACATAAAGGCACGACAAGTGTATGTACATATATGTGCTACGTGTACGTTGGCATGGCAGTGCGTTCCGACCCAAGCATAGGCGACAATTGCGACCGCATAGGGATGCTACACGTATGGAAGGTCTTCCAACTAATTGAGATGACTGATTAACACTTGGATTGATATGATTTACTCGCCGTGTAGCAGCCCTATAGCGTGGAAAGTATAAGAATGTTACAAGTAATGGTTCCTCCACATAAACGTTCCAACCTTCCAACCGTTTCTCCAATGGTCCAATTTTTAAGAGCCGTTTAGATTTTAGTCTCAGTATAAATGAAAGTTTTATATTCTATTTGTCATTTGGTTACGAATCTTTTAATGTTATTACAGAATACTGTTAAATGATCAATAAAGTGTACGGCAGAGTTCATAATAACTTGCATTTTGTAGAACTAAGTCATTTATTAAATATTTTAAACTTCACTAATCTTGCACGTTCATACTGTTGAATGAACTAAAAAACTTAACAGCTCATGAAAATGTATGATGTAATACTAAAATGTTGGTTTTATTGCAGTTTATTTTATTTAAATTAATGCGCGTTGGAATGTTGGGCCGATAAAGTCGGATGGTTGGTCAATTTATGGATCCTCGACTGCCAATATATTTTTAATTGTGTAAGTATATAGTTTATGGTGCCATACGTTATATTATGTTCTTGTTAACCCACATAGTATCTTTAACATTTTATAGATTGCGTGCTTCAATTAAAACTTAGCTTTGCGTGAACGGTACACCAAATGTGCTGAATTTATTTTAAAAATACGCAAAACAGAGGAATTTTGTTATTAATTATTGTGAACTTTCTTACTATATTCATGATTTTTATAGATATAAATAAAAGACGGCTTTAAATAAAAGACGAATCACAGAATATGTGAATTTATACTCAAAAATTCGAATATTTTGTTTTGAATTCCAATGAAAATATTTTTCTCCCATTGATTTTCATAAGCTTAAATTATCCTTTTCGCTATTACACAAAGGCAGTGTTAAACATGAAGTATTTGGATTCCTATTTAATCTCAAACAAAGCTCAGGCATTCACTATATAATAATTATTTACAAAATTCTAAGCGCTAGTGTATGTGTGACAGCCAATGTACATTACCGAGCCGGCAATTATTGTGGAATAATACATGATATTAAGTAGTATTCAATTACGGTATCTTGTAGGATCGTGTAGAAGGTAAGAAGAATGTGTGTTGTCTTACAACTTTGATATTATACATTATGTTAAAAAAAGTTTATATATAAATTTTATAATCCTTTTGTACACTGTATAGTTATTGCCCAACGTAGGAAAATACTATTGTTTTTATTTTTTGCTGATAACGTTCCGAATTTGATATTTTGAAGTACTCTAACGACATCTGAAGGGCCAAATTTGAACTAGTTATTAATGAAAGTGAAATAGGTATGTATTTTTTTTAAGAGCAATTAGTTTTCGTCGGGCTATAATGGTCAAATGTGCTGCAACGAGTCATGAATGCAATGTTTCTGATGGAGACGTCACGAAAAGGGCAAAATGGAAGAAGAATGTGAAGAAGGCTGACCCCACCACCATGTGGGAATTAATAGTCGGGAAGGGAGAGGGAGAGATTTTTCATCAGGCAGTAACTATCTGGTGTACAATATATTTTTGATTTTTATGATTAAGATATGTTTTTAATTTTAATAGTGATAATTAGAAAAACAACTGCCGACCTCAGCAATGTCAAAGGCTCTTAGCGTAGCGTGGTGTGTCTAAAATTACTTACAATTAAAAAATGGACTAATATTAAATATATTTGGATAGAATTCTTTATAAATATACAATTAAAAAATTATCTACAATGATATTGAAAAGACCCTGTTTAAGTCTGAAAGACCAAGATCTGCTCATACATCTTAATAGAACTATGCAACACTGAGCGAGGTATCGTTAGGATAAAATTAGAAAATTAAATCTGGTAACAAAGTTTCATTTACAAGGACATGGAAAAATCCAAGACGCGGAAATGTTTCGACGAGAATATTAACCGACTGTGGTCGGGTAAATGGAGATACTAAAACGTCTACTTACAAAAAAATTGCCCATTGTCAAAAAATGTTGACAAGTAAAAGTTTCGTATTTGACGACGTTGTTTTGGATACTGATATTAAATTAAAAAGCTTGTATGTTGGCTTTTTTCACATCCAAATAATATTTCGAGAATGAAACTATGGGCCAAATGATAATAATAACTTTTAGTATCTCCCTTCCGTCATTTGAGCTTGGAAAACCGAATTAAATAAAATTGCACAAGCTGTTTCACTGGGTCGCCTCAGCAGTGTGGTAGTGTGATGGGTGGTATCTCCAAACCTGTGGTGGGGAGTATTCCACGGGAACCTCTTGAGCCGTCCCACCAGCGCCCCACATCAGCACCGTCTGCCGAGGCATCTCCTGGTTCTGCATCCGCTCCTGCTCCGCGGACCCACTGGATCCCGCAGGACTCGGCCCAGGGACCACACTGGGTGACCGCCTCTCCTGCCCCGCCACAGGACTCATGTACCTCCCACTACTGTCTATGTAGGTGTACTCCCGCGACGGGGGCCTGTGGTACGTAGGGGCCACCTCGTACCCAGGAGGGGCCGGTTCCAGGAAGCCGTTGGGAGCGTAAGGGGTGTAATGGTAAGACAAGGGTTTATATTGGTGGAATAGGTTGTCTGTGGTAAGGAATCTTTCGTCTAAAGGTGGAGGGGCGTAGTGGATGGGAGCGGGGGGGTATTCTCCATACGAGGCTGTGTAGGCCCCATTCAGGTTGGTGTAGGCAGCTGCGACGGCGTCGGCTGCGAGATAGTCTACGGGGGGAGGGGCGGGGGTGGTTGGCACTCTGCGCTTGTTGCGGCAGGTGGAGAGGAAGTCCCGGAGTTGCGTCTTGTATCTCCTGGCGGCACGGGGAGGTGTCGTGACGGTAGTCTCGCAGCCGGACAGCTGTTCTGATTCTGAGAAGTAGAGGCTCGTGAGGCCGGTGTCGAGGTAGCTCACTTTGAAGTCCATCGTCCTTTTGCCGAGCAGGTCTCGGCCTTCCTCCTCCCTGGAAATATTTGTTGGAGATAAGTTACTGATTTTCGTATGACCGCTCTTTAGGTTTCGTCTTAAGGTTGTATTCTTGGAAGCTTAACGAAACAATTGGTTAAGCCGGCGTAACTTTCTCTGTTTCTTCCCAATCTATTTTCTATCTAGACAATGCTAAATTTACCAACAGATACAAGGCATTTACTCTACCGACTTGGCATAAAAGTGTGAGTAAGTACAATATATTGCAAAGTAAATTTCTCAAAACTCCAAGAATGAATAGCTTCTTTTCTGGATAACACTGTAATATATTCTATAATATACTAACATAAGCGGCCGATGCGTGCTAATAACGAAGTCAGGCTTGGAGTTCTTGTAGACGAGCCGCGAGGACGTCTGCAGCCACTGCCACTGCCCGTCCTTAGTCTGGAAGCGATACGCAATCATGCCGGAAGCACCTGTTTTTAATACTGGAATCAACAAGAAAACAATATTAGTGACAATCTAATTTAATTTATTTAAGGGATAGGGTTGGTATTCAAGTGCGTTTATTAATTTAACTAGTTATCATCTACAATTGAGAGTACGATTGAGAGGGGTTAGGCCATATAGTCCACCACGCTGGCCTAGTGCGGGTTGTCATATACATGTATTTTGTTTTTAATTTCAAAAACCTTGTTTAAACGAGATTATAATAATCATAAACATTATGGCAGCAAGGTACTAGTTGCTAAATCTTTCTTAAATCATTTTCTTTAATATTTGTAAATATTCCACCCCGGTACGCCAGGCGTAAATATCAAATAAAATAAATTCGGATTATTTTAGTACTTACATTCTTGATGAGCGCTCGCCACGTAAGCTAAGTCATCATAATGCACCAAGTCGTAGCCGCCCATGTTGGCCAACTCAGCGTCGGTGTAGCCCAACAACATCTTACCCCTAGAAAGCAAAATATACATCAATTAAAAAAATATAAACTACGTGTACATATTCGAAAGGATAAGCACAGTTGGCCATACTTATGGATACTGGCGCGACAAAGTCACTATAAAATACTGCCAGCAGCCACACACATATTTCTGACCCTACTTTGAGTTTGTCTTCTGTTTTAAGTATCGTAAACTGTAAGATTTTTCTCTCTTTAAAAAAGATTCGAACCCGGCAATAATTTTTTGATTTCAGTGCGGAGATCGCACCATTTTAATCGATCTCATTTCCCAACCATCTTAACCAATTGCTATAAGACGTCAATTGATAAAAAACAACATTATTTAACCACTCAATTTGCACGTACACAGCATACCAAAAACACACCATGGAATTCCCACAGGTAACGACGTTCCGCCCGGCCTGCCACAATTATCAATTTCATATGGATTTTAACCGATCCATTAGCTGGCTTTTATGAGCGGCCAAGTTTTTATTACAAATATTACAATAGTTACCACGTGGGGATGTCTATTGTTTTTTTATGTTGCCGGGTGGTATTCGTATCGGTTGAATTTTAATATTACATATTGTGATGTTTTTAATTTTGTAATTGTATATGTTTGTAAATATAAATAATGTTAGGAAGGATATTTTTATGCAAAGTACAAAGTTCCTTATAAAAAGTATATGACACAAAATTACCTTAACTACTAAACCCCTAAAAAATTATAATTTATATTCCACGGTGTCCCGTGGTCCGTGACGACTGATGACTACAGTCCTCGGATGATTTTTCAGATAGATTCTCATCCCGTTGAAGGTCTTAGCAACTCTTTCTCAAAGCGAAAAACTCACAAAAAATATGCCTTTTACGGCCTTATTCGTAGACAGTTTTAAAACCTATTTTAGTTATCGAATGTTTTGTCTCTTTCGAACGACTTTTAAATTCAGTTTGAGCGAGAATTTTTAATTCTAGACCTGATCAGTTTACATCCCAAACGTCTCTTAAATATCAATTATTTGATTACCAAGTACCAACCTTTGATCCATAGAGACTAGAGAGAGATCGAGCTTGTGTTTGCTCTTGAACATGACTTCCTTCTGCGGTATCTCCAGCAGGCTGGGCGGGCCGAAGGGAGCGCATATCGCGAAGAGAGCTAGTGGAGGTTCTTCAGTTTTCTTGTTTTGCCCGTGGAGGATTTTGATACGCCCTCGGATATCTAGTCGCTGTAAAAAAGCAGTAATATTGTATTAATTCAAAAACTACATAAGTCTTCAACTCGATGTTAAATCATGTTTGGTAAAAGCTAGTCGGTTTGATAAATGGAGAAGCTAAACTTTAAACACGATTTTGGAGATATGATAATAATGATACTACATACGTTTGAACACTAAACTCATTAAAATCTATTTCATTTTTACTAGACATTTCATTGAAAACGTAGAATTTTTCATTTGTTATGACACCATGATTAATTTATGCTGTAGTTTAGTAATGTCATGTCTACTTCTCTCTAACTAGCAGCTTTAGAAACATTCAACAGACCTAGAATTCTAAAAACACCAATGAAATACTTTATGAATCTTCGCAACAGAAACTCACCAAAAACCCCGAAGTATTGTCCAGCAGGCATCTAAACCTGACCGTAAAGCTGCGCTCCAGTAGGTGTGCTCTCTCCGGCCGCAGCACATCCTGAAGGCTCAGGTTGCTGACCTCTGGCGGCAGGAACGAGTTCCACAGGATCTGCCGCTGCAACTCCTCGCGGTCTTCGGAGTGCACCAGCTCGTACACCGATTGGTGGACGATGTCTGACTGGAAGAAATATTTTATGTTAGATGTAAAATCTTCTTTCCTGTATGTGTTTCTGCAACAGCCCATAAACGTCCCACTGCTGGGCACGGGCCTCCTTTACAATCGAGAGTACGATTGAGAGGAGGAAGGCCATATAGTCCACCACGCTGGCCTAGTGGGGGTTGGCGGAATTTTACATACCACAGAAATTCTTCCGAGTCGCTATAATATGCAAGTCTCCTCACGATTTTTTTCTTCCCCGTTATAGTGTTTGTTGATTGACTATCAAAACACATACATATGACTTCGAAAAATCAGAGATGTGCTCTGAGGTTTGAGCCTGCGACCACCGTAAACATGTTGGCAGTTGCGTTTGGTCCAGTAGCAGCAGGCCAGCACGCACTTATCGTTTACAATTTTCTTTTACAGTTGTCTTGTATCGTGGATAGTAAAAAGTACGAGAGACTTTTCGGTCTCACAAACAACCAGACCCGAAACTAATACCTGTGGATCACACCAACATTTGTTTCGGTGCGAAATTAGAACCAGTAATTTTAATTAATTAATTTTGGTTAACTATATTGACTTTGGGTTATTTTCTGATGTTTAACAATCCCAATCAGCTTCAGTTGTTTTGGCAAGCAATCATATTTGTAGTCGTCTTTTTTTTTTAAATGCTTCACCAGTTATATCGAATAATAAATAAAATACAATCTCTTGTATAGGTCCAGATCCAAAAATCCTAATCCAGAATTAGTTGATGGAAGCAGCGTTTACCCAGCCACATGTTTTTCCATTGTATTATACTTAATTAATTCTATTAACGACTGTCAAGATCCCGGATTATAAGAAAATAAAGTAATTTGACCCCTAGGAAGTTTTGAGCAAAAAATCACGGAATATAACTGGGACCATTAAAATTTAGCTAAAATAATCTCCTCATTAAAACCCTATTAATTCCCAACTAACAATATTCAATTAAGTGAATAACAAGAAAACACAAAAAGAGCAAGTCACAAACGAATCGTAAATCAATAAACCGCAGAAAGGCCCGAAAATCGATTAGAGACTGTTCATTAACCTATCATCTGTAACGAAGATTGACGTGTTCATTCCGAAACTGCTGAAACTTATTATGAACTCTGTAATTATAAACATAAAGTCCAATATAAAATGTGGTGTGTACGTTAATTTTACCATAACAAAATAAAAAGGCGTGTAAACAGTGTTGATAATGCAGAAACGCTAGCACAAGACAAATCGATAATCAATGGTGCAATGTGTAAATTTCGGGACCCTATTTTTACGAATTTAAATGGAAAGTTTAGGGAGGTGAAACACACGCTTATGGCCGTATCGAAACAGGATGTTTTTGTGTCATCGAATAAGAACTCATAGATTTTTAGTAACATTTACTGAAACTGGAACTTAACAGCCTCCGTGGCGCAGTTGGTTAGACGCCGCCTGTGAAACTAAAGTCCGCGGGTTCGATCCCCGCACCGAAACAACTATTTGTGTGATCCACAGGTATATGTTTCGGGTCTGGGTGTTTGTGAGACCGAAAAGTCTTTCGTAGTTTCTGATACCCACGACACAAGACTCGATCTTAGTGTGGGGTCAGGACTATGTATGTGACTGTTGGGTGTATTTATTATTTATTTATTTATTTAATTATGTGGTTTGGAGTTTAGATAAACTCCTATTTTCGTAGGAAATAAGGAAATACTTGTTTCTGTATTATTACAGAATAATAATATTATTCTGTAATAATACAGAAACAAGTCTTTAATGACAAGAGGTAAGTGGATTGATTGAATGATCGTAGATCTTCGCATATTATTCTGATTGCAATCTAACTAATATTCTACATTGGATGTATTTTATATGTAACCAACACGAATTTACGATAATTCATTTTACGGGAATTTTAATTTATTTTACAGCTTTTTCTAAAACCTTAATTATACTTTAATTTTGATATTTTTTGTAACTTCATAAGTCAACAAGTAAAGTCTTTAAAACAATTTGTTAACAACTATTCATACAAACAATTGTTCAATTGTTCATTGTTCATACAAAATCCATGTAAAATTACATTATGGTCGATAATATTGCAACAACCCTAAAACAGGGGTGGTAGTGAACCAAAACATATTGCGATGGCACCAAACGTCAGAAGATGATTTGTTGGGTAATTGGTTTTTGTTTCGTTTTAGGGGTGGGATGGTTGAAGGGAGGGAGGGGTTGAAGGGGGAGAGGAACGTTGCCTAGTACGGTTTTGTTGATACTCCTTTTGGTAGTACTTTTGATTGATGTGTGCTTTGTACGGCATTTTTATTTTTTAGGGTTTTAATAACTTATTGATGTTTAGTCGCTTAATGTTTAATTAAAATTATCAATAATATAAATTTGGTTACCATTTAACATTTTAAAGGTATATTTCATTAATTATTACGTTCATTTATAGACATTTAAAAACGAGTTATTTTTCATACAAAAGTAATTTAATAAGTTCTCAATATTTTTGTCTATAATATTTATTTTATAATTTACGTGTTGTTTTAGTCCTTATCTACGTGGCTAACATGCTTATTATTTACCCAAATCATTATGTAAAATTACCCAAAACGGCCCCAAATAAAATAAATTTATTCAGGACATAAAAATGTCAAAATCCGTGTAATAGTTTAAAACTCTTCCCCCTTTGAATTTGGCATGGCGCATTTAAAATCAAATTGTGACTCACATGGGCCGTCACAGTTAAATAATTAGGCCTGTACAACACACAGTCTTGATAAAGGTACCCTGTACACATATATACAGGGTATATCAAGACCGCGACGGAAAACAAAGCCAGGTGGTAGTATTAGTGATATCAAACACAACGCAAGTGAAAATTTCACAAAAAAATCGTCTTTTTTTTTTTACATATCATCGTATTTGAGTGATAAATACATAGTGTTTCTAAAATAATGACGTACATCGCTTTTTTTTAAACACGTAATGGTATGTAAGGGTTTAAGTTACTCTTTTTGCAAAAACTAGGTATTTACACTTCAAACATGATAATTTTTAAAAATATGTAAAAAAAACCCGTCGCTGATTTTGCAAAATTTTTAATTGCATTGTGTCTGTAACCGCTAAAACTACCACCTGGCTTCGTTTTCGGTCGCGGTCTTGATATACCCTGTATTTTCATACTGTGTTCCTGGGCTTAATGTATTTCGTTTCCAAGATTAATAAATCCGGAAGTACGATGTATAAAAATAGTTGTAATTCGTCATTGAAGAAAAAAGAAACCTTCGTTTGTTTTACATCACACAGTATGTACATATTTGCTATGGACAAAAAAATACTGTTTTCAAGACGTCATTAAAATATAACTTTCGTAAAATTAACGTCATTGAATAAATGTATGGCTTAGAAATGAGATAAAATCTATCGGACGTATCTAAAATTGCATATAGTTGATTTCGTACGTTACAATACAAATGAAATGAGAGGTTTGAGCTTTGTAGCAAATACTCTGATTTTTGCCCGGCTGTCTCATCGATGTAAAATATTCCAAATTATTGTTATCAAACTATATCTACTGACTGCCTCGGTGGCGTAGTTGTACTACGGTACGACTACAAAGCTGAGGTCTCAGGTTCGAGTCCCGGGTCGGGCAAAGTGATATTGGATTTTGGTATTCCATTATCAGCCCGGAGTCAGGAATTTGTGCCCGATATGACAATAGGCTCGCCCCCTATCACATCATGGGAACATACAAAGCGAAATGTGGGTGTCCTGGTAGCACCTCTGCCTACCCCTTCTGAGAAAAAGGCGTGAGTTTATGTATGTATGTAAAAAATATATATTTCAATAAATAATGTTTTGTATAACTTCGAAACTATCTTGCACCCTTTTAAAATACATTGTTTCAAAATCAGATAGCAAATATATCAATTTTAATGCCTTTTACATTGAAGTTTTAAATGCGGGCGAGTCATGACTCATGGCAGACTAATTGTCTAAAGCTCAGTGCCCCTCTGCGAAGGGTAGTGGGATCGATTGAAGACACCTGGTTTAGTACGAGTTTATAAATGACCATTTGTTTCGGGGTACAGTTTTTATTAATTATTAGGATTTGTGTTGGGAGTTCCTTGTGTTGTTAATTGTATGATTGTAAATAATAGTACAAATTTTAAAGGTTTCAATTTGTTTGCCGAAAACCATAATATGTTGTCACTGGAGTTTATTTATTTAGTTTAAGTAGTATTCATGGATTATTTATGGAATTTTAATTAGTAATTGCTTGTATAGCATTAGAATTTCCGAGTATGAGCTCTAAGGAAACAATCTGATTCAAAATCAAAGAATACTTTATCATTGCATCTTCTAATAAGTCATAACTATAGTATGTTACTAGAAGCAGATAATCTTATAGTTAATTACTTAATGTATGTTCCATCTTAACCCAACACAATAAACTTTGAACTATTAAATGAAAGTCGTTTATGAAATGAAATTCGTTTATTGGTCACGTAGGCAATTAAATAGCTCTTATGACAAGTCAATACACATAGTACTTATTTTCTATTAACAAGATATGTGTTATAATACTTATATTATGTATTAGTATTTTATGGTAATCTCTTTTTTTTAAAGGAAATATATTAAAAATAAACGGTGTCTAAGTGGACCATGAGTATTATTCAAACGGTGCGTAGCGGTTTAATGTAAACAATGTCCTTAACATCGCCAATGTTTAGTTTAATCGCTTGCGTTTATAGTCGAAATGACAATGTCGGTCGGCACGTGGCGCGCACGACCCGTGGTAAGTAATACTACCGATTAATGATTTTTTAATCGATTTGCAACAATCACCGGCCCCTGCTCTAGAACTCTTTTGATAGAATTGTAAATTTTATTTTATTATATTGTGCCTTCGTATGGACATCTTCTAAGAGGTTTTGAATTGGTATGTCAGAGCTTTGGTTAAACTTAGACATGAACTGATTTATTTATTAAGATAGTATACAGTTTTAGAATTGTAACAAAATGATACGCAAATTCTATGAATTACACAGCTGTAGGTTATTAGTTTTTTTTAAGATAGGTAAATATGTGCAAATGCTTCTCGAAGCCACGAAATATATCATCACAGATGATATGTACTGATTCAATTAAATTAAAAAAACAACCTTAAAACTTCACTGATTATTAGAAAGTTAATTAATTTTTATTCTTATACTGTTAAGTGTTATAGAGTCAGTAAAACTATTATCTTCATAATAATTCACGATGACCAAAAACTATAATAACATATAATTCATAACAACACATATATTGTTTAAACTGATAACTACCTTTTAAATCGGTTAAATAATACTAGATTAACATTAAGAATATAATAAATTAAGAGTCTTTATTCAACCATATCCAACATCCCCTCTACATTTTAATCTTTGCCATCAGGTGACCGCGCCACAAACAAAAACGGGGAGAATGGGGCCGGGAGGTTCAAACAAAATAAAATTTATATTCGACTGAAAGTTTTATAACCGAGGGTCGGATTGAGGCGAAATTGGGGTTTTCACCTCTGATAACAATAACTCACAGGGGACTTTATTAGCTGTACAGCGGGGCGAGTATTAACGAGCTACGTTTTTAATGTGTTGGTGACGTGGCTTGGTTTTTTTAAAGGTGTTTTAGTCTACGGCCTAACTCTTGTCAGTTGTAGAGGAGAGTCTTGATCAGCAGTGGGATGTATAGGCGCTGATAATACGTGATCTAGTGGCAGATTACATTGAATATGAGCCGTAAAGTTTTGCCTTAAATTACCAGGACAATCTATGCAGAAGAATGTTTATTTATCCTCTCTTTTCTATCTCTCTATTTGTCTATTAATAGATCTAATGAGTACTTTAGAATTTATCCTGAGAAAGGGAGTTTTGAGCTTAATTTAGCTGTTACATCAGTGTAACTTAAAATTAACATTGCTGTTACTTTAACAAAATTCTCGCTAAAACAGCTTATTTTCCTACAAGTAACGCACAGAACCCCAAAACAGGAGTGAATGCCCTCACTTTTCCACTGAAATGGTCGCGATAAGAACCACTCCTGATAACGAGGGGTGGTATTAAAAAATAAAGCCTTCAACTTATCGCATTTTAATTAATATTTTTATAGTTCACTTTATTATTTCATTGTGTAATTAAAATCCATCTATTGCGATGCTATCTCGCTTCTGGCCGGGCAATTAATAAGTTTAATGTTGTTTTTTATACGAGAAAAAGTGTCGCCATTTTTGTGCCTGATGGGAGATTAGTGCGTAGCGTTCCATTAGTATTTCGCTTGGTGTTTTTCTATTGGTTAAATAATGGTTAATAGGCAGTTAAATTGCGACAGAAAGACATCAATACGAGTGATAGTACTTTTGACACGTTCAGTATGATAAATAGGTATATATCTTACCTGATGGAAGCCTAGGTAACTCTCGATGGAGTGCGTGGCGAAGAATACTTCTCCCTCGCACGTCAGGATCATCAGGAAACCGTTGAGAGCCTGCAAAACGAATAATAGTGCATTTAATTACCATAGAACCATGGGAGACTTAAAGGTGTCAGTGTAGACAATTGTCCAATGTCCACCAATTCATGGAGTAATTAAATGCCATAGATTTTTTCAAGTCTGTTTTATTGAGACAATGGTACCACCGCAATCGATTCAATGCAATAACTGAAATACGGCCCAACCACCTACGAAAGCATTGTTTAATATTGCATTTACATAGTAACAAATTATATTACAAAGTAGTCTATAAATCCTCACAAAATAAATTTTCAAAATAAACCGCATAACGATTTTAAAATTGCACAAAAACGGCTCAAAACATTAATATTATTCTATGCAATATCTCTATTACCATTTGTTTGAGCGGGCAATATTTCAACTGCATGTCCATTACTCCACGTTAATAAAAACGGACGTGAATACTTAAAAGAGGCAATAAGAATTATATTCCATTTACCATAATTGTCATATTCATTACTACATTATTGCGAAATGTTTGCAATTAAAATAAAACGTTTTTTTCTTTACATGGATGCAATTTTCTTAAGCGCGCCCCGGCGACGTCGGCTGACTTACGAGTTACTTGCCGTTGATATATTGTTTTCGGGTGGTTGCTCACTGTTTGACACGGCTGGAGATTCGTTGACGGATGTTTAAGGAATGTTTTATTGAAATAAAACTAATTTTATCGCGATTATGTTTGATTTTTACATTTTTAACTTCCTGACGTTTCGATTGCTTTACAGCTTTCGTGGTAGGTACTATTACGGGGCGGACTGAGGTATTAGTCATCCGCTCAGTAACTGTTACAATATAACTACCCTTAATTTTCAATTATTACAATAAAAAGTTAATTGGTTTTCGATCCAATCTTTAAAATGAATATTAAACCAAATCCGTAAATAATAGTTTTATTTCAATGTATAACAGTCGCGTAAATCTAAGAAACCAGAATGTTTTATTGCTCTAACTCTTGAACATTGTTACATGATGTCTATTTATTTGATTATCTTTGTAGATAAAGATTTCGCTGTGCTTTGACAATTCTTACAGATAAATAAAGACGGAGATAGTACGAGAAAAATATCCATATTTTCGTACAGTAATTGATTTGTGATCGACGGGTAACATTTTATTTAAGACTTTTATTTTAACCTTAGTCTAATGCTCTTGTATTTAATATATTTGACGGATCGGCTTGGTAGACCGAAGTCAACAGGGGCCACAAGAATGTAACAGAAGTAGATTATTTCTGTTGTGCTCAATATTTACAGGGGAACATTATTTTTATTGTGCCCAATAGATTCCAAGACGTTACTGCTAACAGTTTTAACAATAGTATTTTCTATTTAAAATTTTATACCAAACTATACTTCGGTGGCATATCGTTTCAATAATGCTCGTGTATGTTAAAATACTTTATAATTTATCCAAAATTACGAAAAGTTATTATGAGAATTACAATGCCTTTAAAACTATTGAACTAATAGCATTACAAACTTTGATTATTATCAATTAAAATAAAATACAGTGCAAGATGATTTACTTATCGTATCGTACCGGACCGAACATTGGAACCGCGCACATGTCGGTTCAAAAACATATGCGAGTACAGTCAGAGCGTATATTTATGGGCTGGCTAGTTGCTATTGATTTATTTGCGGACAATTCATATATTCACCAGCTAACTGTACATCCATACTATTATTATTCATGCGAAAATGTTTGCACGATCTTATCTGTTAATCAATAGCTTCAAAGCGGTTTTCTGTTTGAAATTAAATGAATATACTGTAATTTTTTTAATATGTATTTTTTTTTACTATATCATATGCTGTCATTAGGTCAATTTATTAATACAACGCAGATGATAATTTTATATCAAAATAAATATCCATAAATAGAAATATTAATATGTAAAATGAAGAGATGTCAGTTGTCACATCGATAAAATTATTTATATGCATATTGTTAATTGGAGCCATTAACGAGGCGTGTGACACGATTATAAAATTGTACGATAAAATTAACTTTAAAGATGTTCATAATATTTTATGCAAAAACATCGTCACCTGAAGTCATTTGCGTTATAAAAAAATCTATAATAAATAGTGTACAATTTTATACATATTTTTCGCTTTTTGTCTAATTTAATGGTCTTTAAAGTATTTGCCCTGAAAGGTTAAGTTCTAATCAAATAAATAAATACATCCAACAGTCACATACATAGTCCTGACCCCACACTAAGACCGAGTCTTGTGTCGTGGGTATCAGGAACTACGAGAGACTTTTCGGTCTCACAAACACCCAGACCCGAGACAAAATATAACAAATACGCCACCAGACTATGGATAATCTTATGCACGGATTGGTAATTCATATTCAAGTGAATAGTTTTCAACTAGTAAATCTTTTTCACTCTGAAGTATAATTAGTCCAATATTGTCTAATTTGATCGATACACAAATGGCTGCCCAAAATTTGTACATTGTCTTTTGATTAGTATTTTTTTTTAAATTTTTTAGCTCATCAGAGCAATTTGTTGTTAGTGCTGACAATTGTTTCAATGTGTATTTACAATCTATTAATTTGATGTGTTTTGAGCATGTTAAAGGGATTTTTTTTTTAGTATTAGGTCTATTTAGAAAATGACTAGTTTTAAATCTATTTGGTAAATGGTCGCATAATTGGCCTAGTGGTAACTTGTGTGTTGCGATATCTAGTATCGATTTCTAGGTAAGCGCATCTGCTTTATTCGGTTTGAAAAATCTTTATAAGTTCCCCATATTGGGAATTTAGAATCAGCTGATTTTGAGATAATAACAGACACAACAAAACATCCAATTAAAAGAAAAAAAAATCGGTGAATTGACGGCACCTCTACCTTCTCCTTTAGGAATACATACAAAAGTATACCGGGTATATCAACACCGCGACCGAAAACGCAGCCGGGTGGTAGTTTTAGTGGCTATAGACACAATGCAACTAAAAATTTCGAAAAATAAGCGATAGATTATTTTTTACAATTTTATAAAAATCATAGTTTTTAGGTGGTAAGTCCTTAGTTTTTGCGAAAATAGTAATTTAAACCCTTAAGTATCATTGCGTCTTTAAAACTAAAAAGGTGTACATCATTATTTTGGAAAAAAAAATATTTATCAACCAAATACGACAATAAGAAATTTTTTTTTATTAAAAAATGACGATTAATTTAGCGGAATTTTTAGTTGCATTGTGTCTGAAGTCACTAATACTACCACCTGGCTTCGTTTTCGGTCGCAGTCTTGATATACCCTGTATAACACGTCGGAAATATCTGTGAACCTAGCTGGAATGCGGTTCACATTTTATTTTTTTGTGTCCCCTTATCTACTATGTTATTTTACATTAAAAACGTTTTGAGATGGATGCGAATTCTATTTTTTATTCCTTTTCTCTATTTTAATTTAATTTGTTTATCCTATATTTTGAATATGTTGAACTTATGTTCCAATGACGTTAATTATTCAGGTTCACAGATATTTCCGACGGGTAATAACAATACTTACCTGGAGGAACATCTCTCCGTCGGGCATGGCGTGGTCGTACGGAGAGTGCTCGCGCCGGTGCCCGTGGATGTCTTCCTTATCTTTGTGCATGACCACTGTAACAAACCACAGATAATATAAAAACAAAGTTCCAACTTCTATTAATTAAACTTTAAGATTAACTTCTTTGCGGATTAAAGATAAGCTAGATATTCCCTAGTAGTCGCTGAGCTTCAGTGCTTGGTGTCATTAAAATGCGTACCACTGTTGATCCTGGCTTACAGGAGTTGCAGTGGTGGGTGTAAGGGCGGGACTGTCTCTAAATATAATAGAATAAATACATCCCAAGAGCCACAAGCATAGTCTTGACTCCACACTGTACAAGTCTTGTCATGGGTATGAGATGTCATTACTATGAAAGACTTTTCGGCCCTACAACTTACGAACGAAGTAAATAATCATGAATCACATAATAAATAAAATGCCTTCTCTAATAAATTCAAAATGCACGCCTTAATAGTTGCCATGGAGGCTGTCATTTTTTTTTTTAATGTAATAAATTATTTAATTATTACAAATTGATAAATATACGATTATACCTTTTTATTCCAAAGCCTTTTGTATAAATTGAAGATAATTGCACAACACTTATAGATACGTATATGTATGTACTTATTTGTACTGTGTAATAGGCGGAGCTTGCGAGCGCGACGTCAAATCACATCTCGCGAGATTGAGGGATGTTGGACACTTGCCAATTGGATTGCGGTGGGGTTGTCACGGGGAAAGGGTGATTTTATTATACAGCTATAATATATGAATGTTTATAGATAGATATAATAATACACATGCAGTAGTTAGTTTGGAAAGTTAATAATGTAATGTAATTTATTTGCTAAAATATTTTGTAAATTCAGTATTTAGCTCTGAAACTTTTTAACATAATTAAAATCGCAATGTTCTAATGTTCATGGTGGGTGGTGTGAATTTAAGGCGACATTTATAATTATTATTGTAAGCATATAGATCTTAAGATTGGCTAAACAGAGGTCGCTTGAGTACCACTCTGTCCGTGCCGAATTTATTTTTATTTAAAATGTTATTGAAAGCTCGCCTATTTCCACGCATCAACATTCCAGAACATCTCGTATCATCTTTTTCGATTTGAACAATTTATATAAAGTGGAGTGTCTTTTTAGATCACAATCTGTCATCAGATCACTAATAATTATTTTTCAGAATATTATTGTTTTCTTTGTGTTGAATGGCGAGACGAGCATGCCATTCGCCTGATGGTAAGGCATACGACAGCTCATGCGCTCGCTATACTGAGATATAAGATTTAAAGTCTCAATATGTCCAGTAGTTACTCTGGCTACAATGTCCTTCAAACCGAAAACCAACATTAAATTTACACTGCTGTTTGTCGGGAGAAATAGACATTGCGGTGGTACCTACCCAGACGGCCTCTCACATATGAGAGACCTACCACCAGTAAAAGTTGCAGCAGTTTTGTGCAATAAAATAATTATATACTTTACAAAATTATTGTTATAACAGAAGTTAAATTACATTTGTCAGTTCTATAAAATTTGATAGTGTAGTATGCAACCAGTGGTTATTATAAAGGTTATCACTAATTATACAGAAACGAATTTAAATTATATGTTGTTAATTGTATGATAAACGTAATGTTGCATTCCGACGTCGAAATTATTATGTCGGAGTTAAGATTAGATTACGTTTAATGTTTAGATATAATATTATTATTAGGTTTGTATTGTTAATATTGCATTTAAAAATAATAAGGTCTTGAATATTGAGACGGAGCATTCAATTTCAGGCGAAGTTTTAATTAATTTCAAATAAATCGTAGCTTCTGAACCCCTGTAACTTATAGTTTAGGGATAACTTATTTATTAATTTGTTGGTAGTATTTATTTAAATAAAATTCGTAACATTATTCATATAAGTAATCTCTTCCAACATTATTTGAATCGTAAAATAATCGTAGAATATTATCATTATTGTTGTAGGTTCAAAAACGACATGGAAATTTGGATTCCAAATATCCAAACTTTAAACAAATAGAAATGATAGCCTTGGTACCGTAGAAAAATAAGAAGCCGGCTTTGAAATCAAATACCAAGGTTTGATCCTCCCACCAAGAAAAAGCTTGCAGGGTTCACAAAATACATATATCTGTTTCGAGTCCCAGTGTTGTCATATCAATAAGTCTCTTGTGTTAATGACATGACACAAGTTTTTTTTTAAATATAATTAATTAAGTATTTAAATAAATGTTTGTCTCGAACCCACGACCTCTTTTACCAGTATTAGCCCACTGGGCCACAGGAGCTGTCATTTCTTTTTTAAAAGGAGGGTATCTAATAATTTTCGCCATCGTAAAACTCAAGCGGACAATATGGCCAGTTTTTATAGTCATTTCGAACTGGCCAATTACCAACGCCGTTCATGTGGGAGACGGCATATGGTCGATAGTGATGCGATCGTTTTGTATCGATATCGATGATTTATACGATAGATATGAATTTAATTAAATTTATAGACGCTTTTGAAATGTTTGTGGTATCTAGTTTTTAGTTTTATAGTCTAGGATTGTGAGGTTTATTAGTTAAATTAGATAATTTTATATTATGAACGGGCAATATGGATTAAGAAGTTCCAACTAAATATATAAAATATTTAGTGTTTAATATATTTTTCGTATACATTTGCATTACATTAAAATTTCTTTTTTCGTACTGTATACTAGAACCTGAAAGCAAAATTCTTGCTCATTTCCAACTTTAACATATTGAATAAGAAATATTAAAATGGAAATTATAAAATCGTATTGACATTATAAGGATTTGAATAGTCCTAGAATAAGGTTTATCAAAACTTCATCTCAATATTTGTAGATCGCACAGTTATCTCGGTCATTGACCCCAAATTATGTTTCACAACTGACCTAGCAACTGCGTCACAATCAACCAAGAAAATACAGTTAATACCCGTCATCCTAAAAAAACAACAAAATATGCGATGATACATCGCCATTCCTATCATTACATTTCACACGTTACTTTTTTAAATAAAACAAAGGAAATTTATTGTGCGGCCGGCGAATCAAGATAGCGGGCCGGGCAATCGAGTCGATTTATCGATAAAGTCTCGCAGCGCGTCACTAATCGAGAGTGCTGTGCTTTTATCGGCTTTTATAATCGTCATTACCTTTGTAAGGGATAGTTTATTTTGTATTACGGAAATATTGAATTTAACATTTTTAATAACTGTTGCTTTGGCGTTTTAATGTGGATTGGAAGTAAAGAGGTCGTTTCAGTATAATAAAATATAAACTGACATCTTTTTCCCACAAGGGTTAGGCAGATATGCTACCAATACACCAACGTTTCGCCTTATTTTTTCCGGCCCACGATGTAATAGGGGGCAAGCCTATCACCACATTGGGCAGAAATTTCTGACTTCGGGTGATAATAAATAGAAAAATTCAATATCACTTTGCCCGACTCGGGATCTGAACCCGGTACCACAGCGTCATCATCGTACCGTAGTACGATTGCACCACCGAAGCAGTAGCCACTTTTTAATTATATTTTGACGAAATCAACTGGCTAGGAATGTCATTACCATTAGGACATATAAACCATTGTATTTAATTGTAGATTTTATTTCCAAAATTACTCTATGATATACATTTGGTTATTAGAAAGGCAATATTTTTATAGATATTGTGCATAATGTTAAATTATTCTTTAAATACTTAATGTTAAAAAGAAAATATTATGAATAGTAAGTAAAGTATTTGGTTGTGATATTTTTATTGGTGTGACAGC
Organism: Deilephila elpenor; assembly: GCA_949752805.1. Taxonomy (NCBI): domain Eukaryota; kingdom Metazoa; phylum Arthropoda; class Insecta; order Lepidoptera; family Sphingidae; genus Deilephila; species Deilephila elpenor. Next base: position 1,712,686 of record OX457116.1, read on the forward strand.
CTTCGCGGCGCAGTTGGTTAGACGCCGCCTGCGAAACGAGAGGCAGCGGGTTCAATCCTCGCACCGAACGAAATGGTTGTGTGACCCACATGTATTTGTTACGAGTCTGGTTGTGTGTGAGACCGAAAAGTCTCTCTTAGTCTCATAGCCACACAAGACTCGATCTTAGTGTGGGGTCAGGACTATGTATGTGACTGTTGGGTGTATTTATTTATTATTGTTATATCGTGGTTCACTTTTTTCATTTGATATAATTATACACTTCAATGTTTATTATGGACAGGTCATTTATAAAAAAATCATGAAGGGTGAACCGAATGATGGACCTTTATGGTTAATGTTAAATTATATGGTCATTAATAATAACAAATACATATGGATGTTACAAATAACTCTACATTTAAATAATGAATTAATGTATGTAAATATAATTTATATATTTGCCCAAAAAAAAAGGAAAAGCACTTAAAGATAATATTACAAATTAAGTAAAAGTACAGATGGCGGTCTTATCGCTCTAGGATGGTACAAGAAAAGGAAAAAAAAGAGAGGGCAATCTAGAATTTAAAGGATACAAGCTCCAATTAAAAATAAAATTAAAATGTAAAATGTAATGTAATAATAATGTGTGTGTGTGTGTAAAATATGTTGTTTTTGAAAACATATTGCCTGTTTAAATTGCCATCTTTATATTATGTGTATATAAACTTACGTCTCTATCCCGAAGGGGTAGGTAGAAATGACACTAATAGCATTCATATTCATCGGACTTATTTCCCTCCGAAAATGTTAAACGAGACGATTCTATCATGCCGGGCATAAAGTTTAGTGGGCAAGTTTAAAGAAGACAAAACATTCTATATCTAAAATAGGTTTTAAATCTGTCTAACAATTAGGCCGTTAAACTTTAATTAAGGGACCCAAGAAGTTACTTTCATCCACCTAGACATTTCAAATAATTCCGAAGTAAATATTACTACAACATACTTATGCTAAGTGTCCGTCCGTTACACACATTTACATATTAAGCACAAATGAGCATTTATAAATAATTAATTATGTATTAATGTCATTCTTCAATGAATAAAGTGCCATTGTGGGACAGTGTCATGGTATTTCATATTACTGTTTTATTTTTACATTTCTATAAAAGGCTGTTGAGAAAAGTCGGGGATGTGACACGTGAGGTATTAGGTTCGATTCTCAGTTCACCATAATAGTCTAGTTTTTGGATTCCGAATTATTTCCACATACGTACAAACGTTTACACATATAAGAATATAAAGTAGAAAAACCAGGATATATTAGGTTCGATTCTCTGGTTTGCAATTTGGTAAATAGCATGCTTCAGATTAGAATTTCTCGCGCAGAATTAACTCAATAAGATCACATAAGTTGGGCAACAAGCTAGTTAAAACGGAACACTGTTAAATCAAAATTCCACAAATTAAACCCCTCAAGCCGTAGAAGAATTAGGAACAAAAGGCCATACATCAGATTATGTTGTAGCTAACTTTATGGGTGCACATCACGAACAGCTGACCATTACACCACCTCGTTATAATTACCAGCTTATTGGTAGTTTAAAACCACATTTCGTGGTCATTTTTTGCTATGGTAAATTTTTAGTGTAATTTTTTTAAGTATGTTTTGTACTTTGTTGTAAATTATTATCGATTTATTGCACATTTTAACAATCTGTTTTCTGGCGCCGTTGGTTAAGAAGCTTGTTTTGGAACGAGAGGCCGTGGCCTCGATCCCCGCCCTAAGACAAATATTTGTGTAATGTTGGAATATAAAACTATAATTATATTTCAATAATATACGCAACAGTCTACCCATATCGCGTTTAAAATATTCTAATATTAGTAAGAACGCATAACACCGACACTACGAGTATAGTTATATTAATAAATAAATAAATAAATAAAATAATCAAACAATCATTTGCCTCGAAATCCCTTAACTTCTTATTTCTCAGCCGATAACTCATTCCTACAATCAAAACCTTAAAAGCTCTAAGATCTCACCTACACTATACAAATATCTCACCATTCATTCCGAACCCGGGACCTCTCACTTCTCACCCAGTTCCTCCACCAAGCCTTCACCTAAAACAACCCCAATCAAACAATCGACCATGTCCGTTTTCGCGCACCTGGTCAGGGGTCATACTGGTGCCATATTGGACGGCGGTTGAACCATATGGCCACCCCAACTATATTAATTTAACATTAAATTATTGGGTGGCTTTGTTTTTTCGGTTGGCAACATTGTAATTGGTCTTTATGGTTGGCGTGAAATTGATAAGTATTGCTGGGTTTAGATGATCTTTATACTATGGTTCATTCACTGTACCGTCGATGGAAAACATCGTGAGGAAACCTGCATACCGTAGCAATTTACAGAATTTTTACGGTATTTAAAGTCCGCCAACCCGCACTAGGCCAGCGTGGCGGACTATATGGCCTAACCCTTCTCAATCGTACTCTCGATTGTAGAGGTCCCCCGTGCCCTGCAGTGGGACGTATATGGGCTGATACACTGGCTGTATAGTGACTATGGATTATTGGACAGAAGAAAAATACAGCAGAGAACCATTCTTGTTTGGATGCTTAAAAGGTTTAAAGATTATAGAATAGGAGTGAAGAAAAATAGAGCAAGGGAGGCAGTATTATATTTTAATAATGAAAAACATCTTAAACCGGGGAACTTATTACAATTCCTAAAATTATATATAACGCTATATATTTCCTACTAGGTAGTGTTTCATTTGGATCTCCACTTCTCGTAGCTTTCAAATCGCACGATAATTATATTGTTGGAATTATAATAAAACTATAACATATTTATTGCAACAACGATCCTGCCCTTTTAATGATAAGTTATGAAGTAACAGGACCTGGTAAAGGTCGCGGGACGTCGCTGGATGCAGGCTGCCTCCAACAGGTCACTGTGGAAATCATTGGGAGAGGCCTATGTTCAGCAGTGGACTTCCTTTGGCTGATGGATGGATTTATTAGGTTATGTGCACTGTTTTTTCTTGTTTGATAAAAGTCTTTTATATTATCATCAATTTCAGACTTTAGTCTGGCATTATTTAAAAATAAAAGACTATAACGAAAAAAAAATTGAGTCATTCAAGACTAATGAAATCTTTCAACAATAACCAAGCTAATCAAACGATCAAAATAATTAGGTCAACACAATTACCCACGCCTTATCAAACCTTATCGTATTTAGAAAGCAAACGTCATAAACAGAGAAATGGTCGGAAGCGAGTTAATAAGCTACTTAGTATAAAGAGAGGACACGCGAGCGGGCGCGTTTCGACCGACGTGTTGTCGAGCTTGCACCACTCACGAACGACACGACATGCTTGTGACGTAGTTAGTTTATCTAGGATATTTTTTTGTATGCTTTATTACTTACGTGCATAAACTCACGCCTTTTTCCAGGAGTAGAAGCAGAGGTTCTCCTGGTAGAAAGGATACTGACGTTTCGCCTTGTGTGTCCCGTCCCATGATGTGATAGGGGACGAGCCTATCGTCTCGGGCACAAATTCCTGACTTCGGGCTGATAATGAAAAATCCAATAGGTACCACTTTACCCAGCCCGGGATTCGAACCACATTCCATAGAAATTTTCGCAAATCACTATTGTATGCAGGTTTCCTCGCAATGTATTCCTTCACTGTTATAGTGCGCGGTGATTGACTATCAATATAGACACATGACTCTGAAAACTCTGAGGTGCGCCCTGGGATTTGAACCTCTGTCCATCGTGGACATGTTGGCAGCCACGTCTTGTTCGCTACCAATAGGCCACCACACGTCTGTGCATACCAAAATTAATAAGTGTAACCAACAGTCACATACATAGTTCTGACCCAACACTAAGATCGAATCTTGAGTCGTGGGTATCAGAAACTACGAAAGACTTCGCTTTTACAAACACCCAGACTCGAAAGAAATACCTGTAGTTGAAACAGACATGTTTCGTCTTAATGCGGGGTTCGAACCCGCGGCCTCATGTTTCACAGGCGGCGTCTAACCAACTGCACCACGAAGGCTGTCAACTGCATAATTTATTAATTACTTTAAGTTGTGATAGTATTCATACCTTATAGCATAAAATAACAAGAGTCAAAAACGTCAACAGACATTTCATTTGTATAATCTTTTCACATAAAAAATATTTCCGGTCGAATAGAAACACCTTTCACGCATCCACAAGCGGCGTTCCACACAAAGGAGATTTAAAAGTGTAAACCATAGACAAACCGATTAAAATATTCAAAGCGTTTGTTATCCTATGCTTTTAAAACTATAAAACACGAGTGTGATACCGATACTGTATTAGCATACGGACATAAATCGGTAAACGTGACTTAGTTACCACTAATTTTAAAAGTAAACAAATCGATAAAATTTCCCGCCGACATTTTATAAATCACTCGCAAAGGGAGATGTCTCAATATTCTTCAAAGTAAATTTTACTGTTGGAGGGAAAGAGACGACAATAGTCTCAATCGATAAATACGTAAGTGAGAAAGAGATGAATATACTTCCTCCGTTCGTATTAATTAAGGAGCGTACAGGGTCTAAATCATTGGCCGTCATCGCTCCCTGTGGGAATCCAGAAGAGTTATAAGATCCCTTTATTCTAAATTTAAAATTACAATTTTGTAAATGTTCCGAATATTTTACATTGTACGCACTGGTTTATTGGTCTCTCGTGTGTTCGGTAATTTGAAAAAAGAACTCATTCGAAATTGTTAATGTTTATTTCCTACTTTTATAAATTAAAGGTCAGCTTTCTAAATAAAGAAATAGAAATTCCTAGATAAAAAAAATACCGTCATAAAGTAAATAGTCACCAATATGATGTAAAAAAAATCCAGGTACCGAAATAAAAAGGATGATTAGAAATTGTAGTTAACATTAAACTTGTCTTGGAACGGAAATAAGCTTGGCAAACTAGGAATAGCATTAGCGACACCTTTGCATCCCCATTCGGGTTGACGAGCATGTACTAGCGGATATAAAAATAATTTACTTTTTTATATTTCTAACACTATAATTATTCGTTTATATCATGAAACTAATCCCAAGCCCCTACATTTGTCGTCGTGACAGCCCGGTATCGCATGGGCCAATCTCGCGATTAGCGCGCTCTGTGACGTTCCGTTCCACGCAACTGACGCGCCGTGACAGTTGGTGCAACCGCATAGATTAATTATCCGAAGCGGAACATTATTAATTTATTGTTGCGTTTATAAATACTTATATGATAGACATATTTTGTAGTATTTTTTACAATCATGCATTTGAATATTAATTACTGACTATTAATTATCATTGAAGGAAAAGAAATACAAATGTAATTTAATCGTGTAGTATGTTATATGTTCCGCCGTACAACTGATCGAAATTGAATACCAATATTATATTTTTCTACATTATTGTTATGAATAACAATATAATACTTATAGTGTAACGACATTTTCTATCACTTTTTCATACCACAATTTACTTAAACGAAACTAGGCTGTACAACTCGATGACCTTTGTAAAAATATCAGTTTAAAAAACCAACTGGCCGTATAAAGTAGGGTACAAAAGCGAGGCATTTGCTATGGTTTCAATTTAAAGTGTTGAGATTGCGTCGTCCTTTTTAATTGATACGAAAGTCGTACGACCAGTGGAATCCCAGTTAAAGAATGGTAGTTACCTTATCACAATGCTGATTTCACACCAACAAGCCACGCGGCTTACATGGATTATATTTTGTTAGTGAATTTATTGTTTCTTTGGCTGAGCCTGGTTTTATCCAAGCAATTTTAATACCCTGTAGGAATATTTCTTTTAGTGTTAGAGGTAACGGATTGTTTTTATAGGACAAATAAATAATTCTAGAGCCCTAACTGGTTAATCTTTTGAAAGTCTATTAATTTTTTTTAATGGTCGCTTGTAAAAGTACAACCGCTTTTTCCATGACTGTCATCGAGCAGGAATGGTGAAGTAAGTTCTGATTTGAAGGACAAAACCAACTGGATATTAATGACCTTATTGATAGACAGATTTAAAACTTATTTTATCTATCGAAAGGTTTGTCTTTTTCACTCAAACCGAATTCTAAAGGCGATTGAAAGGGACAAACATTCGATAACTAAAATAGGTTTTTAATCTGTCTATGAACAAGGTTGTAAGAGTAACTACTGTTTCGGGGTGACGAGCGCAACACAGGCCTATGTAGTGCTTAGTTATTTCAAGTTTCTAGTGATGTTTTCCTTGTTTACAGCCAGGCGTGACGCTTATTATCAGACGAGCGAGCTGATCGTCACGTCGTTTTCTTCTCGCTCATACAATCATTGCCTAATTAATTAATAAATACACCCAACAGTCACATACATAGTCCTGACCCCACACTAAGATCGAGTCTTGTGTCGAGGGTAGGTATCAGAAACTACGAGAGACTTTTCGGTCTCACAAACACCCAGGCCCGGAACAAATATCTGTGCTTTACAACACATATACAAATATTTATTTCGGTGTGGGGATCAAACCCGCGGCCTCTAGTTTTACAGCCGGCGTCTAACCAACTGCGCCACGAATGTCGAAATTGGCCCTGGTTATAGAAAAATTAAAATTTCACCAGTCCACATACCAACTTCTGATGTTATTACGTTTGTCTAGTGCCATCGTAGGTGGCTTATCGACCTTTGAACTTAAATTACGTTATAAAGATTATATTTTTAAAGATAATAATATGATATTAAGAAAAGTTGCCAAAAAAATCACACAATCTTATGACTTAAAGGGATTTTTTCTGACTACCACTCAAAAAGAAAATAATTGAATGTGCTACAAAAGTGTATGTTAAAAATACAATATGATTTAATACAAGAGGCATGTAAGCTGAGCCCTTTGCACAGAAGTCGGAGCCGGTCACGCCGCCATCGGGCTAAAAAGAGAAACTTTATTATCATTTTAAAGTATTTCTCAACTGACCATCCGCATACAATATACAATACCAGTGTTAGTAGCTTTGAGGTGTCTTGTGATTTAATGTTTCATACCTAAATGTAATAGAGATTTGTGTTTATCAACTATCGGCCTTATTCATAGATATATTTAAAACCTATTGTAGTTATCGAATGTTTTGTCTTCGCACGAACTGAGTTCTAAAGTCGTTCGAAAGGGACAAAACGTTTGACATATAAATTGGTTTTAAATCTGTCTGAATAAGGCCGTTTGTTTTTAGAATTGTGGGATTATTAGCGAATGTTTAAATTATTTATCGAATCTTTATTTATTGGGACGAGCATATTATTATAGCTCGTTTGTTTATAAGCGTCATGCGTGCTCATAAATAAATAAATAAATACATCCAACAGTCACATACATAGTCCAGACCCTACACTAAGATCGAGTCTTGTGTCGTGGATATCAGGAACTACGAGAGACTTTTCGGTCTCACAAACACCCAGAACCGAAGTAGGGGCAATACCGTTCAGAAATCATTATCATTTAGCACGACATGCCATTGCACTGCGATCCTCGCCTCAAAGCATAAGGTTATAAGTCTTTTAATGTAGCAATAATTATAATATGTTTTCAAATGATCATGATAGACGATCTCTTGCACTACATAGTAAAAAAAAACATAGAATTAACACACGGTACAGATTTATCTTCCATTTTTATGGGTCGTACAGCAAAATGCCAAATTCTCAATATATACGGAAACTAATATTCATTTGTTACTTTCAATTTCAGTAAGGAAATAGAACTACTGTATTAAATCTGCAATATGCGCTAAAGTATATGTTTAAAATAAATAAAAAATGACCACAATTTTTTAAACTTTATGGCGACGCGCGTGCCGGTGACTGATAGGGTCTGTTGATGGCGATTTTTTAGAATTTTGATTTTTCGGAACCTGTTTCAATATCGTCCTTGTGACACAGTAGGCGAAGAGCCAGTTGTACAACGACGGAATGAGGTTCGATCCCTACATCGAGACATACTTTTGTCCACACTTTAATATGGGGCATTTCACGTGAAGCGGACAGCAAAAAAAAAGTGAGGTTTCAGAATTCGTTCATGTTCTGTTTATCTGTACTCCTGGAGAGTATGAACGTGAACACGAAATATTTTTTTTGTATGTGGTATAGTTATTGAGTTATTGGTGTTGAAAGAATTGGAAAAGTTAGTCAAAGGGTTTTTTGGAGGTGATTTTTTTAATTGAAGAAATTAACATTAAAATACTATTTGTATCAGGTTATTTAGTTAAAATATAGTTCTTTATTATTTCTAATCGAGATTTGAAATTACTATTTTTTTTCTTATATTAAACCGGAAGTAAATGTTTCTAATCAGAATTTGAATAACTTGGCACGTAATTTTTTTAATTATTTTTGTTGTAAAATAAAGCGAATAATATATTAATTTTACATTAAAAGTTGTAGAATGTTATCTTTTTAAGTTTAGGAGATACATCAGTAAAAGTACATAGATGCCGCACTGAGCGTGGTACCAGACGCTCACTTAGGTCGTCCAGTCAGCGTCTATCTGCCTTATTCATAGACGGATTTTATTTAGTTATTAAACGAATGTTTTGTCCCTTTCGAAATAGTTTAGAATTCAGTTTGAGCGACGAACACAAAACATTCGATAAGTAAAATAGGTTTTTAATCTGTCTATGAATAACGCCGCATAATTTATATAAATATTAATTTATAAAATCGCTTTTATATCGTCTATATAGGCAATCATATTGTCATGTATGAATCCCACAGAGGTAAGTAGAAACAAATTTGGCTAGCATGGGTTTAAATATAATATTTGAACTGGCTCGGCGTAATATTAAATTTAAAAAAATGAGGATATATTTTTAATTATGTATTTTATAACGAATAAAACAAATATGATACACATTATTAAAGATTACATATATACATAAACTCACGCCTATGTCCCATTGGGATAGGCAGAGACTATTGAGCGCCAAGTACTACGGTCCTGACATACCTATTTCACTTCATCTACTGTCATTAATCTTTGCATACACGCTCGTCGGTTTCGGTTCCCAATGGGACATAGGCGTGAGTTTATGTATAAATGTAATCTTTAATAATGTGTATCATATTTGTTTTATTCGTTATAAAATACATAATTAAAAATATATCCTCATTTTTTTAAATTTAATATTACGCCGAGCCAGTTCAAATATTATATTTAAACCCATGCTAGCCAAATTTGTTTCTACTTACCTCTGTGGGATTCATACATGACAATATGATTGCCTATATAGACGATATAAAAGCGATTTAATAAATTAATATATATAACTGATGCGGCGTTATTCATAGACAGATTAAAAACCTATTTTACTTATCGAATGTTTTGTGTTCGTCGCTCAAACTGAATTCTAAACTATTTCGAAAGGGACAACACATTCGTTTAATAACTAAATAAAATCCATCTATGAATAAGGCAGATAGACGCTGACTGGGCGACCTAAGTGAGCGTCTGGTACCACGCTCAGTGCGGCATCTATGTACTTTTACTGATGTATCTCCTAAACTTAAAAAGATAACATTCTACAACTTTTAATGTAAAATTAATATATTATTCGCTTTATTTTACAACAAAAATAATAAAAAAATTTACGTGCCAAGTTATTCAAATTCTGATTAGAAACATTTACTTCCGGTTTAATATAAGAAAAAAAAATAGTAATTTCAAATCTCGATTAGAAATAATAAAGAACTATATTTTAACTACATAACCTGATATAAATAGTATTTTATTGTTAATTTCTTCAATTAAAAAAATCACCTCCAAAAAACCCTTTGACTAACTTTTCCAATTCTTTCAACACCAATAACTCAATAACTATACCACATACAAAAAAAATATTTCGTGTTCACGTTCATACTCTCCAGGAGTACAGATAAACAGAACATGAACGAATTCTGAAACCTCACTTTTTTTTTTGCTGTCCGCTTCACGTGAAATGCCCCATATTTCTTATACAACCGCAAAATTTAAAAGGACTAAAAATATACTTTTATTATTGTGTTTGATATTATCGGAAATCCTTATTTAAACAGAAACTAGTATATTTTTTACCTAGTTTATAAACACCAAATAAAGTCAAATACAACAACAAATAAAGACACATTTACACCTCGTTAATCTTTCGCACAACAATCAATCTACCTTATCTTTCAAACGGATATCACAAAGGACGTCATGAAAGATATCACGCCTTAGGCAGCCCGTGATGAAAATTCAATCGTGATGGTAATAATATTTTATTTTAAGCCATTTAAAATGAAACATAAAACAAACTGTAAAAGAGGTTGGGAGTAACACTGTTGTATCGGTTCTGAGGATCTGTGACGGGTGGCGTACGGCTGTTTTAGTTCGGCGAGCTTGTTGGCGAGCAGAATTGGGGATTAAAAATGCGTTGCGTTTAGTTGTTGCTTTTGGATTAGAAAAATAATTAGTTTATACGCAAATTTAAAAGATAAATTAAGGTGATATTAATAGTAAAATATTTTTTAAAATAATTTCTTGTAATTTTTTATGGACGTAAGTAAATGTTTGTGTAAGAAAGATGATAATATTATAGAGGAATTGCTCTTCATTTTACTTATCATATTTTGAAATAGTCAGATTCGTTGGGTTATTTTAAAAATCTGTTGTGAACATTCGAATATGGACCACTATTGAGTAAGTATTTCCTCTCCATTCACACATAAATAAACTTAAAAAAAAATTGGATATACAGCTAATAATGCTGTGATTTAGGTATTCGAGAATTATGAATTTAGGTCCGAAAATGCTAGTTAAATGATTCCTAAACTAAACCACGTAATTACCATTTTGATCATCCTACAATAAACCAACAAAAAAGTTGGCCCACAAAACGACACGAACCAAAACGTCTTTCGCTCCCGAAGCCCGTGAGTATGTCCAAGCAGGCGCGAAATGGGAATAACTTTTGGCGGGCGCATCTCATAAATCAGAAAGACCAGTGTAGCTCAATTAAAACCACCTTCTATCTGATGTACTCCTGGTCGCTCGGCCACCTTTATTTTTAACTTGGACACTTTTTAAATGCTTTTTGTCAATCGTTTATTTCGTTTCCAATGGCGACCTCATTAATAATTCGGTTAATCGTAGGCATTTTTGTTTTGTACTTGTTTTTGTGTTTAAGTAATAGAACATTATCATTATAATTACAAAAAACAACTCAAACATTCTTAGCATTGTTTTTCTACAGATTATTTTTAAAATACATACAAAGGTAGCTTTTGAACATGTAACAGCCTCCGTTTCGCAGTTTCTTGAGAGGTGACTGCAAAGGTTTGAATCGAACTTGTATGTAAATGTGAGGCCAGGGCTATTCGCAAGAATATGACTTTACATAATTGCATACATAAACTCACGCCTTTATCCCAGACGGGGTAGGCAGAGGCGCCACCAGGACACCCACATTTCGACTTGTATGTTCGGTCCCACGATGTGATAGGGGGCGAGCCTATCCCCATATCGGGCACAAATTCCTGACTCCGGGCTGATATGAATAGTAAAATTAAATATCACTTAGCCTGACTCGGGATTCGAACCCGAGACCTCAGCTTTGTAATCGTACCATAGTACAACTTAGCCACCGAGGCATTATGACTTTGTTAAGTATTTATATAAATAAAATATTATCAAAATAAGTTGTTTAAAAATATTGACTTTTATTGTGAACAGCTACATGAAACGTAATCACAATAAATTCACTCGACAAACGGTTATTTTTTTAGTGAATTTCATCGGTAACAAGCAACAATGTTTTTTAATGTTCGCATGTTTTTCCGAGCTCTGATTTTTCTTGTTACAGTCAATTTTTTGGTTGTTAGTTGTTACAGTCGTTGCAGGCCCGTATTTGGAGATTTTTTTTGGAGACAAATGATGAATATTTAATTAGGTCTTCCTGTTGTAGTTGGCTATAACGCCGGCTTTGAAACAAGTGGTCGCGGTTTCGATCACCGTAGTGTAATATAAATATTTGATTTTAAAATATACATATTTTTACCCATACGTTCACAGCCTCAGAAAATTATTGTTCTTACCCTATATTGAGACACCAACTTTTATTTGTCTACGTCAATTTTTTATTCTGACGTAGACTGAAGCCCACTTTAATTTGCTATATTTTGTTATATCTTCTGTTTTTATAAAGTGGTCTCTTATATGAAAGGTGTCGTCTACATAGGTATACCCCACTTTGTTGCCTGTTTCTGCTGTCAAGCCGTAATGTGTAATAGTGTTTGTTATTATCCTCTTCGAAATACGGTAGCCAGTGTTTACTATTTTGAAACACTTAATGGTTTGGTAATTTTAATTTTGTATCGATTTAAAATGTACTGGGGGCCCACAAGCCCCTCATCAACTAACTCAATACTAACCTGTACATCAATCAGTACAGATAGCCGTTTTAAACTAATTCTATTACGGTACGTCGCGTCGGCTCGTGCGCATGATCGGTTACGATTCACGATACGATTAACGATCGGAACAATTATGATAACATGCCGTGACGTCACGGATTTCGGTAAAAGTCTGACCAATTATGATATGCTAATCCAAAGAAAGCTCTTTTACTTGAGAAAGTTAGTGGTTTTGATGATAGATTTTACGTATTTTTTGGGCAATGTTACGATAATAGCGTGTATTTAAAATGAGAGACGTTGACAAGACGTTGACAAGAATTTTAAAACTGTATGAAGTCTCCCAACATGCTTTAAAAGAATATGGAGGATTATGAGGCGTATTCTCGAAGGGGTTGATATGACGCAGATTCTTGTCCCTAAAACTCTAAGCCAATTCCCTGTGCAGTGTAGAGGAAAAAATCATATCGTGCTAATAGCATGTACGGTAAAGCTAAGCTTGAAAGACACTGAAGAAGCTGCTTTTGAAAATTTAAATTTATAGAGGAAGAAAATAGTAAGGCGTGTACCTTTTGTATTATTAATAAAAATGCAAAACTACTTGACATCGATTTCCTTTGATACAGTTCTACCCCTGCTCAAGCTGACTGATACTGTACCTTTAAATACTTGTAGTAAGGCTTTACTATTTACCATTCCAAACTGGATACGATGAAGTTCTACCACTTAATCTTATAAACGTAATAAACAACACTAAACTCATTGCTAACTAGTCAAGTTCCAAACCATAATAACCAGAATCATCAAACAATCTTTAAAGTACATGAAATATGTAAGATACCAATCTATAATGGTCTCTGTCCACCCCCAAAAGGATACAAAGCGCCGATGTTATCAACGAGAAAGGCAAACTTCAATATGCAAGTTAATACAACACGCTGACAATTAATCGTAATTTTTACCCTTTTTTCATTAGCTGTATCGGTGTGTGCGTAACATCTGGCTTCTCCAGTTGTATATCTTTATATCGGAGGATAATACCTCTCAGCTCAATATTTTGTCACCCGCTTTGTTGTGGAATGAAGTGGATAATTATTTGTTTCTAACTCCTCCTGTTTGCTTTTTCTTTCTGATTAATTCCGATGCGGGTTAGACAAGCTAGTGTGTACCTAAGAGACTTGGCCAGCTCCAGAGCTCAGTGCCAATTCTTATGCGTACCACTGTTGATCCTGGCTGACGGGAGTTGCATTGGTGGGTGTGTGGGCGGGAAAGTCTCTAGCTGTGTATGGGTAGATGTTAAAAGTAATGAAATTTGTCATATTGGAATTGATGTAGATAATAATAGAGAGAGGTAAGTCTTGGAGACTGAATAAATAAGTATAAACCACACAGTTTATTGTCTGTCATTAGAACGGAGTCTATGTCCAGCAGTGGACATTAAAAGACTGATGATGATGAGTAGAACGGAAGGTCTATTAAATCTGAACAGGCACACATTTCTTCTATGATTTTTTTTCTGATCGTGAGGCTTAAGGAGTTGTAGCGTAGTGTTAATAATTCTCAAATATTGCGCTATCAAATGCATAAAGGGTTTTTCAAATCTGACTGGTAATTTCAGAGAAAACCACATTCAAACATACAGAACCTGCTGGTGATATATTAGAATATGCCATGACAGCGACCATCGTAAATGATGGTGCTAAACTCAATATTGTTATCAACGTAAGGAAGTTACATTTCGGATGCAACCAGTGAAAATGTGGTTTTAAGCAAATCCAAATAGACAGCCTCCGTGGCGCATTTGGTTAGACGCCGGCTGTAAAACATGAGGCCGCGGGTTCGATCCCCGTACTGAGACAAATGTTTGTGACGCAAATAAATATTTGTCAAGTGTCTGAGTGTATACGAGACCGAAAAATCTCTCGTAGTTTCTGATAACCACGACACAAGACTTAAGTAATCATAATGTGGAGTCAGGACTATGTATATGTTGGGTGGACAATATATTCATTATTTAATTACATACATATTTAAGTAGAAAATTGAAAGCTAAAAATGTCGCGTCGATAAAAATTAATTTGTATTAGAAAATACCTCAGAAACAAATATAAAAAATCAACTAACACTAACATTGTATATGAAAGAAATGTGTATAAACAATGAATGAACTCAAGCAACGCTACCGAACGAACTGAATAACAAATAAAAAATGTTACTAAAGTGAAGTTTTATCATATATTCCGATATGCTGGCACATTCAAAAGGTCGTGTTGGAAAAACCGAAAGTTAATTACGAACGCTTATAAATATTAAGGGGCTGACGGCAAAAACAGTTGTCAATGTATGTTACCGAGTTGATCTTTTTGTCTGGCATTACATATGCTTTTCATTTGTTGGCGATGATTAACGTACATGTACACGAATGTCAAACGCGGGAACTTATACATGGATACGGTGATATTTTTGTTCCTTTTTTTGTACAAGTTATGTACGGATATCTCAGTGGAAAATAGCTTTTGTATTATACCTGCCATGCTCAAAAAATCTTAGGTTCTTCAGCAGCTTTCGGCTTATGCTGTAAAAAAAGCTTTTTGATTCGTTTTTGCCTTAATTCATAATGCGAGTCAAAATGATTTTTACATTACAATACACGTAATTTTGAAAAATGAACTGTGTTCGTCCTTGATGAACCCATGATCTTCAATTTAGCAGTCAATTCAACTATACTCCCGTTCTTTGTAATACTCCAATATTATCCATACTGTAGTATTTCTGACCAAAACTGCTACATAGCTATTAGTCATATAACCTCTCAAGCTAGCTTCGCAAACGAGTAAAGCCCCTGGGCTGTAGACGCGTGCATAAATAACCTCCGGGCCGATATGAAGATGTCGGCTGTTAAATGAAATGTCAAACATCTCGCTCATTGATTGCTGGTATGGGCAGTAAATCGGCACGCCTCGTTTAAATCTTGTGTGCTTGCTTGCTTGTCTGTTGTTTATTGTTTGCTGTTGCTCCTTATGTGGTTTGTTTATGGTATTTTGTAGTATTTGTTTTGTATCTTTCTTTTCAGCTTAATAAAGAAATAACACTCCAAAGTCACACTGATAACCCTGAGCCCACATTAAGATAGTCTTGTGTCGTGGGTATCAGGAACTACGAGATTTTTCGTGCTGACACACACCAAGACCCGAAATGAATACCTGTGGTTCATACAAATATTTACCTCAGTGCTGGGATCGAACCCGCGGACACTGGATTCACAGTCGGTGTCTAACCACCTGCGCCACGGAAGCTTACTTAATATGTCATCTCAACCTCTAAGCTTTTTGAAATCAGTCAAAGTATATTTTACTCTGTATTCTGTATGGATTAAAATTGAGCAGCAATTGAGAGTGTTCGTAACTCATTGCGAAATGGTAGTTAATTGGTGATTCACAAAATCTTGGAAGAGTCTAGAGGATATGTTAATTTGTTACTCGTTATTGGCTTCCCTTTTCCTCATTTTTGGTTAATTTTCTTTCATATGTCATCTCAATTTCTATCAAAAACAGTCAATATTAATCACTCTTTTTATCAATTGTGTTTTGCGCTACTAATACGAAGTATTAATACATTTCATAATTAATTTCCAAATGTCCTTATTAACCATTTGATTAATTTTATTGCGGGTTAAAAGACTACTTAAGCATTCCCAGAGACTCGCTAAGCTTCAGTACTCCGTGTGACCAAAATTCATGTCGTTGTCCTGGTTACCAAGAGTTGCAACGGCGGTTGTGAGGATGAGTCAATGCCTCAATCTGAGTAACACGAACAATAACATATTTTAATTCCCATCGAATTATCTTATATGAATTGCTGGGGAATGACATTTTTTCCCACTCAGTTACAGGTTAGCCTCTTGTCTATATTGTATTCAATTTCCCATCAATGAATTTTACATTAATATGATATAAACTCCCGATTCCTCGGCTCTAGTTAATATTCCTATCAGGAATAATTTGCTGGCCGGTGCGCGAAATCCTAATTACTAATTACGAGTATAATTGTGAACGGGTGTTTTTGCATTGCAGCTGGTCGCGTAATAGCTTCGGTAATATTTCGAATTTTAATGCTCGATCGGCTTGTCGATACGGAAATATTGAATGGTTGAAAAATTATTGGGTTTAAAGTAAGTTTTGGTTCGTTGTTAATAGATTGTAATGGGATACTGGAGATAAATCTTTTTAAAATAGATTTAGGTTTAAATCTGTTAAAAATGTAATAACGGTGAAGGAAAACATCGTGAGGAAACCTGTATACCGTAGCGATTTTAAAGAATTTCTACGGTATGTAAGTCCGCCAACCTGCACTAGGCCAGCGTGGTGGACTATATGGCCTAACCACTCTCAATCTCTCGATTGTAGAGTAGGCCCGTGCCCAGCAGTGGGACGTATATGGGCTGATACAATACAAAAATGTAATATAATGATCTATTGATGTGGAAAATTAGGACTATGAGGCTCCTAGCAGCATCTTATGAGGCATAATGGTTAGATTTGCGCGAATGAAATAAAACAAATTTGAACTATTTTTTATTTCAATCTTTTGGGGCTCTTGCCAATAGCTTGTAATGCTGTTAACGTATGGGGTTTTGATGACCGACATATGGTGAGATATCCATCACAGAGGCATAGTCAAATGATAAGGTGATGATTAGCAGCAGTGTCATCAACGGAAGAAGCTATGCCCTGCGATCAGGAACTAGTCTGCTAAGCATGACAAGTTTTGGCAAGAATTGAACGTGAGGCATTTCGTTTTACAATCGTCCGCTTAACCAACTGCACTAAGAAGGCAATTGGAATGGAAAGTAATAATTGACCATCGACTACCATACTAAAAATTGCTGTAACAAGAATAATTCAGTTGAACAGCACAAGTCAATGTGGTTTAAAATTTAAGTATAGTTTCTCAACTATAGAGTTCTGAGCCTAGTAATTTAAAGTAGTGATGTGCCAACAATTATTTGTATAGAACACCTCATTAATCGATAATTTATTTATACCCATGGCGTATTGCTCGACAAACGCGATTCGATATCGATAATTTAGATACAAAGGGGTGATAATTATCGAATAATTATTGTTTTTATTTGCATTCACAGTTCTGCGTCACCGGTGCGTATGGGGTTGTGCTGTGCCATTTCATTTGCATATTATATCGATAATCGATTGTTGAAACAGGACTAAGAATTTGTAATGTACACGGTGTAATTTATGAGTAATTAAACGTCATTGTAATGGCAAGACATTTATCATTAGGTAAGTCATATGAATATTCTTCCTTTTATGTAATGCACAAATGTGTTGATTTTTTAGTACGAACATGTTGGGTTAAATTATATTACTAATAAGAAATGAAGGCATAAACTACAGAACAAAAGTATGTCAATTGGATTAAATGTCGAAGAACAATGCACTTAAACATTTAATTTGTATTTTTTTTTAATCAGCCTCGCCTGATAGAAGTGATTATTAGCTTACTAAAACCTTTGCGCAGTTGAATAGAAAGCCAGCTGTTTAACGATAGGCAAAGGTTTACTCCTCGTATAGAGAAAATTGCTTGTGTGACTAAATATTTATTTGTTTTATATATCTTGTTGTTATTGGACCGAAATGTCTCTCGTAGTTTCTGATACCTACTATATTTTGGTGTGAGGTTAGCACTAAGTGAGTGTGACTGTGAAGTGTATTTTTATATATACTTTTTCTTATTGATCCGCCACAAAAAGTACTTGCGACACATATAAATTACTTATTGCAAATGCAAAATTATTACGCCAACATTCTAAATAATAGCCAATTCTGCTTTCATATAAGAAATAAAAAACATGTTGATACTTATTTATTCCATAAAATATTTTCTTATTTATTATGACATACTTATTAGAGGTTCTCTTACTGTAGCAATAGTACTACCTGACGATAAAAAATATTTCGCAGAAACGAATTAAAAATATTTTTATTTGACATGTATTTTTTCCTTAAATCGAAATACCCCGTAATCGTTCTAATTGGTTCGTTTCACGATACGCATTGTTTTGAAATACTCTTACGGAATTACAGAGGAGAGAAATCGCACATGAAATTAGTCCGAAACATTTTCACTTTTCAATAATTTCGTCTCGCGTCGTAAAACATCTCATTATAACAACATACATCAATGCAATGTATTTTAATTGACTTCGAATGATCGCAGGAATTCTCGATGTTTCGCTCGCGCTCATCGATACTTGGATTGTTATCGATAAATAGTGTCCCCTCCCTTCCATTAATTAGTAGCGTAAAATTGGTTGTTTGAGTGTAAGCAGGTTTAAAATAATTGTTATTTATGTGAACGTGTATCGAGTTTGAAATAAAGATGTCTTAATGCTTAGATGTTTATTAGCTTCGTTGAATAGAAAATTGTTTAATGGGTATCATTATTTTGAAGGAATTATTTTTTTGTTTGACACGTATTTTATTGACAGCCGGCGTGGCTTAATGCCAAGGCTTCTGTGTAATAAGAAGCTATGGGTTGACTTCCACACGATAGACAATAATGATTGAGTTATAAACAAATCGAAGGGGAAACAACAATTAATGGTATTTGGTAAAATAAGATAAATAAATAAGTAAATATACGCAACAGTTACATACATAGTCCTGATCCCACATTAAGATCAATTAAGTCTTTTGTCGTGGGTATCAGAAATTACGAGAGACTTTTCGGTCTCACAAACACCCAGACCATGATGATGATTGGATGATGATGCTTCCATTTTCCATTAGTTTTTATTAAAGATTACTTAAAATTGAACTATGACTCTTTTAATCAATTGATAAATTAAAATAAGTACAAACGTGGTTGGTGAAGTATTTTCTATAATCATACTCTTTACGAATTCATTAATTTCAGGAAAAGTCATATTTTTGAATTAAAAAATTTAGACACAGGTTGGAAGTAGAGCCACGCTGTTGTCAGTCATGACTCAACATGAATGCGCAGGCTCGTCCGGGGCGGTACCACTGTCTCACAGGAGATCGACGTGAAGTGACAGGTTTACTGTCGCGTTTCGTTCGGCGAGTGAGATTCCGGATGCCCAATACAAGGGGTACCCTCTTCCAATCCTTTTTCGTTCCCGCTCTCCTCCCAATTGAATGGGTCGGCGACACATCCATGATCCAGCGTTGTGGATGTTCATGGGCGGCAGTGATCACGTACCATTAAGTGACCTGGTTGCTCGTTTGCCGGACTTCAATAAAATAAAAAAACACAATAGAATAATTACCCGACCTGGAAATAATACTCGTATGGTCTCCCCATTTCCAACCATATTAGAAAACTACTTAGGTTTATAATAACATCATACATAAATTATTATTCAAACACCCTCTTTATCTCAACTCTGCACTTTCCAAAGGTTGACTGGTAGAGAATGCCTATGGCATTAAGTCCGCCTGTATACAAATGTATATAAAGTTTAAAAATAAAATGAATAAATAAATAAATCCACAATCTGAAGGGAAGGCAGTAGGTACTCCTTAAATTTCTCAGAGCTTATTTCAATCCCAAGATTTAATTGAGGGTGAATCTATCGCAATACCGGTCACAAAGTCTATCATAAGGTAACACATATTAATTTATTAAAACCAAAAAACCCAGACAAAGTGAATTGCCCTATCTGGGAGTCGAAAGCATGGCCTCACATTTCACAGCCCTTCGCTACGACTAGACAAATAAGGCACTGTTTAATTCCCAGGTCTTTAATTATTAGTACATTAGGCAAAAGCTTTAAGCTCAAACCAAGCACATAAAATGTAACTCAACATTGTAATTTCTGAGTAAAACCCACCAACAGGGCAAAATACGTGGTAGTAAATAAAAAGAAACGAGTAATTATAACATAATCAAAATGGTTAACCTTTCGTTGGGCAGTTAAACAGTGAACGCGTCGGTTTTTACTTTGTACTTCGCCGACTTGAATGAATTAACCGTCATATCGAAGTTAGTTTAACGTTAGTTTTAATTGTGCCTACACGGTGGTATATTCATAAAAGACGTTTATACAGACGTTGGGTAAACACTGTTACTGCGAGACCGATAAATACTGCGTTTATCAGCTATTTTATAGTTTTGAGTTCGCTACATGATTTTAAGGAATGAGAAATCGGATTGGCTTTTTAAAAGTGCAAGAAATTAATCACAAGAAATACAGAACTTTAATTGTACAAAGTTTATTCTATCTGACAGCCTCCGTGGTGCAGTTGGTTTGACGCCGGCTGTGAAATGAGAAGCCGCGGGTTCGATCCACGCACCGAGAGAAATGTTTGCGCGGTCCATAAATATTTCTTTTGGGTCTGGGTGTTTGTGAGACCGAAAATTCTCTCGTAGTCCTGATACCTGCGACACAAGACTTCATTGATCTTCATGTGGGGTCGGGACTATGTGTGTAACAGCTGTTGGGTGTATTTATTATTATTATTATTTATTATTAAATACAAAAATATCTGAATACCTATTAAACTTACTAATCTAGGTATCAGGCGTTATTTAACGGTATGACGTCTTGTTTTCGAAACACCAATCACAGCGTTTGCGTTCCACATAAACGACATAATATAATTAATATTAGATTTACTAATTATTTTGTAAATTCTTTTAAAAACCACGATCATTTAACATTAAAATCATTAATTAAACGACGTTTTATTATGACTCTCGAGGTTTGTGTGTTTATTGTGGTTATCATCAAGTGTATAATTAAAGGTGTTTGGTTTTGCTACTGTCCATGAGCGGTCGTATCGTTTACCATCAGACGAATGGCATGCTCGCCTCGCCATTCATTGCAATAAAAAAAAAAAAGTGTTGCACTTCATTGTGTATCAAATCTATTAAACCGGACATCACCATCATAATTAGTGGCAGAAAACCCACTGCTGAACATAACTCTACCCCAAGGATTTCAACACCCTCCTTGCAGTAACATATATACATACATACATACGAGTACATACTAAACTCACGCCTTTATTCCAGAAGGGATAGGCAGAGGCGTCACCAAGACACCCACATTTCGCCTTGTATGTTCCGTCCCATGATGTGATGGGGGGCGAGCCTATCGCCATATCGGGCACAATTTCCTGACTCCGCCTTGATAATGAATAGAAAAACCCAATATCACTTTGCACTAACATAACCTATAAACAATCTATTCCATCTTCTTAACTTAAACGAACTAAGAACTCAACAATACTACACAAAATAATGAGCGAAACATTTCTCCGGACCGTGATGTATGCACAGTAAGTGTTGAACAGTCAATAAATACGGCGAGGCGCTCGCGTCGATCACAATCTCATTCAAATGAGATGCCGGCCGAATTTATGACCACGTCGATGAGTAAGACGTACTCTTTGGAGGCTAGCAACGGTTAGAATGGGATTTTAAATAAACCTCTTTGAAGGTGTGATGTCCTGGTAGCTCTGGATATGAAAAATTAAGCTTTTGTTATGGCGTAGGTGTGAATAGATTTTGTTAATTAAACTTCTTTAAGGATCTGCTGTCCTGGTACCTTTGGATCTAACAGCGTTATAATATTTATGGCGTAAAGGTGCGAGGAATAATATCTCGTTTAAAAAGGTTCTTACAACTTATGTTTTTTAGTACTTTCGCGGAACAGAACATAACAAGAATATCTTCTAAACGTTGTAGAAATTAGTAAAAACAACACCGCACATAAATATGCGGATAATAATTCATCCAATGAAGTAAATCACATATATTTGCAGCACGACCAAGCCCTGGGTTCAGCCGAATACAGTCCTAAAGAAGTATTACCTAAAGAAACCAACAATTAAAAATAGAAGCTAATTCATCACGTCAATTCATAATTCATCATAATATTCTTCACCAGTCAAAATTTGCAACAACCCAAACCAAACATCTTTATTAGCTATTAAGCCACCTCTACACAATTCGTAGCATCAATAGGGACATTTGGACCGTATCCCATATTTAACAGGTAGCCGCCGACATTGTCGCCGATAACCGGTATTAAACACGGCCGACACGGGGACGTCACGTCACCGGACCGGCGGCGTGACCCGACGTTTATTGCTTTTTGTTCATGATGCTTATTATGAGCGTGAATGTTTAAATATATGTCTCATTGTGGGTAAGGGTGAATGAGAAATTAGGTGTGATGAACTTCATATTCCTTTGAAATTCTTATTGAATGTTGTAGCTCAATGTATTTTTTCAATTTCAGATTTGTATTATTTATTACAAATACTGTGTTGTGTTATTGTGTTCTTAATTATCTGTTTATTTCTTAATGTATTGAAGATTAATGGTACCTATGTAAAAATTTGAACTGGTGTTCGAATTGTTATCTTAATTTACATTTAAATAATAATTAATCTTACGCCAAAAAACACATTAAATAAATTCTGCTGAATAATAGCACAAATCAAACGAACTAATTTGGTGACACGATTTACCGCAAAACGTAAATACATCAGCACCATAATTATATCCGAATTTGAACCATCGCAAACGGATTCGAAATATAAAAAAATACAAAATAAAAAAACAAATGCAAAATGGAGCAAACAAACCGAGCTCACGACTCGCCCGCCGCGTGATATTGGTGACAAAATACTTTTACGCCTCAACCGTTGCACTCGTGTATTCACTTGTTTTATTTCATTTTGTATTTGTTTTTGTTCTCATTTTTGTTTTGTTTTCCGCTTCGTTATGGAGTTTTAATTAAGTTTTAATTTTATCTCACGGCTTCTGTTGTTTAATTGAGTGAATTTTAGGTTTTTTAAATGAAGCCAAGAATTATGGTTGTTAGTTTGGATTTTAATTGGTTTCCGATTTGATCTTTTGTGGAACGTTTATATACGTTTATTTAACAAAAATACCAGTTGATTGTCCAAAATGTGTCACCTAAGTTAATACTTAAGAAATAGAGTCTAATTTTGCAATAAAACATTTCTTGTAGGTCAAGAGTTAGAATTTTTGTTGTCACGTTTGCAATTAGTTTTCTTCTAAAATCTTACTACTATTGGAACATAATTTCATGCACATTTTATAATATAAATCTTCTTTCAATTTTGCAATCGATGTTCCATCCACTCATAAAACAGAACTCTACATCTCCCATAGAATCTTCGAACAATATCATAACATCGCATAAAATAATTATATAATTGTTCGTTGATATGTGCAGCGGTTTTCACCGCGTCGCATGCTTTCTACTCGCTGTGCCCAGTACCGGTGATCTCAGCAAAAAAAACGAAAGCATCAGAAAAACAGCCAACTAGTCGATTAGAATGCAACAATTGCAACCTTAACATTAAATGGACCGTGTTCCGTACATTCTATGATTAGATATTTCAGTGTATCAGATCAGATCTCTTGGAGATTAGCGTTATTATTTTCTTATGTTTCTGTAATTGAGCGTGTGGGTATTAATTATGATGGACAGTTTGTAATTAGATCTTCGGTTATTTGGTATGATTTATTGAGGAGAAATAGTGTCTCGTTTGTATTTTAGAATTTATAGGATTTATTAATTGGGTTTGTAAACGCGAGTGGTTTAATTATTATTTATCTTTTTATTCTAGTTGTTATGTTTTAGTTGAGAAGACGCTTGGTAATGTTGTTACTATTGCTTTTTGAGAAAACCATTGTCTCACCTGATTCCAGTGAATTTTAAAATGTTGAAACCAACGGAGCCATTTTTGCCACTCAAAAATTGAATTGGATTTATTTAGCAATTTCTAAAGATCGCAATATTTTCCCCCGTCCGTGACGTCAAAACACGTTGTTTTCTTAATGTTAGAAAGTCGTGTAATAGCGTTACTGCTTAGTGTTTAAGTGAAACTGAGCGATCGTCCAGGATTACATCTATGTGTGGCAGTGGGGTACCACGCTCGCTGCGTCTGTACCGTGGTACATGTGGTTTCTATCTACCGGTGGATCTATCATATTCGTGTTTGCTTGCATAGTGACTGTACCTCCTAAACCCATCATAGTACACGTAAAATTCTCGCGTTTCGGGTTTGTCCCGTGTGTATACGGATAAAAGCCGCATACTTGTGTAGACCTGCGAGAGATAACCACTTTTTTATTGATATGAATGGCGAGACCAGCATGCCATTCACCTGATTGTAAGCGATACGACCACTCATGGACAGTAGTAAAACCAAACAACACCATGTATTACAAAGCAGTTCTGGGCATTCCATCCTGAGACATAAGATTTTAAGTCTCATTATGTCCAGTAGTTACTCTGGTTACAATGTCCTTCAAACCGGAACATAGCGTTTTCACTGCTGTATGGCGGGAGAAATAGACATTGCGGTTGTACCTACCCAGGCGGCCTCTCACATATGAGAGACCACCACCAGTAAAAACATCTTCGAGGGATACAGAATCTGGCTTGCACTACAAATACTTTCAGATGCATTCTAGTCACTTTGTCTGTACTTATGGTGATCTGTTGGTGAAGTACGAAATGTAAAATCTCGGTGCCCTTTCTCGAAGTTGAGTATAGGAGGCCCTATTTTTAATAGCTGCGGAGGCTACTCAATTGTCTGACGTAGACGTTGGTAATTTGTTTTGATTCATTTAGAGGCAGTGGTAGACTGCCTGGTTGGCGTAGTTGTACTATACACGATTACAACGCTGAGGTGTCGAGTTCGAATCCCGGGTCGGGCAAAGTGATAGAAGTTTTTTCTATTCAGTTTCATCGCGGTGTTAGGAATTTGTGCCCGCCATCACATCAGGGGACGAAACACATAAGGCGAAACGTGGGTGTCCTGGTAGCACCTGTGCCTACCCTTTCTGGGAAAAAGGCGTGAGTTTATGCATGTATGGTAGTACCTAACTCTTGCAGAATAATTGCTAAAACAGTTTTATCACCAATTGAGTCAACGTATTCATTTTGAAACCATCTCATCACAAAAATGAAAAAGACTACAATTTAATGTAAATTCGATCCCGTAATATCCAATACGTCGGATAAACTAATAAATCCCCGTCTATTTATACAGAAAGCGGACTGAAAGGATATAATATGCGAATAACACAATAAATTACCAACTACAGCGCCACCAATGCGTGATTAATGCGCCGCGACCCAGGTTTAATAATTAAGGTGGGGATCGGTAGTAAATGATAATGTGTGTTAGTTTTTGAGGTTTTGTGGTGTATTTAGTTATTTTAGTGCTGTGATAACATGGCACAGAAAATCGGGAGTATTTTAATGTAAGGTTTTGATTGACCAGCAAAATAGGGTATTTAATTCAATTTTTTTTATTGTTTTATCAAAAGTTTATATCCAAAATATACCAATCAAAGAGTTTTGTAAATCTAAACAGAATTAAAAATGTTAGAATCGTTTTAATCTTGTAGTGGGAGTAAAAGAAAAGGGATGCAAAATAAAACTAGTGACGTCACTAATCTTAATATGTGTTAGAGTGTGCGCGTGTGAAAGAGACGGTAATATGTCTCAACTACGCTTCCACTCTTTTTACCAATATTTCCGTCATTTTACAAGCTACTTTAATCCTGTTTTCGCAGAATTGTTTTATTTATGTTTAAACTCAAAATAATAGAAAAATCATAGTAAAATACCCAATTGGTGATGCCGATATCGTGTCAGAGAAATTCGAAGGTTCTCAACTAACTACAGTGTTTTGGTCGATCAGTAAAATTGTGGTGTGTTAGAATTGGTAGAGCAACGCTGCAGTTAAGACCGCTGTATTATGAAAACTGAAATATTGGTATTGCGTTTCGTTGGTGAATAAGATTACTGGCGCTCAAATTTGCTAGTTGTAGGATTGCATCATCTGCCCGGATTGTGACAACCAAACTAGTCCATCTTAGTGAAACACGAAATAACGTCTCATTCCGGGATCATTCTGTGTACATCCGATTTAATAAGCCGAGGCATTATTGTGCGACGAGGGCATAATAATATGGAGAGTATAAAAGATGACGTCATCAAAATATTACTTTAAAAAAATATTATCGCAGATAGTTTCAATTACAAAAATTAATTGAATCTCAACCTCGCCGACCAACCTCCAAAAACTTAATTTAATAAAGCATATTTTGTAAGTGCTTATTAGCATAAATTCATTACGGGCTTACTATAATGTCCGCAAGCCAGCGCCCTCTAGGTGTGGTTATCTTCACATAAATATATTTTAATACCCTCAACTGTTTTATATTATACTACTTCATTAGTAAAGTACTTAATTTGCCAAGGAGACTGTAAAACTTTTGCTTAGAATTATTGTACTAGAAAGAAAATAATGGGACTTTTTGGGTTTCACTCTTAAATTCATTTAAGTAAAGGTCAGCCGTAAAATTGTTCTACCTATATAAATTAATATTTTATAATATTGAATTAGTTTTTATACCTATATTGTGGAATTCGTTCAAAATTTCTTTTAGTTTAAAGTAGGCCATAAAATTATGCTTATTAAGCGTCATTTTTTAATTCCACGTTTTTGCTTCTTTTAAAGATCTACACATATTTTTACATACATACATACATACATACATAAACTCACGCCTTTATCCCAGAGTGGGTAGGCAGAGGCGCCACCAGGACACCCACATTTCGCCTTGTATGTTCCGTCCCATGATGTGATTGGGGCCGAGCCTATCGCCATCTAGATCTATTTTTAATGGAGATTAAACCTATTAAACACCTTAAATAAATCTAATCTAATCTAAATCCGTAAAAAAATGTTTTATTTCAATGTGTAACATTCGCGTAAATCTAAGAAACTACTATTAAACACCTTTCTGATGCGGAGGGAGATCGAAGGAGGTATGGCAGTGGCACTGCTCTATTCAGGCAAACTTGAACATTGTGGCCTGGATGGGTCCCTGACGTCACAAACTCCAGCGTAACACTATGAGTAGTACTATAGTATAAGTGAAGAAGAAGAAAACAATATTTTTATTAAAGTTGCAACTACGATCTCGAATTTATTATTATTATTATTATTTAAATCTTTATTGTACACAGTTAACAACAAAAATACACAATATAGAAACAATAAAAAAAAAGTACAAATGGCGGTCTTATCGCTCTATAGCAATATCTTACAGACAACCATGGGATGGATTTAAAAGAAGGAGAGAGAGGGCAGTGTAAAAAATAAAGAATTAAAGCTATATAATTACTACCAAGTGTTTTGAAATTAGCGAATGAATTAATATCGATGGCAACATTCGTCACTACATAAACACGTATTTACGTCTGTTTGTGTATACGTCCACAAACAAGTTCCCGTACCAAAATATTTACGAAAATATTGCTCGCAGTGTGGTTATAATAAAATATTTCGTAGCAAGTTGGTATGTAACGGAGTTGTATAGAGTTGTTACAACGCTTCGTTCTATTTCATGACCGAGAGTACAGTGCATAAGAATTATAATATGGAACGAAATATTGCAGATTCTATTGCTAAAATAGAAATATCTGTTAATATTTAAAACGTTATAGGAAAGGTAAGAAATAAAATAGCAATATTTAAAAAGCAGTAAGTATGCATTTCATTAAATTACCAAATGAGAGAAAAAATGAAGTGAATTAAAGGATGTAAGTTCTTAGGACTTTGATAATACTGTTTGTAGCAGCTAAAAGGTACGTTTAGATCAACGTAAATAGCTCTCAACTGATGAATCTGTGTATTATCCTTATTAAAATATCCCAACTAAAATTATCATTTTAAATGATTACGTAATTCAATCAAATGCACAATGTTAAACGCACACAGATATATTTTCCTCGCATAAATAATGGTTGCCTACAGCGAATCCTATTGTCTTGAATTTTTTCAACACATTTATAATTACTTTTAATTGCATAGTATTTCTATTGACAATGCAGTTTTATTGGCTTGGGTTCATTAAAATTATTTTTCACTAGTATTGCTCGTGGCTTCGCTGGCGTGGAAATGTTTTTCCAATATAAAAGTATTGCTATATATTTTTCCGGGATAAATAGTACCTTATTACCTTCCTCGATAAATAGAATATATAATACTATAAGTTTAATTCAATTTAAACCAAAAGTTTCTGAAATTAGCGCGTTCAGACAAACTATTGCTTATTTATTATTTATTTATTTATTTAGCACGTCTCACAGACGGAAGATGGACAAAACTGGTCACGAGCTGGAAAGGCCCATGTGGTGGTAAAAGAGCAAGAGGTAGACCAAAGGATCGGTGGGCTGATGATATACAAAAGACGGCGGGCAAGGACTGGATGAAATCAGCAACAATGAAACAACAATGGAGACAGTTGGAGGAGGCCTATACCCAAGATGGGGCTATGACTGTAAAATAATTTTAAAATATTTTTTTATTCTTTAATATATATATTATTGTAATGTAAACAGTTAAAGCACATTAAAGGCTAATTATTATTATTATTATATAAATTAGTATAATAGTCGCGGTTCGTAAGTATAAACAAATCATTGTGACTATGAGATATAGTGACCTTTATGTTACGAAGTTTTCTGCGAACAGGTGGTGTTTAATTGCTAGTGGTCAGCCGTCGCTCATTCTCTCGTCATTAATAAGTTTAATGGAGTTATCTGACATATTTTTACATTGTTAATGATACAAGTTTAAAATGTGTGTAAATATGTAGGATAAGGTTAAATGGAGCAGTTAGGAAGCAGGTTTTTACCCCAGAAGGTGAAAATTATTTAACGGTGTTCCGATATGGGTCAAGTTTGGGTAGTATTTGCATTAGTAATGCACCCCATACAAAGGAATAATGATAGTATGTAGTTTAATTCAATATTTTTGTAAATTAGAAATATCTAAGTTTGGCCCGCTTTTGTTACGTTAGGATTTCAGGATTTCCAACACTGGAAAGATTTATTTGAAAATTGGATTATAAAATCGACGATATTTGCAAATGTCAAATAGTTCTGCATATAATAAATCAATATCAGCATGTTTTAATTTGAATTTAATAAAAAAGATGCTACCAACAACTCTATACAGATATTTTCACTTTCACATACCGACTCGGGTCACTGCCGAAATACTGTCACGCAATTCTGCCATTAGGGGTTGTTTCAACCCCGGTGCCCCCCTCCGGTCTCCTCACCCCCTCGTAGGAGCCGGCGAATTTTACAAACTACCCCACGTAATTTCGTAGCTACGTAGATGGCACCCCAATTTTGGGGGTAGCTTTTTTATGCGAACCCTATTGGTTGGAAGTTTGAAAGGATTTTGTGTTAACGTGGTTTTATGATTTCTCTTTTAATATTTCGTGGGGTGAGTCTGTTCCTGATATGAGGGTGTCGGTTCAAAGCCTGGTACGGAAAGATTTTACAATGCTATTTACTTTTTTGTTGGGTAATTAATATCTTTGTGTTTGGGTTGAATATATTTATTGCTGGATATAGTAAATATTGTCTTAATAATTTGATTTTAAATATAATTTTACTGGAGTTATATTGCAAGTACGGTTCCCTCAAGTTTATGTTAAAAATATAGAAGAGGGTGTTTTGGCTTCTGAAATATTGACGACATGAGATTGCATCGAAAACATCCATGTACAGAGGTTTCTTTGTGATCGTTTACTTATATTAGGAAATCAAGACTAACTACGAATATTTGCTGCTAAGCAAAAATGCCATTTAATATTATTTAAAAGTGAAGACAAATGACTGAGTAACTAAGCAGGCAAATATGCAGTTTTTTCCAAAACGTTATTTTCACTCCCCTTGGTAATCGAACCAGCAACCACTCAGTAACACTTCATACAACCACGTCGACTAATGTACTGGGCATGATAAAATCAGGACTTCAATTTCCTTTCCATTGTAACTTATCAAGAGCTAAGCATTGAAGCATTCTTATATAAGCACAGTTGATAGTAAACAGTAGATCAACTTCATGTCATGTATATAAATATTTTGTATTTATATAGGATAAATATTTGTCATTACTTTAGTACCATGTTTCAGCTTTGTCCAGGTGCAATGACACTTATCCTACTCAGCTATAATAAATTATACACATATGTAAACGATTTCACCATCCTGTCATGCCAAATGGATTCTTCATGCGTATGAAAAAGATAATATATATTTTAATGCAACATTGCAATTATATCTGCCACCAAATCATTGGTTAAAAGAAAGTAAAATTGAAATGACGAGGTCCAATATTAGCAACCAATAATGGTCCTTATTCTATCCAAAGACCCAGCACTATCGTGTCAGCATTTAAAATAAATGGTATTTAACTATGTCGTATTGTACTACTGTTTACCTCACGCTGTGGCACAACAAAGTTCTTATTTATATTTTATAAGCTCGGGCCGCCTCCCCTGTATACAGGGTGTGTCATTATCTAATTACTAAGTTTCCTTCGTTCTCCCACTGAGCTCGCTTTCTTACTTTATTGATCTCATTAAGTGGTCGCGAAATGGACACAGTTTAATGGATTGGACGGATACAGCGGTCGAGAATTTTTAAAGGGAAGGAAGTTGTAAAAGGAAAAAGGAATGCTGGAATGTACTAGATAAATGAAAAAGCTATTGAAATATTAGATTTAAAGTTGGAAGATTCCATGTTCAATGATGATTCAGTTTTGAAATTAAATGCTGCTGAATTATTTGATGTAGATAGATAAATTTCAAAATTTGCCTGTACTGAAAAACTTGACAAAGATAGCTACGGGATTGGTACAAATAAAATAATTAATAAAAGTGTCAATGCTGGCCATTGTTAAGTTATAATTTTAATACAAAAAGAGCCTTAACAGCAGTACAAATGCATTGTTGTGTTCTGGTTTGAAGGACATTGTAGCCAGAGTAGCTACTGGACATATTGAGGCTTAACATCTTATGCCTCAGGATGTGGAGCGCAGTGGAATGCCAAACATTGCTTTGTAATTCCTGGTGTTGTTTGGTTTTCTATTGTCCATGAGCGGTCGTATCGCTTACCATCAGGCGAATGGCTAGCTCGTCACGCCATTCATCACGATAAAAAAATCTATCACTACATTTATTCTTTCAGAGCCTTTCACTAAGGAAAACTCTACTGTCCTTGACTATTGTACGTACTTGCACCCACCAAGGCCGGGTCAAGCTGTATACATAAAAACTAGCATGCGTCTATGAAAATTCCTAGTAACTACGGTATTTACTCTTCGACTTTGTGCGTAAGACTTTACAAATCGTGATCCGGCGCCATTTGCCACAAAACACCTTTTAATTCTTGGCGGGGTATAAAAATGACGACAATTGTATTTCACCTTCATTTAACGCAATGTTAAATGTTATTTGTATAGTTTACTGCTTACTTGTAATGAATAAAGTCATTTGGGTTTAGTTTCGTGAAAAATAATTTTAAGCGGCTGCTTTGTGGGTCAGTGGACGTAGTTAATTGTTTAGTGGCTCATAGAGTTATTTTGTAGTTAAAACGAATGTTTTAAGGGTGAATTTTGAGAAGGCGGTGTTTCGAATTCTGTTATGATAAATTGAAAAACATTGACAACCAACTGTAAGGGAGAAAATGTTCACTACTCGTAACTACATTAATTTAAAGAAGCAGATAAAATAAAATGCTTAATTTAGAAATATGACGGCAATATCTGTGAATGAAGTACTGAAATACGCCATCTTGAAACCACTTCTGCAGCTTCTGTAAATACGAATACATACGAAAGCGATGTGTTGAACTGGCGACAATTTTATTAAAACACTTCCTTAATCGATTTAAAGGTTTGCCAGCATGATATGTATATTCATTGTTAAGCAATATAGAGTTTACAAAAATATATACAAAGACGCTGCAAAATATTCACGCCAAAGCACTGAAATCCGCCATCTTGAAATAACTTCGGCAGTTTCCGTGAACCCGAAAGTTTCCGAACGCGACTTAACGTCGAACAGGCGACCGTTTTGTCAAAACCTTACTGGAATTCGTGTTTTATCAAGATAAGATTTTTTTTAAATCAATTACTGGCCGCGATAAGCATAGACGATGTGACAAATTAGCTTTTTTCTAACCACAAGAGCGTTGTTTCATGAAAAACAATAAACTGCGATAAGGTAGGGCAATCCATCATGACTTTCAAATGTGTTGGGAAAAAACGCTTTGTATGTACTCATGTACGCGGTACTCAATGAAAGTACCATTACTTTAATGTGCCTTTTTGTACATTGAATGAGAATATTCGCTTTTTAGACCGGAATTAGACTGTATTGAAATTTGTGATCGATTATCATTTTTATAGGATGGAAATATTCTAATAATTCTAAGGATATGATGGAAGCTATGTTAATCATTTCAGGTACTAAGTACAAAACCTTAAAGATACAACATATTAGGGTAGATAGTTCATAATTAGTAGTCTATATCTATCTCTACACTGTGACACTATTTATTAGGATCTATAATTTATTTTTTAATTTTTGGATGTTTTGAAGTCATGATTTTCTTAGTTTCTACTAAGACACACGTTAATTCTATACTTAATTTATAACTTTTGTCTAAATTTATCACCTCTTTAACCCGTCCAAAAGACGTTCAGGGTCTAAAGTACCGAACAGCGTTACAATAAGAAAACAAGTGTCGCGAGGCGTTAAAATTCGTTCGTGCAAGCACTAAGCTTATCAGATCAATTATATGTAGGACGTTCAACGCGTCCACACGACATTCAATTTTAATATGTTTTTAATAAATGTAATTATATTTGATGGAGTTCCTAGCCTCATCGGTTTAGTGTTCGTCGGTAGATCTTGGCTTCGATTGCCAGGTGAAGCAGTTTACAGTGAATAAGTTTAATAATTCTCCAATAAAAAACGCCAAGAAGACTGTTAGTTAGAAACCGAATTGGCGAAAACTTAGAATTCCTCAGATAGACCAGGCCTGTATGATTGTGATAGAGGGCAACAACCACTGCACGCCATTGGATGCACTATTTAGATTGCAATGTATTTAACATCAATTGTAGACACTTTGTGGTACATTGTTCTACATTCGACAGAATAGACTGCGTTTAGTAAACCTAGACCTTGCGAAGGTGGTATAAAACAATATAAGTATTAAAATAGAGGAAGAGTAAATACGAAACCTAAGGTGATGAGTGTGATACATGACTAAATGTTGAATTTACTTTACTGTTTCAGCCCATATACGTCCAACTGCAGGGCACAGGTCTCCAACATAATCAAGAGTACGATTGAGAATGGTTAGGCCTTATAGTCCACCACGCTGGCCTAGTACGGGTTGACTTTACATACCATAGAAAATTTTACAAAACGCATGATTTACATCGCAATCATATTCGAAATTTTGAATGTAAACAAAAGAAAATCATTCTTATCTTCTAATACCCACGACATTATTTAATAAATAAATAAATAATAAATAAATACACCCAACAGTCACATACATAGTCCTGACCCCACACTAAGATCGAGTCTTGTGTCGTGGGTATCAGAAACTACGAGAGACTTTTCGGTCACACAAACACCCAGACCCGAAACAAATACCTGTGGATCACACAAATATTTGTTTCGGTGCGGGGATCGAACCCGCGGCCTCTCGTTTCACAGATCTCTGTGCATTTACTTACAATTGTACTCTAGTTTCTTGTAATGTTTTTGTTCCAAATAAATAATTAATTTAAATTTAATTTAATTTACCAACTAAACTCAGTAAACAAAAATGCACAATCATTACTAGTAATGGGCCATTTAAGTTATACGTCTATAATACCCGATTTCCTATCAATAAAGTAAGGAGGAGGCAGTATTAGCATGGGATCGATACGACCGCCTTCGCCGCGCCATCCGAGGCAGGCACCGGCGAGGGTTATTTACTCAGGAAAAATCTATATACAGATTACAAATGCTTGTGAAGTCGGTGTAGAAGTTGGGTTTCAAAAATTGTGGAGTTCATTTTGAGGCAGGTATTAATGTTATAAAGTCGGTTAGAGGTTGGTTTTTTAAAGTATGTTGTTTCGTTTTATTAATAGAAAGGTAATAAGATATTTGTTGACAGTATTTTTTTATTTTATACACTACAAAATAATGAATTTATTTATTATAAAATTATTTCTTAATTTAATTTGTAAATATTGATGTTTTAGATTTGACTTCCTGTATTGTAATGAGAATAGATGTACATGCCTTTAAATGTCGGATTCATTTGAATATTTGACTTATTTTATATACGAATTCTCGTATTTCTACACAAAAATAAGACTTCTCTTGAAATACCTGTTATGACGTAATCATTGTTAGTAAACACTAATAACGAAGAATAAATTAAAAAATGATCTGAATAGATTTAGATGTTTATAAAATCTCTATCTTTTAATGAATCATTACTTGAAACCTTCCTATAAAAATATAATACAGCATTGTTCTTCCACTAATTAGGCATCCCGATTAAAAACCAGTAATGTACTTTCATATCGATAAGGCCAATTACGACATGAATTACGATGATTTTCACCGAATAAATCATCGATTGTCGAGAGTTCCGAGAAAGCTGGTCGCTGGCTACTGGTACCGAATGTTTTTTTACTCATTCCGATGTCAAACCATCGAGCAAAGACACCCCGCGGTGTGCCGACGAAATCTCACCGAAACGATATAACCCGTTGTAATCGATTCTTCAACAATCGTTTTAATTAGAATTATCGAAATCTTTACTTGTACTGGTGTGTGAACAAGTGTCAGTTTGTCTTAAAAAATATTTCGCATCCAATTTGAAGTATAATTACACCAAGAATATGCTTTAAAAATCATAACATTCATGAGTCATATTCTTTTATGATTTTCTTCACCAGCATACCTATTTTTCTTCTCCTTCTTTGCTATAATGATAGGTCAGTCTACCATAGCATTGTAAAACAATTAAGTAAGTTCTTAAAATTCTGTCAAATGGCAACAGAACATCGTCCATAAATCCCATATAGATTATGCATCACTTTGGCACAATTGAACCACCTTGAATGAAACTAGAAATTATTTACCTTAAACGCGACACTTGATACACCTATACAGGGTATATCAAGACCGCGACCGAAAACGAAGCCAGGTGGTAGTTTTAGCGGCTACAGACACAATGCAACTAAAATTTTTGCAAAATAAGCGACGGTTTTTTTTTGACAATTTTTTAAAAATCATTGTTTTTGAGGGGTAAATACCTAGTTTTTGCAAAAATAGTAATTTAAACCCTTACGTACCATTGCGTGTTTAAAAATTAAGCGTTGTACGTCATTATTTTAGAAAAACTATGTTTAATCACTCAAATACGACGATATGTAAAAAATAACAAAAAAAAAATTGACGATTTTTTTTGTAAAATGTTTACTTGCATTGTGTTTGATATCACTAATACTACCTCCTGGCTTCGTTTTCGGTCGCGGTCTTGATATACCCTGTATAAAAATCTAAACAGTTACGAGCCCACAAGTACATGTAAGCTAACATAAAATCTGCACGATGCTCGATACATAAACCACGAGAGAACCCCCCGGAGATTTTTATATCCCGCTCTCTTACTGAATAATATTAAGGCTCGTTAATAACTCAATGTGATATACAACGCTGGTAGCGCATGCAAAACATCGCTTGATGCATTAGTTCAATTAATTGTCTTTGTGACAAAATTTCTTGGCGTTAAAAAAATGACGATTAGCTCTCCCCGTATCACATCGTGGAATGGATCACTCAAGGCGAAATGTGGGTGTCCTGGTAGCACCTCTGCATACCCGTTCTGGGACAAAGGCGTATTTATATATGACAAAATTTCAGTGCTCATAGCACATATCGGGCCGGCATAATTGTGCCAATCACTGAATATTCTATTTGGATTGCTTTTACTTAAAATTTAATGTTTTGTAGTTACTTTGTCGTGCCAATGAAAGAGCTAGATTGTTGAGTTGGAAACAACGGCTGAAAATGTTTGAACTACATTGTATAAGCTTAATTTGTTGGATGATTTTTATCCCGCTCTCTTACTGAATAATATTAATGCTCGTTAATAACTCAATATAATATACAACGCTGGTAGCTCATGCAAAACATCGCTTGATGCATTAGTTCAATTAATTGTCTTCGTGACAAATTTCAGAGTTTTGTCAGATCTTGCTCTGAGTGTTAGGTTTTTTTATTGCAATGAATGGCGAAACGAGCATGCCATTCGCCTGATGGTAAGCGATACGATCGCTCATGGACAGTATCAAAACCAAACAACGCCATGAATTACAAAGCAATGCTTCGCATTCCACTGCGCTCGCCATCCTGAGACATAAAGTTAAGTCTCATTATGTCCAGTAGTTACTCTGGCTACAGAGTGTGACAAAATTTCAGCGTTTTGTCAAAACTGGCCTTTTCAAGAGCTAAGTTTTCGATTCCGCGGGTTCGATCCCCTCACCGAGACAAATCTTTGTGTGAACCACAAATATTTGTTTCGGGTCTGGGTGTTTGTGAAACCGAAAAGTCTCTCGTAGTTTCTGATACCCACGACACAAGACTCGATCTTAGTGTGGGATCAGCACTATGTAT
Organism: Deilephila elpenor; assembly: GCA_949752805.1. NCBI lineage: Eukaryota > Metazoa > Arthropoda > Insecta > Lepidoptera > Sphingidae > Deilephila > Deilephila elpenor. Next base: position 1,749,749 of record OX457116.1, read on the forward strand.
GTGACTGTTGGGTGTATTTATTTATTTATTGTGATCTACGCATATCGCATTCCGGGTTCATCCATTCTATATGATGATGCAGTCAGGCCGCCAAAATATATCTATCAGCGAATATACCGTGGGCATTGTATTGCACTCGATCTGGTATATTGTAGTTAATTTGTCATGCTAATAAGAAAGCTAGACTGTGTTAAAAACTGCAAAATGTTTGATCAACTCACTAACCACTAGGAAGGTGGCAGATAATGTTGATTTACGTCGGTTTTGCCTAAGAAATTGTTAGCATTCATACATAAATCCAAAACATAGGTTATGCCATTTTCATGAAATTTTACTCGTAGTTTCTTCACGTAACCTGGCGGTCCTATGATTTCCTGTACTTAATACTAATAAATAAAACCCTAGTATTACAAATCAGTAATTCCACACATTATCCTAAACACAACTAGGGTCGTGAATGCATAATTATCGATACGAACATCGGGATCACGACCGCATCAACCGCATTAAACACATCCCGATGCAATAAACTCGCCTGACAACACTAAATAAGTGTCGGCAGTCACATTTATAAGTAATCGATACGTCGCTACACGGCATCGGTTCTATTCGATTTATCGATATTCGTATGTCGATAACGATGTGGACTATCGATAATTTTAGAATTAACGCTTGTTTTGTTATAATTGTATTTTATTGGTATTTTTAATAGAAAAATATTCAAGTCGAATGAATTTGCATTTTTATACAGTTTTATGGTGATACCAATGCAATTAAATATTACGTAGTAAAGAATCAAAAGACTAGTTAATTTAATATTTTTACTACCGTAATTGAAACTAATATAATTACAGTAATTGTATGCCATCTGTTCGAATTTGAGTAAGACTAGCTCGATTTTGAAGTGTCTTTGTAGTCTTTTCATAAGAAAGCTGATTTGATCTAGTTGTGCGAATTGCGATCAACTGAGATCTCATGTCGCAGTTAACTAGAAGCGGACATTGAATCGAGATGCTGTGGCTTGATTGTCACTACGAGATTTGTATTTATTTATTTAATTATATTCATTATTGTACACTACAGGAGCTTAACAAAAAAACATTAAATTAGATAGCAGTACAAAAGGCGGTCGTATCGCTCGAAGCAATCTCTTATCGACTGCCTTGGGATGGAAATAAGAGAAGGATAAAAGAGAGGGCAGTCAATAGTGTACCAATAGCTTGACTGATAAAAAATAATAATGCTTATAATAACGCCCGAATACTGGAACGTTCAAATAATAAGTTGCTCTTAACAGCGCACGGCTCACTTACACCCAAAATTAATAAGCAATCCCAATCCCTATCTAAGGATCGATCCGGAAAATAGACCAATCAGAACACATCAAATGTGAGCGTGTCGGCAATACCTTGAGCCCATTGGTTTATTTTCACGATCGATCTTTAGATAGAAACGAAGATCGTTTATTAATCATGGCCATTAGCCAGTACATTTAATCGGGATTAACGTAGTTAAGCGCAAGTTATATTTAAGTTGCGTTCCAGTATTTGGGCGTAAGTGTCTTAAAATTAAAAAAAAAAAAGAAAATAAAAAGTGTTGTATGTACCAGATTTTTTCACACCCTATTTATTTTCTAATTTCCCTAAATTATGATCTTATGCAATACATTTTAGTTTTAATTACACTGAACAAACTAACAAACTAACGTTCTAAAACAATACTGGCATTCAATATAAATGCCATGCAATGAACATTAGTATTAAATTAGAGCCAGCTATTGCATAGAGGATACATAAAATAGGAACACGTATTCTATTACACAAGGCGCGAAGGAATTTTAAAAGGAATGTTTTGATATGTACTTTTCAAATTCTAAAACCTTTAGTATGGATTATCATAATATATGGATAGTTCGGTATAATATTTTAAATAAGTACATTGCTAATTAATGATTTTTATAGTAGATCGCGTCTTTAGCAAAATACAACTTTTAATTGTAGGTTTAATAGTATCATATATTATAAATAAGTTCGTCATTTCGGAAGTAAAAGTATAAAAATAAGGGTAATTTTTTCATTCAGTTTAAAGACATCACCGACGGGAACCTCATCGTGTACACATATTTTACAATTGGCCAAGGCCTAATTTTTCGACCGTCGGCCATATACTTTTGAAGAATAACTTTGCGACATTAACAATTCTCCATAGAAAACATATCATTAATATATTCCTAATAGCATTATCGCCCAACGGTAAAAAAATCGGTTAAAATTTTTCTCAGAGCTTCCATACCACATTTTCTCCACGCCACCTACCTTGAAAGTAGCTCTTGGTTCGAAGGTAGCTGACAGACAGTCGCAGTATGGACAGCCGGTCCAGCTTGCTGAGGATGTTCTGCTCGAAGGGCAGCAGCGACGCCAGGGTGTCCAGCTCCGCGTTGAGTCGCTCTCGATGCCGCTTGCTCGGGTTGGACTTCGTGACGCCATCTTTGGATGGAGGTTTGATGCTGCGGACGAAATGTGAGGTTAGATTTGACAGATATGGGTTGGTATGTTTTTTGTATCAACTCATATACTGCAGGGCATGGGCGTTTTCTACAATCGAGACTAAAGAGATGGTTAAGCCATATAGTCCACCACGCTGGCGTAGTGCGGGTTGGTGGACTTTTACATACCAAAGAAAGTTTAAAAATCGCTGTGGTATGTAGGTTTCTTCACGATGTTTTCCTTCACCGTTATCAACAAGTCACACACGGATTGGTGTATTAAGTGCAAAGAACGAAAGAAAAAGTACAATGCGTCTGATGGTAGATTCAGAAGAATTAAAATAGAATATCTGGTGAGGCATGGATATCTCTCACTGATTGGCAAATATAAGCTGGTATATTTGAAATTGACTGCCTCGGTGGCGTAGTTGTACTACGGTACGACTACAAATTTGAGGTCTCGGGTTCGAATCCCGGGTCGGGCAAAGTGATGTTGGGTTTTTCTATTCATTATCAGCCGGAGTCAGGAATTTGTGACCGATATGGCGATAGGCTCGCCCCCTATCACATCATGGGACGGAATATACAAGGCGAAATGTGGGTGTTCTAGTGGCGCCTCTGCCTACCCCTTCTGGGATAAATGCGTGAGTTTATGTATGTATGTTTGAAATTCAGGTAACACACCTGAATTAATCATTATGACTTGTTTACCATCGCTAATAGTAATTCCTATTCGAGGAGCGTATTTCTGCCACCAGAAACAGACTCTTGGGTATTCTTAGTTACCATATGAAACGTAACAGGAAACCTTCTTCAGTTCTGTTTTCTGTGACTGAATGTATCGAGATGACGAGTGCAGAGCATTTCTTTACAATAATTGTAATATAATTATGGGAAGATGTGGATTTCTATCAGGCGAGTGACTTGCTAGTGGAATCATTAAATTATTTAATGATACAATAAATGAAATATAATTGTTGAAATAATTGCGTTTTCAAACTGATATTTTATCAAGTAATTAACATAATATACTTGTTAAATAAATTATCGTTTAAAGTATAGTTTTCAACGTAAGTCAAAACGGTATTTAATTAGTAGGTAATGTTATAATTACAGCAAATGTTATGATTTGTTTGTAATAACATCCGTTATAAGTTTAAAATGATTAACTGGTTTCCGGTTCAGATTTTTTATATGCAATTTTAAATGATATTTTGTTAATAAAACAGTAAAGCGAAATGAATAGTGCCTCTGTAAATAAATAAATAAATAAATACACCCAACAGTCACATACATAGTCCTGACCCCACACTAAGATCTTGACGAGTCTTGTGTCGTGGGTATCAGAAACTACGAGAGACTTTTTGGTCTCGCAATCACCCAGACCCGAAACAAATACCTGTGGATCACACAAATATTTATTTCGGTGCGAGGATCGAACTCGCGGCCTCTCATTACACAGACGGCGTATAACCAACTGCGCCACGGAGGCTGTCAAAGTAGCATTATTTAGATAGATCACACTTATAAACAAAAATTAGAAACCTGAGACTTTTCGGCCACATAACACCCAAACTTGGAAAAAATAGCTAAAAACATTTTACTCGGTGTGGGAATCGAACACGGGCTAATCGTTTCATGGCTGGTATCACGAAGGCTGTCAATACATCAATTTTTTTTTCTTCATGAAGCATTATACAGGGTATATCAAGACCGCTCCCGAAAACGAAGCCAGGTGGTAGTTTTAGCGGTTACAGACACAATGCAACTAAAATTTTTTAAAAAACAGCGACGGTTTTTTTTTTACAGTATTTTTAAAAATCGTCATGTTTGGGGATAAATACCTAGTTTTTGCAAAAATTGTAATATAAACCCTTACATACCATTGCGTGTTTAAAAATAAAGTGGTGTACGTCATAATTTTCAAAAATCTATGTATTTATCACTCAAATATGACGATAAGTAAAAAATTACAAAAAAAAAGTTGACGATTTTTATTGTGAAATTTTTACTTGCATTGTGTTTGATATCACTAATACTACCACCAGGCTTCGTTTTCGGTCGCGGTCTTGATATACCCTGTATATTCAGTCTGTTTACGTTCTAATGCAAGGCAAGAGCCTCCCATGACATAAAACTCGATCTTAGTGTGACGTCAGGACTATGTATGTGACTGTTGGGTGTATGTATTTACTAGTATGCACGTTTCCACTCGTTGTTTTCCTTCACCTTTAAAGTGTGTAGTAATTGACAATCAATACACACAATTACAGCCTGCGTGGCGTGGACGGCTAGACGCCTACTGTGTTATGAGAAGTCTAAGGTTCAATCCCCGACAAGAGAGACAAAATATTAATGCCATCAAGGATTTAGGAGCAAATGTTTGTTAGACCGTAGTCTCTCGTAGTGTCTGATTCCTACGACACTAGAATTTAATTTTAGTGTCGGGTAAGGAATATGTATGGAAGTGTTGGGTGTATTTATTAACATATTTATTTTATTTTTCAATTAGCGCCACCAGTTTGGCCAACCCGCACTAGGCCAGCGTGGTGGACAATATGGCCCAACCCCTCTTAATCGTACTCTCGATTCTAGAGGTCTGTGCCCTGCAGTGGGACGTGTAAGAGCTGATACAATGCAATATTTATCGTTTAACTCATTGCTTGGTAGATTGCTAGTTACCGAACACGATTGCCAAACCGGTAGTCGGTTCAATTCCCATCTATCTAGACACTTTTTATAGCTTAAGCAATAGTTGTTGAAATATTTTTCGATCGTACAAGCGTCTAGTGCATTACCCTGTGTAAGGGTGGTACGGCGTTGGTCACGCAACACTTGTTTGCATAACTTAAGGATAAGGGGCGAGCATTGTATTATTGCGCTTAGGTTTTTCGGACGTTTTTTCGACCCTTAGGATAATAAAATAGTAGCTGGTTTGCGCACATGTTGGTGCATTTGTTTAAATGTATATAGTAATGCTAAATTATATATTGTTGTGTGGTTATAAGTTGAATTTCTAGGTTGGGTAAATTTGCATTAATTTTCGGTTTGGAAAATTAAAAAAAAATTGAGTTTTAAATTTGTGCTCGGCATACAGATAGGTTCGACTTCTGTCATATTTTGGGATGGAAAAAGCCTGGGCTAGTTAAATGTGATATTAATGACAAATCTGCCTACCCCATTGGCGATATAAGGTTGAACTTACGTATGTCTGAATAAGAAAAGTTTAAAGCAACATGCTTGACATAAACACGTAAATTAGTAAGTTAAAACAAAACCTTATCCTTGCATAAGTTTCTCACATGAACCACTAAGCTAACATAAACTTAATCCGTGTTAATTATAACTATTGAATATAATTTTTAATATATATTTTATTTGCTTTAGTTAATTTGTATTTGAGAATGTATTATGCATAATTTAAACAAAATTAGTGATTGGAAATCTGTGGAGTCGAATCCACAATAAATATATTGATAAATATTATAATTGTTTTAGATAAATTAAATTGAAAATAATGGTAGTGTTTATAATTGTTTTAGAAAAATTAAAAGGAAAAATGGTAGTGTGACATTATAGCTACAATAAACTACATTATAAATGTTTGACTAGAGTAATACATGTCTCTCAATAAGACATTTGGCCGAAACCCTGTATCGAATGATAGCTAGTTTGGGGCAATTGTTTAAGCCTGCCACACAAGTTTAAGTGCATTTGCGCAAACTCGACTTTGCACCAATCTAGAATCCAAAATTGGAACGAAGTTTGCGCAGTTATCTGTCCACACACGATCCAGTATACAGGTGCAAACTCAGACTTGCACAGTTATATCATTACGTATGTGGCGGCCATTATAAGTATACTTAAGGTGCGTGGTGGCCTGTTGGTAACGGACCTGACGTGGCTGCCTACATGTTAACGGTGGTCGCGGGTTCAAATCCCAGGGCACACCTCTGACTTTTCGGAATTATGTGTGCATTGATAGTCAATCACCACGCACTTTAACGGTGAAGGAAAACATCGTGAGGAAACCTGCATACTGTACCGATTTTAAAGAATTTCTACGGTAGGTAAGTCCGCCAACCCGCACTAGGCCAGCGTGGTGGACTATATTATGGCCTAACCACTCTTAATCGATTGTAGAGTAGGCCCATGCCCAGCAGTGGGACGTATATGGGCTGATACAATACAAAATTTACATAATATATCTACTAGATAGTAGGTACCTCGTATGCGAGACGCTGTCTGTATATGTATACTATCGCCAAGCAACAGTGGAAGCACTTTTGTGTTCCGTACTCAAAGACCATGTATACGATGGCAATTATTTGATAGTAAGACTATTAATATAATAGGGGTTATGAGCATAACTCAATGCCATGCAGTAATTTTAAGTCCTAAGTGGGTTTTCATTCTCTATATAGGTACGATCTCCTTTTTTTTACCTCCTAATTGTAATTTCATTCATTCTTTATTTGCTGTTTCTGTTAAGTTTTAGTACTCAAATAATATGTTGATTTGTAATACATTTTTAGCTGTAACTTTAATTTCTACGAGAAGACACTGACTCCAGTAATGCAATTTATACTAGCTCAGGAGACAGCGTTTCATAAACATAATGATGATTGTAATATTTTTCTGCAAATAAATATATATATTTTTTATTAATTTGTATCAAGCGAGCCACCTACTCTCTCGTCGCCAATAATAAAAATATATGGCGAAGGCTATAATAAAATTGATTTATTATTTGCTTAAATAAATCATAAAGCAGTAAGCGCTCTCCACAGTTCTCCCTGTCCAAAAACAACTTCACGTACGGTCATAAGTCATCGCCACCCGTCGTTTTTGTTGATTTATACAGAGGTAAGTATCAAACGGCGCATGCGCATCCCTTTAGTATAACATTCATGAAATTTGTATTCATACACTACTGGCAGCACTTATAAAAACCAACTTTAAACTTAAAAAAATACGGTGCATTTTTAAGTGCTTCGTGGAGTGTATGAGACGCGAATAAATCAACGGGCGATTATTTCTATAAATTGTAACTCGATTAACTTATAATCGACGGTGGATTGTAATGTTGGGTATATCGATTGTATATCAGTCGATAAACTATTTATAGAGGTAGGAATTTTAATACTTTGGCGCTTACTTTCTTTGCGTGTGAATGGGATGTTGATAGAGTAAAACTGGGTATCTATCGCGTTGGCTGTGATCTGAAGTTCTAGTTCGATGTCTAGGTAAAGTAATTTAATTAAACGCGTTTAATTAAAAAATGTTTATGCATATTGAATTAAAGACTAACCCACAGAGAAGATGTGAGTCAACCTTTGGCATGTTTATGAGATAATTGGAATTTAGAATTTTCTCGATCACAGAAGAGACCTGAGTCAAGCTTCGTTATGTGTATGAGCTGATTGCAATAAAAACACATTTCATAGTTACATGAATAGTCCTGAATCCTACATTAAAATATAAATGTTGGTTTATGGTTATCAGAAATTACCATTCAACATTCGGTCTGGTCACGGTACGGAAATCGAACCCGTAGCCTCGGTTTACAATCTGCATATTAACCAACTGCGCCACAGAGGCTGTCAAATTCATTAATAAATATTAACAACACTAAATCAGAACCTTTTGTATCTTTGAAACCCTAAATAGACCTAAATTAGAATAACCCAACCCTCCTCACAGCACCACATCGTATCGAATAAATAATTGTTAAGTTAAAAATAAATGCTAAATGTTAACCCGTTCAATACAGTTACGTGCTATTAGCGATTACGGCGCACAATACCATGGACAATGGATTTCTTGTTTAAATTTTAAAATGGCTGAAATGTGATTTTTTTTACACAATTATTAATTTGATACATGCGGAGTGGGGTATGGTTGACTGTTGTTAAGGTTTGGCAGGTTTTTTCCATGGGTCCAGCAAAGACCGACCTGCTGATAAGTTACAAAATATCTACAACGCATGACAATTTCTCAAAATAAGATGAATGAGGGAAGTTACACTAACCGATAGAAACAAAGCGGTTGCTTATCGTCGGTTTTCTAAATATGACCACTCCAGTCCAGCGCACCCTTTGGTACTATAGCTTTACAACAACGGCAAGGCTTTAGAATCTCAAAACACTATTAGTTAACTTCTGTGTCATAGTTGGTTGTGAAACAACAGGCCGCGGGTTCGAGCTTTACATCAAGACAAATGTAGGACAAACATTTTTTTGTGCTATGAGACCGAAAAGTCTATCGTAGTTTCTAAAACCCACGATATATAACTTGTATCTCAACTATGTATGCGACTGGGTGTATTTGTTGTTGCTTCTTAATATAAATAAATGTTTAGAAACGTTTGAAGTGAACTTCTAAATGATCATAAAAAGTGAAACAACAGTCAAAAATGATGGTAAATCGGTGTTATTAAATGTTCGTTAGTGCCACTGCCGGCGCTTAAACATGTGAAAACGTTTGTGGAACTATTCAATGCTCAAATTTCTCAAAAATGAAACGATATAAGTGGAGATATTTTGGATTAGAAGCCATTGATTATGATAAGATTTTGTTTAGAGCGTACAGTAATCAAAAAATACACCCGAAGGTCCTGTCACCATCGTCAGCCCGTTGCAGTCCACTGCTGGACATAGGCCTCTCCCAAAGTACGCCACAGAGTCCGGTCTGCTGCTTTACGCATCCAGTCGCTGCCGGCCCTCTTGTGCAAGTCGTCCTGCCATCTGGCTGACGGTCATATGAATTGGCCTAACTATTACATTAAGATACAAATCCCGTGACCAGGGTAACAGAAACCACGAGGGGCTATTCGGTCTCATAAACACTCAGACCTGAAACGAATATCAGCGGATTACACAAATATATTGTGGATCGAACCTGGGGCCTCTGGTTTCGTTGCCTGTGTCAAACCAACTGCACATCAGATGATTTAAAATGGTAGGAATTATAAGCTTTTGTTTAAATTTAAGTAGTGGTTTGATAGAAACTATACTGCCCTTACACCTGCGACTACAACTTTTGTAAGCCAAGATCAGCTTACATTTTAATGATATCGAGCAATGAAGCTTAGCGAATCTCCCGAAATATCTAATTTGCCTTTAGCTCGCAATGAAACTAATCAAAGAAATGAATAAGAGGAGTCGAAAGTACGATATAGAGAAACCTCGTTTCAGGTTCACCCGGTTTGTCAATTAATTTGGTATACGTGACGATTTTTGAAATCATCGTTTGCTTCTCTCGAAATTCAATGCCTGTGACAAAAATATAGTCGTTTTATATAGTGGCAGAAAATATCCTTTGGCATATAAGGTACTGAAATAAGTTTTCTGGCCTAAAAATTCTCACTTGTGCTGCAATGTTGGTGCCATTTGTATCTCTGCCTACCCCTCAAGGTACAAGCGTGTATGCAAACATACCCTATCAAACAAGCCTCTCATGCGCTCATTCCGTTCACTTCATGACCTTGAACCTGACCCGTGTAATAGTGTTCTCGATTTCGTTAGATGCGTGACAGAGCACTCGCATGTCAGCACGGAAACCCCATTCAGTCCCTACAGTGTTGGTCAATGACTCCGTTTATAATTGCCGGCTCTTCTTGAGATATGCGTGCTGTTACGTCACACGAAGAAAATGCCGGCATGACATGCGAATGCAGTGCCACGTTCGGTCAGCGGTGGCGTGTTGGCAGCATTGATTTTGCTGTTACGTTTTTGAATTTGGAACGATTTTGTATCACAGGTTTGATTTTTAGAAGAGCTTTCTAATTCATTTTAAGTTTTGAATTAAGAATGAAAATTTATAATGTTGGTACTAATGGATGCTCCAGTAGCGTGCATTTTGTATCTAATTTCGATCGCGGTAGCATCTAATGGAATCGAGTAACAAAAGTAAGACAGCAGTAGTCAAAGCTCTTCCTAAATGTTGGTAACCTAGTACATAAATAGAAAACTATTTTTGATAACCTTTTTTATGCACCTAGCTATGAAATTGTATGAAGCAGGTTCGATTCTAACATCGCTTCAAACTTTGTATTGACATGCTTATGTGGATAGATAATTTTTTGTCTACCCTTAATCCCCAATTGCATAGGTGGTGCCACATGACATAGAAAAATCCAATATCACTTTGCCCGATCCGGGATACGAACCCGAGACCTTGGCGTTGTATTCGTACTGTACAAATGCTCTACTGCAGGCAGTTGGCATTAAAGTATGTCTTATACATAATAAAGATTCTTCTGAATTTATTTCCAACTCCTATTAATTTAACTTTGTTTTGATTTCGTTGCAGGTTAAAGACAAGTTAGACATTCCCGGAGACTCTCTGAGCTTCAATGCTCGGTGTCATTAAAATGCGTGCCACTGATGATCCTGGCTTACAGGAGTTGCAGTGGCGGGTGTGAGGGGTGTGAGGGCGGGACACTCTCCAAAAATAAAGATTCTTTTCTAACAACCAATAAGCTAATCGAACTTTAATAACGCTACATTTCAATTGTAACAGACCCGTTGTTAAGATGAAAAAATGTATAAAAACGGAGCGTAGATGCATAGACCCTGTGTTTACAAATATGGTTGTTTGTAATTATAAACGTATTAGAAAGGTCGATGAACGACCGCCGGTGAAGGCCGTAAATATTTGACTACGCGTTTCGAGTATTGTAATGAGTCTGTAATTTTTGATTAATTTGGTTGGATTTTGATAAAGTAATTAGAGTACTGAAAGCAAGTGATGGTAATTGAAGGGGTATCTAAATATCATATAGGTACCTATACTAGAACGGAATGAGAAATTTCGCTGGTCAAATGGGGTCAACCTTTACAATTGTGCCAGAATAGACTAAGGTCTAAGGTCTGGACTAAGGTCCACCTCACTGCATTAGCACACGTTTGCATAAATTTTAATGAAAGTATGCAAGTTTCCCCGCAATATTTTCACCTTTAAAGCGACAACTAACATCACGGTTAATTTGAAAACTTAAAAATACCCTCACAGACGCCTCTACGCCACAAGTTCTTTAACCATAATTAAATATGCATCCTAATGAATAATTTTGCCTTTTTCACAGAAGGGGTAGACGGAGGTGCTCCCCACACCCACGTTTTGCCTTGTGCGTTCCTTTTCAGGATGTGATAGGGGTGAGCCTATCACCAATCGGGCACAAATTCCTAACTCCAGGCTGACAATGAATAGAAAATCCAATATCACGTTGCCCGTCTCTGGATTCGAATCCGAGACCTCCTGTACTCATACCGTAGTACAACTGCGTCACCGAGGCAGTACTAAAGTACGATTACACATAATTCAATACTGTATGTAATAGCGAATTTCCCACACCCTTGACAGATTTGCACACGTAATATTTGCGAGAAAAATCGACGGAAAACAGTCATTCAGACGAAGGCTGTGCGCGATCAAGCGAAGACTATGATATTGGCATACTTTATATTATCCGACACACATAGCCAGCCGAGTGGAGCGTGTGTTTCATAGTTTCGTTTTGAGGGTGGGAGTTTTTAAGATAGATTTGGTAGAGCCTAATCTTACTTTGCAAGGTCTCGTTGTGTCAAATAAATAACGTTTTCTGTGACGAGTGTGATTTAAATAAATAGAAAGACATTTACTGTTACATTATGTTATTTTTAGGAGGTCTCGTTGTTTAAAAAATAAATTACTTTTGTGACATATCGATATAGAAAGATATGTATTGTTGGAATTATACTTTAGAAATGTATTGTATTTTGAAGAAATAAGAAATAACGATATTCTATGGCATTTCGATTGATAAATGAGAAAGAAAGAAAAATAGAAATAATGGTAGAATTTTGGTATTAGTCCAATATGCAACCACCATACATATTGGCGGAAAATCGATAGGAGGCGAGCCTATCGCCATATCGGGCATAAATTTCTGATTCCCGGCTGATAATGAATAGAAAAATCCAATATCACTTTGCCCGACCCAGGATTCGAACCCGAGACATCAGCTTAGTATTCGTACCGTGGTCCAACCACGCCTGCCTTAGTATGCACAGATTGGTCATTATAACAGTTTTATAAGACTTTAACTTAGTAAAGATTATATTAAACTATCATTGAATGCGAGTAGTAATGAGACATAATACCCCGTTTATGTTTACGTCGGTACAGCCAATTGCGAATAAATTGCTACGATTTATCGCAATCAGTGGGTTGACATCGCTTTCATTGTACTATGTACTATTTGTTTGCCGTTAGTGACAGATGTTGGTATGTTATACCATATAGGTTTGGGTAGCGGGTTAGGTTCTTATTAATGATTTCAAGTTCTAAAAAATTATTAAAAAAGATTATGTGTTGAACAGAATATGTTCAGAGTTATTGAAAAATTAAAGAGATTTAAAAAAAAATTAAAATCTAAAAGTTAATTAAACGTTGCAGAAAATAAATATTAACACTCAGACCCACTATTTATGAATTAAAAAAATATTATTATTTAAATACTAAAATAGCTAATGTGTTTCATTCTCTACAATACAAACCCTAAACATCAATGTATTAAACTACAATAAAAAAAACAATACACAGCCAACCCTAAAACGCACCCCAGCAAGTGCACTCAAATTTATAACCCTACAATGCGGCACACGCCAATCCCGTTTCAGGGTCCATTGTATCCCTGACAGGCAGGTATAGACATCAGATGCCCGGCATTAACTCCTGTCAAAACACAGCCGGGGCCTTTTGTACCCGGACACTGATACGAGGGGTTGCATTAAAGAAATTGCCGCATTATAGGGTTATGCGTGTAAATCCGATTATTGTCGGCAATTATTCGTAACGGGTATTTTTATTTTATGCGTTGAAATTTTTGGGGAGATGAGATTGCAAAATAAGTATGTAGTGTGTAAGTGATTTTAAATAATACTAAAGGTAAAACTTTAGGTGGTGGAATTTAAAGATCAAAATGACTAAACTATTTCGTGCTATATCGTTATAGTAGTTTATTCGTAATGAAACTAAACTTAGGTAGGTTACACACACTCATACATACATGTCACGTCTTTGGGCCTAAATTTAAAAATATACATACACATACATAAACTCACGCCTTTATCCCCGAAGGGGTAGGCAGAGGCGCCACTAGGACACCCACATTTTGCCATGCATGTTCCGTCCCACGATCTGATAGGGGGCGAACCTATCGCCATATCGGGCACAAATTCCTGACTCCGGGCTGATAATGAATAGATAAATCCAATATCACTTTGCCCGACCCGGGACTCGAACCCGAGACCTCAGCTTTGTAACCGTACCGTAATACAACTACGCCACCGTTAAAAATATATGCGGTTTTAATGGATTAAGCCTTACAAATTATGACTTAAATTTTGAGTATAACTCAATTTTTTTATAGCCGATTGCCCTTCTTGTCCTACTACAATTATAGTGAGGTGTTACTATAGGTTCTTTTTAGACCTATTTTAATTCCGTTTAGATTCACAAACATTTCTTCTACTAAGACAACCTCCGTGGCGTTGGGTGAACGCCGGCTGTGAAACGTGAGGCCGCGGGTTCGATCCCCACACCGAGACAAATGATTGTGTGAACCACAAGTATTTGTTTCGGGTCTAGGTGTTTGTGGGATCGAAAAGTCTCTCGTAGTTCCTGATACCCACGACACAAGACTCGATCTTAGTGTGGGGTCAGGACTATGTGTGTGACTGTTGGGTGTATTTAATACTCTCAATGCTCAAGACAACCACAACAAGCTCGTAAGAGATGTTTGTTGATGACGCGTCATTAAGCCCCATAACCTGGGGCAATGTTAATAGCCGCTGCTCGCCCTCAATGCGATGTGTCTTGATGGTTTGGGTGTTACTTAAACTGTGTAACAACGTCTAAATTTATATTTGAATTCATTAGTAAAAGAGTAAATTAAATTGTTGAAAATGTCCCAGGTTTGATAAAAATCGTTGTGAAGAAGTCATGATAGTTGCCTAAAATAATTTAAAAAATACGTAAAACTATTAAGACCTATTACATTATTTTTGTGTACTTAAGGTTTGTTCCTAAAGGGTTGATCTCACATGCGGTCGGTCGTAAAATTATAAGCCAGTGTTTTCCGCAACATGAATAAAAAGTCGTGTAGTGCTGACATTATGAAAATGTTTAATTAAATAAAAGACCTAACTAATCCGTGACAGTATAATTCCTTGTACTTCGTATCCAAAAGATTAGACTTTATGAAAAATTATTTGCAGTCAGTATTCAACTTCAACTAGACTTCAACTTAAATTTTTTTTTTTTTTTTTTTATTGCAATGAATGGCGAGACGAGCATGCCGTTCGCCTAATGGTAAGCGATACGACCGCTCATGGACAGTAGCAAAACCAAACAGCACCATGAATTACAAGGCAATCCTTGGAATTCCACTGCGCTCGCCATCCTGAGACATAAGATGTTAAGTCTCAATATGTCCAGTAGTTACTCTGGCTACAATGTCCTTCAAACCGGAACACAACAGCGCATTAACACTGCTGTTTGGCGGGAGAAATAGACATTGCGGTGGTACCCACCCAGGCGGCCTCTCACATATGAGAGACCTACCACCAGTGGCACCAGTTAAATATCGGATTTTGATATTTTTTCATCAGTAACATAAAATATAGAAATTTAAATTCATTAAAATGACCAATTTATAACCTTTCAATTCAATTAAAAGTATAATTAATCAAAATACATTCCATATACAAATTAATTAAAAATCCAATAAATAAAATAAATTGCAAACACAAATACAAGAGCAGCAAATCGATTTATAAACATTACGGTTAAGCTAGCAGGTACGTTCGACCCCCGCCGCGCTATTGTCCGCACAATGGGTCTGGGTGACCACACGCGCGTAACTAATACCCACTAAGTACCATTGGAGGGTTGACGGTAATCGCTCGGATTTCGGGTTAGCTAATGGATTTCAAATAGGGTTTGCTGTATATATATTTATAGTGTAGTGTAGCTGTATTTATGAGTTTCTGGTACAGCAGGCATTATTGGGTGTGTGTTGCAACATTTTTAGATCGATGTATTTTTTCATACGAAAGGCTTCGTTTTTCGTTGGTAGAACTAACGTTTGGTGGACAATCAGTCTAACTTATTTTTGCCTGGAAAAAATAATCAGAAAAGTTTACAAAATTATCGACCGTTAGAGGCTATTATTGTTACTTAAAAATTCTAATAAAATAAAAGTGACTTATGATTTATATTGTGTATATAAATGGCAAAATTGGCTTTTACAGGTTGCTAGTATATATAATATGATGGACAGGTTGCCAGTGCGGATTTTTTAGAGATAAATATTTTTAATGTACCTACTTACGTGTAAGTTTTTCTCCTACAACCCATCCTCTAATATTGTGTTGGAATGTTTCTTGACAAAAACATAAATTAAACATTGATGACAAATAGTTCACTGAAGTGCTATTGTCGCTATACCCCTATTTGTCCTTACCTTCCAGGAAACATTGGAATGCCTAACGGAACATCATATAAATGAAGAAATTATCGTAGCATTAATTAAGCAGTAATTTCGTCTCCATCACGTAAAATACAGTTTATACCTCTTAAGCAACACGCTAATTGTGTCTTTAAGTTTTACAATGTATTGAAAACGCTGGATAATGCGTTGTGGAACGATAAAAAAAACGCCATCTATAGTATTATGTCATTGACACCTCTAAGCATTAGGGCAGACTATACAAAAACTATTGCTAATTGATAAAAGAGGTTTTTCTGCAACATAGCCAATAACAATGGATGCATTTAACATAATTGATGGAATAAAAAATAAATTTGAAATATATTCCCGCGAACGTTGGCGTCTTCAATTAAATTGCACTCGCAAAAACATTGTGTTTATATTAATTTAATTGTAAGTATTGTTTTGGAACTTAAATTCGCGTGCGTTTTATTTGTCATTTCATTGTTTTGTTCGATTATCGAATTCATTTTAACATCTTTTGTAATTTAATTTGTACATTATTTACAGAAAATTGACTTTCATTATTTCTTTATAGATAACTGAAGCTGGCATTACAATGCCTTTATCTATTATAACTAGAGTTATGAATTATCCATATATCAGCCCATATACGTCCCACTGCAGGGCACGGGCCTACTCTACAATCGAGAGAATCGATTGAGAGTGGTTGGGCCATATAGTCCACCACGCTGGCCTAGTGCGGGTTGGCGGACTTACATACCGTAGTTTTTTTTTTTAAATCGCTACGGTATGCAGGTTTCCTCACGATGTTTTCCTTCACCGTTAAAGTGCGTGGTGATTGACTATCAATACACACATAATATTTTATATTATGAATTATATATTTTAATAACTTTTCTACTTATGAATTTTTTTTTCCTAACCGGATACTTAAGAAATATCTCGAAAAATCACAAAGGACATTAATCCCGACAATTTAACGTTAACATTTTAACGCACTACCCAATTACGGAATCCCGAAAAACAGAAGTGACCGCAATCCGCTCACAATTAATTCCTCAATCCAGACCCAAACAAAACAAAATATAAACAAAAGGAGAACATCGCGTAACGCTCGATTTGCGATAAAAAGAAAAAAGACGAGTGGAGCCGGGCGCAACAGTAGTTTAAATGGAACCTGATATTCAGATTGGGGAGAATGCACACGACGCGCGAAGACGCTGCGGTTTAAGGCGAGAAATTGCGGTGTGGGCGTTTTGTTAAACTTACGTGTTGTTAAGCATTTTGATTTAATATAGGAGAAAATCATTTTCGTTAGGAAACCTACTATAGAATTCTTAGCAAAGTGTTCTTTAGAATATGAAGTATGCACACAGGCCATTGGAAAATCTTTTGGAATTGTGTTGAGTTGATTAACTTGCTGGTAACTCATTTGGATTGTAGACTTGTCAATTTATAAACGGATTTGACAATTTAAAATCAAATTATTGAGAAAAATATTTTGAAGAAAAAATTATTTTATGTTCCTTTACCACGTATAGATTCTGTACCAGGCGAGGTACCTTTAAGGTCATTCAGTGAATTTCTATTCTCCTTTACCACCCGAATTGGTATCACCCGAGGTACTATTAAGGCCATTAGGTGAATTGTTTGAGGGCAGTTATAAACCAATACAACGATGATTATGTAAAAAAAAAAAAAAACGAGAGGGCTTATTTTATTGACATATTTATCGTAAAAGAATAGCACATCATATACGACGAGTTTTTTAGAAGTAATTTTGCGAAAATTTATCATACGATTTTAGAAAATTTGCTTGAAAAACTAAATTCATTCGTTGAATGTCTAGAAAACATCATTTTTATTAAACCGCTGTGATTTACACACAGTGTAACAGTTCTCTAACAATGGAGTTGTTTGAATTCTGCGTATATTTCGCTTCGCTGGACATTTCTCTCAATATTAAGTTTAGTGTAACCGTTTCTGATTGATCATTCTAGGTAAATATTACTTGCATTTAAGTTGCTTCATTTATTAATTTACATCTATTAAGTTTGTTGAAATATTTTTTTTAGATTTGGTAAATAGAGAGTCTGTCAGTTACTAATTATTACTAATTATAAGTAACCATTTTATTGTCAATGGACAATCATCTACAATATTTTAAAATAATTATTAATATTTGACGATAAATAGTTATATAGAGACCCGTATATTGCAAGATCACAGGCTATGGGTTATTGCCTGAAAATAAATCATTTTTTGATAAATTAATTATTTATAAATCACAGACTAACAAGGAAAGAAAAAGGACTATCGGGAAAGTTTAAAGGCTAGCATTGTTTTACAAGACGACATGGTAAAAACGCACAGAATATTGAGGATTGAAGAATAAAATGTATAAATAAAATGATTTTATTTTTGTGCATTGGTGCAGAATGCTACGGCTAGCTATTGTGTATAGGCGGGAGCCTGTCACATTTACTTGTAAGACTTAATAATTATCAAAAGAGGAAAAGTTGCATGGACACAAAATACATGTTATTAAGTAATAACTTGTCACAGTAAATTATTATTTAGTGTCAGTAATCATTATTTAGTGACAACCATTTCCGGTACGTAGTAATACATGTTTATGAAAATCAACTATCTACGTTTTCCTGTTTAAAAATATAAAGCAAGACCTCAGCTATCCTCTTGTTACTATATCAATGTCATGAAGCAGTCTTTATTGGTGGTAGGTCTCTCATAAGAGAGGCCGCTCGGGTAGGTACCACCGCAATGTCAATTTCTCCCGCCAAACTACATTGTACTGTTGTGTTACGGTTTGAAGGACATTGTAGCCAGAGTAACTACTGGACATATTGAGACTTAACATCTTCTGTTTCAAAATTGCGAGCGCAGTGGAATGCCAAGCATTGCTTTAGTGTTGTTCGGTTTTGCTACCGTCCATGGCGAATGCTATGCAATGCGAATGCCTTGCCATTCATCGCAATAAAAAAATCAATGTGATGTATTAGAAACGTTTCGGCATAGGGAGCACTGTACTGTACTAATTTATAAAAGCCGAATGCCTGTAAGTACCTGAAAAACTGTTTTCAGGTCTAGAACTAGTACTTTATAGTCTCTTTGAGTTTCAATGCGTAAGTTGTTTCACCGAAGGCTCCTTTGAGGCTGTATTATTTATTTATTTATTTATTACAGGAGTGGTATGTGTGATATTTTCTAACAGCATAGTTAGAAGGCTGTAATTTTTTAGAGATAAATAAATACACCCAACAGTCACATACATAGTCTTGATCCCACACTTAGATCGAGTCTTGTGTCGTGAGTATCAGAAACTACGAGAGACTTTTCGGTCTCACTAACACCGAGACCAGACTTGTAACGCGTGTATAAAATATTTCTATGCTATTGTAAAACCTTAAAGTGTTAAATAAGTTAATTACAGTGTGGAATCGTATTTATTTGCGCAAAGCTCTAGTAGTCATTGCTAGTTAGATACGATTTTTGCAAGGTACTAAGTCTGATCTTTAGATACAGTAGCCAACCGTATTCGTTAATTTAACGTTGCAGCTTAACTATGTGTACAGAAACTTTATTTAAAATTTAATTAATTACCCCCGCAAATAATTTGATAGTTTTTCGAATGATAAACAACAGCTACTCCAGGTGAACAGTTTATTCATCTAAGTAAAATATAGTTTTCAATATTTCTCTGGATGCAACTTATTGTGTCATGATTTAAATGAAATACAAAATATTTGATACTTCAGCTAAACCAGCTGAAAAATTCAATGCTATCTCAATGGATATTATGATGATTTTTTTTGAAATTCTTCATTTGACTGTAGATTCAGCCAACCAGTTTCATAATAATGCATTTTATTTATTTATATTTCGACTTAACAGTATATTTGGTTTTATAACTTATCCACCGACTTACCGAAGTCTATTATGAATTTTTAACACAATCATTTGCCACATAAAACACGAATTTTGTTTCCAAGGCGTTTGAACGTTTAACCCTTAATAACACCAAATATTATTAACTGATTTTATTATAATTTAATCTAGATACAAACAACAGTATACATTTTTATATGGTACTGTTTTTGTCGCAAAGAAACGCATAGTTTCCTCAAAAAAAGTAATGAAACAACATTAAAATATTGAGATGCCACTAAATTGTCTCTGTGGTTAGACCAATATATAAAAAATATTAATACAGTGCAAATAATGCTTCTAAAATAGGTTATGATTGACGTACTAACCAAAAAATCTTTATTTTCTAATTTTTTGACCTAAAAACAGCGTTTTTTCGCCATATTGCTCTTTTAATGGGTTTTAATCAATGTATATATTATTTTTTCTAGTCAACCCCTCAAAATACTCTGTAAGAACCTTCTAGAACCATACTACACCCATATTTGCAATAGATACAAGTAGAAACATTGCTTTTAAACGCTTTTAAAGCGCGCGGAGCGCTACCAACTCTCTTTCTGACATTAAAACACGTTCTAAAAGCCATTCTAGGCCTTAAAATAACATAAAACAGCATTTTTAACGTATTTTTTAATGTTTAGGTATATTTCCGCAGTCGGTTGCCATGTTCAACGCAGGATTTCTCAATAATGGCTCCAAAGGGTTGTCGTTGTAGGTGTGGCCACTAATACGATTTTCTACACTAATCTTGTTTGTCAAACAACATATTCGCATATGCCGTTTCTATAAGCAGTTTGATATGAGCCGTCAATCCATTTCAGACCCCGCCTTAAGTAATGTACATAGTTTCCTGTTGGTTGACACGTGCCTATAGATATTATAGTGAATCTATACCAGTATAAACATTGAAGTCCGTTTTGATTGGGAGATGGACGTAACGCCAAGAGATTCCACGATCTGATTTGTCAAATGGAATACAGATGTAATAGTAGGGAAATATATGTATTTTTATAGTAATTTAGTGTTGTGTTATTAGAAAGTTATGTATAGTTATCGTTAAAAAAATTCTGAGGACACTTTTCCAATTTAATAGGTACGTTTTGAAGGTATCAAAATGAGGGTTAAACGAGGCGCTAAACGCTAAATTTATTTATGTAAAAAATATTGTTTTCATTACATAAAACTATGACGTATTCTAAGAATATTACTCAAAGGATAGACGCGATTCAAGGGGGCATTGAGCTCGGAAAAATAATCTACAGTATTAGGGACGTTCTTACTCAATTATTTCTAAAAGAAAAATATTAATTTTATTTAAAAAAAATGCATTCATTACCTGTTACATGTTTCTTTGTCTTCTCAATATTCTACCTCAATAAATACTTTATTAGGCATCAAATAAAATTAAAATAATAAATATTAATTAAATTTCAATGTATTGTATAAAAAGCCTGACAATCCGACTTACATAACCTTATACTATGATCAGGTAAGCCCGTAAACCGCGAAAACCGCTAAGCTGGCTATAAAGCTAAACAAATCCGAGGTAAACCAATAAAAGGGGTTTATTTAATGAAAACCTATTGGATTTGCTGGCGGCGTTGCAACGCGTTTTGCACTCGTCTGGGGCGACGCTCACTGGGGCGGTAAAACGCTCGAATTTTATTTTGTGGTTTGTGAAATCAGCGGGTGTACTTGCTTGCTATTTCGTTTTTTATTTATATTTTTATGTAGTGTTTTAGTTCGTACGTGTCATTTTGTTATTTTATTTTTTTATTTTGGCCTGTTTGAATAGTTATTGCCAAGCAGTCATTTATTTAGTTAGTAGTCAGGTGTAGTACATTTTTCCGCTGTTTCACAACATAGGTAAAAAATTAAGTCGGTAATAAGAAAATAACCTTAAAGGTCATCGCAATGTGCAAAAGATTAAACTAGCAACTGACCGCCACGTAAAAGTTTTTTTTTTTTCAGGAATACTGGAAACATTATTTATTTGTATCACTGTCTACCCTCCAGAATGTGCTGTGTAATTTTTTTCCAAAGTATTACTTTAATATTTGCGTAAAAATGCCTAAAAATACCGAATTGTGACTGAGGGACCCCTGTTCAACGACATTTCAACTTACAGTGTTCAGTTTAAGCCTCAAAAGATATACAGTGCTAAGTGACCTGACATAATAATATCTACTTGCTTTTGATCATCAAAAAACTGAGACGTTTAAATGAGGCATAAATTGCTATAATTAGAACCTCATTGCAAGACGATTTATATGAGAGAACATACAATTACAAGTGATAAAAGTAAATGCGGGTTGAATTATCGCAATTATCTGTACGTAAAAATAAATAAATAGAACTGAATATATTTTTTCATCCCGAAACGACGTTGCTAAACTTTCGAGTAGGTTTCACATAACACTACTGTTATAATCGATGGCATTAACATTATTTTCAATAGTTATGACAGCTTTAGTATTTGTATAGGCATTCGTTGGCCTTTAAATGCGCCTCATTGCGGCCTTGTGTTCGATTCTCATGGTGGGCAATTATTTGAACAATCGATTTGGGAGTTGAAAATTGAAGTATATGGCGTCTTTTAGAAATTACTAATAGCAGTTGAATACAAGTTTTGGTTGGTGCATACCATTTGTGGTATAATCAATAATTTGGTATAATATTTATTTTGTATGCTTTACGTTACAATCAGGCTAATAAAGTTTGAGGCAATGTTTGAATGCAATTGCAATATTTGCAAGCCTTATCAATAAATAAACGAGTTTGTATTGTTTCTAAGATGTATCATCTACCAAACAGTTCATAGCACGGCAATTAATTCTCGCCCAAAAACATCCTCATTAGGAAGCACAGGTTGACCTTTCAAAACAGAAGCAATATCAGAGGAAAACACGGTTAAAGATAAATACTACTGAACCTTGGTAACCTCTTTCACCACACGCAATAAAACTTCACGTCAGTCTTCTAGCGTTAAAACGCGACGTTTTTCCCCAGCGTTAATTCACCCCAGCGTGCGGCGTATATAACCCTTTCCCCACTAAGTTAAATGCGGTTTATTCGATTAGCAAGCCCGGCTGATTGAATTAACGGCGACGTATCCGACGGATTTTAGTTTTCATATGGGTTTATTTTGTGGTAATTGATGGTGTATTGTTTTTGAATTAATTCATTTTGGCGCAGTGGGAACAGTGGAGATATTGTTGACGATATTGGATTATTTGTTAGTGTTTTTTATTTTTTTTGCGCTAGTTCGTTCATGGTTTAATTTAATTGTTTGGTATTGTGGTTTGGAAATATTTTTATTTTTTTTCGCGCTTTAAATTATAATTTACTATTTTCCTAGATTTAAAGTTGTTTTATAGCATCCCAATATTTATGTACTTTGCACTGACAATGTAGCGTACATGTAAGTCTATTAATTAAATAGATTTTAAGAAACTTGGGTCATAAAAACCTGCGAAATGAAAGAGCCAAGAATCTAATTTTCTTATTCATATAAGGTTTACAGTCCAAACGTTTTTACAACTTTTTATTTCGTTTCTATCAAATTTCAATTTCTCGCAAAATGAAGCATAGGTATAATCCATTTCTACGCAAATCGTTTTGGAATGAGCATATAAAAATACCTTAAGCTAACTTAACAAGCTGGAAATTAAATCTCAAATTCTTCTCTTCTTTAAAACTTCCTTATATTATCTTACTCAACCAACGCAGTAAAGAAAGTAAGAAAGGCGTAAACATGTCACTTTATCGTGTCGCTTACGACGTTTTTCCTCTAGCCACTCTCGCGTAGCTGCCATGGTGATCCGAATAACAAAACCGATTAATATTAACGTGGAGGAAAGCGCATTAGTATAAACCAAGAAACACAATCACAAATCGTAGTGTAGAGAGAACTGAGCAAAAAGCAATTATTTTAATGAGTGGCAGACGAAGCATGGAGGGTAGATTTTTTCCATAACATCGCCTCAACAATCTCTTGGATTGTTTAACGTTTATAATTTACATAATTCATAATCATCCGAGCTGCGGGGCGTGGCCGAGTGCGAGCGGAGCGATTAGAGAGTATGACGGTGTTTTGAAGTAACTAATAAGTTGTAGGCAAAATCTGTGTTTTGGTAATTCTGGTACTTGTTTAATTCTGTTCATTTGCGGGTGATGTTAAGACTAATGAATATTATATTTTGACTTTAAATAATTAATTGTACTGAAAAAGCTAAATATATTCTGTATACTATACCATTGGCAATCGACCAAACGGTTTGACGGAAAGTGGCGTAGTGACTCGGTACTCTCTCTATCATTTACTTTGCAAAACACTTCTTATTTCATAAACCGCTTGCCTTACCGCCACGCTGTCTATACCAACATCACCCGCTACCGCTTCCGCAACCCGCTCCGCTACCTGCCCCGCTACAAGTGGACCCACACACCGGCACCTAATCATTTTAATTGCTGACACAGTTGTTCGAAGTTGATGCACAGCAAACTGAATAATACCTTTGTTATTATGGTTTCAGTAAAAAGTTGCCCGACCTAGAATTGAAACAATGTTTTGCAATTAACCATCTGTCATTGTTTCAATCAATTATTATAATTATATTAACAATTGTTTATATAGTTTTATTGTTTTGCTATCAATTTTGGTTTTGTCGGAATATTGATGAATCTTTCAATTTTAGTTTTTGTTTCTATTGCTAATTAAATTACAAGAATTTCCATTAGTACAATTTACATTCCAAAGGAACTGAAGATACAATAGTGGTTAATCGATGGAACTAATATTATCAAGGTTGTGATGCTGGCGGTATACTATGAATCATTTATATTAAAAAAAAAAAAAAAAATTAGGTGTTGTGAGATAATAATAATATTTTTTTTTATTTGCAACAAAGAAAATTGAATACAGACACAGTATGACATTAAAATACAGATTATACAAAATGAGAAGTGAATTTCGTAGATGTGAGAGTAGAGTGTCGAAGATGATGATGATCCGAAACGTAGTTCGGATGTTCGACTTAGTCTATAGTTACGACGTACGACAGGACTCGAACATTTTGTGAACTAGTTAACACATTCGTACAGTTTTACGTACGAAGTTCGAACGTTCCATCTTCGTTTCGGAGCAAAGAGTAACCCACCTGATACCTCCCACACTAGGCTTGTTAATGTTGGACTAGGAATTTAATGTATTCTCTTTCATATTCTATTATAATCTTTAACTCGACTCTCTTCGACTGCCTCGGTGGCGTAGTTGTAATACGGTACGGTTACAAAGCTGAGGTCTCGGGATCGAGCCCCGGGTCGGGCAAAGTGATACTGGATTTTTCTATTCATTATTAGCCCGGAGTCAGGAATTTGTGCCCGGTATGGCGATAGGTTCGCCCCCTATCACATCGTGAGACGAAACATACAGGGCGAAATGTAGGGGTCCTGGTGGCGCCTCTGCCTACCCCTTCGGGGATAAAGGCGTGAGTTTATGTATGTATTTATAATCTTCAAATAATAAACCCAACCCAGTTATGAACATAATTTATTTTGTGTATGCTATTTCCAATTATTGTATTTGTGTCCCTTTTGTGTTCGCAATAAATTGTTTACAAATAAATAAACATCATAAAACAGCCTCCGTGGCGCAGTTGGTTAGACGCCGCCTGTGAAACGAGAGGCCGCGGGTTCGATCCCCGCACCGAAACAAATATTTGTGTGATCCACAGGTACCTATTTGTTTAGGGTCTGGGTGTTTGTGAGAACGAAAAGCCTTTCGTAGTTTCTGATACCCACGACACAAGACTCGATCTTAGTGTGGGGTCAGGACTATGTATGTGACTGTTGGGTGTATTTATTTATTTATTTAAGTACGCCAAGTTTAGGATAGCGGGCATTTTTAGGACGGCATATACTGTAGCAGCCCATTATCGCCCACTGGTGAGAATGGGACTCCTCTGTAAATGAAAGTTCGATTGAGAAGGCTTAGGCCGCAGTCAACCACTCCTAGTGCGTGTTGGCGTACACATACCTGTAAAAAATCTTGTATATCTATTTTTTTTTACAGTGGCATACATACACCAGATGGTAATTAGTGCATTAGAGTACCTATACACAGGAAATATTTATCTCTCACACAATTTTGTCGGCCTACTTGAATAAATACAGACTTTACGCAACACGACACATTTGTATGAATCACTATAATTGATTTTCCACCAACTTGTACAGTGGTTGCTATCTGGGCATACTATTATTCTACCACAAGTAAATTTAAACTATAACTAAATATAATAATTTAGTATAAGAAATAAATAGTTGCATATTTTTCTTATTTTAAATGTATAATTATTAAACAATTATTCCTCAACTACGCAATGAATAATGTAAATCAATTAATGCTTTTGCCCACTCAAACATTTAATTAAATAAAGAGTCTAACAACCAGTAACATTACGTGCACTTTCGCTGATCTTTTTACAAACAATCAATTAAAACACAATCAATCATATCCAGCAATGTATAGTTACTTAAGCAAAGAGGCCAATAATTAAAATGAAATTAAAAGACATCTCTCCAGTTCCAAGAATGTTGCTTTCTACGGGGATAATAAGATTCCATCCCCTGTTATTATGCTTACGTTTAGGTTTTTTTCGCATTAATTAGTATATTAATTATGGATATTTGTATGCGAATTCACGATGCTTTATTGCTAATAATCAGACTGTGATTTTATGGGCGATACGGTGGTGCGAGTGATGGGTGATGGGCGTTTTGTTTTTTTTTTTACATGCTTAATTAAATACAGAATTTAACGGTTCACATAGTGAGTGACGAGTATAAGTGGTCATAATTTAAGGGAATGAATTAATTTGTCGTTGGCCTTCGTAGCGGAAAGCGCAGCGTGGGACGTCCACCGACAAGATGGTCAGACGACCTGGTAAAGGTCGCGGGACGTCGCTGGATGCAGGCTGCCTCCAACAGGTCACTGTGGAAATCATTGGGAGAGGCCTATGTTTAGCAGTGGACGTTCTTTGGCTGATGGATGGATGGCCTTTAATATTGAAAAGGGAAAAATAGAGAGAAAAAAGGAATGTTTGGCAATCAAAATCACAGTCATAACGAGAAATGTGTTTGTCGACAAAATTGTGTAAATTTTCAAGAGAATATCCGTTGTCAATACTTACCCTATTTAGACGATAGAGCACTTCCTAACAGACATAATGTAGTCATTTTAGAACCAAAATAAAAAATACTACAATGAAGTATTGACACAACAAGGACAATCACTTTTATGATTCAGAAGGAATTTTATTTAATAGCCTCGTCTTTTCAACTTGTCAGTTTGCTTTGTCAACGAAACCAATTAACGGTGAGCGATATAAACTGTTTATAGACGCAATATATATGTACTACTGTAAAAAAACATTAGCAGTTTTATTACAGCGTCAATATTAATTCTGTTTGTTTATTTACTAGATCCATTTACTGGTTGTAGGTCTCTCACATGTAAGAGGTTACGTGGGTACGTATTTATAAATACTTTATTGTAAACCACACAAATTATCACAAACAAAATTAAACCTTATTATCTAAGAACGAGCGCTTTTTTTGAGTATACTTCATGCTAAAGCTTATTGCATCCACTAACTTCAACTACAGCTTTAATTTTAACAGTTAATTTTAAAGTTGTATCGAAATTAATTGATACACCTGGCTCATGCTGCCCAGACATTTAATGTCAATTAAATCGTTCCATCGTTCCTTACTGTTCATTTAATCATAAGGATCTATTTAATTGACGTGAAATGTATACGTATATGAGTATGGCAGGTACTGTACCTACTCTTCCATTATTAACGTGGCACTCGAAGGAAAAGAAACAAATATTATTTATTGATACGATTACATAACACATACAGTACAAGTGAAAAAGGAGAATAAAAACAAGCAAAGGAAACATTAACAAAAAGAATATTTATTTTCCGCTGCCGCTTATACCTTGCACCGCGTTGTAATTGTTGTTTGCCCGGCTAAGGCTTATTACGGTATTGTTAGGTTACGTTTTGTACGTACTGTGTTTGCATTTTAAACTATGAGTAAACATTTCAAACATCAATTTTCACGTCGTTTGAAAACGAATGTTCTGTATACAATGGATTTTGTGGCTATGTTGTTACCCTGTTGATAGGACTACTAGATTCTAGATTTTGAGGATCTAGGTTCGATTCCTGAATTATTTTTTAGTGTTTTTCGTCGGTTAGAGTAATAGATCAGCGCGGCCTTGTGAATTGTGACGCAGTTTGTTAAGAGCCGCGTATCAAACGAAAGGAGGTGGGTTCGATCCCCGCAACGAAAAAAGTGTTTGTGCAACCCTTGGGTACGGTGGGACCAAAAAATATACCATAGTTCAATTACATGACTTGGTATTCTATTGTGGGTTGTTGGGTGTATTTATTTATTTAAAGTAGCTTCTAGTACCAGTACTTGTAACATCCCTGCTTACCTAGATAGCTACTTTATAGCTAATGACCATAGAAAATATCGATAAAGAAGGCTATTTACGATCTAGGTCAAAAGGCAAAGCTATCGAATTGTATCTGAATCAAATATGATGTCTTTTGTTCGTCATTTTTCTATTTCTTCGGTAAAGGAAAACGTCATAATTTGCATAGGTGCTATTAAAATCTTTACAAGGATATTTTTGTATTATAAATGGAAGAAAATGTGAGATAGGGCCTCTCGCCACCTATCACATTGTGGGATAGAACATACAAGGAGAAATGTGGGTGTCCTGGTAGCACTTCTGCCTACTCCTTCTGGGAAAAAGGCGTTTATGTAACTGGCCTAACCATAACCCAATCTTAAATTCATAAAGCCATGTAATCCGAACCCGACATACCGCGGGATAAGTACACTATATAGATACAAGGAATTCGTAGCACGCAAGCGTAATACATTTCCTTTAGCCCCGAATCGCAGAGCCCAGCCAAATATATCCAGCTTATGTCCCGATATTGGCAATCGGTGGGTGCGAGAGGGACGGATGCCCCTCGCCACGCCCCCTTTCTTAGGGCGCTCTCCGGGGTATTGTACCCCTGTTATATTGGGGTGAATGGACTCGGGGTAATTGGCTGACACGTGCTGTATAGCGCGATTTTTAGGGGCAGTTTTTTTATTTATTTTTTGGTTGCAGTGTTTGATGTCGTTTTAGTGTTTTTGAAATAAATATTTAAATTAACCCTGACGATGAAAAAAATATGTTTTTACTAATAACGTTTCAAAATATTTTCAATGAATTTAATTCTCAATTGTTTTTACATTGATACAAGCTTTCAGATTTATATTTCATGCCAGTGGTGTAAAATAAGCATTTACGTTTCCCCTTCTTTTTCCGTTCATTATTGAGAAATTAAATAAAATAGTAAACTTTATTCCAAATTCCTTACATAAAGTTCATTACCTTATATAGAAACCGATTCTATGGCATTGTAGTCCACAAGAAAAAAGGGGTGATTTATTTTCAGATATTTTATTTAAAAGTAATACATTAGTGCTGTGAGTTAAAAATGGAATTCTTTATTTAAATATTTTGACATTTCACGTGACTACTTCACATGTTTTGATATCATAAACAAGTCTTCAAAGGGCATATAAACAAACAACTTTATCTAAGAATAAAATATAAATAAATAATACAATATCGAATGTAAAATTAACGAACAGCCTGTATAAATCAACCGTTCCGCGGCTAACCTTTAAGATTTTATATAGAACATCGCTCACCCGGCGCGTGGCCTTTCAGACCCCCGTATCAAAATTTCAAATAGCCAATTAACTTGCTAGACGCGTTCGTTCAATGACAAATTTCTCTTTTATTTAAAAGGGAAAGTGTATAAAATGTAATTTGTCGAAATTTTTACTGGTTCGTTAATGTCGGGACTTTATTGTGCTTTTGCTTATTTTTTCAACAAAAAAAGCTTGAAGTGTTAAGTACTTTTTAAAATGTTTTTATAGAGTCTATAATCAATTTTTAAAATAGTCTAGGACTGGGCATCAATCGATCTATTTACGTCATAGAAAATTAACAGTCATTTAATTCAACAGCGCTTGAGGAGCCTCACGTGTTTCATAAATGCTGAGAAGAGACAGAGAGTAGAGATATGTATTTTAGTTATATCAGTGACTGAACTAACCTTAGCTATTGTTGTAAACAGTACCGTGGCATTGCCTATTCGAATTATTTAATTGGGCATAGAATTCAAGATATACATACCCCGCTTCTAAACTATCGAATACGAATAAGTAGCATAAAATGAACTTTATCAAAAAATTGTGTACCTAATTAACTTTATTAAATACACTTATTCCATAAATCCTTATTTATTTTATTCTTTTTTCTACACTTAATAAATCTTAGCAACTAAACGAATGATATCCTTTATCTCTTTCTAACCTATCCTAAAACATCTCCATCCCTTTCTAACTCGGTCCTTCAGACCGAGCGGGTTTCTGATAGACACACGTAATCACGGGTCACGCAAACCATTCATAGGGTGATTCACTGATTACGACGCCGGATCGATGTGTCACATTACAGATTTATTAGCCGGTGATAAGGTAAGGGTTTAAGCTGAAAGATATCTTATTAATATGACAATGTGGTACAGTTTTGTCTAGTTAAGTAGACTGGAGGTATCTTAATTAGGTAGTTATGATATATCCATCCATACTGCCTCGGTGGCGTACTTGTACTACGGTACGACTACAAAGCTGAGGTCTCGGGTTCGAATCCCGGGTCAGGCAAAGTGATATTAGATTTTTCAATTCATTATCAGCCCGGAGTCAGGAATTTGTGTCCGATATGGCGCTAGGTTCGCCCCCTATCACATTGTGGGACGGAAAATACATGGCGAAATGTAGGTGTCCTGGTTGCACCTCTGCCTACCCCTTCTGGGAAAAAGGCTTGAGTTTTCGTATGTAGTAGTACTGCGCGTCCAGTATAAAGCAAATGAAGCTGACTGTAGTAGTTACTTAAAAAAGCACGCCAACATTCCAAAACCCTCCGTTTATAGCATGATCGCGAAGTGCCCATGCACGCCACGCGTCACGCGCCGTGGCCACAGCTGACGTCCCGGGTTCGATTCCTGACAGGGTTTAATGCACCCGCAAGGGTCGATCTAAATGCAGATAGCGCGGTACTAAACGTAAAAACAGAAATATTGTTTAAGTTGAATTTAAATGTGAATTGTGAGTTTTATGTTTTATAGACTAAGTTTGTGTAAATATTCAGTTGTGAGACGGAAGAGGTCTCGATTTTCGCGCAACTGATATTTGGCTGATCAGCAATTTTGGACCTAAAGGTTTTGAATTTTCGATAATTACGCGACTAAAACCCGTATAGGCTACGTAGTATATCATTAATTAAGATATAGGCAGGGGTATTACATATACCCCTTCAACCGTATATTTTAGTGTCACATCTAGTAATTTCACATATACACTGAAACTCGAAAGTCCAAGATTCCAGTACATGAAAGCATAAAAGGCACATAAAGGTTGCTCTATCTCGCGCACCAGCTGACGCCGAAGCGTGTGTCGTTTTGTGTCGTGGCGTGTCGTGTGTCGTGATAACAACACATTCGCCCACCGTAAACATCTATGAGTCAATGGACCGTTTGAGAAACGAATAGAAATGGCTGGGTCGCTTTGGTGATATTATTTTAGAGTTCTTGAAAATATCTCTTTGTCTCACAGTATGCTGAAATACTTTTGTCATTGGTATTAAAAGCTATGAGCTCCGTACCCTGACCGGAAATAGATATCAAATAAACGTATTTTCTCTCAGTGTCGAAATCAAACTCGCTGCCGCTTTTTGCATAGCTGACCTCATAACCAACTGCGCCAAAGGCGGCCAATATTCAAAAATAAGCCATTAGCTCAGTATGATTTAAAATAAATCTACCTAACAGTGTGTCAGTCACAGTCCGTGTGTCACGTAACAGTCACATACATAGTCCTAACCCCACACCAAGATCGAGTCTTGTGTCGTGGGTATCAGAAACTACGAGACACTTTCCGGTCTCACAAACACCCAGACCCGAAACGAATACCTGTGGATCACACAAACATTTGTTTCGGTACAGGGATCGAACCCGCGGTCTCTCGTTTCACAGCCGGCGTCTAACCACCTACACCACGGAGAAATACACACCTAAAAACCCAACTAGGAATCAAGTGCGATCAAAAATAACGAATATTCGTAGCACCAAGTCCAAAAGAACTGAGCATAATCTCTACCTCCTTCGTTTCACCAAAACCTCAGAATCCACACGTGAAGGCGTGATCGCGAAGCTCGGCGAGCTTGCGGTGCGTGAGCGACGTCGCGTGCTTTCCTTGCGTGCCGCCGCCACGTGTAGTGGCACGCAATGATAACGTGTCAATGGATGGCGTGATGATTTTTAATCATGTGCGTTGGCCTAGGTCGATGATTTGTTGTTGGTTTAGTCTAGGCTTTTGGCTGGTGACGTGTCAGTCGGGCTTTGAAGTGGATATTATACAGGGTATATCAAGACCGCGACCGAAAACGAAGCCAGGAGGTAGTATTAGCGAGTTCAGACACAATGCAACTAAAAATTTGGAAAAAAAATCGTCAACTTTTTTTTGGTATTTTTTTCCTATTGTCATATTTGGGTGATAAATACAAAGTTTTTCTAAAATAATTATGTACACCTTTTTATTTATACACACATATGAGAGACCTACACTATTGAAGGACACCACATAAGTTTATATAGTTTAGTTAGGTTGTGTTATGGCTAGCGAAGTAAACATTATACGTAGTCTTTCTAACAAATTTAATAAATCTAAATTGCGTTCACATTCTAGCTATTCCATAAATGTAATAACAGTTATTAATTTAATCTCTAAATACATTTGAAGCATAAATCACGAATTTACCTTACATTGTTAATTTAATGAAATATTAACGTAATGTAGAATGGCTTAAGCCATTTTAAACGTGTCGGGTTATTGAGTTATCCTTGGGCCAAAGTTAAATTCCCAATCAATCAGCCATTAACCCCGGCTCGAAAGCTGAACTATAATAATCTGGCAATATCTAAGCACTACTAATGGTAGCCCGTTCGATTCCCGGCCGAAATTTGCATACCTCATTGTCGGTTGCAAACGTTGAATTTTTTAAACTTTTTTCTCCCAATATAGCCGTAATGATTGGTTGGGTAAATTAAAGATTTCATATGCTTTCTAAATTTTGTTATGGGTTTTCGGGATCTATTATACTCGCTTTCTATATGACGTAATAGAATGTGAAATGTCAAAAGGGTTATGGCTTCCGTTGACAACTGGTGAATGACACCTTTCTTAATAATTGCAATGTTTTAGGCGGCAAGTGTTATTACGTGTTTTAAAATTACTGTTTGCTTGTACATCACGCCTGTGGCATCGAAAGGGTAGGCAGAGGTGGTGAATTTTATGTAACACCTGCCCTTTAATAAGAGGTGTATAGTAATAGAGGGTGTAAATTTTTATTGAATCTGCTAATTTTTTAAAGCTATAAATATTTTATGTTTATTGATATTTATTGTCTATGTTTCCAATTAATATTTGCTATTAATTAAAAATTTGTGTTGTTTTGATCAATTGTTGATATTTTTCTCTTTGAGATAAGTTGACATAACTTAAAAGTAAAAGCATTTTTTTATTATATTATAACACTTAACTATAACTGTTTCATTATGTTAACAAATAGGTATAGATTCAAATCTAAGTGTTCCCAGTCCATGGCCATATTATTTTTCTCTCACCAAATTAATAATCTTAATTATAAACTGTACCTTGACTTTTGGGTTTAATTGCTAAAAGCAGATGGTGAGTTTAACATATTTCTGTGGTGAATAAATGAGCTTTGTCAACTGTTTAATGTATTTTAATTTGTATAGTTTTGTATAATTGCGCTTCGCTTGTAAGCACGTGCTTGTCCCAATATTTTAAGGGGTTTGGGCAAAGGCTCCTAACTTAGCCTTAGTAGTTTATGGTATTTTTTATACCGAGTATATCAAGACTGCAACCGAAAACGATAGTAGTTTTAGTAGTTATAAACACAATGCAACAAAAAATGTCGTAAAAAAAGCAACAATTTTTAATTTTGCGTTTTTTTAACTATCATCGTTTTAGGGTGGTAAATACCTAGTTTTTGCGAAAAAAAGTAATTTAAACCCTAACGTAGCATTGGGTCTTTAAAAATAAAAAGGTGTATATCATTATTTTAAGAAAACTATGTATTTATCACCCAAATACGGCGATAAGTAAAAACATAAAAAAAAGTTGGATGTTTTTACGAAATTTTTAGTTGCATTGGGTCTGAAGTCACTAATATTACCACCTGGCTTCGTTTTCGGTCGCAGTCTTGATATACCCTGTATATCCAGATAAGTGACCGTTATAATTAAAGGTAAACATGATGAAATTGAAATTTTAAGTCCAGGATAGTAAATTAGCCGTACATTCATTTGTTAGAAATTGCGAGAATTCAAATGCGTGGTTGTTGATAACTAATCTGCCGTAAATTACCGTGACGATGGTCATAGGTTCGAACCGCATTTTAGTATCGACTGTATACTTGTTTGAAGACAATTTTAAAAATATATACATATAAAAATTTATTATACTAATTAAGCGTAGATTATAAGTTATTATTATTATTTTTTAAATGTTTAGAATTTTAATATTTGTTAAATAGATTTGATTGATTTCGTTTATTGATGTTTCTTTATGTTAACCAGTTTTGTATTTTATATTATTGTATGCCAATTTGGCGGGCCATAGTGGTCCATACAAAACACAATTGCAACACCTTGTGTAAACCTATGTCCACAATAAAAGTTTTTGATTTGATTTGATTTGAAAAAAAAAATATATATAAAAAATAGTCACCATAAATACCGGACACAATATTTATTGCGTTTTTATAACTATTTAGTATCCAGCATTATCCAATTTAATATTAATTCTAACAGAAAAAAAACAGGATAAAATCAAAGATTTCCTTTGTGCAGCAGTAGGATGAAACAGGTTAATAAAAAAAGTGAGTAGTCTTCTTACACCGTTTGCCTAACATAGATACATGGCCTACTTTCCCATCGATTGCAAAGCACCACGCTGTTCCAATTAACCTTCAAGAACAATGTACGGAATAACAAATATCCGGAGAAGGGGTGACGTCACCACCACCCCTGTGGTAACTGGAGCGTTGAAACATAGAATACGTTAGCGAAGCTTATGGAAATTACCGAGTTTTAATTAAAGGCTATTTTATTTTATTTATATATTGTGTTGTTTATTATCGAAACTATTTATAAATTGTATTTACTGCATCGGTGGCGTAGTTGTACCACGGTACGATTACAAAGCTGAGGTCTTGGGGTCGAATCCCGGGTCGGGCAAAGTGATATTGGGTTTTTCTATTCATTATCAGCCCGGAGTCAGAAATTCGTGCCCGATATGGCGATAGGCTTGCCCCCTATCACATCATGGGACGGAACATACAAGGCGAAATGTGGGTGTCCTGGTGGCGCCTCTGCCTACCCATTCTGGGATAAAGGCGCGAGTTTATGTATGTATGTATGTAAAAAAAATTAAACAATTAACTTTCTCAATATAAATGAACTAATTAACCTTATTCCACGAATTATGAATCACAAGGTGTTTTCCGATGTTCGTAATTAAAGTGCTAATATTGCATTATTATTCAGTTTTACGACTTTATGTCCGAGATCGATTCGCATTCCTTTAATTATCGCCGTAATTAGTTTTTGAGGAAATTATTCGGTCGTTACCGGTGTTGCAGTGCACATTATTAATTGTTTTGCTTTCGGTATATGTAAAGGGTATTTTGCCAAAAGTGCTGCTTGATGTTTTGATATGAGAGCAAAAATCCGGACAATTGAGAATGTCGAGGAACTCGTGAAACGAAGTTTAAAATATAATATATCGACCTATCCCAAAACGGATGTATACCGGGTATATTAATACATTATTACTTGCATTGTGTCTAAAGTCACTAATACTACCACCTGGCTTCGTTTTTGGTCGCAGTCTTGATATACCCTGTATATGTTTCGGGTCATAGATTAGCGGATAAAACCCTTCTCCTACAGATTAAATGTAAAATATTCAATTGAAATAATTACTTTTACTCCCCTTTCAATTAATATAAAATAAGCCGGGTGAAATATGTCTCAATTACTGGCGGCGGGAATGCAAGCGCTGTGGGGGTCGCTCCATATTATATTGATACGGTATGTATTGACTTTTGTAAGAAATACACGTATTTATGCAAGGTATATCAAGACCGCGACCGAAAACGAAGCCTGGTGGTAGTATTAGTGGTTACAGACACAATGCAACTAAAAATTTCGCAAAAAAAATTCGTCATTTTTTTTTGGACATTTTTACTTATCGTCGTATTTGGGTGGTAAATATATATTTTTCCTAAAATAATGATGTACACCTTTTCATTATTAAAGACGCAACGTAAGGGCTTAAATTACTATTTTCGCAAAACTAGCCACCCAAACATTATGAAATTCAAAAAAATTGCAAAAAAAAACTGTCGCGTTTTTTTGCGAAAATTTTATTTGCATGTGTCTGTAACCACTAAAACTACCACCCGGCTTCGTTTTCAGCCGCGATCTTGATATAACCGGTATGTATAGTATTTATTTAATAAGGATATTGGTTATCATAATATTTGCATACGGTTGTATCCTCGAGGTAAGAGTAGGCTAGACTGTCCCGCCCTCACACCCGCCACTGCAAATCCTGTAAGCCAGGATCAACAGTGGCACGCATTTTAATGACACTGAGCATTAAAGCTCAGCGAGTCTCCGGGAATGTCTAACTTGTCTTTAACCCGCAACGAAATCAATCAAAAAGTTAAATTAATAGGAGGAGTTGGAAATAAATTATTGCCCACTTCCCTCTCTAATAAAGAGTAGGCTAGAGAAACCTCTCTCTTCAGCCACAGAGAGTCCGTTGCTGAACCCAGGCGCCCCCCAAGGATCTGTGCATCCACTAGTAGCATACACCCAACAGCCCAACAGTCACACACATAGTCCTGACCCCACACTAAGATCGCGTCTTGTTTCGTGGGTATCAGAAACTACGAGAGACTTTTTCGGTCTCACAAACACCCAGTGGTAGGTCTATCATATGTGAGAGGCCGCCTGGGTAGGTACCACCGCAATGTCTATTTCTCCCGCCAAACAGGAGTGTAAATGCGCTGTTCCGGTTTGAAGGACATTGTAGGCAGAGTAACTACTGAACATATTGGGACTTAACATCTTATGTCTCAGGATGGCGAGTGCAGTGGAATGCCAAGCATTGCCTTGTAATTCATGGTGTTGTTTGGTTTTGCTACTGTCCATGAGTGGTCTTATCGCTTACCATCAGGCGAATGGCACGCTCGTCTCGCCATTCATTGCAATAAAAATAAAAAAAAACCGAAACAAATACCTGTGGAGCACACGTATATTTATTTCGGTGCGGGGATCGAACCCATGGTTTCTCGTATCACAGCCGGCGTCTAACCAACTGCACCACGGAGGCTGTCAAAATACACCTCCATAGAGTTTATTTTTGTCCTGTCATAAGATAAAGTCGAGGCCATGGTCATGACGGACAATATGAGACTTTTTCAACCGAAAACCTTTAGAAATATATTGCGCGACCTGATACTTGAACTTAAATACGTCCTCGAAACCGACGAGCGTGTATGCAGAGATTTATGACCGAAGTTAATGACAGTAGATGAAGCTAAAGAGGTATGTATGGATGGTAGCATTTGGCGCTCAATAGTATCTGCCTACCCCCATTGGACATAGGCGTGAGCTTATGTATGTATGTATGATATTTGAACTTAGGACCCCATGGTCTCAAAGGGCTAAAATACATGTGTTTTATTATTTAAGTAAGGGTTTTATTACTGCCTCGGTGGCGTAGTTGTATTACGATACGGTTACAAAGCTGAGGTCTCGGGTTCGAATCCCGGGTCGGGCACAGTGATATTGGATTTTTCTATTCATTATCAGCGCGGAGTCAGGAATTTGTGCCCGATATGGCGATAGGCTCGTCCCTATCACATCGTGGGATGGAACATGCAAGGCGAAATGTGGCGAGTTTATGTATGTATGGGTTTTATTACTTCGATTAGAAATTACATACATTTTGTTTGTACTACAAAGTTTACTGATTTTGATCTAAAATATATGTATTTTCATAAGAAGTAACATTGAACGGTACAGCTCAGTGGGGCAGCAACATTTCAAATTGAACCTAGACCCAGCAGGTGGAGCAAAAACGCTAAGTCCGTAAAAGGACATAACAGGCTGTTTGTTTGTTTATTAGTTTTTATTCTCACTGTTCATAAAAACATGCATTCGACCTAATTGTGACGGAACTGATGCAGTATTTTTTTCCATTTGCACGTTTTTATCTGTCATATTTATGCGTTAATTGATTAAATTTGACGCGTATGGGGCATAAACACTGTAAAGATAGGGGTTTTAAAGGACCCTTTGGACTAGAGACTACATTGGAAGAACTGGTTGTGATACTTATTTATTGGTCTCCAACTAAGACTACACTTAACACACATTCAATAATCTACGTAATTTTAAGAATGAACACTGTGCATCTTAAATTACAGGATGACACATCTTGCCCAAATTATGGGAATACAATCAAAAATAAAAACATTTGAACGAAATATTAAATGGTAAAAAGAAAATAACGGTAACTTAAAAACAGTGTACAAATAAGATATGTGAGGCTGTGCATATTGTTGAGACAAATATTTGTGACAATGAGACAAATGTTTGTGACCCACATTTGGTTTTAGGTGTAGGAGATAAAAAAATATTTGAATTACGTAAGTGATGTGCCACCGCGTGTGTATGTGTATCTGTTCGTCTTTAGAGTCCATTTTTACATTAAAACTCTGAAGGTCGTTCTTATTTAAACAGCAACAGAACAACGTTTTAATTTAAATATAACGTAGAGTCCGACGTTTGAAATATACTTATTCCATATAAATACATGATTCTAGACTAATAAATTAAGCGTTTCTAAATTAGTAGCGAAGTTATCCGTAACCACTTGTTAAAAGTAAATAACCTAAACTGAAATATGTCAAAGAAAGTAAATAAATGGATTCCGAACTCACTTTTGACCAGCGGTACTTCTTTGATATCCACCGTTCCTTTAAAACCTCCAGAGGGCCAACACTACGTAGAAATAGTGCGATTCTTCGAATCATAACATGTTCAATCGAGCAAGAATCGAATCTTGGACATCGAACCTCTACTTACACGTAAGCCGACACTAAACAGTAGCTTTTATGCGCACTGTATCACTTCCATAGGACAAAACCGACCTTAATCCCTTTAAACAATCACGAAAATCCCTTGGTGTACACTTAGAACCACCTGCCATCAAATTTCAACTTTATTTCTTAGGTTACAAAGTGTACTTTCAACTGTCATGACATCTGTCGCACAATAGTCCTTTGAATGACTTACAAGATTTCCCTTTATACATTTTAAACTCTAATTTCTATGAAATAAGGTGGTGTTTTGATTGAAGATAACCCTGGCCGAGTGTAAAACGGTGTAAGGTTACAAAATCGTGTGTTTTCCATTCCATTAAACGTTTAACATCTTTACGTCAAATCGCATTAAGGTGTTTCGAGAGACGAACACCGGATGAGATTTCGCTGAGCCGTTAAAATCACTTGTAATTTGGTTTTAAAATCGGATTACGCTTTACCCGAACCTACCGTAAGTCACTGGTGTTTCGGGTATCAAAATCTTAAAGATACATTTTGAGCTTACTCCACCCAAACCCGAAACAAAATAGTTTTATAGCAAATGTATTTATGAAATTAGAAGTGCTTAGCATTATGGAAGATGATGATTGCCTACAAACATCTAAATACTTGGAGACAAAGAGAGAGAGAGAGAGAGAGAGAGAGAGAAAGAAAGGGAAGGTATCAAGAGACTAGACAATATTTCATAAAGATAAGCAGGTTTATCGATCTCAACTTTAGCGATTCTTTCTTAGCACTTTCGCTTCTTCAATGTCCTTTAATGTTTATTTCGTGTATCAAATGGATGGTGAAATTTACATCAGTAAATCAAAGGTATATAATTTTACTACCAAATATTCTCCCACTTCAGGAGCTTATCACCTAGATAGCAATATCCAGGTGTATACTGAACCAGACTATGTTATTTTGGCCATAATTTCTACAATTAATGTAGCAGCCACCTGTAAAATGGCCGAGTAACTGGGACTAGTAGCCTTATCGTTGATTTAGCTCTTCGTATGTGTAGGCTACAGTATGGAACGTAATGGGAATATAGATGACCGTAGAATATTTGACGATTTTAATAATATTCTTATTATGAAATTCATTCATGAGGTTTGAGAGTTAATTACAATATAGGATATTAAATTGTCTTTAATATTCTAAGAAAAGGCAACTAGGAGTTGGTTGAAAGTTAGTACACAAAAGCCTAATTGGGGCTTATGCCCCAATTAGGCTTTTAAATACTAATTTAACTGTTTCGAATGTATGAATGGAGTAAAAACCAGATTCAATTGTGGAGTAGCCACATATTATTATGAGCCAGGATGAGATTCAGATATTTTGAGTAAAGTTAGAATTGGTAGTGGCAGTTGTGGCATAAATCAATAATTCTAGCACGGGGATTTTGGAACTAAGCTAAGAATAAAATATCGACGTAGTTTCTTTCTATTTAGCAATATAAATTAATGCAACAAAGTATATCAACACTGCAATTATTGATGTTTAGTCAAATATAATAAACGAGCTGTAAATCTGCTTAATGTTAGGTGAACAGACTAAAGCAGGAATATTTTCGTATGTGACTTTGACTTTTAATCTTGCTTAAAGAAGATTGCGATTTTATTATCATCTTCAAACAAATCAACCCACACCAATTTAAAACCCCACAATCCCCTCAAAATAAGGTTGCAAATACCGACTCCACCGCACCTCAATTCCGACTGGTCAAGATAACCCGTCCAGAGATAGTACAATACAATATATATCCAATTAAATTGCTTTGCGCGACCGTTACCGTGTGTAATGAGTCATTTTATTTACTGTCCCGTGTTTGCTGTTATTTCTTTTGACATTTAGGACGCCGATGTTGGCAGCTAAAATAGTATTTCAAAAGCGAATATATTTTTAAGGTAGCTGATGTTTCTTTGTTTCTTCAAGGGGTGTTGTGTTTATGCGATTGGTTGTTTTATTTAGCCGGATACAAAATAGTTTTATTTTATAGAGACTTTTTTATTGTCTGTCATCAACTTCGTATCATCATAATTTCAGCTCAATTTTATCTACTGCTGGATGCAGGTGTCTTGTCTATTGTTTTCTAGGAATTACGATAGGTACGTTGCTAGCTTTAGATGAATGTTGAGGGGCATTAAATAAGTAAACCTTATCACCATAGATTTCCCCTAGAAGACGTCTACTACTAACCCTTCTCCACCCATTTATATTATATTTTTGCGACTGACCAAACTTGTAAAGCGGGCTGCTTAGCACTCGGTGTTTCATAAGCTTGTCATTTGGCTACACCATCTTTGTGATGGTTACACTACAAAAGGTCACTAAAGCTTCGTTCATTAGCAGCATGCACCAGGAGGCCTTGGCTTCGTAACGTGTTGCTGAAGGTATAAGTAAAAACTCGAGAATCGATTCTCTCGTATCTTTGGTTTCTGAACGGTTAAGACCAAAATTGATTACTTTCTTTATACTAGTTCTATTGTGCCAATTGAGCTTATTCATATTACAGTCTACTTCTCTGATGGCAATACTAACCAACTTATTACTGATTCAACATCACGAGACCCGAAAGACTTCGAAGGAAACGTCTAGTTAAATTTCAAAATGCATAAAAATGTCTTCTTCAATCAGGAACGTTGGTAGCGTTTCGTGGAAAAGACCTTATTGCACAGAGGGACCGCTTCCCGGAATTGAATGGACTAATCAAACGGATCGCAACGTTCCGACGCGGTAAGGTCAATTTTTGTGGGCCAAAGTTCATTGACATTTCGTTGTTAATGAGATGCAATTATACTGATAGTGTGCGGAAGAATGAGAATTTGATTCTTGGAGTAATGTTGTCTTGTATGTAATATTATCAAGATTTTTTGGCTTTAGTGTAAATCTTTGTTTCAAGTATAATTCTTTTCCTAATTAATGCAAGTTATATTACACAAACTCAACAATATTAAACTCTATCTCGTTAACAATGACAATCAAACTACTTTTAAAAGAATAAATTTAGATGTCTCATAAAAAATATAAAAACAATATTTCTGACATTTCTAAATAGGAATGTAAGTAAAGTAATATTTTTCTTAATAATCCTTCCAGCAAAAATGTCCAGTGTAGAAAATCCAATGATGTACCTTCATACAAACTGCTACACTTGGAAACCTGTAAATTGTGTATATACTGTTACAATATCTTGACCACCATCACATCACACTGACCAGTACTTCCAAAGTCTGACAGTTGGTATGAGTGTGGTGTGTGTCTGTAGACAATGATAATAATTACATAATGATAAGTCATTTGTACGTAGCCCGCGGTGCGGGTGTAGGACTCTTAATGTGATGTACCGTTAGCAAAACAGAAGAGAAATTTATTTAAAAATTATTAATATTCTACCCTTACTAGTCTTAATGATCTATATAAATTTAAGTATGTATAGTAAATAAAAAAATACATTTTCGAAGTAAAAGCGAAAAAAATATATACGAAATACTTAAATTAATTTCAGTGAGGAACAGTAAAAAGTAGTTTGCGTTTACATAGTAAACCTGGAGTGATCTACAAAACTTGCGAATATAATCTATTTAAAGTCAATTTTCGGAATTGAATTCGCGATCAAATTTTGGTAGTCTATTTGACAGCCAACTACCATGAACGTCGTATGTTGTGGTGGGACGATTTTTTTACCCTATTTATTCCAGAGTCAAAATTTCCAAAGCCTTAAACACTATTAATATCAAAATAATTCGACTTACTAAAGCCCATTATCACTTGGGCATTATCAGCAATCAAGAATAATTGTAAAACAATTTACCGAAATATCGTAATGTTTGAAAAAAAAAAACAACGATAATCTTACCAAAAAATAATTATAAATGATTAGACCTATTACTACGTAATTTCGCTGCGGACCGTACCGGGCGGTTTTCGTGGAACAAATTCCAAAAAGCATTTGTTTGATGCTATATAATAAGGATCAATTATGAATGTATGTTTGTGTGTATGTGTAGTTGGTTGCACCCTTTGTAGAGGGTAGTTTTCGATGAAATATTGTAGTGAATGTTGGCAACTAAGTTATATTGTAACTTACATGGATTTCGGTCGGTGAAACTGAGAACTGCTTCACAGAAAACGCGCGTGAAATAGCTCTATTGCGTCCTTTCGTTTATTTATGAAACTCGACATATGATTTGATTTGATTTTTTCGTCGAAGGCCGACAACGCTCTTAGTAATTACTATAAGTGGTATCTAAGTGGTTAAACTTTATCGAATTAATTATTTCATTAATTTCTGATGTTATTTTAT
This sequence comes from Deilephila elpenor, assembly GCA_949752805.1. Lineage (NCBI taxonomy): Eukaryota > Metazoa > Arthropoda > Insecta > Lepidoptera > Sphingidae > Deilephila > Deilephila elpenor. Next base: position 1,793,382 of record OX457116.1, read on the forward strand.
AAATTATTGTTCTTTGTAGCACGTAAACGCTTGAATTTTCATCACTAAACGCAGGAGAATACTTCATTGCCCTCCAAAAAACTCCAGCTTTTTGTTTCAACTTCGAACCCCTTCACTGAACAATTATCAGTATTAAACATACAATTATATAACAGCATATTATTAAGAGAGTCATTACCTGTGTCATTTTGTCTCAGAAACAGGTGAGTTCTGTAATTGAGTTAGCAAACTATAGCCATTTTTAAAGTACGTGCTTGTATGACTGTCATTCGTCATAAGTAATTCAGACTACTGAAGACAGATGGCGCGACGATTAAGAGGTTCGCATTAGAATAAACAATGATCGTTTAGACGCAGAAACTATTATTAACTTGTTTTCTAGTATTTATGCTTTTAACTGGGTAATACGATTTTTATAGTACAACATTAGCTGGTAATGACGATTGTTCTCGTAGCCTGTGTGAAAGTGTTAGTCGAATTTATAATTCCAATGAAAAAAAGACAATTTAAAGGACAGTGTATGTATATGTAGCAACTAAAAAAAAAGAGAATTATATTTGAAATCGTGTAATTTGATTAAAAAAGAATCTCAATAAATTATTATTTTCCAAATTCAACGTTAGCCTAGCTAAACTCGTAGTTTAGCTCATGTAACTACGTTGAATATTATTTTATTGGCTCATAAAACTGTAATCAAGATTCTGAACATAATAATTATGTCTGCGTATACTTAAAATATTTCAGATAACATATTGAATACTATACAAGTGCGTGGTGGCCTGTTGGTAACGGACTAGACGCGGCTGCCTACATGTTCGCGGTGGTCGCGGGTTCAAATCCCAGGGCACACCTCTGACTTTTCGGAGTTATGTGTGTATTGATAGTCAATCACCACGCACTTTAACGGTGAAGGAAAACATCGTGAGGAAACCTGCATACCGTAGCGATTTTAAAGAATTTCTACGGTATGTAAGTCCGCCAACCCGCACTAGGCCAGCGTGGTGGACTATATGGCCTAACCACTCTCAATCGATTCCCTCGATTGTAGAGTAGGCCCGTGCCCTGCAGTGGGACGTATATGGGCTGATATAGATAGATATAGATATTGAATACAAAATGTTTTTCTCCCTGCAACATTACATCGCCATAATTACTTTACCTAATTTTATTCTGTAGGTTTTTTATTTTTTAAGCTTCGGTGAAGTTTGTTAGAAATGAGCAAAAAGTATAAGAAAATTAAATATAAATAAACTTGATTTAGGTATATTCCAAAGCATTCTCCCTTGTCCTTTATCAAGACCAATATGTTACACGAATTAGTTACTAAGTAATGTTTAAGATGTCATAATATTATCATGCAATTTTTTTTTGTGTAGCATCGATTGGGTTAAAATGGAACTGGTAGGTATAAACTTGTTTAAAGGTTCCAAAAAAAAACTTTCCTTAAGTCATAGTGAGGAATATCTTATAATAATTTTCACGTCTTAGTACGTAATCCTTATTTTTCATAGCTCTAATAGTAATGCTTAATATTTGGCGTCGTTAGTAAAGAAGCGTTCTAGGTCAAATATCGGCTTAACAAGGTGAATGAACTATGAATTATGTGTTATATTTTGTGCCAAGGGACTAATATATTTTTAATAATTTAATTATACGTTAGCACTATGCCAAACTGATATACCATTTAAATAAGCTTTTTAAGGATCAATTATATTATTGGGAGGAATATATTGTTGAGAGGCGGACGGACCACATAACAGACGGACAGACTTAATTGACAGCCTCCGTGGCGCAGTTGGTTAGACGCCGGCTGTGAAACGAGAGGCCGCGGGTTCGATCCTCGCACCGAGATAAATGTTTGTGAGGCCCACAAGTATTTGTCTCGGGTCTGGGTGTTTGTGAGACCAAAAAGTCTCTCGTAGTTTCTGATACCCACGACACAATACTTAATTGATCTTAATGTGAGGTGAGGACTATGTATATGACTGTTGGGTGTTATTATGTATTTATTTATAACATGAGTCAGAAGAAATCGCTAGAAGCCACTCCCAACAGGTCGGTGTGGATATCCATGGGGAAGGAATGGATATCCATTCAGCAGTGGACTTCCTATGGCTGATGAAGAATAATTTTGGATGACCAAATGGCGCAGTGGTTACAGATTCGTTTCCTAAACGAAGAAAATGTGAAGCATTCAGATTATATTATATATGATTTATATTCTAAAATTGATAAACCTGTATCCGATGTTGGGAATTCGCATTTTTTTATTGCAATGAATGGCGAGACGAGCGTGCCTTTTGGTATAATGGTAAGCGTTACGACCGCTCATGGACAGTAGCAAAACCAAACAACACCATGAATTACAAAGCAATCCTTGGCATTCAACTGCGCTCGCCACCCTGAGACATAAGACGTTAAGTGTCATTATGTCCAGTAGTTCAAACCAGAACACAACAGTGCAGTTAAACTGCTGTTTATGCGTAATTATGTTTATGCATTTGTACCTATATTTTCTGAACTTAACGAAATTATTTAATTTCTTTGGTTATTATTTTTTTCTAATCAACAGCACGCACTAGCGGTGCAGATTAAAAAATCATTAGCAACAGGATAAAAATATCATACAACCGTTTACAATTCAATTTAAAATTGTTCTACAGACAGTTGTTCAATTACCTGATAATTATAAAGATACTAGTTGAAATAGGATTATTTGCAATTACAGGATATCTATAAATCGATTTCGAGGCATCAATGTAGTTTAATTTGTAACCGATCGTGAAGCATTTACAAAATATCGTCAGCCAGCATTAACATTTAAATATTTAATTCAAAACACATTTTGCGTAATTGAATAAATTATAATGAATTTATACCTTCCTCGGGACCACACACGTGCTTAAAAATATAAAAACACTCGCGGATATTTCGCCGGCTTGTGATTGGCCGCACCTGTTGCTAACGTAACTTTTAAAATGTCAAATAATTTAAAACGCCCGATTAATTTTTGTAATGCAACCGCTGCAATTTATCTTTTTATACTCGGTATAAATATCTTCATAATCTTTTAAATAATGGTATATTGAATTATTATTTTACTATTTTTAGTTGGCACGGGAAGGGAGATATAAATCCTTGTTTTAATAATGAATTAGAAGTAGTAGTAAAACCAGAAAATATAGGATTTATTACGTTGAACATCAGCTTGTTACTCATCATATTTGATTGAAAGTAGGCGAATAATACAATTTGTCAATGCGTATTAGTCAAAGTGCTTTGAATTCCACGAGATCTTTAATAAGTATAAGCAATATTATAAAAGTAAGCCCATGTCTAACAACGGACAGTGTTTGGCTTGATGTAGTTTTAGAAATTGAAATATTACCTAACATTGTTAATAAATACTCCTATCATAAATAGAAAATAGATTTTATAGGCAGTAATAATTAAGCTTTGCTGCTGCCAGGGTTTGAAGGAACTGGAATGAAAATATCCTCGTTGCGTTTAGTAAACAAATAATAAATAAATGCACTCAACAGTCACATACATATTCCTAACCGCACACTAAGATCGAGTCGTGTCGTGGGTATCATGAACTACGAGAGACTTTCCGGTCTCACAAACTCCCAGACCCGAAACAAATACCTGTGGATCACACAAATATTTGTTTCGGTGCGGGGATCGAACCCTCGGCCTCTCGTTTCACCTTGTCTGCGCCAAAGAGGCTGTCAGTATATTTGAGTAATAAAGATATTTCAATTTCAGTATTGGATTTTCCTTAGTATTTCAAAACATGTTGCGCTACTCAAAGTTTACTACGTCTACATTTCATGCTTTCTTTTGCATCCCGTTAGTATAGTACCATAGTTATGATTGCCTATTGGAAACTCGCTCTCACTACTATTCTGTAAACAATTACAGTAAACAATATTAAACGTTTCAATGAAATTTTCTTACGCTTTATGTCTCAATACGGTTCGTTCAAGCATCATTTAATTTCATACGCCATTACCACCAGTATTCCCTGATCTTTGTGTGTGCACTCATTAAGAGCCTCATCTTCGCAGCGTGGTCATGCAAAGAGGTCAAGTTACATTGGTCGTTCGTTACAGCTATTTTTAAAACAACAGTTATAGTTATTTGCAATTATTTCTACTTATGGATTACTGCACTAATTGGTACTAAGAAGCGCACATGAATATTACGTGCTGTGTTGTGGTTGGAGGGAATGCGGTATCAATGTATAAAAGACTACATATTTGCATTTATTAGTATGCAAAATGGTGGGTATTGGGGCAGAATGGTCCTGGAATGGGAGCCACACACCGTGGATAATGGCGGAATGCCTTGATGTATGACTGGTCCACACTAAATTATTTCTATGACGATAATACAGGCTAATACATGTAGTCGTGGACTTTTTACTGCCAATTTAAGATACAATAGTTGTGATCCGCCAATCCGTACTATGCAGCGTGGTGGACTGTATAGCCTAACCCCTCTCAATCGTACTCTCGAGTGTAGAGCAGTCCCGTGTCCTGAAGTGGGACGTATATTAGCTGATACACATACACAAAATTTATTTCCAACTCCTCCTATTAATTTAACTTTGTGATTGATTTCGTTGCGGGTTAAAGACAAGTTAGACATTGCCGGAGACTCGCTGAGCTTCAATGCTCAGTGTCATTAAAATGCGTGCCACTGTTGATCCTGGCTTACAGGAGTTGCAGTGGCGGGTGTGAGGGCGGGACAGTCTCCTGATACACATACAGTTGCGTTCCACGAGACCCAAGATTCGATTATTCTAATGGGGAATATACTTTGTGCGAGGTTTTTGGTTGATAAATATTTATATATTTGACTGGATTGGGTGTAAACACTTGGCAAAGCCTAGTTTTTTTTGCAGAATGCACAATAGCACAGTTTGAGATAATGCTTCTTGAACAATAAAAGGAAATAGGTATAGTTAAATAAAAGAGAGCGTTAAAAAAGTACGGGTACAAATCATGTTTTTGGATAGACGTGATGAAAACATCAATATTAGGTTTTATGATCCTGGAGAAGACGTCTACATTCTGGTTGGTTTAGCCTTCGATAACTAATATATTTCATTCACAATTTACAAGCGCCTGTTAAAACAATTTAACCATTAACGTCATCAAATCACATGATTTGTATAAAGATTTATCAGAGTAAAACAAAGGCAGGGACAATTACAAACCTATTTTCAAAGATCTAGAAAAGAAACTAATTTAAGGGGAAGCCAAGAATAGCTGTCGGAAACAACGTTAACCGGATATAACCAGTTGAGCAGCAACCGATCCGAGACTAAACGAGTAAAAAACTCAACCGCCATTACGTATACCGCGTGAGACACGCAATTATTTTCCAATTTTAATCAAAAATATCGTCTTCTCAGCCTTTCACTTCCACTTAAGCATTTATATGTCAATCTCTAACGCTGGTTGAGCGTTTCGCCTTAAGTCGACCAGTATAACTTGAGCTATAAGAAACTCTATCTCAGTTCAGTAAGGTTTAAAATCCACTGGCAAAACGAAATTATCTAAAACAATTTTGTTTCGTATGATTAATGTCAGTGCAACTATTGTACTTGGATTGTTCTAACTGAACTTTCGGAATTTTCATTTGAAATTAAGTTCTATGTTGATATTATAAGGATCAATTTTAGTTGCATGAGGAAGATTAAAAACCTTCAAGATTACTTAGAAAGTACTTGAAGGAAATTGATAAAAATAACATTAAGATTAGTATAATTCATATACGAATATGTAATTTAGTTTGTGATGCAAGAGAGCGAATTTTGTATGCTAAGGAACAAATAATTTATCAACGTCAAGACTTGAAATAATAAGAATGTCTTTATAAAAGTTTATTAATCTAAAATTTGTTTTGAACTAAAACAAAAAACTGACTAATGGGGTTTTAATCAGCTTTGTAATGGCATCTAAACATGCAATTTTTTTACGTCTTCACTTAGGATTATAAAAACTCAAAATTATTAAGTAAATTAATTTAGAATGTTTTTACATTTATCGATAGTATTTCTGCATAAAAGTCTTAAGGAATTATAATTAAAAATATTAGTTCACAAGATTCCAATCCTATTTAAATCCGTGTTTTGTTTTATTGGTTTCAGAAACTACAGGTAATTTTGGATCCCATAATATCTAGAAACGAAAGAAATAGGCACTTGTGGATTAAAAATATTTTTTTCGGAGATCGTAACCATCTTCTTTTATTTTATATTTACTATCCTCCGCCTTATGAAGACTGTCCATCATGAGATTTGGTACAAACAATTGTCCCAATCTTGGAATCGAATTTATATTGAAAATTCATGTAAAAAATATTTTGATGGAATCATCTCGATTTGTAATTCTCGCATGCCATTCAGCAGTTAAATTAACATCCGATACATGCAGTTACTTTGAGGTCACAGCTTTTACGGCAAATCTGAATTTCACACATCTCAATGATTGTGATCGATTCGGAAATTAATCTATCGCACATTTCCGTGAAATCGTTTAAAATCTGTAAATGCAGTTATACGTTACACTGCTGATTTTAGTTATTTTTTAATATCATAAGAGACGTTGAGTCTTTTAAGCCGGTACAATTCATATTTAGGTTTGTGAATGGATCAGTCTAGTATTATATTTTTTAATCGGTCCTAGACTTTCTGTAACATCTTAAATGTCGATGTCATTTTTGCCATCAATGATGAATGTTTTAATGAGTTATTGAGTATTTTCCTCATCAAAACGTTAAAGGAAAATAAACTCGAAAACCTAAGCGCCATGCAACTCAATAAATCAAAAATAATATACTTTCAGCAAAACTATTGAATTTATGCAATTTGATTGCAAAACTGCAAAACCGATAATCTAAGTTTGCCATCACAATGTTAACACCCGTTACCAGTTAAAATACCATCCAGTAAATTATACTTAAAACGCAACATATTTTAACATAAAAATAAATGGCGTCTGCAACGGACAGCCGATGAAAAAACTTGTAAAACAATACAAATGCTAGTCGTCATACCGTAGACAAATGGTTGTGAGCAAAAACACCAAGATTTCTATATATGGTACGCAGAGTGTATTAGCATGTATGAAACTACGTTGCCAGCATTGGTAAGAGCGACTGATCGTTTTTTATAATAATAAATTAAGCGCAATCGCCACCCTAACGGGAAGCAAAAAGGAGAATTGTAGAAAAAGACGCTTTAGAAATAAATATAGTAATTATATTTGAAGTGAATAATTGCTGGCAAACGTGACGCAAATGCTGACAGTAGGAACGGGGCGTATAAGGAAACGTAATATTCATATTGATGAGTTATTATTTATCAGGAATACATATTGTTTATTCAGTAAGGTACTTATAATGACGTATACTAATTATTATTGGAGAGAGCCTACTTATACTTTAAGTATCGTTGTCTACTTAACTATGGAATGACGTTTGCTCTTATCCCACTTTTTATAATTAAAAACTATTATATTGCTAACCAAGATAATAGTTTACGATTGAGGGATGTTCAGAGCTTAGTTCATTACACTGGCCTAAACCGTATGAGCTGTCTTAATACGCCTTTGAACTTCTAGCGAAAACCCCTTGAGTGTCCTTCCTTACCTTTTACTCCATTTTTACTCAAAATACATAAAACTTTATAAAATGAGAAGTTTATGTGAGGGTATCATATTTTTAGGGGCGTATAATTGTTTTGAAGATACTCAAATATTATTGTTTAATTAGAGTGACTTGATGTGATCTCTAAGGAACACATATTATAATATTATTGTCGATTTAAATTTCAATAACTCATTCCCAATTAATTCTGCCTGCCTTTCAATTTCTCCCCAACTCGACCACCTAACCGGCAAATAGGCGAAAGGATTCATAGCCATTTCTCAAACTCCTTAAATGGCACTTCGTCTCGGATCGGTTGTGGTGACAGCGCATCGTCGAATATACCGGGGTTTTTGCACCCAAAGATCTCTGATCCGTGACAGATGATAATTTTACGGTTTGAGCTGATGAAAAACATCATCGCTTAAAGATTAGCAAAATTCATGAGGGTATTTGGAAAGTTTTTAATCGTGCTCTTACAGATAATGCTGAAGGATAAATAGAACATTTTGGTACAATACTTAGTAATAAGATTGTCAATTAAGGTGCCAATTTATTTGATGACTGATAATCTTATATAAAAAGGCTTCCAATATGCTGTTGTAAATCCATTAGCATAAGAAAAATAATTATGTTTATCAATGGACTTTCTATGGTCGAAGATGATTATGATAATATTGTAGTAGTTGTTTCACCTTATTAACATAATATTGAAGAAATCGTAGAACTGCATTACCAGCTATTAACATAGATGAAGGTAACAGAGAGAAATTAAGGATCATTGCTTCTCCAGTAATCATAATTGATAATAACTCAATCCAACTTTCTCATCATAAATGCATTGAATCCCACATCTATTCTGACCTTATAAAGATGTAAAAATAGAGCAAAAATTTCATTTTTTACTTCATCTTCACGTTGTTTACAATTGAAAAGCGCACGCTTAACGGAGTTGCGGGTGCGTGACGCGTTCGGAAAACATCGCAGATTAATACATTTATACGTTTTGTGGAGATCAGGTCACACACGGATTCACAGACCGTTTGGCATTTGCATGCGTTCCAGGTTTGAGACAGTTTTTAATTGGCCTGCTGTATAGTAAGGCATTTAGATTTAGATTTTAAAAGAATTTCTACGGTATGTAAGTCCGCCAACCCGCACTAGGCCAGCGTGGTGGACTATATGGCCTAACCACTCTCAATGGATTCTCTCGATTGTAGAGTAGGCCCGTGCCCTGCAGTGGGACGTATATGGGCTGATATAGATAGATAGTAAGGCATGGGTTGGTTACTCCCTGTACAGAACGTGCTGGACATTATTTATTCTTTTTTACTCACTTAACCAAAGATAGTTTTAACCATTTAATATTACCAGGATTACATGAATTGGAAGAACTAAAAATACCTATCAGCGACGCACTCCACCAAGCTGCAGAACGTAACCGATGGAGACAACTGGTTGTCGGAATCAAACGGAGTCACGATCCCCAGCAGTGAGTGAACGATTAAAGAGAGAGAGAGACGTAAATCGTAACATAGGTTCTTCAGTTAGTGTCCCTTTCTTGTAACGCGCGGAGATGGTAGGACAGAGCCAGAGATACTTCCAAAAAATATCACTGTCCGAAAATTGTCATAAAGCGTTGTTCGTCGCAGTTTCATTAAATCACTATATTATCACAGGGAAAAGAAAAATAGTTTTATCTTATATCTGAAAATATGACCTGATTACATATTAAACTCTTTTTAGAGCTCTTTGGATGAAGGGTATCTTAATCCAAAACTCACCACAAATTACCATAATATAACCATGTTGAATCAGGGAAAAAAAAAACGATTCTCTGTATGAATTAATATGGAACGCTGGCCAATAGACCGTAACGTCATCAGTGACGTTCCATTGTAATTTATACGAAGAATAGTTTTTTTCCTCATGCGTTCTTAGTATGCTCTTGGCATGCTACGGTTCGTAGAGAGATCCTCGAAGAATAGATTACTAACACATTACCGGTAAAAGAACATATGACGATACTAAAGAGGTTTTCAAGAATTTATGTGGTTGTGATGGTGTTCAGCGCTGCGGTACTGCTTAGGCTGTACTGAAGTATTTAGCTGAATGCGAGACTTAATTTTGGCGCAGGTATAATTATTATATCCAGTGTTTGTATTTTTCAGAAGTATATATTATTTATGCCAACCCGCACTAGGCCAGCGTGGTGGACTATATGGCCTAACCACTCTCAATCGATTCTCTCGATTGTAGAGTAGGCCCGTGCCCTGCAGTGGGACGTATATGGGCTGATATAGATATAGATATATTATTTGCCTCCTTTGGTTTTTTTGGTTCCTGCCCGACAAAATGCATAACTAAGTAAGCATCCAAAAATATCCGTATACCGAAGAAACACAGCCTACTTAGTAATATATTTAATTTAATTTCCTATTTACCTCCATGACCCAATTCACCCCGTTTTGCAGTATATAGCACTGCCAGTCTCCCGCGGTCCCATCGAAACTTTCATTTTTTTTTCAATCACAATCAAAGAGAATTTGACATGCGTAGATAGCATAGACTATGCTCGTATGAAAGGTTAAATTACCGTGGGATGTAAACACAATGCTGATACATAAATCTTTATTAGCAGCGCTCGTATCGGTAGCTGCGTTTTATGGGGTTCCATTATAATAGAAAGAGGCTGTTTTCTTGTAGATAAGAAGAAAAAGTAGGGGGGAATCTGATGGTTCATTATTACAAACGCCCTTAAAATCATAGCAAAATTGAGCCCGTTTTTAATTTTTTGTGCATCATGCTGTGTTTGTATAAAATTATTGGTACAATTAATGCTAGATTATTTCTGTTTTTGTCGTAAAATTAAGAATTGTACAGCTGTTAACAAACCTAAATAAATAAAATATCAACCTGTATGGGACGAAGACGCTCGTTTCTTGAAGATCCATAAGACTCGGTAAAAGGATTTAAGGTTTTTTTTTTTTTTGTAATAATTTATCCTACATTGTTCAGTAGCTATTAAAATTGATATTCAAAATAGCTTTTAACAGGCTGTAACTTGGAAATTACGGTCGTACGGAAAATTGGAAAAAGCTAATTTTAGCTTCACGTATCTAATTTACCGTCCTTGACTTACTCGTATTCTTTATTACACTTGGGGTGGTTAAATAATCGACAAGAAGCTACCGAGGAAGAAATAAACATACTTCTATAATCTAGTGCATTTCCATTAGAATCGAAATATTCGGAGTCTTTTTGATCCTCAATCATTCTAGACTTGACACAATTATTGATACTATTGTATACGGAACCACACATTGATTTCATAAGTTCCTCACAACTTTTTCCTACTTCACGCTTCTATTACTGCAGAACAGTATTCTGTTGTTTCAGCAAATCCGATCAAGCATAATTTTTGAATTGACTTATCGTCAATAGCTTACATCAGGTAAATATTTCGCACTAGTTTGTATCGTGGGCTCTTTCATTATCATATAATTAACATACAATTATTGATAGATTTATATTATGTGTACGAGTGCCTCGGTGTGTAGTTGTACTACGGTACGATTACAAAACTGAGGTCTTGGGTTCGAGTCCCGGGTCGGGCAAGGTGATATTGGATTGTTCTATTCATTATCAGCTCGGAGGGAGGAATTTGTGCCCGATGTGGCGAGAGCCTCGACCCCTATCATATCTTGGGACTGAACATACAAGGCGAAATGTGGTTGTCGTGGTAGCCACTCTGTTTACTCCTTCTGGGAAAACGGCGTGAGTTTATGTATGTATGTTTATACAATTATTTATAGATTTATATTATGTGTATGAGTATGGATGGTCCAATTACCATTTTGTTTTTCTTTCTCTACCAGCCTGAAAAAGAGATTACATTGCACTATAGTGAGAGTGTAGTCAAGGACTACTGTTTATATAGTTACGTCGGTCTTTCGATATTAGACATAGATAAGTTAATCCTGAAATGTGACATATTTGCGTAGATTTCTATTAAATAATATGAAGGGTTTATCGTTTCGTGCATGGTGGTCGACTCTGGGTGACCACTGAAAATCAGCGTTGCGATGTGGCTCGCGCCGCGCCGCAGTGCAACATTATGGTGAGTGGTCACCGAAGTGTCACAGACGCGACGCGCAAATTAGATTTTTTCCCCCTTATTTTTTGAATGTTAATTTATGTTTGTACGTCGTGTTCTGTGACAAATGTGTTTTCTTTTTTTCTTTCTTTTCTTTTCTTTTCTTTTCTTTTCAAGCAGGTATGAATATTCTACCATCTTATAAAATCGGGGTTAATGTGCAGATAAGTTATGTCAATAGCTTTCCTTCATTACGACATAATACTAATATTGTTTTTATTAAATGTTGCAAATAAAGTTTTACAAGATAAACTTAAATTAATACTTACACCTAGCTGATATTATCGTTGCGTTTTCCTTCACCATCAAAGTGGCTTACCGATTTTAAATTTGAAAATCATAAATATGTTTGGGACCTATATCTTCGTCTGTCCTACTATCCACACTTAACTATTGTTCATAAATACATTTTGTCACCTAGGCGTATATTTATTAATTCAAACGCTATGTTTAAATTCCATGTTTTTGCCTCACTGTAAGTTGAATTGGCAAATAAAATGTCGCACAGGGCAGGCTGTTTCCCGTATAAACGCAGAGGATATTTTTTACAAGAACACAAAACAGTACTTTTGAGTCACGCAAACGAAATTGCACAAAGTTAATGCTTTCGGTGATTTTAGAATCTTTTTAAGTACTTTATGAGCTTACTTACAGCGAAAAAGCTTGAGGAATTATTTTGAGAAAAAAGTTTATTGCAGTAAATTATAGAAATAGCCTCCGTGGTTTAGTTAGTTTAGACTGGGAAAATAAAAACCGTGGATTAATTTCCTCACAGGAATCATTGATCAAGATAGGATCCTTACATAAGTATTTCGTTGTTGTAAGGCTGAAGATCGTCTCCTAGTGTCTGATACTCATAACGCAAGACTATATGTATGATGATTGACTCTTTGATATATGTATGAATGAAGCACGGTACGATAGACTGCCTCGGTGACGTAGTTGTACTACGGTACGACTACAAAGCTGAGGTTTCGGGTTCGGATCCCGGGTCGGGGTAAGTGATATTGGGTTTTTCTATTCATCAGCCCTGAGTCAGGAATTTGTGCCCGATATGGCGATAGGCTCGCCACCTATCACATCGTGGGACGGAACATATAAGGCGAAATGTGGGTGTCCTGGTGGCGCCTCTGCCTACACTTTCTGGGATAAAAGCGTGAGTTTATGTATATGTATGTATGTAATAATTAATAACTTTAAAGGCCAAAAAATCTATTACTAGGATTCCTACAAACTTGAAAGACGTCAACAAGAATTTCACGGTACTGGGACACAATGTTATTGATCAAGCTGGCTTATCTGTTTTTACAACTAATATATAATATCTAATAAAAGAAAATATTTTTGACAGTTTAAAAGCATTATTTACGAAGCGTAAAATCATATGAAAGTTTGCTAGTTTTAGAATCATTCGATCATAAAATTTATGATTTACGAGCAAATATTTATGCTCACAATTTACTGAAGCGTGAGTAAGGGGCTAGCTCTGTTACATAAAAAATATAATCCAGCCCATATCGTCCCACTGTTGGGACGGACCTCCTATTATAGGTATGAAGGCTCAGGACATAGCCCTTTATTTTGCCTTCGTGCGAGTTGACAGACTTTGTTTGCTATAGAAATTCTTATAAAGATCACTACGGTTTGCAGGTATCCATACAATATTTTCTTTCACCGATAAAATGTGTAGTCGTTAGACACACAATGGCTCTGAAAAATTGGGGTCGCGGCCTGGGATTTGAACCTGCGACCAAAGTCTCGGCATTTTATCTTAATTATCCACAGGCCACCACGTACTCTACACATCTTATTTCTTATATTTGTGACAATTTACAAATAGAAATAAAACCATTGAAAGGGTTTATGCTGGTTTTGCTAAATTTTTAACCTCTCTATGTTTTTTTATTGCCTTTGCAGTCAAGCATGCGGATCGCCTGATGGTAAGCGGTCACCACCGCTCATGGACCTTCGCATACCTATGTTTCAGACTTAACAACTTTTATGGTTGCAGTGTTGATAATCTGCAAAGTACGATTATTATTTACTTGCACAACATTAAAAAAGTCCAATTTAAATATATCAACATTCAAATCGTAAAAAAGTCTTTCTGCAACGAAAAAGGTTTCCTTGTCATACTTAAAGGCTTTCTATTGCAGTTTTGGCGCGAGCCCAAAAAGAATATTGTTACTAGTTATGAGCTAGTTATGCCATTTTTCACTGAAAATAACCTAAGCACCATGCCTAAATATTTAGGAGCTTCTTAACTTTAAAATATTCACTAACAATACATTTAGATTTTAACAGGCACGGCGAAGACACTACACCGTATGTAATACAGAAAAATCTAGGGTTATTAAATAAAATTAATAAATAAATACACCCAACAGTCACAAACATAGTCCTGACCCCACACTAAGATCGAGTCTTGTGTCGTGGGTATCAGAAACTACGAGAGATTTTTCGGTCTCACAAACACCCAGACCCATATTACATATACAATTAATCAGAAAGCCAGCACTGCCATGCACCAATGCATTGATCAACAACGTTATGTCAAACAAGTCACTCGTAAAAGCTTTGCTAAATCAAAGCAGGGGGAGAACACTTTTTGTTTCAACTGAAAGGTTATAAACCACAAAGCTGTGGTTTCGTAAGCCAACACGCGTGGTTAATTTAAACAATCACAATTACAAGTGATATGCAATCGTAATTAATTAACAATTACTGCATATCAATTCTAATCGTGTTTCTAGCATATTAGTCCGTAATAAGCCAAATAACAGACATGAGACAAATTGCAACAAACATTTATTTCCTTTCACTTCCTAACATAAAACGCCACAAAAAGCGTTAAATTAACCGCTAATTTATATAAAGATGGTATTTAAACGCAATAACTCCACGATACTACCGAGTCATCAATGTTCAATAAACAATTATGAATTAGTAAAAAACTGAGAACGCATGAGACAGCCGTGACAGTCATTATAGTGGTACTGTCGCTGTACGGTTGCGGCGCATAATGACGTGTGAGACTGCTGGTCTAGCTTCGCATTGGAGTGGGGAAACGCGGCGGTTTTAAAAACGTTGAGTCTTAATTGGATTTCTTTATAATCTTCGTTACATATAAGGAGACTATTGTTGTTCATAGGTCTTATTTAAGGATTTTCATAGGATAATTTCCGAAGCGGCCTGCATCAAGTATTCCTGCGACATTTACAAGTTGACTGTTCGCGTCATGAGTGGAATTTGGGTTGCTTGCTCGTTCGTGGCCTCCACTAATAAATTTTCTATCCCAAAAATATTTTACATCAACAACTGTTTTTATCCACATTTGATTAAAATGAATTTGGTCATAAACCAAACGCGAACTTTTAGTTTCAATATTTTTACATTTTGGATTGTTTGAGAGTTTACCCATTTACAAAATTTATTCAAGTACTAATATTCAGCAAAATGATTAAAGCAATGTTTTACTGACTTCAAAACCACCCAGTGTGGTTTATGTATGCTAAATATACCTACTGAAATTGTATTTTTATTTATTATAATTATTATGATAAATAAATGAAAAAAACTATTTAAGTATTATTAATGTAAGTAACCAACCACAAAACCGCAGCGTCTACATACGCTCGTGGGAAGAATGTCCCAGGCTTTTTGTCACAATTACACAAGGTGACGATTATGAGTCTACTGTCTAGGCTGATACTGTAGCACCTGTGAGGTGCCGGCTTTATCACATTCATGACTGTTTGATAGAAGGAAACATACGGGAGAGTAGTGGAGGCGGGACGCGGCTCTTAGTGTTAAGGTGGCGTGTATCTGATGTCTTGAAAGTAAGGCTTATTTCCAGCACTTTTATATCTACTTCAATTTTAAAAATGTCAAAGTGATTGCCTCGTTGTTTATCATAACTGACGAATAGAATAAGCTTTGCGGACAGTAGGGAGGATCATTGGATCATCTTATCACATGCGATAATTAATTATATCTATTATAAAAACGGTCTGGAATATTGCGAGCAATAACACATCATTACCAGTAGCCATAGGAAGTTCAGTGTTGAACGTAGGCCACCCCCGAAAAAAT
Organism: Deilephila elpenor; assembly: GCA_949752805.1. NCBI lineage: Eukaryota > Metazoa > Arthropoda > Insecta > Lepidoptera > Sphingidae > Deilephila > Deilephila elpenor. The sequence goes on from OX457116.1 coordinate 1,809,289, forward strand.
TTATAGCAACCTAGTGGAAGCATTTTGCGTCTATCGAATTCCTGCGATCATTGCTGTAAATTGCAATAAAAAAGATTCTGTCTGCAGTCTACGTTGCCAAGACAGTAAAAATCTGGATTTGAAACTAAAAGTAGCGAGTGCAATGCTTACGAAGAAACATTATAAATTTAATACATTCATCATCATCATCATCATCAGCCCGTTGCAGTCCACTGCTGAACAAAGGCCTCTCCCAAGGTACGTCACAGAGCCCGGTCTGATGCTTTACGTTAACTAATACATTTTTTATGGCAGGTCTACATTCAGTAGTTAGTACTAGACTTCCTATAGCTACTTGACAATGAACTTCATTCATTCATCATCATCATTTAATTCTTGACTTTGTATGCATGTGCTTAATGGTTCTATTCATCTAAAATGGCTTTCTTATCCTTCTAGTAAGCGAGTTGTAAAAATCCGCAGGAACATAAAAATAAATGATTGTGGTTTAAATAAAAATACCTCAAGGCTAGTTTCTTTCAACTCTCTAGATGTTGAGCTGTTGGTTCTAATGACGGTGTCGAGTTAAATAATAACCATTATAAGTGACATTTTTACTGTTAATCACTGCCACCTTGCCTAGTTGGTAAAGTGCGAAAATTGCCTCAGAGCGACATCTAAGTATGGTGTGAATGGATTCAGTAGATATCGTTCTTGAACAGTGTTAGTATTTTTTCTTACAAATATTTAGTAACTTGTACATGTTATTTTAGATTTCTTATGCAGAATATGAAGATTTTTGTTACAAATAAATGCGAAAGTATGAGGTGTGAAAGGAACATGGTTTAAATGTGGATTCAGAAACGGTTCAGTCGTGGCTCGGCAAACACTGATCCTGATGATAGGGGCTAGAAAAAGCATGGAAAAATTTGGATACTATCCAAACTCTCAAGCCTCCAGCACCTCAAGAAAAGGGTGGCGACCCCAAAAACCTGAACTTAAGTTATACAAAAATACATCAAAAAAAAATTGCGTCCGCTGAAAAACGCAAGCCTAAATGTAAGTTTTCAATGGACTATTACTCCAATTGTTTTAATCGAATCAGAATCGAATCTTACTTAACTAATGACAGAATTAGATATCTAGATTATAACTTAACCAGGAATATTTATGTAAATATTCAAACAATTAGTCAAACATGTTATAAAGTTTCCTGATAAATAAAATGATAAAACATTTTGTGGAAATCACATAAATTTTAAATTATTTTCCATTTATTTTTAGTAAAATTTAAATTAATCATTGTCGAATTAAATAAAGTAATTAGCATACATGTCGTAAATGTAAAATTGTGTTATCATTAATCATTTCAGAATTTTTCTATTATTTTTAGTATTTTTAATGGTAATATTTTAAATATAGTTTATTGTTTATTTAGTTGTCTTAATGGTCTCATTCTAATATACAGGGTATTAAGGGTTTAAAGAATTGAGATCTTGGATTAAATATCTATATTAATGTTATTTAAAATTAGCTTTGAAAAGTGTGATTAATCGGATTGATTTTTTTTTCCAAGAAGAGTATGTTTGGCAAAGAGTAAAAATGTTATAAGCTAAATATTACTGAAACAAGAATGCAAGTAATATTAATTTGACTGCACATTTTCGATTAGAAGCAAAAACATGTCAAAATATATTATAACCAACAGAATATAAACCCGTGTGTTCCAACAAGAATTAAAACAATTTTAATACAATCCGCGAGGTATTAACTTAATTAGAAAATGAACGCGTTGTGTGAAATAGGAAGATGCGCGCCGCAATTCAATTATTTACTTTACTTTGTATTTTTACGTCTCAACATTGTTGAGCGACGTGGACATATTTGTTTTGCGGTTCAAATATGTAGTTATTAAGTTCTTTATACATGTACTGTCCATAGAATACTAATAGATCTGTTTCGGTGTTTGACACAATTATCCTGTTTAATTAATTGTTTTTTTACACTTAATAAGGGACTTTGAGTTAGAATATGGGATGAAACACTAAGCCATCAGAATAGTGCGGCCGGTCGTGAACAGAAAAAACACAGTGAAGTGTGCTGCTTCTGAAAATGAATGAATAGAAAAATCCAATATAGCTTTGCCCGACACGGGATTCGTACCCGAGACCTCGGCTTTTTGTAATTTTACCGTAGTACAACTACGCCACTGAGGCAGTCAAATAAATTTCAGATTTATGAATAACTCATTAATCAGGACACAGGACATACAGCCGACCAATAAAGCTCTTATTTGGTAAATTTCAGATATCTTTACAACTTATATAGTCGCCTCATTCATCTAAAGATAGCGTGAATAGGAGCGAAATTTGAGGTAGAAAATCGATTTTAAAAACAATTATCTGACTATGCTTGGATTGAAAATGCTTGGCGATAGAATATCGTATTTTATCTTGCAATGGCAATAGTCTCGATAGACTATGAATTCCATTAGTAACTCTACCTATTCTCTCGCGGATACAAGCGTAAGTTTATGTATGTATATTCAAATTCTTATATCGAGTCATGTATGCAGGTCATTAAAAACATTAAAACGCTACAATTAAATTTTTCCATCAAAATTGTGTGCTAAAGAATAAAGATACATATCAATATACAATGTAATTCGTAGGGTATTATTATTAAACTTTACATTGTAACATTTAAATGTTTCAAATAAAGGATGTTTTTGTCACCGGGGACTTCGCGCAAAAAGCGGTAATTTCGTAAATTATATTTAAAATTAAAATGCATTTTGAGTTGAAATTACGTGTCATTATAGATTTTTTGTTGTGTTTAATTTAATTTTAATTTTTGACCTTTGTGGCGTCTTCGTTTTAAAGGTGATATTTAATAAGGATTAAGTAATTGCTGTTGGATTTATTTCCTTAAGATGTATTATCCCAAATAGATAATTTTTAATTTATAATATACAGGGTATATCATGACTGCGACCGAAAGCGAAGCCGTGTGGTAGTTTTAGTGGTTACAGACACAATGCAAATAAAAATTTCGCAAAATAAGCGACAGTTTTTTTTTGCAATTTTTTGAAAATCATTGTTTTTGGGTAGTATTAACCTAGTTATTGCGAAAATAGTAATTTTAAGTGATTAAACCCTATCGTACCATTGTGTCTTAAAAAATAAAAAGGTGTACATCATTATTTTAGGAAAACTATGTATTTATCACCCAAATACGACGATCAGTAAAAAATTACCAAAAAAAATTTGACGATTTTTTTTACGAAATTTTTCATTGCATTGTGTCTGAAGTCACTAATACTATCACCTGGCTTCGTTTTCGGTCACAGTCTTGATATACCCTGTATAAAAGAAAAATATTATTTATGTTTTATTTTCCTTTGCGTTAATTCTTAAAAAGCATGTTATCCATAAAAACACCTTTTAATTTATGAAATAGTAAAAACGGTACTTACTATCTAATTCTTGGTTTTATTGTATTCTCATGTTTATAAGATACGTTTTTTAAAATCTAATTTTACAAAATATCTAAATAATATTTTTGATAATTAGACAAAACGTATTTCATGTTATGTGTCTTTAAAATTATTCCTAGTTCAACCAATTTATCCTTTTTATCTGTAGCTACATTTAAAATTCAATTTAAAATCCACACAATTTCTAACCGAACAAAACAAGCGAACAATGCAACATAAAAACCCATTTTGACTTACAAATTTGTGATTGGCCCTTGCGTTTAATTAAATTCACAGTGAGCTTGTGAATAAATTGTCCATTTTAGGCAAACCATCTTTAACTGGTTGTTTTGCGTTTTTTTTTATCATAACCGCTTCGGCATAATTCCTTTTCACCTTTGATCTAATTAGGACCATCCAAATGGTAGGCACGTACGGAGCAAAAACTCGTGCTGCGTTTAATTCACTCGACTGTGTGGCGGGTGACAGTGATGCATGAAAAAACGGCATTAGTATTACAATAAAATTATAATATCGATTAGCTTTTTGTTTTTGTTACATTTTTAATAATTGCTCAATAAAAGATGTACATTACACATATACTAAATATTAATAGATAATTTTGTTTTCATTAGAAAACACGCAATCACACGTAATTTTATTTTGGGCATTGAAATTAAGCTATTTTTCTACAGTATAACTTCAATAAATGCTTGATATGACATCGAAAAAATTCCTGGAAAATGTCTTCTCATACATTTCACATAGCACATTACTTAATGTAAAGAAATCTTTTTTTCAAAAATTTAAATCATAGTTATGGCTGTGTTTCAAACATGTTTACCACGGCTAACACTTTGATAATTATTTCACATATGAAAACATGAATCGAACCATGCAAGGGTGTAATGTTAAAATAATTCTTTGAATATTGCACACAAATAATACACAAAAACGACCAAAAGAAATTGTTTTGCTAGTTAAATGTAATCGGCGAAGGGTTTTCAAATACCATTATCGTTTTAAATCCATAATAATAAAGCTTAGTGTCTAGAAATTAACTTAAACAAAAACAGGAGTCACGCGAGACACTGAACCGCGCCAATAAATTTGAATTACGAGTAACTACTTAATATATTTAAGTCGGCTATTAAAAAATGCAGGATGCGTGAAGCATATAAAGGGTTGCATTACTTGCCCATTTGCACAGAACTAACAAAAGACGTTTGAGCTATTAGAAAGTATCCCGTGGAGTTACAACAGCAATTCCTGTAAGCCTAGATAATTACACGCAAAAAATTGACACCGAGCACTGAAGCTTGGCGAGTCTCTTAGAAAATAGCTTGCTTTTACACCGCAACGATCATAAAAAAATGCAGTAAGTCCCAATTGCTAGAATTGACGTTGGAGACGTACCACACACACAGAGATAGCAATAATTCTAAAATTGACAATATCAATGTCGTGTATTTGGCATGTCAAATGCATAGAATTGAGATAGCCAGAGTCACATTTATGTCAATATTAGTTGACAGAAAGTAAGTTTAATAGCAGGAAACAAAAGAACGTCATGGTGTATCAATCCACTTGCCATGCCATTCGCAAGTAAGCGGCGCATTCAAACGGGCCGAAATTCACATCTGCTTCGAATTAAAACCAACTTCGTTACGGGCATTTTAAAAATCTTTAATGCATTCGCTTTTCTTTAAAAATTGTAAAGGGTTGATGTTTAATTGCAACTGATAAACGAAACGCGATAGCCATGATTATGAACACAATTATTGAGCGCGCACCACACATGACGGTGTATGCGCATAATTTCGCATTTACTTTCAACAAACTATTTTTAAATGTTTATTTATTTGAGCAAGGAAACTCCAACGTCAGAAATATAAATTTTTTTTTACTAAAATAATTGTGATTAATGGTTTCTTTGGTATTAATGTATTGTTTTTGACTAAAATAATTATTATTCTATTATAGTTCTTCTATGCCGGTGACACTGGCGTCAAATAAAAACATCACAATTATAAAGACTATCACTTATCAGAAGGGAAGAAAGTATGTATTACACCAATTTACATAATATCAAAATTAAAGGAATATTATTTCAGTACTATTAAAGAAAACAATATTAAATAGATTAATGTTGCGCTTTCCTAGTTTCTGTTATATCTCCTAGAATAATGTAATTTAAACTAATCTATTATCATGAAAGCCTGACGTGAAATTGTAAACTTGTATGGCATTAGGATAAACCGCAGTGGTTTTAAGGCATATACTAACAATTATTATACTTTTGCAATTGCTTTTTATTTAGGTTCATCGAATGTTCCTTATCCTAGTCCGGAACCTTCATGCCGATCTTCAGTCATCCATATTTAAAGGCAACATTATAATATACATACACACATACATAAACTCACGCCTTTATCCCAAAAAGGGTAGGCAGAGGCGCCACTAGCACACCCGTATTTCGCCTTGTAAGTTCTGTCCCATGATGTGATGGGGGCGAGCCTTTCGCCATATCGGGCACAAATTCCTGACTCCGGGCTGATAATGAATAGAACTCAATATCACTTTGCCCGACCCGGGATTCGAACCCGAGACCTCAGCTTTGTAGTCGTACCGTAGTACAACTACGACACCGAGGCAGTCATTATAATATAATCTCCAAGTACTATGGTTATTGCAGTTCTGGTTAGTTAACATCAAGTAAGCCTTCGTTTCCAGAAATGTATGTTGTGTAATAAAAAAAGTTAATCGCTTCATTGGACATTAGTAGAATCGCTATTAGCCAATATTTAGGTTATTTGTTCTTCATGCAGTTGGCGTAATGCTGATTTTTACTTGTAAATTTCAACCAATCCCAATATCTGACCAAAATTTCAAGATGACAAATTTGACTGATTTTTTTTAGAGTAATCAAATTGAATAACAAGTTAGGCTATACATATCACATCGTGGGACGGTTCATATAAGATGACACGTGGGTGTCCTGGTAGCACCTCCATCTGCCTATCCCTTCCTGAAAGAGGCGTAGTGTTTATATATGTAAGAATATTGTAATATAATATACTTTGGGTACTTAATATAAGGGCTAAACCAAAAACTGCATCAACTAACGATTAAATGTATGTACCTGTAGTACAAATACGCCACTGAGGCAGGTCAGAACCTTAATGTTTAAAAAAAAGATTTTAGCTACTTTAGCTAGTGCGTTGTGGCTTGGTAACGGACCAGACGCGGCTACCTACATGTTCACGGTGGTCGCGGGTTCAAATCCCAGGGCATACCTCTGACTTTTCGGAGTTGTGTGTGTATTGACAGTCAATCACCACGCACTTTAACGGTGAAGGAAAACATCGTGAGGAAACCTGCATACCGTAGCGATTTTAAATAATTTCTACGGTATGTAAGTCCGCCAACCCGCACTAGGCCAGCGTGGTGGACTATATGGCCTAACCACTCTCAATCGATTCTCTCGATTGTAGAGTAGGCCCGTGCCCTGCAGTGGGACGTATATGGGCTGATACAGATACAGCTACTGTTCAGTTTCGATTAAGTTGTACTCCCATCAATCCAAAGGTCCAATGCCTTATAAAAATAACAGCACACTTAACAGCGTTTCATTAAAACACAATCCATTAATGTACGATAAAACTTGCAAAAACTCGTGAATGATTACATACCATCGCGCCCGCGGCTCTGTTCGACGTGCGACGGTAATGACGCGTTTGGGGTAATTCCGACCCGATTGGTATTCGATTGCTCTCGGAACTTTATGATCGTTGTTTGCTTTGGGTGGTTGTGGTGTTTTGCAAGATTCAAAGCTTTGGATAGAAGAGCTGTTGAAATTTAAATTGAATTTGAGTAGAATATAAATTTAACTCGTCTACCTCGATGGCGTAGTTGTATTACGGTACGGTTACATAGCTAAGGTCTCGGGTTTGAGTCCCGGGTCGGGCAAAGTGATATTGGATTTTTCTATTCATTACCAGCCCGGAGTCAGGAATTTGTGCCCGATATGGCGATAGGCTCGCCCCCTATCACATCGTTTGACGGCGTACAAGGCGAAATGTGGGTGTCCTGGTGGCGCCTCTGCCTACCCCTTCAGGGATAAAGGCGTGAGTGTATGTATGTATATATTATTTATTGCTAAAATTCTGTACAAAACGTAATACCAGTTGACCTCAGCAGCTCATAACGGTACTCAACCCTTTACTAAACCCTCACTAATCATATACGAAACTGTGCTGTTAACCGTTATTTGTTTTACCGTATTTATAATATATCGCGACATCCAAAGAATCATAAACTGAAATAAAACCGGCGAAATGACGGTAAAAAGAATTGCGCGACACGGGCCTGAGCGACCGCGGGTATGTTCGACCACCTGCTCCATGCAGATGGCACTGTAGGGTTAATAAATTCACGTTAACCCTTAAATAAATTCTCGGCTGATTGATTGGGCATTGTGCCAGAAGATTGTCTTGCGTTTGTCAAATCAGAGTTGAGGTTTGACCCTTCCTTCTTTTTGTAGGAGGGGTTATGCGTCTGTGTCGTTTCTGGTCAGGTGCGAACAAGAATAGAGAATTTATAAGAATGTTCTATTTTTTGGTAATGTGTTTCAATGATCATTAGCATTTCGAAGATATTTTATAAAATACAGTGAGATTTTTACGATAATATCGCTCATATTATCGTGATGATAATAATTACTTGACACGATAATTCATTAAATTTTGGATGCATTTCTGTTATTTCGGAGATATATTTTTGAAGAAAATCATAATCAAACTAATAAATATTAATAATTTCACGAAATAATCAACACATAAAAATAGAAAAGACCCCTTAGTAACATATGCAGCTTGTGTTGTGGCTACCAAAACTTATGAGTGATTTTTCTGTTCTAAAATAATACAAGTACTTGTATTTATGGTGTGTGTTTGTGTGATCACAAAAATTTTATAAAATATTTTCTCAACAATTGCTCTTCAGAATAACGTTTCACAGTTGCATTTTCATCCACAATATCAAAATTGCAATGACTCTTAGCTCGAACAGAAAACATTTCATTAAAATAATCCTTCATACATTCCGTCAACTGCCACCGGTCAAAACCTCATAGCTCCACTACCACGGAGAAGAAACGCAAAACCGCATACTAATAGCTCAATGAACATCAAACGTATAAAGCCATGAATGAGCGTTTACCATAAGCGTGTAATTTTCACAGCCACATACCGTACGACGGGCTAATTCGTGTGTTTACGCACCCATTTGTTTATAACAATTACTTATTAACATGTCATTGGTTGCGCTATTTGTTAATTGTGAACTGATCTTCAGGGGTTATTAGAAACGACCTATTTTATGTCATGTTTTGTAAGGTCATGCTTGTGTCTCGGAATATCAAAAATGAAAATACTCTTTATTCAAATAGTCTTCCACAAGATCTATTGAATCGTTAATAACTGCTACCACCGCTTTGGAACGTGTTGTAGCTGTGAAGAACAAACAGCGCAAGAAAATCATTCAGCAACGCGAACTTTCTTCTTGTTTTCTTTTTTTTTCTTCTTTTTAAGTCATTTATAATTACAATGGTTAATGTCATTTAACGTATTGAAAGGGTAAGTAGAAGCTTCAATAGGGCCAGTTCTCTCAACTGGTTTTGTTCCTATGATGGAGGGCTCGCCTATCGCCATGCTGGGCCCAGATTCTAGCCTTAACAAATTTTATGAGATTTATCTAACATCCCTCACGAAACGAAAGTTGAAACAAAGAATTCAAGCCATGACCAAACGCGTTTCATTCCGCGGATAAAGGTTAGAATTCCGCCATGATGACCCCTGCCCGTCGTCAAAGGCGACCTAGTGTTGTCATCCATGATCCAGGATTATGGACATCCTGTACAAATATAATCATCATCATCATCATCATCATCATCAGCCCGTTGCAGTTCACTGCTGGACATAGGTCTCTCCCAAGGTACAGAGCCCACAAATGTAATCACTTATTGTAAGTCGTTATGGTGTGCATCTTATACACCATAACGCGTGTCATCGTATCTATCGTGGATGCCCATAATACCCCAATTTAATAAATCTAAAAGGAAATTAATTTTATTTATTTTCCATAAACGGTTTTGCATTGCTATTAAATTTTCTTTTAAATTCAGCCGTATTGTTTTTCTTTACTTCAGTTATAAGGCACTTTTTATTGAAGAAGAATGGCTAATAAACTCTAGTACATACATACGTAATATATATAAGCTCACGCCATTTTCCTAGTAGGGGTAGGCAGAGGTGCTACCACGACACTCAAGTTTCGCAGTATGTCTTCCGTCCCACGATGTGATAGAGGGCGAGCCTATTCCCATACTGAGCACAAGTTCCTGACTCCGGGCTGATAATGAATACAAAAATCCAATATCATCTTGCAGGTCCTGGTGGCGCTTCTACCTAAACTCTAGTGTAATAATTAAAGTCGCAACTTAGTTTAATTTAACTTTAAGCGCAAATCAATGCTTCGATGATGCTGCAGTACAATCCAGTATCTACTACAGACGCAGAAACAACGAGTGACCGTAGATTAACGCTGAGTTAATAGTCTACAAGACTGTCACGATGACTCGACAATAACACCCTATAAAGATTTCCATACTCGATATGATGAGTCAGCTTAAAATATGTCATATCGACCTACATACTGGTTATATTCAGACTAAGATCGAAAAGAATTGTCAATTGTTTTTTGCAAATTTTTAGTTGCATCATGTCTGAAGTCATCAACACTAACACCTGGCTTTGTTTTCGGTCGCAGTCTGTATAATATGTCCTGTACATACGTAGAGTGTAACTATGAATTCTGTGTAACTCTCTCTGTGTCTCTACCACTTTTGAAATTCCTTTTTAGCAAAATGATATTTAAATTAAAGTGATGCATGCAGAAATTTACAATAAAAATGTACACACATAAAAACATAAACTCATGTCTTTCTCAGAAGGGGTAAGCAGAGGTGCTACCAGGACACCTACGTTTCACCTTGTATGTTCAATCCCGAGGTGTGATAGTGGCCGAGAGTATAGCCATATTGGGCATAAATTCCTGACTCCGGGTTGATAAATTAATAGAAGAATCCAATATCCCAGACCCGAGATTCGAACCCAAAACCTCAGCTTTGAAATCGTATCATATTACAATAGCGCCACCAAGCCAGTCCGAGGCACGGAGAAAAAAAAACTAAAAATACTTTTTTTTTATTTCGCGTGCAAAATTTCGCCCGTACAATACCGGAGAGCCGTTAGTCTATTGCGTCGGTCACACGCCAAGCCGTGTCCGAAACGCACGCTCGTTACCCACCCAATAAATTAGTAATAGAATCGAACGTTATAGACCAGCCGTAATCTCTCTTGGATATGGTAGTACTGAGATGTATGGATTATGGATGAGGCTTACAACATATTTTTTTATCTTTTTTCCCAATATCTTTTTTGGCAGTATTTTTGGGCTACAAGTTAATTTAATATTTTTCCAATTTTAATTCATTGCTATTGTCAAATACGCTTTCAACCGGGGATATCCTGGAGTCAAATGCCATGTCGGCTGTCTATTTTGTGTGAGTTCTTTTAAAAGATGTAATATGAGTTGCACATAGTTGACTTGGTGCCCAGTATGGCGATAAGCTCGGTCTCTGTCATAATAAGCAAGGCTTTAAGCACAATCCTTACATCTGACGTAGTTTTTGATCTGATATATTTATTATCCATGACATTTGTATTTACCTGTAGGGTCAAGAGTATAATATTTATGACAGTGGGGTGTATACTGTAATAGGTACATATTTTTTTATTCATTTGTATAAGTTTATTACGCAAACCGCAATGTAATATTACATACTATAAAAATATTTTTACTATAGTATAACTTGATGTCTTTCAACGTTTAATTTATTAACAGCTTATTGTTTATACTAATATTTATTTTTCCATATTAATGTATTGCAATCCGTGATTGTTGTTCAAAGCTCTATTGTCTCTTTATAATGTGTAATTATAAACACTTAAATAAAAAATACAGTGTTTATTACTCATAGGAAAAACAAATCAAACACCAAACATAAATATCTCGTAATAACCAAAATTCGCCTTTTTATTTTTGCAGAAATTAGATCCAATAGCATTTTGACATGGTATTAGTTATAGATTTTATTTGCCGCGATTTTTACTTGGCACTTAATACAATTTGTTTACCTTAATGGAGTATTAACGTGAGCTTATTCAAGTATAAAAATACCATATAATTTTTAATCAAATTATCTGCATAATTAATTTCATAAAATTTTATCCATTTATTAATATATCAGTACGCTTCAAGCCACATCTAGTATCGATAACTCGAGGCGCGTGGATACGACCAATTTTAAAGTTAACGGCATAAAATTGGGAATTGTAAACCGTATCGTGATAGGTGTAAAGTTTAAATTGCTGTGAAAATGTACGGCAAGTAACGGCAAAGATTTGGACTCAGACGAAAACTCTTTTAATTGCTGTAAATCGATTTGTTACGATTTTGAAGTGTTTTTTTATTACTTGTTCTTATATTTGGTATACATCCGGCTGTTGAGTGTAAGGGATGAAATAAAATTAATTTGATGTATCTATTTTGAGTATAAATTGTTTTAAGATGACAATGATTTATGTAGTGTCAATTAATAATTTAATAACTATAAGCATTAATAGTGAAGACTTGGTATCATTTTCTTTATTGAATATATTACCATTTAGCTTTCAATAAACAAAGGCCTGATGATGACTGGAAATGGTTTGTGATTCGGTATTTTTTTATATTATTTATTAGTTTTGTTTATAAGCACGGATAAATATTAAATAGATGTAACATGCGGACTAAACTATTATAGGATATAATTTTATAGTCCCGTTTTAACTGAAGACAAATGATCACAGGAATTTGTGTCCGAGATGGTAAAAGAATCGCGACCTTTCACATCTCGGGGTGGACATAAACCCGTCGAACTGTGATACTAAGGACGCCTCTACCTACCCCTTTAGGACAGGCGTGAACATAGGCATGTATGTTGGTATCATTAATCAAAAATTTTAGTGCACATTTTTCATTGTAAATGTGAAATTTTCTATTGTACTTTGAGCCTTGAAAAAATAACTTATATTCCACGTGTTTAATAAATTAATTTCCCCGCAGCGTATGTTAATAAAAACATCATTTATCAATGTCTGCTAATTAAAAACATTAGCGGTAAATTTATGTTAGGTAATAATTAGGGCTTTCGTGATCAACTATTGAAAAACGTTATGCTACAGGTTTGATTCCGTATTGTGGAACATTTTTTACAACATTTTTTATCGAAATATGTGTAAGAAACGAAATACAAACTAGATTTAACATAGTCATGACATAATATGAATGCTCAGTTTGCTACTTAAATTTATTAGTAAAGAGGTGTAACTATTAGAAGCATAAAGACCGCCGTCTCTTTCTGCATCACCGTGGGTTTTTATCTAAAACCTTGTAAACCCAAGGAAATGTTCACATAAAATATGGATTTATATATAGCTGAGTAATTGACGAATAAATTACAAAACCAACAGTTTGATCAAGATTGGATTGATTTTTTTTTTATTTTTATTATTATTTTATCTTATTTAATCAAAAATACAAAATTATTATGATCTGTAGGAACACGTTTTATAAATAAAAATACATAAAAACAATATTATTATTTTTCGCATTTTACTAAATGCGGCATTTAAAAAGTTAATGGCTTTCGTAAGATTGCGATTCTAAAATAAAGTTATTATATTATGTTTAATTATTAAAACATTAAAAAGTCAATTTCTACGACAAAATTATGAGATTCCCAATCCGTCGGTGGCCTCCGACCTTAGAAAAACAGAAAATATGGTTTATTTATTAAATAGCGAACGTATAACTCAGTTTTATATTTTGTGCAATGCTTTGTTTAAAATAATTATCAACGATTGAAGTACAAAGCGGTAAATAACCTTGTACTTGGATGCAAAAATTATCAATTTTTAAGGTGAGAAATAGGTGGAGAATTTGGAAAAATTGGCAAAAGCTATGCTCAATATTTTATTTTCTTCAATGAATAATTCATAAACGAGTGGATTTTAAAGCATTTATTATACAGTAGTTAAGTTTAAAATTAATTGCAAAATCTTTAAAAATGGGGGAAGCTTGGTGAAAAACAAAAAAGTTGAATAAGAACGACGGTGAATTAAAATGTTTTAAAATATGAATTATAAAAGACTGCATTTTTATTTTGCAATATATAAAATGGCATGTTGGTTATTTCTAATAATTAATTACAATAAATTAATATAAGTCATCAAACCAAAAAAATTATAATAGACAACGTGAGATAAATACCTTGCAAATTTTGAGTGGAATTATATATTTTGAATAAATGTCTTATAATATGAAGTGTCTATGAAATATGTAAAATTATAAAATAAATATTTAATGGAAATTCGTATCTTATTACATTGTAAATAGGATACATTATTATGTAGGTTATTAAAAATGTATTTCAACATTTTTAATTTTAGGATAAATAATTTTATATAATATTCTCTTTCTGTTATTTTCATTGACTCAAACGGTCATCATTTTTAATTATATTCTGCTATAATGAATCATTATTTTTTTTAATTCATCATTTATTTTAATGCACCCGCAAAATTTATTATTAAAAATCAATATCCAACGAAGCTAAAACTACGTGTATCATAGAAAACATCCATGAGCAATCCAATTTTCCATTACATCCTAATTCAAATTTAAAAAAAAAACAAAAAAAACTTGCCTCTTCCCGTTCCTCCGTCGCCTCTTGGTGGCATATACCGTCCCCAGCTGGCTCGCGTGCGGCTGGGGGCGCAGCAAGCCGGGGTCCACGCATCCCTCCAGGGCGTAGGCTTGCGCCCCCCAGCCGCACACCTGCACCTTCGGATCGCCGGCTATCTTGGCGGCTGTTTGCACCACGGAACCGCAAGCCCGGCTTTCAACGGCGTCTAGATCATGACCTGTCTGGTGCCCCAGTTCTGCTGATATGACGAACAATTCTGAAGTGATGGGTCCTATATCATGACCTGGCTTTTGGACTATTTCTGCTGGTTTGTTTATTTGGAGTGAGATGGTTACTGTATCATGACCTGGCTTTTGAAGCACTGTTGATTCTAATTTTAAAAGTCAGCTTAAGTGCTTAACGTCAGGTTCTTGGGACCCACTCTATCATGACCTTTTCTGATCTGTTTTTTGCTCACTTTATTCAATTATTCTATAAATTGCTCACCAGATTCTGAGCTTCTATAGCATCACTATTTGCTACTGCTGTTTATTTGGTTAATTTCACGTCTATTATTTGATGCTCTATGTTGTTACTTCAAGGTTTACCTTCAAGGTTTTTAGATTGTTTTTGGTCTTATCTGCCAAAAATCAATATTATTTGGTCTTCTGTCAAGAGATCATAACATGATATTTTCACTGTCTTTGTCTCACGTTCCAAAGACTAAACTTCTTTATCTGGAAAATGATGTTTTTCAAAGCTGGTGACCACCGTTCCACTACACTATGACAGTTTTTATTGTTGCTCGGTTACCATCAACTTAGGTCACCGCCTGGAGCTGACGGTAAACAATCGCTACCGCACTTTCATGGTCTATAGTTTTTCCCTATTTTCCTTAGATACACCTATATTCAACTAAGCACTTAATAAATAATTTATTAAAACATACACTCACTTTTCTAAAAACCTTTATATTACAAAATTGAAATACCAGAATTAGCAATTAATTAACGCGAAAAAAAATAATCCGCAAACAAAGTGTTTGGCTCATTTAAATAAATTTTAATTAAATTGTTTGATTTCTAAATAAGAAACGATGGCCCCGATTCGAGATTTTCGTTTTAATTGCAAATCGTTCACGTCCGGCGATAGAGGTCGTTTATTAAAATCCAACAGATAAATTAATAGATATCGATCAATTAAAATTGAATTAACATCGGTGGTTTGATTCACAAATTTTCGTTGCACTGGACCAGTTGGAAGATTGTTGATATGGAAGGTCACTTCACTGCTTTACGTAACCGTGAGGTCACTTCACATTGTCTTGTCACAGTCTCGGTCACAGCACTGCGAATATTAAGCACGTGTTTATCGATGTGTAGGAGCGTGGCGCAACCGGCAAGCGCCGAGTGTCGATTGCTGGACTAACTCTCTGGACCCTAACCCGACGAAGGCGTGGCCTCCGCCGACCACGCCTCCCTCTCAAGCCGGCCAATCAGACCCCGCCGGCATCATCAAAGAGCGCACTGGGACGCACTCGGTAGTTGTTTCGTCTTTTTTTCCTTTTGTCGTCTGTGACAGGATTGATTCGGAAAGTTGCTTCGGTTTGCTTTTCAAATTTTTCTTGTTTGGACAGGAAGGGTTTTTTTGTTTTAGATGGGTTTTGACTGATACGCTAATTTTGTTATCTAAAAATATTTTTAATTTCTGAAATAGCTTATTCAGAATGACTGTAGTCATAGTTTAATAATTGTAGTGTCAAAAAGTCATAATTTTATACAAAAAGGCAATAAAATAAAATGAAACAAAATAAATGACTTTTTTATTTCTTTCTAGTTATTTTTACTTATAAATTATAATCGACTTGGGAAAAATTTACTATATTTTGTTTAAAATTATTATTCTTCGTTTTTTTATTATTTTCTTATAATACTTTTACATGATTCATACGTAAAAGTAGTTCCACCCCTCTTTAGAAAACAAAAGTAAATATAATTTATTTCGCTTATCCTTTCGCCTGAGTCCGTTCTGTTCGGCGGCGGGTGACGTCACAACATGGCCGCTCCACGGGGGAGAGTTTTCGCATTTTCCCCTCAGTCGTCAGTACGACCAGACTCTACCCTCGCCTGTCGCCACCAACTCTACCAAACTCTATATTTGGATGTTCAATTTATCTTAGTAGAGCGGATATTTTATTTTAGATTTTACTTAATGAATTTATGTTGCTCTATTTAACAAAGTTTTCAATTTTAAAATTAGTTATGGTGTGCTTGGTTTCTTAATTTATAAAATTCATGATAAGATAGTTGTAGTTAATTCATACATTTAAATACATAACATATTAGTTATTATAAAATACATTAATATTATTTTTAGAGATTTATTTCTTTCGTTTTATACGTATTATCTAACATTCTCGATAAATAGATAAATACGAAGGATAAATAATGAATAAATAAGCGAAAGACATTCTTCTTAACAGTGTTCTGTAAAAGAAGATCAGAACATAACATTAATAAAAATTCAATCCATCATATATTATAACTCAAAATGAAACGATTAAAAGTATACATATAAGATAAATAAAACAAGATAATTAATATTTAAAATAATTAAATTCCATTAATGTTAAATAAAGTACTCATTTAACTTACTTATTCATGTCACAAAAACACGTGTATATCCTTCAAAATATGTAATTATAACTTCAATATTCATTATATTGTAATTAATTATATTTTTGAATGTAGTGTAATAATATGTAGTAAAATTACATGAACTATTATGTAACTGAGTAAGTAATAGAATAAAAGAATAATATATTATTTTGTAATTAAATTATGTTTGTATTGTAGAGGGGTCGGGGCTTAGTGGGTAATTATGTGACCGTATGATGGCGTTGTAAGGGGTTCGAATCCAGATTAGATAAAAATATTGGGCTCAATGAAACTTTCGAGCTAGCAAAGCCGTCGGTTCAAGTTTATAAAGTACTAACATTGAAATAACTTAGTAAACTTCAAAGACAATTTAATACGTTTTTCAAAAATATAACTGATAATATTATTGTATTTTTTATATGCTCGTTATTTTGGATAATTTATTTACTCTTTATTAAATTATAATTTAAATAAAAACGAACTATTGTGGGAAATATTATTATTTTTTTAAATTAAGTACCCTACCTAATAACATAAAAATACACCCGTCAAGTCTGCTGATTTTTCTTAATTAATAATATTGTAGAATATCTAAAATATTTATTTTTAAATAAATATTTTTTTATTTCTTTATACAAAGCTTTTCATTATTTTAGATCGGAGTAAAATATGCTTCTTTAAATTTTGTGAAAGGGTTCAGTAAGAATAAGATTTAACCTCAACTACAAAAGAGTAACGATCTTATACTCACTGCATTTTTCACGACACAGACATTTATCTTGGTACAGGAACCGAACCCACATCCTCTCGTTTCACAAAGGCATCTCGCATACAGCGCCGAGGGGGTATTCATAAATCTACCAATTAGCTAAATTGGAATGATAAATAACAATATCAAAGCACTTATTATGGTTTGTGACGAATTAACAACTAGCAGTATACAGTATTGCAAAATATATTTTAAATATATTGACAGCCTCCGTGGCGCAGTTGGTTAAACGCCGCCTGTGAAACAAGAGGCTGCGGGTTCGATCCCCGCACCGAAACAAATGTTTGTGTGATTCATAGGTATTTGTTCCAGGTCTGGGTGTTTGTGAGACCGAAAAGGCTATCGTAGTTTCTGATACTCACGACACAAGACTCGATCTTAGTGTGGGGTCAGGACTATGTATGTGACTGTTGGGTGTATTTATTTATCTGTGTCCCATCGCACTTTATTTTTATACTTTACTGCAAACACATAAAAAAAACTAGATATAACTATAAAAAAAAGTATAGATGGCGGGCTTATCGCTCTAGGCGATTTGGCTCCATTTAATGAATTTTCCTCAAAGGCTAATAATAGATATAATAATATATATAAAATTTCTCAGATATTGTGGGTATATTTAGGTACCTTTACATTAAATAAATGTATGTTTAAGGAATAATTCAGCCCCTTAGACGTCTACTCTACTACTGAGAAAGTTTGGCCTATAGTCCACCACTCTGCTAAATGCTGCAGTTTTTTTTAAATAAACTCCTTACAAATCAGCTCTTTCAAACCTAGATTTTAATTACAAAAAACCATTTATTCTGCTTAGACGTTATCCCGGCCGGTGCCAGGGTCCACCTTCCGGCTGAACTCCTCCATTTCGCCCGGTTTCGGCATATTCGATAGTAAGGCCTTTGACTCTCATATCTTCCTTGACGACAACAAGCCAGCGCTTCTTCTTCTATACATCTACGAAACCCTACAACAATATGTTTCAAAGTCTCACAAACACACAAACAGGCACCAATGAACAAATCACGCTTAACCGTGACGATAAAAGGCATCGTTAATGATATTACGACAGCGATAAAAATTATATCCCATAGCAGCGGCCAACTTTGTTTTTACAACCAATCGTAAAATATTGTTTCATAATACCCCATAAACTGTTTTTCTTATGGAAAATCTATCGCTTTTCGTATTTTCTTTTGTTTTTGTAGTTGTAGGTCAATAGGGAAGTTTAATAATTTTATATGACAGCCTCCGTGGCGCAATCGGTTATACGCCGGCTGTGAAACGCGAGGCCGCGGGTTCGATCCCCGCACCGAGACAAATGTTGAGGCCCACTAGTATTTGTCTCGGGTCTGGGTGTTTGTGAGACTGAAAAGTCTCTCGTAGCTTCTGATACCCATGACACTAGACTTAATTGATCTTAATGTGGGGTCAGGACTATGTATGTGACTGTTGGGTGTATTTATTATTTATTTATATAGCTTTATTATATCAATGTTGCCAACGTTTTTTATACAGCTTTAGTAGTCAGAACTGTGAAACGAGAGGTCGCGGTTTCGATCGCCACACGGAGACAAAATACTTGTGGGCCTTCAAAATGTTTGTAAGGCGCACAAGTATTTGTTTTGTGTAGTGTCTCATACCCACATCAAAAGAATTGGGTTAGGGATAGAACTACCTTTTTTATTACAATGAATGGTGAGACGAGCTTGCCATTCGCCTGATGGTAACACGACCGCTCATGGACAGTAGCAAAACCTAACAAATTTTGTATTTAGTTATTACCATGGAAGTATTATAAGTAGGTTAAATACTGAAATAATTATGACTCAAAATTGAATTATAAAAACAAATAGAACAAAACATAATACAATTACTTTGTGACCAATTACACAAATAAATCTGATATGTAGTAATTATAATAAATTTTATGTAAACATTACAGTTTGGCATTGAAAATTCTACGACTTACAGCGACGTAGGTCAAACTAATTCATGCTAAATGCCTTATAAATCTGATTACACGCAAGTTGGTTTCTATAAGCAAAAGAACGGCTTTATTTTCAATAGAACCATCAAAGAAGAGCCAGGCCGAAGACGAGGTGGATGGATGTAATGCGGAGGAAGAATGTCAAATCGCCGAAGACGACATCAGGGATAGAGCGAAGTGGAGTAGAAAAACGAAGAAAGCTGACCTCATAACCATGTGGGATTCCTAGCTTGGAAGAAAGAGAGAGAGAGAAAGAACCAACAAGCAAACAGGTTACTGATCACAGTGATCACTGCCACCCATGAACATCCACAACACTTGGTTCAAGATGTGTTGCCGGCCCATTAAATCGGGAGAAAAGCGGGAAAGAAACAGGATGGGAAGAAAGCAGGAGTATTGAGCATCCGGCTGAGAAGTGTGGTGGTAGTTGACCGTAAACACCCTAAGTTTAGGATTGTTGTTCATGGGGCAGTTTTTGAGGATAAGCCGGATGGAAACAAGCTATTAATAGCTCGGTTTTTTCTTTGATGGAATAAAACGCATACATACATAAACTCACGCCTTTATCCCGGAAGGGGTAGGCAGAGGCGCAACCACGGCCCCTACATTTCGCCTTGTATATTCCGTCCCACGATGTGATAGGGGGCGAGCCTATCGCCATATCGGGCACAAATTCCTGACCCGGGGCTGATAATGAATAGAAAAACCCAATATAACTTTGCCCGACCCGGGATTCGAATCCGAGACCTCAGATTTGTAGTCGTACCGTAGTACAACTACGCCACCGAGCCAGTTCTTCAAACATTTAAAAGTATAATCTGAGAATTGAAATAAATATATCACAGATATGCCCGTTACATTAGTAAAGACAATAGAACAATAATACATAACTTCGCTAAGCTGACGCCATGTTGGTGACATGAATGTATTTACAATAGGGAGAAAAAACCTTCTGAATGTTTATGCTAGTATCACAAAGCGATATCATGGCTACATCCATAAATGCAATTATAATAGAGGTGCTATTCCATCAATAAACTAATATTTTGACAGCAGACAGTAGTTGGTTACACGTTAGCTGTGAAACAAGAAGTAGTGGATACGACCCCCGCACCGCAACAAATGTTTGTATTGCAGGTATTTGTTTCGGGTCTGGGTTTGTGAGGCCGAAAAGTCTCTTTCTTTCTCTCTCGTAATTCCTGATACCCACGACTCAAGATTTGATCTTAGTGTGTGTCAGAACTATGTGTGTGACTGTTGGCGTTCTTACTTCATACACTTCTTACTTATCCACTGCACCCATTTTTATGTCCCCTCAAAATCGCACAAAAACTAAGACAGCAGAATTGTGAAACGAGCTTCTGGGCATTTATGAAACGTTATGATTTACGCGAGTGGATCCGAGCACCCCCGCGCACCCCACACCCCTCGGTGACACCCCTAGTAGTAAATCACAAACGAATTGCTCCAAATCACGCGTTTTACGAATGTCTATGTTGTTTGGGGTGTGGTACTAGTTATAGAAACTAGCGATTGTAAAGATTTTTCATTTTTATTTTAGTTAGGGGGGTATGGCTATTTGTAAGATACAGTTGAACCAGATTATCCCGTCCACGCAGTCACCACAACAAGCCCTGTAATCTACAATCAACTTTGGCCTGCAAAGAAATGACACTGAGAACTGAAGTTGGCAAATCTCTAACTTGCAGTAACTTGTGTTTAAGCCACATCTGAATTATTTTGTTACTATTTATTTATTAACACGTTCGAGGCGTTACAAGACATTTCTGAATTGTACTTGACTTATCGCCAGTGCGGAGGCGCATTATTACGAACTTACGCTTGGTGCGGGGGCGTTATTTTGAAAACCTTCGTGAGCAGAAATGAGAGGGATATATTTTTATACCTTTTTTCTTGAATACTAACAAAACATAACATCAAAACTATACAAGTCATATTAGTATTGTACGCACTAGAATACGACAAATGCAACTCAGTGCGGTAACATCCAGTCGTGACTTGTACCGATACGTCTTGTACAGCACTCACTGCAGTGGCATTACCCGACAAACGTTATGAAAAACTTCACACGTCACATCACTAGACCCAGTATACAAGTCAAAATATTGTCCCCTATTTTCAATGCGCTACAAGACAAATTTAATCAGTATTTTAAAACGAATATAGTTTCTAAAATAATTGCCCGAATTAGCGCCTGCCGTCCCAGGTGATAGGTAATACATTAAAGATATCAAATCTTTAAAAAAATAACGATTTCTATGAAAACCGATCGACTGATAGGCATTTTTCTAGAACCTATCGTACTAGCCAAAAATGCCTCGGGACGCACCAAGGGAAACCCCTAGTACAAGCTTTAATTGTATTGTAACGCACCCAAAATAAAGTCTAGAAATACAGCGCCGCCGTGAACGTGTTAAAAAACGAAACCGAGCTCTGATTTGACCGTGGAGGAATAACAATCTACACTCTATAGCTCTACTAAAATTAGAATGGGATTTCTCGAACATAGGTTACTTTGGCACCAACTAAACTGCACGCTCTTTAATGCAAACTATAAGTTATAAAAATAACTGTGTTAGTATTTATGATATTCACTTGCATATCTGTGTGAAATAAATATATTTATGTAATTTAATAGTCATATAATAAACATAAAAAAACAAAATAAATAATATTTTGCAGTGAAAGATAATCGCGGAATTAATTATTTCCGCTTTAAGCTCTTGTCTTGAACCCTGCACCAAATAGTAAAAATTCGAGGTGGTACAAGTGCGCTCATAAAAGCCGTATAATTTTTTTTATTATTTGAATGTCATATAATTTCTGGTTAGCATGATGTCACCTCCAACTAATTCGTACGGGACATGGTTTAGTTAAATACTTGTGTATTTATTTATTCTATTTTGCGTTATGTGACCTCTTTGTTATATTGTGTCGAGGACTCGAGGCCTTTTCATGGCACGTTATTGACGAAACTTTTGTTTCAAATGGAGGCTACAAAGTAGGATATATTGGATAGTAATCGGACAGTTTCAGTTCAGTTCAGTTTTAGTTTTTTTTATAGGAGTTATATAATATTATGGTCGCTTACGATTGGCTTTTTAGCAAATTGAATTTTTGTCTGTCTGTGTACGGTCACTGCCCCATTTTGATTTTGGGCAATACCACGGACACAGACAAGCCTCTGCGTACGGTGTGTTGACTACTCTCTTTAAGTTTCGTCGAAATAAGTATCGGTAGAAAGAAGTATCGGTCGGGGAACGTTAAGACAGGGAGTTATTCCGGAGCTTTCAAATCCTAACATAATCAATGCCGTAAAATCGGATTACAAATTATAAAAATTAAAATTTATTTTATTTAATCACAATATATTCGATTAAATATAATTTCAATTGAAAAATATTCTTCATCTTAGAATTCATTACATCATTAAAAACCAAATGTGAATGCCAAAGGTTCTATATGCTCAAGTTTCATAGAACTATTATGTAATATGTACACAAGAAATGAAGATCTGTCATTCATACTCCATACAAATAGCTGTCTATGATTTCGTATTTTGAAAGAAAATGGTATCGGTTAAAAAACATGTAGAGACATCTGTCGTTAGCTTTGGACAATCTAAAGTAACCTCCTAAGGTAAATAAACAAAAAGAAGATTTTCGTAAATCGAATCATTAATCTCAGAGTAATCGGTGAACATACATAAGAAAAAAATCTTAACGAATTGATAACCTCCTCTGAAGTCGGTTAAAAATAGACATTAGACGTGTAAAGTTACTTAAAAACAATATAATGTAATTTTATAACCAACTTCTAAAATACGAAGTCTTGTACTGAATGTATTTTAAAAATTTCCTAACTTAAACAGCATTTTGATCGCATAACGCAACGATACACCCGCAATAAATATTTGTGTGACATAAAAAACTTTCGATGCGGGAATAGAACCCACGGTCTTTTGTTTCGCAACCAGCGTCAAACAAACTGTTGGACATAAAAACGAATACGAAAATATTTTTTTAAATATTTAATTTTTTTATATACCTAAGTGCACGTATACGTCCCTCAGTGGGTAGGCAGACGTGTTATTCAGAGTTCGCTGAGCCTATATCATGATATTAATCCCAAGATGTGATAGCGACTGAGTGAATGCCACGGTGGCGTAGTTGTACTACGGTATGATTACCAAGCTGAGGTCTCGGGTTCGAATCCCGGGTCGGGCAAAAGTGGTATTGTACTTTTGTATTAATTATCAGCTCGAAGTCAGGAATTTGTGCCCGATATGGCGATAGGCTCGCCCCCTATCACATCGTGGGACGGAACAAACGAGGCGAAATGTGGGTGTCCTGGTAGCACCTCTGCTTACCCCTTGTGTCAAAAAGACGTTAGTTTCTGTATAGATGTGATAGAGATGAGATTGTTATAATACGATATAGTTGTAATGTCAGACAACTTATAAACATTGACTTTAATCTGCATCCATTAATGCATCTACTGAAAAGAAAGAGTAGATCTAAATTATTTCGGAATATATAATTGGCTTTTAGTTTCAAATATTTAAATCTGTTTGAAATAAATTACGGAAAATAAATGGTAACATTTTTCGTTTATGAAAAAATTGAGCAGTATGTACAGCTACCGCCATCTACACGCAGCTTGTGGCATTAATTTTGGGAACAAAAGCTTCATACGCATAACCGTACTTGTCTTTATTAGTCAACAATGCGGTTAAAGAGTTGTTGGTTCACAATTTTGTTAATACACCGACTTGAATTGTAATAATATCGGTATGATTTTTAAATCATAAGTTCGGTTATATAAAATATTTATTTTATTATAACTGAACTTACATACCTATTTATGGAGTAGTATTTTCATGAAACTACTTGACCTAAAATAATACAAAAATATGTATAATGATTTTAAAGCATATCTGCAAACGTCAAATTATCACATTAATTTATGCTCTTGTAAATATAACTAAAAAAATAATGACCTTAATTCAAATATAATTTAATAATATTCGTCAATTTAGTTATTCTGAAAACCGACCAATAATTCTATACATCGAACCGCAAAGATCGATTTAAAACATATGCCACGTAAAACTTCATCGTTAATCGCCGGCTAATTCGATTCGAATACCAAATTCAAATTCAGTTCGATTTTTTTAAACAAACTAATCGTTTCAAGCCAGATAAACTGTCAATCAAACTGGCGCATAATTATTATTAGGGGGAAGAAAAAAAAGAAAGAAAAAAAGGCGAATTTTTGAATTCCGAAGTTCGACAGGTCGGTTCTTTTTTCGAATGCGCAAGGTCTAATTGTCATGTCTTGCGGCAAAGCAATCGGTAAGGGCTAGACGGGGAAAAAACGCACTTATGTAGCCGACATTTTGTTTTTTTTTATGAAATTATTTTTATCCCCTAATCTCGTATTGACACGGTAATGAGACCGAAAATGTTGTACGGTTCAGGATTAATTCACAACGGACTATTTTAAACGTTTTTCGACTCCAAATTTTAAACGTTGTACATTTTTTATTCTTATGTTTTTGTTTCTTTGTTTTTAAATATTTAAAAGGAACTTCGTTTTATATATTATTAAGGTGCATAGTTTATTTATTAACGTTGTAAGTAACAAACCGTATTTGAGCACGTCTTTTAATTTATACAAATTTTGTTTTTTTTGGATTTAACAATTTCTCACAGCAGCAAAAATAAAAAACGCGTTTTTTTTTTATTTTCATTTTTATTATTCTTTTTTTGCTCCATATGGATTTCAAAGTTTTGGCATAGCAAAGTATCTCCAAAGCACCTCTGTCCTCGCACCGGCCGGCCACCGGACGAATTTGATTCTGTGAAACTAATCAGTCTAAATAAGTAAATTGACGAGAGCTCGACAGCCGTCACGCGATGCGAGACTTTTCGATCGCAGCAACAGAATACGGATGTTTTGTACCGTATCATCCAAGATACTCTGTTACTAACAGAATTTAGGATAAAGGTGATTGTCTGACAGCCTCCGTGGCGCAGTTGGTTAGACGCCGCCTGTGAAACGAGAGGCCGCGGGTTAGATCCCCGCACCGAAACAAATATTTGTGTGATCCACAGGTATTTGTTTCGGGTCTGGGTGTTTGTGAGACCGAAAAGTATCTCGTAGTTACTGACACCCACGACACAAGACTCGATCTTAGTGTGGGGTCAGGACTATGTATGTGACTGTTGGGTGTACTTTGTCTAGCTGAATGCGCCGGAATGATAAAATGGATGTCACAGATTTATAACCGGGTAACAAGTTTATGAAATTAAGTTTATAAGCAACTTATGATCACTCGTATAACAGTAAAGAATAAGATACTGTTAAAAAGCTGTATACTTTTTTTTTTCCAAAATCATTTAAGTGGGAAGTCTACAACCACACTAGGTTAGCGTGGTGGGCTGAGGTCTATTCCCTCTGGAGCTTGGGATGGGAATCGGCATGAGAACCTGCGACCACTGTTTCGGCAGTTCATTATCCATTCCCAACGGGCCATCCCGCACTACCTAGATTTTCATATCATAAAAACAGATGTTTTTACAAGCAATCGGAGTGAACTCGCAAAATGTTTGTTATATGTTATTTGCTGTACTTAATTTAATTGAGTTAGCTTAATTTATTAGTTGTAGTGTGATTGTTATTATGTTATGTTTTGTTTTATTTTTGTATAAATTAGTGTTGTAGTCCCGTCAGTTCGAATTGGGTACCTAAACCTGTAATGACTGTTTGTGTTGAATGAATAAATAAATAAATAAATCATAATCTTTTTAAAATATTATTAATCTTTAACTTTACAAGGCCATGGATAAATTGAGATATTTACATTTTGAATAATGGCGTCGCGCGCTGACTTATGTTTCTGCATAATTCACTCGTAACGCTGCAACTTTATAACTTAATTGAACTATTTTACGTCAGTTTGTGAAATTTTATATTCATATTTTATTGTGTAATGTCATGAAATACAATGCTCATATTTTTTGTTTTTTTTAAGCTTATAACGGACGTTTTCATTGGCGGTGGACTTTTAATCCTTGTAAAGTATTTGGATTATGAGCAGAAATAAATAAGAGGCTGTATAGTGGCAATAAATAGGGGTTCTGAACCGTGAGATAGTAGGTTCCAATCCGAAGTCGGGTATCCACTGTGAGGCTTTCAATTTGCAAATATCTTAATATAGTTGCCGACAATATAATTTGTACCCGTCATTGCGACAAGCTCTTTCCAAAGTAACCTTAAAATGGTGACGTCACTGATTTGAAGTACCAGCTTTGCTAAGGCCACTAATTAGTGTCAGTAGCTTCTTAACTTAGTTTATAAGAACCCTTTCGTCTCTACATTGTGCAATCAATTTTGCAAAATCCATCAAACTTTAGGATCCTTTAGGGTCATTGCACTAACTAACTTTGCCGATAACTTTGACCTTAACAATGTCAATCCCATACATTTGAGTCGTATTTGACATTGCTAATGTATAGGATTGACATTTTCAAAGTTAAAGTTATGGGCAAAATTACTTTATGCAACTGAGCCTTAGTCTTCAATGACATACATTTATTTATTTATTTTTTATTTTATTTATAAATACTTTATTGCACACCACACAAATTATTACATACAAAAAAATGTAAAGCGCATAAATATGTGTAACAATCGGCGGTCTTATCGCTGTCGGCGATTTCTTCCAGACAACCTTAAGATGGACTGAAATGAACGGAAGCACGGAAGAAATGGGAAGAATGCATTTACCACAGACTAAAAATATCCCATTTAATATATTCCCCATTATTAATAAAATATATAAATAAAGTACCGTTGCAATAATTAGCATGCTAATGGCGTAAGGGAATAATTAATAGCAAGTTGTTTTGCTGAATTCCATAAAATTTTATCATTTAACATGAGCTGAATAACAATTTGACACCTGCGCTGACGTCACGGCGTAGTTCTGGCAGTATTTTTAAAGGCATTGGCAGTTAAGATGATTTACGCGTTTTATTAAGATATTACAGGACTGGTTTAGATGGAGTTTTAACGAGGTGGAAATTAGTGTGTGTTTTTTGTTTCAAAACAGTGTTAGATACAAAAATATAAATGAATTTTATAATTGCGTTATTGTTTATTGAACAGTATGTTATAATCATAATTAATAATATACTTTAAATTATTTCACCCTTTATATGGAAAAAATAATCATTTCGAATAAGGTAACGAGCTTCATTTACAATTTTCGTAGTACCGAACATGTTGAAATTTTATTTTATTATTCTTGAGTTATCACAGGGTAAGAAAAGCTGAATGTATTATGACACCTTTGCTTTATTTAAAAAAAAACAAAACAGATTCATTTTTAATAAACACGATAACATTTTCATAATTCTTAATCACCAAAACACTGGCCGTCACTCCATGAAATTCAAATTTAGAACACAATATTTTCCCGCCAATAAGTCAAAAGACAGCTACATTGATGCTATACGCGCATACGAATGGCGCAAAAACATATAATAAATCATGAGAGCACGTTGGCACATAACCGCCAGCCACACATTATTTCACATTAGCTCATGTACGTGTCATAATGTCTCAGAATACGAAATTATTTATTGTCCATGCTTCCACAAGAAGTTGGCGTGTCGCTGTCAGTGTGGGAAGTCGGGGGATTGTACAGTTGTCCTGTTGTGCATTGTAATTATCGACAGGTAATATTCATTGGAGATTTCCGGTTCGGTGTGTTTTTTGGTTTAATTATTGTTTTCACCATACCTATTTTATCTTTGCAAAATTTAATTTCTTAGTCTAGGATTTGTAATTCTTGAGGATTTTATCTGACACTATTATGTTTTTTCAATCTTTTTTCCGAGTTTAGTTTTTTTTTTAAATAAAAGAGTGTATGAAGAGTACAGTTTGATAGTGACACCGTGTAGTTAATAACAGTTGATGACGCGAAAGAGCTGTATACATAATAATTAATAATATGGTACTTGGTGCTGCATCGTCTCTGCCTACTCCAATGGGACATAGATATGAGATTACGTATGTATTATGTAATTTTATTTATTGATTTTTGTTTATTTACAAATACTTTATTATAAACCATACAAACTAACAGAAATAATAGCACATTATTTAAATTAAATAAATAAATACACCCTACACTCACATGCATAGTCCTGACCCCACACTAAAATCGAGTCATGTGTCGTGGGTATCAGGAACTACGAGAGTCTTTTCGGTCTCACAAACACCCAATTATATCATACGAAGGACTTTTCACGAAATTTTTTATACCCACACTTCTCCCGCCACGCGCGGCTATTAACCAACTTTCATGAAAGTAAATGCGCTATAATTAAACGCATAGCTGCACTTTAATTGTTTGTAGGATATTAAGACTTGGTCCGACATAGCAGATGTATTGCTCCACACCATCGCAGATTCCGAGGAAAAATCATGGATTGAGCTATGCGATATAACTGTAGGATTTTTTGGTTTGTTGTAAAATTGTGTGGGGAAGTAGGATCAAAATAAAATTTTAAAGACTTTGAAGCCTATTAAACAACTGGATAAAATGAGACCTAACATCTTATGTGTCAGGATGGCCAACGCAGTGAAATGTCAAGTATTGCTTTGTAATTGATATTGTTGGTTGGTTTTGTTTGTCCAAGGGCGGTCGTATCGCTTTCCATCAGGCGAATAGCATGCTCGTCCCGCCATTCATTGTAATAAAAAAGTCATCTGAATACATAAAATAAATATAGGTGGTATGAAATAAAAATCTGTTAATTTTAATACATACGTTATGTCACTTTTCAAACAACTTGCCTTAAAATGTAATTATAAAACAAAATGTAATTGATTGTCCTTTTCTCGTATTAAGTAAACATGTTATTATCATGAATATTTTAATAATTCATTTGATATATTAATTTATCTAACGCCCGAAGCTGTAATAATGTTACCAACCCTTAATACATAAATGGCGGTTAATTGCAGAGGGTGTTAATATAGCATTACATTGACAGCCTCGTGGCGCAATGGAAATGACGGCTTTGAAACTAGAGGCAACTTATTCTATCCTTGATCCTCATCAATGAAACTCCATTAACACATCGATAGTCCTAGAAACGAAATTGTATCTGAAACATTATTATTACTTATGATTACGAGCCTGTAACGTCCCACTGCAGGGCAATGGCCTCTCTTTCCGCTTTCCATATATCATATTTTCTAGGATATATGAATCTGAAACATTAAGAGATATTAATTTCCAACTCCTCTTATTAATTTAACTTTATGATTAATTTCGTTGCGGGTTAAAGACAAGTTAGACATTCCCGGAGACTCGCTGAGCTTCAATGCTCAGTGTCATTAAAATGCGTGCTGTTGATCCTGGCTTACAGGAGTTGCAGTGGCGGGTGTGAGGGCGGGACAGTCCTAAGAGATATTTGCCTGAATTAATACACGTATTATTCATTCAATTAATTATTTTGTAAACCAAAAATACCCGCCTCTATTGAGCTAGGAAGTCGACTGCTGAACATAGCCCCCCCTCCCCCCGTTTTCTCCATCGACGCACTGTTTTGTAACATCTATTAATATTAATCTGTTCATCTTATTTTTCACCTATTCTTGTTATCATTTTTGTTTTACTTCTAAATCCACCGACTTCTTTCCTTTATTAAGCTTACCCTTATACGTAGTCTGCATTGATAAATATTTCAGCTAAATCCACTACTATGCTGTAGAGTTTGGTCTACCCTTCAACCATCAAGTCTTCTGCGCTATATCGGTTCTGTACTGTTCTGTATCAGCTCATATACGTCCCACTGCAGGGCCCGGACCTCCTCTACAATCGAGAGTTAGATTATAATCTACCACGCTGGCCTGGTGTGGGTTGGCGGACTTTAAATTATTTCAAATCGCTATGGTATGCAGGTTTCCTCACGATGTTTTCTTTCACCCTTACAGTTGTTATATCGGTAACTTTTGTTATCCTGTGGACCTCATTATTGTTGATTGGAATTCGTATGAAGATATCGATCCACTGAGAGCTGGACTAAGCCAGAAAAACAGAAGTAATAATTGAATCTATCCAC
Source organism: Deilephila elpenor (assembly GCA_949752805.1). Taxonomy (NCBI): domain Eukaryota; kingdom Metazoa; phylum Arthropoda; class Insecta; order Lepidoptera; family Sphingidae; genus Deilephila; species Deilephila elpenor. The sequence goes on from OX457116.1 coordinate 1,840,167, forward strand.
GGAAATTAAATAACTACTAAATACAATATGTAACAAAACATCCACCCAATGCCTTAACTGAAACTGTAGCGGTATAAATATGTCTCATCGTGGGCATCGATCCCGGACTCTTGTTTATCAAAGTTTATTGTAACCTTATTTTATTTCTAACACAATTTTTCGCGTGAGTTGTCCCCATTCACGGCAAAACCTAATGCAGTGTTGCCATTTAATTTATTTTCAATAAACTAGTACACAAATATCAATATTTGTATGAACGATGTGTGGGTTATAATTACGGGCATTTTCTAGGGTACCATAGATCATAAACCGCATTATCCAAGTCATACACACATACATAAACTCACGCCTTTTTCCCAGAAGGGGTAGGCAGGGGTGCTACTAGGACACCCACATTCCGCCATGTATGTTCCGTCCCATGATGTGATAGGGGCCAGCCTATCGCCATATCAGGCAAAAATTCCTGACTCAGCTTTGTAGTCCTACCGTAGAACAACCATGCCACCGAGGCAGGCATCCAAGTCATAACTATTGAGCTTTGTTATATTTTTATGCAAATACAGAAATAAAGTAGTGCAGGAATGCCTTAACAGATGGCGTTAATAATTAAATTGATAATAACATACTAATATTATTAGATACGTTAGTTTTTCATTACATTTAAGAAGCAACGAATTGACATAACTTTCGCAGAGATAGTTTGTATGCCTAGAAATAATATAAACTGCCTTTTATCCCGAAAAAAAAAAACAGTTTCTATGGGACAAACCTAAAGAGCACACTACCCTTAAGACAATACAAGAAGCTACTTTAAATGAAAAATTTCCCTTCTATTTTTGGAAACAGAATCTCAATTATGGAAACAGTCCCTAAATTCTACAGAACCTCACCAACAACGTTACAATTTCGTATTATGATATATTTCATTAAAAATTCGCAACACGATGCCCAAGAGCACCTGCCGTCTATTTTGCAATTGCTCGCAATCAATAACTTAATTGTAACAATTTCTGCCGTATCGAGGCTAGACTTAATGAAACGCAATGGTATCACAAGAATTTATATTGAGGTATATCTATTACATCGGCATTAGTAAATTATTTAATTTGATTATAATCCAAATTGATAACGCCTATTATCTATTGAGTGGTAGCTGACTATCGAAGTAAAGGTCGGGGGTTTGAACTTTGAACCCAAGGATCACTTTATGACTTTTGGAAGTAACGTAGTCTATTATGCTGGGACATATGGCGGCGAGCGCAGTGGAATGCCCAGCATTGCTTCGTAATTCGTGGTGTTGTTTGGTTTTACTACTATCCATGAACGGTCGTATCGCTTACCATCAGGCGAAAGGCATGCTCGACTCACCATTCACCGTAATAAAAAAAATACATACATACATAAACTCACGCCTTTATCCCGGAAGGGGTAGACAGAGGCGCCACCAGGACACCCACATTTCGCCTTAAATGTTCCAGGCCATGATGTGATAGGAGGCGAGCCTATCGCCATATCGGGCACTATTTTCTGACTCCGGGCTGATAATGAATAGAAAAACCCATATCACTGTGCCCGACCCGGGATTCCAACCCGAGACCTCAGCTTTGTAATCGTACCATTTTGAATCAAAAGCTTCGCTGCTGCCGCAACCTTCAGCTTAGGTAAAGCTTACCGACTTAAGTTTATTCCTTTCTGCAATCCAGGGTCCTTTAACCAGGGTGGGAGGAAGCAATTAAACATGCCACAAAAAAACCAAAAACACATCATTTTGCGAGCTGATTTAAAAAATTGAAACAATTTTATTTGGCGTATGTCTTATATAAGAATTATTATAATCCAACAACAAAATTGGTCCTGCACGTTGGTTTCCTTGGTTGTGATACCACCCCAGTCGAACCTAGTTACAACAGTTCTCCACCACTTGGAAACCATTAAAAAGGTTAATTTAACTCGTTAAATTAACTAGGTATTAACTGATTGCAAGTAAACATATTTTTACGTATCTTTAACGTCCCATTAGCGATAAAAATGATATTAATTTTAAAACACATTTAGTTTGTAGCTTTGCAATGGTTTTTATGCTCCTACATAGTTACTTTAGTGATGGCCTGTTAGTTTTTAAAACGAAACTTGTTTTTCTTTTGTATATTAATATTTCATTTCATTCTCATTGGTGTAAAAGTATACACATACTTTGACCCGTAAATTCCTTCGTTCGAATTCTGGGAATAGAAAAATAATTTAGTGTATATTTTCTAATTCGAAAACTTTATTTTAATATCACAATTTAATTCTATAGACAACATAGTGTTTAAAAACCTAGCTTTGGATAGAAATTGCCGATTTAATTCCAGTACAATTTATTTATATTTGGTCTTTAGATATTCGTCAGATCTTTTGATAATGTTTCGGTTAAGAAGTTTTATTACATTAAAACATTAGGAAACGCATATTTAAAAACTAATCCAACTCAAAATCAACTTATTAATTTAATAACAATAAAACATCACAGGACTATAATTGGCCTAACCACTCTCAATCGATCCTCTCGATTGTAGGCACGTGCCCTGCATTGGGACGTATATGGGCTAATAGATATAGATAGATAGAAAACATCACAGAAATCCAAACCTTTGATAAAATTAACATCTACAAAAAATATTTTTTACTTTCCTTAATAAGGCCAGCACTATAATATTAAAATTCCATACATTACACTAGACCGGCGACACAGTAACGCGTGTTATTTGAAATTTATCGATTACTGCGACATAAACATTACACAATGGCTATTGGAAACACCTTTAGTCGATTCACAATCCTTTTGATTGTTAAAGTGTTTTATTGCTTGTTCATGTAGTCGGTAATGGCAATCATACATACATACGTGCAATGTACATAAGCTCATGTCCGTTACCTCAAAGTATTTGGGAGAGATGATTCTAACGTCATTTGCGGTTCGCCAAGCTTATTTTGTCCTAAATGTGAGATGAATCTATCGTTATGACGGGCACAAAGGCTAGTCTCGGAAAACTTAAATGACTGGCCTGGTATTTAAAACCAGCAAAAGCACATACCTAATATATTTTTCGAAAATAAAATTTCTTAATAATTAATACACTCATCGTGTCAGTGTGGGAGTAGATGACTTTTCTATGACAACAGTCTCATAGAAAATCGTCATGAAGTAATTGTTTTAATATCGAGTTTCACTCCACTAGTGAGTTTAGACACCAAACATTTCTATCCTCGTTTTACCCTCTATGTGATTCTATTTCAATACAGCCATCAAATGATTAGTATCCTATTGAAACAAATAACTGCTCGTTTATTCGAAATAGATTAAAACATACATGCATACATACATAAACTCACACCTTTATTACAGAGGCGCTACCAGGACCCACATTTCGCCTTGTATGTTCCGTCCCATGATGTGATAGGGTGCGAGCCCATCGCCATATCGGGCACAAATTCCTGACTCCAGGCTGATAATGAATAGAAAAACCCAATATCACTTAGCCCGACCCGGGATTCGAACCCGAGACCTCAGCTTTGTAGTCGCACCGAAGTACAACTACGCCACCGATGCGGTGGATTAAAACAATAATCAGTAAGACCTACCCAATCTTTATCCTATTCCTCGACCTCACAGAGCAAAGCAGGTGTATATTCCTGTACGGTGGTCCGATCCAACAAACCAAGCGTTTAACGCAGATAACCGAACATTCTAGAACTACATAAAATCGTAAAACTGTTAATTGTCGACGTAATCGCGCGCGACTTCGATATTGCAAATAAAACGCGCATGAGTGACCACAGTTTAATGTTCATTGTATGCATTTAGAACATGGAAAGCGTAAATTTAGGTCTAAGAAATGTGTGGTGATATCTACTTTCTTCATGTTTAGGTTTTTTTTATTGCGTTGATTGGCGACAGGAGCATGCCATTCATCTGATGGTAAGCGATACGACCGCTCATGGATAGTAGAAAACCAAACAACACCATGAATTACAAAGCTAAGCAAGGCACTCCACTGCGCTCGCCATCCTGAGACATAAGATGTTAAGTCTCAATATGTTCAGTTTACTCTGGCTACAATGCCCTTCAAACCGGAACACAACAGTGCATTTACACTGCTGTATGGCGGGAGAGATAGACATTGCGGTGGTACCTACCCAGATGGCCTCTCACATATGAGAGACCTACATACATACATATTGGCATACCTACTGGCAAAACCACGACCCATAAAAGGATTCTGGAGAAACTTTTACCATACATTGTAACAACTGAATTTATTAACATCTAGACTAATATAATAAAAAACTCCAAGAAGCAGGACAGGCCAATACATCCATAGATAGATTTGACCGCTCTAATAAAAGCCCCATGAATTTTTCGTGACAGATTATCCCGTCGCGTCGATATTAAAGGTTAACATAATAAAAACAATGAACATTTTATCACATACAACTGTTGGGGCAATTTGTCTTAGATACTGATCTGGTTGGCGCAAATAAGGCAGCATTTACAAACAATATACATTAAAATGGTTATTAACAACGCGTTATGGTTCAGCATAATACATGTTAAGTAGTTCATAATTGTCTGGTGTATGACGACCTTTCGCTAACCTTTACGATATTTACGTCTGTGCCGATCGGTCCCATGTCGCGATGTGAGAGGAAATTTGTTCTGCTAGTAATATATTTATTTTACAGCATATTAGATGAGAAATCTGGCGATAAACTTGATAGAAAGCGACCACCATAGCACAAGAACATCTACAATATGTTAAAGCATTGCGGGGTCCTTTACAAAGAAAAAAAATATTGAATTTTCATAAAGGTTAGAATAATACATCTGATTAAGGAAGATAGGCATATTTTTGAAGCGTCCTATATTGTTCCGAAATTTAAAAACTTGACAAGTACGAAACGATTTCACTCTATTGGCTACTCTTGAGATTCGATTTTATTTGCAATTTGGATAAGGATTAAAAACTTTTCAGTTTAGTAATGTTGTACGATTGTGCTCTATTTTATTTAATTGCAATGGATTTAATTGAAATAAACAAATTTAAGTGTCAAAAGGAACAGGAGCTAGTTAATTAAATAAATCACAAATACACCCAACAGTCACATACATAGTCGTGAACCCATACTAAAATCAAGTTTTGTGTTGTGGTTGTCAGGAACTACGGGAGACTTTTCTCAGGCGTCTCACAAACACCCAGACCGAAGTTTCGGTGCGGAAGTCGAACCCACGACCTCTCCTTTCAAAGCCTGCGTCTAACCAACAATGCCGCGGAGGTTGCTAATTAAAATAGATTTAGGTTGCTGAAAATGTTTTTGACACAATTAAAAATGATTGATTGGATAAGAATAGGTACAGGAACTGCAAATGAAATATGTCAACGCCCTAGACCTCCAATTCCACACGTAGGTATATTAGTATCAAAAATGCCAACAACCTACAACCAATAAAAATTACTTAATTAAACCTATATTTACTGTTAGCGTAACAAATAAAATATAAAATGCAAAACAAATGCGGTTCCAATAACGTGTTTTTTCGGAATGACACGAGCTAAAAGTTGCGTTTATCAGCAATGGATATCTCATTGAGCCGGTGAGGGATTATAAATAATTTCCAATGATGTATATGCACATTTTATGGAATAATGTATGTTACATAGGGCAAGCTATGCTGTAATATTTCTTAGGTAGGTTTAACGTACGTAAACTCACGCCTTTTTTCCAGAAGGGATAGGCAGAAGTGCTACCATGACACCCTCGTTTCGCTTTATATGATCCGTCCCACGGTGTGATAGGGGGCGAGCATATCGCCATATCGGGCATAAATTCCTGACTCCGGGCTGATAATGAATAGAAAAATCAAATATCACTTTGCCCGACCCGAGATTCGAACCCGAGACCTCAGCTTTGCAATCATACCAAACACAACAACTGCGCCACCTAGATATTTTTTATTTGTAAATATTTAGATATTTAGCAATGACGTACATTTATCATTACGGAAGTTTTAGTGCAATATTACATTCATGGTATAATGGGTGACTAAAAAAATATTTTTGGGTATTTTGTGCGTTTAGAAACTGTAACTGCCGTACTCAGAGACATTTAATGTCAATTAAATCATTACTTAGTGTAGATTTTACAAAGATAATCTATACTTAGGAATAATTTAAATGACATTAAACGTCTTTGAGTGTGGCTGTAAGAGATTTATGCAAAATATATTAATTTGCGACGTCATTGAAGCCATATTAAACCATGACTTTGAAGAATTTCAAATTGTTTCATTTGTTGCCACATAGCAGCAGTTTTGAGCTGAAAATATTAACAACATACTATATTATTTTCTTTAAAAGAACACTTGTTTAACATTAAGTAGTTAATCTACTTATAGAAGAGACTTAAATAATATTAAGAGGGCTTCAATATAAGTATATTAAATTTACGTTTCCGCGGCTCGTCTAAAGAGTTTAGGGCCCTCGTATTTCTTTCCTCTTTAGCTTAAAAATAAAAATTAAATAGGCGATTTATTTTTACACGACATTATAGATACAAACAGATGCAGTGCAGTCATTTTGCTTGAACCAGGGTATAAATCCATGAGCCCAGACAACGTTTCTACACACGCGTAAAGTCACTTTAGCAAAAATAATTGACACTTTTGCTTTGACGTGCTTACCCCGTTGCCTTACAAAATTTATTTGGATATTTGCAGCTATACTTATAGTTAGGAAGGGCAAAGGAAGACAGTAATACATTAGTATTCATATCTTGTATCGTATTTATAGCGTATCATCCACTACGCATCAGAATTGTATTTAAAGTTAATCCACGCGTAAAAAACACGCCGACACAGGCGGAATGTTCGAGGGTATTTTGTATCGAAGTGTCAAAGTGACAAGTTAACGTCGCACGCGCAGATGCTCGCGCCAATAGCAACGCGTTCGGAATTTGAAAAGCGCGCGCGTGTTTTTTTTTTTCAAATTGGCGGGCTAAAGGCGCCGCGAGCGTTCCGTTTTACCGATCATCTTGAAAAGAATTCGATGCGTTTTCATTTCACTTTTCATGGATATAAATAATATTGAATTATTGGGTCGAATTGTAAAAATGATACGGATTAACCGTTAAAATGCTGGATGAGTTAAGGCTCGGTTTTATTATTTATAGCGTACACTATCAATATAGTTGGTTCTTATTTTACTTACTTTGTGCAACATCGTCTTAACAATTATTATAAGTCACAGTCCATTACGAAACATTGATCAAGATGTTCACTGATAAACACAGCATTTTTAGTGCTATTATAATCGATTCCATCATATGAAAGTAGGATACATACATAAACTTCACGCCTTTTCCCCAAAAGTAGTAGGCAGCATGCAACCAGGACACCCACGCGACGTTTCGCCTTATCTGTTATGTCCCACGATGTGATAGGGGGCGAGCCTATCGCCATACAGGCACAAATTCCTGACTCCGGGCTCATAATGAATAGAAAAATCTAATATCAGTTTGCCCGACCCAGAATTCGAATACGAGACCTCAGCGTAATAATCGTACCGTAGTACAACTACGTCAGGCAGTCACAAGAAAATAGGAAAAAAAACTGATATTGTAGCAAAGCTTATCCACAAAGATAAATATTATCCTGTTTTTATCCCTCTTACTTTTCTCAATCTAATCTCTGATTTTGTTATGGAGTAAGAAAACAACTACCTTAGTTGCAACAATATTTCCAAGCTTCAGGCGATAGAGATGACGTCTCAACTCCGTACAAATATGTGGAATATTTAAAAATACATTAGATACAATGTTTTAGTACAACTAGTTGGAAAAATGACTTCGCTATAATCACTGGGTATTGCTGAAACTACAACTGAGTGTACGAGCGTACAGGTGAGAAGAAAAGTGAAATAAATTCAAGATTTATTATTTTTTAAATCTGCCTTAATCTTTTTGTTATACGTGTTATAGAATTATGAATTAGTTTTGACATCAATATGTATATATTATTGCCTAGTCACATTTAAATTATAATAAAAGAATAAAAAAACAAAACAACGTTTTGACCCAAAAATTTTTTTTAATCAAACAGCTGGTTAGATTCAAGAACTTATTCTAAAACCACTGCTTGACCTTTGCATTAAACCTAGCACAATTTCTCACCCTATATACTATATCTAGAATAACAAGGTGACAAAGAAATACAAGTTCAATAAATACAAATTACGGTAGCAACAACAAACGATCTACATTGCGAAATAACTGTCGTGAGCTTGTACGAGTACTAACGTACGTATGACAAACGTCCTATAAAAAGTATAAAAAATTACATTTGCCTCTTAATAAGCTATAAATGTATACTCGTATTTTAATCATTGTATTCGTATAATGCTGAGGTCAGCTGCGCTACTAAAATAAGTATTGGTGACAGCTGTTGCAAGTACGTCACTAAATGATGTGTTAAAGACTAATAACTGTAAACGTAAATATTATTACGTATTTATAGACAGTTTTGAAACCTATTTAAGTTCTCGAATGCTTTGTCTTCGTCGCTCAAACTGAATTCAACGTTGTTCGAAAGGGACAAAACATTCGATAGCTAAAATAGGTTTAAATCTGTCTATGAATCACGTTAGTTTATATAACATGTTGTATGTTAGGTTAATAGAAAATATATCAAAATACGTTGAAGTAATTCATAGAACAATAGTAAAGTATTGCTTCTTGATATTGGTTTTCTGTGAAACAGTGGTGACTCTCCATACTAGGCTCTAGTCTAAACTAATTTTAAAAAGAGGAAATATTATTTATATGCTTTGAATATACTCTGAAACTACTAGACCGATTTGAAAAATTATTTCACCTTTAGAATCCCACGGTATTCCTAATGAACATAGAAGATAGAATGTTTTCAAAAAAGTATATCTGCACTCGGGCAAAGCCGGCCCGAGTAATTTGTAAATAAATTGAGTCCAACTGCTTTTTAATTACTTATGCACACTAAAATTACACTTTCTAAATATATTCAATAGCGATTGTTTAGTGGAGGAGTCATTGTGATAATTGTAAGTATATTTCAGGATATTTTAAATTAAGTATTTGAATTTCCGTAAGAAACAATTACTGGCTTTCCCTCTTTCTCACTTTGCCCCTTGTCTTTCATAACAGTAACTTCTTTCTCTATATCTCATATGTTTTTAAAATTTCATAATCTAACTTAAATAATGGAAAGTATTCTCCCCGCGACTGTACCCAACAATAATTACATTAATACCGGCAAACTTGCGCTGCTTTTTAAAATTTAACTACGTAGAGAAAATAATATGACATTAGTTACGCAACCGGCACTTTCATCTTGTAGGACAGGTGTCCGAGTGTTTAGGATAACTTTGTTCGTAATGACAGTGTCTACATCCTTAGGCACGGTACACGCTTTGGACAGGTTGTAAGGTTGGATAGTAACTGGTTCAAAACTATTGTTTAATTAGACTAAAATAATCAATATCAATATCAAAATCAATTGGCATCCTCCGTGGCGCAGTTGGTTAGACGCCGCCTGCGAAACGAGAGGCCGCGGGTTCGATCCCCGCACCGAAACAAATATTTGTGTGATCCACTGGTATTTGTTTCGGGTCGGGGTGTTTGTGAGACCGAAAAGTCTCTCGTAGCTTCTGATACCCACGACACAAGACTCGATCTTAGTGTGGGGTCAGGACTATGTATGTGACTGTTGAGTGTATTTATTTTATATTTGTATACATTTTATGTATTAAGTTTTTTTTTCTTTTTTTTCCTATTTTATCATTCAAGCTTTATTCTTTTCTTTATCTTTCTCTTTAAATATTTACTGCTACTATTCCAAAGCGATCAATTCGGCTTATTACTTTAAAGGTAGCCAGTGTTTTAACAAAACCCCAGAAAAAGTAATATTAGCCACTGTGGCGTGGTTAGCCGCCGGCTGTAAAACGGGAGTCCGCGGGTTCTATGCCCGCACCGGGACAATTAATATTTTTGCCATTAACAGGTATTTGTTTATGATATAACGGCATTTAAAAATACTATTGACGAATTGACACAAAGAATTATAGTTTAATTACTCGTATCAGGTTAGACACGGCAACGAAGTAATGAGACCTTTTTTAATATTGGTTTTAAATGTCACGCCACCTCCAGATAAAATAAATACGGCAAATGGAGTGTTTTCGTTTTTGCAATACATTATTTTCGATATATTCTTAATTTAGAAAATTAAATTTATAAAGTAGGCACTTAATGCGAATACTATTTTACAGTTTTGGTTTCTAGCTCCCTGAAGATTACCTAATTTTTACTTTTACCTAATTGTAGCACCCATACAAGTTGAAAACCAAATACATAAACTCACACCTTTATCCCAGAAGGCAGAGGCGCCACCATGACACCCACATTTCGCCTTGTAAGTTCCGTCCCATGATGTGATAGGGCGAGCCTATCGCCATACCGGGCACGAATGCCTGACTCCGGGCTGATAATGAATAGAAACCCCCAATATAACTTTGCCCAACCCGGGACTCGAACCCGAGACCACAGCTTTGAAGTCGTGTTGTACAACTACGCCACCGAGGCAGTGAAATACATAGTAATAAAATATACAACAGCTTTGCCCACACAGACAGAATCTATGGGTGTCTCCGCTATCACAATAACAAAGTACCACGATACAACGAACAGCTGTTGCTTAACCTTTCCATCGCGTTAAATAAGAGCTATCGCTGATACCAACTTGTAATTATTAGTTCCATTGAGGAATCGAAATACTTGTTTACAAGTAGAACCACGGAATATACATAATTATTAGAAATAGGTCCATTTCACTTGGGCGATACCAATGTGACATGAAAACTAATTCGATGTAACAGATTTAGTCGATACTACTGTCTAATAGGATTATAGATGATATCAGTTAAGTTTTGAGTTTTTTACATACATACATAAACTCACGCCTTTTTTCTAGAATGGGTAAGCTGAAGTGTTACCAGGACACCCACATTTCGCCTTGTATGTTCCGTCCTACGATATGATAGGGGGCGAGTCTATCGCCACATCAGGCACAAATTCCTGACTCGGGGTGATAATGAATAGAAAAATCCAATATTACTTTGCCCGACGCGGGATTCGAACCCGAGACCTCAGCTTTGTAATCGTACCGTAGTACAATTACACCGAGGCAGAGTTATATTCAGATAAATAAAAAAGAAATTGAATTAGAGGAAGGACCTATCCTCTATTCGATTTATTGCCATGCTCAGCACAAATTCTTGTCCTGGTTATGTCATATGAGATTTTACAAACCGAAAGTTGAAAGTAGATTGCTAGACTTTTGTGGGTGTAGTACCTCACAACAACCCATATAGCTACTAGACGATAAGGTGACGACACCAACGATGATTTTCAAAATTTTGGATCAAAATAGCACGAATAAACGACATCTATTTTCCGTAGTATCTACAATAAATCTACTCTTGGAATCGAAGTCTTCACGCTTGACTTACTACGCACCCATCCCAATAAGGCATAACATGATAAAATTATATCCTTAATCTATACAGCTTTGCCAATAGACCAGGGGTTGTAAGCCTTGTAAACTAATGTATTAGCAGTAAACACTTAATAGTTTATTGACAATCATTTATTCCCGTTTATTGAGGTTTAAACATTAGCATAAACACCTTCCAACACCCTTCATAGGAGTACTTAATTTATTATTAATCTATTTGCATAGTAATGGTAATTAATTTTATAATTATCGCCTTGAACAATCTGTCTGTCCTTGTTGCAAAATGATTTGGAATACAATTTTACGATCGGATTTAACGTCAATTTTCAGAAAAAAAAAAAAGACTGCGAAATGTGGGTGTCCTGGTGGCACCTCTGCCTACCCCTTCGAGGATAAAGGCGTGAGTTTATGTATGTATGTATGTATTTTAGTTAGTAAGTCCCGGAGTCAGGAATTTGTGCCCGATATGGCAATAGACTCGCGTATCACATCGTGGGACGGAACATACAAGGCGAAATGTGGGTGTCCTGGTGGCGCCTCTGCCTACCCCTTCGGGGATAAGGGCGACAACCCGCACTAAGCAGACTTAAACCTAAAACCTGATGGCCGGACCCCTCCCCTCTTCCCCTCCTTCCTTCTCGCACCCCCCTAATTTGACTTCCCGAAAACACATCTATGATCCAAGCGTTGTGGATGTTCACGGGCGGCGGTGATTACTTACCATCAAGTGGTCTCCTGTTTATAAGCAAATGTGATGTCTACCATTAAAACCTTGTCCTCTCTTAATTTTAGCTCAGAAATTTAAATAAAACTATTTTTGACGGATTTGGTTTACGGGGCGGACTGTCCGCCCCATGAGCACGAAAGCTGTAAAGTAATCGAAACGTTGGGAAGTTGAAAAATGTAAAAATTAAACTAAATCACGATGAAATCCGTAAAAAATAGTTTTATTTCAATGTGTAACATTCGCGTAAATCTAAAAAACCATTAAGAAATTTAAAACTAAAATGCAATACTTTTAGGAGGATGCCTCAGCTCTCATGGCCCTTTAAGCGGTAGTAATCAATATCCGTCCGAATGTATCTCATAATTATTCTAAAATCATCGTAATATAATAATACAAAAATATATTCCTTCAAGCAATATTTTAAATTAATTAATCGCCTCTTTGCATTTGTTACGTTTTTTCAAACTGGTACTTAATTCTCAATACACTTAGGTGAAAAATACTGTTGAATTGAGAATTAATTTTGTACTCAATAAAAGCGTGCCAGCATAACAACCTTGCAAAACTCCATCCAAAAATTACTCAAAACGCACAATTATAATCTAAACACTCGAACATAGTTGCAAAAACACATTTGCTGTTTCGTTCCATCATATAGAGAGAGAACGGGACGGAAGACCTTTGAATACAGGTGCTTCTTAACCTTTGTACGAAGCGGCATTAAGGTCCGGTAGCTTATCGCGCCCTGACTGATGGCGCACGTTTCAAAGCGTCTGAATTAGTACTTAAAACATTGCAAACTTGCGAAATAATGCCGAGCGTAACTCAATAACGATGTAGGGATAGCATAAGCAAATATAAAGATAATATTAATTAATTATATGAAGTTTTAAATATGGAAACGAATGCTCGGCTCTTGTTGAGATGCCAATTTAACTATATATTTATCTATTAACGTCACAAGATACTAATAATCATGACATTCAAAAATAACTGTCACAGTCACAGATGTGGGCCTCACGTGTACTGGTGGGCCCATTGGTAGAACTTTAAATAAATCTTTGGTATGTTTACTTTCAAGCTGTGGTCTTCTCACCCATTTACCCACAATTTTACCTTCTAATGATATCTTTGAATATAGCTTGGTATCGTCATCTTTATCTGAGACACAGGAATTCCCCGATTGAACATGGATCTATAAGAATTTTCACAGCTATCTCTTGCAAGTGGCCTGCAACAAAAGCTTATTAATATCTTCGTATAATATATTATATAGTGCGGGGGCCGTTGCAAAATAAATATGTACCTAGTTATGTTACCCTGTCACACCCCTAGAATAGTGAATGTCAACGCATGACTCTTGATTTGCTATAGAGCAAGGGCCAACACAGCTTGCGTTGGCATTTCGAGAAACAGAATATGTTTTGTCTAGACTTAGAGATAACTATTAGGCTAAGGTGTAATTGTATTTTTAATTAATATACGAGAGCATCTCAATCTGCTCACACGTATCACTCTAGTTTTAATTAATTAATATTTTAATTTTTAAAAAGTAAATTTACGTTCCCTCAATCTTGACTGGCGCAGCCGGTAGGATCTGCTTATAAAGGTGCCACCGTTTTCGTGTATATTCGGGCCTAAAAATTTGTTCGATCGCGATCGCGGCGCGCACGAGGCGGATCCTCGAACCAAATAAATTCGTCAAGGAATCGTCCTGGAACGTGATGACGCTGGCGGGTTGGTGAGTAAGCCTTTTTCACCTTCCTTATCCTATTATTTAGTGTTTTGTTATATCGGAATATTCATTTTTCGTATAACTGTTGTCTGGTTTCCCATATAACTTTGTGTGACCATTCTATTACTATTAATTAGTGATTTAAGTTGAAAACGATATTAATGAATAAAAAGTGATATATAAAATAAATAAAGTGTTAAAGTTTTGAAGTAATTTCATAATTAATTCGCATATTTCTGTGAGTAATTAATAATATAATTTTAGTCGAACGCATATTAGATATTCCTGTTTTGTGTTAAATATTATAAAGTATTTAATTGTAAAATGGAAAATTCAGGTGAAACAGTTGCTCAAAAAATTGAACAAATAATTCTTATCCCAAATGAAATGTTAAAACTTATCCCATTATTTGGTGGTGATCAAAGACAATTAAATTTGTTTCTTCGTAAATGTGAATATGTAATTAATAAATACCAAGGGAGTCCGGCGCAAAACATATACGTCATGCATTCCATTACGAGTCGATTAGTAGACAATGCAGCTGCCCTTATCAGTGAGCGCGATGATATTAATACGTGGGTTGATTTCAAGGAATTATTAGTACAACATTTTGGTGACGCTAGGACTGAGGAATGTATCGCTATTGAATTAGAATCTTTAAAACTAAAACATAATGAAAGTTATTTAGAGTTTTGTAACCGAATTCAGTCAGCTAGATCATTATTAATTTCAAAATTAAATCAATCAACAGATCAGTTAGACACACCGAGTAAAATTAGTATTTATAACAATAAATGTCTGAAAGTTTTCTTGAACAATTTGCCGATTGATATGTTACGAGTTGTGAGATTAAGTAAACCACGCACCTTGGAACAAGCACTTAGTGTCGTTATAGAAGAGGTTAACTTCTTTGAACAGTACTCAGCTCAGAATAAATTACAGAATTCTCACATTAGTAAACCACAATTGCAGTCTAGCCCCACACAATTTAAGTTTGGTGTTCAAAATTCACAAAGCTTAGGTTTTAAACCCCAATTTACCCCTAATAAATATTTTAATGTCAGTATGCCACAACAAAAGACAGCAGCTTTCTTGCAACAGAGACCATTAGCTCAACAGGCGATCGGTTATCGCCCGCAGTTTGGTTTTACCCCACAGGTGGGATATCGCCCTCAATTTGGTTACCGTCCCCCATCTGGATATCGTCCTCAATTTGGCTATCGCCCACAGTTAGGATATAGACCCTCTTTCAATTCGTCTAATAATATTATGAAACCTCAGCAATTTGGTATTAATTCACAACCCTTTGGATATAAGCCTAACTTTAATAATAATAATCAAAATACCGATGTTTCAATGAGAACGGCCCCACTTTACAGAAAAGAAGGTTTTAATTTAAATGAATTAGAATTCAATGACGAAAATAATTATAGTGAATATTATCCTGCAGATTATCAATATAACTACAGTAATTCACAAGTGGAAGATAGTTATGAATATTACATAGGAAATGAAAACTTTGAACCGCTTTCTAAAAACGTTGACCAAGTAGATGAAACCGATACTACTGAAATTCCTGAAACTACTGAACAGATGGAAAATTTTCATCTAAGCCCTTTAGAAAAAACCAAGAAGTGATAGAAATTAATTGTGACCCTAATTTGAAATTGCCGTATGTTTACATTCCCGAAATAGACTCTAAATTTATGATAGACACCGGAAGTATGAGATCCTTTTTAAAGCCAGATAAAGCGTATGCATATTTTTATAGTGAAATACGTAATGAACCATTTAAGGTGATTAGCACCCACGCATCTAGCTCTCACGGCGAGGTCGTGGAGATCCCTTTATTTCCAACATTTAACAGTAACTTTCTTCAAAAGTTTTATTTATATAATGTTGATTCACGTTATGATGGTGTAATTGGTGATGACCTGTTAACGAAAGTTGGAGCAATTATCGATCTAAAACATAACGTTATAAGAACAAATTCAACCACTATCCCCATTGTTAATCATTGTCGTAATAAGCATGAATTTATATTACAACCGCGTACTGAACATCGTCTTAAATTACCTACAGATTTATATTCAGGTGAAGGAATTTTAGAGTATAAAGAATTCAGTAAGGATATAAGAATGCCAAGTGCAATTGTGAAATGTGAAAGAGGATATGCATCTACTATAATTCAGAATACTTCAGATAAGGAATGGAAGTTGACAATAGATAAACCTTTTAATGTAATAAGCTTTGATGGTAATAAAGAATGGAAGATTAATAATATGCATGTTGGAAGAAATATAGAGATAGATAGTATGTTAGAGGAAAATTTAAAAAATAAATTACGTTTAGATCATATGAATGAGGAGGAAAGAAAGAAAATATATGGATTATGCAAGGAATATAGGGATATATTTTATTGTGAGGAATTTCCGCTAACTTTTACCAATCAGGTTAAACATTCTATTCGAACTAAAAACGAAGATCCCATCTATATTAAGCCATATAGGCAACCTCCTGCTCAAGCCGTTGAAATTAAAGCTCAAGTAGATTCACTTTTGAAAAATAATGTAATACAGGAGTCATTTTCACCATGGAGTGCACCTGTTCACTTAGTGCCAAAAAAAATGGACGCTACAGGTAAGCCCAAGTATCGAATGGTGATTGACTATAGACGACTTAACGAAATTACGACTGATGACAAGTACCCCTTACCTAACATTACCGACCTTTTTGACAAACTAGGAAAGAGCATTTACTTTACAACATTAGACTTAGCATCAGGATACCATCAGATCGAGGTCAAGGATGAGGACCGACAAAAAACCGCTTTTAGTACTCAATTCGGACATTTTGAATTTCTTAGGATGCCGTTTGGACTTAAAACGGCACCGGCAACCTTTCAAAGAGCCATGGACAGTATTTTAAGAGGACTGCAAGGTATACATTGCCTTGTTTACTTAGATGACATTATTATATTCTCGACTAGTTTAGATGAACATATACAAAAATTAAGAGCCGTATTTGAAAGACTGAGACAGACAAATTTGAAAATACAGTTGGACAAATCAGAATTTCTCAGAAAAGAGGTGCTTTACCTAGGGCATACTATAACAAAAGATGGACTTCGACCTAACAATGATAAAATTAAAACTGTACTTGACTTTCCCCTGCCGAAAACAACGACTGAAATTAAGAGTTTTCTTGGACTGGTAGGCTATTACAGACGATTTATAAAAGACTTTGCTAAAATTACTCAACCCCTAACAAATTGTTTAAAGAAACGTAACAAAATAGTAATTGACCAAAAATACATAGACTCATTTCAAAAATGTAAAGAACTGTTAACTACTGTACCGCTTTTGCAATATCCTGACTTTAACAAACCTTTCATATTGACAACCGACGCATCAAATGTAGCCCTTGGAGCAGTGTTATCACAAGGTCTCATTGGTAATGACAAACCCGTTGCTTACGCTAGTAGAGCGCTCAGTGAAACTGAGAGTAGATATAGTACAATAGAACGTGAACTTTTAGCCATTATCTGGGCAGTAAAGCATTTCAGACCATACCTTTATGGACGTCGATTTTCGATTTACACAGACCATAGACCCCTTGCCTGGCTGTACTCATTAAAAGAACCTAATAGTAAATTGACAAGATGGCGACTTAGACTTCAGGAATATGACTTTGAAATACTTTACAAAAACGGAAAACAAAATACTAACGCTGACGCACTTTCGCGTATCAAAATTAACGCATTAAATTCGGATGACGAAACTGACTCTATGGCAGTTAATGTTGACAAAAGAGAAAAGGACTTAACATCTTATTTGAACGACTTGACTGAACAAATAACTAGAATAGCTAGGGAACAACCTCCCAATAATACTGATGTAATTTCAATTTCAGATAGTTCAAAGACTATCAGCATTTCCGATTCAGCTACTAGATCAATTGCTTCTTTAGACCCCTACCCCGTAGGATCTGATGATAGTAGTACCGACACCGTTCATTCAGCAGAAGATTTAGAATCAAAAGGTATCCCTATTTTGAACGAGGCAGTAGACACTAAGCCCAATCAGATTCTAATCCATCAGTGGTTTAGAAATGAAATTCAAGTTAAAGATATTTCAAACAATAAACAGAAAATATTAGAAGTCTTTATACCCATTAATAATTTAGAACTAATAAAACAATTTTTAAAAGAATACATTAAGCCTAAAATAAAATACTTTGTATATTTTGAGCATCCCCAACACAGATCAGACTTTTCCCGAACTATAATTAGTTTGTTTAAACAAGGTATGATAGATATATATGAATGTACAGAGCGCGTGATAAATGTGGAAGATGAAAAAGAACAAAAGGCAGTAGTACTTAAACACCATGAAGGCAAGACATGTCACAGAGGAATTAAAGAAACGATATTAAGAATAAAACGAAATTATTATTGGCCAAATATGCAGGAAATAGTAGCAGCTGTTATTAATGATTGTGAATTGTGTAAAAGGATGAAGTATGACAGAAATCCCCTTAAACCCACTCTACAATTAACTCAAACACAAGATGCCCCCTTTCAAGAACTTTTCATAGATATATTTAGTATAGATGGCAAGCATTATTTAACCGTTGTAGACGCTTTTAGCAAACTGGCCCAAGCTTTTGAAATAAGTAACAGATCAACATGCGAAGTTGTTAGAGCCCTTATCAAATATTTTTCATTTTATGGTATTCCAAAAAAAATAAGTAGTGATCCTGGAACAGAATTTAATAATGAGTTAATGCGTGAATTAGCTTCACTTTATAAAATACAGTTGCATATTTGTACAACATATAATCCAAATTCAACTGGCATTGTGGAAAGATTTCACTCTACACTTATTGAAATTTACAGGCTAGCCAAATATGAACAAAAATGTACAGATGCCGCTTCTATTATGACATATTGTATCATGGCATATAATAATACTATACATTCCGCGACAGGTTTAACTCCGTTCGAAATAGTGTTTAGTCATACTGACTCTAGTAAAATTTTTGATGGTGATTTTGAAAAAGCCTATATGCAACAATTACTTAAAGATCACGTAAAACGTTCTAAATTTCTCTATAAACATATATCAGAAAAGATGCTTAAAAATAAAGAAAAGGTAATAACTAGCAAGGGTAAAGATAAAGATAAAATAGATTTAGATTCAGAACAAGTAATTTTTACAAAAGATATTAATACAAGGAAAAGCAAGGATAAGCCCCGCTATAGAAAAGCTGTTGTTAGTGGTGATATAGAGCGCAACATAGTACCCGTTCAGATAAGAAATAGACAAACTAAAGTTCCTTTAAGAAATGTTAAACGTCCTCCGCAGGTGCTGCCTGGCAGTAGCGACGATGATAACCCTCAACCAGGGCCTTCAGTTAGAAAAAGTTGAAAGAAACCCAGGTATATTACCTATCAAATTAGGACAAGCTTTTAAACGAAAGGATAATTGGACAGTTATCAAGGTAATTGATACAAGCGGGATAGAATTAATATTGAGATATAATGTACTTAAGTATCAGCAATTCATTAATATTATAAATACAAACTCTATTTTTGCTAACGACTCCATTGGATTAAGAAAACAAGTTGATAAATTATGTAATGACACTGTTGAAAAATTCGAACAACTTATGCCTACTGTACGTGTTAAAAGAGGCCTAATTAACCCTCTTGGTTCTGTAATTAAATTTGTAACAGGAAATTTAGATTCGGAAGACGCGAAAAGATACGATTCCTTAATTACACAATTAAATAATCATCAGAGTCTAACTAACCAAAAGGTTACTATTTTGTCAAAAATGTTAAGTGATTTTATTAATACTACTGAAACAATACACAGTAATACAAATATTTTGGAAAATAAGATAATTAAAATAAAAGAACTAGCAAAGAAAATTGTTACAAAAGATATTAATATGGTTAACTTTATCCACGTACTTGTTACATTTAATATTTTCACTGATAACTTCAGAACTCTATATATCATCTTAAATGAACTTGAAACTGCTCTAGCATTAAGTAAAGTCTCAGTTCTCCATCAATGTATTATAAATTCAACTGAATTCTTAACAATATTAAAGACCATAAATGACACTGATAATTTAATGTATGAACCAACAGTCAATAATATTGTTAAAATCGAAAAGTCCGTTACTGTAAGAGCCTATGTAAAGAGAAACCAGATAACATTCATTTTAGATATCCCTCTCACAGATAATGTTATATACAATTATTTTAAACTTTATTCTTTCCCTATTTTTAATATTTCCTATAACAAAACACTCGCCATTGTTCCCAAATACCCTTATCTCCTGGTGAAAGGGCTAAAATACCTATCCGCCGCGCACTCCTGCGAGCTGATTGACGACGGCGAGTATCTCTGCACCGACGACGACATCGTCCCCTACTCCGAAGAAACCTGTGTAGAACAGTTGATGAAAATGAGTGAAAATCTTACCAACTGTATAGTTCACCCCGTTGACATAGAGGATAAGAAAATACAGAGAGTCAAATACAACACCTGGCTCATCTACCTGAAAACCTCTACAGTAATGACTGAAAGATGTGATGACGAAATCTCACACTCCTCGCTTCGTGGTTCATATATCCTGAAAATGGAGGAAAACTGTGAAGTAACACTGGACAGCATTCATATTGTACATCATAGAGTATACAGCGATAAGATACAATATCGACTGAAACCCCTGATTACGTTGCCTGTACTTCAGACACCAGCTGTAGCTGAAAACGTCTCACTAGACATGCGTGAGGCAAACTTCGACGACCTGAAACATCTCGCGTACATGCTGAAAGTGAAATCCGAAAGTAGTGTTAGTGAAAATGATGAAAATCAAAGTTCGGTGAAAGTGAATTCAGTGAGTTTAGCATCCCTATTGCTGTACGTGATAGTTATCATTTGTGTTTTAGGTTATTGTCTGTATAAGTCTAGAATAAGATTATGTTCATTCACGCGAAATTACCGGAATCAAGAGTCTTCAGGTAATTCCGCTCTTGGTGAGGGAGGAGTTATGTTACCCTGTCACACCCCTAGAATAGTGAATGTCAACGCATGACTCTTGATTTGCTATAGAGCAAGGGCCAACACAGCTTGCGTTGGCATTTCGAGAAACAGAATATGTTTTGTCTAGACTTAGAGATAACTATTAGGCTAAGGTGTAATTGTATTTTTAATTAATATACGAGAGCATCTCAATCTGCTCACACGTATCACTCTAGTTTTAATTAATTAATATTTTAATTTTTAAAAAGTAAATTTACGTTCCCTCAATCTTGACTACCTACTTAAATGTTTTTGGAAATAAATATAATTTTGTTATTGTTTTTTTTTTCTTCAATAAGTGGTCTCTTTGTCTAGTGTATTTAACGCTGCGCTTGCTGATAAGTAACTCTCAAGTACTTTACAGGCACACTGCCACAAGTAATAAATTATCTATCTAAGAATCAATAGAACTAGTTTACAATGTAGATAATAAAAAACAATATAACAATTAACCGAACCCATTGAAGCAGAAAATAGTAAATGACCAATCTGAACTACAAGTAGTAAACAGGAAATCGAGAAAAACATTATATTAATTGTGCAATCAAGTTTTTTTTTGAACGTGCAGTATATTATAAATTAGAGCACAGTTATGCGCTGTATTGATTATGGCTGTAAAAACAGTAGATATCGAGGAAGTACACCTGATATTAAGTTATCACCGCTGTCAATAAACATTCACAATATTGGAGGAATCGTAGGTACATTAGGTACTAGACAGCCTCCGTGGCGCATTTGGTTAGACGCCGGCTGTGAAACGGGAGGCCGCGGGCTCGATCCCCGCGCCGAGACAAATGTTTGTGTGATCCACAGATATTTGTTTCGGGTCTGGGTGTTTGTGAGACCGAAAAGTCTCTCGTAGTTTCTGATACCCGCAACACAAGACTCGATCTTAGTGTGGGGTCAGAACTATGTATTTGACTGTTGGGTGTATTTATTTTTTATTTATTAGGCACTGTTATTTGTGAAAAAAGAAAAAGGAGGAAGAAAGGCTGAGAGGCCAAGATTATTGGGTTTTAGAGAATCCAAACGCTGCAAGGACATTCGTATCCGTCCCAATAGTGGTCACATACATAATGGAAGAAAATCCTGATGCCCCATGCATCTTTTTTTTATTGCTATGAATGGCGAGACGAGCATGCCATTCGCCTGATGGTAAGCAATATGACCGCTCAAGGACAGTAGCAAAACCAAACTCACAACTCACATATGAGAGACCTACAACCAGTAAAGTCTGTGTCGTGATCTGCCTCGTGTTCCGAATTCAGTCTCATCAAATCTAATTCGATGATTTTGCTTCTTTGCACTTGTTATACATACTTTTTAATACTTACATATAATACTTTTTCATAACACATCAAAGCCTTTTTTGAAGCTCCACCATATGGGTATAACCAGGCTCCTTTACCAACACTCTATAAAAAAAACAGCCTTAATTCGCTAAATAATATTTTATTTCTGATTGTTTTGCGGCCAGTACCCGATAAGAGGCGAACAGCGCCTGTTAAACCGGACCGATTTCCTGCCGGGCGCGATGTCGTGAACAATTCATACAATAAATACCACAATTTTAATTTTAAATTGTAATTTAAATTTATTTGTTATTATTTAGTATAAATAAAATAGAATGTAGTCGGTATAATTCCAATTATTCAAAGACACATTCTGTGCCGTTAATAACAATAATTGCTTGTTGATCTAACAAAGTCTTGGAATATTATAACCATTGCAATCATATTTTCGGTGAACGAGCCTACATACTCTAGTTTCACCATTATTTTCACGATTTTTAAACCATGGATGCCGTGTAACTTTCTTTTTTATACCTCGATTTAGTTTACAGTTCGACGGCCCGACTTATCTAGCCAAACCTTCAGCACAACAGACACCAAAACAGCACACACAAATAGACAAACACATCAGCGTCAATAAAACATCACAATTTCACAAACTACATAAAAATCCCTGGCCCACTCGAGCATAAACCGATCAAATTAAAAGAATACAATATTAAATACCTTTGGTTGCTTTTAATAACTGGCAGCGGGTGATATTCATCTTAATCGGTGACGAGCGCGGCACGCGAGCATTAACAGACCTCAAAACTTAAAATTAAACAAATGCATTCGTTTAAAACGTTGTTTGGTAGTTCGCGATCTGATTAACGTATTTTTTGTTTATTATTCAATAACATCCATGAAAGGTGGCGACGAAATTTGCAGGCTGATGTATTTGCATATTTTGGATAGGTTTTGTTCGAGCTTCAAGATTGCTGTTTGCGTTTGGAGTTCATGATTGTTTTATATCAGGTATAAGTCAGGTATTGGTGGAATATTTAATAAACCATGAACAGCACCTACAAAGGACAAAGAAGGATGGTCAGGATGTCCAAGAATTGATTACTGCGGTTCAAGAGCTCCAGATGAAGTTAGTGAATGTCATGCCACCTCTATTTTTTCCTAGGCAAGGTCCAAAATGACCATGATCTTGAAATGTGAAAATAATTTAAGAAATAATTTTACAAAACATTTACGGCCTTATTTATAGACAGTTTTAGGACCTATTTTAGTGATGTTTTGTCTCCTTCGCTCAAACTGAATTCAATTCGATGAGACAAAACATTCGATAACTAAAATGGATTTTAAAACTGTCTATAAACAAGGCCGTTACACAGTAAAAGCAATACTTAACCGTAATATTTTTATGTAGTACATTGCACTACATAAACAGACACTTCTGAATTGACCGTAAAAAGTTAATAATCCGTATTCATTTTTCTAGACTCCTACAAAATTAAAAGTCACGTCTAATAAATTCTTAAATCTATAGTCAACTGGTGCAGTTTTTGTCCCGTCTAGTAGACAGCTTAGAGCTGTTTTAACACTTCAAATAATGGCATATGACATCACAATAATATGCTAACTTTTAAACTCGATGTTTTTTATACACCAAGGCCCAGTTGCATAAGCTTAGTTTGACTATAACTTTATTTTGACAATTTCATCGCCATAAATTTAAGATTGCAAATTTATGGGACTGACATTGTCAAAGTCTAAACTCTAAGCTATGGACAAAGTTGCATTTGGCACAAGCAATTGGGCCTAAGTTCTATAACAGCGGCAATAAACCGGTTGTTAGGTTAAAATTTAAATAAATAAATAAATACACCCAACAGTCACATACATAGTCTTGACCCCACACTAAGATCGAGTCTTGTGTCGTGGGTATCAGGAACTACGAGAGACTTTTCGGTCTCACAAACACCCAGACCCGAAACAAATACTTGTGGTTCTCACAAACATTTGTCTCGGGGCGGGGATCGAACCCGCGGCCTCTCGTTTCACAGGCGGCGTCTAACCAACTGCGCCACGGAGGCTGTCAAAATAGAAATAATAGAAATATGGTAAATAAATATGTTTTTTATTATCTTTTTGGTATTAGAAACGGCAAACGACTGGCAACTGCTAATTGGGGTTCGTTCATCAATATCTGCAGTCATAGGACGTCTAGGCTTTTTTTAAGGATCACCAAAGCGACTTTTCAAAATCAGCTTGCATCCAAAATTATAGTTATTGAATCTATACTTTTTTTTAATTTAACAATTAAAAATGTCTGTAATGCACTCTCTTTATTTTTATTTACGAACTAAACCAACAAACAAACCATTGCGTAAGAATTTAACCATAACCATTTGTGTAAATATTAATTTCGAATTAATTAGACTTGGTGTATTATGAATTTTACTCATAAATAAATCATTGAACTATACTAGTAGCCGAGACATTGAAGTTAATAAACGCACGTCATTACATGCCTTGGCGTGAAAAGTCTTCGTGTTGACCATAAAAACTTCTACCCGGCTGTCGTCAATCAGATTGTCAGTTGCTCTAGGGATTAGAAATTCTGACAACTTGGCAATTTCTATATTGTAATTTCTATGTTAATAAATCATATGACAGCAACTTGACAACTCCTGTCTTGAATTTTTCAGTGGAGAATTCACATATGATTTCGTTTTTAAAAACAGCTGCTGATGTTATAATATTTTTTTTCTATAATATTGTCATAAAAATATAAGCATTAGCTATTAGTTATCGTGCCATTAGAATCACCAAGAAACTTTATAGCCTAATATTCAGACACGAATGAAATTGATATTTAATTAGTTCCATCATTCATTAACCTACGTTTTAATAAATACAAGAGTTATTTTTACACTAAAATACATTGATTTGTTATCGCAGCAACAAAGCCATCGATTTTTATTTTAGCGTGAATATACTATATAATTTAGATAACATTAAAGGGGTTTTTTTTCCGAAAATGCTAGACATAAATTAAAAGCAGAATTAAACACGGGCAAGGTTCTAACAAAAATATAATAAAAATAAGTACACACGTATAACATTTTATTCCCCCTAAATAAGACTTTTAATTTACTTATTATAAATTGACATCAAGAGTCAATTTTTACACATAGACCAACCGAAAACAAACCCCAATCAAGAATCAACCTTTAAAATCGACCACACAATAGGCACAAAGGCAATTGCAAACGAAATTATAACTAACAATTACCTGGTGAGTCGGCACGGGGTCCCAAACCGCCCCTTTCGTGTCACGATAATATTTACCATGTAAAAAACAAATTCGAGTAATCCACTCGCATTGTCAGCTTGCATTCGATACTCCGATGTAGATACCGAATTCAGGTGCTTTGGTAATTAGCTACTTTTTCGTGTAGTAATTTTGGAATATAAGGTACTGTTGTGTTGTGTAAATTTTGTTAATTCAAGTAATTGGGGTATTTTTGTGAGCTTATTTAGGTTTTGATTATCTGGGTTGATAAATGTATGTGTTTCAATGTTCAATGAGTTTTAGCTTGAACTGAGATAACTATATATTTTATAACGCGCATTATTAAAATATATTTTCCATTCATAGTTACTATATTTGTTTATAATAAATAAGTCCGCCAAATTAATATACACATAATTATGTTATGATAGGTGGCCCAATTAATATTAATTTTCGATCATTATTTTCCTGTTATCTAAATGATACTATTTCCTTACGATTACCACATTAGACCCTATTAGTAATTAGTGTTAACATAAACGGTGATACAAGTAAAACGCCATCTCTACAATAATATTAAAGCTTTAAAATTGCTATTACAAAACCACACAGAACCACACACACAACATCATGACCCCAAAACAGATCCGCCAATTACAAAAGATCCTTTATGCGCACCGCGATGCAGATCAAAGGCGCCGCGCTGAACGATTTGTCTCGCCCATTTACTTATTAAACCACTATACAGAGACCAGTGTAAGTTGACCCATGGAAATTATTGCAGATGTATGGATAGTGACGGTGTTAATTGGTTGTTTTAATCACTATAATGTTACATTTTGATGAAATGAATATTTATTGCTTCTTCTCCAGTAATAACAAGACCGGTATTAAAAATAGGCCTCCTTCAAGGATCTCTACACAGCTGTTGGAAGCGGCTAGCATCCAGCGACTTCCTACAACTCTTATTAGACCTGTCCACATTGTAATCGTCCGGATTAACACTAGTGTTCTCACACTAGATCCCGGACCAAAGCTAATGTTGGTAAATGTGAAAACACACGGACGTGATGTGAAAACGCACGGAGGCAAATATTTTTACGATCCACAAGTATTTGTTTCGGGACTGCTGTAGTGAGACAAATTCGTCTCGTAGTTCCTGAATGTCTTGGGTGTGTTTAATTAGTATTATTTATTAATTAGGAGAAACTTCACGTAACTTCTGTTTAAACGAAAAGCCTGTAATAATCGGAAAATTATCATAAAATTAATATGTAACCAGTTTGTTACAAAAAATGTTAACCATTAATTTTACACAACGCACAATTACACAAGAAGTAAAATGTACAATTTTATAATTTTTTGTATGAAAAGTTTATTAAAATCCATAAAAGCCGTTAAAAACTGTTTATGTAAACAACTTTTATTAATATAAAATAAATTATGTATGACGGTTGCAGCCATTTTCATCCCTAATTTCTTATTCTAGTGGCGCCTGCATTTAATTGATTAAATAACTATTATTCAATTTATAGTCGATAAAGTGAACACAGTTGCTTATTTATTCTAATTAATCTATAGTGTTTTATTACACCTCGATCAACTGCCTAGGTGGCGTAGTTGTAATACGGCATGATTACAGCGCTGAGGTCTCGGGTTCGAATCCCAGGTCGGGCAAAGTGATATTAGTTTTTTTTTTTATTGTCAGCCTGGAGTCAGAAATTTGTGCCCGATATGGCGATAGGCGCGACCCTATCACATCGTGGGACGGAAGATACAAGGAGAAATGTGGGTGTCCTGGTGACGTCGAGGCAGTCGAGTTTTTTATTAGTAAAAAAACACATCACGTGAATAAATTAATTACAAATCTAAAACTCAATTAAATCCACACAATTCATTCGGAATCAAACCCACAACCTCGCGACAGATGCAGACCAATAAAACAATTAACTGGCCATAAACAACGCTTTATTTTCAAAGTCACTCCATCGGTACGTATCACGGAGAGGTCAATTAATATTGGTCGCTCGGTCATACGTCGAGATGTCAAATAGTCAAAGATACACCGACAAATTATCTCATTAGTCTTAGGTCGGTTTTTGTGCGCATTTGATCTCATGGTTTTAGACGGGTGAAAATTAAGAAAATATGACTCAAAGGATGTCTTCAAGTCGGTGAGAATTTCCGTCTGTTTTTACGGGTTTTTATTGCATAGGGGCGTTAAATGAGGAAACGTACGATGCCGACAGAAATTGAAGCGGAAAGAGAAAGAAAAAGACAGAGTGTACACTCACGCCAGTATCTCCAAAAAGGTAGGTAGAGTCCGCCAGTGTTTCCACAGCTTATTTTCATCTTAAGACGAGATGTGGAGCAACCTATTATTATCCATTAGCTTTCAACAAACCTAAAATTTTCCTAATGTTCTGGGTGGGCTCTAGTATCATAATAATAAGGTGGTAGCAATTACTTATCATCAGGTGAACCGGCCATTCATTCCCCTGTCCTGTATTATAAAGAAAACATACCTTTTAATTGCAAAGATATACAAATACAGTAAAAACACATTTGTCCAAGATTGCCGTGACATTTCAACAGACAAACTCATTAGCTATGTATATATAGAATGCAATAAATTATATTGATAAAATAGCGGATGTCAAATGATGTTTTTTTAACTATATTAATTAATAACAATTTATATGCGTAACTGGTTTATGGGTGAATAAGGAGCTTATTTTTTTTAGTAGCTGTACACAATTAATATGAAATCTGATAGTAAATAATTAATCATAAATAATTATGTAAAAATGCATTTAATCGTTAGGGTGTATAAAATTTTATATTTTAGATATAAATATATTTTTGTAATAAAGTTTTAAGAAAGAGTTACAGGTAATTGTAATATAATGGTTTCTTAGATTTACGCGAATGTCACACATTGAAATAAAACTATTTATACGGATTTTATCGCGATTTGGTTTAATTTTTACATTTTTTAACTTCCCAAGGTTTCGATTACTTTACAGCTTTCGTGGTCACGGGGCGTGTAAGCCACCAAGCTGTAAAGTTTCAATAATTGTAATATTGTATCTGCAATTTGTTACCATCCTAGTTCAGGCCATAATGATAATCAGTGGTCACAAATTGCGATGCTGATGCTGCTATTTAAATAGTTATCATCACTTTATACCAACCTCCACCGGTTGTAAAAGCACTAGGAGAAGAAAAAACTCTAGAAATTGACAGCCTCCGTGGCACAGTTGGTTAGCCGCCGGCTGTGAAACGAGAGGCCGTGGGTTGGAACCTCGCACCGAGACAAATGAGTGTGTGATCCATAGCCATTTGTTTCGGGTCTGGGTGTTTGTGAGACCGAAAAGTCTCTCGTAGTTTCTGACACCCACGACACAATTCGATCTTAGTGTGGGGTCTGAACTATGTGTGTGACTGTTGGGTGTATTTATTTATTAATTTATTTAAATGAAGAACTCCGATATTAGCTAATAATTATATACGCCTACTGGTGTACACTGGACTCCCCTTCAATCGAAAGTATTTTTTTATACACAATAGGTCCGGCAAACGAGTAAACAGGTCACCTGATGGTATGCCGCCCATGAACATCCACAACGCTTGGATCAAGATGTGTTGTCGACGCATGAAATCGAGAGGGGAGAGGAAGGTAAAAGGATGAGAAGAGGGAATGGGTATTAGGCATCCGGCAATCTCACTCACCGAGCGAAACGCGACAGCCAAGCTGTCGCTTCACGTCGGTCTCCTGTGAGACAGTGGTACCGCCCCGGACAAGCCTGCCCATTCATGCTGAGTCATGACTGGCAACAGCGTGGCTCTACCACTTCCAAAAGGTTTAGATTTACTCGACCACGCTGGCCTGTTGAAAGTTGGCAGACTTCATCTACCCTAGTGAAGAAAAACATCGTGCGGAAACCTGCATACTATACCGTAGCGACTTTAAAGAATTTCTACGGTATGTAAGTCCGCTAACGCGCACTAGGCCAGCGTGGTGGACTATATGGCCTAACCACTTTCAATCGATTCCCTCGATTGTAGAGCAGGCTAGAATTGTTTGTAAAAACATATATGCCAATTTCTTCACCATGTTTTCCTTTATCTGCAAAATACGTGGTAATTAAATAACAAGACATATATTCCTTTAAAATCCAGAGATTCCCTGGGATTCGAACCGCCGTCTGCGCAAGTCCTATTACCAACAATACACAGTACCTATGAATACACAACAAATAAAGCAATAAACAAACTTATCCATCCATCCGTAATATTAATGGCTTCTCAAAACGCGTTAATAAAAACGCTGGAAGCGTCCACGGTACGCGGCCATTTCACGATAATGTCTAATAATGATTTATAATTAGCGAATATGCAAAGCGACCAGCTATAATTATAAATGTTCTACGTACGGAGCGTGTGTTTTTTTTTTCATTGAGCAAAGAGAAAATCTTATATTGCTTCGATGGTTTGACGTTTGGTAGGGTTCCGTTGGACGAGGGTTCTCGATTTTTTTTCCAGAAGAATGCGTAAAGGATATCCTTATTATGTTAAAGCGATGAATCGTACCAGTAGTGGTAAAGTGGTAGGAAAATATAATATGAAGTAGCTCCTAATTTGGTCAAATTTCTATGTTTCAAAATAGGGAACATATTTATAATAGTAATAAAAAAAAATATCAACCCATTGAAATAAAACTATTTATTTCAAATGGCGGACTGGAGTCTGCCCCGTGACCACGAAAGCCAGTGAAAAAATGTAAAAATTAAACCAAATCGCGACAAAATCCGTATAAAATAGTTTTATTTCAATGTGTAATATTCGCGTAAATCTAAGAAACTATTATAATATCAACCCATATTTTTATAAAAATAAATAGTGATAAGACAAAGTATTTCTTTTGATTGTAAAAAAAAATTTCTTTCTCAACACTATATGGCCTTACCACTCTCAATAGTACCTGTGCCCTGCCGTGGGGCGTATATGGGCTGATACAATACAAATCTCTACACTATAATTTATGTTTTTTCTACAAGCACGCGTATATTTTTTAAAATTAACAAACAAAAAATATTAGATTTTCCTCATACCGAACCTCTGCAGCTCTACCTACACTATCAAACCATCCACCGTTTAAGGAACGAACATGCATAACAAACGCGTTGCATTGTGCGCATGCCATTTAGCAATTTGCCATATATCACACATATACACGTGAAAAGGTTTAATATTTATATTAATTAGCTTTTAATTGATTGAATTTAGAATATGTCGTTAGTAAGATTACTAATTGGGATTTAATTTTTTTATTAATAATTTTGATGATGTTTAGAGCAAAATTGATTCAATTTGAATACTCTGCCCAATACAAAATAATTCATTTTTATAATTTTGATCCTTAACTATATTTTCGTAATTGTTCATTATTGTTAGTAAATTATTATAATGTTATTAGTAGCTTGTTTTCACATGATCAAAGTACTAAATTAACCATGTAAAAAAATATTTTTGCACGAATAATCTTTTTGGGTCTAAGCTTTTTGGAATAAAAAATAAAATGGAATTATTAAATATATATAATTGAAAATATGTTCCTAAGAAACATTTTAAATTGATTGGAATAACTTGCCGTCGGGGAAACAAATTTTGCGTTCACAATTTGAATTTCCTGATTAAGCTGTGTATTTTGACAATTCCAAGCTGTTGACAAAAAAAAAAAAAAAACAAATAAATCAATTGACAAATAAAACCTATAATTTGCAGGAAGTCACTAGGCTGTTCCCAATTGTTTTTCGCAAATCCTTAAGGGTGCGAGTTCTGCTGTGGGTTTCCTACGGCTAGAGATGTTTGAAATAAAACTTTTTTATACAGATTTTATCGCGATTTGGTTTAGATTTTTTTATTTTTTAACTTTCCGACGTTTCGATTGCTTGATTGCTTTACAGCTTTCGTGGCCACGGAGCGGACTGAGTTATTAGTCATCCGCTCAGTGACTATTCAATTAATTTAATTTACTGACTAAATTAAACCAAATCGTGATAAAATCCGTAAAAAATAGTTTTATTTCAATGTGTAACATTCACGTAAATCTAAAAAACCATGATGATAAATAATGATGACAAAATAGACGATTATCGATTTTAAAAAATCCCCTTAATGCGATCCGATTATGTGGACACAGGTGTCTAATTAAAGGCAGGCCTTTAATTAGCTCGCTGTTTCAGGTCTGAGATTATTCTATATCAACCCATATACCTCCCACTGCTAGGCACGGGCCTACTCTACAATCGAGAGAATCGATTGAGAGTGGTTAGGCCATATAGTCCACCACGCTGGCCTAGTGCGGGTTGGCGGAATTACATACCGTAGAAATTCTTTAAAATCGCTACGATATGCAGGTTTCCTCACGATGTTTTCCTTCACCGTTAACCTTCTGAGATTTGTATCTGAAAATAATTCTTTGTTTCTAATAATAGTAGTATAGTGCCAATATCACAATGTTCCTTGTGCGACTGCTGGCTATATTTCATTTTTAAAGCTGTTTTGACAGCTGTCTGTTTACAGCCAATCATTTCATTAAATAACTCTTCTTACAGAGAGACAATGCAATTGTTCCTGTCAGTACCACGATATTATTACTGGCCGTACGTTCGTTCTGTCTCTTTCACATCTTTACGCTTATTTTGCTTGCCACGAGATTATTATTAGCCGTACGTTCGTTTTGTCTCTTTCACATCTTTACGCTTATTTTGCTTGCCACGAGATTATTATAAGCCGTACGTTCGTTCTGTCTCTTTCACACCTTTATGCCTATTTTTCATCGACACCTACATAGAATTTCTCAGTCGATAGTATGATTGTAATAATTCTGTTACAATGCAGATTTTTTTAAAAATAGAACGTTGAACTTCATTGTTGTCTTGCGGCCAGTACCATAAAAAAAACAAAAAGGTTGGTTGCTGAAACATGCTACCTTATTTGAATGCTGTCAACTCTTAATAACCATAGACAAACTAATCAACTTTCTTACTAGAGATAAACGACTATATTAACTTCAAGATAAATTTGTAGGCAGGGACGGTACATTGCAACATTTTTTTACAAAATAACGCAATTTGTATGAGTCATACGAGACGCGATAAATGTGAATAATTTATATTACATAACAGTCGGGTTAGACAGCTGATTGTCTGTCTGTGTGCACCTGAGAACTTTTTATAGTATTTTCTATGTCCTTTGGCGGTTAGTGGATTTGCATTTTTAATATGTTTACAAGGTTTGTTATTTATATTGAGTTCATTTTCTACGTTTCGTGACACTTATTTTTAGTTGGAGTCTAAAGCACCCTTTACATGGGGAGATTTTTTCTTGGCAAGAATTATATGCCATTATCGCATGATATAACCGCCTTAAGATTATCGCGTTCTGATAATGTTTACACGATCGAAATTTTTTATCGATTATCGTATCTTCGAGGCAAGAAACCCTCCAAGTGTGAATATAAAATTCACTCAAGAGTCATTCTGATCTGATAAATAGTCAAACATTTTTCGACTATCACGACAGATTAAATACAATGCAACTTACGGTAGTGCAATGTATCGAAAAAGAGAATCCACCGGAGATAGACGGTTGTCGGTCTCTACTCTCACCAGTCGGTTTAGTTTATTATGCAGGCCTTTTCGAAACCTATTAGAAAGTCTAGACTCGAAAAATATCACAATTGTTTGGATCATAGTTAGGAGTTTTTCAGCAACGTAAAGAGATACGTATATGCCAGCTTCAAAGCGTTCGACAATCTTACAAAACAAAACACAATAGCGAAGTTTGTACTAACACTGTCGAGCCAACCCGCAGCTTACATTGTAACTTTAACAGGCTATTGTATGGCTATGCCACTTCAAAATGTATCAGTGATTTAACTGTTCTACCGTTTTTTTATATATCTAGGTACATAAAAAGGGTATCCAATGCGTATATGTATATTATATACGCATATAAATCGACTATTATATAAATCGTTTGCTGATTCACTTGTTTTTTAGAAGAAAACATTTGATCGCCGTAGAGTTGGAGTTGGCTGACACATTAGCTGAGAAACGAAAAAGATATTCCCGCACAAGACACATGTTTGTGTGATCCACACATCTTTGATTCAGTCAGGGTTTTATTATGATGAATGGCACGACGAGCATGCCATTCGCCTCATGGTAAGCGATAAGACCGCTCATGGACAGTAGCAAAACCAAACAACACCATGAATTACAAGACAATGCTTGTAAATGCATTCCACTGCGCTCGCCATCCTGAGACATAAGATTTAAGTCTCATTATTTCCAGTTACTCTGTCTGCAATGTCCTTCAAACCGGAACACAACAGTGCATTTACACTGCTATTTGGCGGGAGACATAGACATTGCGGTGGTACCTACCCAGGCGGCGTCTGACATATGAGAGACCTACCACCAGCAGAAAGTAAGGTAAAGTAAGCGTAGGTCTATGTGACTGTTCTTTGTATTTAGTTTGTATTCTTACCAACATTCACAAAAATAAAAAGGAAACATCTCACTTCTTCTTCGTTCGAGTCAATGGCTCAAATGACTAGAGCGTTAAACCTTTACAATTTCCCGGCCCAGTAGGTCGCTACAGTTATGGCAGCGTCAGTAGCCTCCATTATATCTTTCCTTGTGCAGGTGTAGGACACAGTGGGCACATCAGTAAGTGTGACAGATTCTGGCGCCCCAGAAACATCTCACGTACGAGACAAACTTGTATATTCGTAAATAACACCTACTATTATTTATTAGCATTCAAATGAGTGAGAGCAATTAGACGTGGACTGGATTGCCAAACCGGTTTTCGCGGTTTCGGAACCAGAGCATACGCTTTAACTTTTCGATGTTACGTGTGTATATTGTATTTATTCAACGATAAAGGAAAAATCATGGATATTAATATCCTGCTTACGTTGGGATTCTACATATTAATAAATCTATACATATAACAAATTTATATCAGATCGATATCTGTACATGGAAGAGAAATGAGAAAAACTAATATGAGGGGTCTGTATTAACTTAATAGAACCCAAAACAATGATTTTTAGAATTTTTGACTGTTTGTCTGTCCGATTGTGCGCGATGACACTTATATTCAGTTGCATTGTATAATTGTAACTTTGATAAGCTAGTGTAAAAAAAAATATTACGCCGACTCTACATATTAAGAACAACATTTCATTCGCTTTTCAACGAAATTAAAAACCTATTAGCAGTTTAAAAAATATATTAGAATAATATATAATCGCATTTAATTCGGCGAGTAAGGCGCAGGCTCAAAAATGTTTGTAAAACCGTTTTATTCTTTTCACTCTCTGTGATATCAAAATACCAATAAATTTATAGATTATGAGAGTTTATATTTTTTTAATATGTAACTTAATGTTTCACTGAATGCAAGCCGATTTCAACACATTGTTGTGGCAATCCTTGAGGCGTATGTTCTGTACTGCCCTTTTCATTGAAGAAAAAAGTAGTCAAATTATTAATTAATTTCCTAACTTGGAAGCCATTTTGAAACTCTAATATCTGTCACATAACGCGTGCGAAAACTTTGAACTTTAACTATTTAAAAGGTGATTAAAATAAAATTAATTCGCACGACGTCTCGGCACAAGTTTATAGGCTATAAAAGTTTATTGTTAGTACCCAAGAAAATATACGATCGGTGTGAATGACAAATGAGGAAAAAGTTTATTAATACATGCATTTTAAGGTTTTTTGGCGATCGAAAGTGCGTATCCCACACCTGCAAGATTGTTTAGTGATTAAAACTGTGTAATTATATTTTGACAACCTCTGGCGCATTTGTAAAACGACAGGGTTCGATTTCCGTGTTTAGATAAATGTTTGCGTGAAGCACAGGTATTT
Organism: Deilephila elpenor; assembly: GCA_949752805.1. NCBI lineage: Eukaryota > Metazoa > Arthropoda > Insecta > Lepidoptera > Sphingidae > Deilephila > Deilephila elpenor. The sequence continues at coordinate 1,875,841 of OX457116.1, forward strand.
GTTTCGGGTTTAGGTGTTTGTGGGACCGAAAAGTCTCTCGTAGGTTCTACTCACGACACAAGCGATCTTAGTGTGGGGTCAGGACTATTTATGTGACTGTTGGGTGTATTTATTTATTCTGAAATACTTCTTTCGGCATTAAATAATTAAGTTAAGCTTCTCGAATTTTGTAAATCAAATACGGGTAATTTTAATTATTATTATTAAAATGGACTTTAACATACGAGCATATAGTATCGATATTATTAAGTTAAATAAAACTTTTTTTCTGTAAGTAACCGACGGAAAAATATTGATTACTACCTAACATTGTACCATCTATTTTTTTTAAAGGATTTAAAAATATTCGTATTATAGGTAACTGATTCAACATGTTTACATTGAAAGACCAATAGAAACTAGAAAGAAATAATAACTTTAAGTCGTGTGTGAATCATAATTGATACGTATGATATTATAATCATTATAAGCTTCAAAATTGCCTGATTAATAAATCATTAAGGTGATTTTAATAACGCAATGTGTTTTAAACTAAAGTTGGAGACATCATAAAATTTATTGCAACCATAATATACAGTCAGAAGCACGTAAAGTAAAACAATATTACTTACCTAATTTTAATCAACGATATATTTTATGAACTAGATACACGAACGAAAAATAGTATTCGCGATTATAATATATCTACGAGATTATTGATTCTCCAACTTTTATTGTAATCTATTCACTATTAAAGTATTTTGACAGCGAACTTATTGTACTTTAAAATAGAATATTTCTATCCGTCTTTTTTTGTAATATTTTAAGCCACCCAAAATATTGAGATTGTGTTGTATATTTATTAGTATCTACAGTCATTGAATAAACACATAAATTTAATTTGTAATAGATTACATACTGTGTAGATACATAGCTGATTAATGTTTCCTATGAAAAGTCAATCCAATTAATCCAACTTAGGATGCATTTAATCATCTTTTGTAAATAAAAATATTGTATTACTGCATTCATAACACATAAATTACATTTTTTTATTTTTCATTACATAGAAGTACTCAGCAAAACTACTGTTTTCCCCGCGCAATTAGACCTTAGATATCTGTAATATGACAGTTGAAAAGGAAAAAAGGACAGAGACTAATATGTTAAAAAAGGCTTTATCTAAAATCTAGATAAGCTTATAATTACAAACACCGGACCACGAGGAAACGTTTTCAGAATGTTTAACGTAAAAAAACGCATACCGCCATTAAAACAACTTACCATAGCGATTATGGCGTTTGGCGAAAAAAATTCTGTGTTAAAAATTATACCTAACACTCATATTGACAAAACGACGCAACCACCTATAAAAATTCAAGGCAAAATATATTTAAAAGCAATTGTGTAAGGTCGAAAATTTTCCAGCAATAGCAACATTAGAATACCCCAAAATTTATTATGGAACGGCGAGTAGAAAAACTCAACGGCCAGCAATTTGTACAATAGTAATCCGCGCGGCAGATAGAGAGGTCCGATGTTTAAAGCATGCTTTACAGTGTGTGCGAAAGGGATGGATATAGTCGGTCGTATAATCTAACATTGTTGCCGGTAGCCAATCCGGAGGCAGTAATGGGCGTAGCTCAACCCACGTTCGAACTTCGAATAGTCCTGTCTTTAAAATTGGCTTTGTGAACCATTTTTATATTTCGAATGTTTTAAATGCGGTTATTAGATTTTTTATTTTATTTTTTTATGGATCATGTTTTTGAGATCGAATACTCTATGCTTATTGAGAAAAACTTTTTTTTAATAATGTCGGTGATTTTTTGTGTTTTCGTGAACCAAGGCGATTGTAGCCAGAAATAAGTGATGGAATATTGTTATTTAATATGAGATCAATCATTATACGCCGCATTTCCGCATCTTTTTGTTTCCGCGTATAAAAAAATTTGATAAAGGAATGAATTGAGTTTATAGTTAGGTATAATTCATTATTATTAATGATATATCATTAAATTTGTAAACTAATGCTATGCTCATACAAAACTATTACTGGCCTATGGTGTTAAAAGACTCTTTAGCAATTTCAGACCAATGAGTTCTCGATTAAATCGTAACTCATTAGTCTGAATTCTTTGTTCCAGGACAAAGAATCGCCTACGCTGGAAATCGAACTAAAGACCGCTTTATTTTATCACACAAATTATTTCCATATTTTTTATTACAATACCTACTTTAACTAAGACAATTGTATTTAATTACGAGTAGAAATACAAGAAAACATTAAAAAAATATCGACACTCAATAAAAATATGTAATAATTGTACAATATTTTGCTCTAAAGCATTTATGGACGAACAAAAATCAATACAAACATAAAATCACATACCAACTGCCATTATCCCTCATTAATGGCGGATTTACGCCATTTCAGTACATACCCGACATATATTTTAACGTATTTTCCTAGATAACGATCACAATAATATCACTATAGGCTAATTTCACTTATTTATGTTGCGGTAAAACTATTATGAAAACGGACGTTTGGTTATTTAGATGGAATCAGTCGATGCTGTTTTCCATTGGTCCGGTTCCAAAATTATACATACATAAACTCACGCCTTTACTCTAGAAGCGGTAGGCAGAGGCACCACCAGGACACCCACATTTCGCCCTGTATGTTCCGTCACACAATGTGATAGGGGGCGAGCCTATAAGTAATTATACCTTACGTGTAATTTTTCAACAATTCGTAATTAAGCGACCGAAATTCATGCATTGGTCTGTCGCCTATACATATATTAGCCATATTGTGATAGACTTAGATCCATGACTATTTGGTGTGATGAGACCCATGCCCTACGTAACAAGGCTAGTAGTACTATTTATTAAATCTATGAGTTAACCTAGGCTTCTCCCGCGGTACGCCACAGAGCCCGGTCTGCTGCTTTACGCATCCAGTCGCAGCCGGCCCTCTTGTGCAAGTCGTCCCGCCATCTGGCCAGAGGACATCCGATAAACGTACCTTGGGAGAGGCCTATGTCCAGCAGTGGACTGCAACGGGCTGATGATGATGAATGAGTTAACGTGTCCACTCTACGAGTAAATATCCATTTTCGTCGACAAACAAAGGGATCATTGAAATAAAACTATTTTTTACGCATTTTATCGTGTATCGGTTTAATTATTACATTTTTTAATTTTTCGACGTTTCGATTACTTTACAGCTTTCGTGGTCACGGGGCGGACTCGCCTCAGTCAGACTCAGTTTTATTTCAATGTGTAACATTCGCGTAAATCTAAGAAACCATTATACAAAGGGTTCGCCTATGCACAACCACTTATGTATCAACTAGTGGCACCTCTATCTCAGGTGTACAGGTATAAGGTCGGGTACTATGTCTACAATCTGATACCTCTTCGTGATATCTATATAATATAACATTTAGACTTAAACCTTGCGCGAGGATGAAGTTTGAGTAAATTCGACAGGTATTTAAACTAAATATACTTCGCATACCAAACTATATTTCATAACCTGTGTAGATAGTAGTGAAAATAATAAATCTAGACCTTATTCAAAACGATTTTAAATATAATAAACAGCGACATAGAATGAATAAATGAGTGTACATGGCTGCGATAATGTGGCGATGCAGGACATAGCCGTGTCCTGCACGATGACAAAGGGCGATGGTCGTTTAGATAGCTGATAATTCGTTTGACCTGCTTGTATGTAGTATTCTTTTTTAAATATTACCTACATAATTTACAAAAACGAGTACTGATTACTTTTTACTAAATCTTCTAATGCTATTTGCGTGAAAACTCTTCTGATATATCCACAGACTGCTTCAAATGAATACTAAAGATAAATGTTAAATGCATACATATGTATACGTACATACCAGGATACCCAAGTTTCTCCTAGTATGTTCCGTCCCATGATGTGATAGGGGGCGAGCTTATAGCCATATCGGGCACAAATTTCTGACTTCAGACTGATAATGAATAGAAAAATGCAATACCACCTTGCCGTCCGACTCGGGGTTCGAACCCAAGACGTCAGCTTTGTAATCGTACCGTAGTACAACTACGCTACGGAAGCAGTCCCATTTTGAACTTATTTTAACGAATTAATTTTTCGTAAGAGCTTATTCATTGGCTTTAGGATATTTTTTTTTTTTTTTTGTGTTTTTTAATCATGCAATCAGTCACATAACTATAAGCAGATGAGTTGTATTATATTTAGCGTTTATGATGCAGCTCCCATTGGTGCTGGACCACTTATTTTCTGGACCATTGTTAATCTTGGTCAGAGATGTCCCGCCGCTTTTTTAGCCGACGTATGGTTTCAGGGATAGTGAGTTGTCCCGCCAGAGGGTTCGGATGCTTTTCCAGCCTTAGTTTGTATTTGACTCCATGTGAATTTATTTCCTCCTTCACCATGGGCATATGAAGATTTTCATGGACTGTTATTTTGGTAAACCATGGCGCGTTTGATATTTGTTTTAGGATATAATTTTGTACTCTTTGGATGATCATTATGTTGGAGGCGCTAGCTGATCCTCACAATTGCATTCCATATGTCCAAATTGGCTTCAGGATCGTTTTGTACACAAGCAACTTATTATCGATTGATAGTTTTGAGTTACGTTTTAGTAGCCAGTAGAGGCACTTGTATTTTATGTTAATTTCATCCCGTTTTGTTTTGATATGTTTCTGCCAGGTAAGCCTGCGGTCCAAGTGCATCCCCAGGTATTTTACTGTGTTGTGGTATGGTAGTTGGGTGCCATTTAGACTAACTGGTGGGCAATCCTCTTTGCGCAGTGTGAATGTTATATGCACTGATTTAGATGCACTGGCAACAATGCTTTAGGATATTTAATAAACTTATTTCATTTCGTATCTTCTTATGCAATCACTCGTCTTAAGCTTTAGCAGAACACCAAAGCTCAAATCAATAATAACAACAATTACCTATCTTTGATGTCTGATTCTAGTAACCTTAACACGTATTCGGTAACGATTATAGTTAACCAATCGTGGTTCTGAGAACGGGAACGGTTAAACGATGCTATTACATTATTATAATAAAAAACTGAACATGTAATTAGAGACCCAGTTTGAAACTACCGACCACCATTCGGTTCGGTTTAGAATACCGTAGGATATTGTTGTTTTTTAAAAGGAAGCTGTATTAAGCAAAGGTAAGGTCGAATGAGGATAGTATACAGAGTATATCAAGACCGCGACCGAAAACGAAGCCAGGTGGTAGTTTTAGCTGCTACAGACACAATGCAACTAAACATTTTGCAAAATAAGCGACGGATTTTTTTTTACAATTTTTAAAAAATCATCGTTTTTGAGGGGTTAAACCCTAGTTTTTGCAAAAATAGTAATTTAAACCCTTACGTACCATTGCGTGTTTAAAAATTAAGCGATGTACGTCATTATTTTAAAAATATTATGTTTAATCACTCAAATACGACGATATGTAAAAAATAACAAAAAAAAAATTGACGATTTTTTTTTGTAAAATTTTTACTTGCATTGTGTTTGATATCACTAATACTACCTCCTGGCTTCGTTTTCGGTCGCGGTCTTGATATACCCTGTATAATATTATGTCAATGTTCGGAGATTCCTCTACAGTCTACACTATACTTCCCATTAGGTATGTATAATACAGTTACTTTAACGCGAAAAAAACGAAAATAGTATTGACCAGTTAAAATGTTTGCATAAGAAATGAATTAGAGACCTATAACACTGTTCAAAAGTATTAATTTATTTGTAAAACAAATTTCCATAATATTAGTATAGGCGTGGATTAAGTAAGCTACTAGCTAACTTAATCAACGGAAACCAATTCTTATTTATTAATATATTTATACTTTTACATCTTAAATTACTTAGTTAATTAATCAGTTTCGAGTCTTTTTTTTCATCGCATAGTTGTCTGTAAGAAATTGGCTAAAAAGGCCGTTTTTGTAATTATAATAATATTACCAGTATTAAGTGTTATTAGTGACGTGTATTGTGTAATAGAAGTTACATAAATCTCACAACGCATTGATAAATGCGTGTCCCAAAACATGCACCGTATGAACAACTTCATTGTTTTTGGTTTATAAAATATGTTATAATATTACAATAGTAACAACGTGCAATAATTATTACTAAAGTCCTGGTATATGAAAGAATAACTCTACTTTCCTTGTTGAAAGTACTTGAAATTGCAATTATACAGGGTATATCAAGACCGCGACCGAAAACGAAGCCAGGTGGTAGTTTTAGTGGTTGCAAATACAAAGCAACAAAAAATTTTGCATAAGCAGCCACGGATTATTTTTTACAATTTTTAAAAAATCACCGTTTTACCCTCTTAAATACCTAGTTTTTGCAAAAATAGGAATTTAAACCCTTACGTATCATTGCGTGTTTAAAAATAAAGCGGTATACGTCATAATTTTAGAAAAATTATGTATTTATCACTTAAATACGACGATAAGTAAAAAATTACAAAAAAAATATTGACCATTTTTTTTGTGAAATTTTTACTTGCTTTGTGTTTGATATCACTAATACTACCACCTGGCTTCGTTTTCGGTCGCAGTCTTGATATACCCTGTATTAAAGGTGTGACTGATAAGGAAAAATACTGTTCACATTTTACGTTATAAATAAAATTTATCATTTAAAAGGAATGCTTTTAAATACCACATATCGATACGTCAACAGTTGTAGATATAGTCTGTAATATAGTGTTGTTAAGGGAACGAGTCCACTTTGACATCATGTTTCGTTTGTTGTTACTGTTGGTGGCAGGGCTCTCAGCAAGCACCTTCGACCCTGAGCTACACGCCAAGTATCTAGAACTGCCGTATGACGAGTACATGCAGCACTTTAAGACGCAGAACTACTCCTGGAAGATAACGCAATATCCTCATCTGAAAAACAGACAACTATTCGGCGCGCAACTATCTAATGGTTCAATTGAAGTTATTGAAGTCATACACCACGACTCAGAAACAATCGCACAACTGCCAAAACAATTTGATGCAAGAGAGAAATGACCTCATTGTCAAACTATTCAAGAAGTTTATGATCAAGGGGATTGTGGGATCAACTGCATTCATAAAGGATTTAATGTTCGCTTGTCAGAATAAGACTTTAATTATTGCTTCCAACACAACATTTGCAATTGTGGAGTGACATATTACGCTTTTAAATACTGGACAACTGACGGGCTTGTAAGTCAACAGACCCTACAATATAACCGATTCAGAGCTAGGAATTTGTCTGAAGGAGTGTAAGGATTCTACAATATAATTATACTAATGATAATTTTTTGGTGATGGGTTTACAAATTACCTCAAAACAATGATGAAATAATGGTAGAGTTGGTAAAAAACAGGCTAGTGAAAAGCCACTTATGTTGGTTTTAAAGACTAAATGTTTGTGCGGCCCACAATTAATATTTCTTTCGGGTGTAAGTGTTTGTGGGACTGAAAAGTCTCTCGTTATTCTAATACCTGCGACACAAGACTTAATTGATCTTAATGTGGGGTCAGGACTATGTAGGTGACTGTTGGGTGTATTCATTTATTTATAAAATAGTTGAAACCAATTTTTTTGTACAAGTTTGAGTCTGGTATTTATGAAGTTACGGAGTTAGAAGTGTAAGAGTGATTGGTTTCTGAGAGGAAATGGGCGTTGAGTACTAGTTAGTTGCCAACAGCTGGGGAGAGAAGTAGGGTGAGAATGGACTTTTCAGATTGAAAAGTAATTAGGTCTACACTGAATTCAATTTCAACACGATATAATACCGAAGTGAGTGAGTAAATGAGCGCTTAAAATTCTGGACGCTAAATAATAATATAAACAAAAATGGTTGAGGCCATTGAAAGAATAAAAAAATGTAATAATTCGTTCAGTAAAATAAAACAAGTTTTCATAGAACAGTAAAATAAAAAAAAATGTGATGACATTTCATGAAGCTTGTTTTGGATAAAAATTGTACAAATTATTTCACCAGTGATTGAGGACAATTTTAACTAAAACATCCTTTATATTAATAACAAAAGACTAAATTACGGGTGAAAAGCCGCATCTACATCAAAGCATTTACTTAATGGTTTCTTAGATTTACGCGAATGTTACACATTGATTGTTGGCGGACAGTCAGCCCCGTGACCACGAAAGCTGTAAAGTAATCGAAACGTCGGGAAGTTAAAAATGTAAAAATTAAACCAAATCGCGATAAAATCCGTATAAAATAGTTTTATTTCAAAGCATTTACTATAAAACCCTTCAATACTCTTAATTGAATTGCAACTATAAAACCTACGGAACAATGTATTATTACGTATTGTTTAGTAACTGGCGCTAGTGTAATTACAGGGAGCGGGCAAGTTACTCGACTCGAGACGCGTGTTTTTGCTAACCGTACTGACTGTAATTGTACCGTTTGAATAAAAATGTCTATCTGAGTTACTATGATGTTTTTTTTATTGCAATGAATGGCGAGACGAGCATGCCATTCGCCTGATGGTAAGCGATACGACCGCTCATGGACAGTAGCAAAACCAACATGAACCATGAATTACAAGGCAATGCTTGGGTTCCACTGCGCTCGCCATCCTAAGACATAAGATGTTAAGTCTCAATATGTTCTCCAGTAGTTACTCTGGCTACAATGTCCTTCAAACCGGAACACAACAGTGCATTAACACTGCTATTTGGCGGTAGAAATAGACATTGCGGTGGTACCTACCCAGGCGACCTCTCACATATTACAGACCTACCTCCAGACGATGTCTATAAATAGTAGGTTTTTTGACTGCTGAATTGTAATTTGAATGTGAAAGTAAACGCAGAGTTAAACCATGGTGGTAAATGACAAGCTTAAGGATCACAAAAGTTATGTATGTATCTTAATCTGTATTAGTTCATAAACTTCCCACTGCAGGGCACGGACCTCCCTTACAATTGAAAGTATGATTGAGAGGGGTTAGGCAATAGTCCACCACGCTGACCTAGTGCGGGTTGGCGGAATTACCTTTTTTTTTTTTTGTAGACTGTACTGTGTCTCACTGCTGGGCATAGGGACTTTACATACCGTAGAAATTTAACAAATCTATATTTAAAATAATGTATTTCAGAAAAATAATAACTGCCTGTATCTGTATGTGTGTCAGACCATGTACATAGAGCCCACAGCAAGGCACGGGCCTCCTCTATAATCGAGAGGACGAATTTTATACTGTATGTTGTCAATTGTTATCCGTTGTACATCACTGCTCTCTCTTTCTCCTACTTTTAAATCCATCCCATGGTTGTCTGTAAGACATTGCTTTATGCAACAAGATCGCCATTTGTACTGTTTATAGTTTCTCTGTTTTTGTATGTTATTTTTCTGGTTACAATAAATAGGTATTTAAATAAATAAATAAATATGCCAGCCTTCTTCGGAACCGACAAACCCAAAAAATCTGTTGTCATGGGTTCGAAAAATCCTAAACATTTAATAAGATTTATCATAAGCAAAAGACGGAAGACGAGTATTTTATTGTAGAACTGATCCGAATGAGATGATTGGTTTTCGTTTTTGTGGTATACTTTAAAACTTATTATTATTATAACCGCAACTGAAATTTATATTCTTATGTTTCTAGCTAAGGAGTAGATAATAGAATAACGTAGGATAAGAAAATAAAAGCAAAATATATTAACTTAGACGATTTGCTTTTATTCGTAATAAATTTTTTTTTTATTAGTAGCGAAAGAGATTATATTCTTAAGTCTATTGTCCCCAAACTAGGCAAACCTGTATTTTGGGAGCAAAATTATTAAATTGACAATAAAAGAGATAACATTGCAATAGTTATTGTTGCATAAACATTTGTTTAAAATATATTATTTATTAAATTAAAACTATTGATTTTAGCGACACCTGTTGAAATTAGTCAGAACTTTTACAGAAACTACTCTCCAACAATAAATACACAACATTTAGTTCTAACAGTTTTCCATAGATGGCGCTAAATCTCAATTCATTTCATATTACTATTTAGTTTTATATTTATTCGTTAGATGTCGCTGTATTAAATCTATGGCGTAAGTATTGATAGAGAAGAATAGTTGCCAAGAGGATCCCTTGAATGAAGACAATGCACGTAAGACCAGGCGATATCTGGAGCAGGCATTGCTTTTTCGCTGAGGCAACTATCAATGAGTTGGCTTGCTTTCTTTTTCTCTGAAATGAAACAAGAAATAGACAGGTGCTACTATTATAAATCTACCCGAATATCTTAAACAGCCATTGTGAATAGATTATTTAATTATTATAAGTTATAATCTCCACGAAAACTACTTGTACTACATAATATAGTCATTTAATACATGACGCCACTTTTTTCCTGTTTACTGTATTTCTAGTGGCTTGTGAACTGTATTTGCGTCATTGAAACACTAAGGAATTTTTATATTCTAATACCTGTATACCTACAAATAGATGTATTTTCAGACAATTACGTCCTACTATATTTTATAAAATTTTGCCCCTCACCCTCGACCCAAGAACCTCTTGTTTCATAAACCAAACAAGCTGTTACTACACTTCTAAAAACATAGATATTATTCTTATTGGGGCGAGTTATTCAATTCTTTATTGCAACCTAATTACAGTATTCAGCTTAAAAATTAGGTAATAATTGGTAATACAAATCTTATCGCATTGTATCGTAAAACCTTAATAAGTAAAAAAATCTTACCTCTATCAGTCAATCTAGCCATAGCTTCGTCGAACCTGTAAACACCCTCTGGTGACATCAGGCCCATTCGAATAAGTACGCAGAGAACCCATCTCTTTAATGCTGGTTGATCATTCTAAAAATATTAAAAATATATTAATCATCATTACAAAAGCCCATAACAGCCGACTGCTGAGAAACGAACTATTTTACAATCGAAAGTTTGGTAGGGAAGGGTTAGGCTATCGTCCACCGCTTTGGTAAATTGTGGGACCAAGCCACAATCTGCCAAATTCTTACCTACCATAGAAGTTCTTGTACAAAATCTATGGCAAGTTATAAAATATGACTTTACGATCCTGGGTCCAACCATGGTAAGGTTTGATTCAAAAACTGTAATTAGTACATATTATCAGCTACAGCATCCAATTGTTTAATTATTTAGATTCTTTTTTATGTAGCCAATACCTTCAAAGATGAATGGTGGTGATGCGGTTTCGGGTCCATCGCCATGCTACAAAATCCCGGTAACTCCCACAACCTCGGATTATTTGAACAGGTAAATGGACACAGTCAGCTCATACCAACTGCCGTAAGAGCAATGAGGTGAGAGAAAGGGAATGAATTTGTCTTTTTTCACTTACTCTCCAATCTCCAGCTTTAAACCTGATCACTAAATCAGGATTCACTTTGACATCTTCAACGCAGTCCATTTGATGTTTTTTTAGTAACTTCGCATCTCTTTTCCCATCTCTCGTATCTATCTCGTCTTCTTTACCATCTCTTAATTCTTTTGAATCTCGTAAAAATGTTGAATCTGACTGGTTCTGAACAAAGAAATATTTTGGCAGATCAAATATTAGGACATGTCGTTTGAGATAGCAGATGTTAATGCTGCAGAATATTTTGAAAAGGTAAAAATTAGTCACTTTGGAACAGATTCTGGTAATTTGATTATAAAAATACATACAGGTATCTTTAAAGATTTGACATTGTAGCTGCGTTTGTTCTGACTATACAGAATTTACTGGTACTTAAGTGCAGTGCGGTCTAGAAAGAGCATCTTATGGCGATAGGTGATTAAATCTCGTCATTAGCCACAACTATGTCATCCTGCATAACTAAAGGAAGAAACATGAGGATTGGCAAACAGTTGCATTATCTGATGGTGCGTCAATTATACGAATATCACACCTCTTGGGCTCGAACGCTATAATGATGATCACCATACTGTGGTCCCGTAGGCAAGCAGCCGTGGATCTGTTGAATAACCCCCAATCTCGTAGAAAGTTCACAAAATTAAAAAAAAACCAATGCTGTTCGTCCAAAATTTTGACCCCTTGTGGGAAAGCTGGTATAAATCCCTCAATATACTTCATTGGAATTAGCTTACAACAATTGTCGTGCTCTGCATTGCAAAGGTAATACTGAAGACCAGAGCTGGAAGATTTTTATTACATACATAAGTCCGGCAGGGGAGCAAATGGCTTACCTAATAGTGCCTACCTCCGCTGATTTACAACAATTGGGTTGTTATTGTATTGGCAACCTCTTAAAATGAGATGAGAAAAGAGTTATTGGGATTACGGCTACCTCGCTCACCGAACAAAACAACAGCAAAATATATTTTTTTGTTTACGAAAGTGATAAGGCCTCAGTCCAGCTGCCAGCTCGTCCGTTTACATTGTAGCTTTAACAAGGTTTTCGAGTAAAAATAATATATAGAATAATTACCAAAATAGCAGGAATCGTGGTACAAAGTAGAATGATCAGTTGAGTCTTCATTGTTCTAATCACAGAGATGAATATGATGTTCTAATGCCGGTAACGCTTCTATTGTAATATAACTAGAGGTGTTAAACAATTTATAGTGAAACAGACAATACTGTTTTCACTATTTTTAGTAAACTATCGACGTATAATCTATTGTTTTAGTACTGTAGGTCTGATGAGGGCACGAGAATTGTACTTGGTGACGTGGAATGGAGAGGTTTATGCCACAGCAAACACCACGGAGGATTTATGACTTTTTGTAGAGTAATTAGGCACATACCTCATTCGGCGCCTACCTCACGTCAACGTTTTAGGGAATAAGTGATAGAATAAAGATACAGAAATAAAAAGTTATATATTAACGGCTTCTTCATAGATAGATTTAAAACCTATTTTATTTATCAAATGTTTTGTCCTTTTCGACTTTAGAATTCAGTTTGAGCGAAGAAGATAAAACAAAATAGGATATAATAGATAAATAAGTTGATAAGTTTTAAATATGTCTATGAATGAAGCCGTTCGAGTTTCTTTAGATATACTTTGATAATTTTTTTCCAAAAACAGCAAATTTTCTTATTAAAACAATGCTTTAATAATAATGTTAATTTACGTGTCCTCGTAAACTATTGTTGGAGCATTACTAAAACGAAAGTGATGGTGGTTTATTATATATTATTTATATTATATTCTACGTATTATAGATTTCACTTGCGCAAACACTTCTTCTCCCCATCCTTGATTATGCAGATGTCAGCTATCTCGATCTTACCGAGGACCAGCTTAATAAACTTGAGCGTCTCCAAAATTTTTGCATACGCTTCATATTTGGCCTTCGCAAATATGATCATGTTTCCGAGTTTCGTGTTAAGCTCAAGTGGTTACCCATACGACTTCGTCGGAATACTCATATCCTTTTTCTTCTTTAACTCCTTCTTATCTCAAAGATCGTTTCATATTCCTGCACGATTCACATCAAAAGTCCCTGAGATCGTCAGAGAACCTGAGGTTGAGAATGCCCGTGCACTCTACGACGTTTATGGATAAGTCTTTCACTGTGCAAGCTGTCCGATTATGGAACGCACTTCCTGATGCAGTAAGACGGGCACGAACACTGTTGTCCTTTAAAAAAATGGTAAAAGAACACTACTTGTCCCTTTAACAGCCCAATTAATCGAGTGAGTGATTGTTAATATTTTCATTATATAATATGCTATAAATGTGTGCATTTATGTGTATATATAAACGTATGTATTTATTTATGTATATATTTTGTAATATATATGCTTATTTATTTATTATATTAGTATGTTGCATATTTTATATGTCTGATACTGTGTCACTTGTTTTATTCGTATATTTATGTGTATACGGAGCATCTATTAAATATTATTGTTATTTTTATTTTATAGTTATTATTAATATGTTTTTAATAAGCTATTAGTGCACTATTGACTGCCCTCTCTTTTATCCTTCTCTTATTTCCATCCCAAGGTAGTCGGTAAGAGATTGCCTCGAGCGATACGACCGCCTTTTGTACTATTATCGAATGTAATGTTTTATTTGTTAAGCTTAAATATAGTGTACAATAAAGGATATAAATAAATAAATAAATATTATAATCTTCCGTTTTAAGTCTATCATTGAGTGTTTTCCTCCCCTTAGCTATTAAATTACAATCACAGAATACAACGTCTGTACTCTAAGTTATCTAGAGCGATGTAATAAACATTTGCTGCTATTATTTATCTGTAATATATAACGCACTTTAACATTGAAGGAAAACATCGTGAGAAAACCTGCATACCGTAGCGATTTTAAAGAATTTCTACGGTATGTAAGTCCGCCAACCCGCACTAGGCCAGCGTGGTGGACTAAGTGGCCTAACCACCCTCAATCGATTCTCTCGATTTGAGAGTAGGCCCGTGCCCAGCAGTGGGACGTATATGGGCTGATACAATACAACAATATATAAAAATAATAATTTATTTCTTCCGTAACTTACTATGTATTTAAAATATCCTTTACTATGTACTCTATTTAATACTTTATTTTTATTCCGAATATTCAAAGATTTCAACCAACATAGAAAATTAATGGCTTTCCAAACCAAACCAGTAAAACACCATCAAAATTTTATCACCAAGTTTCTAAATATATTTTTGGACAAAATGTTCAAAAAGAAAACACAAATTCAATCCAAATCACCCTGTATTTTCAGATATAATTTTAACATCACTAGACTAAATGTATCGAGTGTTTAAAGGAAGATGGCGTGCTTAGGATCCTTCTCGTGGTAGCATTTGACGTAGTTCCAGGCGGTTTGATGAGGAGTATTGCCTTTGTTGGCAAGGCACGTGTCAATCAGCTTCTCCACTGTTGGTTTGTCCGCTGCAATTAAACAAAGAAGTTAATAGTGCCTGTCCGTTTTATACTTGCACGAGGCGTCATTCCAATGTAAGAGATATTAAGTTCAGTTAGTTAATACATCAACTCAGGCCTTTTCCTAGAAGGGGCAGGCAGAGGTGCTACCAGGAACCTCAAATCTCGCCTTTTGTGTTCTATCCCACGATGTGATGGGGCCAAGCCCATCGCGATATCGGGCGCAAATTCCTGACTCCAAGCTGATATTTGATAGATTTTTTTCTAAAGTACCTAAAAATACTTTACTAAAGCACTGAACACGGTGTTTTAACAGGCGAAAATTATCTAAAAAAACCACGTAGCATGAATAGAATTTTCTGTTCATAAGACCGTACAATGACACTCACCAGCATTAGGAACCTTCGAGAGTGCGACATCTTTCTTGAACTTTCCGTCCTTTGTCATCAGCTCGGATTTGATCATCATGCACAGCGCATATTTCTTCAGGGGCTCGTTTTCAGCCTAAACATTACAGTGTTTGGTTATTAAGGAATAATATTTCCATTAACAATATTATAGGCTCTTTAAAGAATTCTTCATTTTATAGAATTTAAAAAGGTCATGCAATCATCAATTAACTGTTTTTGCTTATTTCAGCCTCTGTGGCGCACTTAGTTGAACGCCGGTTGTGAAACGTAAGGCCGCGGGTTCGATCCCAGCACCGAGACAAATGCTTGTGTGAACCACAAGTATTTGTTTCGGGGCTGGGTGTTTGTGAGACTGAAAAGTCTCTCATATCTCCTGATACTCACGACACAACTGGATCTTAGTGTGGGGTCAGGACTATGTAGGTGCCGGTTGGAAAAAAAAGTGAGATTATACTATGTATGCAATAAAAAATCGTCTCGGGAAAATCACAATTACCTTGTAATCCCCACCCTTTAGTTTGCTGACGAGCTGCTCATCGACTTTGGTCTCCGACAGGCATTCGGACTTGTGTTTCTTCAATTTCTCCTTTTGTTCATCGGTTAAAGCCTAGAGAAATAATAAATAATGTATAATGGTTAATAACAGTTACTTCAAAGGAACAGGAATGCAGTGGATTCATCTATAAATCATGAAACAATACGAAATAAATAAAGCATCCACTTTCTGTTCACTACTTTGTAATTGAATGAAGTCCAAAAAAATGAGGGAGAGAATGGTGTATAGGACTTCGATAATTTACATCATCATAATTATCGTTTAGCAATCTTGTTAAATTACAACTAATAGCGAGACTTATCTATTTCTATCATTATATAAAGTAACTGCATACAAACAGTACAAGCTACATTTATCCTACGCAATGATGTGTTTCCCGTCCAGCCTAGTTTAAATTAATTGCGTGGTTAGCTTAACGATATCTTAGGAAAGTACAGAAACACGTAGACAATGCATTAACTGATTTCGAAATAATAGACGAAGATACAGGCCGAAAAAGTAGTGGCCTGAAGACATAAAATATAAGGTCAGATGGGGGAGATTCAGCTAATAACCTCAAGCAGAACACAAAAGAAACTAAGTGGATAATCATGAAGCAGAATAGTTTCCATAAAGCACAACCAGTTGAATTTTATTCAAAGTCTATTTCTATAGCCAAACTTGTACAAGTATCATGCTTCTAATGTGGGAAAACAATATATATTACATGAACTAGGCAAATTGGTACCCATCGAATTATTTATATGAAGATGTACACAATGTTGGTGTGCAATCGCCATCAATAATAAAATTTCACGATTGATTTTATACTAAGCTTCTGGCAAAATATTTCACAATGCAACAATTTTCAGGTAAAGAAGACGTTAGTTCCCACGTCTTCTTCTTCACGAGGAATATTTCAATTTACTGTTTCATATCAGTAAAATTATAGTTAAAACGCAAACTTCCTGATTTGTTTATGAAAACCAGAAAAAGCAAAACTGTGGGACACGCATTTTATTATGATGATGCCACAAGACTAGTCACTGCTGGAAATATAAAATAGAAAATTGAAGATCTCAAAACTGTACATTAATAACAGAACGGGAATTTACAGACAAACCATATGAAAAAAGCAATATTACTATAAATCATTCTCTTACGTCTAATCAAGAGAAATCAACAAAAAATATTTACGAAATCCAACAACACTGACAGCATTTTAAAAACCAATACCAATAAATCGTTGCCTATGACTATGACTAACCTGAGCCAAGACGAGCCACGCAGCGAGCACCAGAAGAGCCTTCATGTTGAGACGACTTGAGACAGGGCAGGAATACCGCCGATCCCGTTCGCCCCCCACTTATATACTTAGTAACCTGCGAAGGAGATTATTGATTAAAATCGAGGGCTATGCGGGATCGGCAACATTTTGCGTGGAAATTGGGTTTCTTTGTGTATAATATTTTTTTATATACAGGGTATATCAAGACCGCGACCGAAAACGAAGCTAGGTGGTAGTTTTAGCGGCTACAGATTTTTTTTTACAATTATTAAAAAATCATCGTTTTTAAGGGGTAAATACCTAGTTTTTGCAAAAATAGTAATTTAAACCCTTACGTACCATTGCGTGTTTAAAAATTAAGCGATGTACGTCATTATAATAGAAAAACTATGTTTAATAACTCAAATACGACGATATGTAAAAAATAACAAAAAAAAATTTTTTTGTAACATTTTTACTTCCTTTGTGTTTGATATCACTAATAATACCATCTGGCTTCGTTTTCGGTCGCGGTCTTGATATACCCTGTATTATAGGCGGCAAACGAGCAAACGGCTCAGCTGATGGTAAGTGATTACCGTCGCCTATGAACATCTGCAACACCATAGGTATGGAAATGCGTTGCTAGCCTTTAAGGTCGTATTTGTCTGGAAATACCGCTGTTGGCAATTGGTTCCCCAGATTTGTAGTACGTGTAAGAAAGTGTCGGTAATTGGTAATTATGAAATTGGTGCCACTGGCTCGGCAAAGGGCAATACACCTACTGGAAGCCTAGTATTAATTGACAACAGAACACTGTCTCTCATCAGACGACAACATTTTTTAGGTCTACTAAGTTCTAACACGGTACGACGAAAGGATCTAGAATTGAACGAAGGAAGACGTGGGCCAACAAGCTATTTACGAGATATTAAGTAGTCACTTCAGACCATAAGCACCAAAAAGACCTGGTAAGTCGTGAAAGGTCTTTCGAAATAGAGGAGAGAGGAGAGGGATAGGATTATGGAGCGTATAGTATTGACAGACTAACCCCCCAAAACGTTCTAGCAAAGCGGTTACTTTACGGTGGTTTCCTACGATGCAGTGTTACTGTAAATGTCGGTACAACTAATATTGTTGTTAACAATACTCATTGTTGCTTCTGTCATTAAAACATTACGATAAACTATTTGAATTAACTAATGAGCTGGTTGAGAAAAACTGCACAAACATATTGGGGTTCCTCATTGAAGGGATTACAAAATAATTAAAATAGATGCTTGACATATTAAGTTCCTAAAATACGAAAATGATTAACGAAAGTTTGAATGAAAATTTATTCAATTTTAATCTAATTTGTGAAAAAATATAATTCTGGACCGAAATGTTCAGTATCCATGCATTAGTCTGGAAAGATCCGGGCGTCGCTTGCGTCTTGTGATGTCATCCACACGAGTTGATTTTTGTTCTTTGTTTTTCTCATACATACTTACACACATAAACTCACGCCTTTTTCCCAGAAGGGGTAGGCAGGTATAATTATCTGGTTGGTTATCTGGTCTGGTTCTTGAAAAGAGTGAAAATCAGAGAAGGATATCTTGCGTTGCGGTGGCTCTTTTCAGGTGTCATTAAATATTACAGTATTTACGCCAAATTTGTATTTCTAAACAAACATATTTGGAAAATTTGAATGGTATGTAATATTAATTAATTATAATTTATCACTTGCTTTAACTATGAAAGATAACAAACTGAGGAAACCTGCATATACTCAGCTATATGCAAGTTTCCTTTACTCTTTAGTAATTTCGATGGTGTATGTGAAGTCTATCTACTGATCTGGACGAATGTGTTAGACTATAGACCTATTCCGCAAAGGGTAGAATGTTAGGCATTCAGCTGATCTTTTAATTTTAGAGCATAACATTTCACAACATGAAAGAAAGGCCATGTACCGAGCTCATAGAACAGTAAGATCAAAGTCAGAAAAATCTACAAAAATAAATCAAAATAAAGTAGACGCCACCCGTGTGCCATCACCGACTACTAACAGATAAATTGCGATCCGACAATCAAACTAACAACGTAATGTAATCTTCGAGTATGACACCGATGAGTTATTGTCGCATGAACGTTGACCCCAGTGGCCTCTGTTGCTTTTCACTTTTCTGTTGATATGCCAGTCATTTTGAGTTTTTGGAAGATGAAAATTGTAAAGTTTTAATCTATATTGTCAGGTTTGTAGATGTTTTTATCATTTAGAAGCGTTGATACGTGAAAATTATAACTTCTAACCGATATCATGAGAGTCTGTTTTTTAAGATTCTGATATTTAATCAAGAACTAGCTACCTTACTATTCACAAATGTTAGCTGACTTTTTCTAATTATTTTAAATAATTTCGAAGTACTGTCGGTGTCTAAAAGTGTTCGACTTTTGAGAAAAACGACAGCATTAAATTTTCTAAAAATGTAACGTAACTAAAAAAACAAGAATTGTGAAGAATTTTTCCTTTATATTTCACAGCTTGTATAAACCTTACTTATACCTTACGATATTTATATGAATTGTCAGGTTCAGGTCCAAAATAAGTACGAAATTACTACAAGCTTAGTAAATATTAGAGACAAAAAGTCAATCCTAGAAGAGGCAGTGTGATACGACCTCACACCTAAACATTGATCAACTAGAAAAAGCAGCAATAACTGGATAGGACAAGACCCTTCCTGTCCTTAAAGGAATTTATATCCAGTAAATTGATGATTACCTTTACGATCTTGTTTTGATCTGACCTGTAGAATTCAGGCCTGTTTTGTCTGCACCAAGTCAGATGCAACCAGCTTCAAATTATGTAGGTAGTATTGTTGATTATATGGGCTGTGAAGGTTGGAGAAATAACGTGGCTTATTGGACGGAATTGCTGTCAATTGATCGAGTTGGAAGTGGTAGCCACGCTGTTGTCAGTCATGACTCAGCATGAATGGGCGGGATCGTCCGGAGCTGTACCACTGTCATATATGAGATTGACGTGGAGTAACAGCATTGCTGTCGCGTTTCGAACGGTGAGTGAGATTGCTGGATAGCCAATACTCCTTTCTTCTTCCCATCTATTATCCTTCCCACTCTCCTCTCAGTTTGATGGGCTGGCAACACATTCATGAATGTGGATCCAGCGTTGTGGATGTTCATGGGCGACAGTGACCACTTACCATCAGGTGACCTGTTTGCTCGTTTGCCGGACCTATGCAATAAAAAATAGACTAACGCATGCACTATATTTATAGTCAAGATGATAGGACTTACGACGTAAAATTATGCTTCTTTAAAGCATCTATCTAGGACAGCCTCCGTGGCGCAGTTGGTTAGACGCCTCCTGTGAAACGAGAGGCCGCGGGTTCGATCCCAGCACTGAAACAAATATTTGTGTGATCCACAGGTATTTGTTTCGGGTCTGGGTGTTTGTGAGACCGAAAAGTTTCTCGTAGTTTCTGATACCCACGACACAAGACTCGATCTTAGTGTGGGGTCAGGACTATGTATGTGACTGTTGGGTGTATTTATTATTTATTTATTATTTATCTATTAGTCATAGAATTCCGCAACAAGCATATTTCTAGGCACTGCTGAGCACAATAGCTAGTTGAAGTGGCAGTGGGCAGGATACCTAGCCCGAAGAACTGATTGAATCGTCAATCGTCAATCAGATAGGTTAGAACAGTTCTCGAATAGAGGATACATAGCGGCATGCGAAGTAAAAGTTGCCAGTAGTAATTGGAGGCAATCCACTCCTACAGGTCACTGTGGAAATTCATGTAGTAGACCTAAATTCCATAGTTCTCTTTTCCTGAAGATGATCCCTCATGAACCATTGAACCAACTTCTCAATTCCCAAGTCCAAAACCGGCACCTCTACCAAAAACTGCAATACGTAAAGAAAGTCGATGGTAACGTTGCATACCGTATTACAGCGATGGGTCTTGGCACGGCACCGCGCATGCGCCAACCAAGAACCCGAACAAACTGCAGTTAGCTTTCAAAACACCACCACATACCACGATGTAAACAAAATAACTTGTAAATATGTGAAAAAAAAAACGATTGAATTATGGAGTATAAAGTGAAGTTTTATGGCCCCATCGAAATTGGTGAGTGAATTTTTTATTGATATGCTTTGGATTCGTGTACTAAATACTATATTTGGATTTTTGATATTATTTTAATTGTGAAATAGTGGTTTTTCTAGATATAGGTTTTGTAATCAACAAGCCTTTTGGGGGTGGAGCTAATGCGTCATTATGCGGCACCGAATGCGAAAGTTTCAAACCGGTCAATTTTTATAAAATTACCTTTTGATTTTATAGGTAAAATAAACATAAATTCTGTAATAAATAAATATACTCATTTAAAATTTATTACTTCAATAGTACTTTTTTCATTAAAAAGGTATCAAGTTTCAATAAAATTGAGTAAACAACAATAAAAACAGTCAGCACGATGCAGATATAATAATATAGTATAATATAATATAATACACTGCCTGAATTTTAGCCCTCTCCCTTGCAGTTTATTTTAGTCTTATAACAATTTGGCGCCCTAAACTTCTTGAAGTCTTTCAACCTTAGAGCGGCAATTAAAACGAGGACCGATATAAATAGCCATGCACAGAGGTTTTTTTACCAATTTTTATGAAACTAAATATGTTTAAAATATAAAATTTTAGTATAAAACTTTTTACGGACTTTATCGCGGATTTGATTAATCTTAAATATAACCTTGACGAAGTTTATTTTTATTTCAACCTGTAATATTCGTCTCAACGTATGAAACCTTTATAATATGAAACATTCTTGTTTGTAACAGTACGGTGAAATATTTTCTATATATTGATGTGTGATAAGCATATTAAAATAAATTAGTCCTATTGCAGTATGGAGTAAATTGAATATAACGCCATCTGTTATCTTGTTTATGAACTACTACATTGTAGAGCTCACCTAGTAGTTCTAAATATAAAACGTTGTTTTAGAACTACTTAAAATACTTCGAATGTTATGAATATGGTATTTCAAAGTACTAGAGGTATCGTTTAAAAATAATACTATTTAATGTTCAAAACAAAAAAGGTACTGTAATGTGGTACGGCTATTTTCTGGCAATTATGCACGTCTAACTGGACCTTACATGGAATACGCTTGCGTGTACAGTCAGGATCCGAATCGGTATAAATATCTTTCCACAAGCTACAAGCTCCAACAATCTCACTCAAACAACGAAACGCAACACAAAAACTGGATACATCCAAACATTTTACGTGAGGCATTGAGACCGACTTGGTCGGGCCTACCCATTGGAATTATAGTTTTTAAAGCAGCAGCAATGGTCTAACTTCTTTATCCTGCAGCTCTTACACTTCATAATAGAGTCACTTTTAGTTCCGACTTTGGAATTCAAGTAACACAAGTCAGAAATAAGCTTGCCGAAATAAGAGTGTCATTTAACGTACTTGTACCCCTTGAAGATATATAAAAGTACTTCTAGATGCAAATAATACGCTGTAATTTCGTTAAATTTGTGGAGTCCAACGCACTATTACTGCAAAGGAAGTTGACCAATTTGCTCGTTAGACGTTCATTAGACTTGATGAGTTAAGAGCTATTTGTCATATGTGTAGTAACATATGTTGATACGTTTGTCAGTAAGTTTCATTTGTTTATGTTATACATCTAACAAAGGATTAAACAGCTTATGAAATTGTATGTAGTCGCCACCGCCCATGCATTTTCAAGCTTTGAAGGTGTAACAAAAAGAGAAAGAGAGAAAAAATAAAAAGAGAGAAGTGATTATCCAACCATCTGCAATCTCTTTTTTGCTTCAAATGGGTTTCCTAATTTTTGATATTCCGATTACGTTACTATAACACTACTATACATAAATACACGCAACAGTAACATACCATACATAAAAGGGTAGATACCTTTAAATAAAGGAATATAATATGTGGGCGAGTACGAGGAAAAAACAAGTGTGTTGATAAAGACTGATTCATTTTTCCTTGTTTGGATTCTTGGAAGCACTAACACATGTATCAGGTTTTCCTACATTATGCGAGTTATTTGTTATTTCAAACATTCAGTGTGCAAAGTGTAGTTGAAATTAAGTGGGCAGTGTTTATTTGAAGATTAATTAAACGTGTGTGTGTTTTTAAAATTTAATTTGTTCAAGTATTGTTTGTCAGTTTTTTGTGGTTTTATTAGTAATTTAAGTAGAAGTAAAGGTAGTGTTTAACTATTAGTAAAAAAGTGTGAAGACAACAGATTACGTATCTCAATTATATACTTAAAATTATGTCATTGTTGATTAAAAATTCCTCAAGAATTAGGCATCCCTTCATTTTAGACCCAAAAGTTTAGGTTTTGAATATTGTTTACATGAAAAAATATAATATATAAAACTGCCCCTCTTAGGGGACCACTTCCAATTAATTCAATCCCTTACAAAATAAGTAGTAGAAAGGTACGAATATTTTGTTGTTAGTTATAGTCTCCCAAAATCTTAAGCAGCAAACGAAACGCAACGCAACTACTATACGTTGATATTCTTTAAGACAGCTTGGTATCCCATTCAAGTCTATCCACTAGTAATGGATTAGCTTTGCTTTTTCAATTTACAAGGCTCTATAACTTTCATTTCTTATATTTCTACGCAACGTTTTACTTGGCGTGTGTATTTCTATACATACTAGACTACCTTACATACATAGCCTCACGCCTTCATCCCAGAAGGGGTAGGCAGATGCGCTACCAGGACACCCACATTTCGCCTTGTATGTTCCGTCCCACGATGTGATAGGGGGCGAGCCTATCGCCATATCGGGCACAAATTGCTGACTCCGGGCTGATAATGAATACAAAAATCCAATATCATTGCCCGACCCGGGATTCGAACCCAAGACCTCAGCTTTGTAACGATACCGTAGTACAGCTACGCCACCGAGACAGTCATACATACTAGACTTGTTTGGACTGGATTCCTATGTAGTCCACTCTCTACGAGTATACAAACATTATTTATTGATAATTAATAAATAAGCCTATTATTTTTTATTGCTGTTCATCTTTGTTAAAGTGATAACAACAAATTGCAGAAACGAAACGCAAACGTAACAAACTTCACAGTGTTGCCCGAAGCCCGCATTGCGCAGAGCATTTGGCGGGCAACTTCACAACTGTCAGATGTAAAACAATCGGTTTCGCTGAACGCAACACGAAAATATGAAATCTTCAAAATATTTATGATAATACGCTATATTGTGGTTGTTTTGTGTTCATATCATGTTTTTTCGTTTGGTAGTGGCGTATAATTGAAGGATTAAAGATTTGCTTTCAAGGACAATAAATATATCGCTTTATTTGGTAAGTGGTCTCCTAAAATAATTCATAATTAGAGGGTACATACTTGTTTCTTCGAATTGATGTCAATTGTGAATTTTGTTTGCAAGAAATATTCAAAACAGAGGGGTTTTTCGGGTAATTATTATATTAACAATGTTTCAATTGGTAGAGTCATTAAAATTAAGGCAGCACTATGCGTTTTAAGCTATACCAGAGAATATACAATCCAGTTTTTGTAAAATATATTGCTCAAAATTTAAGTGGTATATTATGACGTCACAACCTGTTGATTATGTGGAAGCCTAATTGATAGAGACAGCATATAAATATTTTGTAATCATAGTATTAGCTTTGTATTGTAATCGATTTCAGCTATAACTATTCAATAGACTGACATTTAACTTCGCAGTGAAAGCTTTTAGGCTCATAACGATTCAAGGCGATAAAAAAAAGCATGAATCGTCAAGTATCTATCGTATATCCGTAGGTAATATTACTCTATGTCAATTAATTTGATTGCCATCTGTGACTCAATAAAAATAAAATAATGTAAATGACGCAACACCATAATCATTCTAATTAAAAACAAAAAGCGACGCAATCGCGTGCCAGCCGCGCGTCAGTTCCATTGGACGTTGACATCGTTGATTTATTAAAAAAATAGCACAGAGTCGCCCGCAGTGCAGCGGTGGATCGATCCACTCGACACACATGCGCACAACAATCTGGCCATTCAGTGCCGAAACAACGGCGGCCGAAGCAGGTCTTCGAAATGCCGAAACCGACGCCCGTCGAGGACTTGATCATCCCCCCGCAGGATCAGAAAATATGCGGAACCATCTGCATATGTCAGATGACCGCTGTGCTCTCCTGTGTCGCGATTGTGTACCTTACGGTGGCCATATACATGCCCTACACTAGAGCTATAGCTTCCGGCATCGATCCGACCCCAATTATGTGTACGACCACTAGGGCTGTCAACAAAGAGAATTGTGATTGGGGCTCGTGCGGTGAGTGGTGTTTGAGCAAGACCTCCGGCGCTTGCATCCAGATCTACGTCAACGTTAGAAAGAATGGGACATCCTTGTTGCTGGCTGAATGTGGAAGCGCCGCTAATAAAACCTGCTTTGGAATCGACCAGGAAAACGCAAGAAAATATCACTGCATCAGGGATGAGTGTAGGAACTTGACGGGAACCTTCAACTGTACTGAAGGGAAGTGTATCAATATAACAGACGCTTTCGAATGCGCGTTTAGAGAAACAGATCCACCATTAAAGTGTTCGGGCAGACGAGGAAAGATAACTTGTATAGACGTTCATGGATTGTTCTCGTGTAACCGAGGTACTTGTAGGAAAATACGTACGCCTTACAACTGTGATAGGAGGTGCGTCGACATCCCGACCAGGAACAAGAATGTGATAGTACTGAGTGGGGACAGGGTGTTTTTAGCTAGATGTGCCAAGCTAGCTAAAGAAGAAGACGCTGAAGTAGTGTGGACTGATTCTGGTGAGGAAGTGCTAATGTTGTCGTGTCACGCTGTACACAACGGTACTTCTGGAGTTGTCGCCGTGGATTGCATCAACGCTGCCTTATTACCTAGAAACGACATTGCCGATTTGACCAACTTTACCTATCTACAATATTTGTACACTACTAGAGCAACACCGAATAGAGTCATCGCTCCTTTGGAAGTTGAATTAACTTTGGCTAACGACAGCCGTTTGATGATCAATTTGGAAGGATGTGTTAATACTTTGGCTGATGAATGCAAAGAGTTTCTGAAGGATTACGGAAGGGACGGCACAGATCACAATGCTAAAGCAAGATTCCCGTGCTTCTACACTGAGAACAGCCCGGATACAGTTGTAGCTCGCTTCGATTTGGATGCTACATACCGACAGTTTATAGTTGCTTTGGTACTGCCAACAGTGTTGGTAGTAGTGTCCTGTATTACGCTCATGTTGTGCCAAACGACAGTCGAGGTCGGTGATGACGCGAAGATGAGGTTCAAAGGCTGCACTGGTGGTCAGGCTGATACGCAAATGCATCCAAACGATCCTGTTTCTCCTCTCTGAGATCAGTCACGTGAGAATTTCATACTACTTTAGGCATAATTCGATCGATATCGGTAGTTTACTTTGAGTAGAGGGTATTAAATTTTAATGAAGCCGACATAAAACACGGAATGTTATGACCTTGACATAATTCCTCCTTTAAGTCCAATTAACGTATCATTTTATGTTTTAAGCATGAAATATTGAATCTAAAAGTCGTACATTTTAAATACACATAGTTATGTAATTTCGTTTCTCAGAGAAAGAGCTACCGACTGTTTTTTTCATTTTAACTAAAACATTAATTTAGTACGTAACTAATAATGCAGTTCAGAATATTCTTGTCTTATAAAAAAAACAGTTGATTCAATTTTACATATTAAGTGCAATTAAAATATTAAGGTTTTCCTTTTCAACAAACTTGAAAGTGCAAAAACATTAATGGTGTATTTTTCTCTGTTGCAGGCGTTCCCCTCCTTTGCGAGGGTCCGGCTAGTTCACTAAGAGACGATTAAACGCTTGCAATGCTTTCCACTGGTTGAAACTCCCTCCAGATGTCTACTATCAGCAGATCTCGAGCGAGCCTCTCCCCCGCAGCATCTGAACGGTCCACGTTACCAATGGGAGCGTCGGTCGAACCGGGGAGTCCACAATTCAAACCTCTGGAGCCAACGAGGGAGCAACTTCTAGCACATTTTTTTGAAAGATTCAAATTCTACACATCGTTATGCCTTGGCACGTCGGCTATACTCGCTGTGTTCGCTTTTCTCTTCCTGATACCGTTTGTGGTGGAGCCAGCGATACAGACTATCCTTGCAGAGTTTGTACCAGAGGCGGGGATTTGTTCCGTCTCGGAGCACGTTCACGCAGAAACCTTAACTAATTGTACCTGGGCGTCGTGCAGGGAAGGTTGTACGACAGCTCATACGAAATGTCACAAGATAAGGGTCAATTTGGCTCGAAGACCATTCGTTGAAGGAGCGCCTGTGCCTACTGAATGGGATGAGACTGACCTACGGTTTCTGATCAACCCTGAAGGTTGCGGATATCCACCTAGAGTGAACTGCTCGGTTTTCGCGAACGACTACGCTGGACCAAAAGCACCGAAAGTGTTCCCGTGTTACTACAGCCTGACGAGGCCCGATCTGGTGGTGGCGCGGTATTCCTGGGAGGCTACGGTGCGTGGCCTCATCCTGGCCTTGGTGCTGCCGACTGCTGTGTTCGTGTTCAGTCTAAGTGTGCTTGCGTATTGGCACTGTCGATGCTGTGACAGGGCATGCAATAGGCGGGTGCACGCCGAATCCTTTACCAGCAAAGAGGAGTAAGTGTGAAATTTTATTATTTTCTTTTTTATTAACTGTTATTATTATTATTAGTCTTAGTATCATATGTAAGGAGGTGTTATTGGCAAAGTACAAACTTGTTAAAAATAATAGTTTATTGGTTGCTATGTTTGTATTCATAAGTATTTTATTAAGACAAAAGATTGCTGCAGACAGGAACTTATATTCTTACAACGCAAATTTATCTTGCTTCTTTTATTAATTTTGTTTTATTAACCGTAAAATAAATGTGGGACTTTCAGGTGTTATATCAAGTACAGAGAGGGAACTTCGTAGTTTTTATGGAATTAGTGTTATTGACAAGTACGTTATTTGCTAGACATTTGCACTGTGCTCAAACTATTAACACATACCAGGGGACAAAAGGCACCTTTGGTTCACAGTATTTTAAAGTCTAAATTATTGTAAAAAAGAATTATCAAAATCAGTTCCGTATTGTCGGAAATATAGCGTAATTTAATTACAAAAATGCCGTCGAATTGATAACTTGTTCTTATAGTCAGTTAAAAATAGATTTCACACTCACAATAAAATGTTCATATTTATCTGTAATCGTATGCATGTAACTTATACGAGTAATGCTGCAATAAAGTACTGTGAATTAATGCGATACTTAAAGTTTAGGTCAGACTTAGAAGGTCAGAAGGTTTACTTTTTTAGGTCAGAGGGTCATTCTTCTGGCAACCTGTCCGGCTGTCTTTCAGAATGGCACGGGCACGCACTCCCGGCCCCTCGAGCCACCATTGCCGCATTCCACTTCCCAATCCGCGGCTTTGGTGTCCCCCCCCCCCCACCCCCATCACTGGTGGTAGGGTTTGGGGTTGAGTTCTATTTTTTACTCAATGCCAAATCCAAGCGGGTTGGTACCACCGTCCGGTCTTTTTCTGCCGCTAAGTAGAAATGCGTTCCGGTAGAAGGGCTGGATAGCCGTTCCCTCATCCGTTCCCAACCTTCTGCTGGTGTTGGTGGATCCAGGCGATGCTCGTTTATGTGGTTGGGTGTCGGGGTGGGCATTAGGCTGGGGGACGCTGGTGTGAAGTACAGGGAGACCCGGTGGGAACGGTCACCGCCGGCCGCCTGCCGGTCAGTAGGGGACCTGAACCCGGGGGCCCACTATTATCAAACTCCCTCCCCGGGAAGCTGTCCCGCCAACCGGCGAAAATCCCGTCATGCAGTCGTCGTGCCAGAGTGGGAGACTGGAGTGGATCCCGGCGACTGCACGCGGGGGGGCACCGGGGGCCCTTCCGTGCTTCTCGCTGGCTCCTCCTATTGCCGTATGCCCGTCTCGCACTATATCCTCCCTTTCTCGGGTATCGTCCTGGGTCAACCACGCTTTTTCCTATCCCTATCCCACTCTCTTAAAAAATATATATATACTATGCGAAGGACAAACAAAAGAAGGCTCTCCACGGCGGGAAATGCATCCACATTTTCTGTGGACTTCTGCAATGTCAGGGGTCTACACAGCAACCTCGACGCCGTCCACCACCATCTAGAGACGGCGCGGCCTGCCCTGCTCTTTTTAACGGAGACGCAAATATCCACCCCTGACGATGTATCGTACTTAAATTACCCCGGTTACGTGTTGGAACATCAATTCTTACGTAAAGCCGGGGTGTGCGTCTTCGTCAGGGGTGATATCTGTTGTCACCGCCTTCGGGGCTTCGAGCGTCGGGACCTGTCCTTATTATGGCTGCGGGTAGTATTCAAGGGTAAGACCCGAGTCTACGCATGCCTGTACAGGTCCCACGGCAGTGATACGGGATCAACTCAGTTATTTGAGAGCGTCCAAGTGGGGACTGACCGGATTCTCGAGCAGTTCCCATCCGCGGAGGTGGTGGTCCTCGGTGATTTCAACGCTCATCACAAAGAGTGGTTGGGATCCAGGACCACTGATCTCCCCGGTCGGGCTGTTTACGAGATGGCCTTGGCTTATGGTCTCTCGCAGCTGGTAACACAGCCCACCCGTGTTCCAGATGTTGAGAGCCATGAGCCCTCTATGTTGGATCTTCTGCTGACGACACACCCGAACGGATACAGGATAGTGGTTGATGCTCCACTGGGATCTTCTGACCACTGCCTGGTCCGTTCGTGGGCCCCTGCAGCGAGTTCCAGTCGTTCTTCAATAACTGGAACTCGCACGGTTTGGCGGTATTCGTCAGCAGATTGGGACGGACTCCGAGAATTCTTCGCGTCCTACCCATGGAGGCGGCTTTGCTTCTCCTCTGATGATCCTGACGCCTGTGCGAACTGCGTCGCGGAGACAATTAGCTTGGGTATGGAGACATTCATACCCAGCTCAAAAATACCCGCAGGGCGTCGCAGCAAGCCGTGGTACAATCGTGCCTGCGCTGCTGCTGCGCGCCTCAAGCAGTCCGCATACGTGGCGTGGCAAGACGCCAGGAGGCGTCGGGATCCAAATTCGAAGGAGGAGAAACTGAAGTTTAATGCCGCC
Organism: Deilephila elpenor; assembly: GCA_949752805.1. Taxonomy (NCBI): domain Eukaryota; kingdom Metazoa; phylum Arthropoda; class Insecta; order Lepidoptera; family Sphingidae; genus Deilephila; species Deilephila elpenor. The sequence continues at coordinate 1,906,192 of OX457116.1, forward strand.
TCTAGATCCAACAAAAGAGCCTTAGCTAAGGCCAAGGCGGAGCACATCCGCAGAATTGGCGAGCGGCTCCAAAGATATCCCTCTGGGAGCCGTGCTTTTTGGTCGCTCGCTAAGGCTGTGGAGGGCAATTTCTGCCTATCCAGTCTCCCACCACTGCGTAAACCTGATAACAGTTTGGCCCATAGTGCAAAGGAGAAGGCCGATCTCTTGGCCCAATTCTTCGCCTCGAACTCGACTTTGGATGACGGGGGAGCCACACCGCCGAACATCCCTTGGTGTGAGAGTCTCCTGTCTGATATTAAAATCACCCAGCGTGCTGTCAGACGGGAGCTCATGGCTCTCGACATCCATAAGTCGAGTGGGCCAGACTGTATCCCCGCAGTGGTTCTTAAGACGTGCGCCCCTGAGTTGACCCCCGTGCTAACGCGCCTTTACCGTCTTTCCTACAAAACCAACCGGGTTCCGGCTTCGTGGAAGGTCGCCCATGTCCACCCAGTACCCAAAAAGGGTGACCGATCGGACCCTTTGTGCTACAGGCCGATTGCTGTCACATCCTTACTCTCCAAGGTCTTGGAGCGAGTTATAAACACTCAGCTCCTGAGGTATCTTGAGGACCGCCAGCTGATTAGTGACCGCCAGTACGGTTTCCGTCACGGTCGTTCAGCTGGTGACCTCCTCGTGTACCTCACGCACCGTTGGGCGGAGGCTTTGGAGAGTGGGGGTGAGGCGATTGCGGTCGGCCTTGACATAGCGAAGGCGTTCGATCGAGTGTGGCATGGCGCCCTTCTAGCGAAGCTACCTGCGTATGGTATCCCTGAGGGACTCTGCAAGTGGATCGCCAGCTTTTTGGATGGTCGGAGCATAAAAGTCGTAGTGGACGGCTGTTGCTCCGAGACCAAGACCATTAACGCTGGTGTTCCACAAGGATCGGTGCTATCGCCTACACTCTTCATCCTGCATATCAATGACATGTTGTCTACCGACAGCATGCATTGTTATGCGGATGATAGTACGTGTGACGCGCGATACATCGGCCATCAGAGTCTCTCTCGAGGTTCCATTGAGGAAAGACGGTCTCAACTTGTGTCTGAAGTCGAGAGATCTCTGGGGCGGGTCTCCGAATGGGGTGAATTGAACTTAGTTCAATTTAACCCCTCGAAGACACAAGTTTGCGCATTCACTGCGAAGAAGGACCCTTTTGTCATGGCGCCGCAATTCCAAGGAGTTACTCTCCAAAGATCCGAAAGTATTGGGATCCTCGGCGTCGAAATATCAAGCAATGTCGACTTTAGGAGTCATTTGGAGGACAAAGCCAAACTGGCGAGCAGAAAGTTGGGTATCCTGAACAGAGCCAAGCGGTACTTCACGTCGGGTCACAGATTGACGCTCTACAAAGCACAAATCCGGCCCCACGTGGAGTACTGCTCTCACCTCTGGGCAGGTGCCCCAAAATACCAGCTCAACCCACTTGACTCCTTACAGCGACGAGCTTGTCGAATAGTCGATGATCCCAATCTTACGGACAAATTGGAACCGTTAGGACTGCGGAGAGACTTCGGGTCTCTCTGTGTGTTCTATCGTCTGTTCCATGGGGAGTGCTCCGAGGAATTGTTTGAGATGGTACCAACGTCGCCCTTCTACCATCGCACCACCCGTCACCGCAGCAGAGTTCATTCCTACCACCTGGAAGCGTACCGCTCCCGAACGGTACGTTTTCAGCGTTCTTTCTTACCACGTACGTGCAAGCTCTGGAATGAACTCCCTGCATCGGTGTTCCCTGAGCGCTATGACCTGTCCTTCTTCAAAAGAGGCTTAAAGAGAGTACTCTCCTTAAGGTAGGCAGCGATTTTGTTGTGCTGGACCCCTGGCACTGCGAAGTTCTCTGGGCAGCGGTAGCCGCTTACCATCAGGCGGGCCGCTAGCTCGTCTGCCTATAACGGCAATAAAAAAAAAAAAAAAAAAAAAAAAAAAAGTAATAATTTACACTTTACGGCACAATCAAAATTATGGATCTGTTTGTTTATTCAATTCAACATGCAACAGATGTTGTTTGTTATTTAAAGAAGAAATAATTTAACATACAAATTTAAGATTGTCGTTCAAAATTGATAACTAAATTATAAACATTATTCATTAAAATCACACTACACTAGACTATTACTACGTACTTAAAAAGTAGTTTCGGCATTTCAAATATTAGATCCGTGAGCCTTTAAGGCGACAAATTAGGTACAATCTGACACGCAAAAATCACTTTATCAATTTTGGTGTTACGCATCTATTTTGCACTCATTAAAAATCCGTCTTCGCGTTGGAATCGGAAGAAAATAGTTATAAATTATTTTTATAAATTATCGAGGCTTTTTACTTAGGTAGCGCACGATTTGTTGTTTGTAGTATATAAGTTGCATTAATTGTTTTTACAGTAGTAAACTTCTATGCGAGTTGGACGACGACCCAAGTGATGATGTGTTCTGACGCCGCGCTTCAGCCGCCCGCCGTCGCGCCTCCCCACGCACCGCAGGCTACGCGCAGTTGTAAAACGCCGTAGCAGCTGAGTAACGTAGCGCATACGCCACGTAGACGCTACGTATCCGCCGAGTATATACGTAGATTATGCACAGGAATAGCCATTGCTACGTATGCCCCGTGCAGTGCTATTGGTATGACAGTGAGCTGCCAAGATGCATTGCGCGACGCTGTCATGCGTATAGCAGTTGCTACTCATGCGCTACACAGTGCTACGGCTACGCTCGGTGGTCGTAGCGCACACGTGGCATTTGATTAAATATAGCTACAGCTAGATTGCAAATTTTTGAAATTTATCTACATCTTGGAAGTTTGCGCTTTGTGATGAAATTTAATTATTAAATAATGGTTGTGACTTAAACATTTGGTGAAAAATACAAAATGATTTACAAAATTAACATTAAAATTGTAATAATGGTTAAGTAAATTAATCTTGTTTCTAACGACTCTATGACAATAATGTCATTTTCCTTTACATGCACAGAGCGTAAACTTCTGAAAACATCGAAACACCAATATATATCTTCGGTATATCGTAGTGAAATATTTTGAAAATTAATAAAACATCAAATATTTATAAGGGAGGTGCTATAATTAAGATATCAGTATTACAATTTAACGACTTTTCGGCGGGCGTCATGGCTTTTGCTTTAATATAATATTTAAGGAAATTTATAAATGATGTGTCGAAACCAGCGTCTCTTTATTCTAAAATTGAGCTATGCCGGATAGTATGTAAGTATTTCGTACATATTTTGCTTCCGAGAACGCGTTATTTTTCTCATAGATTAAAATATATCAAGAAATAATGTTCAAATCAATTGTACCTAAATTGTAATATAGTAATTATTTAAGCTTTCTCAAATGTTTTCGAGTTTTATTTGCGTTCCGAGAATATATCGATTCGTGCAAATGTCGGAACGGTATGATAGAACTCGAAATATCTACAAACTTATGCCAATAATTATGATGCTCGTATAAGATACTTGATTCAAAGATACGATTCATTTAGAATTTGATATGTAAGTGTGCAATGATTTGTTAAAAAGCTCGTAGCTTAGTATTATTTTATATATTTTATTAGACTACTCGTACCGTTATAATTACTGTGAATTCTTACTAAATAATATAATATAAAATAGTGGTCGAATATAATAAAAAAAAAGTTATATCACTCCAAATCATAACTAGGTGTTGTTACATGATCTCGAATACACTTATTTCATTCTCTTCTTTGACAATGATTCAGAAAAAAGCTAGAGAAAGGTCAAAACTTTTACATAACCATCAACATTATCTTATAAAGCGGAAAAGGCCTTTTGTTCACTGCTAAATAGTGCATTGACGTAATAACTATATTGCACAAATTAAAAACCATACTTAATACTTAAGAACCGTGCGAACCACACCTAAAAAACATTCTTATGCCACGTTAATACAATACCATAAATACGTTATCTGTCGACAATATTATTCGATATTTTACCGTCCTAAATTATATCCAATTTTAATCCGAAAATTAATGTAAAATTATTTACATTACAAACGGTGAGTAGATATTTAATTTACGCCAATAGCTTACAAATTAATTAAATTAGCGCAAACACACATAGAGTTGTATCTGCATACATATTTTACTGTAAATATATTGTATGTAAAAATTATTTGATTAAAATTTATTTTTGTAAAAATACGAAAACTTATTAACGAATGTTGTTTCTAATTCAAATACCAATATGACAAATATTTTATGAAAAATGTGTTTAAATAATTGTGTTATAATATTTAATATGGACGGTTTTAAAAAAAATAAATTGTATTAAACATAACACACCAAAATGGCGACTATAATATTGGGAGTTTGAAGGGTACTTTATGGCTGCAGCTTTTAAAAAATGGATTATTGTGTTGTAAATATGGTGCAATTATCAATTTAATAACACACAGAAAATAGCATTTTTTTTACTTTATAAATTCTTTGTAGAGGCTTGAAGTATGAATGATTTTATTCGAAGACTTGACAGTCGATTAAAATAACGATTTGAGTATTTATTTGTTAATTGATCTGTTAAAATAAAATATTAATGATTGTTATATTTCTAAAATACTACAAAAATATTTATATAATGTATGTGATCTGAGGAACATTTGGAGTTGTTATGCAATTTTCTTGTTCTTACCAAAGGCGATACACATTTAAATTAGAATAGTATATTTTTGTGTTCTCAATGTTGTAATACAACATTTGCACAATAAGTGGTTATGATTCTTTTCAGCGATATTATGTTTTTGTACATTTATATTTTTATACTTTATTTTGTCTTTTACTTTATAAAACTGGCTTATTTTATGATATTTTAGTTTGTTAAGAAACCTTCAAAGATATTTAAGGAGAGTTGGGTGATTAAACTCGGTTTTTCAATTTGAATTCGGTAATATACTTTTTGAATTCGCTGTAATAGCAAATTGTATGGCTGAAAGCACGCTTACGTACTTGAACATTAAATTATCTTAAATAAATATTGCATTTACAGTTATTCATTTTAATTCGATGTAAATCCAATATTACGACTAGATTATTATTTTCTCGGATTCATTTCGAAAATGTAAGCACTTTTAATTATCGTACATTAAGCAAAATATCAGAATTATATTAACTACTAATACGAATAGATGTTTGAAATCTACAATCATTTGTTTCTGGAATATTTGATTAAATAATACATAATAATATGGTTACGCTACAATATTTTCTTAAGATAATCATTATGTCCTCCAAATTATTTCTTTATTTTTAGTTTGAATTGTGAATTTAAATCATAATTTTAAACATTGTCTTAAAACTATAAAATTAAATCAGTGCAGTTTTGTTTACAGCAGCAGAATAAAAATAATTAATTTGAGTGCCTGCATTTGAGTTAATTATTTCATTATTTCGTTTCATTGCACAAAATAAATACCTATATATTAATTAAAGTGATTGTTATAAATTGTATGAGTGTTATAACCGCTAAATTATGAATGTAAATAGTGATAATTATATAAATGATATTATTTTATTGTAAAATTTAATTATAATTAAGTAAATTTATTATTGTTAAGAGCATCACAAAGCGCGTGATACACAAAGAATTATAATGAAATAAAGCTTTTCTTTGTAATTGTTTTATTTAATTACCTGTTATTTAACTGTTGCTATGAATGACTTGTATTAGGATAGGCACACTCATCACACTTGAGACAATTATGTTTTTTATGGTATATAAATAAATAAATACACCCCCTGTCACATACATAGTCCTGACCCCACACTAAGATCGAGTTTTGTATCGTGGGTATTAGAAACTACAAGAGAATTTACGGTATCACAAACACCCAGACCTGAAACAAATGCCTGTAGATCACACAAATATTTGTCTCGGTGCGGGGATCAAGCCCGCGGCCTTTCGTTTCTCAACCGGCGTCTAACCAACTGCGCCATAGAGGCTGCCATTATCTGGAACAATAGCAAATAATGATCATAAGAAATGAAAGGCTACATAAATAAATTCTTAAAACAGATCTACGAGTATTTGTTACTGAGTTACATTATAAACAGTAGCGATAAAATTATAATTAGTTGTATGCGCAGATAAACGGGCGTTGATAACTGACCCTATGCTAGTAAAAGATACACCAATGAATTTATAGGCTCTTATCGCACAGAATAGATATATATTTCGTATTGAAACAGTAGGGAACACCTGGTATGAACGTAACGATTATAACAGACATTATTAGATCACAAAATAACAATTACATACATACATAAATTCACGCCTTTATTGCAGAAGGGGGAGGTAGAGGCGCCACCAGGACACCCACATTTCGTTTTGTATGTTCCGTCCCACGATGTAATATGTCCAACGATTTCGGGCACAAATTCCTGATTCCCGGATGATAATGAATAGAAAAACCCAATATCACTTTGTCCGACCCAGGTTTCGAACCCGAGACCTCAGCTTTGTAATCGTACCGTAGTACAACTGCGCTACCAAAACAATAGTATATTATATTTTAAAAGAGTAGGTTGAGAGCATATTTCCCCGATGGCAGAGAGGACCCGTAAAAATCAAATCAAATCATATCTCTTTATTTGCAGAACATAGGTTATATTATTACGTAGTAGTAAGTGCGTGGTGGCCTGTTGGTAACGGACCAGACGCGGCCGCCTACATGTTCACGGTGGTCGCGGGTTTAAATCCCAGGGCACACCTTTGACTTTTCGGAGTTATGTGTGTATTGATAGTCAATCACCACGCACTTTAACGGTGAAGGAAAACATCGTGAGGAAACCTGCATACCGTAGCGATTTTAAAGAATCTCTACGGTATGTAAGTCCGCCAACCCGCACTAGGCCAGCGTGGTGGACTATATGGCCTAACCACTCTCAATCGATTCTCTCGACTGTAGAGTAGGCCCGTGCCCTGCAGTGGGACGTATATGGGCTGATATAGATAGATATAGATGTTCCGTATGTACAAAGTTTCTCTGTACTCAACCTTGGCTTGGCATGCAAATTATAAGTAAGTAAATGAAGCAATTACAGGTATCAGTTACAGTAAATATACCTGTTTTTTTAATTTATCTACTTCTGTCTTAAACAAGAACCAAATACAACTTAAATAAATTATTATACATAATAGAGATCAATCTTCCCGAGGGTCTTCAGTCTCAGGATGGTTTCTTAATCTCAATCTAGTTTTAAACACAGCATTAGAACCTAGCCGGTCTGTATGTAATAACTTTCTACACTTTTAAAAAAGAGTCGCGTTGCCAGCACTATCTTTGGCCAAATGAAATGCGACAGAGAGCTATGCTTTTGCGTTCGTTTTCTGTGTCTGTGATGCTGGTCGAGTCAGCGTATGCGAACGTTTATCGTCTTTAATAAATAAATAATATCGGTAAGTGAACTTTACCAAGTTGGTTAAGTACAAAAGGTACGGTCAAGTTGGAGGTCCTGAAATTCGTAGCAGAGGTTTCTTTTTCTTTCATTAAATCACACGCTGCAGGTGTGGTGGACTATAAGGTATGAACTATAAGGTTAAGACCCATTGTAATCGTAGAAGAGACCATGCCAAGCAGTCAAACTTCTAAGCAGATAAATGTTGTTTTAATTCCTAAAATATTCCCTTTTTACGAACAATAAATATTTGCAATTTTCGACAGCAATGGCCATCTAAAAATTGCGAAATTGCTGATAATATAAAAATACCCACAAAGAATATTATATGCAATAGAAGCGCATAATAAAATGCAAATGGCACGTGCAATTATTGCTAGTGGCCGTGTTAGAAAGTGGATCGACATCGGTGGTATAAAATGTTTCCGTGGATCAATAAAAACTAATAATTTAGCACGCCCGCCTGGGTGAGAGTTTGTACAAGAGCGGAGCGTTAGTCATAAATAAGCAATTGAAAGAATCTATTGGCGAGAGATAACAGATTAACTTCGGTGGAATCTCTATCTTGACAGCCCTGTACTTTTCATAAGATGTATTGTACCAATTGTCTGTCACTATCCAAGATTCTATCTGGACGTCTCGGTACTTGAAATTTCCTTGCTCTGTATAAGAAGCGCTCTAAAGGTTCAGTCAATAGGTTCAATGCAACGGCCGCTGTGCTACTGATAATTGCGAACTAAAGATAGGCCTAAAAGCAAGTGACCTAGTAGCTATCCGTCGTGGACACCCGTGACAACTGAACCCAAAAGGTTCGCCAATTAATTTTTTGTCGCATTATCAAACTGTGGAATTGTTTACCGTCATACGTGTTACCTCCTTCCAATAACTCTGGATTCTTCCACCGTACAGTGGATAAGCAGTTAAGTTGGCTGGCATAATTGTGTCCAATGACATGAGACTACCGTCTGTTGCCATTCAAAGCTCTTTTTGGACTGCATTGCCCTTACCAACAGGTGAAGAGCATTCACTTGCCCTAATTGCCCCACTTGCCGTGCCCCAATAAAAAAAATATCTAAACGGACGTCCAAATAAAAGTGTTAGGAGGAAAACAAAGCCCTTCTTCTTTTCAGCCCCAGGAAGCCCCCTGCTGAACATAGGCCTCCCCCATGGATCTCTACATACACCTGTTGGAAGCAGCCTGCATCCAGCGACTACCTGCGACCTAAACCAGGTCGTCCGTCCACCTTACAACTTAGAACTTAGAACACCCTACAACTTTGAAAACTCTACACTTATTTGGATAACTTTAACGGCTCCTTTGTCGCAGTAAACAATTGGTGGGTATCTAGGCGAAGACCCTAGTACTAACACTTATAATATTCTAGCAAATATTTCCGCTAATCGCTCCGCTCATACCCAACCACAGGTCTACAAGAATTGCCAGTATTTTAAAAGGGTTCAACGAACCTATACGACACGGAATATTGCGTTTCACTGCATTGGCGTACAATAATAACTAGCTTTTTATGTACGCAAATATGATCAATATGGGAAAGTGGTGCAAAATATTTATTGAATGTTGATATATTGTAATAAAGTTGTCTGTAGCATCGGTAGACAATTTCGTGATGCTATTCCTCTGCCTAATATAAATGCAAGGTAGAAAACAACCAATGCATCAATCTTGTCCCAACTCCAAGTAAAAGCTCGCTTTTCCACCTTATACCAACAACGAATACTTTGGTATTTCAGCCCACAATGCGCAGAGGTGATGAAAATTTGGAAATATTTCCGAAATTTTCCGTATTCATACAGGTCCCGTACCTAGTGTCACCGACAAATATATAATTTTGGTATTTTTGTAATGTTGTAATGTTAAACAAATTTTGTAACGTGTCCCATTTTTGGATAAATAAATATAATTATATTATTATTATTGATTAGTGTGGGAAACACCGAAGGCAAAGATCACGCGGGCGGTCACCAACAAGATGAACTGACCTAATGAAAGACTCGTTCGCAAAGTTCTACACATCCGTGAGAGACGCGCTGGATAGAAACCGGTGGAGACCTGATGCTGACCACAATCCTCAGACATGAGGGACTGAACAGGGAGAAAAAAAGAAAACGACCAAATTCCTATTATACTGAAGCTTCCTATGTAGATACATTGTACAATCCCGGGTCCTCCTAAGACAAATATTACCCACAATGGCGACAAATGCGTCTTCACACATGCTTATTAGAATTTTTTCGAAATTTGAGTACAATCGTTGCACTGCCTTTAAAAAAAGAAAAGTTTATGGGTATACGTATAAAAGGTACATAATACCCTCTGGGAGTTTAATTGCATTTGATATGATAACTGTTGTTTTGTTAATGGATTATTTAGTAATTGTCGTTAATATGAAAGTAGTTACAAGTACTTGGGGGCTGAAAGTTTACAAAGTGTAATATATTCTCCAGAGACATTTCGACACGGACTTGCCTATTAGGGAACCTCGCAAGGCCATTTGTTATTTATATTTAATTAAATAATAATTGTGGATTAACAGCGGGTTTTTGTTAATAATAACAATGCGCCCGATTGTAAATATAACGTAAGCCAGATCAAAACTGCCTCGGTGGCGTAGTTGTACTACGGTATGATTACAAAGCTGAGGTCTCAGGTTCGAATCTCGGGTCGCGTAAAGTGATATTGGATTTTTCTATCCATTATCAGCCCGGAGTCAGGAGTTCGTGACCGATATGGTAATAGGCTCCCATCACATTGTGGGACGCAACAAGGCGAAATATGGGTGCCTCTGCCTACCATTTCTGGGGAAAAAGGCGTAAATTTATGTATGTTTGTATTTATTAAAAAATTACCAGGTGAATAATTTTCATCTACATTTCTTTTATAATTTCATGGGGCCACGACAAAGAAACACGATGGTAAGTACAATTAAAATATAACATCCACCGGTGAGAGACGGTTTTATCTCAGAGGCCCGTAAAATTATGTCATTTTTATTGATACACATACGAAAAATTTAGGAATAAATCAAATCATCTTCACTATTGAAAATAGGTCCATACTTCATACTGTTACCGTATGACTTTTTTCAAAAACAGCACGTGTCATCGAATAATCTAAGGATTGTAATAAACTCCCATGGATCATACATACACGAACCTTAAAAACGTTATATTTTTGGGCACATAATAATAAATAAATACACCCAACAGTCACATAAATAGTCCTGACCCCACATTAAGATCAATTAAGTCTTGTGTCGCAGGTATCAGAAGTACGAGAAAGTTTTCGGTCTCACAAACACCCAGACCCGAAACAAATATCTGTGGATAACACAAACATTTGTTTCGGTGCGGGGATCGAACCCGCGGCCTCTCGTGTCACAGCCGGCGTCTAACCAACTGCGCCACTGAGGCAGATAATAAAAAACAGTAAGCGTAAGTCACAAAATTTCGGAGTAATTCAAAGATTTGATGTAAGTAAAACCGCGCGTTTCGACTTTATAGACTGAAAGTAGGTCACATTTATAATTGCAGGTATTCAATGTAAACCTAAAGTAGGTACTAAATACTTGACCTGAGTCTGTAATTACTGCATACGCTATTCCCTATTTGTTCTTAGTTCTACCGTGGTAAAAACTAAAAGAGATAGATTAACTGATGGTAAACGATTAACACACATAAACTGACGCCTCTTTTAGAAGGGGTAGGCAAAGGTGCAACCAGGACACCCACGTTTCGCCTTGTATTTTACCTCCCAGGATGTAATAGGTGGCGAGCCTATCGCCATATCTGGCACAAATTCCTGACTCCAGGCTGATAATGAATAGAAAAATCCGATATCACTTTGCCCGACCCGGAACGAACCGGAGACCATAGCTTTGCAATCACCGTAGTACAACTGCGCCACCCACGGAGTGACAATAATCGTAAATGAAAATTTGCAACACTAACATAAGATGCTGGCCTCTTCAAACGGGAGAGTAAAGAGATGGAAAAAAAGGTTATTAGGCTTTCGAAAGTAATGCATTGAAGGATAAACGACAATAAAACGAACGCTTCACGTCGGTTATCTTTGAGAGGTATCCACCTGTCCGGCTGGCCCATTCCTGCATCAAACTGAGGTGCCTCTACTATTTTTAACAGTTACTTTGAAGTGACAAAAGTGGACTTATTACTGCTACCCACAGTGAACCGGCTCGATTTCTATCAATAAATTTGACACAAGGCCAGCATATTGCAATTTCTTTTATTTATTTTTTTCTAGCCTATACTGTCCCACTGCAGGGCAAAGGCCTCCCTATCTTTCTTCCAGCCGTCTCTGTCCAAAGCTTTCTTCCACCAGTTAGTATCAAAATGGTCCAAGTCATCTCTCCACATTCTGCGCGGCCTACCACGAGGTCTTTTTAGCATATTGCAATAATGGTGACAAATTAAAACGCTGGGCAAATCGCATAAGATTTGCGAAATGGATGTTGTCACTCATAATATATTGTTTTGGAAATCAAACTTAGGACCTCGTGGTTCACAATACATGCTGCCACTAGGCTAATTAGGTGACAAAACAAAATAGCTTGTTGTAACCAACAGACAATAGTTATCATTTTTATTTCTAGCATCGCGTCCTACTGCAACTTGCCATATAATATTATATTTAGCTTTCTATTTATTTCCTAATTTGGAAAACTGGCATTTCTATCAAGAAATTAAATAAACGATTGAGTTTCGATTGAATCGGGCATCGCTAAATTGCTTCAATACACACGTGATTGGAAATTGAATTATTTACTCTAATACGTCCTATTTAACTAGACATACATGAACTCACGCCTTTATCCCCGAAGGGGTAGGTAGAGGCGCCACCAGGACACCCATATTTCGCCGCGTATGTTCCGTCCCACGATATGATAGGGGGCGAGCCTATCGCCATATCGGGCACAAATTCCTGACTCCGGGCTGATAATGAATATAAAAATCCAATATCACTTTGCCCGACCCGGGACTCGAACCCGAGATCTCAGCTTTGTAACCGTACCGTAATACAACTACGCCACCGAGGCAGTCATTTTACTAGAAATACTGATAATATAAACTACAAGTGGTAGCCTAGTTATAAAAGGTCAGAATTTATAAACTGAAGGTCGCGGACTCAAATACAGAGCTTATGATAAAACATATCCTTATCGCCTTTCGCATTTCAAGATCGGCAACGCATCTACAAAATGAGTTATGTTGTAGAAATGTATGAAATGAGCATGTCTAGATGTTATTTTTTTTTTTTTTATTGCTATGTATGGCGAGACGAGCATACCATTCGCCTGATGGTAAGCGATACGATCGCTCATGGACAGTAGCAAAACCAAACAACACCATGAATTACAAGGCAATGCTTGGCATTCCACTGCGCTCGCCATCCTGAGACATAAGATGTTAAGTCTCAATATGTCCAGTAGTTACTCCTTCAAACCGGAACACAACAGCGCATTTACACTGCTGTTTGGCGGGAGAAATGTGTGATGGTAAACATTTACCGCAAAGTGAACAATTTGCTGAATGTTTATATGCTGTACCATGGAGGAGGCTTATGTCCAGTAGTGGTTTTCCTGTGATTGAAGAGAGAGAGAGAGAGAACCATTTACTTATTTGCCGGACTTATGCTATTATAACATGGGAAACCCTGATCTACTAGATCCTCAAAATAATTCTAAGGTATTACTAGGTCTAATTGTTCATAAACTAGTTTGTATGAGGTTAAGTGCCAGTATCAGTTATATTAATACTGTGAGTGCTAGTTCTAGGTAATTCTTGCTTCCGCTCTCGATAGCTTATGTTATTTGCTACTTTACTTACTACTCAAAACTCATTACAAATACACGCGCATGTTTTATCTCTATCTATCTATATCAGCCCATATACGTCCCACTGCAGGGCACGGGCCTACTCTACAATCGAGAGAATCGATTGAGAGTGGTTAGGCCATATAGTCCACCACGCTGGCCTAGTGCGGGTTGGCGGACTTACATACCGTAGAAATTCTTTAAAATCGCTACGGTATGTAGGTTTCCTCACGATGTTTTCCTTCACCGTTAAAGTGCGTGGTGATTGACTATCAATACACACATGACTCCGAAAAGTCAGAGGTGTGCCCTGGGATTTGAACCCGCGACCACCGTGAACATGTAGGCAGCCGCGTCTGGTCCATTACCAACAGGCCACCACGCACTGTTGTTTTATACGCACGCATGTTTTATACGGTGACAAAAAACCCATTCCCGAAAGAATTGATGTGAAACGACCAATCGTGAAATTATAAGCAGAATTGTGAAATAAAATAATATAATCTAAACATTGGTTTGTATAGATTGGCTTATATTAATAATTATCAAGAGTGTCCAGATAAACCTGTAAAAGGTTTTTGTGATACTTTCATATTTGTACTAATGGCTAAATTTAAAATAAATAAAAAATATATATGTTGCGCCAACACCATGTATACACGTAGCATAGTAGCAGCAAAGACTCTAAATATCTGTACCTATTTTATTTCATTTTTCCTAGAGGAAAACATATTACCAATGCCTAGTTTATTATTTTCGAAGATTACAGGTTACATTATGGAACCTATTACGTGTCGATTTTATAAGAATACGTGACGTAACTTCAGTACTATGAAAAATGGGTACAAGTATAACATTTGTTATACTAGATATTTATTATAGCCGACAAAAATGTCATCAAAAGCAATCAATTTAAGTAATTTATTTTAAGTAATTAAATCGCTCGAAATTAATGCTTGATAAAAAGCTACCCCAAGCGTAACTTCAGCCATTAGCCCATAAACTATAGGAGTCATTATCGCGCCCTAAACGACTCAAAAGGCAAATGGGGACCATATAATTTCTACATCCCTTGTTTATACAATATATTAATAAATAATAAAATACTAAGAATAGGGAAACGTTCTAAATAAAATGCCTTTAAAATAAGACTGTCTGTCGCTGACACGCCGTGTACTGGCGGAGCACATGACACAAGCTGTATCGACCGGTCCAAGCGACGCGCGCACTCCAACAAACCCGTGTGTGACCGCCAAATACATTTTTCAAATTTAAAACTTGAAATTCGAATCACGGAATTCTGTAATTCCATTTTTGAAAATTAAAATCGGAAGTTAAGAATTTTAAAAAATTAATCGTGTTTTGTTGTTTTTAATATAATTACTTACAGATAGTAGTTCCGAAGGAGTTTAAAAGGATATAAAATTTAAAAGCCCGTAAGTTTTTTTGAGTAACTATTAGATAAGGCTTCGATGGTGCCAATAAGACCGGCACTAGTTGGCTTGCGCCCAGTAGACACAGTGTCGCGGGTACGCGTCGACGTCTGTCGTAAAACAGACGTCGTGAAACAAAAAAAATAAAAAATAAGTATTACTTATACAAAAAGGATGGTTTAGTGTGCAAGCATTACGTAGTGTTTGTTAATAATCATATTTTCAGTGCAAACGGATCAAAGCGACGGGTAAATGCTCAATACTGGTTTACTAAGCCACACATCTATTTTTACTCGTTTCATTTGGAATGCCATTAAGTGTATTAATTCGTATCGTCCATATTACAGTCGATAACTATTAGTTCTTTTTTGTTTCGTGCCATTAGTGTCGTTACTGCATTATGGCAAACGCCTTGGTTAAATCATTCGTCCTTGTAATATAAATGTATTGAATTAAAAAGTATTATTATACAGCTCTCGATATTTGTTCATTCATCAAATATATATTTTTTAATAAATATAATCTTGGGTGAAAACATAATGCACGTAATGCCTATTTTATATTTTATTTAATATAAGTTTATAGTAATATAATTGGACATCATTTATTTATGGTTAATTTTGAGACCTCAAGCCTTAGTTTTGAGGTTATGTTATGTAATACGGCTTTGTAGTAATGTTGAAGGACGTTGGTACTAACTATTAAGAAAGGGCTAGGTTCACAGAATGTAGGGTGAAGCAAAACGCGCTACTTTTTAATTATACGACTCAATACACACTAATTACTATAAAAATATTATGTTCTTGAAGAGTTATGACAAAGAAAATATATTATAATACATTTACAATTCTATATATAATTACCATAGTAATTGTTTAAGCCCGTGTTAAGTGAATGACAATGATTTAACGAGATTCCATTCGTAAAAAGTTATAATAACTATTAACAAAGAAAACGTCATTGTTAGATAATAGTTTAACTAAACTATGGTTGTGTCACTAATGACTTGAATTATGAACCCTACCTCTTAAATAATATCCGGATTTCATAACAGGGATCGTATTAAGCGAGTCTCATTACCAAATGAAAAGTCGTTAAGCCTAGATTATAGGTCATCATTCAACATATACATTTTAACATATTTATGTATACTCACGCCTACGTCACAAAAGGGGTAAGCAAAGCTGATACCAATACAACCGACAGTTTATCGGGCTTAATTCCGTCCCAAATGTAATAGAGGGCGAGCCTATTTTTAGAATAAACTCATGTGGTTTTCAAACCATAAAAGCTACCTAATGTGGATTGCTTATCATGATTTTGGAATCTAGGATATTTCCGTTTACAGCTCATACAACCTGCCACCAAAAACACGACGTCTTGATATACAATAACACGTATAATGGTTTCTTAGATTTACGCGAATGTTACACATTGAAATAAAACTATTTTTACGGATTTTATCGCGAGAGCGGATGACTAATACCTCAGTCCGCCCCGTGACCACGAAAGCTGTAAAGTAATCGAA
Organism: Deilephila elpenor; assembly: GCA_949752805.1. Classification (NCBI taxonomy): domain Eukaryota; kingdom Metazoa; phylum Arthropoda; class Insecta; order Lepidoptera; family Sphingidae; genus Deilephila; species Deilephila elpenor. Next base: position 1,922,476 of record OX457116.1, read on the forward strand.
ACGTCGGGAAGTTAAAAAATGTAAAAATTAAACCAAATCGCGATAAAATCCGTAAAAATAGTTTTATTTCAATGAATAACACTTTATTATTTTTTATTTAATTATTTAGCACTGTAATTACATTTATATTTAATGAAAAGTATAGTAACGTCCAGTTTATATTATGCATAATTAATATTTCTTTGTAAGTCAATGATGGTAGCATATGTAATAATTCCCTGTCATAAAAGGGAGTATGAGAAACTGCAATGTATTATGCAAAGAAAGGGCGACAAAAGAGCTCTTTGTTACAATTATTATTTAAACTAATAGTTATTTGTATGCTAATGAATATCAAAATATATAAATCGTGTCACGTTATTGGAGGCGGATAAATTCCTAAAATAGTGAACTGATTTTAATAAAATTTTGCACACTGTCTGCAGCTTGATTCAACATGGAAATAGGATCGTTTATGTCTCAATTTATAGTCTTAATATTTTTATTGTAAATTTGATTATTATAAAAACGTTCAAGCTTGTAAATAATATATATTCAGCCTATATACGTCCATTACTGGGCACGAGGCTATTCCGAGAGTACAATCGAGAGAGGTTAGGCCATGTAGTTTACTGATAGCTGTATGATAACTTAGCTCAGTCCATGCTGGTCAATTATGGGCTGATGGAGTTCTAATACCATTTTGTTTTGTAAAGATATCGATGGCTTGCAGGTTTCTTCACGATGTTTTTCTTTATCATCACTGAAAAATATACATAGAGCTGGAATAATCCATGTTTAAGTTTTTCCCCTCCTTCCCTATCTTCATAATCCTGGGCAAACATACAAACGTATAATAAAGGATTTGGAGTGTATAATTTCTGCATAAACTGCCGCTTACATAACCTTTTATAGGAAAATAGATCTTATCTCCACGGCATAAGGTCTATGTGTAATCGATGGCAAAGATCAACGATTTATTGTGCTATAATAGGCCTTGATTACAGAAAATAAGAGCTATAATTGCTTAAAAGCTTAATACGGGGTTATTTCAATGGTTCGAACACCAAATCCCTATGCAAACATTAGTAATAGCACATTTTTTTACATCACTAACAAGTTTAGTATATTTTAGTACAATAATTGTATATATTGTGGCCTTTGGTAGTTGGGGTCTTCAGGTCATGCTTACAAAAATCTATGTTTATTGATATGCTGCCCATATCGTCTCACTGCAGGGCACGAACCTCCTCTACAATTGAGAGTAAGATTGAGAGAGGTTAGGCCATATAGTTTACTGATATCTGTATGAATGTTTACGAGCCTCATCATTACGACTGCCTCGGTTACGTAGTTGTTCTACAGCACGATGGCAAAGCTAAGGTCTCGGGTTCGAATTCCGGGTCGGGCAAAGGCAAAAAATCTAATATCAGGATTTTTCTATTCATTACCGGCGTGGAGTTAGGAATGTGGCTAGGAATTTCTACCCAATATGGCGATAGGTTCGCTCCTATCTCATCGTGGGACGGAACATACAAGGCGAAATATGTGTGTCCGGGTACCATCACTGCCTACCCTTTCTAGGAATAAGGCGTGAGTTATGCATGTCTAACCTTATTATATTCTATAGGTAGAGCTGCACAATCGTTAAGTAATTAATACTACCTTTCTGAAATATGCAAATAATATGAGTGACTATAAATGAGTACTATACAATTCAATAATATAACGGCAATACCTGTCTCCCTAACTTCAAATTAAAGGAAAGGGTTTCTACGATTTTCTAGAGTCCGAAACCGTTAATAAAAAAAAAAATAAGAATAGTTTTTTTCTCTTCACATTTTATTACATTGGACATATTAATTACTATTAGATTAGGACTATAAATGCTTGTTTTTATATTATAAAAAACATATCTCAAACAATGCGTTAAATATATTTTTTTTAATTATATTTTTAGTTCCCAATTTCGCCACACACCAATCGGTTTGAGATGACATATAAGTTTACAGCTTGACATTAATGATATCAGATAAATAAACTGTGAAATAAGAGACCGCCTGTTCGATAGACAAACGTTTGTGCGATCCACAAATATTTGTTTCTGATTTTTATCTTAAAAGTCTACAAATTGGCTTATCTTTCGATGACAGTATATTCGTATGTCGTAGCAAACCGTAAAAAAAAACCAACATGCTGTAAAAAGCCCTTCATAGTGGCATGCCCGAGTGTGACATGATTCCTGCCTGTATATATTTAGTGTCCAGCAGGCCGGCAAAGTTGTGTCGATCGGTACGAGGTTCCGCCTGCCGTGATTTGACTGGTGGTAGGTCTCTCTAAGTGTGAGACCGCCTTTGTAGTTACCACAGCAATGTCTATTTCTCCCGACAAACAGCAGTGTAAATGCACTGTTGTGTTCCGGTTTGAAGGACATTGTAGCCCTTTGGCTACAGTTACTCTTAACTGGACATAATGAGACTTAACATCTTATGTCTTAGGATTGCGAACGCAGTGAAATGCCAAGCATTGCTTTGTCATGGCGTTGTTTGTTTTTGCTACTGTTTGTAAGCGGTCGAGTCACTTACCATCATGCGAATGCTATTCTCGTCTCGCTATTCAATGCAATAAAAAATGTATTTAAATCTAAAAAGCTTAATAAACACTCATTTACTTATGGGTTCATTTGTAAAGATTTCGTATTAAAAAATGTAGAGTGGATTGGAATATTTGCAACTAAACGAAACCAAGTGAAACCGCAACTATACAATAAAAAGTTTCAATCCATTCCGTCTAAACAAACCGACGTGATCGAAGCCAATATACGGTAGAAAGATTACAAATATCGATTTTAACGTCGATGCCACGTACGTTCCCAATGGACGGCTGAGGGTTGAACTAGGTTTGTATAAAAGCAAATGTATTTAAAAGAAAACGGTTTATATACGTAGAACTAATCTTTCCTTTCTTTCTCCTATTTATATATCCATCCCATGGTTGCTTGTATGAAATTACCTAGTGTGATAAGGCCGCCACTTATACTTTTATTTGAATTGTATAATTTTGTATTTGTATATCTCCCTGTTGTGCAAAAAAGAATTAAATAAACAAACTAATTTAATAGATTCTTCAAGCATTATTCACAATTGGAAGTGGCAGAGCCTTACTGTAGGTAATTAAATACACAGTACCATTAGTCCAAATTGGGTGGGGCCACTGTCTTATAGAAAACCGATATGAAGGCACTGATTTATTGGTGTTTTTCTTTTATAATGTGAGAAAACCGAAGACAAAAAAACCTATAGAGTAATCGGTATAGCATTCAAGGCAATAGTCCTGTTCGCTCCGATCGCAACTGCCGTACACGAAAGTGAAAATTTGTCAGTGTTAAATATGTGACACACTCATGTGTATCGAGTTTCACCTTTGTTGATTACCACTATTCTTATTAGATTCTGTTAGATCGGGAATATTTTTAGCGATGCAAATAAAACGACGTTTCTTAGTGAATACTCATGACAGACCGACTTTATTCTTTTCTAACAAAACAACCACAAACAATATACTATAAAGCTTACCATAAAAAGTTTATTTGGTGTATAGAAAAACTAAATATTCTAACAGATTCTATTCAAATCACAGACTTCTACATAATTGACATAAGCGCCAAACATAACATGACCACACTACACTGCATATCTGCATCGCAATCGAGAGAACCGTAAATACCTGACACAGAATTCCTCCAATAACACTCGCTATAACCGGGTATTTGTAGACATTTGTCCCAAATAGTTTGTAACCTATTCGCAAATCGATATGATGCTGGATTCCTGCCCAGACAGTCTGGCGTCTACCACAATAGTGCGACGCAAATAACTCGTTGGCATCACGTCAGAAAAGTATGCCAATTTCGCTGCGAGTCTTTTTAGTGGAGTCCGCGGACTCAGTGCGAAATGTCCAGTATGAAATACACGCGTATTGCGTAATTTGAAACTTTGAAGTTTATTTTTATTTTCGAATTTAAAGTGTTAATTTATGTTTTGTTTTAATGTGTGGAAAGTAAACCAGTAATATTGTAAACATTGTCCACAGATACGTAAACAAAAATGTGAATAAATATTTAAATAACAAAAAAATATTCATCTACAATTATAAAATCGAGAAGTCGTTCATCAAGACTGACTATAAAAAGATGAAATGACACAGCCGAGGTGAAACTTTCGCTATGGTGGCAAATAGCGCCCCCACGCCAACATGGCCGAAGACGAAAAAATACCGCCGACATTTCTCGAGAAACTCCTGTTCTACACGACAGCTACCTTCGTTCTCCTCGCAACTTTCAGTCTGTTCGCTTTCCTCTTCTTAGTACCGTTCGTAATCGAGCCAGCGTTCACCACAATCTTTATGCAATTTGATCCAGTGGGGGCACAGTGCGTGACAGCTCAAGTGAAGCATTTAGTAGGGGCTAGCAACTGCACCTGGGCATCCTGTCGGGAAGGCTGCACTAAGGACCTCTACGAATGTACCCAGATACGGGTCAATTATAAACTCGGAGACTACGGCAATATCACTGAGAGTGAAGTCGAGAATCTCATCAGAGTGGAAAGAGCATTGAGGAATGACTACGAATACGAAAACTATGAGGTAACTGCTGATAAAGTGTATCCAGAGATGAACGAAGAGCAGGATTTACCTGACGCTCTGCCTACAGGATTGCAAGGGAACGACTCAGAATGGTACTTCACTGGGGCAAGGCTGTTCCCCAACGTGAAAGGATGTGGTTATCCGCCCATATTGAACTGTACTATATTTTACGGGAAGTACAAGCCGCTTGGCACCAACTATACCTGTTACTACAGCCGCGTGGACCCTGGGCTCGTGATAACCGACCTGGATATGTGGCAGAACACCTTAAACTTGGTGTACGCGATGGCGATCCCTATACCATCCTTCATCATCTCTGTGATTTATCTGACGTTCGCATACTTCAAGATCTACAATACTGAAGACGAGTCCGAACAGGCTCCGTTGAAGAGTGATGCTGAAGCCATGGCGACGGGAGATGACGAGAAGCCCACCACCCCAGGGTCTGACACCTTCAGGGAGGATCTGGCGTGTTTTGGTCACCAGCTCAAAATGCAACTGGCTAACGAAAAGCCTAAGGAAGGTTTTGAGTCCAACAGTCCACCTATTTCCAACTCTGCCTCATTGTCTGGGTAAGTTGATTGTTACTTCCATGATTCAGCTGTTACGTGGTTATTAGTTTAATGCCGCTAAAGTTCTGGGTTCGAACCCCGTGTAAGCTTATACGGGTGATGGTAGAGTATAAGTACCTATTATAACGACCACCTCACACGCTGGTGGAAACGCTACATAATGCCCGCAATATGATTGTACTGCAACCATGCTACCACGACCACGTACCCACACGTACGTTCCAGTCACGTGCCCGTGACGATAAAAAAAATGTCCTGATTGAGAGATTCAGTTATTTTTTTCTCAAAAACCCACTCATATAGAAGCAAGAATATTACATGAGATAACAGTTCCCTTGATAGCAAGTGCAGTGTCAATTCCATAACGTCTACAATCATCAACACAATTACACTGTCCAGCAATTTTTTTAAGCTTTAAATTGTCAGTTTCCAGTTGTTATCCAGTTAGCACATCCGCCATTTTAGCGCGGTAATCGTAGAAGCATTGTTATCTGTAATGATCTCAACCGTTTCATGGAACAATTCGGGCGGGAAAAACACCGCTTTAATTTTCGAGCTATTTTTCCCAAAGGCTTTTTTTTTGTTTTGTAAGCATAGATATTATTGGTGTTGGTTTTTTTAAATATAAATTACTTTATTGAGGAATAAGTTGGTAACTCATTTATAATATTTATTTATTATTTGTATAAGTTTATTTTACGTCATGTATTTTTATTATTAGGACACTGTCATTATTAATTACAATATTGGTCTAAATTAATTTCAATATATTAAAATAATATTTTGTGATTTAACATATTTAAAATCTCATATGTATAAAAATTTAAAATCTTATATTAATTAAATTTTACAAAATATTTTTTGTCGCAAATCACACGTCACCAAAATATTTTTATTCTATTCATAAAAAGGAACGAAAATGTGTTTTTCTTATTATATTGTCTCCAACCGGCAGGACCAAGTCTTCATTCGTGAACGCCTAGAGACATAACAGCATAAAACACATAGAGGTATGTCCTTCAAAAATCAGCTTTAAAGCCAAAGCTTGAAGTTCAAATTGGAATATCAACTATGCACACACTCTTGCACAAAAAACTCCATACTTCCAATTTCTCGTATCTAGGCTTGTTGCTTTCGCGTATCCGTGACTCTGAATAAAAAACGAAAAAGTACAAAAGTTTTGCTAAAATTGTATTCCGTTTTTCAGTATTGCAAATATTTTAAGCCGCTTTAAAAACGCTTACTTAAGATACCGCTTGGTATCAGCTGTACGGCTTCTAAGCAGGCTTGGTTTAAGTAGGTGTCATTATCTTGAAGAAGCAGAGTGTAAAATTTTAATCATTTAACTAAATATTTTAATAAAAATAATTGTCATTGAGCATTTTAATTAAATTCAGTGGTAAAATAATTGATTTTAAGTACCAATTTATTTGTTTTAAAAATGTTCATCTCATATTTGTCTATAGGAAAATAAACGCACTAAAATATATTAACTAGATATGAAACTTTACGTAAAAAAACGTATATTCTTATGAAAAAGGTATAATTATTAGGTTACTTTAAATCATGTCGAGTATACATCAAAATAAACTTCTTCTGAAAAACAGGCAGATATTATTATTATGAGTATTTTTTCCAGAGAATAAAAAATACATTGTTAGTCAGGCCAATCCCATTGTAGATAATGCAAACGTTACGAATTAATATTCTAATATAAAGTTTATAAGCTCAAATAACCAGTATCTGTACCAGCATTTAGTTGTAGGTAATTTAAAATTGCAATTTATAAAATAAACCTCCCAATTTCAAGTACTTAAGCACGAATAACCACCAGTAATTAAAATTAATATTTTGACACCATGCACGGTCGCCCTAAACATAATTCTTTTTCAATATTTTTCTTTTTCGTTTATTTATTTTTATATTATTTATTTAATTCACGTTTTAATTTAAAATAAAAATTATTGTATGCACCAATTGTAATTTGGAATAGAATTTTGTGTCTTGTCCCTTGGAACAGCATGGATTTTACCGAACTTTTCTCGTGTTAGAAGTGATGGTATGGTATCTTATAAAACTTGTTACGGAAGATCATGGTAATGTAATATATATCCGTTTTGTCACCTTATAATTATACGTATTTTTGTGAAGTTATCTGAATAAAATACTTTAACTATATTTTTCTAATTGTATGTACATATTAATTATGTTATTTGTTATTTAAAGGTTCAAAATGTCATATAGTATAAATTTTCCTACCTTTTACGTCCCTAAAAAATCAATAATTTGAATGAATATGTTCCTTGGGTACAACTTGAAGTTTTGTAGACCCCTATATAAAACAATGTATCTATGATCCTTAGAACGAATTAAATTATATAATATTTTTGCTTACATTTTCAAATTTAATTTTCCAGATGACACGATTCCTGAAAAGGGGGCATCGGTTACAGAGTTCATCACGAAATGAGGTGAATAAAAAAACGTTTTTAGAATGATAAATGTGCTCGATATTGTGATTTTGAAAACACGCTTGTTGCTATGTCCCTCTCGCACTCTATAAGAGTAAAAGAGAGAGATGCTGTGGAGAATACGATGGTTTGCAAATGACCCGCAAGCGGTCAGTAAAGGGCGAAAGAATTTTTTTATTAAGCGTTGTGAAAAATACTGATACTGAAAAAAAAAACCCGCGATAGTATTCTCTATTTGATATTTGTCTATAGACGTTATTTATTCGAGAATAATTATAAAAAAATAATAGTAAAAAATAATATTATGCGCACACAAAATAAAAAATCAGAAAGTACATGTTGCTCAAAAATGAGGAAAAAGAGCATACTATCGTGGTACGCCATATATAGTAATAACAAAATTTTATCTCCTATAGTAATTATTGATAAAAAAATAAGATTTTAAAAATATTATGCTCGTACGCTAATTGTGTCAAACTGCACGCGTGCTAATGATTAAAAAAATAATATATTTAATAAAACATTTAATTATTGTATATTGTGTTTGGTAAAAATCGAAATGACCAAAGTCTTGATCCGACGTTTTCAAATGCGTTTTAATTCCCCAAATTGGACCCTCTTTGTGCGTCCCTTGGGAAGGTAGGGGAATTTTAATAGCATATCGATTAATTAAATTAAAACCACCATTCATTTGTGAATTAAAATTAAATTGCCATTAAATACCTATAAGTGAAAACCATCTTTGGAATCGGAGATATTAATATAAAAGACACACTTCGATTTTTACGGAACACATTCATTAAATTATTTAAACAATTATTAATTTAAAAACAAATAGACAAAGTGAAATAGATAAATATTGGAAATAATTATTTTAAAGTACATTGATTATATTTATAAACCAATTCAGTACAATTCTCGATATCATTTAATTTAAGCTATAGTTTACTTATTAATGTTTAATATTTAATAATAATGTAGGTAGCCATGTTTTATTTTATAATAATAATCTAATATAATTAGTGCTCAAAGATTAAGCGACAAATTGTAATGTACCTAGTCCGGCTTAGAATATTCTGTGCGGCTTTGAGGTGTTGGCTGATTTTGAAAAAAAAAACCTTTTTTGCTGCTTTGAAGGAAAAAAAAATAGTCGTATTTATGTAACGCCAATTATTCGGAATTACATGAACACAGCCTGTTCTATGTTTCTCTCCGACTACACACCGTAAAAAAAAGAATTTAAGACAAAGAAAAAAAAACAATATTATTTAATTCTACTACAGGTTTTGTCGTAAAAGTCAGGTTCAAGTATAGTTTTTGTTTGAAGCCTTTGTAAATAGGCTAATCATACCGTTTAATTTTATAATTTTTGAAGTAAATACTCAAATTGAAAATTATTTTAGTCAATTAGTAATTATATCTCAAAAATATTGATATTCAAAATCTGTTAAAAATGTCTACACAAAACATTGTTTGCTTCTGTTAAATAATAACACATAAATTGCGGTCAGTCAACACCTTAAGACAATTGAAAGAAAGCACGCAAAGCTATTTTATTGGAAGTCCTTGCCATACCGCAGCGGTCGGTATTGATTCTTCCGTCCCGAGCCTATGCTATTTAAAAATTCATCAACACAGTCCACACAGATCCGTACCGACACAAAACTTACCGAAATAGAGTTATATTAATCGATATTGTAAACCATTAAAGTTCATCGCCTCTGTAATGTACTACTCTATGATTTTTGTGCTTATACTCGTAAAAATGTGATTTGATTAATTAATTTACCGGGATTTTTATTGTTAATTAATTGTTGTAATTATATAAATCATTTTTAAATAATGTATATTTTCGCTTAATAAGTATGTGAGTGTTTGGATTACGAATGGTGCAAAACACATTAGAAAGAGTTAACATTTAAAAAATAAAATACAAAAATACACGGTTGTAAAATGGAGGCATGTTATGTTTTTTCTTTAGTAATATATTGATTAAAAGGCTTGTGAATAATGCGTATATTATAGAATTGTAAAAATATATACATATATATGCGCGGAACATTTTAAGCGTATTTATTTTATATTTTGGGACCATATCTTCAAGGTTCCGATTTATGAGCGTATAATTGAAATATGAAAAGTGAAATTGGATTTTTTAATTTTTCCGTTATCATTATTACTAATATGTCATTACAGCTGTTAAATAAAGATGAGAGTTTAACTGCACGTTGTAGACTGGTGATTATTTAGTATCGCTAAAACCTACGCACATTATCTAGAGGTAATTCGATGCTATATTGATAAGTGACGCCTAAAATAGACGAAGTATAGAATCCTAAAACTATATATACGAAACAACACTGGAATTCGGCCAAATTTTTTTGAGACAATATTGGCGTGATTATGCAGTTTTATATTTCGGAATATAAATGAATCTGGCTATTAATTAATTTAAATTTTTTAATTGTATTTATTTCAACAATATTATTTTGACACTGAGTGTTATGGCAAATCGCATATGACGTAACAACTACTCGATTGTAGGGAAGGCTCGTACCCTGCAGTGGCATATATTTGGGCAGATAACATTGAAAATAATATATTATCATGCTCTACTTTAAATTTAAAACACTTTTGGCCCAGTCGAATAGCTCCGACTATACAAAACAAATAAAAGTTTCAAGGCCACCACAATTTTAAAACAACTAATTTCCCACATTTTTTAATGACAATTATACCGAAAATTTTACTTTTAATTGCCTATAAGTATTGCAATGCGGTATTTATGAGTGGCAGTAATTTTACCAAAAGTTTGGCAATGCCAAAATCATGGCAAAGTATTGCAGTGTTGTTTCAAACCCCATTATTGTTCGTTGGTATATTTTTAAGTATCTTTGAGTTAAAAGTTTGACATTTTAATGTAGAATGTATGTGCTAATGGGTCTTTTAAAGAATGATTGATGGACAGCTAAGAAATTCAGTTTATAATGTTCAGATAACATTTTTGACTGAGAACATGGCAATTAGTAGAACAGTGTTTTTGTATTATGGAGAATTCCTCATCTTATATTTAACTTTATTGTATGAAATCATTTTTTTTTCAGTCGATTCTCTAATTGTACTTCACAGCACTATCTTTATGATACCTTGCCATAATGATAAAAAAGTTACACATAGAAAAATATTATCAACCAGGAGTTGCTACCCAGGATCTTATTTTGTATACCTAGTATAATATGCTGCCATTTGAAAAATAGCGAAATAACAAAAGAAAATAGTGTGAAATAACTCAATTACCAAGGTTTGTGAAGTGGAGATTTCTGAATTAAATATTCCGTGAATGTTACTTTACACATACATTCTCCATTAAAATAAAAGTGTTACGTTGTAATTACATAAAACATTTATTTATATTATTAAGTAATGTAATCAATTATCGGAATAGATTTTATTTCTTTATTAAATCTTATTGGTAAAAATCAAAGCTTCGGTAAAGTCTTAATTTAAATTAAAAATTTGAAATAATTAACAAATACTCAATTGATTAATTTAAATTAAATCTATATTTTTTAGATTGTTATAATTAAGTTATATTTTATTCACTTTACCTGGCTTCGATTTTTACTTATTAATCAATATAATTGTAAATCATTTATTTGTAAAAACCGAAACAGCTTTAGTAGTAAGTCAGAAGCAATTCACCAAATATCATTCGTAACTTGAGGTCAAATTAATTTTATACAATTTATTTTGTTCCCTTTAAACGTCTGAATTTCGGTTGTGTATCTTAAGGGTTTTATGAATTTTAGGGGATAAACGTATTTTAATATTTCGATCTGACAGGCTTGAAAGTGAGAATTTTGAAATGTCATAATAATAATAATTTTATTCTTCCGTCTTTATTATATTGTGAATACTACGCATATTGTTGACCAATTTTCCCTGCACCAATTCTTATTATATTTTGTTATATGGGCATTGGAATATGTGCTCTATTACACCATAGGTAAAGTTCAATGCTTAATGGCTTGAATGTGTACTGTATATAAGTCATGCCAGCAACCCATGTACACGGTTTTTTAGTCAAACAAAAGTCCACCTAGGCGTATTTTATAAACACATGTTGTTTTAAAAATAGATATTTATAAAAAATAGATTAAGAGCAAAACTATTAGGAGTAACGCGATTGTTAAGGGTACACATGCATATTGCGGTCAACAATTTAAAAATCAATTTATTTATTTTTATTCTCCCAGAATAATAATAATATAAAAAAATGCATTTTATAGAAAAAATATCGTGATTATATGCAACCATACTCAAAGTGTCTGTAAAAGAAAACAAAAATTATATATAAAGTGTCGGCAACATGATGACTTTTTTTGGAACCACTGCTAGAGGAGACCACAATTGAATAATGCCTTAATTTCAATTCCTTTTATCAATCCTGTTATAGAAGGAAATAAAAATATCTAAAATAAACTGCTGTTTTAAAAGAGTGAAAAGTATTTAATTTAAAGGTAGACATTTTCACATAATATTCCGTGCGAGAGGCAGAGCATTACAGCAGTTTTGCGTTGCTGTGAGAACCACAATCCAAATAAAAGCAAGTTTTTTTTTAATATTTGGCTCCATCGGTATTCGATGATTTTGCCAATGTCGGAGTAGGACAAAAAAGGATTAAGAATGTCGAGATGGCCATAATAAATTTAGTTGTCGAACGTATTTCCAACTATTACCCAGTGTTGATAGTGATGTAGTCACTAATATGTATCAGAATTGTACCAAAAATAAGATTTATTTAATATGCATGTGTACCGTTTAACGGACTGTCTTTACGGTCTACTGGGAATTATCTTTGATACACCTGCACATGTAAACTAAAGCATGCTTGACCATCATTTACCGAAAAGGAGAAAATATTACCACAATATTACTCTTATTTTGGCTTTAACAATTCCATTATTATGAATAGCTATTAGCTATCAAAGAATAAAAATCAGTAGAGATATTCGTAAATGTTTTGCCGGTCAATACCATACTTGAACCTCAATACACCTATATTAACTGGTGGTAGGTCTTTCATACGTGAGAGGCCGCCTGGGTAGGTACCACCGCAATGTCTATTTCTCCCGCCAAACACCAGTGTAAATGCACTGTTGTGTTCCGGTTTGAAGGACATTGTAGCTAGAGTAACTACTGGGCATAATGAGGCTTAACATCTTATGCCTTAGGATGGCGAGCGCAGTGGATTGTCAATCACTGCTTTGTAATTCATGGTGTTGTTTGGTTTTGCTGTCCATGTGCGGTCGTATCGTTTACCATCAGGCGAATGGCATGCTCTTCTCGCCATTCACTGTAATAAATAAAAAAAAGAAGTTTACCTGTGCAGGTAGTATCAACGAGATGTTTTATACTTTCTGTGTACAATTGCAGATCTCTTTAATAATATCTACATTATGGCGTCAAAACAACACACGACACAGCATCATTTACAGGTCGACAAAAGTGTGTCATATTTCGGTTTCAACCTATATGTACTCAGTTTCGAGCACGCTTAATCGAATACACGTCATTATCATCGGATACATTGTAGTCCCTTTGTCGAGTAAAATATCGTTAGAAATCATGCAGGGCGTTAAAAAAGTATACACTGAACACACTAGGATCTGCAGTAGACATATAAAGTATACTAGTAGACCGTAAAGTATATAGGATTGTGAATACAGAGTGCGGCGCAAAATCTAGCTAAAACAAAAGCGAAACGTTTGAATTATTAATGTTTGTCGTATATAAAATGCGTTTTTCATTTGAAACTGTTGCCTTATGACCGTTTTGTACATAATGAGAAAAAAACGTTGGTAGGTAATAAAGTACACTTATTGGCTTCGATGTGTTTGTTTTATTTATATACCCTCTTAAAATATATAAAAAAAAACTCTTAGAATATTTTAACAATGGTTTTTTTTTTGTTAAGTTACACTTTATTACTATATTACATCAGTACAAAATATATATTGTCTTATGTAAAATAATGATTAACATCTTAATTTCTCTTTGGTTTGTTTTTGATTGCTGCACTTTATCATTATTTTTAAATATGAAGGCCACGGACAGGCAAGCGAAGTCGGACGCCCGCCTACAAGGTGAATGACCTGGTTACGGTTGGAGGAAGTCGCCGGATGCAGGCTGCTTCCAACAGGTCGACGTAGAGATCCAGGGGGGAGGCCTATATACAGTGGACTTCCTGATGATTAGTTATATAGATAGGGGAGTGAAAGTATTACCTACGCAATAAAAATAAAATCATGATTAAATGTTTTATTTCTGAAAAATATTGCACAGTACACAAAAATATAAATATTTGATAATAAATATATTTTTTTTTAATAATTCCTCATTGATCTTTAGTTACTAATCCCGCGGGTCCTTGCCCAATAACCGGCGACATGCCTGCTACAGCAACTGCTTTTAATGGCCTGAAAATGAAATAAAAACGTTATTTTTCTTCCTCTAATTAAGTTTTGAAATAATTATAATAAGTTTATTAAAAATATGGAAAATAAACATGATCTTTATTTAATGCTCCTTTGTAAACATAGGAATTTGACAATATTATTTAATAAATCCATGAATGCTCTATCTTTAGTAGTCCTCCAAAAATGTTTAGTAATTCCCTAAAAAGTTTACCATTTATAACTACGCTATCTATTTTATTAATCATCACAAAGTACAAATATCGCAGTATTTTTTCGTAATATCTTTTCACTTTCAGATTTTTTTATTCGTTGGCATACACGCGAATTTTATAATAGAGCCATCAGTTATATTCATATAGAACTAAAATGAAACCCTCCTTTTTCTCCTTGTAGCTCTCACGTAATTGTATAGATGGCGCTACAACACCAAACAGTCACACTAGTTTTCGCTAGATGGCGTGAAAAATAATCTTACTTGAATCCAAGTTCTTCGGCTGGTACTCCCAACTTAGCAAGTTTGGCTTCGTAAGTTGCAAGCAAGTCGTCGTGCGCCTTGCGTAGACGGGCGGCTTCATACCGAAGATCTTCTACTTGAGTGTCTTTCAGTTTTAGTAGTTCCTAAAACACACACGAAAAATCTTATACACTACTCACAAAAATTAAAGGATATTTTTTTGATCAATTTTTTTTGTGTTTTTTGAGAGTCTGTATCTTGAAGAAAATTGATTGTTAAGAAATTCAAAAACTAAAAATTGGAAGCTTGAAATGTCTAATTTGCAGATCTGTGCTCTATTTCTTGATTGCATGCTTGGTTGTTAGGCAATCGTAGGAAAACCAACGAGAAAAAAAAAACCAAACATTTACTCGTTTTTAAAACCGTGCATTTACATGGGTAGTGTATTTTTGGTGACATCATTATAAAATTCCCGTAGATAATTTAATTGCCTTTAATTTGATATACCAGAAACCTCCGTGACATGATTTGGAGCTGACTTATGGTAAATCAATGTAAAAATGGCCTATCACACTTTGACATTGGATTACTCCATGAATATCAATCATGGGAAAAACAAAATCAGAATTGTAGTAACTTCAAAACATGCTCTATAAGATGGTATTAAAGTCTTATGATAATAAACAGTATTTCTAAGTAAAATTGTTGACTGAAGAAAAGGTAAAAAAGCTGTTATTTATGGATATTCGGAAAACACTGCATATCTTTGGATAAAAGAAACAAACGAAGGATATCGTCGGTAACTTTTCAACCTTAAAGTATTCTAAAGACACTCTGAAAACTTCAAACTACTCCGATTTGATTATTTTAGTTTTCAGAAGGTTTAAACTTACTGTATTCAGCAAAAGATCATCTGATCAGATCACAGATCTGTAAAATAGACATTTCAAGCTTCCAATTTTTAGTTTCCGAATTTCTTAACAATCAATTTTCTCCAAGATACAGACTCTCAAAAAACACCAAAAAATTTGATCAAAAAAAATATCCTTTAATTGTTGTGCGTAGTATATAAAGCAACTTGCATACAACATTTTAGTTATTTGGGAATAGCTGGAAATAGGAAAATGTATCCGGTTTAAAAATATTTTATAATTGCAGATCGATCTTCAAAGCTACTTCGACTTATAAGGATGACAGCGTATTTAGACCTTTGAGTTATACAGATTAGCTTTCAATTTGCAATCCGGGCAATTAATTTTATGTTGGTTAGAAAAAAAAGGGAAAATCCTTTCTATAATTCTATAATTTACTATTTAGGTGAAATTTATAATAAAGCCATAAACGAAATTTTCAAATCCTACAACGGTGGTCTATATTATTAAAGTTATGTAAGTAGAAGAGTCTCACATGCAACTCTCTAGGTCCCAGATCCCTGGCCTCCATATTCTTCAGCTTCGCTTCCAACAAAGCTGTCTTCAAGGAAGCCTTCTGTTGCACCTCCAACACAGCTCTTGAGAACCTCGACTTCAACTCGTCTCGTTCAGCTAGCACTCGGTCGTACCGAACTTGCAACACTTCATACTCCCATTTAAGCACTTCAAATTGTTTCTCTAGTGATGCTAGTTGTTTCGTTTTAGCCTAAAAAAGTAATGGATTGATACTGAATACAGTAAATACTAAATACCTGTTATAAAACTTTAAGGGAATCGTGGAAGTGAGGGTTTTTTTCTGAAAAGCTACAAAGTCTGATTTTAGGATTTCGCAATAACTTGGATAGCTATCGTAGACAAGATATAAATTCGAAACAAAAGTAAAGCAAGTATTTTGTGATCAAGAATCGGGCAGTGAACGAATTAGAAATAAAGTACAGAGAGGTAAATTAGTTAAAACGACATTACTTATTAATAACATTGGTGACACAATTTTGAGGACTACTTACTGCTAAAGCAGCTTTATCTCTGTCGTAGTTAGACATCTGCCTCTTCAACTCCTTGTTATCAATAACTGCTGCTTCTAATGGCTCACGAAGACCCTTAGCCTCTCCGACCGCGTCTCTAGCTATCTTCTCCGCTCTCTCTTTTATCTTCTGCATTTCTTCCATTTGCTGTTTTAAGCTGCTGATGAGACCTGGAAAATAGAAGTTTTACAAAATCAACAACTTTAGCGTTCTCAAACTCTTACTAATGTAGGCTTTCTTTTCAAAAAAGTTTAATCTCTAAATTGATTGATATGACCTATCAATACATGAGGAACTTGTGACTGTGTTTGTAAATTGCATCCATAATAAAGGAAAATGCATTATGGAGTAATGTGTTTAAAAAATATGAGTTATAATAGTTACCTAAATTATTCAACGTTATGTCATTATAATAATTCTTCAAATCTGCAAACGCCCTCTCATGATGAGCTATCAAATCAGATAGCTGTTTATTTTTCCTCTCCTCAACTTCAGCAATTTCTGTTCTATGTTTCACCGTCATTTCTACTTTAGTTTCATGAAGTTTCTTCTCCGCTTTGTCTTCAATCTGACGAGCCCTTTCCTCAAACTCTGATCTCACATTTGACAATTCCTCAGCGTGTATCAATTTAGCTCTTCGTAGTTCATCTTGAGCTGCTAAAACCTTCTCTCTAATTTCGGACCTCAAGGTTCTTTTATCGTTTAATAACTCAAGTTCTTGTTCAGCATGCTCTTCTTTTGCGGCTTTAAGGGCTACAAGATTTTCAGCCCTTAAAGCGGCTGCAGCGGCTTGCTGTTCATACTTTAAATGTTTGATCTTCTGCTTCTCTGTTTCCAGAAGCGCTTCATTCTCTTCCTGAGCTTCTTCTGTAGCTCTTTCCCTGTTTCTTAATTCTGCTTTGGCTTCTTCTAGCTGTTGTCGGGTAATTTCCCAGAACGTTCGTATTTTATCTCGCTCTAACTGGAAGTAATTTCGCTCTTCTCTCTCTTTGTCTAATTCTTCTTTCACTTTGAGCGTGAATTGCTCGAGTTTCTCCCGGGACATTTCTGACGTGTCGACTCCATCGATGATAATTGCTGAAAATATTGTTTTCGTAAATAATTCATACTAAATTGTACTTGTGGTATACTAAGAATTGGAATAATTTGCACGGCACATAATAATATACATTCGTTTAGTTGACTTAAAAGTGAATTTCAAGATGTATTTGTTAAAAAAATAATGAAATAATAATATCTTTAATAAAATAGAGAGAAACATATTGTAACATAAAATATTGATATAAGATTATTATTGTCTCGACAAATACACAACGAGTCCTTCAATACCTCACGTATGAATATATGAAATAAGCATAGCATGGTGGACACATTAAGTTCTAAAAGTATATTCGTGTAGCAAAATGAGATTAGCCAGTTATCTTATCAATTAATACATCTTTGTTACGAGCTTTTGCCATAGAAATATCTAGCCTATCAGTACTAGAGATTAGACTAGCACTTGACTTATATTAAAAAGGGTTTTAAACAATAGCTTGGATAATAAATTGTTGAATGATACCTGGTGGCTTCTTTGCACCTCCTTTCCCTCCTTTGGGTGGCTAAAAATATAAAATAGGTATATAATAAATGAATAAGAGTCCCTTGTTTTCTATACTTGGTATAATAAATGGTAAACAACACATCTATCTACAAAATATGTATAAAACCAAACCCGTAGTATAAGAAATGTACAGAAGTAAATAACAACAATAAACTGAGAGTTATGTATTATAAATAACACACAGTTTTGCTTTTGATTCGATTTAGTTAAAGTTTTACAAATATTTCTATCATTTTTTAAAAGGATCCACTAATAGAGAATATTTGTTTTTATTTCAGTGTAAATAAACAAATTAACAATACAATAGAATTTAAGCAAGCACTCACCATTTTTAAACGATTTTATACAATATATACAGATTAAACTTTAAAAAATAATCATTAGTGAATTTTCTGCACTCTCTTCGATTTCAACGAGTGCTGTCATGATAAACAAACGTGTGGTTACCATGACAACGATTATCAGCATGTTCAGATTGATGTTGAAGGCTTATTTTCAATATCATTCGACTATTCGATGGTCTATGTTCAACTTAGGACTTCTACTTCCCGTGGCTGACTTCTTTAGCAGAAATAATAAAAATCGATGTATTCTATTAATTAAATTAAATTAAATATACCCAACAGTCACATACATAGTCCTGACCCCACACTAAGATCGAGTCTTGTGTCGTGGGTATCAGAAGCTACGAGAGACTTTTCGGTCTCACAAACATCCAGACCCGAAACAAATACCTGAGAATCACACAAATATTTGTTTCAGTGCGGGGATCGAACCCCCGGCCTCTCGTTTCACAGGCGGCGTCTAACCAACTGCGCCACGGAGGCTGTCAATTAATGCTTTAAACTTTATCACCATAAAACTAAAAATCTTTTTAAGAGGAAGGAAGTTTAGGAATATTCTTGGAATAGGAAATAGGTGAATGTAGGCCAGGAGGAATTTCAATGTTCTGCAGTAAGCTTTCCATGACTTAAGATGATGATTATGACGTTAAAACTTATATAGCACAGCAGGCGAAAGACGGGTTTAATTTCCATACTAAAACAAAATTTTCTGTGATCATAAAATAATTAAATCGACTTATGAAGTTTGAGAACCGAAACGTCCACTTTGTTTTTCGATACACGTTTCATAAGACTAAATCTCTGGTTCTTGAATTATGTTTGAGACGGTTATTTTTAATTAGCATTGTAAAGTTGTGGTTCAATGAGCCTCATTAAATAATTCACTAACTTCAATATAAACTCTAAATACCATAGATCATAGCCTTGATATGAACCTCTACAATACTATATCAAGACAATCACTATACAAAAATAAATATTAAAAACCGTCAATCTAAAGTCAAACTATAAATTTTCATGCACATCAAAATCATGTAGTACAATTTACACACAAATTCCAAAATCCGGTCTCGCAATGATTCAAGAAGCTGTTAAATGTGTCCTATACATCGCTACATTCTTGAGTTTGTTCCTCGTGGACTATATGCTGGGAAACGGCTTTGTGGACATCTTTCACAGGTTGTTCTGTAAAATTATGTGTTTTGTGAAGAAAACGATACATGATGAGGCGAAACAGGCGCCGTTTGCGGGCCCGGAGCATCCAATATACATTTCTGTTTTGTTCTCTGAAGTTATATTGCTGTCTTTGACGATCGCGGTGAGTATTTTATTGCTTGTAGAATAGACATTTTGTTTTCTTTCTAATTAATTTCAATGCGGGTTAAAGACAAGACTCGCCGAGCTACGGAGTTCGGTGCCAATTCTTTTGCGCGCCACTGCTGATCCTGGCTGACAGGAGTTGCAGTGGTGGTTGCGTGGGCGTGAAAGTCTCGCAAGTCTCTTGGCAAAATACACTGCCTCGATGTGGTCTAGGTTGATATGAAAGCCAACGGTTTCGTAATTGAATTTGTCAGAGATCAAACACGTAGGGAAAGATTCAAGTATCGTAGTTAAATAGTACACAAGGATAAAATAAATGATGAAATTAAATAGAAGATTTGAATAATCGTGGTCATATGAGCATCCTCCTAGATAAAGATCGCATTCATGTCGCTTCTCGGAATGAAAAGCTAATATTATATTGTAGTATTTTATAGATTCACATTAATTTGTTAATTTTAACCAGGACAAAATTGCACCAATCGGGTTCAGTTTACTTTGGCATTACAATTTACATACAAAAATCTAATTTAATATTGTCTTGTTCTAGTTTCTAAATAAATACAAGCATTTGAATGCGAAAGACCGTATCGACGAGCTTTTGAAGGAGAGCAGGCAAGCTCTGGGTGAAACCAACGAGTTCCTGGAGAAATGGCGACTGAGGCGGGTAAATATTCTATACACCGTGATCTATTACATATAAAACTATTTTTTTTTGTATAAATGTCTTGGTGGCGCTGTTGTTCTACTGTACGATTACAATGGATTGAAACCAGGGCCGGGCAAAATTATATTGAATTTTTTCTATTCATTGTTTGCCAGGAGTCAGAAATTTGGCGATAGGTTAGTATTGTATCACATCGCGGGATGGAACACACAAAGCAAAATGTGAATTTTCGGTAGCACCTCTGCCTACTCTTTCTGAGGAATATATAACATAAATATATGTATACATTTTCCTATATAAAAATCTTTTAAAATGTGAGTCTCCACCTAAAAATCATTTGACTGTACCCGAAATAAGATTATAAATTTTTTCATTCGGCAGATATCACAAGAGCCCTCCTATTTGGACGAAGAACCGCAGGAGATCAAACCTTTCAAGCTGGAAGTACCCATACTGCACATGGCCATCGTCGATGTAAGTATACACATTTTAATTAAAAACAGTTGACAGTATAATAATTATTTTGTCATGATCATATACTACAATCTTGTAGAGAACCAACGTAACAATTTTACTGTTGCATTTCGTCCCGTGATATTATTGCCGGAGATGCTTTAGATGGTTGTAGGACTTTTTTGTTCGCCTGAATAATGACTGAAAGATTCAAAGTAATAGGTAAGTTCATGGGGTTTACAGCTAGCGATAGACGTTCTGTATTTTTTTATATTACTGACACGACAAAGCACTCGATGGCTTACCATTCACCTTCCACCTGCACAGTGCAGTCCAAATGCAATTACGGCGTTCATTATTATAGGTCCTTAAACAGTGTGTATTATCGCTATCTAAGAAGATACAAATATCCCACTACGAAGAAATGATGACGCTAGTATACTGATCACTAACAACCTTCCAGACCCTGGGCACGACAAGGAGCCAGCCCGAACGCGGCGACGCCGGAGACACAGTGAACATCACCGATTCCACTCTCCTGTCAGTCACATCACTACTTGATGACGAAAGCGAGTCGATACTCGACAGGACTAGTGATGAGAAGGTCGATGAAGTAAGAAATATCGAGTTTAACACGAGGTTTTTGTGGGACGTGGTTGAAGAGGATGTAAATAATTTGCCCGATTAGGAGAAATTACTCGGAGTTTTGTTTGTTGGTGCTGTTTTGGTTCGATATAAATCATAAAATCAATAATAGTGTACTTATTTATTTGAAAGAAAAAAAATTAAAAATACAATGACAATTAATACCGTTGCTTCATATATTATAATGCAGTTGCAATGACACTCCTCAAATAACACGCAATATAATATATCATTTCCTAAAATCCCACAAAGCTTTGTCAATCTTAACATAGCACGTGTTTAGTATCTACTTACAAATAGCAATGGTTATAAGTCACAAAGGGCTTATCACCAATAGATATTATTATTTTGGGATAGTCCATATTATAGTCCTCCAGGCTGGCTTAGAGTGGGTTGTCGGACTTTACATACAATAGAAATTCTTACAAATAACCCCTCTCAATCCTACTGTAGTTTGTAGAGGAGATCCGTGCCTTGCAGTGGCACGTATGTGTATATGGGCTGATACAGATACACATTTTAGGATAGACATTACAAATTATATAAATTTATATATATTTATAGGTATTTTTCCCTAATTAAATTACTATAATATTATGTACACCTACTTCAGTTCATCTCTGTACCATCTCGGGGTTGACTGGCAGAGAATGCTCGTGGCAGTAAATCCGCCCTTATACCATTTGTATATGAAGTTTAATAAATAAAATAAAAATGTATACAGTCACTCCCTTAACAATCGAAGAGTGCAATCGCTTTTTGGAGTTTTGAAGCAGCAACATTTTAGTCATGAGGTTTTAAAGTTTGCTTTTAAATGTAAATAAAATCTTTGGGAGTCATGACAGACAAGTCAAGTTATGACAGATCTTCACCATGTTGTACGGTGGTAACGGTCTAGGAGCGTATGACAATCCCATCACCAGCTGATTTGAAGATTCCTTAAAAATAGAAGGTGAACAGAGAACAGTAAGCATAATATGAATGATGTATCTGGGCTAATACATATATAGACATTACTATATCAAAGTTATTTGGGATTTAAGAGAATCAGTACGAGGGGTGGTGAAAGAACTCTTTGATGTCATATCCACAGGGTGTCCGTAATACTGTTGAGTGTTGAGTCCTCGGATTAACTGGCTGGAAATTTTATAATGTATTTGACTTTCATATACATTAAATAAGTATAATATGTACCTTGAACTATTTTTTTTTAATTTACAACAAACCTCACAAAACACGTACAATACGAGTATGTTTTGAATTATTTATTGCAAAAGCTATATCAATAACGGTAATTTGTTTTTACTATTTATCGTCTCCATTCATGTACTATTTATTTGAAGATATTTCCTACAAATCAATAGTCTACTTTATAAAAATCATATTCCTAATCCCACGGGTCACTCGTTCACTCTATTACCAGACCTTACTACAATTCATTACATTTCTTTAACCTGTACTGTCCCACTGCTGGGCAGAGGTTTCCCTCAACTCCTTTCACTTATCCCTATCAGTTGCTGATACCATCCAAATGCTAAATCCAGGTCGCCACGCCACCTTTTCCAAGGCCTGCCTCGTCGTCTCTTGTCATCCTTAGGCATCCAATACGTAGCAATCTTCGCCAATTTTTTTGGATGCATCCGGGTGACGTGGCCCGCGCAATCCCGCTTTAGTTCGGCCGAATTCTGTCCAATATCATTAATTCTGGTTATGGAGCAAGGTGTTATTTTATTCTATATCATGACATGGAAAACTTACAGCTACCTAATCTTGAAATAAACTCTAGAATAAAAGACTGATAGCCAGTAACAAGACTGCACTTAGTAGTATTTTAGCAGGAGTTGAGCAAACAAGTACTATAGCTAATAAGGGCTATTGGGCACTTTGTCCACGCGTGTTACGCCTAGCATGCTGAGCTCCATAATAAACCTTATTAAATAACGCCACAACCAACCACTATTTAACATCTAAGCGATTCAATGTATAAATCGGGACCCGAGACTTCTTTGTGGGATTTCCAGGGATTATGACAGGGAATCGTGTCGCTTATTAACGTGGCATTAGGGATTATTCAGGGGACGACTAATAACCAAGGGTGGATATTAATTTTAACACTTATTCCTGGATACAAAAGGAATATTAAATTGTTCTTTTTTAAGAGGTATAGTCGTCACTCCATTTTTAATATTCTTTTAAGTCATGCTGTGTAATTATCTAACACAGCTCAAAGAACCCGTCAAAGAAAATTGGTCTATATAATAAAAAAATATTGAAAAACAAAACCTTTTTAACCGACTTCAAAAAAAGGAGGAGGTTCTCAATTCGACTGTATGTTGCTTTTTTTTTTTTTATGTTTGTTACCTCATTTCTCTGTACTGGGTAAACCGATTTCGATAATTCTTTCTTTAATTGAAAGCTGGTGCTTGTCATTTGGTCCCATAAAAATATGGTGACGATCTGATGAATATCTTCGGACCTGGAGAGGGGAACTCCTTAAAATAAAGTAGGATTCCAATGGTTCTTCTTGCATTGAATTAAGTATAAAACCAAAATTACAGTGGTGGAGGAAAGTAGGGGTAGGGGCAAGGGGGGGGTGAGAAAATTAAGAAATATGTAAATAGTCAATATCTTCGGCAGCTTTTGACCGATTTTAGTAATTTTTTTTGCATCAGAAAGAACGTATTAATACTTTGATCTCACCAATAAGTTATGAAAATCTGATGAATATCTTCAGATCTGGAGAGTAGAACTCCTCAAAATTGAGTACGATTCCAATGGTTCTTTTTGCATTGGATTCAGTATAAAAGTAAAGTTACAGTGGTGGATGAAAGTAGGGGTAGGGGCGAGGGGGGCGGTTGATAAAAAGAACAAACATGTAAATAGTCAATATCTTCGGCGACTATACCAATAAATCATGAAGATCTGTTGTAAATTGTAATAGTGACAAAGAATCATATTATTACAGTTTAATAGTATGCCATATACCATTCCGTAATGAAACAGATATCGGCAATTGGGGGCATTGCCGATTGTTATGTGTTGGTGAATAAATTGTACATGACGATGATAACTTTTGTGAAAACATGGAAGAACGAGCCGTCATGTCGGATGAATTGTTCCTAAGAAGCATTCGAGGATTAAATATCCAACAAAAGAATGTGTTTCAGAAAGTCTTAACGGCAATCAAACTCAATTTGAAAGGACGAGAAAGTCAGCTGTTAGTTTGTCACGGGTGGTGCAGGTAATGGTAAATCATTTCTGCTAAAATTAATCGCGGAGCATATCAAACGTTGTTACGCACCAACAATAGATATACCTAACGAAGCCTAAATTTGTGGAAGTCCAGTCGCTAACCGGGGTTGCTGCTCGTCAAACTTTTGGCAAAACGCTACACAGTATTTTCTTGCTGCCGATTGAGAAAAAAAGTACCATGATGTAAAAAAAAAATACGGTCTATTGTTTCTTATGAGAACCTAAGATTAATTTATTTAAGCTACCAAAAGCTGTGTACGTAAAAATTTGACTATCGAACATTTAAGTCACTAAAAATGAAAAAATAAACCAAAATTTTAACAAAAAAAAATAACCGACTTCAAAAAACTGACAAAAAATCATATTAAAAATAAAATTCTAAAAAAAGAAAAAAAATCTGACTTATGACAAACTAAAAATGCACTAAAAAGTAAAAAAATAATTGCGTGTTTTTCACACAAGATTGTATTTATACACATACCTATATTATGTATCCAGTTAAACTTTACATCTAACTCAACACATATCTATGAGTAACAAATAATTATAATAAAAAAAATTAATTACAGTTCACCTAAGCTAAAATTTGAAATATATGTATGCACTACTTAAAAGACGATCAAATTATTAGAATAATGTACAATTATAGTTATTTTTGGAGTCGGTGTCAGCCAAAGATACCTGACAATATTAAATGACAACAACTTTATGAAATCTATTTTATACGAATATCCTCTTGTACTATTATGTGGGCCGCGTAGAGGCGCGGTTAGTTTTGATTTATTGTTTATTAACCTTAATTCAATAAAATATAATATCTGACGTTTATGTAGTTACTAACTCATAAAACTTGGCTGACACCGACTCCAAAAATAACTATAATTGTACATTATTCTAATAATTTGATCGTCTTTTAAGTAGTGCATACATATATTTCAAATTTTAGCTTAGGTGAACTGTAATTAATTTTTTTTATTATAATTATTTGTTACTCATAGATATGTGTTGAGTTAGATGTAAAGTTTAACTGGATACATAATATAGGTATGTGTATAAATACAATCTTGTGTGAAAAACACGCAATTATTTTTTTACTTTTTAGTGCATTTTTAGTTTGTCATAAGTCAGATTTTTTTTCTTTTTTTAGAATTTTATTTTTAATATGATTTTTTGTCAGTTTTTTGAAGTCGGTTATTTTTTTTTGTTATTTGTGACTAACTTTTAACCAATTAAAAAACATCTAATATATCCGCCAAATGTAAATAATTTTTCATATTTCTTTTTTATTTACGAGCTGCCAAGAAGAAAACGCAACTAAGAAAGTAGTACATTTTACCCTCAATGCTAAGAAACGAATATTTTTTTCCGCAATTTGCATAGGTAAGTACCTATCTTACATTTAGGCCTATAAACTACATCTTTAAAAATACAATTACTTAAGCAATAGTAAAACACTATACTGCACTGGTTTTCTTCATAGGTTTACTTGCCGTATCACTATAATAAACTTTTCTCCTTTAAAAGAATTAATGAAATTAAAACATAGCGCGCTTATTATGCTAAATCCTCCGTAAAAAGTTCCCACAATATTCCATAGATGGCGCTATCCTCAATTAACACCAACAAAAACTACGCCCGAAACTCATTCACGTGTATTTAAGACCATAATTTGGGCTCAATTCAGCAAACATTGGTCACGTGTCACCAAACCGTTGGTTCCAACCCTCTTGCAGTAATTATGGTGCAATGTTGGTGATATTGGTCGTCGGTAATAGATGATGTTTAGCGGCACCCTAATGGTTAGATTCAATTGTATTGTGTTTTGTATATTTTAATATTAAACATGAGATGTTAAATTATCCGTATTTATTGTGGAGGGCACGGATCTTTGGGAAGACCGTTAATTTTCTTAATATAAATAAATAAATAATGATGTTTTACAATAGCAATGCGCCGCGCTGGGTCAACTGGGCTGCTACCACTGTTTAACGGTAAAATAACACAAAGTGATCATTTTTCTTTCGGGTTCCGATGAATGAAATTACCGGAGCCTTGATTCCTTTTACTCGTTTTCTTTCCCCTCCCTTCCTTCTTTCACAGTCTGAAAGTGGATCCAAGCATTGTAGATTGGCTTTAGTAATCACTGACAGCGAGGTAAGCCGTTTGCTCCTTTGCTGAACTTATGCCATAAAACAAAATCCGCTGTCGCAATGTCTTCAATCACACCCAATGTTTAAAGTTCAAGTTCAGCTCTCGAATTTTAACTTTTAATTTGACCAATATAAACAAAATATTTTACTATTTTTTTTTTGGGTAATAACATAATTACGAAAACACAACGACCAGACCACCAGGCTACCAGAAACAAAAGGAGCACTATCTGGTTTCCGCTCGGCGGGGCGTCGGTAGCCAGCATCGACAGCTATCGTTAATCATCGCTGTCAATGCTTTCATTTCCACCATCAGTCTCGCTTATATCTTTATAGTTTTTACTCGCGAGCTTAGTGCGCCAGGACCAAATATGCCAGGATTCTCTTAAAATCTTTAGTTATAAACCTCATGGATGTTGGTATTGTACAAAGTATTTTGTCGAAACCTCTTCCTGACGCAGCTATTCTATTATATAAATACATACATAAACTCACGCCATTATCAAAGAAGGGGTAGGCAGAGGCGCCACCAGGACACCCACATTTCGCTTTGTATGTTCCTTCCCACGATGTGATAGAGGGCGAACCTATCACCATATCGGGCACAAATTCCTAACTCCGTGCTAATAATGAGTAACAAAACCCAATATCACTTTGGCCGACCCGGGATTCGAACCCGAAACCTCAGCTTTACAACCATACGTAGTACTACGCCACCGAGGCAGTCTATTATCTAAGTTAGCAGTTAAGGCCTAGTGTTACTTATTTGCGTTGTAATAATTAGGTTACGATGGCTGGCGGCTCATTTTGTCTAAAATGCCATTAATAAAAATTGATTAAAAAAAAAATACTCGCGAGTTTGCTTCTGTTGACTAAAGAACGCGTAGGAAGGAGGTGAAGTATTGCTATCAGTCTGGGTTGCGACTTCTTTACACAATAGAGAAAACATGCCATAGTTACCGCTACAGGTATCTCGAGTTCTGGATACAGCATATGGATTTAATTTCATACAGGTGACATACCTATATCGACACAATACAAATTTCTTACGGTATGAGGTATTGTAGGAACCTGTGTAAAAAATAAGCGATTTTTCCAGGATGAAAATTGTCTGTCACTCATAATATATTATGTTACTCGTTCGTACTTTAATGAAGTGGTATTCGAACTCAAATAATTGGGTCATTAATGATAAATTATATCGACGATCGATACCTATGTTTTTCAAATCAAGTTATTCACATAAAAATGTGGGAACTTGCATTATTATAGCAAACAACGTAATATGTTATATCAATAGATTTATTTTGCGGTTGATCTGCAGAGTTCACAAATAACAACAGAAATAACAACTTTCTGAGGAAAACAGAGATCGATCTATCAATTTTTCTACTTAAAGGATAAAGTATCATAGTTTTTATCCTCTATTCAAGTTAATTTCATAGAAAGCCAAAGAAACTTGCAGCAAAATGAAAAAGTACCAGGCGCCCATGACCGTCGAACGGGTCCATTTATCACTCAACTGATCTTTTTGTCCCTTTCTATTAAATACTTTTTGTGTGAGAGATTAAATTTCGCGTCTCGTCCTCGGTCCGAACCATTAATACTATCCACCAATTTATGTTGAGATCCTTCACCCCTTTCGATTCTTTACATTGCTGGTTTGAAACGGGGTTTGGTTGAATTATCGAGGGCTCAATTTATATTGGTTTTATCCCTTGTCATATACTTTTTTATTTTTTAGCACGTCTGGTCGCTGTTACATTGATTATGATTTTTGCGGTTTTCGAAATTACTGTGAACGGATGAATTGATATTTGATGATACGTCGTCGATGTGGTGAGTTTTTTTTTTGGTTCGTTTTGCAAAGGGTATCGGGTTATTTTAAAAGTTGTTTGTGACGACTATTATGATTTTGATTCTACATTTGATTTGGTATTTGTGGATGTTGTAATTTTTTTGTGTAGATTTGTACCAAGCTATAAAATTGACTGACTTAATTTCAATTCATAAAATATATTATATCGTTGATATCATAATCTTTAGTAGAGGTTTATCTAAGATATTTTTTTTTTGTCATAAGTCTTACTAGAAAATCTTAAATTTTCGTAAAAACACATAAACAGCAGAAATAATGCATTCTTTTTAAAGGTTTATTTTAAATACAATACTTGGGAATACCCCATTTCCCAATAGCAAGTCTAATGGGAAACCGTTTATCACCCAAAATTTTTGGTAACTACGTAGGTACTAGCCAAACGAAATTATCGTATTTCTTGCAATAGACAAACAAGGGAGTTTATATAAACCTTAAATTATACGTCATCAACACCAAACAACCAGGCCACGTGACCGCGAACAATACAAGACAGATTGCCTAAGAGCCCGCCCATACATTTTACATCCAAAACCATTGTTTGACGTAAACCAATCATACATTCATACTAAACTATTACCTATTTCCATTTACCATCCACAAACACTTATCTGTATTGAAATAAGGATTATTTTAGATTAACAAAACGCAAATAAAAAAGCAAAACGCATTCCAAATTCAAATTATTTGAAATAATGACTGATAATACGGCCTGTACAAGTTGACACCTCATCATCAAAATAGTTTATATCAAGGAGGGTCTAACCGTAATGGTTTATATTTTTCAAAATGGCGCCGATGCCCGCGCCACGTGCAAGCCACGCGTCGCTAAGAAAAACGGACGCGTCGCGTCGGCTCGGAATAACAGCTTAAATGCCCATCATTAAGGATTTGATCATGTTTTTTGTTTGTGACTATGGGATTTGATATAGATAGGGGTATTTCTTTTATTTTTAATGACGTATACCGAAGCCGCAAAACGGTAGTATAATTTAAAATAATTGTACCCCTGTAGCATGTTCAGAATAATAAAACTTTTAGTCTTGGCTTGAAATATGGAAATTTGTTTGCCGATTTATAAAACAATAGACAATATTTTAATGGTGTTTCACATGAACTTATCAGTCGCTCGTTTTTAAATAGAGAAATTTCCACGAAAAAACATTATTTGACTCGGGAATTGCACCCAGGATATCGCGGTACACACTCCATTTAATCCACGAGTAGGGTACATCATATAGGATACAACCAAGATTATTAAAATTAATCCCATAATATTCCCACAAAAGATGACTAGTTTAAAATTTATTAATTTTTACGACACGTGGCTGAAAATTGGCCCTTTTTGTGGTGCACACCGGAGGACACCGCGTGGCGCACCTTCGCCACAGGGCGCGTGTGAACTCGGCTTAATGATGTAAATAGATTAAAAATTAATATTTCATAATAGATTTATTGGGATTGATGCTCATTTTTGAGGTTAATTTGTGTTAAGAGGGGTTTGTTATATTTTGTATGCGGTTTTTAAAGGTTAAATTAAATTTAAAGTCCGTGTTTTATTTTTAATTAAGTTCGAAATACGTTGCCCGCTACCATAATCGGATTTTCTCGCACATTTTCTTCTCTTCTTATATTTATTTGCAAGCTTTTTGCAATACCATTATGTGACTGCCTTACACATCTATACATCTATATCGTGATTTGTGATGCTTAAAAACAATTGGAATTATCATAAGTACTGCATATACAATTTCATTTTAAAAGCCCATCTTAAACTACTTCTTTAAAAAATCAACATCTTTCTCGGGAGCAGAAAGTTCTTCAAGACTGAACATAGGTTTCTTCCAAAGATTTACTATTCGCAGCGGCCTGATCCAGCGACTTCCCACATCCTTAATATGTTGGTCATCCTGTTATCTACCTTATGAAATGTTGTGGTAATTTTAATCTCTATTTCTCTCTCTTCACCTAAAGGAAGTCCGTTGGTGAACATAGTTCTCAAAACTTATAAAAAAATGTTGATTACAGATAAAACTAACCAAAAAATATCAAATAAAAATAACATACGGGATTCAATGTACAAACAGATTAATAAGAGAAGCAGAGTGCGAGGTACAAGTGTACGCTGTAAAGCGAAGGGTGCGTTGATTGGAGACATTTCATTTGCATTGTTATTGGATGTCCAGCCATCGCGCTATGAACGGATGATTTTACATGCCATAGATTATAAAACGCTTAGGAAATTCGGATAAGTCAGTCCTCCGAGGAATTGTTTGAGATGGTACCTCCTTTGCCTTTCTACCATCGCACCACCCGTAATCGCAGTAGAGTTCATTCGTTCCACATGGAAGCATACCATTCCCGATCGGTAAAGTTCAAGTTCTGGAATGAGCTTCCTGCTACGGTGTTTCCTGAGCGCCTGTATGAACGCATGTAAAACAACAATTTCTATCAGCCTTATTCTTTACAGTTTTAAAACCTATTTTAGATGTCGAATGTTTTGTCTTTTTCGCTCAAACTAAATTCAAAAGTCGATCGAAAGGGACAAAACATTCGATAACTAAAATAGAAAATAGATTGTAACACGGACTATTCATAAGGCTTTCTATAAGTAAAAACATCCGACTTAATTTTATCCACGAAAATTCCATAGACGGTTCTACATGATGTTCTATGCCCCACACTGAATATTATTAAGGCTTCCCATTTGGGGTGGTAGCAGCGCGTTTAAGTGATATTAGAAGCGGACCTACCGTCATGATTGATTCCGGCTATGGCAACGACGGTGACCACGTACCATTACTGCGTGTTATGTAGGGAGTTATCAAGGCATTATTGGAATTTGAGATTGTGATGTGTATGATTTATATGAACTTACCTGTTCGGAATGTGACATGATGTGTTTGACAGCCTCCGTGGCGCAGTTGGTCAGGCGCCGACTGTGAAACGAGAGGCCGCGGGTTCGATCATCGCACCGTTACAAATGTTTGCGAGGCCCACAAGTATTTGTCTCGGGATTGGGTGTTTGTGGGACCGTAAAAGTATCTCGTAGTTTCCGATACCTATGACACAAGACTTAATGGATCTTAATGTGGGTTCAGGACTATGTATGTGGCTGTTGGGTGTACCTATTTATTATTTATTAAATATACTGTGAGGATGAAATGAAATTCGTTTATTGACCACGTAGACAATGAAATAGCTCTTATTACAAATACATAATGTTAAGTCGCTATTTACTAAATAGATATGATATATTTATATTAAATTTATTTGGCCTTGGATGTTGTAAGAGCCCGTGAGCCCAAGTCTTGGCAAGTTTTCATTATGCATCACAGAAAATCCACGTGAGAAAGTTTGTTACTATCACGTTCCATTAAAATTATATTTTAACAAAAATATTACTTTTGTTTATTGAATACAAATAAACCTCAAATTAATGTAAAAACTAATCGAAACAACCTAAACAATCATACGATATAAAACGGCATCCCCGAATGAAAACAGAGTAAGTCGTAAAAAGTAAAAAAATGCGCATACTAACATACCTACTGCATATAATGCCTCGTAATGAAGTAACACGACGCGCTGCTGTGACACAACCCCTTTGTGTTAACTAGAAAGAGTCATTCTGCAATATTTTTCATATATTATAAAATTGGTCGTATTTTTATATAATAAAATTGGTTTCTAATAGTGTTATCCTTAAAAGTGATGGAGAAGTGATTCTTTTTGGTTGAATAAGCATACATTGCTTTAAAACATTGTATTTAAAAAAACATAACCTCAGTGCAAATTATGAATTATTATATAATGAAATTCGATGGCAGATGTAGTTGTATTATTAGCAAGCGCTAATCTCCTTAAACGGAACTAGACCTGACATAAGCCGTGCTTTGATTTTCCCATGTATGAATATAAAAATAAAATTGTAAACATAATTCCGAAACGTTCTTTTAATTGAATTCAATATGAATTTAATTAGACCCCGTAGTTTAATGTTCAATTTAATTATTGATTGCTCCAGTTGCTTTCATTGATTCAGAGCTATGCGTTTTAATGTGCGAGTAAAAATCAATTTACGTAGGAACATAAGAAATATTTCTTCAAATAAAACCTTTATTTAAAAAAAATATCTCTATCCCTAGAGAATAACCCACTCAACCCGATACGAAACCGCAACGCGAATCAAAAAAGCAATATGTAACAAATTTGTTTTTCAATTTCGTACCAATTTTGCATAGGGCGCACCGCCGACACGAACAAATAAAACACAGTATTGTGGTTTTTATGATGCGTAAATATTTTCTACTTTTTTTTTATTGGCCGCAAGGTGGGCACGAAAGAGGATTTCTACACAATAACCGTGTGTTATTGCCGAAATATGACGGTTGGTTTTTTTATTTATTTTGAGTTGTAACGTTCTGCGCTTGAGCCGCTTATGAGATTTAAAATGTGTTGGATTTTGGGAAATATTTCTTTTATGTAGACTCGTATGTGTTATTATCATTTTATAGGTGCAGTAGTACCGAATAAGTGAAAGTTTAGGCTTCCAGTAGTCCGCTTTTTGTATATTTTTGAAAACAGGATTTTTATTCTAAATTGGATAGTATTTAAAAATAATAATCTTAGCTACAACGAAAATTAATCCTTAATCCATTGGAAAATTGTAAGATTTTAGCACCAAAAAAATTATTTTAGAATTTCCTCAACATTATAGACATAATAAATTTAAGTATTTTGTCATTTTAACGATAGTCAAAACAAATACGCATATAATACCTAACATTATTTAAAAAAATCGTCCAAAAACTTCATGCAAAACCTGTACTTAAAAAAAAAAGTTTCGCTTTTTCCACGATAGTCATACACTCAATTTGGCATAGTCAGGCTTACCCAGTAACTTCGTCACACCGTTCCATAACTATTCAATCATTCTACCAAGGTGATCAATAAAAATCACACAATTCTAAACACTGAATTAAAATGTGTGATCGCAACCCTACAAGTCATTAACACCCCTAGCAACCCTTAATATATTGAAATTATCGGTGATCGATGATAGTTACCTTGTCTATATGCAAATGTACAATACTATGCCGGCAAAAATTTGAATACCAAATAAAAGTTATTTGTTTATTTTTTCGATACACCAACTAATAGTGCGTGTGAAGGAAGGATTTAGGGGTTTTTGTGGTGGTCAAATCATGCATTTTTTTGTGATTTTTGTTTGTCATTCCGAAACGATTTTTATATAAGAGAAGTTAATATGACCTCGGTGGCGCAGTTGTACTACGGTATGATTGCAAAATGAGGTCTCGGGTTCGGATCCCGGGTGAGGCAAAGTGATGTTGGATTTTTCTATTCAGACCGGAGTCAAAAAATTGGGTTCGATATGGCGATAGTGTTACTCCCTATGACATCGTGGGACGGAAAATACAAGGTGGGACGTGTATGTCCTGATTGCACCTCTGCCTACCCCTTCTGGGAATGGCGTTAGTTTTTATGTGAGAAGTAAATATTGCACGTGAATGTTTGAGTTTTCTTTACAAGCATAATTTCAGTTAAATGTAATCCAGTCTGATATTTTAAATTCGTCAACTTTAACACAGGTAGAAATGTTTTTAAAATTCAAACAATGTTTTTTATCATCAAACTAGCTATGAACATTGAAACATCATACAGACCTAGCTAAAAGTCGGACTTCTCTGTGTGTCTCTGCTTCTAGGGTTGAACCTCAAACATACGTCCTGGCCATCTTTAATACAAATTATGACCCCCCATAAAGCCACTGAATACGCTCCCGTCTTTACATTGCAATTTGAATATGATATGCAAAATTTTGATTTGGCAGCTTGCGACGTTTGCCAATCGGTTGCCAATTTCACCACAGATTGGATTTTTGATGGATGCCAATCCAGCTTGGATCGCATTGTGAGAAAGGGATGAATTAACACCACGAAAATCCCCAAAACTAAAGTGAATTCGTAAACTATCAATCTCTATCAACGTCTTTTCAAATTAAAATGGTGACAATTTGATTTAATTTGAAATTGATTTTGAGGGAGTTGTGAAGAATCTATTTACAAAAAATGTTAGATTTATTAATGTTAACGCAAATACAAAAACTAATTGATAGGTATATAAATATAATATATTGTTTTGTTTCATTCGGAGTAAAATACTTATTTAACTACATGTTTTTTGTTCCCTGATCACCCGCAACAAATATTCCTTGATCAGACACACATTATAATATGTATCTTGTTGCGGGATAGCACCTTCATCCTAAGGTTGTCGGTAACAAATCGCCCAGAGCGATAAGACTGCCATCTGTACTTTTTTGTTAATTTGTAATATCTTTAAGTGGTTTCCTTTTCTTGTGCAGTTAAGAATAAATTAATAAATACATATATTTGCTAAACAGCCAGCCCCTCACTTACTACACTATAGCTGTCAAAAATATTCATGATTGATTTTTATCAACACAAAATTTACCCTCCATAAACCAACCAACTTCTAGCTCATAAAACGATCTAAGTTACATCTAAGTGAAATACATCAGAGCTGACCACGTTAACTTAACTGCAACTTTAACGGAGCTTTTTTAAACTTTCAAAACACATTTAAGTTAGATGGATCGTGCTTAGACTTGGTATAACTTAGATAGGTTGGTAATATTTCTAATGTGTGTGCTTTAAAGTTGGAATAGGGATTTGGTTCCTTTATGTTGGGATATTAAGTACTCAAAGCTGTAACGAGCTTAGAAGTAAGTGATAGCTTAGTTCGTACTGAGACAAGCTGCCGAGCGATAATGTTCGGGTTCGTCTTTCGACCTAGTATAAATGTTTGATTTTTCAAAATGATATTTTCGTCAATTAATTATTTGTAGCTGGTATTGGTAAAGGGAAGTCAAAATAATCTGCATAAATCAGAATTCTCCACATATAATATATAGATAGTACTATTTCCCATTAGTCCAGCACGATGCCTGATTATTACGTAACTCTAATACTGAAAGTTTTGTTGAATTGTACGCAGTTGGTTATAAAGAATCGTATGCGATTATCGCATGACATAACCACCATAGATTATCATCTGACAAATGTTTTCACGATGCACCTTTTATATCCTTACGGTAATCGTATCTTTGAGGCGTTTTCTTTCTTTTCTTTAAGTGCGTGGTGGCCTGTTGGTAACGGACCAGACGCAGCTGCCTACATGTTCACGGTGGTCGCGGGTTCAAATCCCAGGGCACACCTCTGACTTTTCGGAGTTATGTGTGTATTGATAGTCAATCACCACGCACTTTAACGGTGAAGGAAAACATCGTGAGGAAACCTGCATACCGTAGAGATTTTAAAGAATTTCTACGGTATGTAAGTCCGCCAACCCGCACTAGGCCAGCGTGGTGGACTATATGGCCTAACCACTCTCAATCGATTCTCTCGATTGTAGAGTAGGCCCGTGCCCTGCAGTGGGACGTATATGGGCTGATATAGATCTTTGAGGCGAGAAACATTCCTCGTGTAAATATTGCTTAACAGTCATGCATTGAGCTTACAGAAGCATGTGTCATGTCATGTGAAAAAGTGACCAAGAATTTATTTAACTTCTTACATACTTTCAATATTTTATTTACAGGCAAGTTGAAAAGGAATGCTGTCCAGTAACTAAATTAGTATTATCTACTAATCCCAGAACTTATAAAATATGATCTTATTTATTATTTTGTAGGCGTATCATTTAAAAAATAATAAAAAATGTATCAGGAGTGTCTTCTTTTCCTTTTTCTTCTCAGCCACAGGAAGTCCACATAGGCTTCCACATAGACCTGTTGGAAGCGGTCAGCATCCAGCGACTTCCTGCGATCTTAACCAAGAGTATTTAAATTAATTGAAAAAAATATATCTACTTGCTCTTCGACTTACTTTATAAATAAATAAATACACCCAACAGTCACACACACAGTCCCGACCCCACATTAAGATCAATTAAGTCTTGTGTCGCAGGTATCAGAACTACGAGAGACTTGTCGGTCTCACAAACACCCAGACCCGAAGGAAATATTTGTGGGCCGCACAAACATTTCTCTCGGTGCGGGGATCGAACCCGCGGCCTCTCGTTTCACAGCCGGCGTCTAACCAACTGCGCCACGGAGGCTGTCAATATATATATTTCAATTAATTTATACCTGAACCAGGATGAATGGAAGGAGGGTAGGGAGGCCTTTGCCCTGCACTGAGACAGTGGAGGCTGATGTATGTAAAAGCCTTTATTATTCGTATAAAAAGTATATTTTCAAAATAATCAAATATAAAACAGAAATAATTGCCATTCGCTCGGCAAATATAACCTTAGCATACAACTACGCGTGACATACATGGAACTTAAAAGTAATCTAAGCTAGCGAAACTAAACTAAAAAAAATATTCACTAAATACAGCAAAATTAATCTAAAATATACAAATTTAGTACAATGTAGATCCATGATTTTGCCTAAAAAAATTACTAATAAATTGATCTACATGATAAGGTAAAAGACGTAATCGTTTTACATATAAACGATTTTGGCCTATCTGCAATAGGATAGCGTCGTGGACTGTGGCCTAACCCCTGTCTGTATAGAAAAAGTTTGTATCCTACAGTGGAAAGTACAAAGGCTAATTAAAAAAAAAACATTTTTTTTAAAATGTAGAGGAAACCTGCCGAAATAACGCTAGGTAAAATGTATTGATGACGTTTAATTTAATAGTTATGTTATAAGTTTGTTGTTAGTAGGTACAAAAGACACATTTTGGTATTAACTACACCCAAATGAATTGATTGAGCCAAATTATAATTATTTCAATGCTCTGTACGTAATTGTAGGAATTCGGTCTTGATTATAGATAAGCTTGAAACTCTTTGTGTGTCTCCATATTTTTTTGGTTATTTTATGGTTTGTGTTATACCACGTTATATAGAAGTCTACAATGTTTTCAAAACTGCCAACACACAAAAAAAAAGAAAAAAAAAAAAAAAAAAAAAACAGTTTTGCATTGAGGTGTTTCTCACGAGTATTTTAGATGTCATATTATTACCCACTACCAGTAAACATTGAACTCCCTAGCATTTATATGTAAAACGGCATTATCTTTTACCTATTAACAAATTATAATTAGAATTCATAATAATTTTCGTTAATCAATATTTTTCATACAAGCTAAAAATCACCATGAGTCTGTTCTATAGTAATAATTTGTCATTTATACCAAAGAATAAAGATAGAAAAGAAAAGAGTAGGAAAATTCCAATAGCTAATCTTTAATCATATTAAAAGTGAGTTTATTTTTTTGTTTGTTACTTTAAGAAGTAGAGTAGAAGCGTCTTTACTACTCAAAATGACACATTTGCAAGAGCATGAAAAAGAACATAGGCATTCATTAAAAAATAACTGTTCTCAGGAAATACAAAATATTCATTTAAAAATTAATGTAAGTAAATCTGCGAGCAAAATCTATTGATCTAATAAAGGTTTTCTATTTTCCTGAACAACGTATGTACCGCAAGTAACCAGTTGACAATAACTGCCAAAGCTGAAGTCATGTACACTTTATATTTTGGATTCAATTTGCTAAAGTGAATATTATTTTCCATAAATTTTAAGGTGTATTGCAGTATCGACTTTACGAGCATTCTCCTTCAAGTAAATGCAGAAAGCACTTTTGTAGTGGTATACTTTAATTATCAATTATTGTTTGCCCAAAATTTACACTTTACATGTCCTCCACTCATAATATGGCAAATTTACTTGTTAGTCGAATAAAAATCAATGAAAATATTGTGTCGATGCCTGCTTGGTTCGCATATTTGATATATTATGAAATTGCATTATAAAAGTATGAAATATTGCCAAAAATCTCTTCAGCTCCATTATTATTATTCCTAATACGTTTTACTAAAATATTTCATAATTGATACACTAAACATTTCAGTAATTAAAATCATATTTACTAGTACTTCTTAAATCCTTCAGTATGAGACCAGTTGCATGAATTTTTATTAAATTCATTTAATATAACGGAAACGTAAGAAAGACTCGGTAGTGAGATTATGTACTTAAACACTAATAATTACATTAATTATTGCTTACCAATTTATAATTAAAATATAGATATACATGTTGTAGCAGAAAGCGAGTAATTTAATGTTAATTTGCATAGGAGACTAATCCACAAAGTTGAACTTGGCGAAAACACTGCTGTGTTCTTGAATACCGATTTTGTATTCAACTAAAAAAAAAATTACTTTTTAAATGTATATTATGAATATTACCTGTATTTCTATTTAAATGTGTTAGAATACTTGCTAATTATAAAACACTGTCATACCTAATTGACCCTGTCCACTATTTTCTGACAGAAATTTGAGCTAATGCTCTACATCTGTCAAGATTTGGACAGATTTCTCCGTTGATTCCTAAAAAAGCATGATATATATACATGCGCACATAGTTTAAAATGATAATGATTTTTAATGAGTTCAAAATAAAAAGTTTTTAGTGACCATTTTAAAATATTCTACCAAAAGTATATAACTTGACATGTACGAGTACATGTTGATACTAAATACTATTTTAGATAAAAATAAACATCTAGATATTATGAAGTAACTTGAGAACACATTAAAAAATTCAAAGTATTGCGTATTATATGAAAGAGTTGAAATTTGATATTAAAGATTATCTATTATTTGTATTCAGTAATAAGTGATAACAAATAGATTTTATTGAAAGTATACGTTTAGTATGGAAATATGTTTTGGTTAAAATGGGGACGAGTTCGCTACTTTATTTTTATCTTTGGAATAGAATAGTATTCTAAAATGTAGTCACAAACACAATCTCTTTCGCTGACCAAAATCACAGTTATAATTTTGGTAGTATTCATTTCTAAAAAGTGGGTAAAAAAGGGATAAAAAAAACTTTTTCGCCGAACAAAATGCTAGTTCTCATTGAAGTGTGTGGATTGTTAGAGTCCCATGCAAATTAAACATTTAACATGTTAAATATTATGGAAATTTAGAATTTTTCACTACAGATTACATCCTTATAAAAATTGCATAAAGCATACCAATTTTATTTATGTACATGAACTCTTATATGCGTTAATTTTATTCTATTTGCTTACACTTTTCTGCTGACAAAAATAAAATAAATATGAAGCATATTATGAAGAGTTTTAATTATTTTATTTTCGTCAGCAAAAATCAGCAAAAACTAATTAGCAAATAAGAGCTTCCAAGAGATCATTAGGAAAACTTCTTTTTATTTTATTCCTCTTAAATAAATACATATCACATTTGAACACATCCATCCGTATATATTGTGACCGTCTAAAGTAAAATAACACATTGTTCCCAAGCAAATTTGCTCCCATTTTTGGAACTTAAAAAAATAATTTTATAAGCGATTCTAACTTTCGAAGTTGATCGCTTTGGGATTTTTTGGAACATATGGATTAAAATATAGCTACACCGAAGGAAACACTCAGATGCCGAATATTTTAAATTGTTTTAAGCAAAATTTTAATTGGCCATGTGCAGTTAAAAATAAAACAATATTTATCACGGATTTGATGTTTAGTCCTGAATAACAAATAGAACAAATGATCCTACATTTTGTAGTCAAAACTGCATAGTGCTTCCGAGTGTCTCCTTAAATAATATTGATAAAACAATATCCTTCGCTTATCATTTTCCGATCAATAATGGAATATACGAAGCCTCATTATATATAGTATAATTACCTAGCATCATTACGGAGTATTTTATTTTATTTACATATTTTTATAAAATAACTAAATTACTTAAAAAGCACGTCATTATCGTTGTAATGGCAAAAACTACAAGCTTAATCTATATTTCCGTATAGGAAAGCAGGCAGTGGCTTGTAAAGCTATTTATTAAAAATAAATCTCTAATATGGACACATTTTGGCAGCGAAAAAGCCAAGTTCTACATTAAATTTCTAATCAATATACCTGAAAAATTATTCCCTAACGAAAATGACGTCTTTCAATCATCCTAAATCGAATTATTTACAGTTAATCGTAATATTAAAATAGACCATCTCATTTAACACCATTTGGAACAACTTGGCACGTAACCTATACAAAACGGCCTATGTACTAAGATATCTTTAAAATAAACATTTTTCACTACAAAAAAAGGAAAATGAGATCAATCGATAAAAAATTTTGGGTTGTTCTTTGGAACAATTTGTGTAGCGGGTTCAAGGCAGATGTCGCAAAAAAATGTGTGCCGTACAATTATTTAACAAAAATAGCGAATAATAATATAAGTTTCATTAATGTATTCCGTTTTCTAAATTGTTTATTTGAATTTGTATTAAATTTATTTTATAATGTAATAATGTTACTTTTGTCTTTTACTTTTTTTATAAAAAATACAAAAAAAATGTATTTTAGGGCGTACAAAAAACTTGCGAAATCTGCCTTACTGACCGGCGGTGCCATCGAGGTTTTACGCCAACGATAACATATCAGTTGATCTTTCGATACACGTCCTTATAAACTGTACAATATAAGCTATGTATGCTATATATGTATATTATATATATTATGTCAACACCAAAAGCGGAATGTAAACGCATAGATATATCGACGAGTGCTAAGTGAAACTGTTGGTAAAATTCTATCATATTGGGGCGAAAATTAAACTTTGCATGTATATTTAAAAAAGTCTTTGAATTGAATATTATATTTAATTTAAATGGTCCCTTTTGTGCGCTTTTTCGTAAAAAAATATTAAAACGGCCAGTTAGCAACCGTCGATAAATTATAGCCAGCTTTTATTCATATGTAATCTATAATACTGGCAAGATATAAAATGCAACTTTAAAAATCTTTCTAAAACACTACGTTATAATTTTTTATGATTTAAAAAAAATTAAATATTGTTTCTGCATTTTTCGTTTTGGTTTCAAAGAAGAGCTGCCAATTTTTAATTATTATTTTAAAATTGGGTTTAATGCCAGTATCTTATTAATCAAATAAAAATCTTTTTATTTACGTAGTGGCAGTGTAGTTTTCGCGAAACTATATTAAATTTTCATAAATACAAGTAATCGATAAAATTAATAAAAACACGACTTAAACAAAGCCATGTTTTACAAATAAAAAATGGGTTGTATTAACAAACCCATATAGAAAATATATAATTTTATTTTGGAAAGCGTGGCGAACAGAATAACCCAGAATTTATTCATCGCACGCTTAAAATTAAATCTATGCCCAGCTGTGGACGAAGTGACGTTTAATGCAACATCCTGTAGTTTTATATATGGTGTTCACCGTTTGGAGAACAGCTTCCAGCCGAGCATGAAGAGCACGGCGGTGCAGATTGATCCGGACAGCTTGTCAGGAATTATAGACGAAAAGATTGAAGTGTTCGATTCCTTATCAGGATTTTCTTCAGTTGATATCGCGTCGGTCTGTAAAGAAAAGAAAAAAATATATAAGAAAGATGCACTTCTAAACTCTAAATTAGAAATAAAGCCCCTGTCCTGCAGTGGGATGTACATATTATGTATACGGCCTGTGTTATTTGAAAAGAGATATTATTTTTATCTAATTATTAAATACGATGTAAGAAATTACACAATAAAATACCATGATCAAGACATACATAAACTCACGCCTTTATCCCCAAAGGGGTAGGTAGAGGCGCCACCAGGACACCCACATTTCGCCTTGTATGTTCCGTCCCATGATGTGATAGGGGGCGAGCCTATCGCCATATCGGGCACAAATTCCTGACTCCGGGCTGATAATGAATAGAAAAATCCAATACCACCTTGCCCGACCCGGGACTCGAACCCGAGACCTCAGCTTTGTAGCCGTACCGTAATACAACTACGCCACCGAGGCAGTCATCAATCATGTCATGATCAAGACAATATTTAAAATGTCTAATAAAAAATAATATTCTCAAACAAATATGCCTTTTCAAAACACTACAAAGTACAATTGCGACAATTTTCTCACAATTACAAAATTCATTAAAATTGAATTCATTATATTCTATTATTCGTTAGCCTAAACAACATGCACTATAAATCTAGATCCGTTGCAGGCATAAACTTAGCAAGTCTATAAAGACTGTAAGCACTTAAAGCTAAATGTGAACTTCTAAGCGCACTTGGCAGCACTTTTTATAGATATTAATAAAACAATACCGTCGTAAAGCGAAGGGCTTTTAGAGTATACGATGTTTCTATTGCTATCGGAACGTAGTGTATTGCCCATTAACTCAGATAAATATTGGATACATTTAATATGATTTTGATATATTTCTAGGCCAATAAAAATATATTGTATTGATTGGGTATGAATGTGTGAGCTAAACAGTCCTTACTCATCAGTGAAGAAAATACAAGTGAAAAAATATGTGAAATAATGTGAGTTATAGGTGTCTTTAGTTAAAGTTTCTATTGAGTGGTTTAGACACCTGTTTCCTTTTTTAAGAGTACGTAATTACATTATGATGCTATTGGCCTATTTATCCTCTTTGAATATATCATAAAGTAACAATAGACTTTGTCGAATTACTTAAAAAATCATAAAAAAATAGAAATTCATGTTTAAATTAATCTTTAAGTCAATTAAATAATTATTTCGGTGAAGCATAGAGTACGTCCCCATAAGTGTAACAAAACACAAAATTAAAACAACTGCTATAGTATATAGTAATCAAATTTACAGTTAATAAAACAGTACAAATAAAATAACTTTAGCTACCACGATACATCATTCCGACGTTACGACACGACAATAAATCGTGCATTGTAAATCCGGTGGTAATTCAAGTGAGTGATACACTTCACTATTTTATTGTATGGATAATTTGAATGGTATTTTTACAACGGTGGGGTGGAAACAATGCGTGTTATGGCGGTATTAAAGTGCTCTCCGATATCGGATATTAGAGTCCATTATGGGAGATTAGATATTGTTTGTGTGATTTCTTTTTGAATAAAAGGAAATTGGTAGATTTCGTCCTATTTTTTATTGCATAGAAGTTGTACAATAAGCCTGATGCATATAGCCAGTCATTAAGAAACAAAATAATAATTGACGGAATAATTT
The DNA here is from genome assembly GCA_949752805.1 of Deilephila elpenor. Classification (NCBI taxonomy): domain Eukaryota; kingdom Metazoa; phylum Arthropoda; class Insecta; order Lepidoptera; family Sphingidae; genus Deilephila; species Deilephila elpenor. Next base: position 1,966,491 of record OX457116.1, read on the forward strand.
ACGGAGACTAAAATCTGGTACCTACGTAATAAAATTTATATATTATAGTCAATGTCAGAATATGGGATGTGAAAAATGCACCAAAAACTATCAAAGACCGATAATGTTTAGAAAAACATTGAATTATATTAAAAGCACATAAAGTTTAGTCTTAGGCCGTAGGTAAATTGAAAATCCTGTAGTTTCTCAGCCACCTTTCTGTCTATACAATGGCAGTCAAACCACGCCAATAAAGCAGGCATATTTTTCAGTATCTATATGTATAAATTAAACAGGATCACAAACCAAAGGTACAAAAGACCCCATCGCATACAAAATTAACCAGAAGCAATCCGCTTTACACTGCTTTTTAGCGAGATGTATAATTTTATTATACCCTAATTTCGCTTGGAATTGAAATGAAACCGACAAATTGCTTTCATTATTCCCAAACTGTGGGAACGAGAGGTAAATATAAATAAAACTAGGAGTGAAAGGGACAGGAATACGTTCACCTGATAATCTAGCATCAATCGGAAGGAGTCATTTACATTTGCATACATTTTAAGAAGTAAATAAAAAAATAAATTAAGGTGCCGGGTATTGGAGATGTCACCCTCTTTGAGAAGAGTTTATGCGATTGTTGACTCTATAGCCATTATGCAAGGTAGAGAATTGAATGACAAACATTATCTAGGTGGTTTCAATAGGAATAAAAAACTCATTTCAAAGCCTGTAGATTCATGATCTGATACAAATCTTTACATACAATAAAATTAGTCAAATGCTGCGTTTGTTTACTTTTTTCAGTGAAGTGTGGGTTAAGTACTTAAGATTATAACTTATGTCATAATAGTTTGTTAGTAGCTTGCATTGATTATAGGCAAAGAAAAAATAAATGCGGATTAATAATTAAAACAGGAAAAAACAAATATATATATAATATATATAATATACTTGTGTTTTTTTTTTACTTAAGATAACTGTTCCTTTTTGTATTTTTTGTTATGCTAGATAAATAGTTATACATATTATTATTATTCTTAGTAATTAAAAAAAAGCAGCCATTTACAATCAAATAATCTCGTTCTCAATTTACATACCAATTTTCCGATCCAAATATTTTACCCAAAAATCACCTCATTTTCCTTGCATTATTTGTCTATAAAAACCCAAAACTATTTCGAAATAAGGGTCCTTCAACAAGCAAGGTGTGTTTATACAAACTACCGTTTGTTATGCAAACATATTAGTGGAGGTAGAAAGGATTCTGTTTCCCCAGTTGTGATTTTAGTATAGGCACACGAATCCTTTTGATGTTTCCATTGGATATCAAAGTATTGATGATAAACAATCTGGTTTGTTTACGGACGATTTTTATTTTCGTACTCTTTGTAAGGGTTGGTAAACTTTGATCGAATTAAGCTTCTGAGGTTGAATATAAGTAAATAAATAAATACACCCAACAGTCACATACATAGTCCTGACCCCACACTAAGATCGAATCTTGTGTCGTGGGTATCAGGAACTACGAGAGACTTTTCAGTCTCACAAACACCCAGATCATCATCATCATCATCATCAGCCCTTCTGCGTCCACTGCTGGACATAGGCCTCTCCCATAGCACGCCATTGCGCTCGATCTTCAGCGATGCGAAACAAATATGTACTTGTGGTTCTCACAAACATTTGTCTCGGTGCGGGGATCGAACCCACGGCCTCTCGTTTCACAATCGGCGTCTAACCAACTGTGCCACGGAGGCTGTCAAATATCGATTCCCTTAAGGATGACACTCCTGCTGAGTACTCCTCCTGTACATCCTGGGTATATCCAGTAAATACTGCCGATGTTGGATGGTGGACTTCCTTTGCCTAAAAAGACGAAGAAAGAAGAAGGATGATACATAAGTAATATTTTAAGTCAAACCAAAAGCTACCATGCTAGGTTTATATTACAAGATTAATAAAGTTACTCATTATCGTCTTCAGCCATAAGGCGACCGCGAAAATAAGCCTCTCTAAAACTACCCTTTTTAGAGCAATTTGCATCCAGTGACCTTTGGCATGAATAAGTATGAATTTAAACATTATTGTAATAAAATTAAAGGCCATTTTACCATGCTACTTTTTATGGCATAATAGTTCCATTTTTCATACAAAACCAGTAAAAAAATCGTTATTAATTTTCATTCGCCTTCATACCTTATCAGATAAAGTAACGACTACAGTGACTCACTAATCAGACACATTCAATAAAAAGAAAAAACGTCATAACAATTTAAATTAAAATATAGAATTCGATTACTCAAATGAAAAATAAACATCGTATTACATCGCCCGCTCTAGCAAGAGTAATAATACACTAACCCTAACAAAAAGCGCCTTTGATGTGGAACAATAGATTCTGAACGTCTCAGATCCGCACAAAGGGAAGCGAGCCGTATAATTTTCACTGCGATACCAATCTTGCTACTTTTAAATTCTATACCTTATTCAATAAAGGATTTTATTTCTACGTAATAAGGTGTGTTTTCAAATGGAAGGCAGGTAAACCAATCTGAAGGGTTGTTTACAAGAAAGACGGTTGTATGAAAGACGTCGCGAAATGAATTCTATTTAATTTTGTTGGCATTTTTTTCTTTGTTTATCAAAAGGAAATTGATTTGCATTGATGTTTGTCGCAGACGGAAAATTGGATATTGATTAATTTGATTTTTATTAATATGTTATTAGTTCACAGAGCTTTTGATGAGGTTCGAAGTATTTTTGTTTTTATTCTGGTCTGAGCATTGGTACTATCATTAAATATAGTATTCATTATAATAATTAAGTTACGTTGAAAAGACTATGTTGTGTTTTGTTATTGTTAGACAGGAAGTTTTCCATATTTATCTTCCTCTTTCACGCTGTTCCGTTTTTACATTTCATCAAGAAAGTGAACATTAAAGTGGGTTTCAATAATATGTGGCTACTATAATAACAGACCATGAAAATAATAGTTCTACGCCTCAATAACACTTACTTAGATACACAAACTCACGTCTTTATTCCAGAAGGGGTAAGCAGAGGCGCCACCAGGACACACACATTTCGCCTTGTATGTTTCGTCCCATGATGTGATAGAGGGCGAGTCCATAGCCAATAACACTTACAATACTTGGGAAATCGGTGGTGTCTTACTGGACAGCTCAAATGAGCGTGGAGAATAAAAGAATGGGACGAGAAAGGTTATAAGCCTGTAGAAATCTCACTTAATTTACGAAGCGTGATATCAAACAAATTTTAACACGACCTTAACTTTATAAGATATTTTACTGGTGCTAGGTCTCTCATATGTGAGAGGCCGCCTGGGTAGGTACCACCGCAATGTTTATTTCTCCCACCAAACAGCAGTGTAAATGCGCTGTTGTGTTCCGGCTTGAAGGACATTGTAACCAGAGTAATTACTGGACTTATTAGGCCTTAACATGTTATGTTTCAGGGTGGCGAGTCAGTGGAGTGCCAAGCAATGCTTTGTAATTCATGGTCTTTGTTGATTTTCTACTGTATATGAGCGGTACCTATATAGCGGTCATCTTACCATCAGGCGAATGGTATGCTCGTCTGGGCATTGAACGCATTAAAAAAATAATATTAAGACGATAACTTCATCCAAGCGACTTTATTGTATAACAGACACTTAATACAATTTCATATCAATAAATTCGAAAACTATTGTCTATAAAACGACGGAAGCTATCGAGACTAGAATATGAAACGTATTAAAATTCAAATATTTTGTAATAAAGTTCACCGCTCACGTATTAAATATTACATTGTAAGGTTCATTCATGGTAGTGGGAACAATGACACAAGAAATATTCCCACTAATGGGCTTTGGCAAATAAAGAGACCACTAGAAGTAATCACAAAAGCGTTTGTATCTTAAAGGCTGCCTAAAACAAATAATATTTACATAAAACTAATTTAAATTAAACCAAATCCGCGATAAAAGCCGTTAAAATGGTTTTATTTCAATGTTTAACATTCGCGTAAATCTAAAAAGTATGAATGTTATGATGTTATGGAGTGCGGGCTTAGATATAAGGGACACGCATACACTTTAGGACTTATATAAAAATATTGGAGAACTTATGTACGAGTCGTAAGCATACCAACATAACATTTACTTACCATTTCACAACCTCCTCCTCCTCCCCATCCTTGATTATGCAGATGTCAGCTATCTAGATCTCACCGAGGAGCAACTAAATAAACTTGACCGTCTCCAGAATTTCTGCATAAGATTCATATTTGGTCTACGTAAATATGATCATGTTTCCGAGTTTCGTACTAAGCTCAAGTGGTTGCCTATACGACTTCGCCGGAATACTCACATTCTTTCTCTTCTTTACAATATTTTATTTAATCCTCTCACCCCTTCTTATCTTAAAGAACGATTTGTTTTTCTTCATGACTCACATACGAGGTCCTTGAGGTCGTCCGAGAACTTAAAGTTGAGAATGCCCGCCCACACCACAACATTTATGGACAAATCTTTCGGTGTCGTAGCTGTTCGTTTGTGGAATGCACTTCCCGTTGTGGTGAGGCAGGCTCAAACTCTGCCATCTTTTAAGAAGTTGGTAAAAGAGCACTACTTTGCTTCTTAAACAGATATATTGATCAATATTATTTCCTTAATTTAAATATATTGGTAATATACTTATATATGTATGTTTATTTATATATAAATGTATTTATGTATGTTTATATACATTATTTATGTAGTTTTTGTATATTTATGTATAAATAGTATTATTTATTTGAGCTTTTGTCTTTATTATACACTGCCCTTTCTTTCTCCTTCTCATAAATCCATCCAATGGTTGTCTGGTAGAGATTGCCTTAGTGCGATAAGACCGCCATTTGTACTTTGTTATTTTGTTGTCTCTATACCTATTGTTATATTTATTGTGTACAATAAAGAATAAAAATAAAAATAAAAAATAAATAAACCCCAAAATTAAACTAAACATCAAACAATTTGTCTAAAGGCACGACACATCTTTTATCCCGCTGAAGTTTTAGAATATGAACCTAGTAAAAATACCTTTTCAAAGTAACTCTTTGAAAGCACCTTCAGTAAAGAAATTCATACATTATTCGCTGTGTAAGCAAATACCGGTGTAGAAGTTAGCTTGCATAAAACAACAATGTATGCATTAGTCGTTGAGAGTAACATTAAATCGAATCTAAAAGCACGAACGGCACACTCACTTTATACAGACATTTGAAATTTTTATTATTAGCTATAAATTTTACTCCGTATTAACATAATAGAAAGACTTCGCTAAGCTAGCGCGAGTTGATGTTATGAAATAGAATGTCTTTTAATGTGCCATTTTTTATTATTAACGGGAAAGATGTGTAGGTCGCCCGGCTGATGGTAAGCGCCAAGCCTGCTGACAAATAGGAATAGAAACATTCAGAATTTATAAGCACTGTACAGACTCCGTGGCACAGTTGGTTAGACGCCGACTGTTAAACGAATGGCCGCGGATTCGATCCCGCCACGAGACAAAAGTTTGTAAGACCCAAAAGTATAAATGCTTCGAGTGTCTGTGAGACCGAAAACTCTAAGAGCCAGGTACTGTGCACAAGAAACTGAATGCTAGTAGTCAAAGCTTTCTTTATTAACCCTCAATCACATTGTTTGGCGAATTGATTAAAAACTCTAGGATTACTTTCTCTCTCTCTCTCTTATTAGCTACAAAGAAACTACTGCTCAAGCTGAAAAAATCTGTACAATAAGCAACAACAGCGTGATTTACAAACACGATAAACGTGACATTAAATGTTCGCGTGGGTACAAAATACCCGAAGCTCACAAACCATGGACGTTTACGATCCAGCGGATAAATTAAGTTCGTAAAAATTGTACAACATCATAACCACACGTGTGCTCGGATAAACTGCAGTATTTTAGGGTTAAGTCACGTTATCCGCAGAACCAAATGGCTGATGTAATCTAGATAGGATGAGATAAAAAATTCTAACAATTTATTTCAGTAGAACATTGATTGAGAATTCTCCTATTTATTTATTTCTAATTAATTTGCTATGCTGATCCAAGGCTATTAGAATTCACAATCCTTTGATTTCTTTGGAAAATTCCCAGGAATGTAAGCTTGCGATTTCTTTCTTCATTTAAACTTAGCCATAATTAACTACGAACAGTCAGAAGACTGTACCTTCTGCTCGCAACTCCAATGTCGGATTTTTAAAAACCTGCTGACAACGAGGTTATCGTTCCCTTACATATTTCCAAGTTTTATAAATCCAAATCTGTTTCATTTTATTCTGGATTTATATTTAATCCACTTGAAATTCAATACCCAAAACAATTCACGTATAATTAACTTGTAACGCACTTAAATATAAATCATGCCATAAAAAGCGACAGCGTTAAACTCAGCGATACATCACGCACTAAAATATCGCAATTAGCACTAAATACCCGATAATGGGTAGATGCCTTTATCACTGTAATCTCAGCGAGCCATAAAATATGCCTGCATGACATAAAACGGCCATAAATAAACTACAGACTGCGCGACATAAAAATATTTTACATGCGCACGCGCCGATGACATAAACCAAAACATAAACGTGAACTTGGGTCATTTCTGGCTGCATTTTTATGGTATTTTTTCAGGGTTTCGTACCAAACATTGGACCAAACCATTTATTTTTGTGAAGAAAACTTTCTACCTAAATTCTAGAACGATAAAGTTTGGTGAGAAGCAAAGTTTCATAGTTTAATAATAATACGTATAGGAAAACCAAAAAATCCGAATGATATTAAAAAAAAAAAAACCTTAATATTTTTTGCGATTAAATTCATCATGTGGTACATCAATTTGCAAGAAAACACCTTATCAGGTACAAAATTACATTTGTACTTATATCTGATTTATCCTTTCATTATTTCTAAGTTTTATTTTTGCGATTAATCAAAGTGTATTCTTACAGCAGTTGCAGTGATGGCTGTATGTGCTGGAAAATCTCAAAGAGTATTGAGTTATGTACAGAACCTTCAATGCGCAAGTCCGATTCACATTTATCCAGTATTTTTTTAAATTTCTTTCGATTATCCCGGCTCGTTAAAATCGGGTTTATTGACAATTAAATCGGTCTAATGAGTGTTCTGGCCGATGAGTTTATTTTTTATTGGGGCGTCGGATACAATTTAATTCGTTACGGATGTAAATTGGATTGTTTGCGAAAATTGCTTAATTTATTGTTGAGGGCTTGAGATGTTTTTGAAGGAGATTATATAAATCGCTTTGGATGCCAATTATATTTCGTTATAGTAAGATTTTTTGCAAGCGGTATAGGATTATAATCATTTTAACTTTAAATTTAAAAACTATTGTAAACGCATTATTATCTTTAATGATATTATTTATGTAGATATATTTGTGGTGGACTATATGGCCTAACCCTTCTCAATCTTTTCGTTGTAGAGGAGGCCCGTGCCCTGCAGTGGGACGAACATATATGAGCTGATACAGTACAATACAGATATATTTACTATGTTATTTGCATAAGTATTTAAATAAAATAAATGATTGTAATAAATCTACCTATTCAAGGAATTTTTCTTTAAGATTTCAATCAAAATAAAACATTCTACAGCCTATTGAAATTCCTATTTTTACAACACACAATTCTATCTATTTCATTTCCGTGGATTACAACCTCTTTTATTTTCGAACGTAAAAAATTAAAAACAAACATCTATTTTACGCGCCATTTTATTTCGCGCGTTCGCATTTCGAATTCTAAAAGAAAATGGCGGCTTAAGATATGGCCACCTTTAAAACAATAATAAAAATTATAACATCCTTTGTCATAACAGAGTTTAAGCTTACTTCTAAGAGTTTAATTTTTATAACAAATCTTTTATTCGCTCCCTTTTATGTTAACAGTAAAATGGCTATGGCGAATAAAAAGGGAATCGTAAAGATAGGTTACATTATAAAGGATATAATAAATATTTGCTTATTTATGGGGACTGTTTAGTTGTTTCCTTTAGTTGGATGGCATTAAATATTTATTTTGAACGGTGGCTGAGTGATATAACCTTACAGGCCATAATACTGGTGGTAGGTCTCTAATATCAGAGAGGCCGCCTGGGTAGGTACCACCGCAATGTCTATTTATCCCGCCAAACAACAGTGTAAATGCACTGTTGTGTTCCGGTTTGAAGAATATTGTAGCTAGAGTAACTACTGAAGAACATATTAAGACTTACGAGTAACATCTATGTCTCAAGATGGCGAGCGCAATGGTATGCCAAGCATTGCTTTGTAATTCATGGTGCTGTTACTGTCCTAGAGCGGTCGTATCGCTTACCATCAGGCGAATGGCATGTTCGTCTTGCCATTCATTGCGATAAACAAAAATAGGTAGCAAAACCAGTGACCTTTTCTGATTTGGCGGAAATGAGAATCGGTTGTCAAGAGTTTATAGGTATTTTTAACATAATTGTTATAATATAAAATGTCATAATTATAAATTGAATTTAATATGTTAATATTAAACAAACGGCAAGAAATTTATACGTATAATACATTTGTTACCGATCGATGTCTGTACATGGAAGATAAATGAGATTAACTAATGTGAGGGGTCTGTATTAACGTAATAGAACCCAAAACAATGATTTAAAAATATATATATTTTTTGTATTTTAAAGCCTTAAAACTTGCAAGTTATTACCTTGTAGTAGTAACTTGTAAGTAAGAAATATTTTTATTTTTTTATGTATTTTCGTTTGAATAACTTTAAAGCAGTCACCAAAGCCAATATAAAAATACATTTATGCACTAGTAAAAACGCCCCGGCTTTACCCGCACGTGCCTGCGCCGTCTAAATCCATCGTATTATTTTAACAACTGATATGAAACACTCGTTTTCCATCCAGCGTTGTAAAAAACGTGAAATACTTAAATTTAATATCGTTTTTATTGCGTGGATTACAATAACGTTAGGGGGCGCTGGCTGTTTGTATACCTTTTGAGGTAAACGGATCAATCGTTATTGATTGAAAGAGAATACAAATACTGCGACAGCCTCCATGGCGCCGTTTGTTAGACGCTGTGAAACTAGAGGCCGCGGGTTAGATTCCTACATCGAGACAAATATTTGAGAGAAACATAGACATTTGTTTCTGGTTTGGGTGTTTGTGAGACCAAAAAGTCAATCTTGCTCCTGATACGACACAAGATTCGATCTTAGTTTTTTGGGTGTATGTAGAGACTGTTTGCAGCCAATTAAATAAAAACACACAATGTTATAAATTGATTTCGTTTTGTTATTCTAGTCTTGTATGGTAGACATCGGAAGCTAGAACAAGCATATAACACGTAGAATTATTTTTCAGCATGGGATTTATTAATCTTGACCAAGCCAACATAATTACGTCAACCCATAGAAGCATTTACCTAGGCAATAAAAATTACCAAAAGTATGACTATGACGCAATAGGGTGGCTTCTTACTTCCAATGTACCCCAAACAGTAATATTCATCATACATAAACATTTTATATCGTTGTAAAGTTAAGAGAGCGGCGCGACAAATGCGTGCTGCGTTAAATTTAATATTAACAATATCACATGTGTTATCAACACGTGGCAGAAACGGTTTATGGAGATTTACACATGACTTCATAATGTTTATTCTTATAGATGCAGGTCTTGGTCTTTGCAATTTGACTTGTAGAGCTGCAAGTGGCAAGAGAAAACAATAAGTTTCTAAGTGCAGAATATAAATTAGCTACTAAGATTTTAATCTTAATAGAATATTTATCTATTTATCTATCGGGTTCGATCCCCGCATCGAAACAAATATTTGTGTGATCCACAGGTATTTGTTTCGGGTCTGGGTGTTTGTGAGACCGAAAAGTCTCTCGTAGCTTCTGATACCCACGACACAAGACTCGATCTTAGTGTGGGATCAGGACTATGTATGTGACTGTTGGGTGTATTTATTTATTTATTATTTATTTCTTCCGCCAAACAGCAGTGTAAATGGTCTGTTGTGTTCCGGTTTGAAGGGCTTTGTAGCCATTTTAACTACTGCACATATTGAGGCTCAACATCTTATGTCTCAGGATGGCCAGCGCAATGGAATGCGAAGCCTTACTACTATCCATGAGCGGTCGTATTGCTTACCATCACGCGAATGACATACTCGTCTCGCCATTCATCGCGATGTAAAAATATATATCAAAGATTCTACGAAATATTTCTTCCTACACCTAACCTAAATTATGCCTAGGCATACAATTTGAAACAAATTAATTTTGCATAAATTAAATAATATTTTCATAAATAATTTGTCATTTAAAAGTAGTTAAATAGTTTAAGGATATCGCTGCTTCGGAAAATAGGATTAAGAGCAACCTACTTCGGAAACCATAGAAAAGAAACACTTGTAAAACAAAATCTTTCTCAATAAATTCCCAACACCATTACCGTAAAAATATCAATTTAAATTAGAAATTGTAAAATTCTAACACCCCATCTTATCCTTAGATCACGGTATACACGGGGGAAATCTCAATGACTGCCATATTTTTTATCTTTATTCTTTTGCGCGTCTAAATTATGACGTCTCATACTGGCAGATTTGGAAAATTTTCGCCGTGTTTTTGATGTTAAGGCGCAGCGATGGTCCTTTTATGTCGGCATTAGAAGAAAAAAACGCTGTCAGAATTTATCTTTTTGTGATGTTTCCATGTTGTTGGTGCAATTTTGCAGACATTTCGTGGTAGGCGGTGACAAATACCACTACAAGAATGCGAAACAGATAAAATGAATACTTGGTGTACTGCTGTGTTTGATTACAATTTCCTAGCTAAAAAATATATTTATAATAAACAAATAAATACACCCAACAGTCACATAGTCCTGATCCCACACTAAGATTGAGTCTTGTGTCGTGGGTATCAGAAGCTACGAGAGACTTTTCGGTCTCTCAAACACTCTCAGACCCGAAAAAAATACCTGTGGATCACACAAACATTTGTTTCGTGCGGGGATCGAACGTGCGGCCTCTCGGTTCACAGCCGGCGTCCAACCAACTGTGTCACGGGGGCTGTCTCTTGGTGTATTTCAATAAAGCAAACATGGCTGTCAAGTATCGTTAAAAATACTATAAGTCTTGATATATTTAATTAAAATAACTCTACCACGTAATTCATTTCATGATAGCTTCAATAATTGTTAAAAAATAAACACCTGATCTTAAAAAAAATGAAATCACTATTTTTCACGCATTTATTATTGTTATGCCATTTGCATAACGAACAATTTTTTTTTTTTTAAAGTTGGAAACATCATTTGCATCACCAATACTGAATCAAAATCGCGCACCCTTAACATTTCCACTCGCCCTCACTCGATTTCATTATGATATCAGTAAATAATGCCGTGAAATACGCAAAGGGATTTTCCTCCTTTATATTTGTCTCTTTCAATATCTTACGCGAATCTTTGAAACACCACTCATATTAAATTCATAATACATAATTTTGATTAAGATGGTCTGATGAAATTAGTTTTACAAATTAAATAGTATTTTAGGTCTTAAAAGATTAAGGCTTACAAAGGTGTTATTCGAATGAAAAATATATTTAATAATGTATTTTGCAATATTACAATTTACTCTTGTTCATAATTTAGTCACTCAGTATGCTGCAAAGGAATACGGACAATAAATAAAATTTATTTCTAACTACTCCTGTTTAATGTATTCTATTATTTGGTTAATTTGCTGGCTATGTCTATCTAAAGCCAGATTTTGAACCTTTTCTCAAAGACCAGGTTCGATTTCTTTTCACATTTATTTTCTCAGCACCTACCGTGTTCATGGGCCGTGAATGGTGATCACTTTTCAAGTGAACTCGATCTTTGCTTATCTAAAAAAAAAACAGTAGCTTGTGTCTACAACCGATGATTGAAATGTTAATGAGCATACACAATAAATACTTGTATCGGGCCCTACCACGTATCTCTAATTAATGCGATCGTCATCGTCTAAGCGAGTTGTCACCTCTCGAAATTGAAAGGGCGGTGACACTCGCGTTTCCATAAATAAAAGGAAAAAAGATTAAGTTTAAAAAGTCGAAAAAATCTCGCATCCACTCCGAGTTAATGATACGGCACGGTGAGTGGCGAGAAACAAAGGTTCGGGATTGTGTTACACCGTAGCGTAATGAAGCTTTTGTGTGTTGCGGTGGCGTGTGCTGTTATAAAATTTATTTTGCTTCGGTCTAAATTTTCCCATGCATACGTGGGTTTGGAATATGATATATGCATGTTGCAGTTATTTTAATGATTTAACGGCTTTATACACAGCCAAACCTATGTTTTTTAATAGAAAAATATAAATGTTCACATTGGATGTGCAACGCTACAAATACAATCAGATTACGTATCATTCGTTGTATTCGTTAACGATGCTAAGAGATAAAAATGCTTATAAAAATTATTAATACATTATGTAGTTTTATCTTTTACGTAACTTATGGTCACTTTAGTACTTGTAGGTACTTGTAGGTTTGCTGGTGGTAGATCTCTCATATGTGAGAGGCCGCCTGGGTAGGTACCACCGCAATGTCTATTTCTCCCGCCAAACAGCAGTATAAATGCACTGTTGTGTTCCGGTTTAAAGGACATTGTAGCCAGAGTATCTACTGTACATATTGAGACTTAACATCTTATGTCTCAGGATGGCGAGCGCAGTGGAATGCCAAATATTACTTTGGAATTCATGGTGTTGTTTGGTTTTACTACTGTCCATGAGCGGTCGTATTGCTTACCATCTGGCAAATGGCATGCTCGTCTCGCTATTCATTGCAGTAAAAAATAAATAAAAAAAAGGTTTTACAATATGCATAACAAATTATTAAAAACCTATTTAGAAACTACCACATATTTTACGACAACGATATCTCACACAACGCTTAATATAAAATATTATATAAATTCATTTTGATTCATCACTAACGAGCATTCAATTTCGAACACGACATTCGCTCCGGTGTAATAACAGACCAAAACCGTAAAGCCAGGGACCTCGCTTCTGGAGATGTCTCGATTTTTTCTAGTCTATTTTCGATTCTTTTCTCTTAGGTTTTTCGTGGAAAGCGTCTGGCATCACTTCCTTGAGCACTTGAAGGTGGCATGCCAAAGCATCGGGTCCGGCGAGTGGCTTTGTGCATTTCTACTTTTATTTTTGTCTTGAACTTTTTCTATTGAAGTGGAGGACAAAATCTTGATTTTTTGTGTTTTTCCAGAAAATGAATTTTGTGGATTTTTTTTGCTTGAGACGTCTCGTAAATACTTGGAGTGGTTCAAGAAAATGCTTCTCTAATTTTCTTAAATATTTTATGAAGTTTTAAATATTGCAGAAATATTTTACATTCCATCTTTTTAATTGACAGCAACAATTTTGTGAAATGTTTTTTGAATTAAAAACCCCAGACAAGTCTTTGCGCAAACAATTTATAAGCTTACAACTTATACCGAGGTGAATCTAATATCGTCCATTCATCGCATAATTTTGTTAGTAATAATAATATTATAATATAAATAAATACACCCAACAGGCACATACATAGTCCAGAACCCACATTAAGATCAATTAAGTCTTGTGTCGCAGGTATCAGAACTACGAGAGACTTTTCGGTCTCACAAACACCCAGACCAGAAAGAAATATTTGTGGACCGCACAAACATTTCTTTTGGTGCGGTGATCGAACCCGCGGCATAACCAACTGAGCCACGGAGACTGTTATTTCCGAGCTTACCTCCAGTTCATAGCACACAGATCTTGTTTATATTTTCCACAAAAACATAAATATAACGCATAACTCCCCATTATGAAAACATAGCGCTAAACACGAATATTTCTAAAAAACATCACCATGGAATTAAAAATGAGACACGTCGGAATATACCTTTGTTTTTATCTTTTCTTCATATCTTTCCTTTTACCTTTTTCAAGCATTTTCGCGACGTTTTTCGTCGGTCGCGTCTCGGCTGATTGCATCAAACAAGTGGGTATTCACAATGGTCGTAGTTATCTTTTTAATCTCGTATCTTTACCTTTTTGGTACGAGAGAGAATACTTATGCGGAGGTGCATCGGCAAGGTTTTACATCGGATGTAGATAGAGGTATCATAAAATTTTACACATACTAAATATTAAACGTGTATAACTGTTGTGTATGGAGCAATCCGGTTACAAATGTGTTGTCCAAAAATAAGAATAGTTTATATCCCTTCATATTGTTTTATTATATTATATTATAAATGCTTGTTGTTTATATTTCAAAAACATAATATCTCAAAAAAAATATTTTATATTTAATTTGTAGTTCCCAATTTTGCCACATGCTAATTGAATTTAGATGATCAGTAACTACAAGTCAGTTTATCATTTATTTAATATCCATATGATTTATTCATTATTTTCATTAGTATGTAAAGTCCTTCAATCCGCACTGAGACAGTGTGGTGGACTATAATGGCCCAACGCCTCTCAATCGAACTCTCAATCGAACTCTCAATTGGAGAGTAGTCACGTGTTTAGCAGTAAGCGACAATGGGCTGATACAGTACAATATTTAATATACAAAAGCACCCCGAAGAACCAAATATGACAAACCCTGCCATCCCTAACCCGCAGTCTATTACTTGTATATTGTAAATTAAAATCTTTTTTCGTCAAACGTCCTTCAGGATTATCCCTGCAATTTACTTATGAATATTAATGCCGGTGAAGCGAAAAAGAAGGAATGAGGGCAAATAGAAAAAAATCCGGAGAGTCCCGGACACCGGTAACAAAAAGCCTCTTTGCTTGAGGCAGGGGCGGATTTAGCCACGTCTTGTGGGAGAATGTGAGTCCCAAAATGGTAATATGATTTCATAATAAAATAATTAATATTTATATTACTTAAATTTTATTTTGTAATGAAATAACATATTTTTTAGTTTTGTTTGAAGCAAGGATTATTAGCAGCAATAATTTTCTAAAGTGCTTTTGAATAATGTTGCAATATGAACTTCTAGTTTATTGTATAAAAAACATTACAAAGCTTCGATAGAAGTGAAAAAAAATATCATTTGGTATTTTATTCATATAACCTAGCTATTTGAAAATGGCTTTCCTTCAAAAAAAATGTTTTTTTTATTGTATGACAATGCAATAACCAAGCATTTAATATAATATGTCTATACTATTAATAAACACAGCTTCCTTAATCTAAGCAGAAATATTATGGTACTCAAAAGACGGAATTGGATTATGACCGCCCAAAATTCCCTGAATACGTCCCCGTGAACTTCTAAACCCTCTAGCGATCCTCGAAAGCGAAAATACATTTTGACGGATGACAAAACACAAAAGATATAAGGTACAGTGTAATTTTGTACGCATCTAATATTTGCGAGTGTTGCTTAATGTTTATGGATTTGAAAGCGAGCCTTTTGTGTGTTTTCTATGTAGTAAATGTGTTGTCATGGTCCTGAAAATGAAGGTTCTTGTGAATTTGGACAGATAGAGCAAAAAATGCGAAAAATTCTATATTTAGTTCCGCAGCATTATCTCCAGTAATGCGTGTGACTTTATACAGGTATTAAAATATATTATATTCACTTTTAACGATGGAGTGAATAGGTAAATCAGATTAATACTGCGGCTGCCTACATGTTCACGGTGGGCGCGGGTACAAATCCCAGAGCACACCTCTGACTTTTCGGAGTTATGTGTGTATTGATAGTCAATATGGCTATTGATAGACTATATGGCTTAACAGCTCTCAATCGATTCTTTCGATTGTAGAGTAGGCCCGTGCCCAGCAGTGGGAAGTATATGGGCTGATACAGACACAGAAGTTTACACGTAGTAAAAAATACCGTTATTTACTACGAATATGTACGTAGTATAATATACCTACAAGCATACATAATATAATGAATTAACTGGCACTCTACGAGTACGACACCTCGCGTGTCATTTGTGATTATTGTTTATTCCTCGAACTGCGAATGGCAAATGCAATTGTGTTCAATGAAACTCTATACTAAGGCGCTTGTTACCTTTTACCACTGAGTGAGCACTTTGTGCGCGCTTTAATGACTAATTCAGTTGCAACTTTATCGCAATAAGTTGTTGAGGTGCGGTTATATGAGTCGTTTTGAGGCATTCGTTAATCTTTTCATTAAAAAAATAGTTTAATAAGTAAACCTAATGGTAGGTGGAGGGTAATTCAAATACATATGTTACTTACAACTGAGACACGGAAGCAGTCGAATATGATGCTAAAGAGTGTGTTTGAACGCGGTAATCTAAGAAACCACTAGTTCAAATTGAAAAAATATTTTAGTGTTTTATGGTCTATTTGTCGAGGAATGCTATAGGGTACTTTTTATCCCGAGAAGATATGTTTTTTTTATTGCAGTGAATGGTGAGGCGAGCATGCCTAATATTAAACGATACGACCGCTCATGAACAGTAGAAAAACCAAACAACATCATGATTTACAAAGCAATGCTTGGCACCGCCATCCTGAGACATACGATGTTATGTCTCAATATGTCCAGTAGTTACTCTGGCTTCAATGTCCTTTAAACCGGAACACAACAGCGCATTTACACTGCTGTTTGGCGGGAGGAATAGACATTGCGGTGGTACCTATCCAGGCGGCCTCTTACATATGAAAGACCTACCACCAGTAAATGTAGCAGGACTTTTCGGATAAACTTTTCACGAAGGAAAGCCGCAAGCAATACTAGTTTTATAAATAGGAATATCTAATACAAGCCAACTCGGAACAATAAGTAGTCATCAGTCAAATAGCTCCCACGTATCTGTTTAAGCAAAGAATGCTCTACTTTCGCCATCTCTTTGTTTGATGCCATCTTTAAATTAATAATGTTAGTGAATTGACTGTGGGCGTCAAGTTAGCTTTATTACTAGTATGTGTAAGTTTGCAGCGGCTAGATTTTGTTAGTTAAAATAGGTATGGATTATAACAATATAGAGACTGAAATGCTTGATGATTTGTAAAGTTTATATCGATTTATTTTGCCGGACTTTATTAAAATTATTTTGTCATAATATATTTTTCAATTTGCGTGTGTGTTCAGTGCGTGGTGGCAGGTTCAAATCCCAGGCCACACCTCCGAAAACACCTCTTTTCGGAGTCATGTGTGTATTGATAGTTAAATAGTCAATCACCATGCACTATAACGGAGAAGGAAAACGTCGTGAGGAAACCTGTATACCATAGCGATTCGGAAGAAATTCTTTGGTATGTAAAAGTCCGCCAACCCGCACTTATCAGAGCGGAGGACTATATAGCCTAACCCCTCTCAATCGTACTGTCGATTGTGGAAGAGGCCCGTGCCTTGTAATGAGACGTATATCGACAGGTATTTTTATGTTTGTCGACGAAAGATTAAACATATGCATGATGATATGAATTAAATTTGCTTGACGTCAATTATTTTGAGAAACAATCCATTTATGAGCAAATCAATACCAATTCGAAACACCTACATAAGGTCGCGATATTAAATAAATACAATAATTTGCATATGGAATCGAACTTAGGACGAGACTGTAGTACCTAGTCATTAGACTTATGTAGTAAACTATTATGCAATTATTATGTAATACAAATGACCATGAATGGACTTTATAAAACGAGGACATAATATGACAAGGTTCCATTCCGCTATTGCGTATTATTCCGCGCTGTATATATACATATACAGATATATTACTCTCCCGCTGTGAATCAGTACGCACCAGAATAGAGCCAACTGCACAATATTTTTTTTTTTTATAAACGCATTGTAGTGTATTGGCCTTGGTATAAATAATAATAGTATTTTAAATGATTTGATTCGTGATTTTAAGCGTTGTCTGTTATTCATGCTTTTGTGGAGCCGGAATAATAATTATAGCATTTTTGGAAGCATGGAAAATAAATGTTACTCGCCAATCCATTTGCAAAGTT
Organism: Deilephila elpenor; assembly: GCA_949752805.1. Lineage (NCBI taxonomy): Eukaryota > Metazoa > Arthropoda > Insecta > Lepidoptera > Sphingidae > Deilephila > Deilephila elpenor. Next base: position 1,984,548 of record OX457116.1, read on the forward strand.
TTTTATCAAATTCTCTCTCGATGCACAATAGAAATTAATATTAGAACTTAATTCGAAAAGGTAAATCTAATACTCGGTTTTTGCCCTCCTCGATAACTTTTATTGTAAGTGATTACTGCGAAAATGCTGAATGAAAATGCGAAGCGCGCTGGCTGTGCAACGAGAGGTCGCGGGTTCGACCCCGGCATCAACACAAATGTTTGTGTGGCCGACAAGTATGTTTCGAGTCAGTTGTGGTTTTCTGATATTCAAGACACAAAACTCGTATCTTAGTGTGACGTTAGTACTATGTATGTGGCTTTTGGGTGTATTTATTTATTTTGTATTCAACGACTGTCACTTTTCCCTGTCTTCAATCAATCTAGATTGACCGACCCAGCTTGCCATTCCTCAATAAGCGTACTTCAGGAGTTATAAAGGCCAATTCAGCTCAGGAATTTGTTCTGATATGACGATAGGCTCGCCTATCACATCTTGGGACGGAACATACAAGGCGAAATGTGGGTGTCCTGGTACCTCTGCCAACCCCTTCTGGGAAAAAGGCGTGTGTGTATTGTAAAGGCCAATTCACACCAAACCCCGCGTAAAGTTACTAAAGAGTAATGTGGAGTGGGTAACGATGTTGTTACAGTTGGCGCGAGTTTTACTGCCGACGTGCAGTTTGTACAAGGTCATGTGGAGCTTATTTTAGCTTAATTATTCTGTTGTACGACGACGGGATTGTTGAAATGGTACAATTCGGGGATGGTGATTGATTGATGCTTCTTTGTCTTCAACGTAGCTCGAGACAAGGTCCTTGTGGGATCATAAAAAATTGGATATCATTATCTGCTTCGGTGTTTTTACGCGATTTTTTTATCGGGTTCAAGGATTTTTGTTATGACATTTTTGTGGTTGTGAACTACTCTGTTCTTATGCAAAATGGAAATTGTTGATAAATAATTTGTAGGCGTATAAAATGTTCAAATGAATATCTTCAGAAGGCACAAATTACCCCAAATGTCCAAATTAACCCTTAAATTGAACTGATCACAAGTTCTAATCTTAGAATTATTTCTTAAATCTTTGAGAAATATTAGAAATTTTTTTTTGCCATGTCATTGTATTTTCTTCCTGAAGTAATTGTTGTAAAACAAACTACGTCATCGTATTATAAAGCATGCCTACTCAAAATTCATCTTCCAATATCAAAAGCCAAACCAATTCATTACAGCCGCCTCTCAATTTTTTATGGTGACATCAAACCAGTTGTTCAAATGTATCCACGTAAACGTTCCCCCGCGTTTTGTGGGCCAATTAATTTTCTACTAAATACTAAAATCACTTTATATCTTAAGTGATTGCTGTATGTGAGTGGAGTCGGCTTTTTTCGAGATATCCATAAACTCACGCCGTTATCCCAGAAGGGGTCGGCAGAGGCGCCACCAGGACCCCACATTTGGCCCTGTATGTTCCGTCCCATGATGTGACAGGGGCGAGCCTATCGCCATATCGGGCACAAATACCTGACTCCGGGCTGACAATGAATAGAAAAATCCAATATCACTTTGCCCGACCCGGGATTCGAACCCGAGACCTCAGCTTTGTAGTCGTACCGTAGTACAACTACGCCACCGAGGCAGTCAGAGTTTTTCGAGATATATTTGACATATAAAGATATTTTGGGCAATAGCAATTTTGTAAGCTTGTTAATGTCACAGGAATGGATGCAGGCCGCTAACAACAAGTCTATGTGGCCATCCATGGGGGAGGCCTTTGTTCAGCAGTGGACTTCCTGTGGCTGAAGAGAGAGATTACAACGCTGAGGTCTCGGGAATCCTGGGTCAAACAAAGTGATATTGATTTTTTCTACTCAACATAAGCCTGGAGTCAGGAATATGTCCCCGATATGGCGATAGACTCGCCTTCTATCACATCGTGGGACGCATGCGAAACAAGGGTGCCCTGGTATGTGTGTAAATGCTACATCTCTGGGTAGAGTTTGAAATTCTCATTGACACAAAAAAATAAAAATTCCCAAGTATAAAGAAATTCTATATTTAGAATTATATTAAAAATCACGTCGTGTGTCGATAATTTATTCTTGTGAAGATGAGTACAATGTTTTGGACGTGTGCCAGTGCCAGTCAATGTATTCAGTTTGTAATATCGCGGCGTTTAAATCCACGCTGTCTTTTAGCGAGGATGTTAACTCAAGTAGACGGTGATTGATAGCTTCTTGTCATTTAATTGTAATTTAAATGGGATCTATATGTTTCTGAATTGATTTTAGTTCAAAAATTGTTAATATCTTGTAAATATAGTAAAAAGTGTTGAAATAAAACTATTTTTTACGGATTTTAACGTGGATTTTGGTTTATTTTTTTTAATATTTACTTCCCGAAGTCAATTACTTTACAGTTTTTGTGGTTCAGGGGCAGATTCAATCCGTATAAAATAGTTTTGTTTCGATAAAATCCGTTAAAATCTATATTTATTTATATTATTCTATTTTGTACATTTAGTGTTATTTCAGTCAGTCAGGCGGACAGTCCGCCCCGTGACCACGAAAGCTGTAAAGTAATCGAAACGTCGGGAAGTTAAAAAATGTAAAAATTAAACCAAATCGCAATAAAATCCGTATAAAATAGTTTTATTTCAATGTGTAACATTCGCGTAAATCTAAGAAACCATTATTTTAGTATTGTAAAAAATTCCACCAGTTAAAGGTAGAGTTAATAATGTAGTCAAGTATTTCTCGGATCAACTGAAGATTCATTTTATGAGTCGCATGATATCAGAACCAATATGTTCAACCGGAGCCGAAGTATCTCATAAGTCCAACTTGAGACGTAATAACATAATGCTATTGAAACATGAACAGGGTAAATTAAGATCACAGATAGCCCAAGCATAGTGACACCTGTGCAACAAAATATATGACAAAAATATCCTGTTACAACACAATTTTTAGGTCACTTCGACCGGACATCCAAACGTTTGATCCAATGTGTTGGTCGATTGCGCAAACCGCAGTAAACTGCCGCATACGGTGTCAAAATGAAGTGGATTGTATTTTATTTTGACGTAATTAGGTCAGATAAATTGTAAAATCAATTTAATTTGGATTTTATGTCGTTGTGATCGTAAAAACATTGATGTGTTGGTAGAGCGGATATTTTGAACAAAATCTTGGCGCACTGAGTATACCTGCATCCGCCCATACGTCCCACTGCAGGGCACGGGCCTCCTCTACAATCAAGAGTACGATTGAGATGGTTTAGGTCATATAGTTAACTACGTTGGCCTATTACGAATTGGGGTACTTTACGTACCATAGAAATTCTTACAAATCGCTTTGTTATGCATGTTTCCTCACGATGTTTTCCTTCACCGTTAAGTTGCGTGGTGATTGAATATCAATACACACATGACTCTGAAAAGTCAGAGTGGTGCCCTGGGATTTCAACCAGCGACCACTGTGAAATAGTTGGCATCTGCGTCTACGTATACCTATCAGTCAGGAAAACAGTTGAGAAGGAAAATAATATTTCTGCCCAAGAGTGAAAGAGATAGACACAGCGGTACCTCTCTTTTTGTTACAAATATTTTGTATGCAGTGTCTCCTCTACTATATTTTAATGCATAAAATTATTCTATGATGTTACATATAATATTCAGTCGTAAACTTTAGTAGTGTGTTCATTTTGGATAATAAAGGAAACTGTTTTGAAGTTAATAAATTGTATTAGAAGGGAAGTTGTTAATAATACTCGCGTTATTTTCATACGATCCTTGAATATTATGGGTATGTATTTACGCCATAGTTAATATCTATAAAGCGTCCAGAAGTTTTCTTAATTTTCGGTTCTATAGAATATGAATTGGATTTTCCAAATCAATAATAAAAAATACGAATACGTGAACATACAAATACAAATAACATAAGATGTAAAATAAAATGACGTAGTAATATTTTCGTCACAAAAATCTATAAATACACGAACAGAAGCCGTCTCCATACAAATTACAAAGATAAACTTCGTCCAAAAATTTATTTGAACGTAAACCGTATATCTATCGGTAAGATTTAATTTCGAGTCAGCAGCTTTTTATTTTATTGTGTACATTAACAAAGTGATGTTTCGACATAACAATGAAATGTATTGCAGGCGCCTGATCGTTTCGAATAGCAATGTTGCACGAATGTATTACATTTTCATCAGGCGCTGTTTTCTATGTTAAATTATATATTTTGTTGTAAAGTTTATTAAATTAGTTTTGCAGTTCCTATTTCCTTTAAATATAATAAGTATACACTGCTTTCGTTAATTTAATTCAAGATCTTTCTAAAATGTATGTACTTACTAGAATGACAGTGACATCAATGTACCTGATGGTTAATACGACACAATCGATAGCGTATTTAATATATTTTATTATGCCGGCACGGTGGTGCATAGAAGACTAAAACTGAAAGACGACAGAATAGTACTACATTACATACATAATACTACATTTTCAGTTTTATTCAATGGGTACTTGAGTGGATATTTTGCCTATGTCTAAAATGTTGTCATATTGTGACTTTAAAGTATGTGTTTCAGTGTACTAACCACGTTGCCGGTGATTATTACACTTAGTTTAACGGTAACAGTTGAGAAAACAAAACAAAATAAACTTAATTCGAATTCACACTACCTTATCACACGAGTACTCATCGCACATTTGACATTGGCAGAATCGTCAACATCTTCATTGCTTGCCATTTAAAAAAAAACGTAACTTACTTTAAAGTTTTACGACCTACAATAATTAAAGGGAGCATAGTTACCAAACAAACTACAGTAATACAATCATTATATTTCTTTACTGTTGATATTTTTTAGTTCATCAGCCGATGATTCACGCGAGACAAAGAAGTGCACGTGCGTTCAACGATTTCAATAAAAACAATATCGACTTACTGTTTATTACGCAACGTATTCGCCACCGCAGGTTTTTATAGTTTGCGGTATTTTGATCAGGTTATGTTTTGTTGACATTGTAATTGGTTAAGGAGGTACTAGTTAAGTTTAGGAATTAACTGTAGTGGCAACTTTAACTTTCGTGCCAAGCCTATAAAACTCCTAGATAAGATGCTCTTTTTATTTGGTGGCATTTTTCAAACTTTTTATAAGTACAATTAAATCATCTTTAGATCATCCTTTATCACTGTTTTAGACTCGAAATATTGACATACATTTAAATTGATTTCAAGCCATAACATTATATCTAGACACCCTTATATCCTGACATTAGACTACTCTACAGTACTTTCTTTTTTCATAAATAATCATTTTAACTAATTCCTCATAGAATAGGAGTAAATAACAAAAAGGATCACTTACTTCATCAGCATCCCCACTGACGCCATCTGCGACATCCGTCCCGCCTTTGTCCCGCCAATGTTTCTCGCTACTGCTGGAGAAGGTGAACGACCTCTCCCTCCTAGGACTCAACAACACCCCAGCGGGGGTCCTGTTGCTCCCATAGCCGAATATATCCAGGTTCCTTGTGGAGAAGATGTCGTTCCTGTCGCTTCGAGGGGAGAACACGTCGTCCTCCAGGTCGGTGTCAAAGGTCAGGGATAGAGGGGGAGAAGAAGCGGAGAGACGGGCCGGCTGCGATGTTGAGGGTCTTGTTAGTATTTCTGAGTCCGAGTGAGGGCGTTCTGTGGAAGAAAAAAGGGAATTATTATTGTATAAAAATATATACGGAACGCAAAAAGATACGCCAAAATACATACAATCTAATAAAGAACCTCCTCCTTTCTTGAAGTCGATTAAAAATGTGTTTTGACTGCCCTTAATTTGCCGATTTTTAGGCGTTATCTATTACAAGTAAGTCATGAATTTTTTGGTAATCATTTCTAAAATCTGTACATATTACACATAAAAAACAAAGCCACTATAAAGCAAAAAATATTATTAGCAACACTCCATAAACATTAAAAGGCCTATAGTCAGCATAATATGGTTATGACTATGATGAAGATATAAAGGCCTTATTTATAGACAGGTAAAATGCTTCTCTGAAATACCATAAAAAACTTTAAAAATCACTCGAATCATTTAAAAAACTGCATTTAAACTGAACTTTGTAGTGTTTTGTCACTTTCAATTTCACAATAGCCAGTATATTTAGACAGTGATAAATCAAAATGTTTTACTCTTGTTTAACGCACGTGTGGGTTGTTTTCTATTTCTGGATGTTTTTATATCGCAGTTCGTGTTTATTTTATTGATTTAAACTGTTTCGTACTATTCCTAACACGTATTAATGGTTAAGATTTTTATTAGATTTTTTTCTGAATTAGAATTTCTCTCGCATTTTCGGTTGGTTTATAACCAAATGTACATAAATAGACCTGGATTAATTTGTAGGGTATACAAATATCTTTGAATATCGGTGACTCAAAAGCAATAATCAGAAAGTAGATCATAAGAATATTCATATTCATCTGTTTGCGGAGCCTGCAATTGAGTAGAAACCTTTTTGTTAGCCATTAAAGATCTTGGATTATTTTTCAAGTATGAAATCTTTTTCTTCATACACTGGAAGTTTACTTTTAAACATAGGCGTCCCAAGGATATCCACATGGATCCGTTGGAAGGAGCTTGAAGGAGCATCCAAGATCGCAGTTGAACTTTATAAGGCCATCCATCCTCATTCCGGGTGGACATTTCATGCTACGAAGTAAGAAAATGTCTCAAAATAAAAACGTCAAACCTTTCGCCTGTATGTACAGCTAACAATTTGTGGTCGAAAAGTGTATGATGAAGTTTCATCATTGACGGTGTGAGGTCGCTATTACACATACCACAAGCATAACCAGTAGCTTTACATTATTTTTGTATATTTGATTGGCTTGCTCATAATAGAAAATGTATGTGATTATGCTTCTATCAATCTATCATAGATATACTCTAATATGATCCTCGATTGGGCGCAAAGCTGTCTAACTGGTTTTAGGTTTTAGGTCTACACTTACCTAATGCGTATGGATGGCTTTTGTTATAGTAGTAGTTCATTAAATCTCAAAATTATGAAAACCCAATAGATGCACCTAATTTCTCACATTACCAAGAGCTAACCTGAACAAGAGTGGACGGTTTATCGTGCTTTTAAAGGCACAGTGTCATGATTTCAAATATTGATCCTTACATTGGGTTTCGACTCACATCACTTTATATGAAAATACTGCTAATTGAGCCACAAATTTGACATAATACAGCAATTTCCAAAAATTTCGAAACCAAATCCGTGTGAATTTCTCGACATCCTTCGATAGGAGCCCGAAACGTGGCAAATAGTCCAAAAAGTATTTAATCGTTTCACCGAAACCGATTATGTTGATTAAAAAAGATCCGCGCATGATGAGCGGCTGCGGACGTGCCGCGGGCCAGGTTATGAAGGTTTTTGCGCTACAAGATTAATGTGTTTCGAGACGTGTTTTTATAGCTTCTAACTTAGCAGTGCAGATTTAGAAGTCATATTTAAGGGACGAAAGATGGATGTACGAACGAAAACTTGTAGAATACGGTAACAAACGGAATATGATGGAACCTAACGTAATACATAATAGAAACATAAAATAATATACAAGGAGTAATAAATGCATTTGGAATTGATGGAAAATTATTGAGATTTGTATCCGTAGGAACACATACGTCAGCAGATAAAGACAAAACTATAGGTACTATACAATGTTATAACTTCTATATCAGCGCATATATATGTTAACGGAAATGTGTGTAATCCGTCATTGTATACAATTCCTAGGAAATGTATGTAATTCCTAAAATCGCCCGGAAATGTGTAAAATAAATACATTAGACACATTTCCTAGGAAATCTATACATTTCCTAAATAGTAATCGGAAATGTAAGTAAATGTAAGTATTTAAGATATTAATTAACATAAACTAACCTAACCTAACCTAACCTACCTACCTACCATTGGAGAACAATGGAGAATGTCACATGAATCTTGACAGGGAGCCCGAAATGAGCTTCTTGGACACCGGAAGGGTTATTTTTAATTAGTAACATAGGTAATATGAATATACGAGTATTATAGAATTTACCGCTATGATTGTTACCTGTGATAAAAAATATTACTCTCATTTGAACAACGTGTTTTATTACAGAAACCATTATTCTTATACGTTTCCTAATACGATATTGGAATTGTATACAATGCCTAGGAAATGTATACATTTCCTAGGATATGTATGTATAAAATAATTATTGAAAGAATATTTTATACATTTCCTAAATAGCTTCGGAATTGTATACATTTCCTAGGAAATGTATACAATTCCTAAATTTCATACATTTCCGGTAACATATATACGTCCCACTGCAGGGCACGGGCCTACTCTACATTCGAGGGAATCGATTGAGAGTGGTTAGGCCATATAGTCCACCACGCTGGCCTAGTGCGGGTTGGCGGACTTACATACCGTAGAAATTGATATATTATATGTTGTTATAACTTATTGTTATAATAATGTTATAATATACTTTCGAGAAATACAATAATAAGATTTTAGAAATATCCTTACTGCTAATTTTGTGCATCAGTAAAGCGGTAACCAATATAATTATTAAACTTTATTGTACATAAAAACCGAGAGAAATACACTACAAAACACTTTATCTACACTCTTTCAAATCTTGGATTTCTACCAGGAGATAATTCTTGACATATTGTCAAGATCCTTCCCTCACTTGAACGATACGTTAACAATTCACAGAATATAATAAACTAAAAAGCTTTTTGCGCGTCCCTAATTATTTCACGCCTCAAGCATTATACACAAACACGATACCAAATATCAACAAAAAATGACATTTCAAAATCTATTCCGAATGAAAAATAAGGCAAAATAAATCCAAAATGACAGAACAAAGCAAAAACAATTTGTTATCAACAGTATCGTTGATCTGAGTACCAGGCGAACAGAAGTCGCCTGTAGGTGATATACATATATAAGAAATACACAAATTAATAAAATCTTGGTCCCGACGGGCGAAAACCAGTTTCCGTGACACACGTGCAGCGACCGGCCGCCGTTAAAGCGAGAGGGGTGTGTTGCCGTCTCTTTTTGTTGGGTTGACCGTAAGCTGTGGTGGATATGACTTTAATGTATTTGTTAAAAGGACATTAATTTTCCTTCGGGGATTTTAATCTACTAAGTATCAATTGTAAAAAATATCTCCCATATACTTATGTACATGAAATGAACTCTCTTATTTTTAGTTTTAATTTATTCCACTTTGTAGGGTCAGTGTTTTTTATAAACACATGCACGGATTAGGATCAAAAGTGCGTTCAAAATTTTGAGCCATGCCGATCAATTTTTAAGTCACAAAACTTACACGATATTGAAAGTCCGATTTGATTATTGAACATAGTTTCTCAGGGATTTATCTCATCCTACAAGATGATGATCAACTAGTTTTATACAGAGAGTCCAGCAAACTGGCCACTATATAAAAAATATTATGCCAGCATTATACTACAATGCCATACAGTAAAATATTACAAATAAGTATCATAACTCACAGTAGGTATCTCACGAATGGGCTTTTTATCCATACACCAGACCTATAAAACTAAAGAAAATATATTAGGAAATACTCGAAATAAATTCCCAATACAATCGTGGCGTAGTTGGTTAGACGCCACCTGTGAAACGAGAAGCCGCGGGTTCAATCCCCGCACCGAGACAATTTTTTGTGAGAGTCACAAGTATTTGTTTAAAGTCTGGGTGTTTGTGACACCGAAAAATCTCTCATAGTTCCTGATACCCACGACACAAGACTCCATCTTAGTGTGGGGTCAGGACTATTTATGTGACCGTTGGGTGTATTTGTTATTGATATGTATTTAATACCCGTGTAATGTCCACAATATTCCACTACGCAGCAAGGAGATACGCGAGCCGTCGTTTTGTTTTGTTTTATGTTTTATCCACAGCAGAAAGCGTAACACAGGTGTTCTTAACGTATACATAACGTATCCCTGGATAGGCGGACACAATCCGAGAGTCCTAGGTTTATAAACATTGTTCCGTATAATACCTAACATATCCACACGTTGTCCTAGAGTCTAGACAATAAGAATAGGGTTCATGTTTTCTTAAGTGTCTGTTTGATCGCACGACACTAAATTATTAGTAAGTATTCGTTTGTTATACACATATTTATCGGAGCACAATGAGTAAAACCACAGTCCCCCGTTTTAAAGCGGTGTTCTGCAATATGCTAGAATATTATCTGTTATTTAGAAATTATAGGAATCTCGATTATATTAGCAGAGCTCAATTTGGTAAACTCCAAATGCTTTCATAGTTACATACATACTTAAACTCACACCTTTTTCAACAAGGGATAGGCAGACTACCAGGACATCCGCATTTCACCTTGTATGTTCCGTCCCATGGTGTGATAGGAGGCGAGCCTATCACCATATTTGGCACGAATTCCTGATTCCGGGCTGATAATGAATAGAAAAATCCAATAATTTTGTCAGACCCGGGATTAGAACTCGAGACCTCTGCTTTTTACTCGTACCGTAGTAAAACCACGCCACCGAGTAAACTTAATCTTAAAATAGATAAACCTAGCAGTTATATAGAATATAGTTCTGGTCCCACAGCAAGATACCAAATGTTGTTTCGTAGCTATCAAAATCTTCGAGACAACAACTGAATTCGAAAACACATGTTGGTCTTAAAACATCGTCTCGGCGCGAGAATCGAACCCGCAGCATATGCTTACACAAGCTTCATATCTAACTGTGTCACAACTAAAAAACAAATAGAGTTTTAAACTTAAGTCAAAACAAAACCCACTGGACACACGGACGAAACACTTTTATCATGTAATTGCAGCAATTCTAAGATTTCATAATCTCGTATTGCGGTACATGTTCGTAGTATTTTTCTCGGAAGCCGTAATGTCGGGTCTGGCTAAGTAATTTTGTGTTTACGCTAATGCAAACACGATGCGGTTACTACAGACGTAGCTGCTTTTAATTGTATGTTTGTAGATTTTTTTGCCTTTTTAGAAGAATCAAATGAGTTGAGTGTCTGGTCGTAAGTGTTGGTCGCTTTTGAAATTTCACCATGCTATGGAATAGTAAAAACAATGGTCGCGGAATGTCTTGAGATTTCTTTTCCAATATCTATCACTACTATCAGCTTAGATGATTTTTAAACAGAACTTATGCCCATGTTGATATTTTTCTTAATTATTGTTGATGTCAGGTAGGTATATAAATAATAGTAAATTGTAGGTTAAATCTGTAAGCTATGTTAGAATCATGGAACATTGTATCAAAAAAATAGTACGAAAATTAGAAAGGTTAAGAACCCAAACAGAATTTGGATTGAATTGGGCCGATCTGACCGTACCATTTGTAATTCTTTACATAATATAACACATTTTGATGATGTAGTGGGATCAATTGACGAGTCAAAACTTTAATGGGCACAACAACAATACTTTAACAATGATAATTTAGATTCTATTTATAAAAGAAGGAGTTGAATCATAGAAACTATCAAACAAATGGACAATTCAAAAAACTGGATATCCCAAACATCAGTAATCCCAACAGAAATTCCCATAGTATTTCGATTCTGTGGGGTCGTGGTTCGCGGTTGGTCACAGTGTGGGACGGATTATTCCGACTGACCAGTTCGATGATTCGACACAAAATAACATAGAATCATCGCCAGATGATTAAACCAATGATCCTTTTTAACTTTTCTCAGGATTTGTCAAGTTATAGGGGACAATAAATTAGCTTGAATAGGATTCTGTTTTGTGAAGTATTTATTAGAAATTAAGAAACAGTCGATGACACGAGGGTCGATGCCTATACCCATTGGTTTTTCAAGTAAGTTTAGAGTAGAAAGTTTATTAACAGAGTTTAAGGCACACCGATTGCATAGGAGTAGCCTAAACATACGAACTAAATAAGCAACTTAAGCAACTATACCATAGAATCTGTTAAACAAAAAGGTCTTAAAGAAGGAGTACAAAATTTGGTAACAGAAGAAGCAGATTCCATCCAGAATTCGCATCAATACTACGAACCTACAACTAGTCATCTCAAAGTTCAAATCCCCCAATTGCTACATAATCAAAGATGATGCAATAAAATACAGATTTGAACCATCAATCCAGTAAACAGTAAAGCCAAAGAGCTTACGAAGCCTAGCCGCTCAAGTGCACAAATCACAGTTATTAGCTGAACTGGTTCTTTTACAGTTAACTTACTCGTCAGATGGCAGTTGGGTTTAACAATTATAATTGACCATTACACGGGGATCGGTTCGAGTGGATTTGAAACTACTTAATGTGATGTTGCGTAAGTGTCTACTTATGAAGCTGAATTAGATATTCTGTGAGGCCTTAAAGCTACGAAATAAAATTGTCTTACGTTAATTAGAACAAATAGCAATCGTTATTATTGAAACCCGTTTTACCATCCCCTGTGGGATTATCTATGGTACTTTAAAACAGCATTAGTTTAGCCATAATAAATCAAATTAAACCATCCATAACCACAATCATCAAAACAGTTCTACAATTGTCTATTATTAAACGTAATCGCCATTGTGATATACCATAAACACGATCAAACTATAGATGACGATGCTTCGGTTAATGACTTAAAGAGAAATTAATCTTTACTACCGGAGGTTTTAATAGTTTAATGGATATTCCCAGATTGAAAGATTAATTTAATGTTTCGAAATTAGTTGTAATAAGTACTGAATTATATGGGTGTGATGGGAGCTGAGTATCACTGATACGGAGTAAAAATTTTTTCTAATCGCCCTAAAAATGTTCAATATTAAGACCTCTGCCTACCTCTTCTGGGATATGAGCGTGAACTTTGGTATGTATTTGAGAGCTTCCCTATTAGTTATTTGATGGAGTTTTTTGCCTTAGTCCATCACATAGGTCGAAAGTCATCCTGTAATTCTTCATATTTTGACGAACAAGTTAATATCGTTTATGTAGTGGTTTAACCTTATTAACTCTATGGGCGTATGATAAATGTTAACAAGGACCGAAGGCATTTACGTATTGTTTTTGAATTCAAACTATCAATCGAAATTACTATTCTGAATTGGATCTATTGCATTGAATTATGACCATTTCATATAAATGCAATAAATCTATTTTTTATGTGTCAATAATGGAAAAGAACATCAAATTTACTCTACGCTTGTTAAATTATAGGGTTATTATTAGAAAAATATCAAAAGCAGTCATAAATATGAAGTAGAATATAATTGATCATAATTCTATAAAAGTAATTATTTTTTGACGCGTTAACTATCAGAATACGAAAGGGTTGTAAAGGTTCGTAAATAGTTTAACTTTTCAATGACGTTTATTTTCAAACTTTTGTTTTGATATATTTGATTGTGTTAGTTATATAATTGATGTGATAAATTATTCCTATTTAAAACAGATTATTATGAATAAGGGCGCTATGAAATTCCAAACTGTAGCAAATGGTTTCTCACAAAATATGATGTATTTCATACAAAATATATACCTATATATAATTATCGTAGTATTACACATATATAGCGTATTAGCAAATAGTTACTTCAGTTACTAGCGACAATATTGTATTAGGTTTGTACCTGTAAAGATATTGTACAATTTATAAATAAATAAATAATGGTTTCTTAGATTTACGCGAATGTTACACATTGAAATAAAACTATTTTTTACGGATTTTATCGCGATTTGGTTTAATTTTTACATTTTTTAACTTCCCGACGTTTCGATTACTTTACAGCTTTCGTGGTCACGGGGCGGAAATTAAACCAAATCGCGATAAAATCCGTAAAAAATAGTTTTATTTCAATAAATAAATAATTTTCTGATCTGGATATGTATCATTATTATCATCTTCGGCCATGGAAATTGTATATTTGGGTAGATTTAATCCAAATATTTGTTTCCAATAAATTAAGACATAATAATAAGATATTGACTGCCTCGGTGGCGTAGTTGTATTACGGTACGGTTACAAAGCTGAGGTCTCGGGTTCGAGTCCCGGGTCGGGCAAAGTGATATTGGATTTTTCTATTCGTTATCAGCCCGGAGTCAGGAATTTGTGCCCGATATGGCGTTAGGCTCGCCCCCTATCACATAATGGGATGGAACATACAAGGCGAAATGTGGGTGTCCTGGCGGCGCCTCTGCCTACCCCCCTCGGGGATAAAGGCGTGAGTTTATGTATGTATGTAAATTAAGAAAATATTTCCCTTTGATTAGAAATTATCAAATATAGAAGTCCTCTATAGCACATAAAATTCAAGAAACTTAACATCAGGTGCATGTCTCAGTCAACATAGTAAACCACACTACAAATACAAATACAAAATTGCATTCACGATACAGCAAATTGATTCTGTCGCACATCAATTCGTCCCATTCTATATAGCTTGGTCGTGAGTTTTGTGTAATAAATATTGTCATTTATGCAAAATAATCTAAACACTGGAATGACGATGTGGATGCGCCCGACCAGACGAGCCTGTCCATTGTATGCTAATGGTTCGAACCTCAAACTTATTAATTATCATGGACGCGCGCGACTCTGAATTGTAATTAGTTTTCTAGTACGCTTGTGGGCGCACAGACGAGATGTGGTTAAAATCTTTGAGGTTTTTGACTTTCACATGCATATGTTCTTACATAAACTCATGCCTTTTTCCCCAAATGGTAGGCAGAGGTGCATTCAAGTCATCCACGTTTCGCCTTGTATTTCACTCCCACGGTGTGATATAGGGCAAGCCTTTCGCCATATCGGGCACAAATTCCTGACTACCGACTGATAATGAATAGAAAAATCCAATACCACTTTACAACCATGCCACCGAGCCATTTTTTTACTTTTATTAGGAGTATAAAGATATTATTATTTACTTATGCAGCTCAGATGGAGTATACATCGACTTGAGACTTATTTGCTGGATTAAATGTGGTTATTATTTTAGTATATTTTTTTTACATCTCAAATATGGTTTCGTTGATGCTTAAGGGCTTCTGGTTTAAGGTGAGCTGGCAATTGACTAGTAATCCCAAAAAATGAAGATTTTATCCCTGAAAATTTCCAAATGTCCTGTGTATTCGGAGGTTATTATCACTGTTTCATAAACTGCGACGAAAAACTTTGTAAGGAAATTGGTTACAAGTCAATGTAATAGACTTATATATTAAAATATGTAATGCCTCAATATAGAAGAGTCTTAAACATTGCAATAAAACGGATATATTTATGGCCGGATATATTAGATGGTAATTAAAATCCTTAAGTATCAAATACGTTGTCATGCGAAAATACCAACCGATTTTTCGAAATTAAAACAGAACCGCTCGTCTGCTCATCAAATTCACAGAAACTTGTAAAAACGTCGATGCTACTGTACTACGCTGTCTTTCATATGTTAATATTTTATCCATTGTTGTTTATGATGTATGCCAAGTTAAATCTGTTGCTTTGTTGGTTTTCTTCGCTTCTATAAAACGTACGTTCATGTACGTGATTTGCTCTTAAAGTTGAGAATGGTTTTCTAAGTTGGGTAGTAGATCATTATGAGCGGAGGCCAGCCTGGATTTTATTTATTTAGCTACAATTACGATTCGATGATGTTCATTCGCCTGGTGAAAAGCTTCACATCTGCTCTTAAACAGGAGCTCCACCATTTAGATCAGCCTGCATTATGTCGGTCAATCTAAGATATAATGGTTTAAGTCACTTAATATTGTGATTGAATTATTGAAATGTTGTTTTTGTAATACAAGGCACTGCCATTATTTTTTTAAGTCTTAATTTTTTTTTTTGTTAGTTAAAGTTACTTGAGTTTACGTGCTTTTTATTTGATAAATTAAATTAATTACAAATTGCCTCACCGGGGAACAAGGAGTGAAAAGGGCTGACAGGAGAGACAGGGCCTTTACACTCATGACTTAATGACTGATGATTTCAGACCCCACCCTAAACCCGTATGTCAAAAACCAAGTGCGGTCAACCGCGATTATCGATAAATATTTCCGAAAATTTACAACCGAATTTTCGGGCCCGTATCCGAAAATCAATTCAGGGAGCTGCGGTTTATCGGCGAGACAATCGGTACGACCCTATTTTTCGGCGTCGATATTTTAATACCAAATTGGCGGTGTTCCTCCGATGCGGTTTGGTTTTACGACGGTTATAAAATTCAAAAGCGAGAGTCTATGCGGTGATTTGTGTCGTCTCCGGTTGTCGTGTAGGCGTAGGCCGGCTACTGTGCTGAGATAGTGATGTGCTGCTTCTTTATTGTTATCGATGTTTATAGCGGATGGTTTGGAGTTTATTGTAATAGGTTTCGGCCAGGAAGTTCTGTAGTTTGTAGTGAGTTTCTATACTTTCGTTTAGGTAAATATAGAAGGTATGGACAATTGAATTGCGCTTAACGTGAAATAATCACACCACTCAGGAACTCAACATTCAAATACTTAGCTATACTATTTTGAAATCAATTGACTAATCAAAATAGAAAATTTAATTTATATGAACTATATTAAAATTCAACTTAAAAATTGAAGAATAAAAACATGGATTTTCAGTTTAATAGTCGCTGTTTATAAAAGCACCCGTACCAAGCTAAATAAGCAATAACGATACCATATTAACACCCAATGGAAGAACACCTGCGGGCCCATATATAAAGATGTCAGTATTTAACTCCAGTATAAAAACCTTTACTTAACTTCTATATAAGGCATCTTGAACACTTAGATTTGTTGTGCAAATTAAAAAAACCAACGTAATTAATACTCAGAGATAAAAATAAGGCTATCGATGCACTCTTGATGCGTTTAATAAAAGAATCAGAACAACTTCATTTAAAACTAATTGCTGAGCCAATAATATCGAAGTTTTATTGTTTTATTGCAGTATGAGAAATGTATGTTCATTGCTTACATTCTGTTTTGTAATTAAAACTAAAGTGCGTCGAATATAGACTGAAAATCGACTTGGGAGATCCTGGTGACTTCATGGATTATTAAAATGGATACTTTGTAACTCGGACTTGATTTTTTTTTATTTATCGGTACGATAATGTGGCCGCAATGCACCTGACTTATAAGTGCAGTTCAATGATACATTGGATATTTTACCAATGAGATTTGGGTATCTTACGCCAAACGACACAATTATGCCAGCCGGGTTAAATACAGGATCAACTTGAAACACGACACAATTAATTAGGTAATTTTGAATGGTTTTCTACAATAAAATATAGTGATCGCAAATTCGAGTGCCTTTTCACCAGCCTTAGTACCCAGAACTAACTATACAAAGATATTGCTCTGCTTACGTAAAACCTACCTATTTATAAAATTAAGATACAAAATCCATATCAATTAACAAAAAAAATAAAACGAAGCGCATTGAAGCCGACACAAATATCGACAACAACAAGAACACCATCGATAAACTCGCATCACTAAAGGCCAGTGACCCGAAAAGGTTCGGATAGAAAAAAAATGATATTTTATTTTCAAGATGCAAGTACTATCGTGGCATAAATTAAAGGGTTTATTATTTTTCTTTCTCTCGTACCTACCATGTGTTTGGGTCAACGAGAGGTAAGACGTGTACGGTCTGCAAAATAACTTGTCTGGCGTTTTTTGTTTTATTATACGTGGGCTTGAGAAAATACACGGTTATTTTATAAAGCCATGGGTCGGATTGAACTTAAAAGGGATATTAATGTGGGCGTTGTTTTAGTGTGTTTTATTAAATTGGTAAAGTCTGTGATATTTTGGTTTTTAAACTCTACAAAGCTAAGACCAGTTTTGTAGTATTTAGTCTTGTCACCTACTTTAGTTTTATTTTATTTAGCGGTCTTAAGAGTGTTCGTATTGCAAATATAGTACACGATGTTTGAAAACTGGTAAGACTGACGCTAGAGTTTCGCGTTTAGGATTCAGACTGTGTATAATTATGCTTCAACATCATTATCACAACCAGAAACGGACCAGACGCGACTGCCAACATTCACGATGGTGGCTGGTTCAAATCCCAGGGCACACCTCTGACTTTTCGGAGTCATGTGTGTATTGCTAGTTACTCACCACGCACTATATCGGTAAAGGAAAACATCGTGAGGAAACCTGCATGCTATAGCGATTTCTAATAATTTATATGGTTTGTAAAGTCCGCCAACCCGCACTAGGCCAGTGTGGTGGACTATAATATGGCCTAACCCCCCTCTCAATCGCGCTCTCGATTGTAGAGGAGGCTCGTGCCCTGCAGTGGGACGTATATGGGCTAATACTGTAAAGTACAGTACAGTGTTAAACATGGACGCTCAAAATTAATTTTATCTTGGCAGTCTAAAAAAAGTATGACTTGAAATGAACATTGAGAAATTCTGTACTAAATTTCGTAGAAACCTTTCCACGCATAAATAAGATTAGCAAGATCACAACTCCCAGACTAAAGCAAGTTTTGGCTCACACGGAGAATCTAGTCCGTGTGTCCTACATTTGATATCTAACAATAAAAGACCAAAACGCATGCTGTCCGTACCCAACAATATCAAGATTATTACCGTTCAGTTACGTATAAACTGGTCAACTACTGGCTTTACGCGTCGTCTGTGTGTGCGTGTGCGTGTGTGTGTGTGTGTGTGTGTGTGTGTGTGTGTGTGTGTGTGTGTGTGTGTGTGTGTGTGTGTGTGTGTGTGTGTGTGTGTGTGTGTGTGTGTGTGTGTGTTTGTGTGTATGTGTGGGACTCGTACGAGCCGGTGTTACGCTAACACGGTACGAATTAGATGGATGGTATTGTTTGAATTATCTTCAGAAGTGTTTTGGATCAAGTTCATTGTCGATGGGTTGCAATGTTTTGTTTTGGAGTGGTGTAATATTTCTTCTACTGGGCATATGCGTTCGAATCTATTGTAAAATTAAAACGTTTTTTCAGCGAAGCAGAGCGTGTTTTTACTGGCTTTAAACAGCTTGTTGATCTTTCTATACTTTAAAGAACTTTTGGAACACAAAATACACCGAATAGACGATTAACTTAGCATCAAATTCACTGGCCTAGAACCGTGAGTTGAGATATGTATTTTATTAGACTATTACCCAGATTATTACCAAATGTGGAAGCCAGCCATTTCGATTCGAACTCAATTAATAACTAATCTAATCTAATTATAAGGATTTTAGCTCTCATTATGTCTAACTCTCTCGCATAAATACATATGAAACGATATACATTTTAGCGACAGAATTTAAATCTCAATTGATTTTAAGACAAGTATTCACCTCCAAAAGCACGCGTATTTTGTATTATTGTATTATTTTCTTAGCAAGTACGACTATCTAGCCTCACAAGAATAGGAATAAAGGGTGTGAATATCATAATCTCTTTTTCCAATTTAACTCAAATATATTGTGATATTTACTAATCACGTTGGTTATTACCACAATCAGTATATAAAGGGATTTGTGGCCTAATGCGATTTCACGCCACTGGTTTGTAAGGGTAAAAGTGTTTCATCTTCGTATAATAAGGGATAATGCGCAGTTCATTATTTTCGCACCGAAAGGCGATTATTAGCAACGTCAATATTAGGTGCTTAACTGTGATCTGTTTTAATAATATGGCTGTTGTTTGGAGGGATTGTGTATAAAGAAAGTTTAAATGTATTTGTATCATTTTTATTTATTTACTAAGCTTCATATACAAAATTATACAAGGCGGACTTAATGCCAGTGGCATTATCTCCCAGTCGAGTATCTTCTACATAAATAAATAAATAAATAAATACACCCAACAGTCACATACATAGTCCTGACCCCACACTAAGATCGAGTCTTGTGCCATGGGTATCAGAAACTACGAGAGACTTTTCAGTCTCACAAACACCCAGACCCGAAACAAATACCTGTGGATCACACAAATATTTGTTTCGGTGCGGGGATCGAACCCGCGGCCTCTCGTTTTACAGGCCGGCGTCTAACCAACTGCGCCACGGAGGCTGTCATAGATAGAATATTTTAAGGACTACGTTTAGTTTTAACCTATTGGTGCAAATTATGGTGGGGAGAGTTCATTTTTCTTACTAAAACGACTATATCAAACTTACTGCTGATTACAATAGTTATTCGACAACCTACGTGGCGCAGTTGGTTAGACATCGGCTGTGAAACGAGAGGCCGTGGGTTCGATTCCCGCACCGAACAAATGTTTGTGTGAACCACAAGTTTTTGTTTCGGGTCTGGGTGTTTGTGAGACCGAAAAGACTCTCGTAGTTCCTGATACCCACGACACAATACTCGATCTTAGTGTGGGGTCAGGACTATTTATGTGACTGTTGGGTGTATTTATTTATATATTAATAATACTGTCAACCTGTAAGCCATTGGCTTAATGCTCCGTGTGCTTAAAACTTCAGTCAACTTATAAACAAACACCTGTATGACCTACAAATTATACTATGTTTTCACTACATGTAAAGGTAGATAGAGATAGGAAAAAAATTCAGTGTCAGCTTGTGATTGAAAAAATAGGAATAAAACAGGCAATCGTCGATTGTATGGGCTTGATAAATATCTATAACAACCCATATAGAGCTATCTATATAAGGCCAATCATTTGGCTATCGTCAAACTGAAGTGATAAGCAAATCTCGAGGCGTCTTACATACAACACTCTTTAATGTGAGCGTTAGGTATTCTTAGGACATCGATCCACGTCCCAATGATTCACAAACTGTAAATGACTCAGAAACCAAACAAAAATAGACTAAAAACAGTTTTTATTTTACTTATTCCACGGGCAAAATTAATGGACTCGGGATGTGACCGATCCAGACCCACAATTTGGGGTCCGAAAATCCCGCGCCATATCGCAAGGGCGAGGAACCGGTATTACCAAAAAAACGAAACTAATAACTTTAATTGGTGAGTTAGTTCAAAATATAGCTAAAAGCAACAAAATAATCCAAAAAGGCCATAGCTCGGGCAGCAAAACGAAAAAAAAGATCCGTCACGAACATAGGCGAGGGAGAGCGAACAGAAAAAAAAGACGTCCCAAGTTTATTTTGGTTGCGTCCCTCTCACACTCTGTGTAACTTCGATATCCCCATCCTTTTCCAACCGACCGAACGCTGGACACCTGTGCTTTAGTTTCCCCCAAGTACCAACGACCTCTTGATGATCTCGTGACAAAACGTCATACGTCCACCAATTTATGTATGCAATTTTACACTCTGCGTTTATCGACTAACGGTGTTTTTTTGTACGGAACAAACGATAATTGTGGATGTGTTATATTTCAAAGTAAAGCAATCATTGTCGTGTACGGATTTGATTCGTGGCAAGTTGGATAGTTTTTTTAGTATAATACGTAAACTAATGCATTGTGATAATAATGAAAGTGGAACACCTGTGCGCACTAATCTTATTGTTGTGAGTCCGGGGTACAAATAAATTAAGGGGTATTTTGGGTATTTTTTTAATATATTTTGTGCTAAAACCCATCTATTACACTTTGTCGGATTTGTTATACATTCAATGCAAAAGGATGTCCGGGGAGTTTTTTTTATTATTGGCAACATTTTATTATTACTTGCAACAGGTCGTTTTAGCAAGAAAATTGTGTTCAGTCTCTTTCTTTCACATCAAACACATGTGATGAATATTGTCATTTATTTACAAAGGATTTCTTTTAATAGATCGCAAAGGATATCATTAAACATTAAAATTATATTTCTATCTATCTATCTATCTATATCAGCCCATATACGTCCCACTGCAGGGCACGGGCCTACTCTACAATCGAGAGAATCGATTGAGAGTGGTTAGGCCATATAGTCCACCACGCTGGCCTAGTGCGGGTTGGCGGACTTACATACCGTAGAAATTCTTTAAAATCGCTACGGTATGCAGGTTTCCTCACGATATAAATTATATTTGTTAACGATTAATTTGGTTTTAAAATTGTTCTTTAGATGTCACTGGTTAATTTTTAGAATGTTTATATGTTCTATTGAATTGATTAACCCTGATAATATGCCATTAACTTCATATGTTGGTAAAGATCTGACATATTATAAAGGAAATAACCCAAGTCGATTGTATTTCATTTAAATCAGACACATCAAACCTCCTTTAAAAATTAAAAAAACACAGGTATCTCTTTACTTGTTTATACAATATTACAATTTTTTATTTGTTTTATACTCTTTTTATTGCGATGAATGGCGAGACGAGTATGCCATTGGCCTGATGGTAAGCGATATGACTGCTCATGGACAGAAGCAAAACCAAACAACACCATGAATTACAAAGCAATGCTTGGCATTCCACTACATTCGCTATCCTGAGACATAAGATTTTTAGCCTCATTAAATCCAGTAGTTAGTTAGTAGTCGTTTGAATACCGACAAAAGGGACGGGGGAGGTGTCCTGGTGGCCGTCTTAAAGTCATTACGACCTATCCGCGTCTCAATCAACGCAGCTCCACACACCGAACATGTACTTATTCGGCTTCCTGGTGAAGACGGAAATATAAATTGTATAAGTGCTGCATATATCCCTCCTAAATGTCCCCCTGATGTCTATTCTACTCATTTTGACGTCCTGGAAACAACACTAGACCAATTGAATCTCGGAACATTTTATATCTTTGGGGATTATAATCTCCCGGATATTAACTGGTTACCGATAATCGCAAATTCTTCCACCTCAAACTTTAAAGGTATTTCTATTGCCTCCAAATACTTATTTAACTTCATGGCGACGTTTGCCGCTTCACAATTTAATCACCTTGTCAACCACAAAGGACGGATTTTGGATCTCCTACTTAGTAATACAGATTGTGTTATATTACCACCCCGAGATTTATTACTGCCGCTGGATGAGTATCATCCCCCTTTCTGTACAACAGTACATTATAATCATACACACAGCTCTATAACTCCGGCAACTATCGCAAAATATAACTTTTTCAAGGCCAATTATGATCTAATAAATCAAGACTTGTCGGAAATTGATTGGTGCTATTCACTAGATAATTTATCTGCTGTGAAAGCAGTGGATATGTTCTATGACATCATTTATGGCATTATACGTAAACACACGCCAATGTCCCGACCACGGTCAATGAAGTTTCCTGTGTGGTTTTCTAAATCATTAGTTCGTATATTCAAAAATAAGAACAAGGCTTGGGTAAAGTGGAAAAAATATCATAATGGATCTGACTACGAACAATTTTCGGTTTTTCGCCGAAGGTTTCAAAATGAATGCAGAAAAGCCTACTCAAGTTACATAAATACTGTCGAAGAAAATATAACTAAGGATGTCAACTATTTATGGCGCTTTATCTCTAATCGTAAAACATCTAACGGTTTTCCACCTACCATGTATTACAATAGCCAACGATCTAGTGATCCTAGTGTAATTTGCAATTTGTTCACTGATTTCTTTCATTCGGTTTATGAAGCATCTACACTAAAAACTGATTGGCAACCCACAGGAGACTATGCTGACGGTTGTTCTATTATTAGTGATATATATTTGAGCACTGTTACAATTTTAAAAGAGTTAAAATCCCTCTGTATATCAAAATCACCGGGGCCGGATGGTTTGCATGCTTATTTTCTTGGAATGACAGCGGTTAATATATGTAAACCCATACATATTATTTTTAATAAATGTCTTTCCGAAGGTGTGTTTCCTACCATCTGGAAAAGTGCAAATATAACGCCCGTTCATAAATCTGGTTCTAAACAAGATATAGAAAATTACCGACCAATTTCGATTCTCCCGGCCTTGTCGAAGCTTTTTGAACGTCTAGTACATAACGAAATTTATCCAATATTGCATAATATAATTATCCCACAGCAACACGGCTTCGTTAAACGGAGGTCAACTGTTACTAACCTCTTAGAATTTGTGGATTACCTTTTTAATAGTATGGATCGACGAACGCAAGTTGATACCGTGTACACAGACTTTCGGAAGGCGTTCGATAAGGTAGATCATGAGCTGCTTCTTACCAAAATTGCTTTTAATGGAATCCGTGGAGATTTGCTGAGATGGTTTACTTCGTATGTTACTAATCGGTCGCAACAGGTCGTCATTAAAGGTTATCAATCCCGTACAGCCGTCGTCACCTCGGGCGTCCCCCAGGGTTCGATACTGGGCCCTCTTCTTTTTACGATATTTATTAACGATGTTAATGACTGCTTTAAACATTCGAAATTTCTACTATATGCTGACGACCTCAAAGTGTATAAATGCATAAAAAATCAAAACGATTGCAAATTGCTTGAGGATGATCTTATACGATTTACTAGCTACTGTGTTAAAAACAAAATTCAACTAAGTCTTCCTAAATGTTTGGCAATTTCATTCACCAAAAATGTTAATAATATTACCCACACTTACAGCATTTCTAATGTCGCGTTGTCAAGGGTGTCCGTAGTAAAGGACTTAGGAATACTGCTTGATAATAAATTACACCTAGACCAACACGTGGAAAAGATTATTAAAAATGCCTATCGCATGTATGGCTTCGTTATGCGGTCATCTAAGGATTTCAAGCATAGCCGTACCTACATTCACTTATACAAATCCCTTATTAGATGCCAGTTGGAGTATGCCGTTCAAATTTGGAATCCTCTTTATAATAAATACATTGATGAACTAGAGGCCGTGCAACGCAAATACTTGAAAACTATGCATTACCGGTGCCATCGCAATGTCGTCCCATACAGTGACCTTCTTCACCAATATAAACTCTTAAGTTTAAGGTCTAGGCGCACTTATCTTGACGCTATGTTACTTTATAATATAATTAGTGGCAAGTTTGACTGTGTGAGTTTAATTAACGACCTATGCTATATAGTGCCAAGGACTGTGATAAGGCGGGAGGTTTGCCGAAGGCCTGTCTTTGGTGTTACCACTTGTCGCACTAATGCAGGGGTTCGTGCACCTCTCCGCCGCCTTACTAAAACATATAACGACTGCTTTTCACAATTGGATATATTTGCTTCATCACCGCATATTTATCGGAAAAAGTTGTTTGCAATACTGTTGGAATTAGATTTAAGTTCAATCTTTTAGTATGTATAAATTCCTATATTTTGTATCTTCTGTTTATATTTAGTTACTCGCTTGTACCTGAAAGTTATCTTAATTTATATACTGCGAAGAACGTGGTAGGTTGTGCGTTTATATCTCTTAATGTAAAAATGGAAAATACTCATATACAATGTACAACTGTTAGTTTTTCCTTATTAAAATAAAAAATAAAATAAAAAATAGTTACTCCATATGAATAATATTTCCATCAACCAATTTTGGAATAAAACTGGATCTTCAATAAACGCCCGAAACATCTGTCCCAATTCTCGTCCTCCGCCTCAAAGGCTCCTTTTTGCCCCCAAAGGTCACTAAAGGGTGATCCCAAACGTTTCTTTGATCCCAAACTATAAAAGTGTGGTGATTATTTTTTGCTCCATCGTAAATGTAGTTTTATTTTTTATCTAAAATTGTATCTTTGGATACGATTTTAGTTGATTCTGGGAGGATATTTGCATTATTTCTTCTTGAATCATCATCTCCATAATCTTATACAGCAAGTTTAAATAAATAGGTTTCTCTAGTTGTCTTTAAGCAGTTCCCAATCAACTTCAGTCCTCAGTTCTAAGTTATTGATATATTAAATTCTTCATTAGTTTACATATTATTTAATTAAGTTGTTATTTTGTAACATCTTTATAATGGTGAACAACTTTGGTTTATTTTAGTTTATTTTAAATTTTCCACAAACAAAATTTGTGGAAATGAATTTCATCTTACTTTGGATTTCATTTAGTGTCTAAAAATTACGGAGATGCTACTCTCGATATAACAAATTAGGATCTTTAACTTTTGTCGATTACGTATCCAGTGCGTAGATCGAGAAAATTTTATTGACCTATTTACCAAACTAGTAGCAGAATTTGCCAGCCATTGGATTATAGAGCCAGTACCAGCTATCAATGGCACCAGTACTACAAGGTGCACCAACGACCCAGAATTTGCCAGCCATTGGGATTATAGTAAAGCTACCGCTGGCACCAGTACTACAAGGTGCACCAACGACCCAGAATTTGCCAGCCATTGGGATTATAGTAAAGCTACCGATGGCACCAATACTATAAGGTGCACCGACGACCCAGAATTTGCCAGCCATTAGGATTATAGTAATGCTACCGATGGCACCAATACTACAAGAGGCACTGACGACCTAGTAGAGGTCGAGAGAAGTCGCTGGATGTAGGCCACTTCCGACAAGTCGGTGTGTGAAATCTTCGGGATAGGTCTGTGTTCTGTAATGGACTTTCTCTCGCTAAAGAAGAATGGCAAAATCTCGAACGAAGATAGCTTTATGCTCTTCAAGGTAAAAAGGGACTGGAATTGTTGTCCAACATAACTTAAATACATAAATAAAATACATAAATACACCCAACAGTCCTGACCCCACATTAAGATCAATTAAGTCTCGTGTCGCAGGTATCAGAAACTACGAGAGACTTATCGGTCTCACAAACACCCAGACCCGATACAAATATTTGTAGGCCTCACAAACATTTATCTCGGTGCGGGGATCGAATCCGCGGCCTCTCGTTTCACAACCGGCGTCTAACCAATTGCCCTACGGAGGCTGTCTGAACTTTGTTTCTTAATTTGTTTCTTGAATTCAAACCAACGTCACTCAAACAGTGGTATCTCATAAATGCATTTCAATTGTAGCCGGACTACCACCGTCGGATATCAAGTTCAAAGTCGTGTAAATGTAGAACGACATTAGGTAGGAATATGACAAACAAACATCCCCTAATAACGATTTGTTAGTTTATTGTTCGCCCCGAGAATAGAACGGGCGAACGTGCGCCGAGTAAGACACTTAGTATGCCTGTACTGGTTTAATGTCATCTCTTGCAGGTTGGTTTTAATTAGCTTTAACTTAACAGATTTTTTAAATTAAATAAATAAATTAAATAGTATTTATCTTCGATTGTAAAATAATTAAGTTCAAATGGACATCAATTTCATTAATATTTTTAATTGTATTGGACTACCTATATTTTTATTTATTATCAAATTTTAGCGACAAGAAGTCCACTTCTGAAACTTTTTTTTTTAAACGATGTGCATTTTATTATATTGTATAATGCAAGTTAAAACGTTAAGTTTTGTTTAATCTTTAACTATTATTATTGGCCTAATAAAAATAGACGAGTTTATTGCATAAATTCAGTCATGAACTGTGTTCAGGGTAACTACAATAATACTCTTACAAAAAAGCGAGTTTATAACAAGGTGGTAAAATAACTACTTTCTATACCTTGCAATATTTAAATAAATACATACACACCCAACAGCCACATACATAGTCCTAACCACACAATTAATAAATAAATAAATACACCCAACAGTCACATACATAGTCCTGACCCCACATTAAGATCAATTAAGTCTTGTGTCGCAGGTATCAGAACTACGAGAAAATTTTCGGTCTCACAAACACCCAGACCCGAAAAAATTTTTGTGGGCCGCACAAACTTTTTCTCTTGGTGCGGGGATCGATCCCACGGCCTCTCGTTTCACAGCCGGCGTCTAACCAACTGTGCCATGAAGGTAACATAGCTCTACAAGCCTATATGCCAGCAAAACCTCCCCATAAATCCCAGCGACTAATCTAAACCAGTCAAGTAACAAAACAGTTAACAAGTCGGTAACAAAATGGTGGAGTCGCGGCGAGCGGGCGCTAATGTGTTTTCAGTTTTGACGCGAGCTGGCTGATTTATAGCGATGTAAGATGTTGGCGCGTTTTGTTTTGTGATGGCTGAGGAATATGGAAAGACACTTGTAAATGGATATTGCTTAATTGCTAACTAGCATCTTGGTGTAATCGAAAAACAGACAATTACAGGCTTCATTGCACTTTGGGTTACTACCAAATGCTGGAAATAAATAATAAAACAAAAAACAATATACTGATGATCATGACTATTAACAATAACAATTTCACTACGAAACAAAACAATTTCATACAATTAATTATGTGTCATCAAAATTGAACCATTAATTATATATTTATGAAAACTAGATGGTGTATCGTTTAGACACCTATCTAGTAAAAAATATGGTGCCGAGAAGGATCCATAAAAAGGCAAAAAGAAAATTGTAATACATGGCTACTGGTGATTTTACTGGAAACAAATTATTCCAGAGCAAGGCATAATTTTATTTAAAGTATTTCGTCCAAATCAATCAAATAAATGACCCCACAGCTAATAGTTTATAGATTCTCACTAAACCTTTGAGAGACTATCTACATACACAATAAAGTTTAAAATATATACTTTTTTCCCACAAAGCGAGCACAAAAAATGAAACATGTTAAGTGTGGTACCTATGAAATAAATTTATTAAGTGTTATTGAAAAAAACGGACCCTGCTACTGAATACGAAACGAACTTTTTCTAACATCAAGAATATATTATGAACGTGATACTTAAATTACAGTGTGGATGATAAATTATGTTTCACTATAAAAATGTCCGTTGGTTTGTTTGGTTTTGGTTATTTTTATTGAATTATATTTAGGTGTAGTTTTCGCTTTTCTTTTGTAATATTTTTTAAATACGACGCCTCTTCTATGATTATGAGAAGTAAAGGTCTTAAAGGTTTAGGATTAGCACAAATAGGTGGACTTAAACACATAGCTACATACATATTTATTGAAAAATATATATAGTTTCAAGCATGAAATTGTCGATGAAATTTCTTACTAGGTAGTTATTTCTAGCGACAATTTTTGTAGTGATACTTCGACTTGTATTAGAAAAATCTTATGTAGGAATGCAGTAATTCAATTGTTAATTAAGATTAGGTAAATATTACGCAAAGCCAGAAGTGAGTTCTAGATTCATACTTACGACCTACATAGTCGCACCATTTGACAGCCTTCGTGACGCAGTGGGTTAGACGCCGGTTGTGAAACTAGAGGCCACGGGTTCGATCCCCGCACCGAGACAAATGTTTGTGTGCTACAAGTATTTCTTTCGGGTATGTGTGTTTTGTGAGACCGAAAAGTCTCTCGTAGTTTTTGATACCCACACAAGATTCGATCTTAGTGTGGGGTCAGGACTATGTATGTGACTGTTGGGTGTATTTATTTATTTACCGTTTCTAAATAAACTACAGACCAATACACCCCATTTATTCTATTAATTATTCGGTAAATAAGAAGGAATAAACGAAACCGTGAAGCAACGTAGTTACGTTGACAACCGAAGTGTTAACTCTAATTGATTACTATCTAAAACGTTTTGAATATTTTTTGTCGCGTCTTATTTGAATGTGAATGCATTATTTTGGAACTGGATAAGGGTTGAAAGCTGACTAGGGATGAAAAAATGGGTAGTCATGTTTTTTAGGTAACTGGATATGTAAACATTGCGTATGTTAATGAATTGCATTTGTCTTGGTTTTTGGCAGCTGTTGATAATAATATTATAATATCTCATTACTGACGTGCGTTATATGTAAATAAATAAACCATAATCATATCTCATATCAGGATATATGAACTGGGTGCCATAAGATCCTAGGTTCGATTCCCGATTGTTAGCACATTATTGAATTGATAATAACAAAAAATATCTTATAATTTCTGACCCAAAACACAAAGCTTAATAGAGAGAGTATACGAGTAAATAATTTAACGAAATTAAATTTCAATAAGAAAAATAGAAAAAAATATTATGTTAGTACCCCGTTGAAGTCTTTGCTATATAAAAAGTTGCGACGCTGCTGAAAGTTTAGTGACCCCGCGGTCGGTCGGGCGCCTACGTATTTCGTGCTAACGCGACCTTTTCAATATTGTATCGTTGTAGGTTCAGCAAGTGGTTTGTTCAAGGAAGGTTTATAATTTGTACTGTATTGGCCCGTATTGACGTCCCACTGCTGGGCACGGGCCGTTTCTACAAGCGAGAGTACGATTGAGAGGGGTTAGGCCATAAATTAATTCTTACAAATTGTCATCGTGAGATATCCTCGCTATTTTTTCCTACACCGTTATAGTGCTTATAATTGGTGCAAAAGCGTTTTGATTTACAAAAAGTGAATCACTGTTTAAGCTAAATTGACAAAATTACTAGCCATTTTTCGAAAAGAGAGGATATGTGGACGCTATATGGTTTTGGCCTAACCATTATTGTCTCAATGATGACATAAAATATTATTTTATTCCGACTTAAGTGTGGTTTTATCCTTCAATTACTAGATAAGAATGGCTTTATTTTTATGAATGTATTTTACTGCATTGTCTAATCTTTTACTCATTTAAATTATTTTTACTTTTTAGTTGGGTCTTTCACTAATGCGTGTTTTTTTAAGTTAGGTTTTGAATTTAAAAAATAATAAAGTGAATTTTTCAGAACCATTATTCTCATTATCCACTTCTCCGTTGTATTAAGGCTCCGTCTCACATTTACCATATCCATCGCAATTATATTCAGCCAATTATGTATAAACATAACCCCGCACTGCCTACTGCCTTATATTAAACCCGTATAACCCGTTACAAATTTCACCGTCCCATCGGCGAACGATTAAAATCACACACAGCACAATACTCGCGTCCCAGTAAGAGGTATAAAATTACAAAAACAAATCGTAAATATGTCGAGACTGAGTGCTGTAGCGTGGTGCGAGGGAAACGGGTTAGCGAGGCTCTGAACGGTTTATAGGTAAAGTTGTGGGAAAGGGTGTATTGAACATTATACCGGGTATATCAAAACTGCGACCGAAAACGAAGCCAGGTGGTAGTTTTAGTGGTAACAGACACAAGAAAATTTAAATTTTATCAAAAAACGCGACATTACTTTTTTGGCAATATTTTAAAAATCATCATGTTTGGGTGGCAAGTACCTAGTTTTTGCGAAAATAGTAATTTAAATCCTTACGTACCATTGCGCAATTAAAAATAAAAAGGTGTACATCATTATTTTGGAAAAATATGTATGTACCAACCAAATACGACGATAAGTAAAAAAGCGAAAAAAAATTGACGAATTTATTTTGCGAAATTTTTAGTTGTTTTGTGTCTTTAACCACTAATACTACCTCCTGGCTTAGTTTTCGGTCGCAGTCTTGATATATATACCCTGTATAGCTAGTTGGGAGATTTCTGTAAGGATTTGGAGGGTAGCGGTTTGGCAATCCTGAGAGTCGCACTGATGGCAGGTGGAGTAAGGCGCTAACAGTATGTGGGCCAAACTGGGTCAGCGTCAGCCGTCCGGCAGCAAGGAGGGTCGATGATTGTTAAAAAATTGATAATTAAATTACAATTTGTTTCACCAACAGTCTACCTTAATGAACATGAAGACGTAAATCGCAGACCTTTCCAATTTAGGCCACAGCATGATTTATGTAAACGAAAAATAAAAACGGTAGCAGGCAATTTGCGATCAATTTGATCAAGAAAAGAGCAATTTTAACACGCACCTGAATTTAAGTAACTTATTAAAGAAGTGTGCATTCAATTTAAAAGATACATTATTATTTTTGTGACCAAAAAAAGCACATAGATTTTATAAATAAAGATAAGATTGAAAGAAATACTGTGGCAGATATAAAAATCTTTGATATAAAATTACTTGTCATAAAATAAGTCCATAAATGTAGAAATCACCTTGCAAGTATAACAAATGAAAAATGCATCTACAAAAGATAAAAGCCCTACTGTTGATATCCGATGATCCTGATGATGTAGAACACGATTACTACTGCTATAAATACCGTAAATCCAGAATCCACTGTACAAATAATACCCAAAAATACCCCGTAAGCAGAGGACAGATATAGACATTGAGCAGACGTCAAATAAGCAGGAGAAAAAACTCGTCTTGCGCAGATGCGCGTGACCTACGTCAACGTAGTAGCTGAACGTAAACAGACGCATTTTCACGTGTTTAAACTACGTGTAAACTACGGAAGGTAGGGCATGGTTCTAGAGTAGGGCAGATGATGAAAGTGTTATATGAATTTGGTTTGGATTGAAAGGAGTAACCTCGGTGGCGAAGTTGTACTACGGTACGATTACAAAGCTGAGGTCTAGCAAAAGTGATATTGGATTTTTGTATTCATTATCAGCCCGGAGTCAGGAATTCATGCCCGATATGGCAATGGGACGGAATATGCTAAGCGAAACGTGGAAGTCCTGGTAGCACCTCTGCCTACCCCGTCTGGGAAAAAAAGGCGTGAGTTTATGTTTGTATGAAAGGAGTGACATAGTTCGGTTCGTCAAATGATGAACTAGTGGTTAAAACCCGTATTAGGATGATATTTAAATCAACTGGTCAAATTATAGATAAGTGTTGATTGCAATTGATTAAGTTAAGATTGAGCTTTCCTTTAGAATATGATGCACTCTTAAATAGACTTTGAATAACAGTAGTTGATGATATTTCTTCTACTTGACGACTTCCAATGCGGTGATTAGTCTCCAGTTGTAATCAAATTACGAAGCGATCGAGAAATATACAAACAAGTCTTCCTTCGTTAATTTATCCATATATTAACAACAAGCAGTTATAACCGCTAATATTATTATAATACAAGTTGTTAGTTTGCTTACTGCATCAAAATCAATGGGCAGTATGCAGATTTTGTTTACTCTCCTCCAGGTTTCCTTACTGTTTACGTTTTGTATTGTAATAACAATCTACTTCAGCTACACCTGCGTTGGCTTTGTCGAATAACAAAACTTTTGATGAATTGTTTAGTGCTAGTGCAAGAGAAATTTCTATGTTTATTAAGTTTGCTGCTTTGAATACATTTGATATAAGAGCTGAAATATTTAAAAAATTGACCTAGAGTTTTAAAAAATAAATACCTCTAACTTTAATAAAAACGTAGTTCTAACCCCATAATATTGAGATATCAAATCTTGTGTCGTGGGTTTCAGAAACTGAGACTTTTCGGTCTAATGACACCCAGGCACAAAACAAATATTTGTGGCTATCCCATGGCTTTTAATTTAATAGGTTCTTGAATAACAGAGGTTGTCGACATAATTGTATTGTATTGTATTGTATCAGCCCCTATACGTCCCACTGCAGGGCACGGGCCTACTCTACAATCGAGAGAATGGATTAAGAGTGGTAAGGCCATATAGTCCACCACGCTGGCCTAGTGCGGGTTGGCGGACTTACATACCGTAGAAATTCTTTAAAATCGCTACGTTATGCAGGTTTCCTCAC
Source organism: Deilephila elpenor (assembly GCA_949752805.1). Classification (NCBI taxonomy): domain Eukaryota; kingdom Metazoa; phylum Arthropoda; class Insecta; order Lepidoptera; family Sphingidae; genus Deilephila; species Deilephila elpenor. The sequence continues at coordinate 2,017,936 of OX457116.1, forward strand.
GATGTTTTACTTCACCGTTAAAGTGCGTGGTGATTGGAAAGTCAGAGGTGTGCCCTGGGATTTGAACCCGCGACCACCGTGAACATGTAGGCAGCCGTGTCTGGTCCGTTACCAACAGGCCACCTCGCACTTTTAAAGTTGTCGATATAAACCCATATGTCATATCAAAGCTACACAACATACCAGGTGCGGAACATCAATATCTGATTAATTTATTCTATGAACGTGTATTTTTGTGCGTTACCCCGTATTCCACGTAAGCATGCCCTTAAACAGACCGTAGGATCGTGAGCGAAATTGTTCATACTATTATCTGTCATGGGTAGAATGTGAATGTAGGACCAAGTAGATAGAATTGATGACCCCGCAGAGACATCGATTGCATATTAAGATGAATTATGAAAATTAATTAAAATATTTTATTTAATTGGGTTTTAATTTTGCCCATGTTGCCTAATCGTTAATAAACACAAAAAGTGGTCAGTTCTAAGAGGTAACGTAAAATAAATTATTTTCTGTTGTGATTTGACAGAGTCCATATATGCGTTCAATTAAAACAGTTATCCTACGATAAATGAACTTCTAATACTATTTGTATATTTCCTACAAAAATATATTAAGAATATTGCAATTCGCGATGCACTAATTTAATACTAAATGTCCTACGTCTAAAAAATATTTCATCAGTCACCCACTTCTATCTCTAGAATATTGTGCAACGCAATACCAATAATTTAAATAAAAAACAACCTAACAGTATCAACAAAGATTGCGGTTTATAAACAATTGTTCATAATATTGTAACTACACCAATTTTGAAGATACCTCATAATATACTCACATAATAAAGTCGGGGTTCAAGTTAGACTGGATATTTTTAAATTGTGGACACGTAAGGCGCAATCGGTCGTTTGCCCCGCAAACCCGACGTGGCCGCGCATTCGTGATGCGCTGAGATACGACCTGATCAAACATTGTCAAGGGTTACTCTATTGAAAGTACTTCTGCTTTGTAATAGAGAGAAAGGGATAAGCATTTCGATCTATTAGTTTGATTTTTGAGATTTTCAGTTTGAAATTTGTCATATGCAATATCGTCTCACAGCTCTTCGTCTTAACTTTGAAATGATACCTACGGAACAAATGAACATAGTGTCTCTGCCTACCTCTTGAGGATATAATTTTTATGTATATGTTTCCTACTCATTAAATCTCATTGTGGGTTAAAGACAAGATGGTGTCCGTAATAGACTTGTAAAGAATTGGTGCTCAGTGTCGATTCATTACTTGCCGTTGATATTTGCTGATAGACTTGCAACAGACTTGAGTAGATTGACTGGTCTCAATTTACTATTGAGATCAGAAATTTATCAAATAGAACATATTATTGTTTCCAGATATAACTGCCACATTGGTTTTGTAGCAGACAAGACAAAATGTGTCATCTATGAAGCGAAGTTGTAGTATGTAGCATCTGTGAAGTCTGCGTTCAAACAACGCTACGCTGTTGTTCAAACAACTAGATATCAAACAACATACTTTAAGTTTTCAAAACCGTAAAACCAAACTATCTGAGAATATTATTAAAAAAAAGCAACAGAGAAGTTCGATATCTCCAGTACATTAAATTAAAGCCCCAAGATACCATGGCATCAACAAAAATTGAAAGCAAATTTAACGCGGTTATTATAATCATTGGTATTAGGTGTAGTTAAAGAGCCAGAAATACACCAAAAGGTGCTCTTTAACATTACAAAGCGATTAAAAGACATAAGCTAAACATTTCCCACGAGATTTCGCACTAAACATTTCATCGAAAACATATTAAAAACCTTCTTACAATAATTATTCGAAATGAATTTAAAGAGCATTCGCTTAGTATGTTTTCGCTAAAAACCCGATGAAGATCATAAAGGATAATCAAAACGTAATTTCAAAACTATAATTCAGCAAGATATTGCTAAAAATAAACTGTAAACAAACGTGGAGGATACAAACATTGGAAACCAGTCTCGGAACGAGTTTGTTTCAATTAACAAGCGCCTAGCGATAAAAAGTTGTGTATGGTCAGGAGCACAATGTGCTGCGATTCCGAAGGTTCCCCTTCTTGGACTTCTTTCACAACTGGATTTAACTTATGAATTAGATTTTTTTGTTTTACAATATATGGAAGACGTCTAGACTTGGCTATGCCTATTATATTGTATTAAAAAATGGTTTCAAGAGAATGGTGTTATACAAGTATTTAAATATTACTTAAATTCGCAAGCTAATGAACAAACACAAGAAAGTTAACTCTTAAAAAAAATGAAGTCACTTTTAAACTAATAATCAGACGTTATTCGATCGAGCCAACTCTTCATCCACTTGATCAGACTTATCAAACTTTTGAAAGTTACCGATGAAACAAACTTGTCAACAACATTTATGAACAATGTAAATACATGTCAAACACATTTGTCACCACTTGCTCAAAATTGGCGCCCGCTCAAGCAAACTTCGTCAACAACACAATTTACCATTACCTTGACGATGATAAACGCGGCAATACTAAATCGCCTCGCTGACAACTCAAAACTCGCATCGTCCGGCCAAACCGGCGCAGGTTCCGTTAATTTTACAGTCCCTACACAAATAACACATTATGATTCCTGCCGGCCGAATGCGATCGACGATTTGCCGTTAATGGAGCCATCACATACGCAAATCCGAAATTTCATTGTTCGTAATCCTTTTGGGTATCGGAAGCTTTTTGCTCCTGATAAAGTTTGAGGTGTGATTTTAGAAGGAATAAAAGGATTACGGTTTAAGAAGTAATTTCAGGTAATACGACACATTTAGCAGGTCGCTTTGGGAGTTTTAGATAATCTTCAGGCTGATGATGAAGATGATGATTATGACAATTATTTGTTGCCTAAAGTAGACATACTACCAATTTACTTAGGTCTTAATAACAGTTTTCATACTATAATTGCAAAACATTAGATCATTTAGAAAAATGTCAATGTAACAAAGACATCAATTAAACGATTGACAAATATTACAAAAGCCGCAACTTGAAACTGAGATTTGTTAAATGTAAATAAATATGATCAACGCCATCTATTGACGAAAAACAGAACCACGACACGTCCAACGTTTCTTAGAAACAAAAGCGAGTAAAACCGCGTGTCGCTAGCATTATAATAACAAATGCAGCTTTATATAAAAACGTAAACAATACTTTGACATTCAACTTGCAAGTCTTGTAGACCTTGATTGCAATAGCCCTACACATCATCGCTTATGTTGCAAAAAACCTAAGTCCATACCTTTGCAATCCATCATCTACCGTACTGCAAAGTAATAAAGTTGAAACTTCAATGAAGCGTGTCTGGTACTTAAGATCTTTATGTATAGATACACGCGAGTCCATACAAATAGCATACATCGGAACATGTTTTTACTGAAAATGGTAACTGGAAAATCATTTGCTTCGATGTATGTGTCCTTGGCATTACTTTATGTGCAGTTTATATGTGCTAACGTGATATATATACGCATCTGCGTGATTCAAGTTGTATCTATATTGAGAATAGAGTATTTTCTTGCATTTACTATTCAACCACTATTGTTTATATGTTTTTATTCAACAATGACTTACAAGCCGATTGAATTTTGAAAGGTAGTAAGTTTTATAAGTTCTAACTCAGGTGAAGCTGAGAGAATAGTTTTTTGATGAAATTTAACTTTAGTATAGAGACTTCTTGCATCTTGCAAGACCGGTTACAGAACTTTAATTGTGTTAAAGATTAGTTCACCAGTTACTGTCAAACCATGAGTGATTATTACTTATGATATCCAAGCAGTGTTTAATTTACCAAGTAACTTAGGAAAGTAGCATTGATAAAATATTTTTACATACCAATCTATCTTCAAATAAAATGGAGACAATTCAGGGACTGGTGGATGGACTTTCCCCATGGAATAACTGGTAAAATTTATAATTGTAGCACACTAGATTATGATCTCTTACTGTAACTGATATATTCTCGATCAGTGTTATTTGATGTTTCAATCATTTTTTTAATACTATCCAGGCTCGATACGATTTCATGAGTTCTGAGGTTATCCAAAAGCATCAAGAATGATAGCACTCTTACGCATAAATTTTGAACAACATAATATGTACCTGAAGTGTCTGAATTCTAGTTTAGGTTACTCCAGCTTAATAGCGTCACAAAAATCCATTCATCAAAGTGATCAACTCCTTGAACAATAATAGGACATGAATAGAACCAATGAATGACCAAAATACTCAAGTATTTTGGATACCGTAATCCAAATAAGGCTAAACAAATTACCGCTTTACTATGAAGTTGAAACACTATGCGTTTGTTACGCAAAATTCCGAGTAATGCCAGACACAGCGGCGACGAGAGTGATCCTTTGTTTGTTGATGACGTCACGTTGGATATAACACTGCAAATACACTCGTTGAGATGTAACAAACACTTGTGAATATTTATAATTCTGAGCTTCTGTTGGAGAATAGGGACTGTTTCTTTCAGTGATTTATGAATAGCTGTTGGTTATTCAGAGTTAAATTGAATAGAATGTTAGTTACAGCAAAAGAAGGCACTATTTTAGAAGTTTATAATAATCATCGAACATGTCCCAAATAGAATAATCAAGAAAATAATAGTAAATTTGTATCAAAATTTAACAATAAAGTAAATGCTCTTGATGTCTTGTTTGAACTTCAATATAGAACAAGAGGCATCGAAACAAAAATTGTCAATTCTTCAACTTTTGCAGTAAACCATTTTGAGATATATTGTTCTTTCTTCTACCTTAACATTTAATCCAATTCTCTATATAATATATTCGTCATCAAAGATTGAAACATAGCGTAAGTAATGGTTTGTGAACTTAATTGTCCATGTAAATTGATCATTTTGGAATCATTGTTATAATAAATCAAAGAGACAGGTAAATCATATAAGGTATGCTACTGAATACCTGAAGTACAGATCACGATACCAGGTGGTGTATGTATGTGTCACAACTATGCTAGACAGTATGGCGACGGTAGACGCAAATGGGCATCTTGTTATAGGAGATGAATATGGAATTCTGACCTCTATTGATAGTGGTGTAGAGGCTGATTTTAAATGAATTGTTGTTGCTGAGTTAGGTCCATATGGTACAATGCAAGCCGAGGACATACTTGACTATTAGGGTAATTATCTTGGTGACAAACATTTTAATTGTTCAGTGAGTTACCACAGTAGCTGAAGTTTCAGCTACTTCATCTATTTAATATTATGTCAAAACCAGAACATTGAAATCTAGCTCCGACAAAGAAATAGTCATCAATGAACTTAAAAGCATTTATTACTAAATCATTGCTGCCAAATGATATGGATAAACCAAAATTGCTGTATTAGATCGAGTAACTGATATTTGAAATAGTAAACAAGATCTAAAAGTAAAAATAGATGCTACTATAGACCAGGATCTTTCCCACCGTCCCAAAAATAAATCAATCATAGTACAATTAAACATATACTAAAAATAAATGAGTCAAGTGTCCGTAAGTAGTATCGAGGATCTCAAAGTGCTTCATACTGAGTGGCGTTCCCATGTCGCTGAAAATAACGTTACGTTTAACAACATTAAGACATCACGTTAATAGATAACTGGTGCTACTGCTCCCATAAACATTTTAGTGGTTTGGTGTTTGATGACGATGTCTTAGTGGTTATCAGGTCTAGAAACAAATTCATCACTGACTTTTTTTAAATTGAGATGAGTTGTGAGACGATCACGCCATTCGCCTGATGGTAAACGATACAACCGCTCATGGCATTAGCAAAACCAAATAACACCTTGAATTTAAAGCAATGCTTCATTGCAGTGTGCTAGCCATTCTGAGACACAAGATGTTGAGTCTCATTGTGTCCAGTAGTTACTCTGGCTACAAAACCTACTACTTTTCATAATAATATCCTCTGTTTAGATCAATTTAATGAAGTCTTTCTTTGGCTACGTGACTTCTGTAAAATCTACCGCGAAATCGAATTCCTCTGCTTTTGTATTTTTAAAATAAAATTAACGGATTTTATTTTACTAAACTAGAGAAAGAAATTGCATATGGTACCAATAAGATCTAAAATCCAACGACTTTTAAAGTATGCATCCCAACACGACAGGAGTAAAACCATGCTATTTTCAACTAATTAATTATTTATTTTATTGTATTTTAATGACTTCAATTGATGTGCGTATTCAGAATTTAATTTTTGTTATTTATTATTTACAATCACTTGGCTATAAAATCATCACAAAAGCCTTTTCAACACCCCTTTTAAAGTACAATAATATCTCAATCAAAAAAGATTATGTTCTGAGTAAAACATCTTTAAAGACACTTACCAATATAATAAGACTTTTCTGGATTTAAACTTGTCGTCATTTTTCGGATACTAGTTATAAAATTTAATGTTACCTCAATAACCAGTTAAGGGGACTGAAGTTAGACGGCAGTTCGAAACCCCTGTTTCGATTACTTTGGTATTGAAAAAGAGAAAAATATTATATGACTATTTAGGATTATTCATAAATATTTTAATTATCTTTTTTGAACGATTAATGACACTACAACAATATGCGATTGAATTGTTTTATTTCATGTCTGCATCGCTTCTATTGCAAGATTAATTAGGTAAAAATATTGTATTCGATTACAGATAAAACAATTTTAAATATTTTCCGACGATTCTACCAAACTACCATTGCACTTTTAAAGACCCGTTTCTAAAATCCATTGCAAAAATTTTACAATAACAGCCAATTCAATATGCACTGAAGGAGCTCCATAAAAATATAAATGAATACCCATCTTCGCCACACTTCATTTATTCCACAGCATACTGGACAGACAAAGAGAGATCTTTATGATCGTATTATTGACCATTAGGGCTTAAGCTGGATGCATACTAGTATCTTTACGTTAGGAATTTTACAGGAGAGTATATCGCAAATTAAAAAAAAAGTTATTAATTAAAAAAAAAATAGTTTAGGGAGAAGTTTCTGTGTTAGTTTAGCGTGGCTATTCTCAATACTTTATTGTATTTTTTAAATTTATTTTTGTAGCATAATTAAAGGTGTTAACTCAACCGTATTCTAATCGTTATCTATTGTATCACCTTGGCAATGTCTTAGTTACTAAAACATAACTAAAATTTTCTACAGTTTTTTAGCGTAAAATATTAGTTATGAATCGCCTAATTGCATCTTGCTAACTGTAAATAATCGAAACGTTTCCCGATCGTGTTACATTAAGTGTTCAGCACATTTAAGCCTTCAGACGGATATTAAGCTGATGAAAATATTGCAATTAACTGTTCCATAAACGATGCAAAAGAATCTATTTTAAGAGCAGTTACCGGCCGTATCGTCTGGGTCATCAATTAAAAAAGCGATTATAATCTGAACACTTGGTGCTGTAATTATTCTTTTATTATTGAATTGTGGTGTACATAAATTGCTTAATTTAGAGCGATAATATCTGTATTTGAATGTAGTGGGGGTTCAGTTTTGAGATTTAGATGAAAGGGTTTTCCTTCACTAACAATTTTATTTATAAGTGTTGGAAAAAGAATAAATTTATTAACAACGTGCTGATTAATTGATGTCATCTTTTTCAGTAAATTAGTAAAGTAGTGGACTTTATATTATCATACTTCAAATTTCTTGTGGCAAGTCATGAAAATTTTGTGTTCTTTGTTTAAATTTTACTCCAGCAATCTTCACCATCTAGTTTAATTTTGAAAGTAAAACGGACACTTGAACAAATAATTATTCAATAATATTCCTGTTGAATTAATAAGATTCTAGCATACGTGTAATATTTCAGTCAAGACAATTCGCATGCAGCAACATTAGTTTCAAAAGTCGTAGTAAACCCAATGTCGTGATATTCTCCCAACTTATTTAAAATTCACAGTGTGTTCCTCGACTAAGTTATCGCGTAAATTTTTATGTTACCGCCTTGGCGTTCAATTGACAAGTATACGAGTTAAGATTGCCGAGTAAGCCGCGCTCTATAGAGGCTTGGAAGTTAACTTAACTGCTCATTAATATCTCAAATTGCTAGCGGTAGGTTTAATGTAATAATAAAATGTGTGCTTAGGATGTTGATAGCTTTATTTTCCAACTTTATTATTCAGTTGGGTTTTTGAAATTTTAATATACTCGTATCTATTCATATTGGAGCTTATAAACTCCACAGTTCTACGATTGATAAAGTTTTTTTTACACACACACCTAACTTCAAAATCTTTACTTAAAAAAGTGTCAAATAAAGAGAAAAAGAAACAGAGGTGTCTACTCCTTTGGACCTATGACTTCAAACTTATAACTTCATTTGCCACCCATCAAATGGTGATTCTCCTAGAAAATACCACGTAATACCATCTACCACATCGAGTCATTCATCACAGCATCACATTGCACAAATAAATCTCAAACAGAACCCAAATTACCTAATACTAGTAATTATCCAAAAATTTATTGGCCGTGCCGTCGACGTGTCTTTTGTCAAGGGTAAAAAAGATAAAAAAGGAACATCAATCACAGCGACAAGTTTAAAGGAGCTTTTTGTCAATTCACATATAGCTCTCACCCCAAATTAGGGTGCGTTTTTACTCAATTATTATTAATTTAGTTGCGTCGAAATTTTCGGAGAGATTAAGTGGTTCTGTGACTTATTGTGCTATTTTAGGTGTGTACAAAATAAAACAATTTGTCATAGAAATTGTTTTGTTCTTCGAGTGCCTTTTGTTCGGCTAATAAACGATTATATTTGCTTTTGATGTAGTGCTTTCGATTTTAATTGTTATGGTTTAAATTGTTTCGAATTTATTTTAAATGCCATTGTTTTTTAATTGGCTAGTGTAGTTATTTCGGCAGTGGACGTGACTTTTGTGTGACTGATGTTTGTATGCATTTCAATTGTATGAATCTCAATACATTTTTGTTCTTGTTTCAGTTTTGTTTGATGTGCCAGTTTTTAACCATGATTGAGAGTCATATTTTTATGATCGTAAGTATCACAAGAACAGTTATTAATCTAAATAAATATGTTTTGGGTATCCATATAAATTGAATTTAATATCTGCGGCGTCATTTTGTACTGGCATAGAAAAGAGATTTCACTATGCCATACAGTAAGTGCCTGTCTGGATAGAATATCAAGTGACATAACGTTATCACTCATCCTTCAACATAATTATACCAGTATTATATAAATAAAAATAAAAAATATTATTGCCTTATGGTTTCTTAAATTTACGCGAATTACACATTGAGATAAAAGTAATTTTTACGGATTTTACCGCGATTTGGTTTCATTTTTACATTTTTCAACTTTCCGACGCGACGTTTCGATTGCTTCACAGCTTAAATTATGTTGAAGGCGCAAGAAAGTGGCTCTGCTCGTGCTGCCCGAGACATTGGTACCGAGCAGCTAAATAATAAATATGTGTCACGATTGCAAAATAAAGCAATTTTGCAGCAAATCTTGCAGGACAAACAACACACAATTTTACAGATTCCCTATCTAGTCTCCCAATCTTCACAAGCAAAATTAGAAACCAATTAAATTGTCAATGCTCATCACGTTATATTTAAGGAGGGCACCGTTTCACCCCAAACAAAAAAATAGACATGATTTACACATCTCCCTACAACTGTGACAGGAACATTGATTTTGGACGTTTTAATTTCAGGTCAAAATGTCTCAGTATTTTTGTTGGGATGGTTTTAAAATTCCCGTGTTGGGTAATGCAAAGAATTTGTCAACGACGTTTGATTGACGGCTGGAATGAGATCGCTAAGTTTAGACCTCTGGTATGGAGTTTTGAGATTTTGTTATAAGGTATGAGATATTGCATTTAAAAGTAAGCTTTATTTTAAACTTTCAGAGGCTTAAAAAAAACAAAGAGGAGAAACGTTATAGAAAGAAATTTGCCCTGATTTTTCTACGATACGTTTCGAAGCGATAGCAGTATTAGGGATTGTACAAAAGACCTTAATACCTTGAAGAGGTATACTACTATTAGTTTATTTCTACTACAGATCTATACATGTCGGTTTCTATATTGAGTTAAATAGCGTACGCAGATCCCGAAATATACTTAGATAACGATCAATTATAGAAATCCGCTTTGCTCAATTAAATCCAACCTTTCGATGACTCGAAAAGCCTTTCGTTCTAAAATCCGGTATCTAATCTACTTACCATTTTGGTAGCACTTCATTCGTTCCGGCATTCATTATTACTGACAATATGAGCTATAAATCGAGACAGCATTCCTAATTGTTGGCAATAGTGTCCAAATAAAACGCAGTTGTGACAAACCAACGATCATTTATGATTTGAAATATGAATATCCTTGTCTGTATTTGGTTGATTAGTTAATCATAATTCTCTGAATTGAACAAAATAATGTGCTTGTTAAATAATTTTCGATTTACTTTTCTACGTATTTGTTACTTTATGCGATTAGTGATGGATCAAAATGAAACTTTGACACCGTTTTTTGGCATTGATGCTCGCGGCAGATAACTTTTGGGAGGTTTAATAACGCATAAAAGTCTATCATCCTACAGATAGAAAAATCATAACCCAAATGTTTTTGTGAACATATTATGAAAGAAAAGTTTTATTAACATAGGAAGTTGAGATAAGGGCTACATAGAAACGAGAGATTATTTTTTTTCTTCACAGAATATTAATTTGAAACATTTGGAGCTGGATTTTACTAAATTATTTCCAAATTTTTTAAACATTGAATTATCAGCTTTCAACTTATTTAGACTCGATCAAATTAGTTTATAATTAGTCTGGCAGTGTATATCAATGGATACATTACTATTTATTAAAAAACCTTAAATCAAATCTACACATCGCCATCTCAGAAGTAAAGAAATCAGCGACATTCATTTCCAAGTACCAGGAGAGCAGCATAGCAACCTATCATTTCGTACCGCTGTCCCTCTCTAACAGCTCTAAATTACACTATTAAAAAGGGACAGAACGCGGTAGCTGCGCCAGGGTTATAATTTTCCTACTATCATGATTGTAATTGGTGCGTCCACATGTTCAAAGACGATTTGTTGTTTTTTTTTTGTAAAGAAACGACTGTGGTCTGGTTAATAGAATGAGGTTTAGATGGCATGCCATTTTGTTTGCTAGTGCTTCTTAAAGTGGATCAGTTTTTCTGTTTGTCGAGAATTTCTGTAGAATAAATAAATAAATAATAAATACACCCAACAGTCACATACATAGTCCTGACCCCACACTAAGATCGAGTCTTGTGTCGTGGGTATCAGAAACTACGAGAGACTTTTCGGTCTCACAAACACCCAGACCCGAAACAAATACCTGTTTCGGGTGAATGGCAGTGAGGAGGTTTTTGTTTATAATTGCAATAGTCTGAATGAACTATTACAAATGCTTGGATAACAACTTCAAAGGACACTTCGTCCTCGTGAAAAAAAATATGACGCAGTCACGACCCTATTAAGACAAGATACTACTAGATTCGATTTCCAGTTGGTGACAAACTTTATTGCAATCAGGCAGAATACATTTAGGTCATGCTGTGTTTTTTGTCAAAAGTATTTTTTATTAGCCTCAATGACGAAAAACAAAACATAACTTAAAATGAACCCCTGCATGACCTACGCTTATTACACGCCAAATACACTACGATCAATACACTGCGTTTTAAGTCTCTCAAAGCCCAGTAATTCCAAAACATATTTATAATACAAAATTACAGTTATGTGGTAAACATAATATTTTACATAAACAAAAATAAATTACATTAGTTTAGTACTGCGCAGCGGCGCGCGCACAAGGTTACAAAAGCCGGGTCTCGGCCGCTGCAAAACTTATCCAACGATTAGCGAACTTATATTGCAATGATTCTCAAACTTTGTGCTTGATAACTTGCATTAATATATACCCTTTATAGTGATCCACGTAACTGTCCCGTCCATTATAGAAAGGTAGAAACAAAAAGAAGGACAAAAAAATAATTTCGGCTTCAAAAATTTATAGATGTTTACTTTAAAAAATAAAATAATATTAATTTTCAACTAATACGCTTTATATTAAGTATCCAAAATACGGCCTGTTAGTAAACAATTTCTTTATGTATTATATGAAAAAGTAATTAACTGAAGATTGATTTCGAGAGTTTTCTCTCTTTTCACCACAAATTTCCCATCACATTCACATAAGGAACATGTTTTAAAATAATTAGTCCTACCTACCCCTTTTCGAAATCAAGTGGTGTTTTTGTACAACTTTGAGTATCGCTGGCAAGAACTAACCATAAACATTATCTGTCCACGCTGCAATCTATAGTAATCTGAGAAACGATCGTTTTTCATTTGTTTGCATGTTTACTCTGTGTGCGTGCGCGTATGTTTGAGTGTGTGTGTTTGTGTATGTGTGTGTGCGCACGCGCCGATTTATAGTAGAAATATTCCAAGAAAAAATAATATCTTTTTAATTGTAGGAAACGTTTTGAGCTGTGTTTATGTTTATATGCTGCGCGCTGGTAAATGCTGCAAATGTGCTGATGTCGCTTTTTATGTACGTGATAAATTGCAATGATATTGATAGCTGTAATACTTATTTTCTCTTGTAGTTTATTAGTTTAGCTGTATCACACTTACTTGTTATGAAGCCTAGTTTTTATTAAAAAAAGGTAAATTGATTAATTATAAATTTTGGGAAAAAGGCAAGAGTTTAGATACAACATTTTAAAAATCAGTTTACTTTTAAGAACGTTTGACTGAATAAAAATCAAATTGAACACTATTAATATAGGACTATTAAGATCGATAATGTGATTTCTATAAGATAATAGTATTATAAATAACTGTATGTAATTATTTTGTTTTAGATCAGTCTTAGACAAAGAAAAGTGGAAAGAAGGATAGAATATTTATACCCAAAAAGTGAGACGAAGTACAGTTAAAAGTATAAAAGCCTCCAGGAGATTCAAGGTTACAACAATGCATTTATCCATTGTCTTTGGCTCAAATTAAACAACCCCAAAAACATGTTTACAATATAAAATTCACATTATAATCAATAAATAAATTTACTAAATCTGTCACTGTAATTTTATGTTGTAAATGTATTAACGTACAACGTAGTATGCCAGATGGGTGATTTCTGAAAATTTTAACGACACACGGCGCTAACACGTGCCCACGTTATTTTCAATGTAAATAAATATGGCAGTAATGTTGCCTCGTCACTGAACGTGTAAACACATCCTTATTTGGGGATCCGCTGACTTCTTCGGAGTATTTTGAGAAGGGAAGGTGACAAATGCTAAAGAAAGACATTCAGTTTGAAATTTCTGAAAAGTTCAAAAAAACCTCAATCCCAATATGGAATGAGACTAATGCAAAGAATTTTTATAATACAGGACTTTAAAAACATTTTGAAATGTGAAGACGAATCTCTTAGTAACACCAATGTCATATTTTAAGCCTTACAAAGACTGTAAAAAAAAAGCGATAATTTATATGATAGTATTGTTTATTTATAATTATAAAGTAAATTTAAAAAATTAAATGCAATCTTTTAACACTAGAAAGACCAAGGCAGTCAAATTGGCGGCAAGGCAATTTCATTGTTAAATATTATATCTATATCAAAAAGTCACAGGAATAAAAATTTCTCGTCATGATTTTATCCTTCAACTAGTGAGCGAACTACGTGAAGAGTATGTAAAAAGAAAACCACTTCAAATGCGACTCAGAGACAAGGAACTAATTCTGAAACAAGTGAACCATGTACTACAAACAATAAGAGGCAGCAATGTAAAATCAATAGTAATTGTAAAAAAAATAAAACAAGTGAAAACTGCACTATCTGTAAAAAAGCTGTTTGTGGAAAATGTACAAAAGAGTCTAAAAAAACTATTACTTGTTACAAATGTTACTAACTTTAATGCTAAATTAATAAATTTGTATTAATTTTAATTAAAAATATGTAATAATTTCATAAGTATTCTCACTTAATCTCTAGTACCGTCAAATTGACCGCTGCGGTCTTTGAAGGTATAGCATGAAGCCCGGCCCTTCTAGTGTTAAAGTCCAAGTTTCAAGTTCAGTCTAGTCGAGTTTACAAGGGTTTAATTAGTCGATCTTATACTGAACTCTTAAGTCACACAGTAGCACCACACTTGCTGTCGCTATTCTATTTTTTTGTATGAATGCACCGCCGTGTGGGGTGTACTTTGATGTCGGCATTGTTTATTTTTTTGAAAAAAATTGTTAAGGTGAGGTTCTTTTATAAAACACACATGAAAGCAACCCAGATCCATAACAAACTTTCAAAAGAATGTATTGCTATTTATAGATGATTAGTATCATATGATAATTACCATGGGACAGACTTACCTCAAAGGAAATGAGGGATAGATTAGTAAGTAGCAGAATAGATTGCTGATCTGGAGATCAAGTTTTGTATAGGGGAGGTGGAGAGTTTAGTATTTACATCTAATTTAAAACATGTAACAGATGTTGTTCATTATAGTTATGTATATCTAGAGTTTGCTCTAAAGGCTAAGAAAGACATGGTAGAGAAAACTGCGTATCAAACCATACTACACGTACACAACAAGGAAAGTGAATGTATCGGGAGAAATATAAATGTCTTAATCCCTAAAATATACGGTCTCTAAAATAGGTCAAAGGCTTTCTAATAAGGTTAGTATATTAGTAATTACTAAGTGATAATAAAAACTCAGCTCACCTCAGCCCTTGCCCTATTTCAACCAAAATCGTGACAAGAACGAATTCGCTACATCCCATCCCAGGCTGGGCTAACCACAAGCCTCATGTGCAGTTCTCATGGCTGCCCTTTGATTCCCATTACATACAAATGCCAGGCGCAGCCGCCACTATTGTGCATCGCCGTGATATGCCAGCACTTTCACAACTAAAGTTCTGTTGACTCTCCTAATGATAGATTCGTTTGGGTTGCTGTTTAGTCTTCGGTTATTGGTGTTATTAATTTAAAATTGATGATTGAGTAAGGATTAAGTTTGTTTTTAATGTATTGGATATTTTATCACAGGTCATTACACAAAGCGTTCATATAATAAAATCACTGAAAGAGCGTCTGGTTAAGGAACAAACACAATGCAGCCTAGTTACAATAATAATACCTATGTAATAATGTAACCAAAAATACATTTACTCCAATACCCGCTCTCACAATCGTCACTAGAACTCCGGTAAACCAAGTCCTAACGCTCAACGCGTCACTGAAAACGTATACATCGTCTTCAACTCGTATTGAAATAAATCTATGAATTATAATCATAGCAAATTGCACTACAAGTTACTAGCAAACGCTACTAAACAAAACGATATTCTAATAGAAAATCTCAAGTAGTTCAATCATTAAACTACAGCAACAACGCCATAGCCATTCTAAAGCTTTCAAAATTCACCCTTCCGAACGCCTTAAGCCTAGGCAAGTGGGTTATGACAATATACCCTAGTCCGCCCACTTCGCTCCTCGAGCCGCAGGTGTTCCGAGACCATTATCTAAACTGAGCAGGTCAAGGGCTTCCAATAAAGGACAGCGTTAATGTCTGTATATTGCATTAACATTAGCTACGTGAGCTATTATCCACAGTCGATTATCAGGACACTGAATTGAAACTCGTTGCTTTGTTTGCTGAGGAAAATTGTGTTTTGATTTGTTTTTAGTTGTCTGTTTTGTTGGATGTCTTGTCGTAAGAGTAGGAAGCGTGTTTAGTGTAACAGGTTCATGATCAGAAGTTACATTTTAGTCATACAACACTCGGATTCGAAACAAATAATAATTATAATTAGTATTCATCTTAAAATCATTTGTCTCGTTCAGAGGATCAAACATACAGCCTTTCATTTCACACTTGAGATATTTCAGACCAATAATCGATACCAATATTATTTTTATTTCATCGAAATTATCTTGAACCAAATAAAGTATCTGAAGAAATACTTTTATGTATAATAGTTGCATATTATGTCTCCTTCTCTTCAGCCACTGAGAGTCTACCGCTAAACATTCAAACAAGGCATTCCTTCATCTAGTGTCTCATATTTCCAGCATTTCGTAGAGTTTTTTTCTGATATGATAGTTACGATTGAGAAGATTCTGACGCAACTAAAAGACTATTTTTATCACTCATCATTATGCTTGCTAAAGCATAACAGATCCAGATGTCACCTGAACAACAACAACGCATGTTCTTGTTAATAATAAGTGTATGATTGCTTTATCATTATAATTTATAATATAACAATTTGTTTAAACACTTTCTCTCGTGGAATCGTGTATCGCGTTACACGATTTGATCGTCGGCGGCGGGTTGGGAACAAACCTGCTGTTTCTTATACTTAATTACCGACAAATTGAACGTTTACACTCTATGCTTTAGATGGAGTGTGGTTTGAGTTAAAGGAACTTGCGTGGTTTAAATTAGTTTATAGTCTGATGTTGTTGATATGATTTTCGAATAATCAGTTTCACCGAAACTCGCGTGATAAAATTTGCTGGAGTTTATCGTTTGATTACTGAGCGTAGGCCCATCTATTAATATCCTTCTCTTTTTTTGTTTATTATATTTGCATCGTCTGTATTTAAAAATGCAACATTCAGCTTGAGCAGTTCCACTAGTAAACAAAGACTATTCTCAAGTACATATCTATTATGGCTTGTTAAAAGATATCTCCCATTCACCCGGTATTGCAAGCGTCCCTACACAGTGTTCAACATTACGTATCAGTTGTGTTACTTGCTTATTCTTTGCCATAATAACTAATTTTGATAATCTAAGCATAAACTACGGCTTTATAGTACATTTTCAGATATTAATGCAAAGTTCAATTACTAGGAGTTCTTACTAGGCCATCGCCTTGTTTGACCATGATACGTCCCACACTACATTTACTGAACAAAATAATTTGAATGTGAACGTCGACATCAACGTCGTATCTAGGACGCCTATCACTTAATAAATTCATGGCTAATTCACGAGTTAAATTGTTATAATTTCTGCTTTAATTATTAATATAATTTTGCATCCATCTTTTACCAGCTTTATTCAAAAGCGTATTGAATATTTATCAGATTTACTTTCATCGATATTTACTCTAGCAGAAGTTAGGACCAATTTGACCATGGCTTAAAAAAAATGCATCAAGTTTATAAAAAAAAAATGTCGTAATTCGATTATGTTAATAAATATAATACATGCATACCACCAATATTTAATTTAACACGCTGCCAACTTTGATTGAATTAAATAACAAATTGATTGCATTAAAAACGATGTCTTTATCATTCACAAAATTACTTCATCAACCGCTAAAACCTTTGCCGCACACCACACCACTGTTGCTGGCATAACAGACGGCCTCTTTGATGGTAGCCCTTGGAACTTGACACCAGTAAGCGGGGCGTCGCTGGGCTCGTACGGTAAAGATAAATTATTGGATACGTACAGAAATAGACGCATTTAATTAACTACAGTACGAATGTGATGGCAATGATCTTGATAGAGAGTACGGTGGAATAGGAGAATTTGGTTTTAAGGATGATTTAGATGAAGGATTTGGAAAGAGACTTTGGCAGAAACTGTTGAATTTAAAAGAGCTGTAAATTGTGATGAGCATGCATGTAATTGGTTAGAATGAAAACGTAGTTTGTTAGATTAGAGCATTACTAAGCGTTATATTTACAGGAAATTTCTCACAGAATATCCAAGTAATAGTGATTTTGTGTGATTTTTGGGGTTTAAATACTTCTTATTATTTACCTTTAAACACATATACACATATTGTGTAAATATAAGATTATGAAAAATACAAGAAATAATTTAAATAAGAGCTTTACACGACATCAACGATAATAAAATCAAATTGATTGCTAAAGTAACGATTTAATCTATCAATACGGTGACGGATAACAAGCTCGTGTTTATGTTCTGGTAATAGCAATTAGGCATTAATATGCTTAAATTGACTACTAATAACAAACCAAAGCAATCGGAATTGAAAACGGAATACGACTTCGAACTCTCAAAACAAATGATTAAGTGTTACAATGAATTATTGTTAGGGCTCCGACTTACAATCGACGCTAGGCTCCAGTTTAATTTACTCTTCGATCAACAATACACATATACTAGACATACATACATACATAAACTCACGCCTTTATCCCCGAAGGGGGTAGGCAGAGGCGCCGCCAGGACACCCACATTTCGCCCTGTATATTCCGTCCCATGATGTGATAGGGGGCGAGCCTATCGCCATATAATAAATAAATAAATAAATACACCCAACAGTCACATACATAGTCCTGACCCCACACTAAGATCGAGTCTTGTGTCGTGGGTATCAGAAGCTACGAGAGACTTTTCGGTCTCACAAACACCCAGACCCGAAACAAATACCTGTGGATCACACAAATATTTGTTTCGGTGCGGGGATCGAACCCGCGGCCTCTCGTTTCACAGGCGGCGTCAAACCAACTGCGCCACGGAGGCTGTCGACACAAATTCCTGACTCCGGGCTGATAATGAATAGAAAAATCCAATATCACTTTGCCCAACCCGGGACTCGAACCCGAGACCTCAGCTTTGTAACCATACGGTAATACAACTACGCCACCGAGGCAGTCACATATACTAGACAGTGTGCTATTGCACGTTATAGACCTCTCTTCACAAAGTTATATTTTGTAAAAGTATTTGTTTTATTCCTATAATGATCGCAAACATAAAAAATTAATGAAAAAAAAAACAAAAATAAGACAGCTCGTGCTACTGAGAGGATTTCTTGCGCCTTTTTTTTCCCAACTGTAAAAAGTTTAGAAGCATTAGTATCAATAATTTATGGTAAGTGGATGGAAATACTACAATTACTTTTAAGAATATTATTTAGGTTTAACTGAATTGTATTAGCATCACTGATTTGATGAAAAGCGACCACCACAGACACATGGTTTTAAACCTTTATATGTAAAATATTTGAACAAATTCTGAGTATAAGACATAATATGCTGAATCTTCATCAAATCCCTTTAAGTATGGTTTGGGTACATTTTGGAGGATTTAAATCATAAGGTAGAGTAGAAAAAAGAAATTGTTGACATAAATTACGTAGCATCTACGAAAACGTTCCACCACCAAACAACAAATCACCAAATGGAAATTCTATTTATTTTCAATTTTCATAAACAAGTTGCAACCACAACTCGATTATTCGATTAAAATTCGATTGTTTGCCCGAGCCCTTAAACAATTTGGCCTCTATCGATTCTGCGGCTACCGTAATGTTTATAATAAATATATAGGTAAGATAAAGTACTGCGCACGTTCACTATCGGTGTTCAACCGGCGCGTGACTGACTTCTGAACTCCTGTAGCTCCCGGCGAGTAGGGCTGGCTGATCACGAGTTGTTTAATTAATATTATTTGTGAATATTGAGGGCGTTTTTGTTTGGTATTACGGCTTGATTAGGTTAAAGGTTAAATTGATTGGTAATGTTTTTGTTTCTTTTAAGCTTTTTTACATAGGCATGATACAGGTGATTGCAAAGCTGAGGTCTCAGGTTCGAGCCCCGGATTGGGCAAAGTGATATTGGATTTTTCTATTCTTATTATTTATTACGGCCTGGAGTCAGGAATTTGTGCCCGATATGGCGATAGGCTCGCCCCCATCACATAGTGGGAGGGAAAATACAGGGCGAAACGTAGGTGTCCTGATTGCACCTTACCCCTTCTGGGAAAAAGGCGTGACTTTATGTTTGTATGTAAGATAGATATATATGAAATAGTTATGTGTAGTCGATACAATTATGCCAGTCTGCTTTCCCAACAAACTTTCTCGAGGCAACTCTCTTTCTTTACTCAATGTCCTTTGACAAATACCTCTTCAGTCTCTTTGTAAATGAGAATAGTATTGATACCCATGTGGTCAAATCTACAATAGATATAAATTATCTTTTATTTCGTATCCATTACAATTAATTTTAGCTGCAAGAATGTAATTTTCATTATATGGAAAATAATTTACATCCATATCATTATTGTATCGAAGTAGGGCTTTAACAGGCTTCTGCTGTATGCTTTTAAAGGTAATCTAGCTTTTAACTTTATATCGAGGAAAAGCAGGATTAAGCAGATTTAATCCTTTGTAATACGTTTTAGTATAGAAATTGATAGGAAGGATTTGAATTGTATTGAAAACTTTATAAAGGTATAAAGGCTTTGAAGTCGTAATATTGTCAGTAAAATTGATTTGTATTACGAGGATAATTTCACTAGTAACAACAAGGCTTATATACAATACTAGTTAATTAAGATTTTATTATAACTCTTTTGTTTTCAATGTATGACTTGAAAGGAAGGTGATAATTTCTCGATTCAACGGTGGGTGTTATACAGGGTCCAGTCTAGTCATTGGACAAATCTGTGAGTGAGTGACATTGCCGGATGCTCAATACCCGTTTACTCCTTTCGTCCTTTTTCCTTCAATTTAATAGGCAAAACATCCATGATCCAGCGTTGTGGATGTTCATGGACGGCAGTGAACACATACCATCACGTGACCTGTTTGATTGGTTGCCGGACCTATGCAAGAAAAAAAAATCATTACCAACAGCAGTAACACGTCTGCTATATAAATCTACCCAATTAGTCTAACATCTATCATTAAATGCACCAAAACTCCGATATGTATTAACAAAATCTCTATAAAGTTAGAAACGTCTGCAGCAGCCCTACAAAAACCGACGGTCGCCAGTTTTTGCCTCCGATACCTAATGACAAAGCCGTCATTATCAAATCACGGTCCGGCTGTTTTTACACGACGCGACCAAAGTCGTGGCTGCCGGATTGAAAAATTATGTGCCAGTCAATATGCTTTATTGTATTGGATGTATTTTCGTGTTAAAAGTATTCTTGATATATGATCTGTTAGATATACAGACCGTAGACTGTATAATTCACGTCTCACTGCAGGGCACGGGCCACCTCTACAATCGAGAGGACTATTGATATAAGATTATTAACCCTTCCGGTGTCCAAGAAGCTCATATTAGGCTCCCTGTCAAGATTTATGTGACGTTCTCCATTGTTCTCCAATTGTTCTCCATTGTGTCCGTCTGTCAAAAGTCTATTGTCTATACATGGACACCTAAAGTGATATCCCTTCAGGTATTCATGTGTAGACAATAGACTTTTGACTGACGGACACAATGGAGAACAATTGGAGAACGTCATAACATTTTTGACAGCGAGCCCGAAATGAGCGTTTTGGACACCGGAAGGGCAGCATGTACATTAATCTGCAGCCAATAAGCGAAAGAAGAAGTATGTATTAACGATATTTTAAATAAACGACTTATCTGGAGGTAAGTGACTACCGTCTCAAAATAGAAAAATTGACAGGGAACAAGACAAAGAACGAGGAGAAAATGTATATTGAGCTTCTCGCAATTTATTATTGAGCTTCAAATCTCTGTCTTCAATTCGTATTCAAATATTGGTTTCGATATCAAAGTCTGTATAAAATTTTTCAATTTAAAGCATGAATTCCTGAACTTCATTTTTTTTTTATTTTGACTGTCTTTATGTGGCGCAGCTGGTTAAGGCTAGCAATGAAATTACGAGCCACGGATTTGATCCTGCGCGGACTTTAATGTTTGTGTAATCTACTAATATTTGTATCGAATCGGGATGCCAATTTCATTATACTTGGTATCTTGCTGTGGGGCCAGAACTCTGTGTGTTACTATTCATTTGTGTATATTTTTACATAATCATTCTTAAATTTCGCGTAAACTCATGAAAAGCTTTACGATAATCTCAAGATTGAGATCATTGGTGGAGTCCTATGTTCAGCAGTGGACTTCCTATGGCTGAAGAGAGAGAGAGAGAGAAAGAGAATCTCAAGATTTGAGATAATGGCAATTACATGATTTGCATATTGGCACTTACTGGCTGGCTAGCTTAGCTCTTGCTCTACTTAAAATCATTGATGTGTCTTTAGAAGTATCATAAATCATCAAACACCAATGTCTTAAATTTTAATACATTAGCATTATTGTGATATTGTATCTAATTACTGAGTTCAGAAAACTCCACTGCAACAATAGGCAATAAGAATTGGTAACATCGCATACAGAAGTAAATGCATTAAATATTTTTTTCTTTACAATAAGAGGGCGATGGTTTATTCTGTTTTATGGAAACTTACTACTAAAACAGAAACTATTCAAATAATTTAACTTAATATTTTGAAAGCTTTGCTCATGAATTTCGAAGGTAGTTGATTACTATATCTGAGCACTAAGTCATGTACTAATGTATTTTCATTACAGATAAAACCTTTACCTATCAACGGGTCAAAGGTCATCGAATACGGATTTAGATGTATTTTAAGGCAGAACCTCGAAGATTAATGTCACACAAACCTGAATCCAACCCTAACAAGTCTCATATTACAAAAAACCAAATCCAAAATCACCCGGTAATTTCGGTGAAAATTGTTTTTTAAAACTCAAAAAAGTCGACGAGTGTACGTAAAAATGCATCACAATTATTTATCAATTTGATGTAATGGTAGTCGCTAACGCGTACCCAGTACTAATGATTGGAGCTGGAGCTTGTACATGGTAAAACGGTGGCATTACCTTTCGGATAGCGTGAAAAAATCTGCATATTTGTGTAGAATTCTTTGAATGTTTGTAGAAAGTTCCTGTACTATATGTTAGAAAAACTTAGTATTAAAATTAAGATCAAAGACGTTGAAAAGGTTCAAGAAATATTTTGTTACGAATGCCGTCATATTATTATAATATTGAATGTAAAAATTATCGATGTTATTATTAGACATTTTCTTCGATGTATCCGATTTGAATTCATGAATCCAATTTCAAAGCTTTCAATAGAAGCGTAATTTGCATGACAAAATGAATATTTTCAGAATTAGAAAAACAGAACTTACCAAAATTCAGAACACGGTTATAAACTGAGAAATGTTTTTCAACATTAGAGCGAGTAAAGATGAAAATTCCCACCAAGTCTCGGTGGCAACGCCAGTAATGATTTCAATTAGATGATGTGGTCTCACATATAGCATCTCATGGTGTAGATTTTTTGACAGACAAATTGTGTGCGAGTTCATTATAATCATTGTTCAGTGATTGAGTTATTGGCAATTATATCGTTTGGATTTTTATTATTTAATTGTAAGTCTTTATGGGAACTGTTTTAGAAGCATGGTTACGTGTTACCAAGCGTTTTCGTGGGCTATTAACCTTTGACAGATACAGTTTTAATGTAAGATAATTGTTTAGCACATGGAATTTTTTACGTTGAAGATAAATTAAGTGATTTGCTTGATAATACGTGATTGTTTTGAAGTAATTCGAATAGTGGTATATTTATACATGTGAAATATTCTAATCATCTACCGTGTCACGCTAGGTCTGAAATATGATGTTACACGGGTTTTGAACCTCAGTCCATTGAGATGGAAACCTCTGACTATCCTGACTATTCTACTTACTTTAATAACACGTTTGATATTAGGTAGTGTATAAGAAATACTTACAGCTCATTAAGATCACCAGAACTCTGGTTATAAATTCCATTCCAGCTCAGGCAATTATCATCCTCGATCTACATTCAGATCTAATTACATTTTTCTTGTTCCAAATGACTAACTCCAACTACAATTACTCTAATCAATACTTTAAAAAATAATTGTCAAGTCCCACACGGATTTGATTTCGCCGTCCCTTTTACGGTTTTTATCCGATCCATTCTTTCCATCTGAGTAATCTCAGGGCTTTCTTTCGAGTTCATAGCTGCGTGACGGTCTTTGACTCTCAATGACCGGTTCCTTTGAACACTTGTATTGTCTTTTATTTTTTGGTGATGGTATAATCCATCTGTAATAAATAGACTTCATGACGTTATTGAATTCCTACCATTAAATATCACCTGCCATCTATTCGTATTACAAGCTTGCAAAGTTTTGCTCTTAATATTTGAGGAATGATCTGTTTTACGAGTAATCTTACATAATCCTATTAACCAATAAGAGTTAATAATTCATTATCGATATTTTTCTGGTCACTGTTATACTTAATCTGAATTGACCTTCACTAGTTATCAGATAGAGTGTAGTCAGATATTCATGCCCGTATAAAAGATTGTGACAAATTGTGATCCAAGTTTTAAACAGTTATCAAAATGCCTAAAATTCTTAGACAAAATAAACCCCACCAACATATCAGCAAATATAATCATCCTAAAGATTTACATAGCTACATAGTTCACGTATGCAATTGATCCCAATTCGATCAGAACCATGCAAAAGCCATCACGACTTGACATTCATATGACAGACATTAGCTCGTCAGAACATGTTTGCGATGTCCAAGCTGAGTTCCCACCCGTTCCCTGATTATATGTGGATGTATTCCCATCAGCGACTTTGACACGGCACCTTGTCACGAACTAACGGTGCTCATTGTTATTCGTAAACAGAGCCTAGTTCTAGCCCTGATACGTGCCTAGGTTATTTGCGCTAGTCTAGGATTCTGGTGATA
Organism: Deilephila elpenor; assembly: GCA_949752805.1. Classification (NCBI taxonomy): domain Eukaryota; kingdom Metazoa; phylum Arthropoda; class Insecta; order Lepidoptera; family Sphingidae; genus Deilephila; species Deilephila elpenor. Next base: position 2,042,638 of record OX457116.1, read on the forward strand.
GAATTTTTGAAGCGTCAAAAGGTTGAGTGTAATTGTTCTTGATGTTATTTTTATTATTTGTTGGACGTCCTATTCATATTTTTAAGGGATAACGAAATATGTTTGCATGTCCTAAGATGTTTGGTATTCTGAGAGGATAATTAATGTACTACGGTATTTTATTTATGTAAATAGCTTGGTAGCATACGTGGAAGCTTTTTTGTACCACCCACAATATATTAGTCGTATATATCTGAGACACTATGAGATTATACATGATCTATCTACTTTAAATCAGATCTCGGGCTTAACCCATAATATTCCCAACAAAGTTAAGTATTTCATAATACAAAATTAATTCAAATCCACTTAGTTCTTTGTCCACATTACGTATAATCATGATACGAGTTAAATGAGTATTTGCTTCCTTGTGCAACTCGTGTGCATCGTGCGTGAACGTGCATCTGGGTCAAGAACGATCATTTGTGATTCATTTTTCTGCAAATCTGTTAGGGACGTTATCTGAACGATTTTAATGCAAGTCATTTAGCTTAGCTCGTTGTTATTTTGGATTTGTTATATTATTATTATTTTATGACAGTTGGGTTTGATATCTAATTGTCGGTGAAAAAATATTGATATAATAATATAAAAATTTAAATAAAGCAAGCGAGTCAAAAAGTTTTAGTGCGGCCTATAAATTGTAAAACTACATATCGCTGCAGAATAAAGCATTTTAGAATAAATACCTAAGTGGATGAAAATATTTGTTTCATTCAATCGTAAATAGAAAATATATTGTAATCTGTCTAGCTACCTTGGAATTGATGTTTAGTTATAGCAATCGACTTTGTGCCATTTATTCCTTTCGATTTTAAGATTAAGATTACTTATTTTCTTTTGGTTTTACGATTATTACTTTTCATATTAAATCTTTATTTAAATTACCTTCATTTGGATGTTTTTCTGCGTATCTATAATACCTATTTGCTATGTTGTTAAGATGAAATATCACCTATTAAATCCATTGTCGCCACACTAGACTACGCAAATTCAGCCAGTCCGAAGTATCAACAAAGCAGCATCGAAACAAGTCCCGTGCGGACTGGATAAAGGGTTTGTTTGTGTAGGAACGAGTTTATCCGCAAGGTGGCACGCCCACGAACGTGTGGGAGGACTGGTCCGTACAGGTTGTGAGTTCGAGTCTGGAGTTTACGCTATGATCCGAAACGAAGTTCGAATGTTCGAACGTCGTACGGAAAGCTGTACGAATGTGCCTAGTTGCGCCGCAAAATATCCGAATCGGATTGGGTTTTTCTATTCATTATCAGCCCGGAGTCAGAAATTTGTGACCGATATGGCGATAGACTCGCCCCCTATCACATTATGGGACGGAACATTCAAGGCGAAATGTGGGTGTCCTGGCAGCATCACTGCCTACCCCTTCTGAGAAAAAGGCGTGAGTTTATGTATATATGTATGACTAGTATTGATTCTAAGAAGTGGCAAACTTATAACTTCGAAACGTTCGAACATTCGCACTCCGTTTCGGATCATAGAGTAGCCCCCATGCTTGTATACATTTCGAAGTAGTAGTGTAGCGTCTGCGAATGAAAACCTGTAAGTACGATGATTGTGGATAATTTGATAGTTTGTATTTTCTATTTAGTGGATCAGTTGTCGTATGTAAAAATCAATCGTGTATAAAGTTTGAACGCACGAAGTAAAAGTTGCTGTGATCGACATATTATGTTTTATTTGGATATATTTTGTTGTAGAATAATACCACTCTAGTTTTTTAGACATTGTATGATTTAGTCGATGAATTTATTTACTATAAATACTGTAAATTAAGTAATTAATCAAAGTTGTATAAAATCTGTTTTCTATTTGAGGTAATAAAAAAAAAAAATCTTCATTTCATCTCACCTGTGTTCTACTCCTACGTGGTATCTTTTTACGTTCAGAGAGATAAAGATGATATCACGAAGGACCCATTTTGATTATAACGCTATTAGGTATGGATGTACATGACAAATACATCTTAGATGGAAGCTAGAACTCTCCTAATTATTTAAGCATCCCTTTCTTCTTAGTCGTACTATTTCAAAACAGATTGTTAGCAAAAAGAAAACCAAACTAGACAATTAAAATTTACACATCCTCCATGCCACATTTAGTTAAACGCTGGTTGTGAAACGTGAGGCTGCGGGTTCGATCTTCGCAGTGAAACAAATATTTGTGCAATCCACAGGTATTTGTTTCGGGTCTGGGTGTGAGACCGAAAAGTCTCTCGTAAATCCTAATAATACCCACGACACAAGAGGCGATCATATTGCGGGATCAGGACTATGTATGTGACTGTTAATGTATTTATTTATTTAAAATCCATCGAATTCGTCGTGTAAATGGGTGAACTAAAACAAGTTATAAATTATTGTTATTGGCGTGCTAAACGCGCCTTAAATTGACGGCTTTCCTACCCGTGGTGTCAACTGCGTGATAACCGCTTTTGCGAAACTCCAAGCACCTGTTTACTTCCATACTAAATTATGCATCCATAATTGTGAGGGTTTCTACGGAACCGCTTTGGTAAGCAAAATGAATTTACTGTAGGAATAGATTTAGGTTCTCTGAGGATCCCTAGGGATCAGCATACATGGGATGTAACTTTGTGCTGTTTTAGATTCGTTGATTGAGGAAAACACATTACGGAACTTTGTCGATTAGTAAAATATAATTCGCTACAAAATGGGAAATTTTCGACAAAAATATTTTAGGTAAGAAACATACCCAAATCAGGTAGAACAAAAAGTCTTTGTGTATGAAGTTATGTGTTGTGATATACAAAATCAATTTATGAGTAATGTTAAGAACATCAGCATCATGTAGCAGAATAATTTCAATTTATTTGCATCAATTCTTTATTGGCTGCCTCAGTGGCGTAGTTGTACTATTGTATGATTACAAAGCTGAGGTCTCGGGTTCAAATCCCGATCAGGCAAAGTGATATTGGATTTTTCTATTCAATATAGCCCAAAGTAATTTGTACCCAATATGGCGATAAGCTCGCCCCCTATCATATCGTGGTACGGAACATACAAGGCTAAATGTGGGTGTCCTAGTAGCACCTCTGCTTACCCTTTTTGGGAAAAAGGCGTGAGTTTATGTATGTATTACGATTCAATAATAGTAAAACTAGTCTAAGTAGATCCACATACTAGTGTCCCTAAACCTCATTGCAAGGAAGAAAACACGATCGCGTTAGATAATGGTAGTACAAAGCTTGGCTCAAGGCAACGCAAAGATCAGAATGCTAATGCAGATCTGGGTCGTGTTTGATAGATGGCCGGTCCCGGAGTTTTATAATTAGGGACTGCCGTTTATGACATTAATGCTTTACAATGTTGTTCAGATGTTAATGTTTATTCATGTCGGCTTACTAAAGCTTTGCTAGTTTAGGTTTAGTGATCTAAATTAATTTTAAGAGAACTGCATATATACTTACATACATAAACTCACGCCTTTATCCCCGAAGGGGTAGGCAGAGGCGCCACCAGGACACCCACATTTCGCCTTGTATGTTTCGTCCCATGATGTGATAGGGGGCGAGCCTATCGTCATATCGGGCACAAATTCCTGACTCTGGGCTGATAATGAATAGAAAAATCCAATATCACTTTGCCCGACCCGGGACTCGAACCCGAGACCTCAGCTCTGTAACCGTACCGTAATACGCCACCGAGGCAGTCTATTTTTTCTTAAGTACTATAATGGCACATCTAAGCCTGAACGTCTACTAGAAAAAAGTAACAACAAAGATAATGAAGTTAGTCTTGTAAGTTGTAGTAAATACTTCAGGAACTAACAATACTTCTGCTATTGGATCAAATTTCATAATATTTAATAACAGACATTATATGAAAATAAAACAATAATTAAATTTCTATCTATATAGCTATCTATTCAGCCATAGGAAGTCCACTGCTTAGGCCTCCCTCGTAGATCACCACATCGACCTGTCGGAAGCGACCTGCATCCAGAGACCTTGCAATCTTAACCTTTCATACAATTTGCTCTCTTTAAATCACTACATCCATAACATTTATACAAACTAACCAAGAAGAAACAACAAAAATAGTAGCAGCATCATCGCCTTTTACATATGGAAGATCGATTAAAATCACCGATACTCAGCGCTGATTATTTTGTTAATAGTTCTATTATAAACAGTTGATGTTTAAGTGCGTTCATCAAAGGCGACCGCCGCGCTGAGGGTTCATTTAAAGTAGCCGCCGTGTAAACAAATACCTTTCAATCCAATTGAATTTCAATAAACAATCGAGTTTATCACCCTAACAAATAAAATCGAAGATTCGGAGGGCGACGTGCTTCTTAAGATAGGTGTAGTAATTGTTTTTTTATTTACAGCAATGTAAGGATTATCCTTTGATGATTCAGTATAAGCAATAAGATCGAAAGTGGTGGCAATTTATAAAAGAAAATGAAGCCTTGTAGGTGTCCTGTAGAGGTTTTTAAGTGTGTTTCGATTAAGATGTATTTTGGAATTGCAACGCTCGCGGAAAATGGAAATGTTAATCCAGAAAGACACTACTATAAACACTGTTATCAAATTATGTCCTTGTTTCTGTAGAGGGGATAAATAATAATATCTAATCCGAAATTGCGATTCACAGGAATCATAAATGTCGACTGTTCAATATCAATATATATTAATTTGATATCACAATGTTTGTTTGAACAAAATCACTCAGAGTATCATTAGATGACCTATTAATCCTAATTGTATAATTATAATTAAATAAAACACAATACATTAACAACAATTAGTAACTTTGTTTATGACCCAATTAATCAAACAATACGCAATTAAGCAATGGAGCAAAACAAAATAAATTCCTTTAACAGCAAAATCAATAGCATAGTTCACGAAACAAAGGAACATTAAACTCATAATCCGATACGTAATTAGAACAAAAACATGTAAAAGACAATTTCAATTACACTAACATTAAAGATATACAAAATAGTACATCAGACTGTGGCGTTGATATTGCGCAAAGCCGAGAACTCGGTGACAAATTTCTAAATGCCTCAGCTAAATACGAAAATAGACTTTATTCTATAGCCATTAAAGGCCTTGCTGATGACAAAGATGATAGGAATAAGGTGGCAGATGTAAAACAGCTTTATGTCACTGCTGACTGCAATCGCTCGGTACTGATATTTAACGACTGCCCTATAATTTATGTATTGGAGATTAGAATTATAATGTTTGTACTCTGTGTCGAAAGCTTGTGGTTTTTAGATATCACCGGTGTTACGTCGGTTTATGGTGAAGTTTTGCCATTAAAAGAAAATGTTTGTAAATATTTTTATTAATTTGCTTTGCATCGGATATAAAATGCTTCGTCTATTAAATCTGCGTCTGCTTTGGCTCCGCCTTGAATGCATGTTAAAGGCCATCGTAAAGTGGCAATTATTAGTATGAACTTTAATGTCACGATTAGTGTATAGTAAGTATACAAATAATGACGTCAGAATTAAATACATCAGTTTTCAAAAAATATTGACGTCTGACCTCCAATAAATTCGCTAACTCAAAAGGTTAATCATTCCGCAACACGCGTCTAATATATGAAACCGTTATACAATACGAACAGATAAGAGAAAAATAAACAAAGGGATGCACACGCCCAAACAGTTTAGATCGAAGCCAACAAATCCAGTGAATAAGACAAACAAAGTAAAGAAGCAGGTTTCGTTTAAACCAGGAAACGTAATGGGCCCAATGTACTTGTAATAAGTGATTATAGTTACTACGCGTGAGCCACAGATTGTATCTAGGGACGCCGAGTAATAAAGACGCTTCACAGCAAAATCTTGCCTCTAGGACAGGAAAGACTTTGGAGACGATGTTCGAACTAAAAATAATGCAATTGAACTTGCTGAACACTTCCATTGATAATTATCAGAAATAGTTGTATTATCCTTCTGCAACTGGTTTCGAATAAAAGGTCTTCGTAGGGTAGAGCTCAGTTTCAGCGCGTTTCAGCTCAGTAATAACTTAATGACGTTTTGTTAGAGATATTTAAATTTGAAGTATAGAATAATAAAGTATCAACAGTCAGCCTCAAAGTGAATACTGTGCATCGACAGTGAAATAAATTCAAATGTACATGGAGATGATATGGACAATAAAACTGGTCAAGTTGCTTGAATATAAATTTTAAACATAAACATGGCAATTATAGGAAATACATCAGTATTTATTAACAAAATAGGATTATTACATAGACCTCTTCCATTCAAAACACATTGATTACACCGTACACTGATCTCAAAATCTATCAACCCAAGCCTTCTCCACCGCCTTCCCTGTTCGCGGAGGCAACGTGCAGTATTCACCGGACCGGTTCTAAAACCGCTTCTGCTGTACCCCGCAAAAGTTCATACGTGTACTGGGGTATAATGCTCTACGTAATAGTATAGCGTTGTGGGGCGCGCAAGCTATCGGCTTATGACTTGGTGAAATGATCCTGAACTTGGTTTTAATGAAGCGGCTATGATATGTAGACTCACGCTTGTTTTGTGATGAAAGAGATAATTGCTGGATGCTAAGCAAACATCTTAGCTTCTTGCATTTGATTTTGTTGGCATGTTTGTACTGCGGTATACAACACTGAAGTCTCGGATTCGATTACCGGGTAGGATAAAGTGATATTGGATTGTTATAGTATCAGCCTAGTCAGGATAGGCTCGCCCCCTACCATATCGTGGGACGAAACGTGGTTGTCCTGGTTACTCTGCCTACCCCTACTGGGAAAAAGGCATGATTTTTATGGGCGTAATGTATTAGGCATCCACGAACTTTAAGATAGTGTTAACTTGGATAAGGACTTTGAGTCTAGCGACGTATGACATTTGACAGCCTCCTTGGCGCAGTTGGTTAGACGCCGGCTGAGAAACGAGAAGCCGTGGGTTCGATCCCCGCACCGAAACAAATATTTGTGTTATCCAAAGGTATTTGTTTTGGGTCTGGGTGTGTGAGACCGAAAAGTCTCTCGTAGCTTCTGATACCCACGGCACAAGACCCGATCTGAGTGTGGGGTCAGGACTATGTATGTATTGGGTGTTTTTATTTAATAATTATAGGTCTATATTGTGTTGGAGACTTCGTGTCCAGCCTTGTTTATTACTCGCCCATCGCTCTTTACTTGCCCGTCTACAAAAGACAGTAGCTAGCACTGAAACGGGCTATTTCTTAGGTTTACTGACGACTGGGAATCATGTTTATTCTGTTTACCCATACGTATGCTGGGTTTTTAGGTTACACTGCAGATTGTCATTGTAATCCATCGTGGAGTTGTACTTTTATAACTTGTTAGATTTTGCTAACACAGTATCAGCTAATTATGTTGGTACATATTAGTAAGAGCGTGGTGGCCTGTTGGTAACGGACCAGACGCGGCCGCCGACATTACGGTGGTCGCGGGTACAATTCCCATCCCAAGTGCTGTCTCCTTTCGTCCAACACACCAAGCTCAGAATCATCAATAATCTAAACCATACCGATCCGTGATTTTGGTTTGATATACATTCATATCAAATATTTCATTTGATTTCTCTTAAGACTGAAGCGAGAAAGAGAGGGAATAAAAAGAAGAATTATTAAGTTCATCGCTTTAATTTCATACAATATAATTTTCAATACCTGTCTAAAACAAATTGAATCACATTGCACAAAGATGACGTGCAGTGAAGTGGGTAAACAATGATAATTTACCGCCGGTTTAGTTCCCACAGCTGGAGTCATGTGCAGTGATATTGCATTAAGTGGATTATCAACATACTTTATATCAAATGCCTGGTGCATATTTGCTCACAACTTCAAAATTGATTTAATTTAATCGTATTAGTCTGTGGTGAAATTGTTTACGATTTCTGGTATGTGGGTGTTTGTTTTTACGGTATCAGGTATTGTATAAATGTATTTATGAATTCGACATTTAAATTGTACTAAAATAAACAAATAACACCCAACAGTCACAAACACTCAGACCCGAAAAAATACTTGTGGTTCACACAAACATTAGACTCGGTACAACCTGGTAATGGACGCGAGACGTCGCTGGATGCAGGCTGCCTCCAACAGGTCACTGTGGAAATCATTGGGGGAGGTCTATGTTCAGCAGTAGACTTCCTTTGGCTGATGGATAGATGATGGATGGGGATTGAACCCGCGGCCTATCGTTTCACAGTCGGTGTCTAACCAACTGCGCCACGGAGGCTGTCAAAAATAAAAAAATCATCTTAAAATATACCCAACAGTCACATTCATAGTCCTGACACCACATTATGGTAGGGCTATTTACGGGCTCCAATTTATACGGGAATTGGATTGAGAGAGGGGCTAAGCCCATCGTCCATCACGCTGGCCTAGTGCAGGTTGGCGGATTTTACATACCATAGCAATTCTTCTCAAGTCTTATATGGATTTATCACATGTTGTAACGTTAATGGATATATCGTAATATTATGTCGTGTTTGACAGATGGTATACGGCTCACACGTGGTTATTATGTTATTAAACATAATTATATAATGTGATAATTACGATAAATTATGTAAACATAGCGTAACATTAACAATAACATTCATAATAAATAAAAGCGAGCTATTAAATTGAAATTGCCGATAACATGTAGGTCAATCATTTTGCGTTATAAAATTGCTTATTGTTTATTCATAGTATTCGTTGTAGGAAAACTATTGTTATATCTATTTACAAAATATACGTACGTTTTGATTGAAATGGAGCTGAATCTTAACAATATATGATAGGTATTTAAATCGCCTACCATGCTACGTTATCTAATATTTTGAAAATTAATTGACCTGGATCAAATTCGTGACCGAACCGTTCACTAAAAGACCAACTATAGCTAAACTGGTTCTTCGTATTTTTTGTGAAATAAAGGGACCTATATATTCGATCGAAGGTAGTACAATTTAATTTAGACTGTTGCATAATCTGGCCACAAACTCTTTTGCCATTTTGCTACAAACTCTTCAACAAGTCCTTTATGGCTACTACCATTTTTCAAATATTTAATAACAAAAAACATCGAACAAAGTAACACCCAAAATACATTAAATATGGAAACAAATTTACGCCAATTCAAAACACAGCCACAATCACGTTCATTGTATATTGCATGTATAAACAAGTATAAATTGATAATTTTACAACTCTACTACGCATGTCTGGTGATAAGGTTATTGCGTTATATTGCTGTTAAGGCCAAGTTTACTTGTGATTCATATTGCATAAAAATCTATTTTACTGTACATTGCGGCGTTTGTAACAAATTTGAATTTAATATTTGTTGTGTTTTAGATATTTATGCGAATATTACATAATGCATAATATACATAATCGTCACGCCTTTATCCCAGGGGTAGGATACTATGGATACTTGAAATAAAACTATTTTTAAGGATTATGTCGCGGGTTTGTTTTGATTTTTGCATTTTTTAACTTCGCGACGCTTCGATTACTTTACAGCTACAGGTCACGTGACGGACTGAAGTATTAGTCATCCGCTCAGTGACTGTGAGAATTTAACTACTCTTAATTTATAATTAATTTTTTTTTTTTGCGATCCCATCTAGGCAGAAGGAGCTTACTGTGTCTTGACAGATGGTCTTTTGGGTTAATATTTGTCGGCTTAGTTGAAGTGGATGATTAAATCAAATAACTTTTAAATTACCAACTGGTCCGTTACCAACAGGCCACCACGCACTTTACCAAGGATACCAAACGTACCCGAAATCCAGAATCAGTGGGTATTGAATAATGGTGTACTATTCAACCAGATGCAGCTGAACGGCGAGAGGTCGCGGGTTCGTATTCATGCCAAGATTAATATTGGTGTGAAAATATGTATAATATGTTTGGGGGTATGATCTGAGATACAAAATTAAGTCTCACGAAGATTCTGATAACGACACGAGAGTTACTTACTATGTATTTGTTATCTGTATTTTTGTTGCACTCTTATTAACTGCCGACTGCCTCGGTGGCGCAGGTTTACTACGGTACGACTAGAGTGCTGAGGTCTCGGGTTCAAATCCCGGGTCGGGCAAAGTGGTATTGGATTTTTATATTCATTATCGGCCTGGAGTCACTGTGTGCCCGATATGGCGACTGGCTCACCTCCTATCACGTCGTGGGACAGAATGCCCAAAGCGAATCGTGGATGTCCTTGTAGCACCTTTGCCTACCCTTCTGGGAAAAAGGCATGATGTTTTTTGTAACTAAAATTAAACATTTTTACCAAAACCTTGACTGCCTCGGTGACGTAGTTGTACTACAGTACGATAACAAAACTAAGGTCTCGGGTTCGAATCCCGGGTCGGGCAAAGTGATATTGGGTTTTTCTATTTATTATCGGAGTCCGGAATTTGTGCCCGATATGACGATAGGCTCACTCCCTATCACATCATGGGACGGAAAATACAAAGCGAAATGTGGGAAGCGCCTCTGCCTACCCCTTCTGGGAAAAAGGCGTATTGTTTATATTATATAACTCAAATTAAACATATTATTTACCAAAACCTTCATCATGAAAATAGCATATTATTAACTAAACCTTAAATATAAAACAGACGGTGAATTGAAGCACAAGTTATCAGAGGAAACAACCGGTAGCGCCAGCAGATATTATTTACTGCAATATACTCGTATAAATTACTACAAACAAATTTTATTATCGCTCAAAATAAACATGAAGAGATAATAGGCCTACATTCCTAATTGGGCTGTTATTAATGATGTTCATATTAAATTAAACTATTTTTTTTTACGGATTGTTAATTTTGGTATTTTTGGTCCACTCCCTGACCACGAAAGCTGTAAAGCAATCCAAACGTCGGGAAGTTAAAAAATGTAAAAATTAAACCAAATCGCGATAAAATCCGTAACAAAAATTAGTTTTATTTCAATGAGTAACATTCGCATAAATCTAAGCAAACATAATGTTGTTCATTTTTGTATTTACCATTGAGATTTATTATACATACTTTCGGAGTGATGTGTGTATTAATATTTAATCACTACTATAACGGTGAAGGCAAACGTTGTAAGGAAATATTTGTGTGAACCACAAGTACACATATTTGTTTCGGGTCTGGGTGTTTGTGAGACCGAAAAGTCTCTCGTAGTTCCTGATACCCACGACACAACTCGATCTAAGTGTGGGTCAGGACTATTTATGTGACTGTTGGGTGTATTTTTTTATTTAAGTATTTATTATACATAAAGTTTAAGCTCGGCGAGTCTCTTAGGGCCACTAGCTTTTCTTTACCCTTAGGAAATTATTGAGGATAAAATCAAATAGAAGGGAAACAAAATATAATTATTTATTCCCGTCATAACGATACACTAAAACTTAAAAACAATTAATAGCATTATCTTTTTAACTTTGAAATTAACACTTAGTGTTGGGAACAATTGAACCGACAACTTCGGTTACAAAACACTGATTGATCGACACATACACTGTTATATCGATATATAAACTTTCATCGACTCGTATTACCAGTGACCATTGTGCGACCGCAAAATATTATATTCTACTTACACCGCAGGACCGCTCGATACGAGTGTAGTGATGTGCCCTTAGTATGAAAAGTATCGATAGTTTTGTTTTTAGTTTAGTATTAAATGAGTGAATTATGCGCGGTCATTTATAGAAAATCATATTTGCATCAAAAGCCTCAAGTAATTCGCTTAATATTAGGTTTAGCACAAATTCTATTTCATGAACTTAGACTAGCGAAAATAAATGAATTTCATCAGACTTCGAGTATTGTAATATGTTTAGTGTTAAAAATGTAGTGACACGAAAGTGCGTTATTAAGCGTTCTGGTACGGAGGTACGGACCGCTAATATTGAAAAAACAAACCAAGATTTAGTCTTAATTGTCTGTCAGAAAATATATTTGCCATTTAACAAAAAAATATATATATATTAGAGCGCACATTAATCAAACATGACTATAAATTATTGTTGTTATTAAAGTTCATTCAATAGAAACAAAATAGATGAAAATAAATCCATTTTTTATTTAGCAATAACTTCATTCTACTAGCTTTAATAAACTTATTTACTATCGATAGATTTTCCATCGACAATCTCCCACCGCGCCAGTTTTATAGAGGCAGTAGATTTGATCTGCGCACGCGCCGACTTGAAATGCAAGTTGTAATATCATATAAGAGTATTTATTGGTGTGACGAGCTCGTGCGTCGTTGGCCGACGACTGTGATTACTTCAGTACAGATAAAACTTCATTCTATGTATTATAGCGGTGCTTAGTTAAGTAACTTTTATTAAAGATGATAAAATTGAGTGAAAATCCCATGGATTATTACTATTCTAGGCCATGCAGATTCTAGAATAAGATCCCAAAGTCTATAATTAGAAGTTTGTATTAGCAAGGGGAAATTTTGAGTATCTAAGCATAATATACAGTGCAATATTCATCCGTATCTGTATCAACCCATATACGTCCCACTGTCTCCTCTACAATCCATGTTACGATTGAGAAGGTTTAGGCCATATTACACTACGCTGGCTTAGTGCGGGATGGCGGTATTTACATACCCTAAAAATTCTTAAAAATCGCAATGGTATGCAGGTTTCTTCACGGTGTTTTCATCCACCGTTATAGCATGATAGACTGAAGACAGAGGTGTGCCCTATGATTTGGATCCGTGACCACCGTGAACAAAAATACAGTATACATTAGCTGGTATCTAAACACCCAAAGAATTAAGCAAAAATTATACTGATGCCGCCTACAATTTGCCAAGTTTCAGTCCGTACCAAGGTATGTTAGGAGTTGACCTTATCTAGTTCCCGGCCAAAATTACACACACATACAAATGGATTGCGCTACTTTAAACCAGGACTTTGACCTTCATATCCTAATGTACATACTTTACATTGTAAAATACAACGTCAGATTATTATTTTAATTACTACCATATCTAAATATAAACTCCAATATGAGGTACTGCATGCATTTGTTCGTTGATGCGACATGTAGCAGTAAATCAGAATTTAAACACCACTTAGTTCTTTGTTGCGTGCTGATATGTGGCCATTTTGAGCACCGTCACTCACACCGAGATGTAACGGTGTTTCGTGTGTAATTATTGTATTATTATTTTTTTATTGCAGTGGATGGCGAGACGAGCATGCCAATCTCCTGATGGTAAGCGATACGACCGCTCATGGACAGTAGCAACACCAAACAACACCATGGATTACAAAGCAATGCTTTGCATTATTTATTGGTTTATTTAAATAGCTTTCGTGGCGCAGTTGGTTAGACGCCGATTGTGAAACGATAGTCGGGTTCAATATCTGCATCGAGACAAATGTTCAAGTATTTGTTTGGGGGCTGGGAGTTTTTGAGACCGAAAAGTCTCGTGTAGTTTCTGATACCCACGACGCAAGACGCGATCTTAGTGTGGGGTCAGGACTATGTATTTGACTGTTGGGTGTATTCATAAATTTATTTTTACGAATTGTAAGTTGGCAATCTTAACCCGAATCCAACTCATTGTTATTTGTCCTGACATTTAATATAAACTAGTCTAATATTTAGCTAAAACTATCTAAGGTTTCAGTTCTATTTAAGTGCTTTGATAAATACTTTAAAATGTTTTACATAGATACCACAAAATCTTAATGTTACTAAAGTCATTACACAGCAATTGGTCTTAAAAAAAATTACACGTATTTTATTATTAAAATGTCATAGTAATTTTACTAGTCAAAATTACACATCGGTGTAAACAAAACGGCCATGTCTTTGTGTGGACTACGCTACCAACTTTACGAGAGCAGTTTCAAGTTAAGTATGGACATATTTTGTGCCGTTATTCGCTGGTTTTAGTCTGCTCTTGTCTCTGAGTTTAGTGTTTACCACTTTTGCTTCTTTTATTTGTGTATTTCGGCTAAAAATAATAATAGTAAAGGTCGAAAAACAAGTATAAAAAGCAATGTAAAAAAATATAATTATCAGGTTCTTGAAAATTTTAGCGACCAACAAACACTAAAAACCTTTTAAAATATAAAAACATTTTCTTATTAATCATTCACCCCAGTAAAATAAACATATTGAATATAGAAAACCTAATGAAAAAGTTAATACTACGAAAAATCCCAAATCTCCATTTCACACATCTCACAGTCAATCTTTCCATCAATAACAACCAGTAGCTACAAAGACTTCGAGTACAGTATATAATGGTCATACAAATGATTTTAATAACGATTAACATCGGAGAGGGCAATCATCGCGTCATTGCGTACGTCACGCCGCATGTGGTTGGATGATGTACGAATAGATGGGATGGGGAGCAAGTTGGCCAACATACAGAATATTTTTACACGTAATCGTTTTGGTAGAGTTCAGATATTAGAATGTAAGTAGATAAACAAGCCCTGGTAAAAATATTGTTTAAAGATCAGAAATATATAGATAACCAATAAATTAGGACATGCGGGAATTGTTATGCATTTAAAGTGAATGTGAACTTCTTATCGCTTCTTAGTACAAATCGCAGAATCCTCAATTTAAGTTTTATCTACTCACACCTCTTTTTAATTCCATATAACGTATAATCTTCATCAGCCCTTCTGCGCCCACTGCTGGACATAGGCCTCTCCTATAGCACGCCACCGGGCTTGATCTTCAGCCCATCGTCTTCAACCGCTATCACATATAAACTTCATGAATTTTAACAATCCTATTAACATCACTGATATATTTAATCTTATACTTTCTAAAACAATTTCGCAGTTGACCACCCGTCCAAGCAGTGTGTCACACCGTCCTCCATTAACTGGATCTAAAAATTATTTCTTATTTTATTCAGCGTCCATCGGTGATTATTACCAGCTGTCATGCTGACGCTGCGCAGACGTCGCGTGTGGCACTTACGCTAATGTTGCTCTATCGTTGCGACACTGTGTCAAAGATTTTTGTTTGGATTAAAAGTTATTGTATTGGAGAAAGTTCGGTTCAGTAGTGCTGTGAATAGAAAATTTTGTTCTGCGTATTTAATATCTTCGATCGAGGGGTCAAAATCCCACTTATAGCAACTAAGATGACCCAAAACAGATTAGTGACAGAATTTTCAACTGACCATGAAGCGTAGGTTATAGTGTTACTTACATAAATCCTTTTACGGTTGTAAAAAAAGTCACCTATATCTTTACCATGTTTTAGTGGAATCTTATTTTTAATCCTGATTCAGCATTGTAATTAGACAGTACCTGGGTAAGTGCAGTACCATTCTGATAGAATATCGATTGACAATGGAAAACAAAATTATTCAACACTCGTAACTGCATATGGATCGAAATCATATCATAACAAAACGTTATCCCTACCTGACAGAATATATATTTGTTATTCGTTTATTTACATATTCCTCCACAAAAGTAAAAATAATGATTTATGAACAACATACATACATAAACTCACGCCTTTATGCCAGAAGGCAGAGGCGCCACCAGGACACCCACGTTTCGCCCTATATGCTCCGTCCCATGATGTGATAGGGGGCGAGCCTATCACCATATCGGGCACAAATTCCTGACTCCGGGCTGATAATGAATAGAAAAACCCAATACCACTTCGCCTGACCCGGGACTCGAACCCAAGACCTCAGCTTTGTAGTCGTACCGTAGTACAACTATGTCACCGAGGCAGTCATATTTTAGATTTATAAACAACATAAAAATAAAAACTAGTAGGCTTATTCAAATAAAATAATCAACTAGTTCAGTGTTCTTTTTAAACCTATAGATACAAACCAAAAACATTAATTCAAGAGACGCCACGTGCTAAAGATTTATAGACGAATCTCGAGTACGTTTTAACCAACCGATGAATAATGTTCCGTACTTTTAGTTGTTAATATGTCATAACGACGGTAGTTACAGCGTCACCAGAGTTATGAGATGAAATTTTTATGTGGTTATGTAATTTTGGAAGGAATAGCTGACAGCATTTTAGAGCTATTGCTATCTGCTATAAAAGTGTTAAAAAGATTTTTAGTTAATTGATGCTGAGTTTTTGTACTATAAATTAATAAATTGATGCTCGAATGTTCTTACTATGGGTTAGTGCCTAATGGCTATGTTAAAACATAACTCAAATCTTTTCATAGTGAACCAAGAAAGAAAGTCGCGTTTTGGCTTCAGTCTATTTGTATCCAACATCGATAAGGCCGGCAAATTAGAGTCGACCAATGGATATGCTCATTGTATTGCTAAGCAATTACTACTTTAAACAGAAAAATTTAAAATCAAGCACTAAGGCTCAAAGTCGCGTTTTGGCTTCAGTCTATTTGTATCCAACATCGAGAATACTGGCAAATTTGAGTCGACCGGCGATGGATATTCTCATTGTATTCCAAAGCAATTACTACTTTAAACAGAAAAACACATTTAAAATCAAGCACTAAGGCTCAAGCCGACTTACATAGTGTAAAAGACTCTCGCCCTAGGAACAAAAAACAAGCATTAAAAAATTAACACCAAAAAATAAGCATTTAAACCTTTTTCGATACTCATTAACAACTATAGCTTCTGCTCGAATATGATTTATGACAAAAAGCAGCAATGAACACAGAATTATTTGTATCAAAAGTAAGTTCGTGACTACTACTCTTGCGTCCATTACCGATATGAGTTACGAGATAAGCTCCATAAAGAAATGGCTTCTTTTAATGGTGTATTGATGGACAAATTGCTGGTAATATATTGCATGTAGTTAATAGAAGGAAAAACATTCAAATGATCATTGTGGTTTTTTGAAGAATTGAAGGTAAAAATAATCTTTATTGTTTTACTATAAAGAAAATAAATCTTACCTTTAAAAATAATACATTAAAGTGAGCTCATTTACTTTGATTCAGCATAAAAAATCTGAATTCAAATTGATTTACGCTAGTAGAGAAAAATAATATTTTCTACTTTCGCAACATGTCAACAACATAAAACAACAGAAGGGAATCACACAATCGATTGAACTTTGAACATCACATAAATATTGAAAATATTTTTCTTATTATAACAAAATCTAATTTGCGAGGAGCAAAACGAATAGTAATCTTCCTAAGCTGTTAATAATAAGTTTTATAGGATGTTGAACACAAGCCATGAAGAAAATGCATCAGGCACTTAAATCACAGAACGCATTATAGTACAATTTTAAATTAAAAAAACACAACCGTTCACTGTTCATACCAGATGAATTCGACATACATTTGCTAAATGAAGCGTAGCATTTATGAACCCTTTCTATAGCTTTTCTTGCCAACATTTCTTATTTTCTTACCTTGCTAACTTAAATTTACGTTTCTACAAGCTTATCTTCAGTGGATTTTGAACCGTATTCCAATGCATTAGAATATTATTTTATCGATTTGTTTGTTGCTTCGATGGTAAATATAAAATGGTCGAGTAGAATCGGAATTGTCTATTGATGCAAGTTGGGTGTTGGTTGTATGATTTATGGTTTTATTCCGATCGCTACTAACTTATTTTGATTTAACAGTTTATAAAAGATTATGATTGAGGAAACAACATTTTTTTGTTGTTTAGTTATTGGCTTTTGGCGATATATTTGAATTGAGTATTTTGTTTTAGAATTAGATAAATAAATGAGCAGTAATTATTATGATTTTTGTAAAAGTAAGATTTGTTTCATGTGATAACTGAGGATTTATTTAAGGTATTAAAATATCACTTATTTCACACATTAAAATTGTAATAACAGTGTAACTGATTACAATTTTACCATCTGAAATTACACAATTTAGAATTTCTTATAGAAAGCATTCAGGTACTTACCATCTCCGCCGGTCAGAAAGGCCGCGTTATTAATACGTATTGCTTACCTGTAACAAAGAAAAATAATCATTATTGTATAATTTTCAGCCGCAAACAGCCTATTGCTAGACTCGCCCCCAATCACATCGTGGGACGGAACATACAAGGCAAAATGTGGGTGTCCAGCACCTCTGCCTACCTCTTCTGAGAAAAAGCCGTGAGTTTATGTATGTATGTACAGATTCTGGCTTAAAAATAGGTAAGGCCCTATCAGAAGGGTTTCCATCGCCTTCATCCCCGCCGCTGCAGCTTAGCTATGTCGCAGGATCAACAACACGCATCTTAATGACACCGAGCACTGAAGCTCATCGAGTCTGCGAGAATGCCTAACTTGTTGCAGTGACTTATTCAAAATAATTATATTATTTAATTTAATAAGTGTAAAATTTCGGTGTACTATTTGATCTAACCCCACTCAATCGTACTTTCAATTATAAACGAGGTCCGTGCCCTACAGTGGGACGTATATGGGCTAATATGGGTACATTAACAGATAAAATTTCTACATTTATAAGAATTACCACAGTATATGAAGTCAACAATATTCCAATACGCTAGCATGGTGGACAGATGGTAAACGATACGACCGCTCATGGACAGTAAAACCAAACAACAGCATATCTCCTGATTTAAGACAAGATTTTAAGTCTCAATGGCAGTCTAATGACTGCCTCGGTGGCGTAGTTTTATTACGGTACGGTTACAAAGCTGAGGTCTCGGGTTCGAGTCCCGGGTCGGGCAAAGTGATTTTGGATTTTTCTATTCATTATCAGCCCGGAGTCAGGAATTTGTGCCCGATATGGCAATAGGCTCGCCCCCTATCACATCGTGGACGGAACATACAAGGCGAAATGTGGGTGTCCTGGTGGCGCCTCTGCCTACCCCTTCGGGAATAAAGGCGTGAGTTTATGTATGAATGTATGTATTTTAAGTCTCATTATGTCCAGTAGTTACTCTGGATACAAAAAATATTATTTGTTACTATTGTTTATTTTCTTATTATGAACAGTATTGGACCGCAAAATAATCTCATTCAACAAACGGCGTAGTAAGCCCACGTGCGTTTTTATTAATATTAATTAAATAGTAAATAAAACTGACCGCAAAATACTATATCGAAATGCGTCCTTCCCAGAGGCGCAACAGGAAAAAGGCGACCATTGTATTAATTCTCAGAACATTTTTGATCAGAGCTCTTTGTTTGGTATTTCTTGATAAAGGACCGATTCCAGGATATTTTCCAAAATATTGTTATATAGGTCATTTAGGATTTTTTTATTTACATATTTAAATGCAATGTAGATATTATCTAAGGTAGATATCACTTTGACAGATTCTGTGGTGCAGTTCGTTTAGAGCGGGTTGTGAAGCTGAAGAGAAAGGCCTTGGGTTCGATCCCCGCAGGAATGTTTCCGTGGCACACAAATACTTTTTGGATCTAAATGTTGTGAGACCAAAATATCTCTCATAGTTTCTGATAATCATAAATCTTGTGTACTTTTTTATTTAGAAAATATTCGAAACTTTACATGAATTTGATCCATCGAATAGAAATCGAACTTCAAACCTCTTAGTTAATATGCCACCAACATGTTACTAAATTAAAGCATCTATACAAGCCAGATTCTTTATCACAGCCATTATTCTCAAACGACTCTCATTACCAAGCAACCTTCTTGAAATCCAGATATATACCAGAATACAATTTTAAAATAATTAGTTATTAACGTTGATTTAAAATATAAATTATCTTATCAAGCTCATCCGCTTTAAGAAGACATCCCATTTGGTACAAAAACTAAAAGAAACAAAACCAACGTTGTAAAATTAAAAAGTATCGAACGAATTTATTGCGCAGACTTGAAGACTCTTAATCGTACTATCGATTGTAGAGGAGGCTCCTGACCTGCACAGGAATATGGGCTGATATACAACATAAACATTAAGTCTATTTGACTGACCAGACTTCACGGGCTATCCTGAGGTCCTCTTATATTAGATTTGAGAGACTGTCCCGCCCTCACACCCCCCACTGCAACTTCTGTAAGCCAGGATCAACAGTGGCACGCATATTAATGACACTGAGCATTGAAGCTCAGCGAGTCTCCGGGAATGTCTAACTTTCTTTAACCCGCAACGAAATCAATCACAAAGTTAAATTAATAGGAGTTGGAAATAAATTATTGTCCACTTATATTAGATTTTCAAAAAGGTTTATTTCGGTAACAGGCTCAGGGAAACAAAATCTTACTGCCCATACGGTTAGATGTAGTAGTCACCTTGCAAAGCCGGTATGAATGTTAAAAAAATATCGCTCAACTTCCACCAATTTTGTCTTATTTACGTTTTACGAGAGTTATTGTGTGAATCAATTGGTTCATGTTTTTTTCTTATCTGTATTATGTTTGTTGATAATAATTGCATGGTAATTATTTATTTTTCATATTCTGCGAAAGTGTCGCCATCTATCTAACAAAGAAGTTGTAAAGACGTTTTAAAGTTTATACTATGTAAAATATAATTTAAATTACAAGTATTTTTTAGAAAAATAATTTCAAAGAAAACTAAGTGCTTAAATCATATAATATCATTTGTGATTACTATACACATTATTATGATTACGGTCAAGGTTCACAGATGGCGCTTTATTAAATATAAAAATATATTCCCATGGGAATAAAAATAAGTGCTACAATTAAACGTACATTGTAACTTTCGTACTTTAATTGTCCATAAAACAACAGTTTCATAATAGTTCATTTTCTCAAGGAATGATGCGTTACAATTTCTCACGTTTAACTTCATAAAGGGAACAGTTAATGTTATAATTTTGTTAGACAAGACATCTAACACTCGTAATGCAGTTATTTGAGATATATTATGTCTTTGTTAATTCTTTATTTGAATTATGATACATTTAATATTCACATTGTAACACAATTAGCTTAAAAATTACGATGCAAGTAACATCCTAACGCTTTAATTTGATTGACAGAAATACAACAAATTGGTCCATTTCGTTTTTCTATTTGAGGTGCAGAATTAAATAAATCGGGCTTTAGATAAAGCCCGACTTCACTTTATGCTTCTACCTTCTTCATTTGATAAACATGGAATTTACACAAAATGGAAAAGGGGATATGACGTGATATGATGAGAGAGGAGATAATATGATGAGGTACACTTGGCAAATAGATAAATATTACTTATGGATTTTAGTGTGAAACCGTTAAGTTCCTAGTAAAAAGTAGTTCCCCTTTTTCTTCTTTAAAATGCGATACATACTTTATCCTGTTAGGTATAAGTGTGTCTTATATTTGAGACGAGCGCAGCATTTAATAAAACCTATTTTAAATACAAAAGCTATTACGAAAACTTATATAAAACATAAGTTACAAACTTGTTTACATATCATAACCTCCAATTAGGGTCCAATCATAAAAGTTTTCAAAATTAAATTTTAGATATAATTAACTGAAGCGCCTATAAAATTTGATACGGACTTACGTTGATTTACAAAAAAATACTATTAAAATGCTATAAAAATCTTCTCGTGTCGTATAACGCGTTGCAGATGAAGAGGTTCGAAACTTTGTTTTCCAACTACAAGCACTGTGTTTTGTCGTTTAAAAATTTACAAAAGAAACTAAACACTCCGGCTCCCTGTGTCGCACAGTGTCATGTAATGTTTCTTATTGAACACGTGACATGCAAGAGTATTCCAATTAGAAGTAGCGCATAATATAGGGGTTAGTTAGTTCGGGCATTTGTTCATAGATGGCGCTAGTTGTATCGAAAATTAAATTGAATCAAGAGCATAATAATATTAATGAGTACTATTTGTGAACATATAAATGTACTTAGTTTATTAACCTTATATTTTCTGATAATTTGTTGATTTTTTCAATGGACTAATACTTAGGGTACTTTTCCGCATCAGGCAAATATTGATTGTCTGGGCTTTTCTTATTGTGAGAGATAGTCAGTGATATTAACTATTCATAATATCTCATTAGGATTAAGATTTTTTTTTATAGTTGTCCTGATCTTATCGTAATTTTCTTCCGAAGTACAGCCTTTATAGTCATTCAAATAAGGATTATTTTGCAAGAAAATATGTTCGTAAATTGATCATGGTACGTAGAAGGTAAAATTTTATGTAGTAGTGAGTAGTATTCCTTAAGGGAATCTTAAGTAACCTATAACAAAGTTACTAGAGCAGTGAATAAACAGATAGAAAACTATATTAATTTTTCTTAAAAAAACAATTCAAATGTTTTTGGCAAGACAAAGTAAATATTTCCAGAGCCTACCTATGCCAATTTCGGCAAATAAATCGTATTATTCAATTACTTACATAATACTTACAAGTACTTCAATAACATAACAATCCTAATCCTACTTCAAGAGTCAGAAACCGGAATTTTTTGTAGGCTCTACAAAAAAAAGAGGCTTTCCAAATATTCAAGTTATTTTGACTTGTACCGACTTGTTGAGACAAGTCACTTCTATTGTCTCACATGGCCCTTGATAGAGTGCAGGTAAGTCGGTTCACAAAGGATGTTACTTGTGGAATCTGACCACAGAACCTATAATTAGTATTTTCTTTTGTCCTGGTATAAATTACTGAGAAAGGATGCTGGCAAATATTGACTTATTGGTATTCGAAACACTTCACTGTGCAGTTGGTTGACTTTTAAAAGAAGCTACGGATTCGATCTCCACGGCGAGATTACGTTTGGGTGATAAACATTGTTTTAATCCGTTTTGGGGTGTTGTAAGATATTTTTTATTGCAATGAATGGCGAGACGTGCATGCCATTTGCCTGATGGTAAGCGATACGACCGCTCATGAACAGTAGCAAAACCAAACAACACCATCAATTACATTCCACTACGCTCACCATCCTGAGACATAAGATGTTAAGTCTCATTATGTCCAGTAGTTACTCTGGCAATAATGTCCTTTAAAACTTATCAGTGCATTTACACTCCTGTTTGGAGGGAGAAATAGTCATTGCGGTGGTACCTACCCAGACGGCCTCTCACATATGAGAGACCCACCACCAGTTAAAATGTCTGTCTCATTTGAGGCTAAAAACTCTCTCGCAGTTTGTCATATTCATATATCACATATCGATATAACATAATATAATGTTGATAATGATATACATATATACATACATAAACTCACACCTTTATTCCCGAAGGGGTAGGCAGAGGCGTCACCAGGACAACCGTTAATAATGACTGCTGTATTTAAAATTGATATAATTTACTGGTTTATTTTTTAGTGTAAAAATATAAATTAAATCTTAAATTGTCAGTCAATATAAAACGTACATCGTATTAAACGGTTAATTATTAACTTGTGAATAAGGTAACCGTATTTTTATGTTAAGTTATACAATAAGTGCTAATTAAACTAGTTTGATCTGGACCCAAAATTAGCATAAACCATACAGTGACCACGAAATAATTGACCTCTAGGGTCAAGTACCTTGAAGGATCTGACATTACAATAGGCAATTCCCTTTCTACTGGGTTTATGTACCGTGAAATCGTTTTATAAGATGCACGTGTTTTAATAAGGATTCTCATATTATTGTGTGACTCAAATATGATTAATTGTAACTTGTATTTTGCGGTTTTTTGATTCTTGTTGGTTGCTGTTATTATAAATGTAAGTGAAATTATTGTTTATATTACGCTTGTTCATGTCGTTGGTCTTTTAGTAGCATGTATGGACTGTGAATCAACAGGTCTTTGGTTCAATTTCAATGGTAAAATAAAGACGATGTTATCATGTCTTGTTGAAGTAAGCAGATGACGCCATGGTTCAATGTGCCTCAGTGTTGCATAATATTAAAGAGGAAAAAATATATAAGTGTATTGTTTGCATACCTATAGTTTCTTGTAGTCCATTCATTAAGATAATTGAAATAACATAAGGAAGACAATATTATATTAATAATTATTTTTCTGGAAAAAAATAAATTGTCTTATTAAAACCTGTGTTATACACTATATTTTATATTATTAAACCAATTTCATTAATCAACATATGCTACAACGACTTTGAAATATCGAGATGTGTGTCCAGAATTTGAATCTACACCCTTCTCTCAAGTTACACAGCGCAACTGAACAACTGAAAGACTTATTCATAGTCAAATGTTTTGCATAATAACGTTGCGGTCGCCGCGAAATTATATTGCTTGGAAAATAATTTGATTAACACATTTGCTTGTAAAAGGGTGTATGAATTAATTCTATTTTGATTTATTTGTCAGAATTTGTTAGTTTTCGGTGTTCCCAAGAACCGAGGAGTTTATAGGAGTGTCTTGCGGTTTTATTTCTCAACGGCTGCGAAATTTTATTCTAAAATATAGTAGCTGAGATTTTTATTTACGTCTCAATTAAAGACAGAATAATAGTATTTGATATGATGCATTATACAACAAGATCACTTATCTTTAAGCTTAGTGTAATGGATTCCTTTACATTCTATAAACTTAATTTTATTCTAGCTCTTAATGTTGCGTTAATATACATAGAAACAGTAATTATAATCACAGATACAAACCGTGGTAAATTAGGTACTATAAATAAATAAAAAAATGCTCAATTCCCAATCTAGAAATCAAAGCCAAGACCTACATCTCTATCTAACACTGAAACAAATCTATTTACTCCATTTTTAAATATATACATAAACTCACGTATTTTTCACAGAAAGTTACATAGGTGCAACCAGGTCACCCACATTTCGCCTTGTGTATTCCGTCCCATAATATGATAAGGGGCGAGCCTATCGCCATAAATTCCTAACTCCAGACTGATAATGAATAGAAAATTCCAATATCACAGCCCGGCTCGGGATTCGAACACGATACCTCAGCTTTGCGCTACCGGAGTACAACTGCGCCACCGGGGCAGTCTATTTGTACACTACCCAAAACAATACGCGAGATTTAAAAAACACCCCTGCACAACAATAATCCCTAAACGGTACCTCAACGTTACTCCAAAACGAACAGAAAATACGCCACAGGTGTACTCTATAACAGGTGCCCGCTTTTTTGTACCCCAGCGAAAGACGGGCCCAGTCCACGATTTTGTTTATTTATTTTCATTTTTATGAGCCTTCAAGGCTATTTTTGGGTTTTCAAATGGCAGAATGTTTGGGTTTTAGATCGGGATAATGTGGAGTTTTGGGTATTTTGTGTTGACGCTATTGATTGTATTGTATTAAATTGGGTAAATGTAAATAAGAGTAGGTGATAGGTAGGTCACTGGCTCGTTTGTGGTAGGTCTCTCATATGTGAGAGGCCGCCATGGTAGGTATACACCGCAATGTCTATTTCTCCCGGCAAACAGCAGTGTAAATGCACTGTTGTGTTCCGGTTTGAAGGACATTTTGGCCAGACTAACTACTGAACATAATGGGACTTTACATCTTATGTCTCAGGATGGCGAGCGCAGAGGAATGTCAAGCATTGCTTTGTAATTCGTGATGTTGTTTGGTTGTGCTACTGTCTATGAGCGGTCGTATCGCTTACCATCAGGCGAATAGCATACTCGTCTCGCCATTGCAATAGAAAATTAGCTAAATGTTAATTAGAGTAAATAAAAATTTGTATAATCTCAACGTAATGAAGATGATGATAATGACGACATTACTTATCCTATCCTATCCTTATCTTACGTAAAATAGATGTTAAATCAAAGAAGTGATAAATTTCCTTCTCTGTGGAAATAATATTAAGGTGTTTGAATTTAACACTGTTTATTACCAGGATGATATTTCATCTTTGTAAATAAGACACAACTCCTGTACTGTATCAGCCCATATAGGTATTACGTCCCACTGCAGAGCACGAGCCTCCGCTCCAATTGTAAGTACGATTGAGAGGGGTTAGGCCATATAGTCCACCACGCTGGCCTAGTGCGGGTTGATGGACTTTACAAACCATAGACAAGCAAACCGCTATCGAAGACCTAACACCTGATTTACAGCATATAATCGTAAAATGAATTAATACAGCCCACATACGTCTTACTGCAGGGCAAGGACCTCTCCTACAATCGAGATTTCGAATCACATGGCTAAGACAATCAGTCTACCATCTGCAAGTTGGCGGGCTCTACAATCCTACCGTCAGTTTGTAAATAAATCACAATTAACAGGAACAGACAAGAAACAGTCCTACAAACCAATCGTAGAACACAATGAACGGGCGACAATATTCGTTGTAAATAAACAAAATAGAAGTTCACCATTCAACCGTCACTTTACACTTGAACTGTGACAAAAGGCGGCCGATTACACCGTGACATAGTTGGAAACTTACCTCCGATGATCCTTGAAGACACTGGACATCAGAAATTCGTGATCTGTATAAAAAAACACGGACCACACAGCTAAGATGGATTTTGCTTTGGAGACATTCGACAGTATAATATAATTTGAAACGAAGTTCCTTATTATATTCACTTATCGGTTCTGATTAGATTATTATTTACGAATTTACTTATAGAATTATTTTCTTATTTGATTAATATTCTTGCTCTTTGTTTTGAAACCTAATTTTAAACAAAATAAGCTCTCCATAAAAACATGAAACCAGAACTTAAAATATTCCTGCACTAATTCGCTACTAATTCTTGATATTATTCAGTAAGATAATATTTAATATTATGTATAGTTCGAATTTTCTTGTTTTTTGAGGAAGGTTTCTAAAAACATTTCGTCACTAGCATTTGATCTTGTGTAACATTAAGTAAGATTTTTCTAGAGAAAACTAGTTCGTCCTGTCGTATTTTCAAAGTTTAAAGGTTGCCTGGAAGAAATTGCCGAGTGTGATAAGGCCGCCTCTTATTACTTCCTACGAGTATTATTATTATGTCGCTACTTTAATGTTATTGTTTTCTGTGTAGTGCAAAAAATATGGATTAATAATAATAAATAATTATAATATTTTCATTGGTTTACATGTTTTTGTAATAAAGTTGTAATTTTTATTTCTATATTTCAGTTTCGATCGCAATCGATTTTCGCTTTCAAACGTTGATACGTATGCAACGAGTCCATTGCCATTTGTTCTGGCGCAAGTTATATTCTTACAGCGTTATATCGGTAATTTCTGGTACGGTATTTAATCCGATTTTTAGTGAAGTAACTACTGGATATACTAAGACTTAACATCTTATGTCTCAGGATGGCAAGCGCAGTGGAATACCAAGCATTGCTTTGTAATTCATGATGTTTGATTTTGCTACTGTTAATGAGCGGTCGTATCGCTTACCATCAGGCGAATGGCATGCCCGTGTGCATTCATGGCAATAAAAAATAATAATAATCGTACTACTGTAGATAAGTGCGTGGTGGCCTGTTGGTAACGGACCAGACGCGGCTGCCTACATGTTTACGGTGGTCGCGGGTTCAAATCCCAGGGCACACCTTTGACTTTTCGGAGTTATGTGTGTATTGATAGTCAATCACCACGCACTTTAACGGTGAAGGAAAACATCTTGAGGAAACCTGCATACCGCAGCGATTTTAAAATAAATTCTACGGTATGTAAGTTCGCCAACCCGCACTAGGCCAGCGTGGTGGGCTGTATGGCCTAGCCACTCTCAATCGATTCTCTCGATTGTAGAGTAGGCCCGTGCCCTGCAGTGGGACGTATATGGGCTGATATAGTATAGTATAGTACTACTATAGAATAATAGGTATTTATATGTGAGGGCTCATAAAAATACAGTTTATCTACTAGCCTAACTTAATCAGCCTTATTACGTCTCTATCTTCACAATTTTAATAATAAACATTTTAATCTTGCGTAGTTTTTTTACTTCTGATTGTGTAGTCCACGATTGTCTGTCGATTATGATCAATCCTGCAATGGTTTTACCTATCCCTTTAATTCAATGGAATATACCTTACGTATTAGTGATCTCCCTATTAAAATTATTATTTAAAATTTCCAGCGCATTTATCTTTTTTACCGTCATAATAAATTTCAAACCAGCAATTTAATATAATAGTTTGTTTCTTGTTTCCACTAATGTATACAAAAGAGCTTCTATATGTTCAAATTGTGCAGCAGACACAATTTTTGAACACAATATGCATCGTCATAAGTTTCATTTTCAGTATCTAACCACCATTAGTGTTGCAACTTTTCATTGGAAAATATTTCATTTGTAACATTGTTTTTTATTTAATAAAAAATATATTTTATAAACAGTCTATAAGCTGATAACTTACGCCCCACTGACTCGTGACAGCGTCGGTACCGAGCGTGCCAAGTTTACCGTGCCTCGTGTTCTCATCTGAACTAGTTCACGTCGCGTGTCCCTTTCTTTGTGCTTTTTGCTTTACATTGTGCTCGGAACTTTATAACCAATGATTTTGAGTTCAATTTTTAGAATAAAAATTTAGCAGTAGAATTTTTTTTTCGGTTAGATATAATTTAAAATGTAAATGTAACTCTACCATAATGAAAGTTATATAGCTGATGGATAACATGATTAAATAGGATATTTTGAATGTCATTTTGTTTTATATGTTATTAAGCCCCAAGTAGAGTACTTTTCGTAATACAACTATACCTAGAAGAAATGAATAGTACTTAGCGCTGAAAACTTTTGACTTTGCTCTACCATAAGAATAATTTGTAAAATGTGCTCTACGTCTCATATTTATTTGTACCTTAAGTAAATATTTTAATTAATTTATTTTATACGTAATAGTTCGTTTTAATATTACGTATGTTTTAATAATATATATAATATAATATAATATAATATAATATGTGTGTTTTACTTCATCATCTATAAATAAATTGTTGTGAATATAATACACATACTATTTCCTCGTATTTTATATTCAGTTTTTTTTTACCGCATATCTTTTAATGGAATTAAATATATCAGGAAAGTATCTTCTGCCACCGCATAGTCGATGAGACGCATCATTCTTATTATGTTTTTTAATACTTTTCCCTTGGTTCGCGGTAAAATTAAATCCGTCCATTGACTTAACTCAATATTCATCGTACTCACGCAGTACATTTATAAAAATCTGAATCAAAACTAAACTAATTTTATTATATTCCAAAATCAAAAAACCTAATTTTTTTAATTTAGACTTCATTTTTTTTACCCTCAAAAAGCCCTAAAGCCTCGTAGTTTTAAATAAAACTATATCTTTTCAATAACAACGCCTCGTTCCATACGAGAGCCTTACATCGTATACATGTTCCGACATGCACCACGACGTGTTACTACCTGACGTAGTAAAGTGTTTTCGGCCCCGATTGGCGAGACCGTGTCAGAATGTTAACTGCTTATTAGAGTAGTATACTATTGTTTGGTAAATAAATTATTTTTGAAGACTAATAGGAGATATTTTTAAGTTGAATAATTTGGGTTTTTATCGACTGGTTGGGACACTCGATAGTATTTTTGAAAATTTTCTTACAAATTAGTTAAGAATTTTTTTAAATAATATATATTTATTTTGAATTTTTGATGCTCAGTAAGTGAGAAGATAATTACTTTTGCAATTGTTTCAATGTTTCTTAACGATACTTAATGATATTGTGTTGTTTGCTGTTAATATACTTTCTGTTTTATGATTCGCCTTAGATTTTGAGTACTTCGGTATTTTATTTAAAATTAAATTTGAGTTTTATTTCAATCTACTCACACAACCAAAGGCTTCTTTTTTCAAAAACACTCTTGTACAACTGTTATTTTTATAAAAAAAAAATCTCGGGCCTCCATTTTTAGTTCCATAATTCTAAAATAAATTTGCCATCAATATTTATGGACTGGAATAGCAGAAAAACGATGTTTATATTCACTGCACGTTCGTAAGTCAAGTTCATCTGTGTATTTTGTGTGTGAACTTTTCTACGCGGGAAGTCGATTTTGCTTGGCTCTTTCAAATACAAATCACGTTTTATAGATATCTCATGAATTGTTTTAGTCACTGAATTTTTAAATTGTCCGTGTTTCGATATTTTTAACCACATAAATATTGAATTTTAGTGAGACTTGTGTATTTAAATAATTGTTGTATGAATAAGAAAGCAAGGAAATATTTTTGGATATTTTCCCAAGACTAAAAGTTGCAAATCAGTGTAGTTCGGAACTCCGATGTTCCAATTGATACATTATTTCTTTAGGGTTACTTTAAAATTCTTTGTTGTGTCTCCCGTGATCGGGTTTTGCTATGAACTGTATTTATTATTTCATTCTAATGAGTTTGATTTCTATATTTTTGTGTCACAAGGGTGTTTATAATTGAAAAATGTTTTATGTTTTACAAAATAATATTTATTTCATAATTGTCCAATAGAAAGTCGGGGACATAGAATTCATTAAAACAATCCAGACTATGATATAGATTACATGCTTTGCTAATCTAGAGAAAAGTTATCGTAAACCATAATAAGATACTTATGCCGAAAAAATCACAAAAGTTTAAATGCAATATTTACAAATTCGTAAGTCTACATCAGCATTATATTAAACTTTTATACAAATCATTTTTTTTTTGTTTTTTTTTAATTATTTTTTTCTAAACATAACATTTTGGAACAAAATTTATAAATGTAACAAAATTAAATTTTATAGTAATGCTACGGAATATAAAAAAAATGTTTACACTACAATGGAACAGGAGTCGACACTTAACAGCAATTTTGGAAAAGTATCACCGTTTTTATTTTTATTTTCACTTCACTTCCATATTTAACTAATATTTGGTCTCTAATCAAATCTTAATGAACCAATAAATGCACTTAAAAAAATCTAAAACTAAAAATAAAACTAAATTATCTGAGATCCATACATGAAAGTTGATTATAACTAAATAGTATGAAATTATGCGACGAAATTAAATTTAATAAATTAAACTAATCATATGTTTCTATCGAAAAACCAAATAGGAGATCAAATGGAAAATGTAACTAACAACTTAACAATACTAAAAAAATCATAACATATTCTTGTTGACATGATTATAATTATTTACGCACTGGTACTTATTGTAATGGTTAAAATATTTCAAAAGGCGAAGCTTTATGACAAATATCCATCGAAAAATATAATAAGAGCAAAATATTTTCAAATGCGCATATCCATTATCCGAACTTAAATTATCGAGGCGTTTTGTCGAACTTCACTCAAATCAAAAGCAAAATCCATCTTATAATAAAAGCACAGTGTTAGAAATGCACAAACGAATCGAAACTCCAGGGATTTATTTCGTAATTCCAGGAAAAAAATCCCACAATTTCGCTTCGTTCTCAACCACCATTATCAATTTAAGTGCAGTTTGACACAACATCTCTACAGATTACACAAAAAAATTATACAAGAAAAAATGGATGGACTTAAAAATAAGTAACAATTGTCCAGAACTGCTATGCAGCATCAGCCAACAATACTTATCTAGGGTCTTCGTTTATCTGATAGTGTTGAAGAGTGACGATGCCAATGACACTTTAATGATTGCAACAACCATCACAAGATTCACGATGTAGGTCGAATTGCATCTTAAGTGGTAAGGTGGTGGGTTAGACCGAGGGCACTCACCTCGCCTGTTCTCCTGGGCCTCGGGGCCAGGCTGTCGAGAGACCAGGATGTGGCACAACACCTCGTATAGCTCAGCCAACAGGCGGTTCAATCGAGAGAAGTTCTCGTCATTCGCCTCTCGCTCGCTGGGCAAGTTGAACGCTATTGCCATTTTTGCCTTCTACGATGAAATCTCGGGTTAACAACGAATTTTATATGCATAAATGCTTTACTCTGCTGTAATTCGACCTCTCCCCGTCTCTAATGGTGTTGCCCTCTCAGTATTTAAAAAAACTGGATTTTTTCAATCTTCACTTTTTCGCAAAAAAATCTTGATATTCAATGTTCATACAAAATTTTCAGAGTCAACGTCTTGCACGTAAAGTTCACACACCGCAGCGCACCGGCGTCTTAATTCGCACAATTTGGCTAATGGAGATCACAAATGAGTTCTTGTTCACAAAGTTTTTATTACGCGAACAATTCTCGCGAGCGTCCGTGATTCACTCGCCGAGAGTCGGAGCGCGCACGGTCGATGACACAATCGCTCCAACTAACGCACTATGCATTGTCGCTGCATGTAAACAAACTCGGTTCGCGCAACAGCCCGGGTAAACAGGTCGGCTCGGTGTGCACGTGCGTCCAGCGCGGAAGCAAATCGTGTAATAAGGGATAATACTTCGTGCACATCATTGCCTCGCTCGACCCCTCTCCGTGTGGTGGTGCGGTGCATAACGTAAGCACACACGCACACAGACGCGCTCGATTTGATTATAAATAGTAGAACGCACGGTAGCACGTTCCCTTCGCACTCCACCGCTACAATCAGCGTTGACACCGGATCTTCCATCTCTTTCCCCCTCGCAGCACTTGCATCTAGCTGTCCCGTTTCAAATTGGTTACATCATATTACAACAGCTATCGAGAGAGTGATGTTCTCTCGTTCGGATATCCCGGTGCGCTCCCTTTCGCAAGTGAGAGGGGGAATGTTTTGTTGACTTAGAATTTGGTAACGAGAAAGCGCGCCAAAGTGCACGGGGCTTTGTGATTGGTCGAAAAGTATGGGGTGAGGTGACGTAAGAGCTCAGTATAGTGGCTCACGGGGTTGGTAAAGGGGCGCCGTTCACTCGATCACCGGCTCTCCGGTGTAGTAACACAGAAGTATGTTTCGCGGTCTCCCATTTAACAACTCTTTGTTCAAGACAGACGTTTGCGAAGCTGTCCGATTTAGGATCTGGTTATACGGTCTCGTGACAGCGTGTGTGTTTCGTTCTAAGTAATTCAGTAATGGAGTAATGTTAGTATCGCGTTGGTAACATAAAACGGTTTTATGATCGCGGTTTTCTCTGCATGCGTTTTGTTTGTGCAATCGGAGGTGTTTCGGGTTTTATTGGCGTTTAGGAGTGGAAACCATTGTTTTGATTCACTCGATGGTTGTAAAATTAATAGTCGCTTCGCAGATAAAAAACTCCATAAAAAGTAAAGCCCGTTTCATTTTACGCAACTCCATCTATTTTGTCTGTTGTGTTTTTTCTTAGTAAGATCGGTATAAGTGATGTTAAATTACGTTGTTGATCGTTCACAGTAAGAAACAGAAAGAAAAATTAAAGTAAATATTTTAAAATAGTTTCTTTATGTTACATAATATACGTGTTAGTTTGATACAGTCACGTGCCATCGTATAACCTTACATAATATGTACAATACATATACATCAATATGTACAAACGATTAAATTAAGTTTTCTACACAACACGGGACGAAAGCGAAAAAAATATGTATGATTTTCAGGTTGCGGAAATAAAACTAAAGGTATACTTATATTACACTAAAACACATTTTCACACACCATTACACGAGAACAAAAACTACAAATCCTCATTTATAATAAATACAACAAAAATTAAAATAAAAATAAACTCAATAAGTAACTCACATCTTCAGCTCTAATGATTTTCGACGACGCATTTCGTCTCAGAACACCTCTGCCCACACCAAACACCGAAACCTCACTAAAATAATCAACGGATGATTTCCAAACCGCAGCACTTAGTCATCGGGACCATCCTGACTCATTAGTATTATTAAATACAAATATTTTAATTTTTAGCAAACCAACTTCCCGTCCTGTGTTTGGCAAAAAACGCACTGAAATTATTCATATGTCTTGAGGCAATTGGGAAATAAAATCACGCTAACGTATGATTTCCTGCGGTGATAAATTTTGCGTTGAAAATATGAGCCAACTTAACATTTAACGTACGTAAAAATTAGTGCAAAGGAATGTACTACTGATTCTAAACAAACTACTTCCGGGTTTGTAGTATACGGACTGCCTCGGTGGCGTAGTTGTATTACGGTACGGTTACAAAGCTGAGGTCTCGAGTTCGAATCCCGGGTCGGACAAAGTGATATTGGATTTTTCTATTCATTATCAGCCCGGAGTCAGGAATTTGTGCCTTATATGGCGATAGGCTCGCCCCCTATCACATTGTGGGACGGAACATGCAAGGCGAAATGTGGGTGTCCTAGTGGCGCCTCTGCCTACCCCTTCGGGGATAAAGGCGTGAGTTTATGTATGTATGTTGTAGTATACTAATATGAACGTTGTTTATATACATATTAAGCTTTACGAGGCTTAAAGAGAGTACTCTCCTTAAGGTAGGCAGCGACTTTGTTGTG
This sequence comes from Deilephila elpenor, assembly GCA_949752805.1. Lineage (NCBI taxonomy): Eukaryota > Metazoa > Arthropoda > Insecta > Lepidoptera > Sphingidae > Deilephila > Deilephila elpenor. The sequence continues at coordinate 2,076,891 of OX457116.1, forward strand.
CTGGACCCCTGGGACTGCGAAGTTCTCAGGGCAGCGGTAGCCGCTTACCATCAGCCGGGCCGCTAGCTCGTCTGCCTATAACGGCAATAAAAAAAAAGCAATGGCCTTGTCTATGACTAAAAGAGTCTAAGGCTATAATTTCTAAGGTCTAGTTTCATTCAAAGTCCTAGTTCTATGCAGATCCGTGGGGACAGCCTATGTTCAGCATTAGACTTTCTATGACAAAATATGTCCACCAGATTAACCCACTGCGGCTTACTGGACTTCAAATACGTTTGGAATTAGGTTTTCCTAAGAATATTACTTTCAAGTATGCGGGTTTCTTTGGGATGTTTTCTTTGGTACAATAAATGGAAAACATCGATAAATACACTCGTAACTTCCAAATTTTAACTATATCTTGGGTCCGAACCCAAATCTCGAATGTTCTAATCCGTTCTGCTAACGACGGTAAAAAATATATTTATTATAATATTTAGTATAAATTTATATTAAGTATTACCACCTTTATTATAAAACAAACATAAAAATTAAAGCAAAATTGATGTCATAACTTATTCTACACTGAATGAACGAGTCTAAACAAGCGAATAGATAATAATATTTTAATAGGAGTGGTTAAATTAGAAGCCATTTTGACGCCGACAATTCTTATTTTAACATAATAGAGTTTTTAAATCGATTGACCAGTGCTACTGTTGATATTCTATTTTTAACCAACATACATATTTATGTCACGTAGTTACAACAAAAGAATAATTTAAATGATTACCAAAATATTATTATAGACATATTTAACTTCACATTTACATGGTTATATTTATAGTGTGATAGTTTTATGAAACATTTAAAATCGTATTACGTTGTGGTTAGTTTCTTCGAAATGATTGACGTCAGCTCGTAAAATATTAAGCAAATAATTTGGCATTACGCATAACATAATAACTTTTAGTCGGATTCACGAATAGAAAAATAATAAAAAAAGATTCAGTATAAATAATTAAATTATTGTTTTATCGCAAAATAAGAAAGGTCATTCAATCGTCTATCAGCTTGTACCCGTTTTATTGATAGTATTTTTTTGTCTTCCTCAAACATTCAATAAGAAAAGTTACTGAATAAACACAACATTGAAAGGGTGCATAGCGATTGTAAATATTAGAGGAACTGGCAGACCTTCGCTGTAACTCATCAAAACTATAATATAAATGAGATGGAGAGATTCTACTGGTGGTAGGTCTCTCATACGTGACAGGTCACCTGGGTAGGTACCACCGCAATGCCTATTTCTAACGCTAATGGACATTGAAGCCAGAGTAACTACTGGAGATAATAAGACTTAACATCTCATGGTGAGCGCAGTGGAATGCCAAACATTGCTTTTTAGTTCATGATGTTTGGTTTTGCTACTGTCCATGAGCGGTCGTATCGCTTACCATCAGGCGACTGGCATGCTCATCTGTATACAGCCAAACCGACGTGAAGTCACAACGTTGTTGTTTCGGTATCAACAATGAAATTTTCCTACATAAATTCACTGCTGGACATGCAAATACTTACCTATTTATAATACATACATACATAAACTCACGCCATTATCCCAGAAAGCTTTGGCAGACGTGCTACCAGGACACCCACTTTACGCCTTGTGTATTCCGTCCCACGATGTGATAGGCGACGAGCGTATCGCCATATCGGGCACAAATTCCTGACTCCGGGCTGATAACGAATAGAAAAACCCAATATCACTTTGCCCGACCCGGGATTCGAACCCGAGACCTCAGCTTTGTAATCGTACCGTGGTACAACTACGCCACCGAGGCAGTCACCGAGCAGTTTTACCAATATACTCAAAATATAATGTTTATGTTTTCGGATGCATGTTTTGATACCACGTTCTGATGACACTGATCTCAAAGTGGGTCAACGTACGATGACTAAGCGATACAGTGATGAGTTTTTGTACAGTCGGTTACAATGTGTGTAATAAAATACAAAGTTTCTTAGGATTCATTATTAATTCAAATAAGGCTAATGGATATTCAGAATCTTATTATTATTATCGTACATAATATCTGAGTGGCTCAGTTAGGTGACAGTCGGCTTAGAAACGTGAGGTTTCGAGTTCAACACCATACATACATACATAAACTCATGCCTTCTTCCAGTAGAGATAGGCAGAAGTGCTAACAGGACACCCACGTTTCGCCTTGTATGTTCCGACCCACAATGTCATAGGGCTGACTCTTGACTCCGGGCAGCGGAATAGAAAAATCCAATATAATTTTGCCCGACCCGGGATTCGAACCCGAGGCACTCAGTTTAATATCATACGGGATAAATATTTGTTTCGTGTCTTTGAGACCAGGAAGTCTTGTAGTTTCTGATACCCATAACAAAAGACTTGGTATAATACTTTCTAGTTCATATTTTAATAATAGGTAATCTTATAATTATAATTTATTCAAGTAACAGAGGATTCAATGTTAGTGTCAGTACAATGTATGATTTAATAAGTATGTTAATTACATCACATATTTTTAATACATCAATATATACGAATATAATTAATCTTCATACATTAATATTTTAGTACCTACTACATTATGTTTGACTTTTCGGTGTGCTTATTCAATATACTTTATTTCTATAATTTTTGGGGTAAACAACATACACTTTTAAATAACCACAATTTGAAATAGGGAAAAGAAGTTAAAAATAAAAGAAAAAGTGTCGTCTGTTATTTAAAAGGTTGAATATTATGTCTGTAATGTAGTGAATGCGACTGTACCATGTTATCTAATACAATAGTATTGTTGCACACGTCATGCAGGGAAATTGTATACTTTATATCTTAGTCGGGAAATATACATATTGTATATTTTCGGGGTGTTTAATATATTATGGCATTCGTTTTGCACGCAAACGCTGAACTTTATACTCATATTTAGATTTTAATTTAACAGCATTTCTTAATATCGTTATTACAAGAATTAATATTTTAGCATTAAAAATAAACGGCAGAGCGTTTTTTTTTAAACTTTAGCATTGGCACAAAAAAGCAGTAAAGCAAGTATTATGTCGTGGCGATAGGTGGCGCTAGTAGTCCACAACTCGGTTAACAAGAGTTCGTATGACCCTCCTTTGCGTTAAATGTATAAAACAATATTATTAGAAAAGTATTGATAGACTCCGTGGCGCAGTTGTTTAAAAACCGGCTGAGAACTGAGAGACCGCGGGTTCAATCCCAACACCGTTGGATTTAGGTGTTGTGAGCCCAGTAAAAATCTCTTAGTTTCTGATACCTACGAGATAAAACTTGGTATACTCCTGTATTGTTAGGACTATTTATGGGGTTGATGATATATTTCGGGTTCGATCCCCGCACCGAGACAAATGTTTGTGAAGTCCACAGGTATTTGTCTCGGGGCTGGGTTTTTGTGAGACCGATAAGTCGTAGTTTCTGATACCCACGTCACAAGACTTAAATTGATCTTAATGTGGAGTCAGGACTATAGTATATGTGACTGTTGGGTGTATTTATTTACTACTTTATTAATTTACTTATCGTCATTTTTGGGTGATAAATACATAGTTTTTCTATAATAATAATTCACACCTTTTTATTTTTAAACACGCAATGGTTATACGCAAGGGTTTAAATTACTATTTTCGCAAAACCTAATTATTTACCACCTAAACGCGATGATATTTAAAAACTTGCAAAAAAAAAACTCGCTATTTTTGCGAAATATTTAGTTACATTTTGTTTGTAGTCACTAAAATTACCACCTGGCTTCGTTTCGGTCGCAGTTTTGATACACCCGGTATTACTTAAACATACAACCAAAACATTCGCCACAAAACTTCACACCAAAAGAACGAAATGGACCGCCCGGTTCAAATTCCCCACACTTTTGTCGAAAGACCCGATTTAAGTCATGTTTAAATTGTAATCTGGCGTGACAGCTACCGTGCGATTTCACGGCGCTGGCTTCTTATACTCTCGTATTATAACTTGTATTTGGTGTAACTGGGGAGCGTAAGCGTGAAAGTATGGGATTGAAAATTATAATTTGATTTTTAGCGATTTGAAGTTCTACTATCAAATATTATTTTGGCAATACGAAGAGGTGTTGTAGAATGTAGAGGCCTCTGTTATGCATGTATTGAAGGTTGTAGACATTCCAACAATCAATTAATTTGTATCTAGCGGCGGTGTGTTGAAAAGTAAGGCAAAATTTTGCATGTGATTGAAACAATTTTTTGTTTTGTGATTTGAATGATTCTTTCCATTGAATATTGTGAAGACTCAAACAATTATATTTACCCAAATAAAAGCAGTAATTAAGCTAGTTATACCACTGTAATCTCCCTAGCTTATTAGCTGTAAACAACATTGATCACAACGTAATGCCAGTAAATAAAAGAGACCTATTAAATATTTTACAAATATAAAAACAACTGCAAGTTGAATAAAAAAGTACGCAAGGAGGCAAGAGTTCGCAACAAATCGCTATGGAAAAACTTGCGCAAGTATATGTTCAACAAAGTCTTCCTATGAATACGATAATTTAATGGCACAATGGGAGCATGCTAAATATATATATACTAAATATTTTGTCTTTATACTACTGAAAATAAATACTATTACTACTAGGTAATTTATTTGTTTTGTATAAGTTTTTTCTTCCGTTGTTTAGTTTTCTGTGACTTTTTTTATTGTATTTTCTGTATATCCCATGTTGTGTCAATTAAATCGGTCTTTCTGTCTTTCTATAAAGCTTAAGTAAACCAATAAATAATTTTAACCCTTCACCTCCATTTTAAAATACATCTGGGTATATAAGCTGTGTTGAATAAATTAAATTACTCGAAAGCCTTTTTAATGTCGATGACAGTGGCTCGCGGACTCGACGCGATGAATTTACGCGTATTTTCCATTACCGCATTACGCATTAATGTTTATTTATATAACACCGGGTTTATGCTTTTTGTCTGGGTAATGTTACACTTACAAATTAAAGGACAGTTTTACTGTTTACATGTATTGTAGTGAGTGTTTGAAGGATACGAAGTTATGAGGTTGGTTTTAATGATTGTTGATGCAACAATACTTTTGAAGGAACAACCCATACCAAAGCTGGTTCAATATCATAGCCAATTTAGTAGTTCAACAAAAACACACTAGTAACTTCAAAGTTACTAATGTGTTATTGTAATGTACCTGGTAAAGGTCGCGGGACGTCGCTGGATGCAGGCTGCCTCGAACAGGTCACTGTGGAAATCATTGGGAGAGGCCTATGTTCAGCAGTGGACTTCCTTCGGCTGATGGATGGATGGATGTTATTGTAATGTCTTTGAACCCCAAATAACCAAAATGTGAGGTACCCACGTGTCAGAAATTTCATCACGAAACATTCGAAGTAATATGTATTTACTTATAAGTATTAAATCAGTGTAGTATACATATATGTGTATACATGTATATTGCGTCAATGAAATTACGATACCCCAGAGCCAGTTGTAAAAGTAAACCTTATCTATCTACACAATGCATGCAAGGGTAATTAGCGTGCTATAGAGGCAAGAAGAATCTACATCTATAAGTCAATATAAGTCAAACTTGAATCGACGCCTTTTGCTCAATTTAGATGAGAGAGATGATTGCTTCTTGCCGTTTGACATAATTATTCCTGCCTGAAAGAGACCGGACAAGCTGCATCCGTAAGGCGAATAACTTCCGTGGGATATTACAAGATACCTTGTAATACCTTAAGTACCTTGGGAGAGGCCTATGTCCAGCAGTGGACTGCAACGGGCTGATGATGATGATGGTGGTGATGATATTACAAGAGATTTTGTACAAGTGTATTCGCATTAACCAGGAATCGTACTAGAATACAAGAATAAATGACTAAACAGAAGGTGTGGTTATGTAACTGAATAGCTAATGGAATCAAGTTTTTTATTTAACAGATAATGTAAACATGACACTCGTTAATATTGAAGCGTTGGCTTTTATGTCCATAAATTGTTTCATATCAGCAAGTTTATAGACGGCATGTCGGCTGATTGGTTGGGTGAGGTGCACATTGTGGTGAATATTTGTGTCAATAAAAATAGTATTTTTCTGTGGTAGGTACTGGAAGGAGGAGCGTCGAACGTCTTTAAGATAGACAGAAATTCTAGCTAAGGTTGCAGGAAAGCGCTGGATGCAAGCCATTTTCAACGGGGTGTTTTGAAAATACTTGAAGACTATGTTTAGCAGTGGACTTCTTAAAGCGGAATGGAGAGGAAAAGAGGATCTTGTATGTGCCCGAATAGCTACCAGTCTTATGGTAATAAGCGCAAGTTATCTAGAGATAGAATTATGTCGGCCCGGGAAAAAACTACATGTGGATTGGGGAACCATGGAGTTATACATAAATTACTTAGCACTTACCATCAAACGCATTTCAAACACTTCATCATAGTATAAAAAGTGGCTCAGTCCATTCTTATATCTACACATAGTATACACTCAGCCTAACCTCGCACAGAGGATATCAGGTGTACATTGCGAGTGAGTTACAACCGGACAAATGTATCGCAATTAAAATTAATTGTGTCCACAAAGTGAGAATGTGTCGAAACAGGTTGTATGTGAGTTATTGTGGCTTAATTAATTACCTATACGATTTATTAGATGTAGATTGAAAGGAACCAATTTATGGACGTTAAGTCGATGTATGGATAGATCCTATGGGGTCTGGTTTTTGGGTTAGGTAATTAAACTAATCCGATTTGGATGGTTTAGGTACTCCATTTATTGGTTCGTTAAAACTATTACTTACTAATTTTGCATGACGATTAAAATGATTTAGCTTGACTGCAAAAATCCATCAGCTATAGCAGTTTTGCTTTGCATAAACTACACTGCTGTTTGGCGGGAGAAACATACATTGCGGTGGTATCTACCCAGACGGCCTCACACATATGAGAGACTTACCAACAGTGAAATTATAATGCTATAAAAATGTACATATCGACAATGAGATGAAAAATGTTGCTAATATTATGAGATTTTTAGTGTATGTAGTGATAACATCTACTAAATTACTATGAAGATTTCACGTACGATCTTACAATTAATTATTTTAAGTCTTAAAAATGGTAATCAGTTCGGCAAAAGTATATCTTTTGCCACAGTAAACCAGTTTAACAGTATCGCAACTAAACTTTCATAAAATACCAAAAATCCCCATATTATGCTAAAGGATATTACACAATGTCCAAGGTACAGAAAAACAAATAGTTTTCAATATGAAACTTTTCAATACAAGCTTTGGGGTTGGCGGAGATTAAAAACTATTAAATACAGCGGACGGATTAAGGGGTAGTGAAGGGTGGCAATCGAACAGAGAGCTTTTCAATGACGCGCCGTTTTCATTAAATATATACGAAACTGAAATTTATTGGCAATATCTCACTTTTTGGACAAATATCGCAATATTAAAAAAGTGTTTCGAGGTTTTTTTAATGAAAAAAGAGTGAGCATTTTTTTTGTTACTTTTTTATACTGGTAAGTGAAATGTTACCCAAGTAGATATTTTTTGGTTGTAGACAATAAAAATAATAATAAATAATAAATACACCTAACAGTTACATACATAATCCTGACCCCACACTAAGATCGGGTCTTGTGCCGTGAGTATCAGAAACTACGAAAGACTCTTCGGTCTCACAAACACCCTATCCGAATATCTGTATCTGATGATGACGATTATATTCCTTCGGTCAATACATTTATGAGAACTTGTTAGCCTCCGAATATCTATATCTGTATCAGTCCATGTACGTTCCACTGCAGGGCACGGGCCTCCTCTACAATCAAGAGTACGATAGAGAGGGGTTAGGCCATATAGTCCACGCTGGTTTAGTGCGATTTGGGCCTCCGAATATACACAGGCTGAATCTGTTTTGTAGGCTCAATACTAATGCAACATACTCTACGATTGGCTTTGCACTATCCAAAGAGAATATAAAACACTGCGTTAGCACTATAGAGTGGCTGCGAATGTACTATCAAAAACCTTAAGGCCAATTCTTATTCTTTAATTTCCTTCACTTGTCTTGATCTACTGTGTATTTAGTTTGAGTTTAATGCCTCTTACAAAATTGTAACCGACTAGAGACACACAAAAATAGATAATATGATACATTTAAAAATCAACCCGAAAATGATTTAAGATATAAAACCACATAGGATACTCGTTAAAACCGTTTGTTTTCAATTCACGCCTTAACCTTTAAAAATACGACAAAAACCGATGGAAAGTGTCGCGACACGAGACGTGTCTGTGGGCGGTGTTAATAAATTCGAATCCGCCTGATGGGAGATTAGCAGACGCTGGTCGATGGATTTGTATAGAGCTGATGAGCACGACTTTAAATTGTAGGTTATCACGCTGGGAATTGCAAGGTTTGATATTGATTTCGAAAATTACTAAACAACTATGTAAATTTTTACAATTAAATTTTTTAAAGTCCTTTTCTTTATTAAAACTTGCAAAGTCTTGTAAACTAGTACAGTCTCCAGTACAAATAAACTAGATATACGGGCCACTATCACTATCTTGCAGAAAACTGACCTCAGATTTTGTTTGTTTTAATTTCGTCACTGGAATAGTCAAAGCTCCAATATACCCTACATTTTATCTCTTCGACCTTTTACATTTCCATTGTCCATCACTGCCGGGATCGTTAATATATCAACATACATAAACTCACGCTTTTTTACTCAGAAGGTGTAGGCAGATGTGGAACCACGATAATCACCATTCGCCATAATTATGTGGTCCGTCTCACGATGTGATAGGTAGCGAACCTATCGCCATATTAGGCACAAATTCCTGACTCTGGGCTGATATTGAATAGAAAAATTCAATATTACCTTGCACGACCCGGGACTCGAACCCGAGACCTCAGATTTGCAATCGTACCGTAGCACAACTGCGACACCGAGGCAGTGTTGTGGTTAATTATGAGATATAATTCCATTTCATCATGTTTATTTACCATGATTATACAAAAAAAAACCTACAAAAACACACTCAAATCACCCAAACACACTCCCCCATCTCTATAACAATATTTTTCCCCATAAGTTTAAAATTATGATGCGGATTGGCTTGTCCATAGCGCACCTGTTATTTCGCGCTTGTACATTATCCACGCTTGTGCATACTGGTGCGGTATTAAAAACACCCGTCACACCGCGCTGGCTTTGTTAGTGAAAGCTGTGGGAACCTTTGTAGAATGTTTTATGCAAGGATGCTTATAAAGTAGCATCTTATAAATATAATGGTATTGCAAAGATTGGTTACGAATTACGATGGAAAACGAAGTTTTAGGTTTTAGAGAGGTATATTATAAAATAATAATACCTCCGTGGCGCAGTTGCTTCGACGCTGGCTGTGAAACAAGAGGTCGCTGGTTTGAATACAAATGTTTGTGTGAACCACAAATTTGTTTCAGGTCTTGGTGTTTGTGAGGCCGAAATGTCTCACGTAGTTCCTGATACCCACGACAGAAGACTATCTTAGTATGGGGTCAAGACTATGTACATACATATTATGTGACTGCTGTATTTGGGTGTATTAATTAATTAAATCCATTATTTATTACAATTTTCGACTCCCATAGGCATGAGTCAGGTCGACCAAAGTAGCAAAATCTCACAGAAAACGGACGAGAAACAACAGCTTTGCTATGGTAATTAGTTCGGCTAGTGAAATTGAAGGTGTGAAACAGAGACTAAATACGTCTTTCCTTCTGATATCTCTTTTACTTTTGTAAAAGTAAAGTAAAAGAGATATCAGAAGGAAAGACGTAACGGAAGGACGGAAGGAAAAAATTCCTTCCCATGTTGTGGGGCAGGTTTAGGTTTATCTTGTCTCTGAAACTATTCTAGTATTACTTTACAATTCAAAATACGCACTAAGCACTAATATTATTATACTAGTTCTCAACATTTTTATTTAAAGGCATTAAACAAGAATAATACCAAAATTTACATGTCACGATTGCCCTACGCCTTTTACAAAAAAGTCCAGATAACACGTTCACGAGTCTCGCTACTCAATTTTTTACTATTCGGGCAAAAAACTACTCCACAGCTGAGATGAACAAAAAATGTAAACATGCCCCTTGTGGGACTCGGGTTTGGACATGTTGTGGACTGTCGATAAGCGCGGGGTGGGGGTCCCAATATTTGACGCTGTCTACGTTTAACATAATTCTATAAAAATAATTTACCTAAATTAAGATAAAGGGAATCATTTTTTTGGTTTAAAAACTATTTTTATCAGCGTGGGCAGACAGACAGAATTGCATCTTTGTTTTAATATTCTATACTATAATATAATTTAACTATCTAACTACAATACTTTCTGACACACCTAATAGAATTATTTTACTTTTGTGGTGTTAGTCATAAGCAATATGTTTTCACCTAAGTTATTTTTCGCCGCATTTCCTGTTAATAAACTCCAAAAACTTCTTAATATCTATTAAAAATATATAGCCAAAGTATTGCCTCAAATTGTGAAACATTGCAAAAAACTGTTGTATTGCAAAATGACATTTTACGCGGCTGACGATGACTTACATATAATTTGACCTTTGAGAGATGCCTGTCCCGTTATAAGCCTATACAGAGAAGGTATCCGAGTTCATTAACTGGACAAACCCGAGCTTGTATTCTTGATTGGCGCTATTTTTGTTCACGTTTTATTTGAATGTTTTTATATTTTTATTTTTAAGATCAATTTAGGGCGCTTAATGAAATATTGACATACATAAACACACGCCTTTTTCCCAGAAGGGGAGGGGAAGGTAGAGGTGCAATCAGAACATCTATATTTCGCCTTGTTTTTACCGTCCCAAGATGTGATAGGGGGCGAGCATATCGCCTATCGGGCACCAATTCCTGACTCCAGGCTGATAATTAATAGAAAAGAACCAATATCAGTTCGCCCGACCCGGGATTCGAACCCGAGACCTCAGCTTTGCAATCATACTGTAGTACAACTGCGCCACCGAGGCAGTCAATACTAAAATATTGAATAGAACAAAAATAAATCTCATAACATATTTGCGTACTGAAGTAATAAAGTAGCCATAAAATCTGTAGAGTTAGCTGTAGTATCTAGTTTTAAATAACTGCGTGCATCAACAAGGGTTAATTATTTATATTTTATATTTATCGTTGTCTCACAGGAAAATAATGTTTGGTGCCTTTTTTTTAGCTACTGAGATGTTGTAAGACTCTTGAGTTATTTTATGAACCTTATTTTTTTGTATATTAAGACTTAAAATGAAATTAAGTATTTTCTGTATGTTGTGGCCACTAATGTGGGTGTAATAAATGAAAAAAATCCATACTCTTTGCCTTATAATTCATTTTTCTGAAATGAAATGTATATTAATTGATAACTAATATCATCAAAAGAACATCATAATTTTTACTAGAATGCCAAAAAATATTAATGAATTTTCCTTTCTATTATAATGTCCACAATAGCAACCGTTACCCTACAAAAACCAGAGAAACAACGCAAAATGATACCTCAAACATACAAAAAAATTGACTTCTGCCGAGCAAGTTTAGTTCGTGAAAAAAAAAATGGTAAAGCCATTAAGTGATAAGAACTTGCCCATTAGCCAACAGATAAACGACTTATTGTTATTGCAATAGAAATTTCGTAATATGGAGGCTTTGTAATGGGTTATAAAGGGGTTTTATTTACCCTTACTTTGTAACGAGGTTTTGTAATTCAGTCAGTATACGGGTTATGGAACAGTTTCTCATCCTTTTTGTAGGTAAATCTCTCTCGATTGGTACATCATATTTAAATTGCATAATTTATGCGATTATCATACTGATTTATTTAATATTATATTCATTATGATATCATTGTAATTCCGCCAACCCGCACTAGGCCAGCGTGGTAGGCTATATATATATATGGCCTAACCCCTCCCAATCGTATTCTAGATTGTAGAGGAAGCTCGTGCCCTGCAGTGGGACGTATATGGGCTGACACAGACAGACAGATATGATATTCATAGCGATAAGCTCGCCTTTGATAGAATTAAGGATAGAAATAAGTTCAACGGAAGCAGTTCGGTGACATTATGAGGGATAAATTAACTTTCAAAATAAGGGATAAAAATGAACTAAATCTGGTTTCGATAGACAGTAATTATTCAGTAGATGACAGCCTGATTTAGGAGACAGTGTATTGCCCTGGTAGGCAGTTGTTTTTTATTGCAATGAATGGTGAGACGAGCATGCCATCCGCCTGATGGTAAGTAATACGACCGCTCATATACAGTAGCAAAACCAAACAACACCATGAATTACATAGCAATGCTTGGATTCACCACTACGCTCGCCATCCTAAGACATAAGATGTCATAATATAAGTCTGAATATGTCCAGTAGTAACTTTAGCTACAATGTCCTTAAAACCGGAACACAACAGTGCATTTACTGTGCAGTTGCTTGACAGATGGTGTTGATGGCGAAAGTGGGCTAGTGTTGATATGCATCCAATAACACGCACCGCTGGCTTTGTCAAAATCAGCGGTGACTGTTTCTACCACTTCTAACTGCCAACTTAGTCAATACACATTATGTATGTATCAGCCCATATACGTCCCACTGCAGGGCACGGGCCTACTCAACAATCAAGTGTATGTTTGAGAGTGGTTAGACCATATAGTCACCACACTGGCCAATTGCGGGTTGGCGTACTTTACATTGCGTGGTGGCCTGTTGGTAAACGGACCAGACGCGGCTGCCTACATGTTCACGGTGGTCGCGGGTTCAAATCCCAGGGCACATCTCTGACTTTTCGGAGTTATGTGTGTATTGATAGTCAATCACCACGCACTTTAACGGTGAAGGAAAACATCGTGAGGAAACCTGCATACCGTAGCGATTTTAAAGAATTTCTACGGTATGTAAGTCCGCCAACCCGCACTAGGCCAGCGTGGTGGACTATATGGCCTAACCACTCTCAATCGATTCTCTCGATTGTAGAGTAGGCCCGTGCCCTGCAGTGGGACGTATATGGGCTGATATAGAGTAGAGAGTATAGTACTTTACATACCATAAAAATTCTTACAAGTGGCTATTGTATGCAGGTTTCCGCACGATGTTTTCCTTCACGGTTATAGTGCATGGTCACTATCAATACACATATGACTCCGAAAAGTCAGAGGTGTGCCCTGGGATTTGAACCCGCGACCACCATGAACATGTAGGCAGCCGCGTCTAGTCCATTACCAACAGGCCACCACTTATATCCTATTAAAATATCACCATAAAATATCCAGAAACAAACTCAAAAACCAATTCCAAATACAATTTCGATACCTATATCACTTGATTTATTACAATCAGGCGCCGCAGTCAAAACAAAGGAATAAACGGACGCTTGTACCTATCTGGGTTGATCAAACGACATTTAGGTGTTATCGAAAGATCTAGGACTTAGTGCTTGTTTACGTTTGGCAGCTGTATGTCTATTTTCGTCTTAAATGCTGATTTGTGTAGAATTGGGTTTATGTGTGTGATTTGGGGTAATTGGTCAAGTTAGGGTACTTCTTGATGTTGTGGGGAGATGATTTATTGTTTAAATTGTATAAATGTTTAGGTTAGTTTGGCTTTTTGGATATTTTTAGTCACATCATTTATACCCAGAACGCTTGTAGTATATGTTAGGAAATTATAAGTAATTTGAATGCAAAATAATTATATTTTCTTGACAGAACCGCGCATGGTATTTTGCAAAGCCACAGTTTAGTTGCTAATACCATTTCTACTGAAATAAAACTGGCCAAATCTTATATTACTCTCACTGTGAAGCTGTGAAACAGGTTGTCGGCTCACGTGATTCCTTCTTTGTATCTACTAGGTCCTTTGCTCATTGCTCATGTAGCGCTACGCGAGGTGATAAAAGCTTGTTCATCACCTATCTCTCTCGTGCGTGTACGATATGGTTTATTTATTTATTTATTTATTTATTTAAAAACTTATTGTACACCAGTGAACAAAAAAAAAAGAATTTAACAAAAATGAACAAAAAGTAAAAAAGTATACAATGGCGGCCTTATCGCTCCAGGCGATCTCTTCCAGGCAACCTACCATAGGATGGATAAGACAGAACGACAAATTGGGGGAATCATGAGGTGTACGAGAAAAAAAAAGTAATAAATAAAATTCAGGAAAAAATAATTCTATTCTACTAAAAAAAAAAAAAAAAAATATATAAATTTAACAAGAATAACACAATACATATATTTGCATATATAAATACATATGATAAACCCTATATAATATTATATGCATCAACACATTACATCAAAGCAAGAAAATATAATAAAAAGAATACACTACGCTATGTCTTCAGGTATGTAAGGAGAAATAATGCTCCTTTAGCAATCTTTTAAATATAGGCAGGGACTTTGCCCGCCGCACTGAGACAGGTAATGCATTCCAAAGTCTAGCAGCTTGAGTGGTGAAAGATTTATCAAAGAAAGCAGTGGAATGCGCTGGAATTTGCAGTGTTAAGTTCTCTGATGACCTCAGGGACCTTGAATGTGTATTATGAAGAAATAGAAATCGGTTTTTGAGGTACGAAGGAGAGAGAGGATTAAAAAGTATAGAGTAAAGAAGGGAGAGAATATGTGTATTCCGGCGAAGCCGTATAGGTAACCACTTGAGTTTGTTGCGGAATTCGGAAACATGATCATATTTGCGCAGTCCAAATATAAATCTAATGCAGAAGTTTTGAAGACGCTCAAGTTTATTGAGTTGCTCCTCAGTGAGATCGAGATAACTGGCATCAGCATAATCAAGGATGGGGAGGAGGAGGGATTGAGCAAGCGATATTCTCGTGGCGATGGGCAGAAAATTGCGTAACCTTCGCAAGGACCCAGCCGAGGCGAATAGTTTCCTACTCAACTCTCGAAGCTGGGGACCCCAGGAAAGAGATGCGTCGAAAATAATGCCTAGATTTTTCACAGTATCACTGTAAGGTATACGTATTCCGTTAAAAGAAACTGGAGGTACAACAGACCAGTTTAGTCTAGACATTAACCTAGGGCTGCCGACAACAATGACCTGCGTTTTAATTGGGTTAACTTTTAATCCATACTCCTTACTCCAATCAAAGATACGTCTAAGGTCGTCATTGATCGATGAAACTGCATCTTTAAGCTCATCAGGTGGTGCATGGGAGTAAATTTGCAAATCATCTGCATAGAGGTGGTAGAAAGAACGAAGATTATTTGTAATGGAGTTTATAAAAATTGAGAAGAGTAGGGGAGATAGCACGCCGCCCTGTGGTATGCCGGCAGAAATGGTGCACCAAGAAGATAAATTATCCTCAATACATATCCGCTGCCGGCGTCCAAACAGGTAACTATGAAACCAATCAACTGCAGATGGAGATATGTTAAGAGAAGACAAAATGCTGAGCAAAACATCAAGATCGACCGTGTTGAAAGCATTGCTGAAGTCAAGCAGTGTTAAGACTGTCAGCATGCCCCTGTCCATGGCCAATCTGATGTCATCAGAGATATGAATAAGGGTAGTGGTAGTACTGTGCCCAGGACGAAAACCTGATTGGAGAGGGTTAAGGAGCTTGTTTTTGTAAAGGAAATCTGAGAGTTGGGAATGGATCAGACGCTCGAGAACTTTAGAGAGGAAAGGTAGAATAGAGATAGGACGAAATTCGGAGAAGGTAGAAGGGTTACATTTTTTTGGTATAGGGATGATGTGGGCTTCTTTCCACGCTAATGGAAAGGTGCCGCTGGAGAGGGAGTGGTTTAGAATATGGCAAATAATGGGGAGGATTTCATCGAGAATAGGGATAATCATGTTGCGTCCGACACAGTCGCTACCAATCGCGTTAGATGAACTCAGCATAATGTTTTTCCTTACATCACAAGCTGCAAGTTGTTTGAAAACTAGTGGAGGACAATCAGGAGCGTGGCAGGAAGAAAGATAAGATAACGTTTTATTTTTATTACTTCCATCTAAATTGGATGGACAGCAGAAATGTTGGTTTAAGGAATTTAAGTCGAAATTTTTAGAGCCGATATCTTGCCGCGATTTTCCAACTCCCAGAGATTTAAGAAACTTCCAAACTTTTGCTTGGTCAGCAACTTCAACGGACTGATGGATATATCGGCGTTGTGCGTTTCTACACACCTTGCTGCAGTGATTGCGGATCGAGACATAATTACGCCAGTTGAGTTCACTAGGACGACATTTATATTTAGACTTAGCTGAGGCTTTTTTTGTAAGCAGTTCTTTTATCTCAGCAGTAAGCCAAGGAGATGGACGATGCTTAAGTCTGATCTTTTGGATTGGAGCATGAATATCAAATAGCTTCGTAAGTTCTTCTGTGAAGATATTGACCTTAATGTCAATGGATTCGTTCTCTAAAAGCAAACCCCAGTCAATGCTGACAGCATCCTTGCGAAGATCAGCAAGAATCATGCCACGAAAATTACGTCGCAGGATTATTTTAGGAGAGGCTTTGGGAGGACGGATACGATAGGACAGAAAAAGAAGGTCATGGTAGGAAAATGCGTCAGCTGGACATTGACCATGTTTTGCAACATGATCAAGGGACGAAACGAGTATGAGATCAAGTAGAGAGGGATTACAGTTTGGGAAGTGGTGAGTGGCGGAAAGTGGAAGAATGGTAAGGTTACTAGATTGGACAATGGAATGAAAAGAGGAAGACCGAGAGTCGTTTTTAAGGAGGCAGGTATTGAAATCACCCATGATTATGGTTTGACTGTACGAGGAGACTAAGTTGTCTAGAAGAATCTCAAAAGAAGAAAAGAAATCCACACGAAGTGAGGGACAGTAGTACGCACCAAGAAGAACTTTCTGATGTGAAAGTTCCACCTCAACGAAAAGATGCTCGCCAGAGTTAGGTGGAGTTGGCTGTGTCGAGACACTTACAACTGAGAAAGGAATGTGAGCTCGGAGGTAAATGGCGACACCACCCCCTCCACCCGACGTGCGGTCATTCCGGATGAGGTGGAACCCGGGAAGAGAATAGGTAGAAGAAGACAGACAGGGTTTTAACCAGGATTCTGAAACCAGGATAGCATGTATATGTGTACAGTCAAAACTAGCCAGTATATCAGTAAAATGGGCCGGAATACTCTGAGCATTAAAATGAACGACATTAAAGTTCCTGGGGACATCAGAGAAATGAGACGAGAGAGTCTCAGCAAGTGAAGGAATACTCTCAAAACTATCATCACTACATGCTGAGAAAAACTCCCCACTGTCATTGCTAAAATCTGAGAAAGACATAAATTGAAATACAAATTAGTTAAAAAAAAAAAATTAAAAAAAAATAGGCAAAATATAAAAGGGTAAAAATAAAAATAGTAACAAGTAGGTATGTAATAAGAATATGAATAAATTAAAACTGTCAAGAATCAAATACATCCATCTGCCGGTAGTGTTTACAGAGAACTATAAAAAATAAAAAATAAAAGGTGAGTCAGGTAAAACAATGGTTACAAAAGACAGAAAAAAAAATAATAATAATATAGGAGTATTAAAGAATAATAAAAATAATTACAATCATAAGAAAACAAAAAAAAACAAAATAAAAACAAACCAGAAATAATTAAACAATAGTACACAAAAGATGAAAATTAGAGCGTGAAACGAAACGCAAAGCCTCAAAGTGGAAATGTCAGAACTTTGACAATGACATTAAGTGGTTAGGTTTATTGTTTGTTTACCTTGAAAAAGTGGGTGTAATTATTTATTCGTTTTGTGTTTACCTGGTCACCGTTATGAAAAACATAAACAAAGACACATCACTTCTTCGATGCTGCAGCTCTTCTGGATCTCGGAGCAGCTATTCTAGACGCAGGGACAGACTTGTCGCCATCAGCAGAGATCTTATTAAGCTGACATAAAGACAACACTCTATGCCGCACCCCAGAACTCAACACAAACACGCTACCGTCTCTGGTCCAGCACTTGGTCACTCCAAACTTCTCACGAGCAGCCAAGAAAACATCGTGCCGTGTCTTCGTTAAAAACTCCGAGAGCGTTACACCGGAGTTCTTAAGTTTGGTTTTACTAAACCATATTTTATTACGGGTGTCCACGTCCCTGATCTTTACAAGTATGGGCCGAGGTTTACAGCGATACAAGCCCCATAACATTGTATCCACTAGGTCCTACCACAGCGTAAAGAAGCAGTTAAGTAAGCCGGCATAATTTTGCTGATTGGCAAGTTATTGCGGTATATTGCCAAACGGCAGTGTTTTTGGGTCACACTTACCATGCGGTACAGTGAATGTTTGCAAGCAAAAATAAATGCACTGACTAAAATAACTAACGCCCCCTAAAATAGCGCCATCTCTTAACTAAAACAAAAACTAACCGTGATTCTTCAAGTGTAAAGGTTTTTGTGCTCTGTAGATCCTAGTGTGATGTTGACACAGCTGAGGCCCTTTGTCGAAATAGATTAGCAGTTTTTGTGTTGACCCGTTTAGGAGTGTATAAATTAGGTGTAAAAAGGAACTTGGAGAATTCGACGGTTTATAGTTTGATAAATATTTTTACATGAATTATTGCTGGGCGGCTGTATGGCTATTTTTAGTTTTATTTCTTCATCTTATAGGCTGTAGTGAATACTGCAAATAAATAGAAGTTGTCTATGTGATTTTGAATATAGGAATGGTTATTTATAGATTATTTTTAAAAGTTTTTCTTACATTAAGTGGTCAGCAACGATCATAAGCACCTACAAGATCAAATTAAGCATCGCGTTCTCAAAAAATCGTAGTTTTATAATAAGAATACAGGGACTAAAAATCCCATGTATGCCTAAACTATCATAAAACTTATTTCGACATTACAGATCTTCAAAACCGTAAATTTTATTATTTTGCGGTTTATACCGCCTACTCTACTTTGTAAATAACATAAAACTGCAAAAAAATAAAGTACATTTTGATTTCAATTTGCCGAGTGCATTAAAATGCGTTTAAAAAAAATAGCAGTGTAACAGGTGGCCGGCAAAATCCTACACTTGCTTCACAAACTGCGTGCCGGCAAAAAAAGTCGAAACACGTGCACTAAGCACAAAAGTTTTAATTTTTTCATCCTTAAAAGTAGGGTAAGTTGGGGAACAAGGTTAACTTCGCCGTCACCTTAAACTCTTCTGCAATAACTTAAGGTTTGTTATTCTTTGTGTTTGGATGGGGATAAGTTGGTAAAAAGTGTCTACCTGTTACGCAAAGGAAGGGTGGCAGAGAATAGAAATTATCCACAGTACAAAACTCGATGTCAAATGCGAAATTTCCTTTGTTGTGATCAGGTTCGCGCTGTTTGGTTGATTGGCTGTTTTTTTGGGTAATAAGACCGCATTGGTTTGAACTAAAATTAATATTATTACACATTACTATTTAGTACACAAAATCCGGAACGAAGTGAGCTGAGGAAGAAGTAAAGTGACCTACAGACAATATCAGTTATATGCCATTCACCGGAATAAAAAAAAAACAAAAATGTTGAAATGGCAATATATTCTCTTGAGCTATTTATTTCTAGCTTATCGAAAAATTTGCGCCGTGTGAATAATATGCAACAAGATAGAATCAAAGAAATATATGAATTGTAATATTATCATGGCGAGTCGAGTACATGTATTGATAGTCAATCACCACGCACTTTAACGGTGAAGGAAAACATCGTGAGGAAACCTGCATACCGTAGCGATTTTAAAGAATTTCTACGGTATGTAAGTCCGCCAACCCGCACTAGGCCAGCGTGGTGGACTATATGGCCTAACCACTCTCAATCGATTCTCTCGATTGTAGAGTAGGCCCGTGCCCTGCAGTGGGACGTATATGTGCTGATATAGATAGATAGAGTCGAGTACAAATTGTAGTCGAAAACCCTGGCCTTATGGCCTACGGTGGAGTCATAAAAATTGAAATACAGTAAAAAATTGAATTAGCCTTGTGTACAAAAGTTTGATTAAGTTTACACAAGCAACAATTGATTCGCCAAAAATCGTTAACGACCTACCAAAATTGCCTAAAAGTAAACAAAGACTTCAATTAAGTGTCCGAAAAAATCAATTAAGTCGTTGTTATTATGTCAACCTTTGCTACGCTTACGATGAGTGTACATATTAAGGCTATCATTACGAGGCAAATAATTTTATCAACTATTTCATATTCCGCCTTTCTACATATCAGATTAACATTTATAGAAATCTGTTAAAAGGATTCCATAGCATCGGTTTATTACCGGTACAAAGTTGGAAAAATAATATGGAGATACCAAATATGAACGCACATTAATGTAGTGTTCGCGTGCGGTGCCTCTAATGACAATCTGATCCAAAAACTGAAGGTTAAATTGATTCCCTTAGACGTTTACATTCATACAATATACATACGTAGGTAGAAATTTTATGTATTTAATATAAGGACGAAAAGTGATGCATCTGATAATAAATGCAGTTAATTTCAAACAGAGTATAATTATTATACTGGCGCAAAATATACATAATATGTTAGCTGTTAATCTCGCAGGTCGACAGATTTATACCAAACATCGAAAACTGAAATACAAAGAAGTAAATCGAAACACGACACATATTATCTCTAGGTTTTCGATAGTTGTTTATTGATCAGTCAAAATTTTTAAGCCAGCTTCAGCAAACTTAAGTTACCAGTGCATAATAAAATCTACCACCCTGGTTTATTATGGGCTACATGGGTTTCTGGTCTCCACATATCATAGAAACTCTTGGAAAAATCTCAATGGTACGCAGATTCCTTATAATGTTTTCTCTCCGTTTTCGTTAAATGGCCTGGTAATTGACTATCAATTTACACGTCATGACTCTAAAAAGTCAAATAAGATTTAAGCTACACACAGCAGATACACCAGAATGCGTGTATTCTACCCACAAACCACCACGCTCTTTAAAAGCCCAAAGCGGTTTCAAAACTCGGTAATGATACAAATAAAAAGCCGATGATTCATACAAACTAAAGTATGGACAGGATATGACGCAAATCACCTGATGTAAGCAAATGGTACTCATTACTACATATTCTATTAAACGACAAACTGTTAATATATCCGGTTTTAATTTTACTGTAATATTAATGACCCTTGACAGTTTATACATCTAAGTTTTATTTATTTATCTAATTTTGTTGCGGGTTGAAGATGAGCTAGGGTCACTAAGAGACTCGTGTTGCTTCTGTTCATCAGCCCGTAGCAGTTTGCAGCATAGGCCTCTCCCAAGGTACGTCACAGAGCCCGGTCTGCTGCTTTATGCATCCAGTTGCTGCCCGCCCTCTTGTGCAAGTCGCCCCGCTATCTGGCCAGAGAACGTCCCACTCTAAGTTTGCTAAGACGCGATCTCCGTTCCAGAACACGCTTACTCAGCGGTCATCTGTTCTGCGATATGTGGCCAGCAGATTAACACTTCAACCTACTAACTTTAGCTTAGCAGCTTCTGTACTTGAAGTCAATTTTTTGGTTCAAGTCAAGTTCAGTCAAGTCAACTTTGGTTTTGGTCAAGTTTTCAGGAATTGCGTTGATGAATGAGACGGTATAGTCTCTTATAGACTTCAAAAGCGTATTAGGCAAAAATAATTGTTTTTGGAACGAAATAATCGTGCAAAGCTGATAGTAAAATTGTAATATGTTTTTGTTTGAAAGCTTCCACAAAACTAAACGTAAAACCAGACTTATGGCGATGGTTGGATCCACGTGGAATCTTAATTAAAGCTAGGCAATCTTTCTATACAATACAATACAATAATATTTCGTCCTTGCATTCCTTCTAATGGAATCTTAAAAAAATTGCTTAGATTTTACAAATAATTGTTTCTACTTTCTGTATAGTAGTATAAACATGTATTAGATTTTTTTTGGCACTCGACCAAAAGGTGAAAATTCATGGCTGATAACTGATTTACATCAATAACTAATGGGTGTATTCACCTCTATGCAGCCTAAACATAAAAATAACACCTGGTCGCCTCTGTGAATATTATTAGCCGAATAAGGTGAGCACCATATTCGGACTTCCTGCGTCCAAAATATATAGTCATTATGATTTTTTTGCTAATTAATATAGCTCTTTCGAGCGTAAAATGTTATAGTCTTGGATAATTTGATGTCTGAGATTGTAGTTTAGGTCAATTTTTTTTGGGATGGTTTAGTGTCTGCCTGTGGTCTTTACTAGCCCTAACAATTTGAATGCTAGGTATTGGTGTTCTCTACAAATGAAATTTAGAACTAATTACTCCATCGGCGTGACTGCGTCGGTGGCGTAGTTGCACTACGGTATGGTTACAAAGCTGAGGTCCCGGGTTCGAATCCCGGGTCGGGCAAAGTGTTATTGGGTTTTTCTATGCATTATCAGCCCGGAGTCAGGAATTTGTGTCCGATATGGCGATAGGCTCGCCCCCTATCACATCGTGGGACGGAACATACAAGGCGAAATGTGGGTGTCCTGGTCCTCTGCCTACCTTCTGGGATAAAGGCTTGAGTTTATGTATGTATGTTAAAATTCTTCCTAAGGTATCATCATTACGATGTTTTCCTTACACATGAAAGCGATTAATACACTTATATTATTATGTATAACTACGAAGACCTTTATAACATAAGATTATTATACTGTATTATTTTATTTACTCTATGATATGTGGCGCTGTTGGTGGACCTCATATATAAATTAATAAATAAATAAATAAGATTATAAGTGCCGTGAGCCCATCTATATCTCCTTATTCTGCGATAATAAATGCTTTCTTTTCTTTTCTAAGCATTGCTCGAAATTTGTCACCAGAATTAAGAGTCCCATTGCTTTTTTTCACCCCCATGCCGATAATAATAGAATCGCATGGGACAGTCTATTAGTACGTCTCGTTAATCTAATGATCCGTGATTCGTATGGGATTGTTATTCCATTTCCCATGCAGGTAGCCTATTAAGGACTATTAAACATTTTTTGACCGTTAATAATTTGGATATTATAGCGATCTGTTTGCGGTGAAATAAAAAATGATTTTTTATATTATGTCTGGAAATACCGTGAAAAATTATTGAAAGAGTTGAATATTGTTAAAATGACGTGTATTTTTTGCTGTAATTAAAATTGTTTCTTTAAAATATTTGAATTGAATTTTATAGCATCGTCTTTCAAAACATTTACATACAATAAAACGCAAATATAAATATTTAGTGCATTCAATAATCAATTTCAAATTTTTAACAAGCTCACCAGAATTACCAAGCCCGATTATTAAAACCAAATACAAAAAAAGATAACCCTCAAATCGTCTTAAGTCGTATAGCCAGTCTAACAAATAACGCGTAGTGATTCAATAAGTCAACCCTAAAACCGCTGTAACGATGTTTAAATCCGACAATTACAGGGCTTCTTTGGCCATTGTTTATTGCGTTTGTGTTTCACGTATAATGTACGACGTGCTTTATTTTAAGATGTTTTTATGTGTTTTTACAACAGTTTAAGTATTAGTAAAGATTTTAGTGCGGAGGTACTGAGTTATGCGCGTTTTGGTGAGATATCTCTTTGGGTTTAAACAAGATGTTACTATAAATAAGAATGACGAGACAGCGTCTTACTGTAGACAGGTTTTATTTTGGTTGTACATTGTACTGATCCAGCTCATAATCGCTGCTGATCATAGGACTTCTGGACAAGAGTTCGATTAAGAAGGCTTAGGCCTAGCACGTAGACCTATTGCGGGTTAGCGGACTTAACATGCTGTAGAAAATCTTGTTAAGATTTGAGGTATTACGATGATTTTGTTCACCGTTATAGTGCGGAAAAAACAGGGAACAATGACAGGTATCTCAAGCCTTTCGATGCCCTAACCGCTCTATATAACAAAATGCCACCCAGGGATTTTAATTGTTATGACGGCATGGGTGATAACTGTATCAGCGATTTATTTAACTAGACGTACTGTGAGGGTCAATACAATCATCTCTCCTTACGCTTACTTGACATGGTGAATTATTTATAACTGCAACGAAACACATTACCTATTTAAAATGCGTGACAAAATAATATCCAAAAGATTACGTGCATTATACAACTTATGTAAACAAACATTAACTTTTTATTAAGCCATTACTTTTTTACGTCAAGTCGTTTGAATAATACCTGAAAATTTGAGAGTGCACTAAAATACTTTATTGGAAGTTCAGTTATCACCCGGAATAATTAAAACCATTGTCTTGAGCCAAAAGAAATTACGGTCACCATAAATTGTAAGCTCGGCGTTATTTAAGACACCATATTTAAAATAGTACTATAAAAACATCATATAGCATTTGACCAGATGTATTGGTCTGTCGTGCCCCATCACGTAGCTTCGGATTTAACAAAAGCCGTGCGTTTTTTAGGGTTGACAAAGTTCACTTTATACTGGTTTTAGAAGAGCAAAAAACTTGAGGTTAGGGATTGGATTGTGAAATAAAATTTGAGGGCAAAATAATATTTGGAAAATGTATGTAATTGCGATATGAGTATGGGAATTATGTTTTTTCAGTATTCATATTTATGTGGGATTCAAAATAAACTCCTCTTCAATCCCAAAACTAGTCAATGTTAATAGGTGCCGTCATTATAGATTCACATTAATCTAATCATTAATTATTATGTATTATTTAATACAAATAATAATGTCGTAAATAAATAATTATCTATTTTAATACAAATTTAAGAAAAGAAGACCACAAAATTACTCGACCTTAAGAATGCCATATATTAATATTATTCATCATATTATCTCGTGGCAACGAGCCCCGTCTTCATACCTTAATCCGCCCCTGTCGACAGATCTGTCTGCCTACTACGGAGATCTTGACGGTTTTAAATATTTTATTGGTAGTTAAAGACGTTTTATTACGCGACTCCCAGATTAGTGTAATGAGTAAAATCATCGAGGGTGACAAAGATCATTGACATTGCCTAAGATGGTAATGAATTGTGTTCTTTTTTTTATTAGAGTATTCGAAGGAGAATTCGTGACGAGAGTTGAGATGAGAGGCCGCGGTTTTGATCATCGCATCGAGACAAATGTTTGTAAAATTCCAAACACTTGCTTCGGGTCTGGGTTGTTGCATATTGACCAAATTCGCCATGTTGGCCGTCAAAATATTATTTAGGGGGGCGGTTTGGAGTGTATTTATGATCGGCTTACATATTAGGATATCTTATTTGTACCATGATATTAATTAAAAAATATGAGTATCTTTCAACAAACAATTTTCTGTCTAGAAAGAAGAAGTTTGCCTGGAAGAAATTGCTTGGTGTGATAAGTAACCTCTTGTACTATTATTAGGTATGTCATTTCTTTACTGTAATTGTTTCTATATTATACAATAAAGGATTTAATAAGAATAATAATAATCTGAATTGGAAAATCTTTAATTATCGTCTTCAGCTATTTCAAAAAGCACTTTCAATTATTTACTGTCTCATAACTATCCCCAATGTTTACATCCGGTTAACCTCTGATTGATTTAAAAGCCATTACAATTTATACGTGACGTCCAGGAGTCCCTCGAGAGTGAAACAAAGGAATCCGGGAATGTAGGATGTTTACGACAGCATTAATTTTCATTTGAATGCCTCAGACCAGGTCGCTTTTGATGGTTTAATTTATTTTGTATAAACATAAGGATGTTGTATTCTAGCTTATTATTAGTTGAGACATACACAAGCTATGGATTGTAGGTATAGATTTTAAATTAATTGGTAGAAATTAGTTGAATGACACGTCAAAGTAATTGCTAAAACTTAATTAAAATCTTCCAGAAACAACCATAAAATGCCTGACTTGATGCCAGCAGTTTCATGTATAATTCAGTATTAATAATAACCAGTGATGCTATTTAATTGCTCAATTTTTTTTTATATTTTTTTCATCAACATTCTCCTCAATTGTTTTTTATTATTTTAAGTATAAAAATAAAATATTTTGAAAGTTAACATATGATTAATATTAATTGATATATGGAGCAATTATTGCGCAGAACAGTAAGAGCTCAGAAAAATAGTTTTAAAATTCAATCCCTATTCTTCAACTCTACAACAATACCAACAATATCTAACTTACCATCCACACCTTCCCATTTATCAAACCAACCCTCCACAAATACCAAGGTCTGTTTAATCCTAAGCGTTCGAACACCCGCTCTCCCCATAATTGGGTTAAGGTGTACAAATTGAGCGATCATAACATGAAATTCAAATGTAGCAGAGACAAAGACAATAGGCAGTAAACAAGCACTAGCCTTGACAGTGTAATTATAAAGAGCTATTATGTCGCGATCACGAAGCGAAGGGGCCTGGTTTTGTTGAAAATTTACACAGCAGCCGAAGGTTTTGTCTAGAAGGCTTGAATTCGTTGGTGTTCGCGAGCATTCGGAGGCAGACTTTTGCATGGAGGACTGTAAATTGGTAAAAGAGGTGAAGCCCTTAGGCTAGATGCTCTTGATCTCTTAGTAGATGATGAGAAATGTTTTGGTTCGGTAGTGTACGCGAGCTTTTGGAAGTATATTTTTGAATGCAGAGATTGTAAATTGGTAAAAGAGGTTTAGCTTCTAGGGTAGATGACATACTCTAATGTGATGAGAAATGGTTTGGTGATGTTTGTGAATGTTCGGAAAATGCCATGTTCTAAACTGGGGACCATAGTTTTGAAAATATAGCATAGGACCTCAAGTGGAGCGATGATCTCATAATAAATACTGAGAAAGGGAATAATAACTATATTACACATGGATCAATGAATGAAGAAATTGCGTTTAGTCGCGCGCATTTGAGAGGTCTATATCTCACAACAGGTTCTTGTAAGTTGATTTTCACAATGAGCAACCCACTGATCCACTGAATATGGCAAAGGCAAATGATAATTAATTACCACCAACTGTGAACACCTATACTATTATTTTATGGAAAGCCAATACTGTTTTTATAATTGTTTATAGTAAAGATTCATATCATACATTCATAAATTAATATTTTCGATCATCTGTTGCTACCTATTTTGTAAAATAGACAAAATGATCGCTTCTATGAAAACGTCTCGATCCATTATGTCGTTATGGGAGTGGCAAGTTTGGCTTGGTTTTTACTCGTAAATTATCGCATTTAGAGCCTAAAAGCTGGCCTCCTTGACTCGCGGCCGCTTGCGATACGATTGTCATCGTCTTAGTTGATTGTTTACTAATTTATAGGTTCATTTTGTTCGTCTTAGACGGAACTTGGTGAGATTTAAGGCTTGTGTTCAAAATAACATTTTGATTTGATAATTTCTTTCGAAATAATTACGAAATATTCTATTAAAGGATTGTCTGAAATTTATCAGAAATGTTGCTGGTCGCAAAATGTTTGGCAAATGTTTTTGCAATACGAATATATCACATTAGAATGGGTCATCTAAAGTGTAAAATTCTAGAGTCAAGAATTGTCGAACATTCATGTGTGTCCGTAAGTCTCTTCCATACGACTAAAAGTAGAGAAAACTAGTTATCAAAAAATATACAAATCATAAACAATTCATAATCTTTTACAGTTACAGGACGTTCCCTGTTGAATTTAGCCGTCCCCAAACACACAGTGAATTACGAAACAGTACTTCCGAAAATTAATTTATCTTCACCATACAAAATTTCCATAGCAAAAAATATTGTACGCCCGCTGCCTTTCTTCACAACTCGCTTAAATATTCAATTTAGATTTTCGTTATAACTTAAAACCCCATAATCCTAACCAGCAACTTGAAAATACGTAGGCCAATTAGCATGTCATTTCTCTAGTCCTAGGATGCCTAAGAGCTAAACTAAGCTAATGATTAATGATGGAAGAACAGTTAGTGTAAATGACCTAGGATATACTATACTTGGATACTCAACAAGTCTAAACGTGACCTAGACTGAACAAAAAAGTTTTACAGAAACACCTATTGTGGTTGTAGGTAAGGAAGATTTGTTTTGATTTCTATTGTAATGAAATAAAGGTTGTTTTTGCTTGAGTCGTTTGGATTGTTGATGGTGGGTATTGTGCGGTGATGCGCACGCGACGTTGGTGTCATGATTGAAAGAGTGGTAAGTAAAAAAATAGTAAAAAGAGCTAAATTTCAGTGAAATTATAACATATTATTATGTTAATAGCCAATAATACAGGTTTAACCGACAGGTATGACATAGTAGGTGTTACTTTCGAAAAAAAAGATGCGTAGTGATTTTGCTGTCAGTTTTTGTTAACCATTATAAATAACTTTATTTAAATTTGCTTTCCTACGAGAACCTAGAAAGAAAAATAAGGCTAATCAGAAAGTTTTTGTGTCAGAATTATTCATCATTTTTTAAATAATTCCCAAACAATCTCCTTATAATTGGCTGAACATGCTAAATTAAAAACATACATACATACATAAACTCACGCCTTTATCCCCGAAGGGGTAGGCAGAGGCGCCACCAGGACACCCACATTTCGCCTTGTATGTGAGTCCCTAAATTAAAAACTAAGAGGTAAATATGTTAATTAGGTATTAAATAATGTATGTTTCTGTATCAGTCCACTGCTGGCTTTTCCATCATCGTAATATAAATACTTTCCGAAAAATCAGAGGTGTGTCCTGGGATTTGAACTCGCCACCATCGTAAACATGTTGGCATTCGCGTCTGATCCGTTACCAACAGGCCACCACGTACTTCCGTACGTAATGTATGTTTATAAGACTATTTGTGTATGCTATTGTTGTCCACTTCATCGTTCATGGCAGCGACCCAAGAATATTTTTTCACCTCGAGATAGCTAACAGAGCCAAACGACTTATCAAGAATGAAACGACGAAAAAAGTGAATATTCGTATTTTAAAACTTAACTTTTTTTACTTACTTTCTTCACTCGGCAGATACATTTCAGCATACAATAGCATACCGCGTGTTTTCTCCGGTACAGTTACTTCAGATATTTTCCCACGATCATCGTGTCCAATAAAAACTGCTTTTAATGCTCGCCACCGAAGCACAGCACTTACTTATTGAAATAACCTGCTGGGGGAAATTGATCTTTATGGTAATAAAAATAACGTCGATAACAATATTCCTAATTGTAATACAAGTTGGTTTTGCTTCTAATTAGCGTAAGTTTTTCACGACACGCGCTATATCCGCGTTTTCATATTTTTGCTTAGTTTTTGTAGTTTTTACGCTTTCAGATTGCTATCAGTTGAATGAGTCATATGAAGAAATATTAGTAACTTTGATGCTCGTTTATGTTTAAATACTTAGTACATTAGTTGATGAATAGGTGCATTTGTTGCAGTTATCTTATCTCTTAATTGGATTTTAGATTATTTTACTGTTGTATTGCGAAAGAAAATAGACACTTGGTTGATAATGTTATGCACCAATGTGCTACTGTTTATGTTGCAAAATTTATATTGTTATAAAGTTACTATACAAAAATATAAGTCTAAACTTAACTACCCACGTCCCACTTAATCTGTACATTTAAGCGGGACTTGCTTAGTTAAGTGTAACATCATACTTAAGTGGCGTTTGAGTATTTGGGCGTTAATCTATATATATAAAAGAGGAACCTGATTGACTGACTGACTGACTGACCTATCAACGCACAGCCGAAACTACTGGAGTTAGGAACTTGAAATTTTGCACAGGGATTCTTATTGTGACGTAGGGTAGCACTAAGAAGGGATTTTGGAAAATTCTACCCCTACGGGGGTGAAAGGGGTTAAAAACTGTTGTATGGAAAATCTAAACCGTTAAAGTTACAATTGTCAAACTTGGCAGTTCAATAAATCATTCAATAAGAAAATTAACTGCATACTTAATTAGTCTACAAAATTACATTAAAGGGGTTAAAATAAGGGTTGCAATGTTTAGAAACTGGGTGATTTCCTTCCTACCCGATCAACGCACAGCCGAAAATACTGGAGGTAGGAACTTGAAATTTTACAAAGGGGTTCCTATTGTGACGTAGGGTAGCACTAAGGAAGGATTTTTGGAAATTCGACCTCTAAAGGGGTGAAAAGGGTAAAATTATTTTGTATGGAAAACCGCAATCGTTGAAGTTGCAGGTTTCAAACTTGACACTATAATTACCCATCTAAGACCAAAAATAAGTGCGTACTCTGTTTACTTAAATTTAACCCTAAAGGAGTAAAAATAAGGGTTGAAAGTTTGTATAGAAATCAAAACTACTGAAGTTATTCGTGTGAAAATTATTTAACTTTTGTCCCTTTCGAACGACTTTTCAATTCAGTTTGAGCGAGAAAACAAACATTCGATACCTAAAATAGGTTTTAAAACTGTATATGAATAAGGGCGTTTATATATTGATCCGATTGTTCTCTGAATCGATAACTGATGGAACCGGAAGAAACCATTGATCCGATAAAATCTAAATTCATGGTCAGAATTGGAAATAGAAATATTGCACGTTGATTTTTGTTAAAAGTTTATGTAAAGGTTACAATGGAACAGTTTTAGCGATATAACGTCTACATTATCTTAAACACGCAGACGAAGTTGCGGGCAAAAGCTAGTGTTTTATATTCAATAAGTTAAAAAGTAGATCAGGTAGAGTTGTCAAAAAGTCATAAACCACGTTTTTATACTGTTGATTATATTGATTGTAAAGATTGCAAAAGACACTGGCCGTAGTCCTTCAAACATGTTACTGTAATTCTTACTAGAACTTTTATACTGGTCAATCGGTTTTATTCGGCGACTGGTGATAATAATTCTACCAATACAGCTTAAAATTCCCTTAAAATTAATAACATTATTTCAATTCAAACATTAAAAAACAAAACATTACTTACATCAACGTCTCAAGTAACTTGGTGAAATGGAATACAACTTACGTTATGTTGATTAAGGTCAGTAATAACACGACAGATGTAAACAGCACTTAAACAGCTCTATTTAAATAAATTTGACAAATTTATGCCATCAATAATTAATTTAATTTAACACGTACTTAAAAATGTGTTAAGGAATACGTGTTTGGGGTTATATTTTACAGAAAGTGCATTTTTACGCTTCTTTTGACAAGCGGTGTCTAGGGTTGTTAGTATTTTTTTGTGTTGTTAAGATAATTAATTTTCGCAAGATAATATTTTTTGATATTATCTGCTTACATCCTTTCTCTAATAAATGGGAAACAGGAAATTTTTATTTTTATTTTTGCTGAGACAAAAAAACGTTCGGTAGAGATTTACAATATTCTGCTTTGTTTTACCATGATAATTTAATTGCCGTCTCATTACGTTATTTATCATTTGAGATGTTTGAGAAATATGTTTCATGTCTTTATGGAACCAAAAGAGTGTTTTGTTTCATATTGACTATGTTTTAGACCAGAAAAGCAGGAACTTTTATATTACATGTTTTTTCGTTCTTTTTATTTGATCTATTTATTTATTTGATATATATTTTTTTCCTTTAAATACTTAGCAGCTGAATAAATAAAAATGGCAACGTTATACTTAATTGTAATATCCGCTTCTCCATTTTTTTTACTTAAGTGTGACGTACATCCCTACATAACCATCCTAAGTATTACAAACTCATTCGTATAACAGCTTGAAAGTGAAATTTTTCGTATACTTTATGGCCCTTGTATCTGAATAGGCCTTTTATCGTCCCCCATTTTTAGCAATGGCGACGAATGCCTCGCTTAATCGTTAAAATTAATGTTATGGGAATTGTAATTTTTGTGGCGGTTTTTTCCTTGCAAATAATTTTGGCGAATAATGCTCGAAAGGACGTATTGCTGGGGATAAATGAAATTCGAAATGTTGCTAAAATTTATTTAGGAAAATAAGAGGAAAAACTTTAAAACGAATAAGAAATTGTTGTATTTTACGTGTAAAAGGAATATTGCTCAGGAATTAATGTAGAAGTCAGTAAATTTATAATAAAAAAATAATATTTTTATAAGTAACTTCATAGCTTCTAGATCTCGTAATCAGGAATAGGAAGTCTTGAATAAAATTTCATATCTAAGCTATTTAATGCATTTCCATTTTCTATTCGTTAAAAACAATTTCCTCTCAACTGTATTATATCCCGAAAACAATATACACTAATCCAGCAATCAATATTTCACTTTCCAAATGTAAAAAAGACCATGCATTACAACTGTAAAAATCACAACACTTCACGAGTTAACCCTCAAACGCACAGGTTATTTATTGCCACCCCACGCAGAAGCCGCGGTCCAAATGACCGTACATAATGACCTAACTATTGTCCTCGCCCCAATGTTTGCGAAGCCTCATTTATTTTTATATCTCTATGGGATTTTTAACAGTAAAAAAGGAAAGAAATGACGGACATTGATGGCGGAATTGATGTGTCGTGACGGTATTTGAAATTTTAATTTCGGTAATTTTTTTTGCTGTGGTCGTTTTGATCCGGTGGCTGTGGACGGTTGAATTGTGACTTTTGTAGGACATTTGATTAATAATTGTAAACCCAAAATTATACACGAGAAAACCAATTAGTTCAAAGGCACCTCTGGTAATTACCTACGCAGTAATTTCAACTTGGTATTTTTTTGGCAAATTGTTTTTTTTTGTTCATAAGTAATTTTGATTGATGTCAGCCGGATAAGGATTGGTCTATCTAAAGTGCTCGTTGATACCGTTCAACGTATTATTCCTTAATTAAAGTCTATTAAACGCCGCAAGGGACGATAAGTATATTTAAAAGTTTACGAATTACGAAGGCATAAATTAAGTTTGTCAATTGTATTAGATCAGCAAAGTTAACTGAAAGATTGACTTGTAAAAGTATTGATTTCTAACAAACAATACCGTAGAATATGATCAAAGCGTTGTGAATGTTTATGGGCGGCAGTGATCGCATACTGTCACGTGATTTCTTATCCTGCTTGCTCGTTTGCCGGACTTATGCTATACAAAAAAATGTTATTTGGTGCTCTTTATACCCTGTACCTACCGCAACGGTTCAAACGACTACCCTTACAATTTTTGCCAATGGTCAAAGACTTTAACTGGAAGAAATATTAAATGTTCAAAAGCGCCTTAATTGTTAACGAGAAGGTCATTTACAGTGATTGCCTTTTTTATTCAAAGTCACGAACAAACAAGAAATCTATTCTACAGTTGATTGTAATCAAAGAGCATATATTTGAACTTGGTATTAAAAATTAACTGGAAACGGGCACGCTACAATCCTTTCAATCCTTTGTTGATATAATTAGTTGTGGTCACGAAATCTTTACGAATTTGTAATAATTGTTTTGATGGAAACTACATACATACTGTTGCTAGTTTTGATCGTAGGTGTAATGGTCTGGCTCGGTTGGGTTTGTCTATTACTATTGTCCAATAGTCCTTGTTTATCATCTAAATTTTTTCAATACTTTCCTAAACTTAGGAAGAAACCAATTATTTATCAAGAAATATGTGTATTATCGTCTCAGTAAGTATTACTTTAATGTGAAAAAAAAAAATGTTATAACGCATAATAATTATTAATTCAATTTTGTCGACATTATAGGCTGTCGTTGGTATCGTATATTAGCTTTTACTCACACGAATAATCACTGAAGCGATAATAAAGTTAACCACTAAACAATAGCAAAATGTTTCCCCAAAGAGAAACTTCAAAGTAACTGTAAGAGGGAACGAGCTAATTAGTAATTGGGTCAAGTCGTCAGGAAATGGAATAAAACTAGCGTTTTTTCCTCCTCTCTTACGTTCAGGTCGCGACAAGAGCCAACATGAGAAACTAGGACAATCGTTGGCTTGAAGCAAGTTATATTTTATGAGTATGTTACTAATAAGTTATAACTACAGTACATTTTTGATTGCTCAGTGAAGGAAAATACATATGTATACGTACATAAACTCACGTCTTTTTCCCAGAAGGAGTAGGCAGAGGTGCTATAAGGACACCCACATTTCACCTTGTATGTTCCGTCCCACGAAGAAAACTATTAAGAGAAATTTTGCATAACTGAAAGTTGACCATTATAGTTTCAAAAGTGCAAAATCTACCAATCACAATAAGCTAGCATTGTGGACTACGAGCAAGTGTTAAAAGGATATCTACAGCATTCAGCAATATGGTTGTAAAATTATGTAGCACCAACTTCATGCGAGTGTGAAATAGTAGAGGTGGAAGAAGATGGCAAATAACTCTAGTCAGATTTACTTCAACTATTTAATAAAAAATGGTCTAAAGATACAAAAAGAAACATAGAACACTTTCTCGCTGAGCAGAACAGGGTAGAAGTATATGACATTATCAAACAACAGGTGCGGAACGCTTGATGAAGAAAACTCAATGTCAAATTTTGTTATCATAAAAGGAATGTTGATAATTTTGTTACTTTTAAGTTTAAATAACAAACTACAAAAGGCTTTTGATAAAACTATTACGCCCAAATACTGGAACAATACTTAAATATAACTTGCGCTTAACTACGTTAATCCCGATTAAATGTACTGGCTAAGTGAGCCGTGCGCTGTTAAGAGCAACTTATTATTTGAATGTCGTTCCAGTATTCGGGCGTTAGTGCCGAAACAGCCAATAACACGTCATTGCTCTCAATTCAATTCTTTCAATCTTCATCATAAAAATATAACAATTATCAAATTAATTACACGAATTTTTAAAACAGTATTGTCATAGCATTATTAAATTCAGTACGCAAAGTGTTCTCAGCTGAAGCCCAATTATTTTCCGCTTGGAGACGGCATGTTTGCCGAGATCTTCATAATTCTGCTCGTGACTTGGATGGCCACTCGAATTTTGCATAACCAATTAGTTTTGTGCCAACTAAAACGGATGAGCTGGGATGAGGGTTGGTAAATAAAAGTATTTTAATAGTGATATTGTTTTGTTATTGTGGTTTTGGTAATTAGGTTTTTTTGAGTCTTGGTTACTACCAAAAAGGTACCTAAGTAAACCTTAATATTCTTCTTCAAGGGGAGGCATTAATTATTATCAATTGGTGCTGGGGCAAAATAGTGGGTTACAGGCAAATTTAATTTCAATATAGTTATTGCCTTCGCATTTGCCCAGCAGTGGGATCGTATAACTAATAATATAATTTCTAAGACGATAATAGACGGACAATATTTAATCGAATTGGTCCATTTAATAACTTTACTATCAACATTGAACATAATACTTGAACATTTTTAATATTCCATATATAATCATCAAATTTTTTGCAGAAGCTCATTTTGCTAATCTGTCTTTATGTTTTAAAAATTGGAGCAAATCATTTTGGATTCTATTAGATAAAACTTAAGATTAAAATTCCGATAGCATTGAATGTTGCTATAGATGCCACTGGCGTAGTGTTTGCATATGCAAAAGGGCGCTTTGAGTGTTTTTCCTATTGATTAAACGGTTGAGCGATGGGACAGTCGAGAACAGAAGGCTTTGTTACTTTGAAGAGAAGCTAAAATATTACAATATACTACTGCATGTATATTATGCTTTATAGCATTATTTTGCTATTAAAAGAGGTAACCGTCTAGATAAATAACGATTTATTACCAAAAAATCAAAATCAATTCTAACATTTACGTTCCATGGTTCGTTTCCCTGCTCAAACTATGCTATTTCACCCGGTCTTTAGTATTTTCGACTATAAGGCCAGTTAACTTAGTAGTGTTATGCCACATAAACATAATAATAAAAATAGGATAACCTCAAGATGTGAAAACCTTGAAATATTGTTCCAGGCAAGAGTGTTGGATTTCGATTTTAGCAATACACATACATATTATATCAAGCAGGCCGGCATAATTATATCGACTCTACTTTATTTGTATAGCACCAAACTTACCATTAATTTCATTATCGTCTCTATTCTTTGTAAAAATAAAAAATAAAAATAAAAAAAAACCACAACCAGAATAAAAATATTTAAAGCCGAAATACCATTCTTCCTGCCTGTACCAAAGTAATAATATTTAGTTTAAGCGAATGTTTATACAAATCGAGAGAAACTGTCGGACAATAACATTGGATTGTCAATTAGACGCCGCCGAGGGCCTCGTGTCTGTGGCCGATGCTAAGGTGTTGTCATAGTAAACTCCACTGGTTTTGATAGGAGACTAATTATGTGGGTTTTGGTATGGTAATTGAGTTAAGATGTATATTGGGCGGAAAGGATATTAATTGAAATTAAATATACAGTTACAATTAACGATTCAAAAGATCATGTATAAGACTATTTGAATAAAGAATATTTCGATTTGATTTGATTTGGTATTGTGTTATCATCATCAACCCGTTGCATGCCACTGGACATAAGCCTCTACCAAGGTACGGCACAGAGTCCGGTCTGCAGCTTTGTGCATCCAGACGCTGCCGGCCAACTTGTGCAACTCGTCCTGCCGTATTGTGTTAGAAGTTCCTTCGGTTGTAGTATTTATTAAAGACTAACGGGATTATTCATAGACAATTTTGAAACCTATTTTAGCTATTGAATGTTTTGCCTTCTTTGCCCAAACTGAATTCAAAAGTCGTGCGAAAGGGATAAAACATTACCTAAAGTGCGTTTTAAATCTGTCAATGAATAGGGAAGCTAATAGATATTGTAAAATAATTAGTAAAGAGTATTTTGATTTAGAAATACTACTAAAGTTTGTGCATGTATGTCGCTTCTAAACTTCTGAAAATGTAAGATGACGCTATGCAATAACATTTCCCTTTGCAGTACTTTACTCTATCGTTTATTACCACTAACGGTTAAGTTATTTTAACTAAAAACCCATTACGGTCATTATTTACGATTTATATCTGGTATAAATGGCGTGTTCATAAGTCAAAGTAATGTACGAAAACATATAAAACTGACTAACAGATAATATTTTCAATCTTACACTATAAATTTGTGGTGTAATCCTGCAATCGTGGTGCAAGTTACAAGATTTTAGAGTTTCATTTCAGAACTAACACTTAAATGAAGATGACATCTACATAATATTTTAAAAATATATTTAATCACTACATTTCATTTCATTTCTGTTATTGTCCTTTCGTAAAATTTTGCGAGACTATATTTTAAATCAAGCCGGGTACTTATGGGGATAAATTGATTGTAGATATTTTGTATAATAAAAGGTTTAGAAATAGATCAGTCAAGAATTAAAGTGTTGGAAAGAACTATGACGAATTCCCCTACAGTTGACATAAGTTTGTCACTTATTCCAATGATATAGAATTTGATATGTTAAAAGATAGAGCTTGAGTTTCTAATTCAGTTTCTCTATAAAAATCCTATTTGAGGACGCGTGTCTCTATTTTTTCCCACTGATGGTCTACAACTCAGCTCCGTACTACATTCCCAGGACGACTATCCATCCATCCATCAGGCAAAGTAAGTCCACTGCTGAACATAGGCCTCCCGCAAGGATTTCCACAGTGACCTGTTGGAGGCAGCCTGCATCCAGCGACGAGACGACTATACTTACTTGCAATATCAGCTCGACTACTAACCTTGACTATAAAACTCCTCAGCCACTATACTAATTCTGTCAGGATCGGCGCTCCAGACCAAATAGAATAACCATCCCAAAACCCCTGCCTTGCACCACCCAATCGTAAAGTGAAACCAACTGCCGGCATGTAAATGAGCCGCTGCTGTTTATTGTTGCTAGTTTTAATTGAAGCAAACATCGCTGCGCTGTGCTGTCAAAACAATACCACCTGTGGACTTCGTGCCCACTCGTTTGTCAGCTTTATGGACAGTTGGCAGATTATTGTTTAATACTTCTGAAAGGAATTGATGAGATTTTCATTATTTAGATGGATGATTGGCAGTGTATTTTAGACAAGTTTAATAAAAACCAGTTACATACGTGAGAACTCTAAGGAATCAGATTTTCTTCGCGATGTCTCCTAAGCCAAAATACTTGAAAGAATTAGAAGATAGGACCACATTAATTAATATTTATTATTTTAAAATTTGAAGAGTGGTAATAAAATACTTTCAACTTTACGTATTAATAAATAAAATCAATATATAATTAGTTTCAAATCAGGATAGAAAGCTACCACGTTTGGTGTCAAAATCTATGGTCCCAATTTATTTCACAGCATTCAAGCATTCGATCTTGGTAATTGCAATAGTCGCCACATTAAGCTGCATCCCTGGCCTTTGACATCTAATAGGTCCTTGTCTAATATAATCACTATTCGGTTAACATGGCCAAAATCCTTTCACATAATTTTAGAGGTAGCCAATAGATTTTCCCTAACACAGCTAATTCTGAAACCAGTAGTGGCGGATGACACTAACATTTTTCTTACAGCGAGGTTCGAACCCATTTTATTTATAATTTAACAGCTATTAACGCGACCTACTCCACTTAAACTGTTTCAAAATGATAATACAATTTTTGGATGATATATCTTCATAAAATTAATATAACACGTCAAAGTACATATTAATGAAGAGGAAAACTTTTAATACCCTCGACAAGTGAAGAATTTTAAAGTTTCTTAATAGACGATCAATCAATAACACGAGTTGAAACTTTCCTCGCCTTACAGTCATCAATTCTACTTTAAAAGTTCCTTTAATAATTAACACTTATTGATTTTCAAATCACATGGTACGTCAATCGTGTAACATTTTTTTTGGTATGTAACAGTCAGAAACATTGTCCTAGTTTTAATTAAAATTAAATATTTTCGGCTATCTTTTTGTCACGTTTAATAAAAACGAAAACTAACTTTTCTCGGTCTAATACTCAAAGTATACCCAAAAGAAATGGGTTAAAACATTTTTTTTCTTTTTGCATACGGGGACCAAACGAACATCTGCTAAATTTGTAATTAACCTCACGATTACCGCAAAATATATGCTACTAACGTTCTGGTAGAAAAAAATGTGATATGATTCAATTAGGTATGACGACGTATTTTTGTGTGGTTAAGTGTTTTTATTTCGGTTTGGAAAACCTTAAAAAATTAACATTGTAGAATTAAAATTTTGTCTGTGTATCAATTTGTAATCATTTTTCATTTTGTAATTACTATACTTATGTAGGTGAGAAGATATTTACCACGATAATCGGTGCATAATGTAAAGAAATAATCAAATCTATATTTGTAGTACCCAAAATGCATTGCGCATAACAATTCCTAAAATTAATTGTAGTAGGTATAAAATTCCAAATAGCAAAAAATATCCAAATAGCAGATTTGACGAAATTGAGTCTAAAATAAGGCATGCGACACACAATAGTGTAGGTATAGCGTGCAAGTACAAGGTAATTACCGCTCGGTTAGCAGCGCGTGGTGTACGTACGCCAGTGTAGTGTACTATGTGTGCTTGTGAGATGCGCGGTAAGGGACTGTTCATAATGCCGGTTTTGTTTTTAATAATTTGACGTCATAATACATTATTTTGTTGACCGGGGAGAGGTATCTTGCGATATTTTAGACTACTGTACTAATCATCAGATACCAGTATAGAA
Source organism: Deilephila elpenor (assembly GCA_949752805.1). Taxonomy (NCBI): domain Eukaryota; kingdom Metazoa; phylum Arthropoda; class Insecta; order Lepidoptera; family Sphingidae; genus Deilephila; species Deilephila elpenor. The sequence continues at coordinate 2,116,521 of OX457116.1, forward strand.
ATGATAATTTTAAAAATACCTACACTATTTTAACGTGATTTACTTCTACCCTAATAAATGTTTTGCAAACTAGCAAACTTTTCGCTTGATGTTTAATTGCAGTGTTGTCTGACTCTCAATGTTTGGAGAAGGTAAAATGTCGGAAAGAGGAAAATGTTACTGGGTCTTTGGGTATTTCACTCAACAAACCAAATAGAACGTCAAAGCAGTCGTTGTCTTGATACGACCATGCCGAGGTGGCCTATCCTTAAGTAACCCAAGGTAACAACAATCCATTCATCATCTATCAGCCAAAGGAAGTCCACTGCTGAACATAGGCCTCTCCCAATGATTTCCACAGTGACCTGTTGGAGGCAGCCTGCATCCAGCGACGTCCCGCGACCTTTACCAGATCGTCTGACCATCAGGTAACAACAATACGGTTCTATAATTTAACAATTTCGTATAGAAATGGGTTATGATATAGGACAACTAAGTATGGTAATGAGGGAAGAAATGACTAACCCCAATGCCACAAAGAAATGAAAAACTCATGCTATAACTTCCTCTTTTGAACTTTCATTCAATATTATCAAAATATTGACAGGGCTAATCCTTGTCTACAACTAATCTATGGCACATATGAAATATTCATATAAAATACACCAATGACACATTCCCTTTGTTCGAAATGCACGGTGATTCACATTACCTTGAAGTGCATGTACTTAATAATTCACACTTTTGTGTGAAAATGTCACAAATGTCTTGAAATGTGGCATTCGGCAAATACTATGGAAATTAAGGCTCGTATTGTGTACTTTGGCATTGATTTATTATCTTTTACATGATTTATATATTTAAGGAATATTTAGATTTAGCAGTCCTTTACATAATCCTGATGCGATTTTATATAATTATAACGTTAAATATTATATAAATATCGGATGCTAGGACTAACATACAATTACGTGATGCGGACAACTTTGTATTCGCAATTTTGAATATATTTCAGTTATCTAGTACGACGCTACTAATTTTTCAGTAGTAGCAATGTTGCTCATACACATTAATATGATTTCTACAGTTTTTAATAGAAGCGGCCCAACCCCTCTCAATTGTTTCGGTTGTAGAGGCGGCCGTGCCCTGCAGTAGGATGTACCTTTATTGGCTAATATATATATAGGTTCATAGAAGCTAAGAAAGTACAGCTTTATATTCCTCGCTACTGTCTCTATCATTGCCAATGGTAGAGTACATTTAAAAAAAACCTGACAACCTTTAATTATTTTTGTCTCGTTGATCGTCATAAAAATGCCATTAAATATGATATACTACTTATAACTAATAGAACCTTAGTTCGCCTCAGAACGCGACACTTACGAAGCTATGATGATTTTTACATTTCTGTGCAGGAGTTTCTATCAGAGCCTGCATTTGTATAACAGCATTACGCGATAAACTATTCTATGCTCCGAATATCCTATTTTCTCTTCCAATATTTCAATGCTAAAATAATAAGCACCACAATGTCACACGACTAGAAATAATAAGTACTACGCAAGTTTTAAACCACCATATTGACCAAGTCTTAACATCGTCCACGGGCGCAGCTGTGCGATGCGCACACGCTACCGGTTTTGTGGGCTAACGACCCCCGCCTCCCCTCACCTCGGTGCATCGATCCTCCCCTCTCCCCTCTACACCCCGCCTCTTCACCCCGCACTCCCCTCGCCAGCACGAAGGCGAAACGGAAAATTTTATAGCCTTTTTTATTAGTCCGTTCTTTTTTTTCATAATTACTTATGTTTGAGTTGTGTTTTGGATATTGAGGTTTCCTCTGTTATGGCAGGTTTTTGGCTATGTTTTTTTACATGGTAAAAAGTCATGGACATTGCTGTTTAAGTAGAGTAATACGTGGCTATCTCTCGTCATTGACACAACCTTTGTAAGACATCAAGCTAAAAGGGGGAGAAGCGTTTACAGGAACTTACTAAATGAACACCACTTTTAAGAAGTGGCTGTAAAAATCTGGTAGCACTATTAATTATTTCTATTAGATTTAAACTATTTACCGATTTTTTTGGACTATATCATGATAACGGTTTAATTGATTTTTGAAGATTATTGTTTTTTTTTTTACAATACAACTACTTAAGCTCACGCGTATACAACAAAAATATGGGCAGTAATGCCACTATAGACATTCATAGTATGGCGAGCTATTTCTTATCATAATATGGAGTTCGATTCTATGGCCATGCCGCAAATTAAAAAAAATGAGATACATCAAAATGCAGTCTCTTTTCTTATATTTGTCCCTAAAAGCATTGATATGCGAATTATTTAAGTAGGTTATTGAACAGGTCATAAAATTCAAAAACTCCTCACACGGTGGGAACCAGGAAGTATCGGCGTGAATATTAATGCAGGTTATATTGTGGGTCAGATTTATATGGTCGATGATACGTTACGTGGATGCTAAGTGCTATAATCAGTGTGATGTCATAATATTCCTTAGTTTGTAGTAATACATGCTTAGAATTTTCATAAAGTTCCTAAAGTCTGTCATACAGTCTACCGTTAAAAATGGTATGTGGACCAGAATCTACCACGGGCTTTTCGGCCCCATATTGTCAGGTGGTTTCCAAATCAGGACACAAAAAAGACCCAGGACAGAATATGTTAGTTTATTAACATATCGCATATTTTTTATCTCCAGCACATCATCATGTAAAATACTCTTTCAGAATTACGATAGTATGTAAATTCTACCAATCCATGTTAAACCAGCTTTGGTGGACACATTCTTATTTCAAAAAGAATTAAACAGAGTAAGAAGGTGATTGAAAAATATAAACTTAATCATAAAATAGCATACAACAAAAGTATAATTCCTAACTCAAGAAATTATAGTACCTATAATATAAGTACAATCAGAAAATCGCATGCAAATTCAAATTTAGAACGCCCTGAAATTACCACCGATTCGGCAGTCCTATAAATCGATCACGTAAGTTTACGGAAACTGACGTGTGAAACTTACTGTCCAGTATAGGCAACTGCACAAAGGCTAGATTAATCCTGAATAATGCAGCGGCCGCGTCGCGCCGATGTGCGCTGCAAATCGTATAACTTATACGCGATTCTAAATTTAAATATTGACGTGCGAGAGGGACGGAAGATGTTTGTGCGCGATGCTGCGATGTGTGAATACTGGATGGTTTTATGATTTATTTATTTTTCTTTGTGCACATAACCCATATTGATAATATTATGACTTTCTCAAGAAAATTGCAAACGGATTGTCGCATGATGCAGAAAGCAGCTAGGTGAGGAAGGCGCAATAGAGAGTAACATAAGTAAAGAAAATACCTGTATGCTGCTGTAAATAATGTTGGATTTTCAACATCGCTGCTTGTTAAGCATTGATAAAAGAGTAAATAAACCAAATCTATAGAAGCCAATTTTTTTTTATCAGCACCTGGAATAATTCCAATGTACGATAAAAATACTTATACCTACTGCATAATTTACTTGTATTGTCTTCTAAGTTTAACAAGTTATTACCAGTTATACCTCAAAGCAGTCAAATATCATAAATACATCTCTACCTACTGACTGCCTCCGTGGCTTAGTTGTATTACGGCATGGTTACAAAGCTGAGGTCTCGGGTTCGAGTCCCGGGTCGGGAAAAGTGATATTGGATTTTTCTATTCATTAATTATTAGTCCGGAATCAGGAATTTGTGCCCGATATGGCGATAGGCTCGCCCCCTATCACATCATGGGACGGAACATACAAGGCGAAATATGGGTGTCCTGGTGGCGCCTCTGCCTACCCCTTCGGGGATAAAGGCGTGAGTTTATGTATGCTTGTACATCTTTACCTACAATCACCCCATCATCCACATACAACACCAATCAAGAACATTCAGATCCAATCCAGTCCCAACCTACTCCGAAGCAAACAGACTTGTCCTGCGCGGGCGCACCCGCCTCCCCCCTCCCGTCCCGCCCCGCGCCCCGCTACGCTGGCCGCGTGCGTAAACGTGACCCCGGCAAATGAACTCCCACAACGTGGCTTTTGTGCGTTTTTTTTTCATCTCGTTTAGATAGGTGATTGTGGGTAATGTTTTGTGTTGGGGCAATGTTTTGGTTTTGCACGCAGCGGCCGAAGTCAAAACCAGCAAATTTTGTAGATAAACATTTAAGTGTTTGATGTTTTATTTCGCAGTCCCATTTCAGTTAAGTAGCCAAAATTTTACGTTTGCTTCGTTTGTATTGATATACGGTTAGTTTGGTTGGTAAATTATTTTGTAATTTATTTGAAATTCGCAGTGTTGTGAAAAGCGAAGGTTGTTAAATTAATGCCATCTGTTATAGTAATGCTATCGTTGTTTGTACCTTAAAACACATTAGTTAATTATCAAAATCATTTTATGACATTTGTTCCTAAACGAACAGGTGAAGTACTAACATCTATGATGTTGAATTCGATCATTATAATGCCAAGCTGCACTTTGTAGGTTTTAGCGAAGTAGGTAAACATGAGTAAAGAGTAGTTTGTGCTCGTAGCCTATAGAGTATTATTAAAAACAAAAATGGTATGGTAGTCAGACGGGTTATAATAAAAATATCATATAATTAAGACCTTTTATCTTCTAACTCATACGCCCGAACTCAAACGCTACTTAAATATTCTGTAGCACTTATCCACGCAATTCCCGCTTAAATGTACTGATTAAATGAAACGTAGGTAGCTAAGTGCAACTTAATATTTAAATGGCGTTTGAATATCCGCGCGAAAGATACTCTGTTCTTTATGCGCAGTGGTCTATATTAGAGTACCGTGTAGTTATTTAATTAAAAAATTAAAACTACAGTTTTTCAAATTCTATGAAAACACCTCATTGAAAGATTACGAACCAAAAAGTATGACTAACATTAAATTGAAAAAAGTTAAACCCATTTTGACACACATCATAAAATCGCGATGGTTTGGTTAATTGAAATTGCAGTGTGATTCATAAATGTATAATACAATGTTTGGCAATTAAAACTTGGCAAATTTCATGCAATATATTATGTTTTCTCCCAGTAACACACAGAATTATATATTGTATGGTCGTTTTGTGAAGTACAAATTTCATTGAATTTAGGTAAGTATTGGTCATTACTAAATAAAGCATATATTGACAAACTCCGTGGCGCAATTGGTTAGATCCCGGCTGTAAAACAAGAGTTAGCGGGCTCGAAGCCCGCGCCGAAAAAATATTTGTGTGGTCAGGGTTTTTGTGAGACCTAAGTATCTGGTAGCCTCCACGATCCAAGACTCGATCTCAGTGTAAGGTGAGGACTTTGTATATGGCCGTTGGGTGTATTAATACGTTTTTTGGCTAATAAGTTTACAAATTAATGTACATAATTTGTTACATATAGAGATGCATATTTTATTAGCTCAATAGCAATATATCAACTATTGAAACCATGTGTTATTTTCTTTTCTGCTTAAAATAATGCCTCAATATTTATTTACAGTTTCAAACATGGAGCAAATTTTTATGATTGAAGTTTTCGTGAAAAAGATCATTCTTAAAATAGAACCACCGGAGAAAGATGAATACGAACTTAAAATGGAAGAGGAAGCCCGAAAGGCAGAGGCCGAAGCTCTAGCCGCAGCCGAAGCCGCTGCTAAAGGTAAAAAAGGTGGTAAAAAGGGAGGTAAAGCTGAGAAAAAAGGAAAAAAAGGTAAAGAGCCACCCATGCCTTCAGAAGAAGAAATGAAATTCATGCAAACCTGTACATTACAAATGAATTGTCTGCCTGTGTTTGACTTTTACGTGGCACATGACAATTTCATTGCCCCAGTACCACCTCCTCCGCCGAAGAAGGGAAAAGCCAAGCCTCCGAAGCCAAAGAAAGGCAAGGAGGCCCCGAGGAAAATCGTCCTACCGTCAGAACCTTTGCCGCAGCCTCCATACTTCGGCGTCGGGAATTCTGTAATGTTTCTCTCAAGACCTTCAAAATTAGAAGAAGTTTTGCGTAAGACCCCCATTTATATCACAGTATGGAACAGAGACCAAGAAATGAATTGCGTCGGATTTTGCGTAGTCGAATGGCACGAAACGTTCTTCGAAGCTCTTCAAAAGGCTGCTGATCTCAATCCGGTGAATATGGATCAAGCTGAGTTCAGAGATACATCTAAACAAGAAATGGTTACTAATACGGTAGAATTAACCCGATCTTTACAATGCGAAGAAGATTTGAAACCCTCCGGCGAAATTGAATTTTTCCTTAGGTTGACGTGCTTGGGTAACAGAGTGGTGAGTTATTTCGTTTCTTTGCCAGAAATGGAAAGGTTACCGGGCAGGAAATATCTGTCCGATGATTTGAAATTAAAAGATGTAGAAGTGGTAAGACATTGGGAGGGTACTACTATAGATTCTGTACCACCCGTAGCGTATTTCTTTGGAGCTCCAGATATTACCCGAGAACCTATAAGACCTGTGGAGGAACCTGTATTGTACGAAGACTTTACAGCTCCATTTACTGAGAGTGAATTGGCGATTCTTTCTATGGGTTTCCCTAAAGGTCCTTGCGGTGGTACGAATTGTCCAAAACGTATGGACTTTAGAGGCAGTCAGCATCAGTTTATACATGGAGAATTCAATCATGGAAAGTATGAGCACGGCTCATTTGTGAATAAAAGAGATGTCCATGGACCCTGTGGAAGATTGGATTGCCCATTAGCGAAGAAGGTTCGGGCGTATTTGTGTTCCCAGGGGAGCTACAAACCCTGCGCTAAACCGTGCTGCAAAGATTATTACTGATTGTAGGGATATATTCTAGGTTTGGAGGAAAACATGTAACACTTTAAAAACTAAAATATTAGATAAATATAAACATGGTGCAAAACTGGTTGACAAATTAAAATTCTTAACATCGACATATTTTTTCTTTAACTTATAATCTACTAGGAACACACTTTCTTATTGTTATAAATGTCGAACATTTCGGCTTTATTATTTGTTCTAATATAGGTAACTGCTTAAAGTAAATCTTACAATTATCAAGATAATTTTTACAGTATGCATATATTATACGAACTCTCTTGATGACGTGTGATCAACGTCACACATTTTCACCTGCATTACTTAGTCATGCGTCTAATATGGATGATTAAAGAGAGAGAAAGATAGAGAGAGAGAGGGAGAAATAAGTATAATTGAGCCTCCAACACATCATCTAATGCAACGCAAAATAGAATCATATTACAAATTTACTGAGGCCGAACAGCGGTCAAAAGGTTGCGAGCTCATGAAGCAAATTGTTATGAAGTCATTGGGATATGAATCATGTAGCGCACTTTCTCTTTTTTACACACTAATAACAGGGTCGACGTGAAATAATTAAGTGCAATGATGATATAGGTGAATATTTTAATAACGTCTTGATTATGTAGGTGCAAAAACCGTTATTAAAATTAACAATTTCCATGAAGTTGGAGTCAAAATCACCGTTGTAAAAGTAAGGCCTCATCCCCTTCATACGTGTATGTAAATGAGCATGGAACCAGGAATGGTACAATTTAATTACATTTGATTTCAATAGGTTTAATTTGTAAATTGGTCTTATATTTTAATCTTCTATCCTGATTATAAATCGCGTATCCTATTGACGTTTCAACTGAAATACGACTCCCTTTGCTCGTCACCGATTCTAACTAATTTCCATGAAATGGATAAACGGTTCTCGGTGCAATGACTAATTTAAAACGGACATTCTTGGATTCCTGATCGATCGCACCCACAAGTGTACATGATATGCTTCACGTTTAAACGTACTAATATCGTCGTAAATTATAAAAAACGCTCGAAAAAACATGCAAGTTCAAATACCGAGAAAAGATTATCATTTCGTGATGTGCGATTAACAGTTGTTCCTTTAGCTTGTGTATTTGTGTTACACAAATCGTTTGCTGTTTCAAAACTATCTTCATTTGGAATTTCAACTTTATGCCTTTTGTTATAAGGATTCAATATCGTTTTTGGATCAGTAAAGCTACTTGGGTTATGAAGGGAATCATTAGTGAAATTTTGACATATTCAACACACGTTACGCGCGGTGAGCGTCGAATAAAATCGTAATTAGGATGCCGAGAATTTTATGGTTTTTTAACGGACATTGTTTTAAAGGGTGTGAGATTATGATAAAGGCGACCATTGTCCTGTCAGATGGCAATCTAGATTGGTTTTAAATGCTTAAAATTATGTATCGGCAAATTGGGCGAGGATTTGAAATAAATTTCTTTGTTGTCTCTATAAAAACGGAACAATAAAACATTAGTGATTTTTAAGACACAAAAACTTGTCTGTTGTATACAGCATTTTATTTAAACAAAACAGTTTCTAAAATAATAATACTCCATATCGTCTATGTAATCCCTCTTATCGAAGACTATATTATGCTCATAGTGGGAGAAAGTTTAGGTTTTTATTTGCACGGTATTCTGACTTTCAGTCTGGAGAGCAATATAAATTTACATTAATTCATACATTTTATAGTAAGACTTTAAGAAGCCTACTTGGAGTTTCTGATATTATAGTTTTTAATTCTTATACTCTTTATTGCACATTTCAAGTTACATAGTTCCAGTTTTTAGGATGAGAAATGGCAAAACAGTGAATGATGAGTGGCACGCAAAAGAATTAGCACCAAGCTCCGGAGCTCGTCGAGTCTCTTAGGGACACTAGCTTGTCTTCAATAAGGCCTGGCGAATAGTGTACCACCTGCCATATAAGATGACTTAATTCCTGCCCCCAGCATTAATAAAATATATCTTAATTTCTCGTCCATGGGAAGCATAAATCAGTATAATAGTCTATTATTACACTGATGCGTCCAGCATGCGTTTGCTTGGATATCATCATCCTAATGTATTTAAATTGGCATAAACAGACACCGCAATTATAAACGCAAGGCCATTGATATAAATAAACTGTGATGCTATTGTTTATAAATGCACAATTGTTGTGATGATAGCCTAGTTATGTCACAAGGATACAAAGTAATTTAGAGACGTTGATGGTGGACAAATGGGTGAAAATAATTTACTCTTCATACCTAGCATTACAAAAAGGATTATAAGTTTATACATTTTTACTAGTAGAAGGTCTCTCATATGAGAGGCCGCCTGGGTAAGCACCACCGCTATGTCTATTTCTCCCGCCAAACAGCAGTGTAAATGCACTGTTGTGTTCCGATTTGAAGGACATTGTAGCCGGAGCAACTGGACAAAATGAGACTTCACATCTTATGTCTCAGAATGGCGAGCGCAGTGGAATGCCAAGCATTGCTTTGTAATTCATTGTTTGGTTTTGCTACTGTTCATGGGCGGTCATATCGCTTACCACCAGACAAAGTTCAAGCTCGTCACGCGGTTCAGCGCAATAAAAACAAATCTTCAAGCCAGTGAAAATCCTTAGCGGAGGCTTATGTTTAGCAGCGGATTTTTTGTGCCCGAAGAGTGAGTTTTCGTATCGATTTTTGAGAGCTCAAACTCTAGGTACTATTGGGCAGCGTCTTTCGTAGCAATATTTGTATAAGATTTAAGTCCTAGCCATTTCATCGCGTCTTTTTTATTGGGCTCACCAAAGTGAGTACAACACGCACTTGATAGTATTTTAAGTGCTATCGAAATGGAGAGAGATCGTTATCTATTGTCGAAAGCATTAGTAATAAGCAAAGTAAAACAAGGAACAAAATATTTCTACACACTACAATATCTTGAAGAACGCCTTTCGATATTGGAAGAGCAACGGCACACAAGGCGTAGAAGCCTTAATGTTTTGTAAAGAGCGGGTTTGATTCAATAAATATTACGTATTATTCGATATCAGTTAGTTAAATAAATATATTTTTTGATGGAAAATGGTTCGCTGAAACTAACTAAAATTTATTACTTTGAACCCATTTTTTTTGTAACAATAATTGAACTCGTCATAATTATGATTGTCGGTTATAGGTAATTCAAAATTAATCATTTCTTATTATTATAAGAATAGACGAAATCACATTCATTTTAAAAAGTTCTTCATAAGAACTTTGAGCTCAAGTGCTGAGCCTTGTAGTTCTGCTAAGCGAGAGCTTGACCTATTTGTTACGAGATAACAATAGGGATTTTCGACTGAGGTAGCTCGTAGTCTCGTAGGAAAGTAGGGTGAAGAAGAAGCTTCGGTATTATTATAGTAAGTTCGATTAGCAAGCCATGCGGCATGCACTTCACTTTGTATGAGTGTTCCGGTCTTTCATACGGATTACATGGTACTAAAATTTATGCCCGACATGGCCCTTACCACTTCTTGGGGCAAACATGAGCTTGGCGAAATGAAGTTGCTATTAGTGGCATTTCTGCTCATATCCTAGAAGGTAGATGTTGAGTGAGTATGTATTACACTTGTGTGAACTATTAAACATTACTGAGACTTAAAATTCGACAACCAGAAAGTGAAGTAACAAATTAAATAAACATTACGTATATAACATACCTAAACGACAGTACATTTCTATAGACAGTATTTCTATCCAACCGTATACGAAACAGTCATAGGAAGCCAATGCAAACCACGCCCAGACTACCCAAGCAATGCTATTGGCGAGATGACGAAATATCTACACCAAGAGCCATCATTGTTGTGAATCATTTGGCATTGTCGACACTGACTCATGTGAGTAAGTGATAATCCTTGATGATAGCTTTGGGAATAATCTAATTTTATCACAATTGAATGTTATGTAAGTTGGAGGATTCGTCATGATTTTTGTAAGCACCGTGTCACAATACTCGAGGAGTAATATAGTAAATTATTATGACTGTTTGCCTCATTGGTTTATTGGCAGCATGTTTGAGATGCAAACGGGTTGGGTACTAAGTTCAAACCCCAGTTTTAGCATTTCATTTCGTGTGTTTTTGGTTTAATAAATAATTAGCTGACGAGGACTGGGGCCCTCAGAATGGCCATAAGCTTTGCCTTCTATCACATTTTGTAATCATCTAGAATCCGAGGCTGGCATTAAAGGATTTTTTTCTGTTTCCAAATAGGCTACTAAGTCGTCAGTTTTCTTAATCCGAAAATATTTATTTCTAATAAAATCATCTCTAGACTCCAAGATAGTATTTTCATCATACATAGCTAACTTATATCATATGCTACAAAAGCTAAAACACCATAAACCATCTACTCAATACAACAAAGTGGTCACGAAACGAAGCCTACAACAGGTTATTTTTCAGCTATTCCTAGCTTCACAACCTGTTCGTAAACACTGAGTCACCGACCCACTTCAACTGTTGCTATGCTGATGTAAGTCTGACTCATTGGACTTGATCTTCAGACCCAGAAGGCTTGTTTATGTAAATTATGATCAAAATTTGTATTGGAGAGTAAATAGTTGGCTGGTGAATCATTTGGAATGGATTGATTGGTTATAAAAATAAATAAATAAAAATAAAATAAATACACCCAACAGTCACACACATAGTCCCGACCCCACATTAATATCAATTAAGTCTTGTGTCGCAGGTATCAGAACTACAAGAGACTTTTCGGTCTCACAAATACCCAGACCCGAAAGAAATATTTGTGGGCCGCACAAACATTTCTCTTGGTGCGGGGATCGAACCCGCGGCCTCTCGTTTCACTAACTCTCTTCTCGTTCGTCTAACCAACTGCGCCACGGAGGCTATCAAAAGACTGTGATAAGAGTGAATGATAGGGGATTCATGAAGTGGATGTACAAGGCGAATGTGGTAGAGTCAACAGAAGTAGACAGAAATAAATGTATACCATGGAAATGACGTATATAAGGGACAGTTTAGAAGCAAATTGAAGTAACGAGAATGTATGAAAATATTTTTGAAAGCAGATCGACCTAAATCCCCATACGATTTATAAGTGACAGTTAATATGAAATGTATATGTTTAGTTTTTTAACCGACTTCAGAGGAGGTTATCAATTCGTAATTTTTTTTTCTTATGTATGTTCACCGATTATTAATTAATATAAGCTGGTTATGACGTAGACACTGCAGTGCCGTTTGATAACTTAAAATAAATTATTCTATACCCCAAGTGAGGCTTGGATATTTCGATAATAACTACTCTATTAACACAGAGATATTACATAATTTTATAAACTGATGTTTGATACAAAGTTTTTAAAAGCTTCCCTTATACTAGCTCGCTAAAATAAATAAAAAGAATCAACATAATTATTTATAGAGTCAAGTTTATTTCAATGATGTCTCGAAGCCAGTTGAAGCCAGTGTATTGTCAAATCACTCAAAAGACATCTCATTCAACCCTCCTTCAAAAGGCTTGAATATCGTAACCATATGATCAAACGGAACTTATGTAAATGAACACTTAACGTCAATAACGTGCTGTTAGAATGCCATGATATGTTTGTAGAAACTCATGGTGTGTGTACAGAGGGGCTCTAACACATGTCACGTGTTTTTCCAATAATTATCTATAAGACTATCTGTTTATTATATGTTTTATTATCTGTATCTGGATCAGCTCATATACGTCCTACTGCAGGGCACGGGCCTCTTCTACAATCGAGAGTATGATTGAAAGAGTTGGGCCACATAGTCAACCACACGGGCCTAGTGCGGAATGGCGAACTTTATACATACATAAACTCACGCCTTTTTCTCAGAAGGGGTAAGCAGAGGTGCTAACAGGACACCCACAATTTACCTTGTGTGTTTCGTCCCACGATGTGATAGGGGGCGGGCCTATCGCCATCCCTTTATACACCATAAAAATTCTGACAAATCGCTTTATTAGGTATTTTGTATACGAAAGATAAAAACATATTTATTGCTAGCATAATAATAGTATTTAAAAAAAGAAATTAAAAGACAAAAGTATTCACAATAATAAATTACAGTAATAACAGACGATAAGAATTAAATTACAATATTGGGCCAGCAATGGAGTCTCTCATTCAGTTATCTGCTGCAGTACTACATGGGCAATATCTCGCTTTTAATGTTTAATTATATCAATTTATAATCGTCTACTGCTGCGTATGGGATTCCTTTATAGGAAAGCCTATTGTGGGTTAGCTGGACAGGACATGTCTATTGTCTACCACAAAAAAGAATATAAAAAAATATAATAAGCAAGAATTCGCATAAATTCTAATTAACAAAATTACAATGTATTCTCATTTCAATCGACACACAAGAGTGGTCAAAACATAAAACGAAATTGAATCGTTATTAATATAAAATATTTTGTACAAAATTAATTACTACCCTTTGAATACATGTAAAAGCCACAAAATGTCCACCATAAAGAGCAGTGGTGAAAGTTTTAATTATTGTACGACATCTAAATTTGTGTTGATTACGCAAAATATTCTATATGAAATTGTTTTGTTCCCGTCCTTTTTGATAATTTGTGTGGTGAAATTAATTTTATGCCACTTATACAGGTGAAATTAGTCCTTTGTCGTTTGTCGTCTGGGGCTTAGGAAGTATGTGTGAAAACCTGGACGGCAATATTATTTGGAGACGTTGTAGACGAAAATATTTTAGAGCAAAAGATAATTAAGACTGCCTCGGTGTCGAAGTTGTATTACGGTATGGTTACAAAGCTGAGGTCTCGGGTTCGAGTCCCGGCAAAGTGATATTGGATTTTTCTATTAATTATCAGCCCGGAGTCAGGAATTTGTGCCCGATATGGCGATAGGCTCACCCCTATCACATCGTAGGAGGGAATATACATGGCGAAATGTGGGTGTCCTGGTGGCGCCTCTGCCTACCCCTTCGGGGACAAAGGCATGAGTTAAAGTATGAATGTGTATGTCTATCTATAATTAAGATTTTTTTACCGGCACTTTTTCTGAACTGTTTTTCTATAAGGTATTCAAGGTGTCAAAACTGTATATGAAAGTAGATGAAATGTAATTCAGATCGATTCTATCTAGAAGATGCAATTCTACAATTGTTTATGCTTTATGCTTAAAAGACCCGATATTGTAGGTAAAAGTACAATTTATGAGATACGACCATCACGTATTGGTGTGTTTGGTTATTTAATTAATGTCTATTTAAAAACTTGGTTGGATCAATTTCGTCAGTGTACATGAATCATCAAAAATATGCACGTTTTTTTATGCTTAAAATTCCACAATGTTTACATATTATTTAAATTATATTTGCATAGCAACTGACGCAATGGCTATGATTTATTTTAGAAATCTAGGTCAAGAGTAGCGTAGCCTTGATCCAGAAATGTTGTGAAATCGATTGAATAATTGTCATCAATATTAATTTTAAAGTGATATTGGTATATTTGCCATCATATTTAATCATCAATTCTTTATTCTCAAAGACGGGCGCATTCAGGACCCAAGTATTATGGTAACATAACATACATAAACTCACGCCTTTTATCCCCGAAGGGGTAGGCAGAGGCGCCACCAGGACACCCACATTTCGCCTTGTATGTTTCGTCCCACGATGTGATAGGGGGCGAGCCTATCGCCATATCGGGCACAAATTCCTAACTCCGGACTGATAATGAATAGAAAAATCCAATATCACTTTGCCCGACCCGGGACTCGAACCCGAGACCTCAGCTTTGTAACCGTACCGTAATACAACTACGCCACCGAGGCAGCTAATCATGGTTATGGTAACAGGCATCGGTATTTTTAGGTGGGCACCTTATTTGCAGTTTAGATGCTACACAAATATAAATATTCATTTTCTAGATAATTGATTATCTATGAACACCTAAAATCTTGGACGATTAGTGTGTTGCCGCTCTCTCAAAATTGGAGGTGCAGGGATAGAACATAGCGGGGAGGAAGCAAGGGGCATCTATTTTTCGGCATGGTAACAGGCATCGGTATTTTTAGGTGGGCACCTTATTTGCAGTTTAGATGCTACACAAATATAAATATTCATTTTCTAGATAATTGATTATCTATGAACACCTAAAATCTTGGACGATTAGTGTGCTGCCGCTCTCTCAAAATTGGAGGTGCAGGGATAGAACATAGCGGGGAGGAAGCAAGGGGCATCTATTTTTCGGCAATCTTGCTTCATTTTCTGTGAAACAGTGGTACTACCCGGGTCAAAACAGATAATTCCTACCGTAGTCGAAAGTGAATGTCCAACTACAGTGCGACTGTACCATCATTCTTTTCAATTGCAGCATGAAAAGAACCCTAACACCAGAATTTTACCAAAATTAGACGCCATTAGAACTGCAGACATCCATGCAAAACTCGATTGCTAAAACTAAGCAGAACTAATCAACGGAACGTACCACGTGGCTCTGCGAAGTTTCTCCAGTTGATTAAATTTGCAGGTTGACCCGAGTCTAATGGATATCGTGTTTCGATATGGGACTATTGGACCGAAGTTGTACGACGTTTTAGGGTTGAATTGATCGGGAGGGTTGAATATTTAACTTAAGATGGTGATGGTCTGTAATTGGTTTGTCTCTTTTTATAGTAGCGCGGAAAATGGAAGAGGGCCGGTTAGTTTAACCATCGACACAATTATGCCGGCCTGCTCAAGATCTTCGTTATGCTTTGCCTAACGTTCAAAGTGGTGTAGAAAATTGTTCCATAACCTAATAACGAAGATGATGAATGTGATATGATTTTGCCAAATTTTCAAGACCACAAATAACCCAAAATATTAAAAGAGCCACTGGTTGCTATATTAGTAATTACAATCAAGTAGGAATAAAGCGTAAAACTCCTTTGCAAAACATACGAGGTCGGTGCTTAGCATCAAGATGTAACTATAATTATGACAAAGAAAACCAAAAAAATCAAAATGATCTCAGACCTCCCATACAATCCAACTAGACCATGGCAACTCACAATAAAAACTATACACGTAATTAAAGCCAATTCATCATAGCCGTTCCCAAACTCTATCCCATAGACATTTGTTATAACATCTCCAACAATGACAAGTAATCATCTGCTTACAATAAGAGACATTTTCAGATTAATATTGGTCATTTTGTCATATTACCATGACTATTGACCAAAATAATTTACCATTCATAAACTGTCCTCTCATATATTATCTGTGAGATAAAAATTTGGTCAACGGCAACTGTAAATTGGTCAGAACGAGTCAAAAGTTCCTAATTATAATTTGAAACGTTTAGGAGATAAATATTTTCGGCGTTAAATAGACTAAAAAAATGTTTGAAGACATCGTCTCGGGTTTGGTCAACAGAGCAGAAGAACAGGAAATACGTGGAGCGGTTTATAAGAGTTTTTTTTTTTAATTTAGACTTTTTCAAAAATCTTAGTACGGTTGATGCCCGCAAACAGAATAGACTTTTTAAACCTTACAAAGATTTCAGAATGCATAATGTTTTAGATATCATAGATCTCTATGTTCAGAAGTGGACATTCTATAGTTGACGACTATGATATGAATATTTTTTCCTTTTTGCTAGTGCGACCAGTCAACAAAATTTGTTATAATCTAGATGTTAGGTGCTTTCTAAACTCTTATAAATAATTATGAAGCATCCATCAATAATAGTACGTAGAAAGTAAGTAAAAAAAAGAAGTTCAAAAAAGTCTTCGACAAATGTTGGGAACAGGAAGTGGAGCGAAGAGCCGCATATTAAAAAAAATAGTGCAGTGACGTTTTCCAGACATTATTGGAAACATTTATTTACTCTAAAGTTATATTAACCTTGATACTAAAAATAAATAGACAAAAAAATAAAAATTATAAATTCTAAGCGCGCCTCCACACTTCCCGTCTGGCGCGCCGGTGACTCACCGCAGAAGTAGAACGGTGGTACGAGTAGGCACCGAGCACGGAAAAAAGGCCAATGTGTACGCACCTTATCTCTTGCATCAGATATTATACAGGGTGTTGAGATTTTAGGATGTTTTGGGTATAAGGCATTTTTATACATATATTATTTATTTAAAATACAAAGAAAAATGTGGACTATGCTTGGATATTATTGCAATATTTATAAAGTGACAATTTATTTCTAGTTTATTCATTAGTCTGCGTTTATTTACAACCACTTGATAATATATTCGAAAATAATAATAAAACGCTTAGTATTCATTGATTTTAACAGTAAAAATATTATACTTATTTATTTATTTTTTTGTTGGAAAAAAAAACATTGGTGTTTCAGTCCGGTTTGTTTTACTTCCCACCGAAGAACAACACCACACCGCAATCAACGCGGCAACTCTTTATGGTTCGTCGCCAAACACAATACGTAAGGTCGACACAGAGTTAGTGCATCGTCTAGTCTAGTCTAGACTAAACGTACAGACTAGCTCCATCACACGCTCGAGATTACACTGCCTGGAACAACACCCACTAATAGCTGTGATGTTTTGATACATGCACTTCATTTGGCTTGGAAAAATGCTTATTTGGGTTGTCAGGAAAACAATCTGTTCTTTATTGTTTCATAGTTATTTAAGGTCATATTTTATGCATTTTCATAATTAAGAATGATTTGGAGTATGATTTTTTTGAATAATTTATTGATGTTAACTTTTCGGGAGTAATGAGAAGATTTTAGTTCACTGCACCGCAACGACTTAATCAAAATAGTTTTTTTTTCTAAGCCTCTGAGATATGTTAATTTCCTCCCGACCATTATCTTTATTCAATTTTAATTCAATTTTCGATAAAATAAGACATACATGAATGATTGACCTATTGAACATCGTCCAAATACTTAAAAATATTTATATCAAAATTAATATTTCAAACCAATCATCCTACATAAAACTTTCACTAACATTAATGAAAATATCCACACTCTTGCATCACCCTGTAGGAAGGTGCGCAGGCGCAGATGACTCATAGCGATCGTCAAACACTCTCACGACAAAGGAATAGCTAAAAAAAACCTCAAATATTAACATCAATTTGTACTCGAGGTAATCATTTGTAGTGTGTACTTGATATTGATTATTTAACAACATACCTACACATATTAAAAATGTTTTTGTTTTTATAATAATTCAGCTCACATACATGATACATCTCAGTGGAGAACACAGGCCTTGTCTATGAATAAGGGGCCTTAGGACTTAGTTTATCATATTGAACTGATGTTATTACAATTAGGGTTGGCTAATTTTACATAGACTTTTTGGTAAATATAGTGTTAAAATTTCGCATAATTATCGCAATAATTGTAAATGCTAAACATTTTTGGTATAAATTATTGACACTAACATTTTATTTCAAAAATTCTATTATAACACTGTTTTCTGCTTTACTGGAAAGTTGAAATAAGATAAACAGGTTAGAAGTAACGATTATACAAATATCTAATTTGCATAATCACCTTAAGAGCCATTAAACAATGAACCTCTTGGTTTGACTAAATTGATACTGGTCTCAAAGCTGTAGCTCAGCATTTCAGCACAACTTCAACGGTTTTAAAAATAAACTATAAATCCATGAGCCATAACCTAGAAAGTCTTATTCAATCGACTAGACTAAAAAGACGAAGTTTTACGGTTCATAATATACACAATGAATACATAGTTGCAGCAATAAAAATTACAACCATAGATTATAAATTTAAAAAATATGACCAAATAGATCATACAATGTTCTATTATAAAGAGACGTGACGTTTACATTATTGCCATATTTAACGATTTAAAATCAATGGACAATAGTGTTGCTAGTTTATTGGTTATAAATCATGAGAATCGTAAATCCACTGTTCACTTCCCGGTTTATGATGAGAAGACGTTTTGAATTGGTTTTTATTGTTTTTTTAACGTTAAACCATTTTGGAGATAAATGACGGTTAGAAAGTATAAGGTTTTCGATATTATAACAGCTCTGATTTAATAAAATATATTCCATTAAACAAAAATGAAATAGAAGTCGATAAAAATGCAACATGTCTGATTTTGCTTGAAAAAGTAGTTTAATTATAAGACCGTTTTCCTTAGAAAAATTAAGAACTTCGAAACCAAATTACATTGTGTAATTTAGGGCATGAACTTTTAAGAAACTTATTTTAGAGTTAACAATCTTTTCAACTCCTATTTAAATTATATTTTTTTAAGCCCGTAGATTTTAACTAAAATGTCTCTAATACATTTCGAAATAAGCACACAATTGTTAGTTATGAAGACTTGCCAGGGCCCAAGAGATAGTTATCTCGTGCTTAAAATCTTAATTCTGGAATTTATTTTTTAATTTCGTTAGTACTTCTAACGAAGGTCAAACTCTAATTTTATATTTCAACTACTTGTATTATTTATTATTCGAAACAAAGCAATATGGACATTGCCCTATAAAAACAATAGTTTTACTCTCATAAAGCCCAAACACTTCACTAATATTGATCGTAAAATTATAACAAAAGACGTGTATGTGTGATAATGATGTCGAAAGACATGTTACGTTCAAATGAGTCGATGTGAACCTACTGTTTGCTTTAGATAAGAGTTCTGTTTGTCCGTTCTATGTATTAAACTGTAGCGATGATTTCTACATTATATAATTTATTTAACAAATTAATAAATAAATAATAGCGGGCTGCTCCATACTTGCTATAGAGATATTTTAATAATGCAGAAATTGGGAAAAATATGATTTTAAAATTAGTTCTACACATACATATAAGGTAATATCAGCAATAGTAAAAAAAAGTATATCAGAAAACCTCTTGAGAAAAACTCACTTATAGCGGATGTCCTAAACTGGGATTCGAATATGGGACCGCACGGTTCACATTATATACACGTGTCCTTATATAGATTATAAACATTATGCCGTATTCCGCGAGTCGTTTATATCTTAAACCAAACACAAAGCCTAGATAAAAAGCGCATAAGCCAACCAAAGTTTAATAAAAGCTCATACAACCATAATTGTGAAGGCTTTATGTCAATAGTTGTTAATCGTTGTAAAACGCTCGATAAGGAGGCAGCCGCTCTTTGTTTCACAGTTTGTTGACACGTGAATCATCTCCATCGAGCTACAGAGAATGTTATGGATGAATAGGCTTCAAAGAAATTTTGGCTATGGTATTAAGTTATATTAATGCGTATCCAGGACTCACCTTTCACTTTTGTTATTGTGTGTATTGATAGTCAATTACCACGCACTTAAACGTCGTAGAAAAACGTGGTGAGGAGACCTACCATAAAAATGTTGACAAGAATTTTCTATGGACTGTGATGTCCGCCAATCCGCTCTAAGCCAGCGTGGTAGACTATGGCCTAAGCCATCTCAATGGAACTCTGGCTAGAGGAGTCTCGTGTGATTTAGTACGTTTCAGTACGTTTCAGTTACTTTGAGCGTGGGGACAATATTTTGATGAGCTTGCGTTCACATCAGAGCTTGACTATTGAAGAAGGCGCTAGAATATGCTGGTGCTATAATATAATACAAAAGTGGTAGAGTCTTACTGGACTCAATTGTGAAGGTACCATGTATGTACATATCGATCCAGTTTCAAGTGTGTTGGTTAATTAATTCTCTTTCTCTCTCTCTCTCTCTTTCTCTCTCTCTCTTCAGTCACAGGAAGCCTACTGCTGAACAAAGGCCTCCCCAATAGATCTCCCACATAGTCTTTTCTCTTCATTATCAGCCCGGAGTCAGGAATTTGTGCCCTATATGGCAATAGGCTCGCCCCCTATCACGTCATGGGACGCAACATACAAGGCGAAATATGGGTGTCCTGATGGCGCCTCTGCCTACCCTGTCTGGGATATAGGCGTGAGTTTATGTATGTATGTATGTATGTAATCGCATTGTCGCGCCGGAATAAAAAAATACCTTGTTATTGCAAAAAAAAACGTTTTATTGGCTACAGCTAGCAATGTTACGAGTCATAACTTACAGTTTTAAAGAGAAGATAAGGATTGGCAATGTCATCAAACCATTATTTAACCGCGTCAGTCATTAGTGCTTACATTTAGCTAATGGACCCATAATATATGCAAATTGTAGAAACAAGGAAACATGAAGTGAATAAATACCATAAATCCTTTGTTAAAAAACCGTAATATTTACCACTTATTTGATTATCTAAAGGCTATAATGTATTCTCATTCTATACAATAGGAAGATACATACGTACATAAACTCACGCCTCTATTTAACGCGATACAAAATCATAATAGATCATGGAAGCATAAGTTCACTAATGAAGTCATATAAAATTCAAATACTTAAACACACAGTGGTGCTATTCCACGTTCACACAGACAATATGGCGGTATAAAATTCTTTTGTATTACGAGAGGCCTGTGAGTCACTCGACATGCGGGCGATGTTAATTGTGGAAAAATTATGGAAACTCATCGCTCTATAGGGTATGTGGGAAATGTCGTGTTAAGCAATAATTATGCTTGGTGTGACTGGTATGATGTAGAAAATTGTTATGCGTGTTTACTAGTTTGCGTTTCTATACTAATATTACAAAGGCAAAAGATTTGATTGTTTGTTTGTTTGCATCGAATAGGCTCCGAAACTACTTTACCGATTTGAAAATTTCTTCCACTTTTGGGTAGCTACACTATCCTTGGGTGACATAGGTTCCTCCTTACTAAAACTAAAATAGTGTAACCCAAGATGTAAAAAATACTTTAAATATTCTGTACATCGCCTGCGCTGCGAAAACTATAATATGTTGTTGATGTGGACTGGAATCAAAAACTATCTGCACCCGGGCGAAGCCGGGCTGAGCCGGTAGTAGTTAATAAAAAAAAAATGTTATTTATTATATTATTTAATTTATTATTATGATTGATTGTAAAATACATGTCTTTATAGAAGCGAGTGGTTTCAGTCAATCAATATTTTTACAAGAATTTTGTTTGGACATTTTGCATGGAAAACTCAATGGCTTGGAAAACCATTTTAGAAAGTAAAGTGAAAAAATATTCTCTTAATATTGAGAACTTGTTAAAGCTAAGTAACTTTACAACAATCAAGTTGCTATTTATGTGACCATGGATAATAAGTTCGCTAACAGATTTATCCCTATTATAATAAATTTTCAATCTAATCATGTATGCGCTTACAACTAATGTATTCATTTTCGTATCATCACCTACAATATTAAAACCGAAGCTAAACTTAATGCATATTAACCCCTTTTTGGATGCATCGATACTGACACACCAGAACTATGATCGTTTGTTTTGTGCCTCGCATTTTTAACTTAATATCGACCTTGTGTTAAAAATTATAAGGCTTAAATTACAATGGAAGTTATTTTTCAAAAATCAGACACGTAACTAATCGATGAACGATGGGCGCATTGTAAATCGCAGGTGTTCGAATGATTTGGGAGTTTTTTTGTCCGCGTCGGTGCGCGTAAGCCCACTGTGCGACGGTATTGTCATCCTTTACATTCGGTTAACTTTGTTAATTGTTGTTTTGCTGTGTACGTGGGTTTTGGTAAATTATTGTAGTATGACTTTGTATATGCAGTTCGATGGGATATTTGCTATTATAATTGGAAATACAATTAATAAATTCGCATCGAGAAATATGAAATGTCGTATTTTAAATCTAATTATGGTAACTAGCTATAATTGATCGTTTTTAGCGTGCGGCGTTAATACGATTCCATAGCTAAGTGTGCTTTTGAAGACATGATGTATCTAACCCAAGTGAATAACAAATTTATGTTAAGTGACACTGACACACTATAGTCATGTTAACAGGGGAATTATTGACTATAAGGATACCACTGTGCGTAAAAGAAAACCGTTGAAACTGGAATATTAAGGAAAAGTAAAACCCATTCATCATAGGTCAGCAGCATTCATAGAATTGTATTGGTGTAAAAAACATGACTTCAATTCACTGACCTTATAACCAAACTCTTTCATCTAAAACTTCACCACACCCAAAACCCCACGAGACTACAGATAAAACAAGACAATTTTCATACGTATTCCTCCTTTCTATTATGATTTTAGCCTGTCCCAACGAATCCTGTTGATTATATGAGCATTATGCCGTGTCTTGCCGTCAGACGCCGGCGACAAACGCGACAATGGCGGCTAGTTTCATAAACAATTGACTTTGCATGTAATATTGTGGCAGAAAGTGCTGGGAGAAACGTATTTTTTATTTTAGGTTATATTTTTTTATTTAGAAACCTAAAGTAGACCAGCTTGAGACCTAAATCCTTCATAATTGTAAAGGAGACTTGAATCCGAATTACAGGCCTTAAAAGGTAAAATGCCTTCCTAGATTTTTGTATTAAAAATGATGTAGATTACCAGATATTAATTCCAGATTTTTTATAAATAATTCAATTGAACAATTTTTTGTAAAGTGCCGCTTGATTTCGGCTCCAGCAGTCGTTTTAAATTTGGATGAGGAGTGTTTTCTCGGAACTGGCATACAATATTTTTTTCTCCGCTAACACTATTAACATACATTCTTATTTATTATAAATATAATAAAGTAACCGATCGATGTCTGTACATGGAAGATAAATGATAAATACTAATATGGAGGATCTTTATTAACGTAATATAATACAAAAAAACTAAGACAAAAAATGTATTTTACCTGGAAACGGCATAATGGATTTCGATAAAATGGATGGCATGGGACTGGATTACATGCCTTGAGTGAGAATGAGCCGGGACAGGACGGGATGGGAAATTCCAAATAAAGTTAATTTCATATAAAGATAATCATGCAGATGAAGTTTGCGTGCAGAAACTAGTTTATAATATTTCCCAAGCTTCTTTACTTCATTCTATATTTCATAAACGACAAAAGTGTTTTATACTCGTATATACCGCAGCAATATGATTAGAGCTAGCATCAGTCAGGTTGCATTTGGCTGCAATATTCATTAACCGCGGCTCACAACCGCTATTAATTCGCGCCAACATCGACGCCATTGTGCTAAGGTCCCGTGATGTTACATTATTGTTTGGTGCATTTAGGGTTGATGGAATGTTTGATGTGGAATTTCTTCATATTTTATTATTA
This sequence comes from Deilephila elpenor, assembly GCA_949752805.1. Taxonomy (NCBI): domain Eukaryota; kingdom Metazoa; phylum Arthropoda; class Insecta; order Lepidoptera; family Sphingidae; genus Deilephila; species Deilephila elpenor. The sequence continues at coordinate 2,140,542 of OX457116.1, forward strand.
CATTGTTTGGGTGTTTTTAAAAAGTTTTTTTTTATTGCGATGAATGGCGAGACGAGCATGCCTTTTGCCTGATGATACCGCTCAGTACCGCGCAATACCGCTCATGGACAGTAGCAAAACCAAACAACACCATAAATTACAGAAACTACAACAGACTTTTCGGTCTCACAAACACCCAGACCCTAAACAAATACTTGTTTCGGTGCGGCGATTGAACCCACGGCCTTTCATTTCAGAGGCGGCGTCTAACCAACTGCGCCACGGAGGCTGTCGATTGTCGTACTTTGCATTAACACGTATATGAACCGATATATTTTAGGTAATTATGTTTCTAATAAAGGTCGCGGGACGTCGCTGGATGCCGGTTGCCTCCAACAGTGCCCATAGCTGGAACATTTTGCAGTATCGTAATAGAATAGTAATGGTAAAATTTTGTATGGGAATTTAAACAGCGCCATGGTGAGCGTATTTGGAACTAAAATATGACAGCGGGAAACGTTTACGATACTATACGAGTATTACTATACGATACTTCAAAATGTTCCGGCTAGGGGCACAGGTCACTGTGGAAATCATTGGGAGAGGCCTATGTTCAGCAGTGGACTTCCTTTGGCTGGTGGATGGATGGATGTTTCTAAAGGTTAAAATAGTTTTTTAGGTCTTATTTTAATATCAACCCTAGGTTATTTGAACCAGCAGCTTTGTGCAGTATCCAATGATTAATTGCATCTATGAAGCGGCGGTAATTACCGGCTCGGCTGCCGCGTGAAAAACTACTGAAACCGCTGAAAAGTTTAATTAAATTGATGTGTTGAAATGACTGGACCGAAACGCCTTTCGGTTGTGGGACTAATGAAATGGCTTATTGTCTATTTTGTATTGGTTGTTTTGTAGTTCAGAGTTATTTTATGAACATTCTGCCAGAACATATATTACTTACATACATACATAAACTCACGCGTTTTTTCCATAAGGGGTAGGCAGAGGTGCAACCAGGACACCCACGTTTCGCCTTGTATTTATCCGACCCGCGATGTCATAGGAAGCGAGTCTATCGCCATATCGGACACAAATTCCTGACTCCAGGCGGATAATGTATAGAAAAATCGAATATTACTTTCCCTGACCCGGGATTCAAACACGAGACCTCAGTATTGCAATCATACCGTAGTACAACTGCGCCACCAACCTGTTTTTGAGTGGTCTATTTATTATCTGCTTAGTAAAAATGATGTTTTTTGTTTATGTTATGGTTTAATCAATGCATTCCACTCCATCCATTTCAAATATTGATTTTCACTTTAAAAAATATCACAATACAATAATTTCAATAAAAAACATATTAGTAACCCCAGAACAAACAAATAAATTCCGCAAAATAATTTTGGGAATTCCATGCTACTAAAATTCACACACTTGTATGAAACATCTTGTTAATCCAGCTGATTTGAATACGTCGATAATCGCTTAATATTTGCATACATTACGGCCACTTTGCGTTTTCGCAGCTTTCTCACAGTCAATTAGACGTCTGTTCAAGGGTGAAGATTTACATTATTTTAATGTTTACCATTTGTCACGTTTGAGTTATTCAAATTAACTGCTTCTGGTTTCTGAGATGCTTTTTATTCTTTTACTAATGATGTTTTTACAGCACTTACTAAATGAGTAAGTTTTTTTTTTATTTCTGCATTGAATTGGCGAAACGAGCATGCCATATGCCTGATAGTAAGCGATGCGGCCGCTCAAAGACAGTAGCAAAACCAAACAACACCATGAATTACAAGGTATTGTTGTGGATTAAGTATCAAGTAAAGGAAGAATGAGGTTTATTAGATCTGCAGCAAAGTCACTAACTAAAGAATAAATAAACAGTATTGTATTGTATCAGCGCATATACGTCCCACTGCAGGGCACAGGCCAACTTCACAATCGAGGGCACGATTGAAAGTGATTAGGCCATATAGTTCTAATAAATAAACAGAAAGCTTTCTAATTCATGAGATAATTGTTTGAAGTAGTTATTATATGCATATCAATCAAACCTATACCTGTTGGAAATAAAATACAGCATAACTTACAAATATCAATTGAAAATATTATTTGGAAATAATATTTTAAGAATCACATTAATCACAGAAATAGCGGTAAGCAGGTGAAATAAGTGGTCTCATCTAAGTGTATGCAAATAAAATCACCAAATATTGATTCTCACACGACGTAAGAGAATGTTATCTCATTTGAATATTGCACGGTCAATTTCTTGTGTACACTGTATTCAATTTGTTTCATTGATATTTCATTTAAAGATTATCTAGAAAGGGACATATGGAATACAAAAGGAGTAAGAGAGACGGAAATAGTGACTATTGCAAATGATGAGATGACTTATGTAAATCTAGTAGATTTTTTTATATTTGTTCCCACAAGAAATCTGGGAAGCAAAAAATTACCTGTATTGTTAGACAACTATTTTTGGTAGGTGAAAAAAAAAACAAGTTTTATTATACGGAAAAAAGCAGTTAATACAAAAACAAATAAGTACAACGTATTAATGTCGAAGTATTCCTGGCAAATATTGGTGATCAATCAAGTGAACTGAGATTTTGGTTATTAGATAAATAAATTAATTTGGATAACTAAATGTATGGAATAGTAACTGTAGGGTTTCGTGCAAATAAATAAGATTTAACACTGACTATAAGTTTATTTAATACTGTAAGGTTCTAGAAAGTTACAAAAAGCAAGGAATAGACAATAGACGCGCGCTTACATTGGTTTTGGCGGGAACATAGACAATTGCGTTCCATTCCTATCAACCTCCCCTGAACGCAATCCCATTCCTAAAACACAATACTCATGTTTTTCAATAGATGTACCCTTTGTTAATATATCTGAAATGTTCTCTATTCCCTTTACATAACAAAATTTTAATCTTAAATTATTAACATGTTCTCTTAAAAAATGATATCGAATATCAATGTGCTTAGATCGTGGTAGGAAACAATTATTATTAGCTAATTTAATTGCACTCTGATTATCACAATGAATAACTAAGGTGGTATTATCGCGCCCGCCGAGCTCTTCTTGCAGCTGCTGCAGCCACAGCGCCTCCTGCGCCGCCGCCGACATGGCCATATACTCCGCCTCTGCTGTGGAGAGCGCCACGGTCTGTTGCTTGCGTGAGCCCCATGACACTGCGCCACCCTGCAAAATAAAAATATATCCCGTGCACGATTTACGGTCACGGGTGTCACTGGCCCAATCTGCATCACAGTAGCCTGTGATTTCTTCTGGACTATTCTTAGAATAAGTCAAACTGTACTCCTTGGTGCCATGTAGATATCTCAAAACTCTTTTGACAGCGGCCCAATGCTCAGATTTGGGTTCTTTGTTGTATCTACTGAGAGCATTTACAGCATATGAAATATCTGGTCTTGTTCCTTGAGCCAGATACAATAGACAGCCAATGGCATGCTGGTAAGGGCAGTCATAATATGAGCCTTCCTTGTCATCACTGAATTTTAGGCCAACCTCTATAGGTGTTCTTACTGGCTTACAATTAGACATATTAAATCTTGTGAGTATTTGTTTAATATATTTCTCCTGATCTAACATGACTGTATCCTTTTTCCTATTTATGTTGAATCCGACACATTGCTTAGCTTCACCTAGGTCTTTCATCTTCAACTTTTGGCATAACTTTCTTTTAATTTCTTCAGTAATTGTTGGTAAAGAGCTGAATATTATTATATCATCAACCCATACTGCAATATAAATTCCTTTCTTGACATCAAAATAAATACAAGGATCTGTCTTTGATTGTTGAATTCCCATCTCCTTAAGAACTTTACTTAATTTTGTATTCCACAATCTGCTTGCTTGTTTGAGCCCATAAATAGACTTGAGTAAGTGACACACTTGTGTTCCATCATTATACAGTTCTGGTTGTAGCATATATATGTCTGTATCTATTTCCCCTTGCAGAAAGGCTGATACTGCATCCATTTGGTCAATCTGAAGATTGTTCTGTGCTGCCATAGCAAACAAATAACGAATTGAAGTATATCTTACTACAGGAGAATAGACTTCTTGATAATCTATGCCTCTCTTTTGAGCATAGCCTTTTATAACAAGTCTAGCTTTGTATTTAGTTATATTACCCTGTTGATCAGTTTTTGTTTTAAATATCCACTTACATGGAAGTGCCTTCTTGCCTATGGGCAGGTCAACAAGCTGCCAAGTTTTATTTTCCAATAGAGAGTTGTATTCCTCATCTATTGCCTTTTTCCACTCACTGGCATGTGGAGATGACAGAGCTTCTTCTAGACATTCTGGATCTAAAACACCAGATAAGAGACAAAGTAGTCCAAATTTATCTTGATTATTTTTTTTACGTGGTCTCAGTGTTACACTACTTAAATGTGGGCTCTGCTGTGATACCTGTCTCGGAGGCTTGTAAGTATCATCAAGGTCACTAGTGTCAGTTTCATACTCACTAGAGCTTTCATCTTCTGCTTCTCTCTGGATATTTTTATCTTCTGACCCACTGGGCTGAGGAGTTGGTTCAGTCCCAGACTGGCACTTTAATTCTATAGACTCCTTTTCGACAGGATTAATAGTAATAGGACATTGTTGAGTATCGTTGAAATTTTCAAAGAAAATAACATCTCTGCTTTTAGTTACCTGATGAGTCAATGGGTCCATTATGCGATAACCTTTACTATTATCACAATATCCTACAAAAATCATTTTTTTAGATTTCTTGTCCCATTTTTGTCGTCTTTCCTTAGGAACATGAACCATTACATTTGAACCAAACACCCTCATATGACTCAATTTGGGTTCCTTTCCTGTCCACATTTTATATGGTGTAGTGTCTCCTAGTGCTTTGGTTGGTGACCTATTAACTATGTATGCAGCAGTGGCAATGGCTTCAGCCCACATAGGTTTTTCTAAGTTTGCATAAAATATCATACATCTAGCCTTTTCTACTAGAGTTCTATTCATCCTCTCAGCGAGGCCATTTTGCTGAGGGGTGTATGGGGTAGTGGTCTGATGTATAATTCCACAACTTGACAAATATTTCTCAAAATTTGTGTTACAATACTCTTTGCCATTATCTGTTCGCAATATCTTAATCTTATTAGTTAATTGATTCTCTACTTTATGCTTGTAGTCTTTAAAAACTTCTAAAACATTATATTTGTCCTTAAGGAAATAAATATGAACCATTCTAGTGTAATCATCTATAAAAGAGATAAAATATTTCATACCTCCATATGATGCATTCTCCATAGGCCCACAGAGGTCAGAGTGTATGATTTCTAATGGCCTAGCTGCTCTGGACCCTGCCTGCTTAAATGGCAACCTTGTTTGCTTCCCTTCGAAACAGGTTGGGCACTGTGTATTATTCTGCGATTTATGTGTCAGCACCACCCCTTCAGCACAGTCAGGTAATTTCTTTAAAGCTGAAAAACTTAAATGAGCCATCCGGAGATGCCATAAATAATTATTATCCTTTTGGTTTGCATTACTAGACACCATATGTGTAGTTTCTTCAGTAGTATGAGTATTCAAAACATATAACTTATTAATTAATGAAGCTGAGCACAGTAAATCTCCATTAAAATTTTCTATATTACAACCTTCCTTATTAAATGATACTTTATATCCATTCTTTGTAATTGTACTAACTGACAAAAGGTTCGCTGCTAATCCAGGCACATAAAGAACATTTCTTAATTGTATTTTATTATATTCTGAAATATAAATACTAATATCTCCAACACATTCTACAGACAATGGCTCTCTGTTTGCCACTGTTATAACATTTACTGGTGCCTTACGAATATTGCACATCCAATCTTTATTGCTACACATATGCATGGAGGCACCTGAATCAATAAACCATTTGTTATTACTTGAACCTGAAAAAGCAGAAAATGCTGCAATATAGCTTTCTCTCTTATTATTATCTTTATTTACTATTTTCTTAGGATTTTTGCAAAACTTTGCTATGTGTCCATAACCATTACAGTTATAGCATCTGGGACACTTGTTCTTCATGGGAGGTGTTGATTTGGACTGATTTTTCTTAAACTTTGAATAAAAAGCAGTATTTGAATCTTCAGATTTCACTTCTTGCATTAATTTTGTTTTAATGAAATCTGCACTTATTCTTGCACCTGAGTTTTCCAGTCCCATTATCATTGGCTTATACTCATCAGACAAGCCTGCCAACATTAAGGTACCTAGCCACTCATCATTGACATCGAAGCCAATATTTCTGAGCTTGTGTGCGGCATTCATTATTCTGCTAACATAGTCTTCTATGCTCGCACTTGATTCCAGCGACGTATTTATTAACTCTTTTAATAAACTGACCTTTCTAGTAAGTCCATTGTCGTCGAACGCTTTATGCAAATTATCCCATACTTCCCTGGCCGTCTTGCACTCTTGTACATGGACATAGTTCTGAGGGCTTATAAGCAATATAAGTTTGGATTTAGCCTTCACGTCTTTTGCTGGGTCGGTGGTCTTTCCTGGACCATTTTCAATACAGTCCCATAGATCCTCGTGCTCCAGATATGTTTTAATGCAGAATTTCCACGTTGTGAAATTATCTCGGCCGCTTAATTTCTCAATATTAAACATATTTGAGCTCACCATGGTGATGGATGGATTGTGTTATGGGCTGAATAGTTACCACGCCAAACTTGAAACCTTATAAACTTCTTCTTTGTTAAATCTTCTGGATTAGGTACTTCGGAATCTTTATTTGTATACCACGCAAACCACGCTCTGCTACCATGTAGGGTTTCGTGCAAATAAATAAGATTTAACACTGACTATAAGTTTATTTAATACTGTAAGGTTCTAGAAAGTTACAAAAAGCAAGGAATAGACAATAGACGCGCGCTTACATTGGTTTTGGCGGGAACATAGACAATTGCGTTCCATTCCTATCAGTAACTATTGCTAATTAACTATACAACAATCACGGCTTGAAACTAAATTATTTATTTCCTTTATACATACATACATAAACTCAAGCATTCCTCTCAGAAGGGGTAAGCAGAAGTGCTACCAGGACACCCACACTTCGCCATGCATGCTCCGTCCCATTATGTGATACGGGGCGAGCCTATTGCCATATCAGGCACAAATTCCTATAAAGGAAATTATATTTCCTTTAAAGAAAACCTAAAAGTGAAATAATAAAAACATATGTTTCGGGTCTATTCATTTCTGAAATATTTCTCTTAACCTTCGTCTTCTACACAACACACGTACTTTAATGTAAGGACAAGACTATGACACTATTATTTTTATTTATGTATGTCCACGTGTATGAAGGCACGGAGAAACCAATAAATAATGCATTAATCTTGACATACAATGCAGATTTACTGGATCAAGGCATCGCTTTTGCTACTGACCTCAATTTTATTCATGTCAATACGAAGGATGCTATTGCTGATCGTTCAATGGCAATGCCTTGTCTAAGTAGAAGGATTTGGGTTAATAGACGTTTAGCGGTTCGGAAAATGACTGGATTGTATTTAATAGTACAATATAGAATATCAAGGGAGAGGCGATTATCTCTCTCTAATATTGAAAATTATGCCAGCCTATCAACTCAATTGTTTTGAATTGTTAATTTTCATGAAGCTCTGTTGATATCCTTGGATGTGTAGCGACATCATGTATAACGAATGCTAGAGGGAGCTAAGCAGACGCACTTACTAAACTACGAACTCTTCTTACTTATAGGTAATTTAAATAAATTATAGAAGTATGTTCGCTTCTGTGTACAAAGACACAGAATTGGCCAAATATTTGAAGAACGCATAAATATTCCTGTGGAAATTAAACTACAACCAACCAAGTAAAATTCTCAGTCATTCCGCCTATTGCAAACTGTACGTAACAGCTGTTAGCATATACTATGAATCTAGAGAGTCTTCGAGGCCTATTTGGTAAAACCAAGACTGTGAAATAATAATGTACATATTATATCATTTAAAATTAATAGACTAACTGCCTCAGTGGCGTAGTTTTACTACGGTACGATTACAAATCTGAGGTCTCGGGTTCGAATCTCGAGTTGGGACAAGTTGGTTATATTGGGTTTTTCTATTCAGTATCAGCCTGGAGTCAGTTTGTGCCTGATTTGGCGATAGGCTCGCCTCCTATCACATCGTGGGACGGAACATACCAGGCGAAACGTGGGTATCCTGGTGGCGCCTCTGCCTACTCCTTCTGGAATAAAGGCGTGATTTTATGTTGATAGACAGAAAAGTTTTGCTTTGTGATATTCTCCACGCAAGACATATCTTAGTGCGGCGCCAGGACCTTAAAATACAACACCGTCGAATGTTTACAAACCGACCAGGAAAAAGTAAAACCGGTTCGCATAATCACGGAATGGATTACGAGGAAAAACTGAATTTTCTAGATTGTACAAAAATAAACATCGGTGAACGTTATGTGGGCAAAAAGTTGAGTGAACAGGAAACTGTTCGCATTCTTTAGGTTTGCGCCACTTGGGCTTGTGTGTTTCAATTTAAGGTGTTTTTTTGTTTTAAATTTTAAAACTGATATATAATTGTTTTGATGAAAGTGGATGAAGCCAAAATAGTAGTTATACCGGCGTATCAATTACGAACGTATATACAGGGTATCTCAAGACTGCGACCGAAAACGAAGCCGGGTGATATTATGAGTGACTTTAAACACATTGCAACTATACATTTCGCAATTAAAATTGTTAATATTATTTGAAATTTTTTACTGATCGTCGGATTTGGGCGATAAATACTTAATTTTACTAAAATAATAATATACACTTGTTGTTTTTTAAAGACGCAAAAAAAACTTTTTTGCAAAATTTTAGTTGCTTTGTGTCTGTAAACACCAAAACTACTACCTGGTTTCGTTTTCGGTCGCAGTCTTGATATACCCGGTATTATCAGATTAGACGCTTACGCGTGTTTTATAAAAACCTTATTAATTAAAATCAGTCCCAACTGGAAAGCACCTTAACAATAAAGTTTTTTTGCCCCATCACGAACGCTTGCCGCGAATATTTTTTGTCTCACGTTGCTCAGGTCAGTAATGTTTTGATTTTTTACTCTTTAAAACATTGGATGAATCATGTGATGCAACTTTCTGGTTTAATTACAGGGGCGTGGCTTTTGTTTAGTGAAAGGAGATTCTGGACATTGGTTGGTTTGTTTACGTTCCGGTATGTGGATCAGGTGATAGGTGTCTTAGTAAGTAGTTACTGTTACTATAATAACTCTATTATGGCGTTATTATAATATGAAATGAAATGAAATGAAAATAATTTATTGAATCCATTAAAATGTTCAACATTGTTTAGATTCAGTCATTTTTTGAACTACCACCCGGTTCGGAAAGCGGTTTTCACTAGAGAAGAACGGGCAAGAAACTCTAGTGTTGCTCTTTTCAAAACCAGTTTACAATGTATGATTATTACAAAAATTACAAGTTGGTTTAAATCAGAGCAGTTCATTAATAACTTGTTATGATTTGCAAGTAGGATATATTTGAATACGAATAAGTTTACTTTATATTTAATATGGCTGAGAGAAACGCAACGAAGTAACCCATAACGAAGAATTAGTATACTCTGTTTTGCCAACGCAATAAATAATTATAAAATGGAGCTCTACCCTACAAGCAAATACACATACGAGTACATTCATAAACTCACGTCTTTTTCCCAGAAGGGGTAGGCAGAGGTGCAACCGGGACACCCACATTTCACCTTGTATGATCCGTCTCATGATGTGATAGGGAGCAAGCCTATCGCCATATTGGGAACAAATTTTCCGGGCTGTTAATAAACAAAAAACAATATTACATTGTCTGACCTGGGATTCGAACCAGAGACCTCAGCTTTGTAATCGTACCGTAATACAACTACGCCACCGAGGCAGACAAGCAAATACATAGTCTTATAATAAATACGACACTTCTGGTAGGTATAATCAGCGAAGCGTGATGCTTTATAGGTCACATAAACATTTGTATGGGTGAAGGGATCGAAGGGCACATAGCGCGAAGAACTGATGGCCGTTAGGGCCGAAAAATTCTGGAGTGGAGGCCACGTACAGGCAAGAGCAGTGTCGGACGCCCGTAATAACATTCGCGTCAATCTAAGAAACCATTAGGCTAACCATGCCTCTTGGGGCACGAAATCATATAAATCTCTTCACTGAAAACGGTAAATAAGGTATGCGTTGCAGTAGAATATATTTTTCCTGGTACGACAAAGTGACCACAAGTCTCTCGGTGGTAGAATTCCCACCACCACCTTTCCTTAATACGACAAATAAGCTTCATCAATATTGTAGACGCTTATAAAACTTAATTTAAAACATGTCTATATTATTCGTCACTGATTTTCGTTTGCCATTGACCTCTCATACTCTTACACAATGCAAAATATCATGACAGATGAGTCACAACTTGATACAACTTTTTTTTCTATAAAATCGCGAGAGTGATACTTAAAAAACTCGCATTTTATTTCAACTTTAATACTTTAAACGTAGAGTATAAATTGCATTGTTATGTTCGTGAGCTTAGAGCTTTTTTAAGTCTGCACGTGTTTGGAGCACCCAGTGTTACTGCAGGTGTCGCTCGAACAAAAGGGATTAGGTTCGGTCCCCGAGCAGGGTTTTGTATAACGATTTGGGTAAAAAATATACACGTTGAACTATTGAAGGGTTATTAAGCAGTTGAAAGGGAACATAATCGATATGTCTGTGTAAAAATATTTTTAAAGTAATTGGATGTGGTTTTGATAAATATGTTTTGATGTTTAGAACGAATGTAAATGCAATATTTAACGTTTTATCGTGTTTTATTTTGCTTCTATATATCACAATGAAAAGTAATAATCTGCTAAAAATAACCAATGAATATTATGAACGCAATCCAAAAATAAATGTTTAAATTTTGGGTATAAAATTGCCATCTTTTTCTTTGTTTTACAGGACTTTTTATATTGTCCCATTGCCTATAATCAGAGAAATGGCATTATCTAGATCGTATAATACATTTCCTATCACGTTGTTTTTTTTTTTTTTTTTTTAATTGATATTTTAGTTTTTCTGTTATTGTTAAGTTTTTGTGTAACTGTTAAATTTTTATTTAACGAAAAAGTGAAGTGGGACTCACATTCAAAAGTGATTCCACGGTCAAACCGAAATATGGTTTCCTATGCAATGTTTGAATTTTTAATAAATAATAATTTATTTATTTATTTATTATTATTTTTTATTAATTATGTATTTATTCAAAAATCCAATTAATTACTTATTGCATTCGATGATTTACTCAAGATATAGAGTAGGTACTTTTGTGTAGGTAAATAAATGTTTCGCCTAATTTCCTCTAAATCAATTTCATTTCCTCAAGAGAGCTCAATCTTTATAATATTTTACGATCGTAAACAACGTAGTCTGGATGAGATTGCATACGCCACAAAAAGGTAAAAACCAAAAGCAAAAACTTGGCTCGCGCTGCACCGAATCTGTGAAGTCACTGTCATCAATCAGGGCCCATAATGGTCACCCGGTAGCCAATGTGTATACTTGGCTTATACGTATAACGGTAATATTTTGTGGTATATTTTGTCTATATTCATTTTTTTACTGCCTCGGTGGCGTAGTTGTATTACGGTACGGTTACAAAGCTGAGGTCTCGGGTTCGAGTCCCGGGTCGGGCAAAGTGATATTGGATTTTTCTATTCATTATCAGCCCGGAGTCAGGAATTTGTGCCCGATATGGCGATAGGCTCGCCCCCTATCACATAATGGGACGAAACATACAAGGCGAAATGTGGGTGTCCTGGTGGCGCCTCTGCCTACCCCTTCGGGGATAAAGGCGTGAGTTTATGTTTATGTCATTTTTTTCTTTGTTTTTTTTTGCTAAGTTAGGCAAACGATTCGCTCCTGTCGTTGTAAATCACCACTTCCCATGAACATTTACTGGTGGTCTCTCATATGTGAGAGAATACCTGGGTAGGTACCACCGCAATGTCATGAATGCCAAGCATTGCTTTGTAATTCGTGATGTATGGTTTTGCTACTGTCTATGAGCGGTCGTATGGCTCACCATCAAGCGAATGGCATGCTCCTCTCGCCATTCAACGCAATAAAAAAATACATCAACGACACTTAGATTCATCACGTTGTTGTCAAAAAATGGGACGGAAAATGAAGAAAATGTGACGGTACACACGCTGCTGGATGACACAAACATTTGTCTCGCACCCGCACCCTCTTGTTTTACAGCTGCTTAATCAACTGCACCACGAAGGCTGTCAGATAGGTGATAATTACCCACGAATATTGAAGCGGCCTACAAATTTTCATTAATTTGTTTGTACACCTCGTTGAAATTGATCCAGCAATAACAAATATTTTACATAAAGTTTTAATCGCGAGGCGTAATTTGCATACAGACAGTGAGGTCGGCCTTAATTTGAAAATAATAACGTCTGGCCAAAGGGATTCGTCACACACAAAGATCGTTTATCGATGCCGTATTTTAAGCCTGTGTTCACAAATACATTAAAAAATAAAAAATAGTTTTAACGTAAATAAAAACTAAACACGATGAAAGAAGAGAAAATACAGATTAATTAGCAATAATATACCGTTTTCGTCTCACGTGTTGTCTTCTTAAAATCTTGGCTACTTTGTATTACGGTGCATGATGAAGTAATTAAGTTATCCAATGAATCTAATGTGTGAGAAATACCTATTTACAAATGTAACACAATTAGTTTAGGGTGACGTCAAAATAAGTATATTATACATTGTGGTAGTTTGGCTGTGTCCTTTATGACGTCATCCGAATGGGCAAGATTTTTAATAATTTAATATTTTCAAAAAATGTGGAACGCTTCACGATTTTGCGTGTCATCCTTGCGCAGGGGCCATGCTAATCTTCTCTGTATCGTTCCAATTTTAGTATATGTACTGCCGAAGCAAGTACACTTGGTGTTACTCACCAGCGCTATATATACTCAGTTGCCGCGCAAATGTTGATAGCGCGATTCAGAACATTTGCCAAAACATGCCACATAAACCATAATTAGGAATATTGTTTCTTGTAAATTGCTTCAGAGCGTCTATTTACTATTAAAGATTTCCATATTTCACAAAGCAATCAATTTATATGCTAAATATAGCTATTTTTCAACAATTATTGTTATTTTATGTCAACAACGCCATCTATTGGTAAAGATTTGCAAACACACCATTATGTACTTAACAATAATTATATATGGACACTTTTCATTTAACTACCAAATATTCAATATATATTTTGTGGCATTATTCACATATTAAAAAGCGAAACAAAAATTGCTATGCCCAAACTACACGACAAAAGACGCTGAAATCTCGTATTCAGGATAAAATCTGCGTCCCGTGTCGTCCCGCAAGTGTGTCCCGTTCAGATATCACCCCTATTTGAACAAGCAAGCCTTATTATTTTGACTTTCGAGAGCTTTTTCTTTCAAGCCAATTTATATACGTACATAAACTAACGCCTTTTTCCCAGAAGGGGTAGGCAGCGGTGCTTCCAGGCCATGCATTTCGCTATGTATCTTCATCACTAAAATCCAATATCACTTTGCCCGTCCCGGAATTCGTACCCGAGACCTCAGCTTTGTAATCGTACCGTAGTACAACTAATTGATACTCTATTTATAGTCCACTCCTCTTATCTTCAATAGCATTAATTTGTCACTTATCCGTGCCAAAAATTGCACCAATGTAGATACGCCTTTACGGCCGTAATACCAAGAATTGAATACGATTTGTGGCTTTTAAAAATGGCCGCGAAATTCAAAACGTCATTAACCACAATGTTTGGATTCGTTCGAAAACTGCAATACGGGTTTTATAGTGAAACTTCTTTTAATTCTATTTAAATTGAACTAATTTGGTGCATTGAAATTAGTCACGAAAATTTGAGATGGAAGAAATATGTATCAAGTAGCTATATTAGGTTCTCTGTTGACTATGATGTAGAATATAATAACCGTGCTATTAACATAAAAATAATTTCATTCAGTTAATGTATTTTTACATTCTTTTAAAGGGATTAGTGACGCCTTTAACGTTTGTAATGCTTATGCCAGGAGATTACATACACAACTACACATACACAACATGATATTATATCGAATTTACAGATACAGTTTAATTTAATAATTTTATACAAATAAATAAATATGTTAAGATTTTTAAATTCTATTTTTTCCTAAATGTCAATGTATGCAGTGGCAACTGAAGATAACGTATTTAGTTTATTGTTGTTTTGCTTGTTATGGTAAATCAAAGTAATGTAATTACCTCTGATTGTCTATAAACAATAAAAAAAAATAAAAAAATAAACTTTATTATAATCATAAAGAAATTGACTTTCTCAGCCGATGTTTTAAAATATTTATTATATAATTTATCAAGAGCATGTTCTGCTCAGCCTGCCCATACCACACGCCTACATAGGATTCTTACAAGAAACTTATTCATCGTACAAGAATGCTTCGGCTCATAATTTTAAGACTCGTTGTTTATTTGATATCTTATTTGGAGGATAACACAGTTTCGTATTAATAATAAACAATGGTGTAATATAAACGTGATTGATTTTTCATTGGCAAAATATTACAATAAAATAAACGTGTATATGTAACGTCAAATATATAATTCATTAAAGGCAAATAATGTCCTGAGGAAGAAAGTTCTCCTTCAAAATATCTATCATTCACTACGATTAGGACTATTTGAATAATATCGTGAATATTTAAAAAATTGTACATTTTGGTTGGATGTACTTAAAGATTCCCAAAGACTCGCCGAGCTTCCATTCGGTATCATGAAAAGCATGCATTTATGCTTACTTACTGAAAAATTAAAGAGCGAGACAGCATGATAGTCTCCGAGAGACTGTCAAACACACACGATTTCCTAAGCGTTGTTTATTAAAAAAATCAATCACCCAACTAAGAATTAAATAACCAAAATAAAATCAAGTGGCCAAATACGAAGACCCAAAACGGTGTCCCGCGCACTTTTACGTTCTTGACCGCCGTAATAAGTTGTTATTGCCTTGTTTATTGCAAATTACACTTGCACAAAGTGATGAAACAAACTTGTTTGCCGAGTACAAACAATAAGCATCCAATAAACATAAACAATTGCCGCTTCGGGGCGTCTGCGAGTCGCGCTAAGTGTTAATAGACATACTTATTGTACGCTATGGGATGCTACGTGGAATAATTGACAGTATTTTGTTCTAGAAAAATGTAGTAAATTAGCAAGCCGTAATCATAGCGTTATTAGAGGTCATTCAATGAAGCTGACGCACATTGCTTTGTAAGAAGTATTTTAAAATTGAGACATCGTGGGCCTTTCTTTCATTATTAACATTATTGTGTCTCAGTCAAGAGTCAAGACATATACGAATGATAAATATTTGGATTATCTAATTACTAATTTATTTGCTACACTTATTAGGTACGTGTCCTTTTATGTGTTTTATTATAATTTTCTGTTATTCATATGACGAATTAAATATGTTTTTATTATATTTGTCGTCTGGCCAGATGGCGGGATGATTGCACAAGAGGGCCAGCAGCGATTGGATGCGTAAAGCAGCAGACCGGGCTCTGGGGCGTACCTTGGAAGAGACCTATGACCAGCAGTGGACTGCAACGGCCTGATAATGATGATTGATATTTGAAATAGTTATTCTATCTACTGCATAATATATCATTTGTATTAGTATTCCACGCAGCTTCAGGTATTGTGTATCCAATTTACCCCGTCTCTAAGTGCCACAGTGCCACCATCTCTAATTCAAGTTTATTCGCGTTTCTCTCGGTTGAAATTAACACCTTCGTCTTTGTTTCCTTGAATAATAAATAGTGCGCTTTCTGTGTCATAAACGAGACCATCTAATGAGTTAAATTTATATTAGACTCATTTAAAAAGCTAAAGTAAATTGCCCTTCTGTGTTGTTCTTTTCTGTCTATTAGAAAGGTTTAGTAATATTTTAAAAGTGGACTGCAGTTGTAGATGCATTGATTGGTGTATTTTGTATGCTGTGGGATATCCGTACACGATGGCGGGATTCCCGCCGTAGTAAAATATTATAAGTGCGTCACGATACAGTTCAATCTGTATTCTATTTCTATTAAACACTTTATTGTGCACCAAATATATTAAAAAGTAGATAACATAATAAAACTAAGGACAAGTGGCGGTCTTATTGCTCATAACAATTTAGCCTGTATACAGGGTATATCAAGACTGCGACCGAAAACGAAGCCGGGAGGTAGTTTTAGTGGTTACAGACACAATGCAAATAAAAATTTCGCAAAATAAGCCACAGATTTTTTTTCGCAATTTTTTGAAAATGGTTGTTTTTGGGTAGCAAATACCTAGTTATTGCGAAAATTTTAATTTAAACCCTACCGTACCATTGCGTCTTAAAAAATAAAAAGGTTCCCATCATTATTTTAGGAAAACTATGTATTTATCACCCAAATACGACGATAAGTAAAAAATTACCAAAAAAAAGTTGACGATTTTTTTTGCGAAAATTTTCATTGCATTCTGTCTGAAGTCACTAATACTACCACCTGGCTTCGTTTTCGGTCGCGGTCTTGATACACCCTGTATATACGGATGCGACTATTCCGGCATAATTTTGTCAACCAACGAAAAATAGCCAGATCTCTGTCATGAGGTGTATAATAGTAGGCACTTAATTGTGAAAATACAAAAAAATGTTTTAATTATGTTACACCTTCTTGCATATATTCAATAATTTGAATAGGAAACCATCAGAGAGCATTTAGATAACGCCATAATAATGCAAACTATTTGACTTCCGTATACATAATTGAGTTTCTCAAGACACAGTGAAGTCAAAGTGTTCCAGAACCTTGTTATAACAAATTAGCGGGTCTCGAGTTATTTCTGGATGTTATTGTAGACGTCTGCACAGGTGCACTGTGAATTTGCACTTGTAATAAACGAATTGGTTAAACGTTCGCGTATTGACTATTCGGGAACGAGTTTGATAAGAATTATTCTGCTTGCACATTTGTAAAATGGTTTGTGAAGTAATTATGAACTTATTGAAACTTACACTAACTACTAAACACTTATTGAAACCCTTTTATTGGAGAAATTTACTACAAATATGAAAAATTATACAAAATCTTTGTACAAAAAGACAAAAGCAATCAGTAAATAAGTACTGATAGCTGTAATACGCTACTTTATATTTAAAAATGTACTTTTACTAGCGTGATATCCAGCCTCATGGTCTGTTTTTATGGGTCATGCTGGTTGTACTGTATCAGGCCATATGTCCCACTGCAGGGCACGAGCGTCGTCTACAATCGAGAGTAGCACAATTGAGAGGCGTTAGGCCATATAGTCCACCACGCTGGCCTAGAGCGGATTTGCGGACTTTACCGTCAAAACTATGGTGTGCAGGTTTTCGCACGATGTTTTCCTTTACCGTAATAGTGCGTATTGAGTGAATATTAATACACACATAACTCCGAAAAGTCAGAGGTGTGCCCTGGGATTTGAACCCAGAACCACCGTGAACATGTTTAGTCAATTTATCAACAGGCACCCACTTCACTGCGGTGGTTACTTAGAAACAAAAAGATTAACAAAAAATCTTTACTATATTGTCAACTCTACCATTGCCTTAACTTTAATACTATTGTAATAACAATAACCCGAGGTCGTACTGTAAAAGTAATTCTCTATGCAAAGGGAAAAAGAGCAAAGGCGCCGCCATGTGAGTCACGAGTCTTTGACCGACGCCGCGGTACAATCGCTCACTATTTGATGTTACTTGAAATTTTATTTAAAAATGTTTTACTGGCTTATTATTTAGCAGTACTAAGATGCTTTTGTATTGCTTATTATGATAATTACATATTTATTGCGAGCTAGAAACATATACGAAAACTTACATTAAATTATGACAAAAATAATTAATTAGCACCTGTTTTCTTTAATAATTATATTTTATAAAAAATTCCTTCGAATATACGTACTTTGTACGATTACAAAGCCGAGGTCTCGGGTTGAATCCCGGGCCGAGTAGACTAATATTGGATTTATTTATTCATTATCAGCCCGGAGTCAGAAATTTGTGCTCGATATGGCGATAGGCTATTGTGGGACGCAACATACAAGGCGAAATGTGGGTGTCCTAGTAGCACCTCTGCCTATCCCTTCTAGGAAAAAGGCGTGAGTTTAGGTATGTATCTATACCTTTGACTGTGCTGGTATCTGTCTACGTGACATGTATTCGAGTACTGTGAATTTGTTAATTGCGGCACGCTTAAACAATGACAGAAAACACCTGAGAATTCTCCAGGGTAATTCTGATATGAATTCCACTAACACATTAGGGTCTAGTCACCAGGAAGTGAGTAAATTCGGGACAATCTCGGCAATGTCACAGATAAGGCCCTTGTATAGATGTATAACATTTTGATCTGATGCGCATACTCAAGGAAAAAAAAAGAAAACAGTTAGTGTTCCTGAGGTATTTTATTGTGCTATTTCTTCGTAATAGTTGTATGACGATCAAACCGGAACAATTACATAATATCCATCTAGAACTTACTGTGAAAGACAATTACAATAAATAATATGTTGATTTTGAAATTGAGTTCCATTACAACGTTCGGTTACAATACAGAGGTTCTCACAGTTAAATGCCAATAATCGATGTGAACAAACTGCAAGCATTGTATATTTTTTCCCAATTGTAACTTCATTAATACATTAGAAAGGTGCCAACAAAGCTATAAAATCCAAACCATAAATTTCCCATAAAACGTCCGGAAGTGATCAAAATCTTCATTTATTTACACCTAAATTTCCTAAATTCGAACAAGTTGATTCCATTTTATGACTTTTAAATTGGACTCTAAACAGATAGGAAGCACTGTGGAGGACAAATTTACATTTGCGTTTGTAGAAATCGATTTCTCATACATTTTGAGTAGGGTAAGTTGTATCTGGGTGGTAATAATAAGTTTGTCGTAAAGCGAAGATTCTAAAGTCCCAAGGTGCTGTTGGAGTAGTAAAATTGGAGTACCTTGGCATTAAAAAGTTAATTTTGTATGATAAAATGATGTCGTAAGTCATTGTTTTATTACTAACGACCCTTTTGTTTAGGGGTGGAAATATTGGCAGTTTTATATTTAACTTATAAATAAGAATGTAATCAAACAGGAAATAATTTACCTCGTACAAGTTAATATTCAGACATAAAATAAAATTAAGGAAGAATAATAAACGCTGTGTAGTTTTTTCATGAGTACATGAAAAATCTACACTAGTTACATTTTGAGTACCTACCTAGTATTTGGCTTAAGTGCTATTAAATCAAATTGACTTTGTCTAGTTTAATTTTCACTTCTAATGTTAATTAATTTATTTATTTAAGCAGGTGACAAAACCGAAAAAGTAAAATTTTGATTTATCAAACTACAGAAAAATATAATTTTACAAAACACAACATCAAGCAACTTATGCTAATCCACACATTTGTTCCAGTCGTCAGTCCTTCAAGTCTCAACTCATATAAAGCTTTGCATACATTACTCGTTTTCCACACAACGGTAATAGCCACCATACATCCTAGCCAGCTTTGTATTACAACTTTTGCGACTTCATTAATTTACTTGCACATTAAAAGCCACGGTTTAATAATGCAGAAGACTTCTTGTTGGGCTATTAGATACGTGAGTACATAGGCGTTAGTGAGAGCGATTTAAAGCTATTCAAATGACGTATGATTTTGTTTTTATTGGTGAAGTAGAAGGAAATGAACAAAACTAGATACTTGTGGTATCGTTCGGTGGAGTTTCAGTTGGAGGTCCAGTTAACCTAGAACAAGAATGGGCTGTATAAGGAAAAACTTTAGAGTTATTCAATCTCACTAACCACATGAAAGGCATTAGGATTAGGCTAAATGTAATGTTAAACTATAATAGGAATAGGTCCCTACTGTAATCTATGTTTGCTTTACAGGAATTGCTTTCTAAGATTGAAAAGGAATTACTATCTTGTTTTATTTTGACTATTCTACCCCTAGCCGCTTTTAAATGAATATAGCAAATGCTCTGTTGACTACTTTCTATTCAATCAATCTTTTTCAAAATATATGCATCCCTCTTTCAGTCTTGGAAGTCTAAATATTATGAATTGTCAAATCCAGCGTATTCATTTTCTATTAATTCAATCTCTCAACTCATACGCTATCTATCTGGAATGGATCTAAAATACGAATTATCAAATTCAGCATAATAAATTAGCAAACGCTTACTCCATGGCCTCGTCTTACTTTCATGCCGGGCTTAAGATAAGCGGATTCGCGGCCATTTCCACAAAACGTCCACATGTGAACGATGCAGACGCGATTTAACACGTCACAGAGCGAGAAATTATTATTAAACCTCATAGCTGAGTGCACTTTGAATAATTACTTCACCTTGGTATAGTTTGATGAGGAAGTGGATTGAGCGAAAAGGAGAAAATATGTGGTATTTTTTTGTTTATTAAGCATTGTGACGAATGATGACATGGTAATGGACGAGCTGGTCAAGGAAGTAGGAAGGCCCTGGAAGCTGGCCGCTTCCAACAGATCAATGTGGAGATTCTTGGGGAAGGCCAATGTTCAGCAGTGGACTTCCCATGGCTGAATTGATAGAAGCAAGGTGTGCAAGTGATCTACGATGCGTATAAATACCTACAGGCCTTGGAGAATCTTAAATATTTCAGATGAGAGGAGGTGGAATGAGGGGCACAGAAGTGACAGATGCATAACTATGTTTTCGGCAGGAAATAAAATCCTTCTTTCTGAAAAAGATAGAGGATGATATCTCTGGCCGATACAACCGTAATACAATGAAAACCTACAGTTAAACCAATTATGTATGTTTTTACAATTTTAACAAGTGTCTTCTTATTAATGATAGAGCCTTGCTCTATTTTGAAATACACCCAACACCCAACAGTCACATACATAGTCTTGACTCCACACTAAGATCGAATCTTGTGTCGTGGGTATCAGGAACTACGAGAGACTTTTCGGTCTCACAAACACCCAGACTCGATACAAATACTTGTGGTTCACACAAACATTTGTTTCGGTGCGGGGATCGAACCCGCGGCCACTCGTTTCACTGCCGGCGGCTAACCAACTGCGCCACGGAGGCTGTCAATATTGCTGAAATATATAAATGGGTTTACTCGACAGGTCCATACCACTCGATTTGAAATCAGAACATCGAAATACGTGAGAAATCATAGGTCATTGAAACAGTTCATTTTTATCGATCCATAATTATTTATTCTACGCTTAATGAAGTAGTAAAAGTGACTCAGGTAATTTTATAATTGTGTGTCCTGGGATCGAAACGTTCACATATCTAATTGGGTTAACACTTCACTTTAATATGCGACTTTTAAAATGAACTGCAAACTATTTATAATGCAGACCGTTGAAAGACAAAGCAATTTCATTACATTTTACGACTAGTATCGTTGAAACTCCGTGCGAAGGAAACAGTCGATGTTCATTATTATTCATTTTATGGTTTAATTTCCTGAAAACTCGCTTTCCATATCTGTAATCATGTGATATTGGAGTTTTACGACGTGGAGACACCATAAATGCTGTTTTGTTTATGTCTTTAATGTTGTAAGTGGTTGAGTCATTGTTTATAATAATAAAAAATATTTAATTGTAGGTACTTACTGCCTCGGTGGCGTAGTTGTACTACGGTACGATTATAAAGCTGAGTTCTCGGGTACGAATCCCGGGTCGGGCAAAATTATATTGGATTTTTCTATTCATTATCAGCCCGGAGTCAGGAATTTGTGCCTGATATGGCTACCACCTGGCTTCGTTTTCGGTCACAGTCTTGATATACCCTGTATATGCAGAAAATCTTAAAAACGATATTCAATAATACTATTCAATAAGACTCGAGTATTACACGCAGCTTAAAGTCCTTTACACTCGTATTTCGCAATCTGCGTTTATTTAATGAATACAAACGGTTCGTTAACAGGCTGTTAATACGTTTTGTAATCGAAGATCTTAAGCGGTCCCAGTATTACTTGGAATAGTCCGGGTGGGCAAAAGGGAATATAATCATTTATGCTTTCAATGTATAAAGAATAATAATTAAGAACAACATTCTAAAATTTCAAAAGTAAAACACAATAAGTATAATATTACAGATGTTTAAAACGCATTCAATAAGGTATATGATTTATGATATTCCATAGGCAAGAACAACATCAGATTAACAAAGATTAAGTAACGTGATAGGTCTCAATATCTATTAAAATCCTTATAACATTAAAAACATTATGTTTATTTTAAAAAAATCTTGGTAATCTTAATTTTGCATAAACCTGCTTTGCTCCATTTCTGCTTCACCCAAAGGTAGGCTATAATAAAAAAAAATACGTAATTCTAGGGTCTATTGAAAACGGAACTGCATGACCCATGTAATCCAAGGCGTAAATTAAGTCAATCTTATAAAACCTTGAAGAAAAAACTAGAGGTCATATAAAATCAATTTACAACTGAATCCACGCCAGATGTAAATAAATTTAAATAAACCATCCATTATTCCATAAATAAATAAATATATTTCTGCGGTGTTTCTTGCGCTACTTCGCGTGATGCGATCTCGCGTCATAAAGACAGTTGTTGCGTCGTGTTGGTGAATGTGACCTTATTGCGAGTCACGTGTCGCGCGACATTGTTTATTATGGTTGGTGATGACGTCAATAATATCTCCTGATGGTAGCTGGTCACCACCGGCCAGCAACATACAATTTCCTTCCCGCATGATTGTGCGTTTGGTTCCAATTCTTAAAATATATATTTACGCACACTTTGCAAAACACATACTTATCCACCATGATCCTATAATGATAATTATTGTTGTGTACATAATAATAAATAAATATTTCCAACATTCACATACATATGTACGTAGTCCTGACCCTATACCAAGATCGAGTCTTGTGTCGTGGGTATCAGAAACTCCGAGAGACTTTTCGGTCTCATGAAACACACAACCCTACACAAATACCTGTGGATCACACAATATTTGTCTCGGTGCGGGGATTGAGCTCGCAGCCTCTCGCTTCACAGGCGGCGTCTAACCAACTGCGCCACGGAGGCTGTCAAATGGCATAAGGCTGCATGGATGGCGATAACCTGTTACTATAAGATGAGCAGTTCGATAAAAATACCAACTGCAATACCCATACCTATTCTTTTAAATAATAACCAATTAAAATCGAAAAATTAATAGTACCACTACATTAAAAGCAGTTGCAGATTACACGGACCACCAAGCGATTGAAAACACACACAATAAGAACTGCGTTTATATATTTCATTATTTCTACTCGTTGTTTTGTCAATATGGAAAACGGCCCGGAGTTGCGATAGTTATGTGTAACTAGTAATTGCGATTGGTTTGTTAAGGCACAGCTGTGCGTTTTTTCTTCGAAATATCTGTGTTTAAACGTAGGTAGAGGATTGGACTGACATTTTTTTTATAAATACATTATATGACAAACAATTTTTTTTATAATTAATTAAATTTTTCACAAGCAATTAGATGTTGAAGAATCGAGCTCTATAGACATACCTTTGATTTTGTAAGCTAAAAATTATTCATCGCTTTCATTAATGATTAAGGAAACATTGTAAGAAAAGTTATGTACTTGAGATTTCAAAGACAATTTTGAAGGCACATGAATTGTTTTATCCCTGATGATAGAGCAGTGCTTGGCCCAAACAGATTATAAAAATTTGCGACATGTTCAAAGCTGTCTGCTTTCAGTGACCACCTCTTTTGTATACCTAGCGGTTTTCCTTGCGAGTGGATGTCAAATGTTCTAAAAATACGTTGTCATCAATCAAGAACATTTCAGCCCCATCGTTTATGAATAAATATGCATACATACATACATAAACTCACGCCTTTATCCCCGAAGGGGTAGGCAGAGGCGCCACCAGGACACCCACATTTCGTCTTGTATGTTCCGTCCCACGATGTGATAGGGGGCGAGCCTATCGCCATATCGGGCACAAATTCCTGACTCCGGGCTGATAATGGATAGAAAAATCCAATATCACTTTGCCTGACCCGGGACTCGAACCCTAGACCTCAGCTTTGTAACCGTACCGTAATACAACTACGCCACCGAGCCAGAATATGCGCCTTAATAAAATACGCAACTCTTTTCAAAGCATCGTTCCGTTGCAGGGTCCTTTGTATTTCGACGTATAATGACAGTAAATAGCATACCTTTTGTGGTACAGAGTATTCCAATCAGTGAAAGGATCCTATGGGAATTAAAGGAACAATCCGCACTATTCTTGGGATCTGCCATCTCAAACATGAGGCTATTGTGTTGGAAATAGTATTTTTAATTTTTTTTTAACTAAGGGAAGATATAATAAGTGTACTTGGTTCCTTTTGGTCCATATTCCATATTCTTTGACAGCCTCCGTGGCGCAGTTGGTTCCCCGGTTCGATCCCCGCACAAAGAGAAATGTTTGTGCGGCCCACAAATATTTGTCTCGGGTCTGGGTGTTCGAGAGACCGAAAGTCTCTCGTACTTTCTGATACCCATGACACAAGACTTAATTGATCTTAATTTGGGGTCAGAACTGTGTATCTATTATATTATTATTAATTTATAAAATGAGTAGTATAGATGCTTAAGCGTAGTATTTGTGTCAAATCTAGGCATCGAACCACAGACATCTAACCTACTAACATGCAGTACCATGCGCACGTAATTTATCAATCAGACCATCACGCGGTAATGTTCAGTTTAAACACATTTACAAGATGTTATTAATTAATTTACATGTAATAACCATAGTTAAAATCCCATTTCTTCCGCCCGCTTGAGGGTAAAACTCGGTTCCGAGTTTCAGATGTCAAATAACTAGAAGTGACATTAGTTTGTTCGAGTGTAGTTATAGTTATGGTTAGAGCGTGGTCATGCCTTTTATCTAGTTTATCTTTCCAATTTCACGTCATTGTAATAGACTTTGTTTTGAGATATTTATTTTTAATCGGATTTACTTTTTTGTAGTAAGGCAGGAAAAATCACTTTCTTGCACCTAATTTCATTCTTTTTGGAAACTATTTATGTAATCTTGGACAGTCGAATTGAATCGGCATATTTTGTTGTTCTTCAATTGCTGATAGTTGTAGCCATTTATAGTTAACACTGAATCTTCAACATAAGCGTTGCATATCGTGTCTAAGCCTCATAAATTAGTTAAAAACAAATCGGTAAATAGATAAACTTCAACTTTATGCTCAGTTACGTTCTTAGTTAACCGTAGTTTGTTATTATACGGTTAAACGACGGTTAAATTATTTTGACGGACGCTGCGGGTGTGATTGCGTTAATTAATGGTAACATACAGAATTGTTAATATATGTCCTCATTTGAATAATATGACGGTAACATGTTATTATATAGTTAAATTGTAATGGACACTGTTTGTGGGGCGTGTCATGATTTGAGTCCGTCTGCTTTAATAGATTTTAAGCTTGTGGATATGAATATTTTGAGTTATAGAGTTGTTTTCGTCGTGAAACTTTTGAGTTAATGGATTGATAAACTAGGATAAGGATAAGGATAAAGAGAAGGTAAGGTGATAATGATCTATCGATGAATATTCCTAATGCAAACTTTGAGAGTTCAATATTGAATCAGATAGACGCGAGATCATGATATTTTTTTTTTATTGTATTGTATCAGCCCATATACTTACGTCACATTGCAGGGCACGGGTCTACTCTACAATCGAGGGTACGATTGAGAAGGGTAAGGCCATATAGTCCACCACGCTGGCCTAGTGCGGGTCGGCAGTCTACACGTACCATAGAAATTCTTACAAATAGCTATGGTATTCAGGTTTCCTCACGATGTTTTTCATCACCGTTATAGTGCGTGGTGATTGACTATCAATACACACATATGTAACTCCGAAAAGTCAGAGGTGTGCCCTGGGATTTGAACCCGCGACCACCGTGAACATGTCGGCAGCCCCGTCTGGTCCGTTGCCAACAGGCCATCACGCACTTGCGAAATAATTCGTATGCAAATAACATCTTAACTTACTTTTTTCAAAAATATCACTTATTTGATTCCCTGACATTGATATAAATTCACATTTTTTTTAGATATTTTAACTAAACTAAATATTAAAAGATTAATTTTAAAAATCTTAATATTTTAATTTGCATCACAAATTTTATTTCTCTCTTCCCAATGCATCTGGCGGTAAAAGTTCTCACGAAATAATGTCAGCACTAAAAAGTATCGTAAAATCAAACGTCGATCGTAAATTAAATACGCGAAATCATCCCGAAAAATTCATCGATCCATCACAATGGCACATTACCTTTTTATTGCCACTAATGAATATCTTTAAGGCCCCCTTTTAAAAAACTTCCATCAGTTTATTAAATAATAAAGTTTAAATTTGGAACATAAAAATTTGTAAACGCGGCTTTGTTGGTTCCTTTGCCTTTTTTATTTTTTTTCTAGTGGGGTTGCAGAAATGTTTGTCATCCTTTGGCCCCGATCAACCCTTGATACTTTGACACGGTTAAACGGTAACTGTTGCAAACAAAAAAGTTTTTTTTTTGCAGGCGGGAAAAAAAGGTAGCCCGTATAAAAATATTGCATGGCTTGAAGTAGGTCATAATTGCGATTATCGTTTTAACCCGTGACTAATTTGAAGAAAGTGTGTTAATCGGCGTAAGTATTTTGACATACATTGTCAGTGATTGCAATGTGAGTACCTTTGTTATTTTCTTGTGGTTTTGTATAGGGGCTAAGCTCGAGATTTAATTCAAAATTTGAAATGAAATACACTGGGGAATATAAGTTTGTTTTTTAAACATTTTATACTGATTACTATAACACGGATTATACACTATTTTTGTATTGTGATTCGCTGAACTGGTATCGTAAAGCTTATGATATATTTGTAGCTAAAATAAATACACTAAAACATTAGCTTATCGAATGTTACAAAAAAAAAAACATTTGCATATGGCCGAAAAAATTTTGTCTTAAGACCTTAGACATCAAAAACCAATATATTTAAATATCCTTCAAAACTTCCAACAAATTCACACAATCCGAAATCCTTCACATGAAATACAAGTAACAACTAACAATAATAAACCATATTCAGTTACGTAGGACAAAGGAACAATACGGCTAATGGCGGAGCGCAGTCTACGCAACTCATTCAGTAAACAATTACTGTCTTAATAGAATAAATAGGGTAATCAGGCCACTTCAGGCAGACTGCGAGCGGGATGGTATAGCCCGTTCGGTGAACTACAGCGCGATAAAATATTTTCTTTTATAAAATTGGCAGTCATGAAGTTTTAGGGTTAGAAGTTTAGAACAAGGTAAAGGTTGCAAAAGCCTAGAATAGTTTATTTTTAATACTGGCGTGATCGAGTTACTACGAGTATAATGTAACACATGGTAATTGCAGCGTAATCTAATTAGGGTATTTAGTAGCTACCGATATTGTGTTGGTTACAATAAAGCATGCCACATACATTCAATTGCGTTTGCGCAAACGCGAGTTTTCACTAGTCTCGAATCGAAAATTGGAACAAATTTTGCGCATTTATTTGCCCATACACGTTATACATATTGGCGCAAACTCAGACTTGCACAATTATATCGTTACGTGTGTGGCGGGGAGAGCGAGAAATAGTTGACACATTTACGCCGTACTATTCAAAACCTGATTGTACACAGACTAAACGCGAAAAACTTTGACGTGTATGCTGAACACTTTGCCCTTTCACTCAAAAACGACTTAATTATCAAAAATCGCACCTCAATCAGTCGAACGTCCTCCCCAACTGAACCACACACTTTAACCCAATCTGGGCGCAGAGCACACCTTTTGTTAACGTTGTTTGGATATTAATACGTTAATTATCAGTTTTGCATCCAAATTAGTCTACGGCTATGAATATTATGATTCGTGCAAATTAATGTATTGCTGATGACAACTGACGAGCTCATTGTAAACGCATTATGACGTGTAAATTGTTCACTTTTGAATTGTGGAGTTTTGCATTGAATGGGGGAAGTTATAGGTGACGTTGTGTGTTGGGCGAGGTGTTAAAAGGGAATTGGGGATTCGTTTTTCGAACCGAGACTAATGTTCATTAAGAAAATTTATTTGTTTAGAATCTGGGTGTTATTACATAGATAATCCTTCGATTTTGATGAGACATTTTTTAAAGGAATAATATTAAGTGCAAAGTTCCTAAGATATTATAGGCTTAATAGGTGCTATACTTACCTTTCCAGACAAAGAAAAGGCAAGGAAGGACAATAATATCGTGAGTCCTATTCATAAAGAAAATCATTCCGTTGGAGAAAAAAAGTATGTTATGTCTAAAAATACAAAAACATCGTTACTTTCTCACATAACCGCAAGTCTCTAGAGAAATTTATAAAAAAGCACCTATTAAACTAATTCTTACTCCATCCTGTGAAATTTCGCTATAAACAATTTAACAAACCAATAAAACATTGAATCATCATTACGTTGCAGGAATCACCGGATGCGTTCCCACGTTTTAAAAAACTAAAATACTTTGACAGTTGACGATGAAAGCGGTAAATAAGAAAAAACTGTATAGACGCGCCCTTTTGCAAAAAAAACGGCGTATTTTGAGGGGAAATTATAAAAAAAACTAACCCTATAATTTTTATAATAATTTAAGTGTGTTTTTGAAATAAATTGTACATCTGTATCTACATGACGTAAGAAATATAAGTATCACACCCGTAATATTTTAGCACAGAAAGGTAACAAATTAGCCGGTGCTTCAATCAGGTATCCATGTAAACTTAGCCTACATACTTAGTTCACAATCTACGCGTAGTAAACTATTCTTTCTTTTGTATTTCTATCTATCTATATCTATATCAGCCCATATACGTCCCACTGCAGGGCACGGGCCTACTCTACAATCGAGAGAATCGATTGAGAGTGGTTAGGCCATACAGTCCACCACGCTGGCCTAGTGCGGGTTGGCGGACTTACATACCGTAGAAATTCTTTAAAATCTTTTGTATTTATAGTACAAAAAAGTATCGAAACGTCTTTCCACCCTTCGATTTACGCGCATCGGTGCATGTCTTATTAACGAACAATGACTTTTAGTATATATTATTATAATATTTAGAAAATCAATATATACCCGTAGTTTTAAAACAAGACCAATAAGCGTAAACGTAAACAATTTAGTTTTACGCTAACTATTGCAAGACTGCTTATCTATATCATCAAATATTTGTCCAACTTAGAAAATATTAAAACTGCAATCGCTTTGTTATTTTATTTTATTAATGTTGCCGATATAAGAAAATGTTATGTGAATACTCACCGAAGGCTTGCCCGCTATCACACCGTGGGACGGAAAATATAAGGGCGAAACGTGGGTTTTCTGCTTGCACCTCCGCCTACCCCTGGAAAAAGGCGTGAGTGTATGTACGTATTACTCACTGAAAACCGGATTCTAGTATTCCATACATTATATTAGAGAGGACCTCTGTCTATTCCGACTCAAAAAAATACAGTGGCAGGGCAGATTGCCTCTTGGTTCTAATTTAAAAAAAAAATTGTACCCATATTGCGCAAGCGTGGTGGACTAACGTCAAAAGCTCTCCCATTATGTAATGTGCCAATGGGACGGTCATGCCGGTATAGAACGAGAAAATAAAACAAGGAAGTACTTGTAAATAGGACAAGTGCGAGTAGTTACAGTTAATCTGTTCGATGATAAACGACGCATTTAACGCATGTATACAGGGTGTATGTATTTGTCGAGAATATTTCAATTACTTTAAATTATGAGTTTTGTTTATTGATTTTTTATTTAAATATGTTGAAAAGAAAGGCAGACTCAAACAGAATACGGATTTATTAAATTGGTAATACCATGGCATTGATTGTCTAAAATCTGGATATTAAAGCACTAAGTATTTGTTTATTTGTTTATTGTTTATTTGGGAAACATACAATCCTGAAGTTCTTAAAGACTAAGTTTCTAGAAAAACATATATCAGCAAAGTTTCCACTAAAAAATGAATAAATATTCTACATATACAATAGCTGCGAAAATAGTAAAATTGACAAATAATATTATTAGATTTAAATTTAAAAAAAAAGTATTAGGTAAAAATATAAAAGAAAAATTAAATTATTAAAACATACAAAATTTCATGAAATTAATAACAAACGCAAAAAATAAAATAACATTAAAAGTAGTTATAATAATAAAGAGATAAATAATTCAGTTGCAGAAATAACAATAATTGCATCAATTTAATTATGTGCTTATAGCCTTTATAATATTTTTCTTAAATGAATTATATTTATCATTAAAAATATCTAAATTACAATAGTTTTTATTATATTCACGACATGCGCGATACAAAAATGTGTTGAATTGATTCGAATTTGAATTCTACATTTGGTCTTCTTAAGTAAATAAGTATATAATATGTAAAAAATACACATTACATTCATAATTAACATAATATTTCATTATTGTTTCTTGGTTATCAGAAGCTGGTTTATATTATCTACACCAGAATATTTTTTCGTAAGCAAATTGCATTTCCCTCAACATTGTCAAAAAATCCCCAATCTCTTGTTGGGACTAATATAAACCACAAAAACTGTAGGGGACCCAACGAACATCTACTCTTCAGTGACACCAACCGAAGCTCTCGTTTAATAATAATATACATACATACATACATAAACTCACGCCTTTATCCCAGAAGGAATAGGTAGAGGCGCCACCAGGACACCCACATTTCGCCTTGTATGTTCCGGGCCATGATGTGATAGGGGCCGAGCTTATCGCCATTTCGGGCACTAATTCCTGACTCCGGGCTGATAATGAATATAAAATCCCATATCACTTTGCCCGACCCGGGATTCGAACCCGAGACCTCAGCTCTGTAATTGTACCGTAGTACAAGTACGCCACCGAGTAGTTTAATAATATTAATAAAAATATTCTGCCAAAAATAATCGCCCTGTATAAACCCAAGCGTGACTTCGCGTCCGGACAGCAGATGATGTGCCAGCGTACGAAACAATTATATTACTACAAAACTATACACAGGGCATCGCCCTGCTTAATGATGTTTTGATGGCAGCGTCGATATTACGGAGGAAATTGTGGCGTTATTGGATTCCGCCTTCGATTTCCAGTTAGGGTTTATTGGGTAGTAGGTTAGTATATTGTGTGTAGTTCATGCATTTATTGCTGTACGTATGTCATGTAATTTAAGAGCGGTCGGTTTGGCGGATTTTTTGCTGTGTTCATAATTATCACGACGAGGTTTTAATTAGAGATTTTTATTGAAAGTAATAAAGGTACTTAGATATAAATACTGTCTCAGAGGCGCAGTTGTACTACGGTACGATTAAAATACTGATGTCTAGTTTCGAATCGCGGGTCGGACTAAATGATATTAGATTTTTCTATTCATTATCAGCCCGGTGTCAGGAATTTGTGCCCGATACGGCGATAGGCTCACCCCCTTTCACATCGTGGGACGGAATAAACAAGGCGAAACTTGGGTATCCTAGTACCACCTTTGCATACCCCTTCTTGTAAAAAAGCGTGAATAAGTATGAATGTGGGTAAATATGAATATCTTCTATTCGCGGGGATTAGCTCTCTTACATTAAACCAGAATTTTTTTGTACATAAATGCGAAAATATGTTCAAAATGTGTTGGAACGTCAGCTTTTTTGAGATACATCAATTAATTTTCATACTAACACGACAAATAGACTGCATAATGGTACGTTCAGTGTAGTCTATTCACTGACGTCAATTGGCCATAATAACACGACAAACTGACTACAATGCATAATGGTAAGTCCAGTGCACTCTATATAGTCTAGTTACTGACGTCAAATGGCCATCTCTCGCCGGTTTATAATTATCCCACCCGATTAAATCATACACCAAATCTAGACGCCAATACAGACAAGACAGCTACTCCACAAATTGACCCAGCTAATCAGCTTAGCAGCAAACGTAATGCGGCCTCAAATCAACCCTTTGACTGGGCGGTGTAATGGCAGCTCAAATAGCAACCGAGCGTAACGCATGCTAAGCCCCCGCACAAATATCAAAGTAAGCAAACGGATATTAAGCTGGCTTAAATGTACTGCCGGGGGGAGAAGTGATGTAGGAACTGTATGTGTGGAATATACTTAGTCAACATATACATAGTCCATCACAATATTATGATATTGAAATAAAACTATTTTTACGGATTTTATCGCGGATTTGATTTAATTTTTAATTTTTTTAACTTCCCGACGCGGTTTCGATTATTTTACAGTTTTCGTGGTCACAGGTCATTTTAATTTTAATTTAATTTAATAATTGTAAATCAAGGGTAGCTGACAGCCTCCGTGGCGCAGCAATAAAATTACAATATTATTGAAGCCACGTTTTCACCAACTGTACGTATCACAGACATGCACTTATCGGCACACAGTACGCACGATTGAAGCCTGCCCCATCCATAACTTAGCCTTACTAACGTTTCCAGCTAGCGCTAATCTGGAGGCTTTCGCATACAAAATATGCAACACGAACCGACACAGTGTCTTGTGTGAGTTAAACCGAAACAGTTTGCCTAAATTGACCAATATTGATTATGAACTGACTGTTTAGGTGCAAATGTTAATATGTTTCATTTACTATCATATCTTGTGTACGGCCCGATTATGATTGTTATTAATTAAAAAAATATAACGTTCTAAATATGATTTGCAAGATTTTAAACACTGGCTATAAACGTGTAAAATATATCTTAATTCAAAATATATTGTTCCAAATTCAAGTTTTCAAATTTGACAGACTAGCTATAAACCTTTTTGCTCTAATTTGATGGCCCCAGGGTTTTATGGCTCAAGCTTCTACTAACCTTCTATGGTTTCTTACTGTGTAACTCGGTTATTTCTTAAAATTTAAATTATTAATCATGTTTCTTTTATCCTGAATAATTGTTCGATATGGGCAGGTAAAAGTAAGAATACTAAAATATGAGACAACCTTCTCCAGTGGCATGTTTACATTTATAGGGTATTACAGTGACATCTTTAAAAATTAAATGAAAACATCTTCAATGTAGAGAGTTGTAGAGATTGTGTAAAGACGAACACATTTATTTTTGTAACCTTTTTATAGTCTTTTTATACACATCAAGGCTTAATTTAAAAACAAAAAAGCAATCAAAACTTTTAATACCTTTTCATAATCAATCTACTTTAAATATGTTTTAATACTGGCCGGCAAGAAATTTATATTTTTCCTTTATCACCATCAGCAATAACCAGTGTTTGTGTATCCTACAGCGGATTAAGCGCTTGCTGCACTCTTGTTGACTCAACTAATGCACGCCACCTAGCCGTAGGCTCTGTCAACAAGCCGGTCTATGCGAGTGATCTATTGTTTTTGTCTGCTGGATTATCATGGTTTGCAATTAAAGCGCTTTATGCTTTGCTCGCATGAACGGTTTGAAAATGGAAGGCTACTTGAATCGGCTAACTGGAGGCAAATTCAGTGCGATTTACAGGTAGAGTATCGTTCAAATTTCGAATGGAATAAGCCGAGTCAAACTTCAAAGGATAGCAATTGATGCGTGATTTTTGTTTTGGCAGATGTAAGGAGACTAAATAATGATTCCTCTTCCCTAAGAGTCAGTTGCATTAATTAATTTTAACTACAACTTTAATTTTAACTGATTAAAACCCATACATTTGGTATCTCAAATAAACCAACAAACACCCAACAGTCACATACATAGTCCTCTACACTAAGATCAAGTCTTGGGTCTTGGGTATCAGGAACTACGAGAGACTTTTCGGTATCACAAACACCCAGACCCGAATGTTTCGATTCGGGGTTCTAAGCCACGGCCTCTCGTTTCACAGCCAACGTCTAACCAAGCCACGGAGGCTGTCAAATGTACAGAGTTGACATGGTTATACTATAGTCAATAATATTTTGGGTTGGTATTCATTTGTACCGAAGGCCTATTAATTCCCACTATTTGATGTCATCAAAGCCTCGCGATTACTTTATTTTATAATAAAATTGATTCCGTTTTATGCTTTGTACTATATTACTTTTATGACTCTGTGTCATGCAATTTTTTTGTAATGTTAGTCAATCACAAAGCGATTTGCTCAACACAAAAAATCGATTGGGAATTGAACATAATTGATTTTTTGTCGTTCGATTCGATTGTTTATTAGCTGGGATAATAATAATTATATACGTATTAAAGAGAGAAAAAGAGAAATGATAACTAATTATTAGATATTTATGATATTAGATATGGAAAGGAGAGAGAGCGAAACAATATTACCCATTCATATTAGGTATTAAATAATGTTTAATAAGTAATATGTGGCAAGCTGTTCACAAGATATTACATTATATTTTCGTGACTAAATAACACATTTATACCACAAAACACTGACTTCCAGAGGGGAGAAGGGGCTGAAATATGTTAAAGAAAAATCGTATTAGCGATGATTTATTTGCGAGTCCACTCAGGGGTCGCGTTCCACAAGTCACGAGACATAATGCCCGCCGCTGTCTTACTGAGTCACTTTAAGTATGTTTTCTCATATATCAATACAGATTTTGGTGTAGTGTTACTTAGGTTTTTTGCGATTCATTATTACATTATCGAAGTTCTAATTAGATTATATTGAAGTAATTGATGTAAGGAATAAGTTTAAGGTAGGCAGAGGTGCTACAAGCACCCTCACATTCCTCCCAAGATGCAATAGAAAGCGAGCCTGTAATTCCAACAACGAATAATTATTTCAAAATAAATATATTTGTAAAATCATTCTCACCACAAACCTTTAGCTAATCATCACAGAAACATTAGTTTAACCTCCACAAACTTGTCGCTTCAAACATCAATAACAAATTCAAAAAGGGACTGATGTAACAAAAACTAACAAAAAAAGTGTAACAATAATAATGAGTATAAAAACAAGGTTTGCACATACGTGTTTGACCGTCCACCGAGCAGACTTATAGAAAGGAAATCCTTATACAAAACACTGCAGTGTGACGTTAGAAACAATAATTCTTCATTACGATTACACGAGGGTAAGTGTAGGACGTGCGATGTGATATGGTGCGGTATTTTGAATATAAAAAATGAAATTATTTCGCAAAAAATCAACTTATGAGGTCCTGGGGTTCAGAGGTCGTGAAATAAGGATTTTATTAATTTGAAAATAGAA
The DNA here is from genome assembly GCA_949752805.1 of Deilephila elpenor. Lineage (NCBI taxonomy): Eukaryota > Metazoa > Arthropoda > Insecta > Lepidoptera > Sphingidae > Deilephila > Deilephila elpenor. The sequence goes on from OX457116.1 coordinate 2,176,071, forward strand.
TGTTTCATAGATATATTGAAAAAATTGCAAGATATTTGTCGCTGCTTAATCGAAATAAATTAACTTAGATCTGTTCGATAATATACATAATATATTATGTCGGTTTTTTTAAATATTAAATTTGTTTTACCCATATTCTACTCACTACATGTTACACTTTTCTGATATTTAAACATAACTTCACCAAACAATATTTCAGCCTCAGCGAGATTTTAGTCTTAATTTTCTTGCACCATTTTTTGATTCACAAAAACCTCGCCCTCTAAACTGTCGAATCTCCTATTAAACAAGTGAAAACCATCGCATATTGCCCAAGTTGGTTGGGAACGCGCAGGTGTCCATACACTATTTGACTAAATCGAGGGGTAACCGTTTTTGTTACAGTGCAGGCGTAAAATACGAAGCGACTTAATAAGTGGTTATTTAGAGGGATAATACGCAGAAATTCAACTTAATGTTACGTATAAACATTGTGGAGTGAGCAGATTATGTAGATCCTGTAATTGGGGCTACCGTATGTTACATTTTAAGTAGAGGTAATGTATTTGTCGATATGAACTATTGCTGGGTAATTCTTCTCGAGATAAGAAGAGCAACACTCTTCTTATTCCTTGTTGTATGTGTTCTTGTTTTTTTTTTTTTTTTCGTACACCTCATGATGCCCCCAATTTGTCGTTCTGTCTTATCCATCCTATGATAGGTTGCCTGGAAGAGATCGCCTCGAGCGATAAGGCCGCCATTGTATACTTTTTTACTTTTTTTCATTTTTGTTAATTTTTTTTTTGTTCACTGGTGTACAATAAGTTTTAAATAAATAAATAAATAAGTGTTGGCCATGCAATAATAAATGTTTTTTCTTTCTTAATTTCTTTTCTAGTCTAAAACAGCTGGGCCTTCACCTGCCTTTTCCCAGTTCGCAGACTAGATTAGTGGAAAAACTTTATGCATGTATGTATGCATGTATGTATGTATCAGCAGTGGACGTCCTTTGGCTGATGGATGGATGGATGGATGGATGTATGTATGTTATATTCTACACGATAAAAGAAATAAGAAGCCGTTTGAGATGGATGACTTCCTACAAGTTTCTATGAAAATCTCTGTGGGAGGCCTATATTCTACAATTGGCATTCTGTACTCAAGCATATAACTTACTTTAATAATACTGTATTAATTAAACTCTACGTAAATTATCTTATAATTTGCTCTCAAAATTTAATGAAACACTCGTAGTTGAATTTTGTCATAAAAAATGTCAACCCCTCACTGAATTGCTGACGGAATCGAATATTACAAAACCTGACATAAGGTTTCTGAATAAAATCAGCATATCAATTAGGCCATGCAAATAATTAGAGCAGTATGTCTGTCACCCCAAAAGGTCCGCTTTGATTTTAATCTAGAATTCGAATGTAATTTGCATACATACGTCACATCTGTATACAAAAATATTATGACCTAATACATATTCAATACATACTCTTTTTAATTTGTTAAAGCTACATTGTCCTCGTAGTTATCTTTGACTACTGTCATAAAAAACAGGGTGAATCGATAGCTTTGCTGTCTTCTTTAGTCCAGTGATGAAAATCGCTCTAGTCCTTTGCCACCTCCCCCTTTATTTACGTCTATTTCATGTCTAGGCTGCGCATATTTTTGTAAAGTTGTATATAGTATCATGCGCGGCGGTAATCACTTAGCAACAGCCTGCTAATTTTGCTGTTTTCTAGTTTGCCGCATTATGTGATGAAAGAAGATTCAAATCGACTTTAAGTAAGTCAGAAGTATCAACCCTTTTTAGCTCACTCAGTAAAAACTTTAAAACAATACTACACCCACATACTAATAAACAAATGAATCTTACAATCACGTACAATGTAGAGTACACGTGAAAGCACTCACGAAGAGGTGGTAGAGTCGATAGAGCAGGTAGAGCTCAAAACTCGACATATGCACCAGACACTTCCACGCCCAACGCTCAAATTTGATTTACGCGCAAATAACGTGTCATAAATGTGCGCGTACGTATAAGGTTATGGAGTTGGGTCATAGGTTAATTTAGCCGTATTAATATTGTAGTTTCAGTGTCAGCGCTTTTAATTGGAAATATAATTAATTGTATTGTATTGTATCAGCCCATATACGGCCCACTGCAGGGCACAAGCCTCCTCTACAATTGAGAGAACGATTAAGAGGGGCTAGGCATGTTTAATATTAGGTATTTATTAGTTAATTTAATTTAGTAATTCAGTTATTTAGGGCTCATCATTAATATAATTAATGATACATATAAATTCAAATCTTTCTTTGCCTTGTTTTCGGTTAACTTGGAATCTACCTCGCAAAATTAATATTTTATATTATTAAACTTATATTGTATGGCTCTCCTATATTATGACCGGAATAAGTAAAAAAATATATTTTATAAACCAATAATAATTTACAAGGTTGCATTGGACTATATGACCTAACCACTCTCAAGCATACCCTCGATTGTAGAGTAGGCCCGAGCCCTGCAGTGTGACGTATATGGGCTGATACAATACAATTGGATACTAGTGATAGTAGATCAAACCAGATGCGTATATTAATTTGTAGAATTAAAATTAATGTGTAGAATGTTTTATATACAACTTTGGTTTGGGCTATTTAAGCCAACAACTATAAAATAATAAAAAAAATCTGCTACATTTAAATATGCGGTACAAGCAATCAAAAATTAATATTCTATGTTTAAATATTTTAGACAGTACGCATAGTGTGTACAACCCCTGTTGGTCACGAAACACCCTTTTTAAGCCCAAACGCAGTTGCGTTCATATCGATAATGCATTAATTTGAATATACGCCGTGTCAGATGTCAAATGCTTTGTAATTTTGTGTTTGTCCTTTTTTATTGTTAATTTTGTACGGAAGTGCAATAAGTGGAAATCTGTCGCACATCAGTGATAATTCGGAATTAGTCATTGATTTCTGTTGGGGTGTGTTGGTATTATTGATAGTTTAGTTTGTCATATTTTTTGGGGTATTGTTTTAGATTTTTTATGGGTATTTGATAATTGATAGTAAAAACTTAAAATAATATTTTAAGAGTATAAGTTTGCCTAATACGTTTTGTATAAGTTTCTTGCTTTAACATGTTTTGATGTATGGTCAAAATATATTTTTTGCCTGTTTTTTTTTGGCTCACAATATAAGTTCAACTATTTCGAATAAGCATATTAGTCAATACTGGTTTTTCTAACTGAGATATTGACCCTTACACCTTCTAGGTCCATCACTTTCATATACAGCATCTACAAAAGTCAAAAGATTTAGACAAATATTTACTTAAGATTTAAACAATAGAATTGTACATGTGGACTTAATGCTAACGGTAAAATCTTGAAAACCCCTACCAAAAATGTACTAATTACCCAAATAATCAGCCAATTCAACCCTTGTGCAATACGAGATCGTAATCAACGTTCCGATCATAACAGATGGCGCTACTTGCAAATAAGCGTGAGTAATCTGTAATGAGCTCACCTGTTATATGAAGGTAGTTGGAAATGTTGGGTGGGGTTGATTTGCGTTGACTTGTAATTTGGCAGGTTCGGGTGTGATGGGTTAATTTAATAAGAAGTTTTTGGAATTATTGGATAAGCTATCGTATATACTGAGAAAACATCCTGCACTCATATTGCAAGTGGCTTTAGGCACTGTGGCTCAACAATTTTTTTTTATTGATCAGTGTGGTAGGAACAAAAGAAATGCCAACATAATTTGATTTATATGTATATATATTTGTGACTTTATTATTAAACAACGTATGGCGCTGATATTGGTAGAAAAAACTAGTCATATTTTTTAAACTATAATCTTCTTAATTAAATTTTCTTACATACACAAAATAACAATTAACTAATCCCCAACATTAAACCTCACAAATCCCTCTCCAACACAAATACTTTAAATCCTGCTCCTGCAAAAATATCCATTTTAAATATTACATCGAAGTTGATCCGCTTAAAAGTATCGGCACAGACAAGTGGTCTATTTAGCCCCAGTGAATGCGACTTTCAACAAAGTATTCAATCCGCAAATAGTGTACACCCCATATTTCACCCTTCGGCAGATCTGCGAGTTAAAATGTTTGAACTTTCAAAAAGTGAAATCGCCGTAAATGGCGTACGATAAATTGGGACTGGGGCACACGCGGTTCTGTTTTTTTTTTTTAGACTTTGTAAATAAACAACTACGAAAATTCTAAATTTGGTTTAAAATTTATAAATTCACGATACCTCTGTTAAGTATAAATAGTAGAGCATGGCTGTAGCTCATTCGGAGGATTTTCGGATTAATAGAAAAGCAAAAGACACATTCAAAAGGGTTGCGTTTCGCATTCAGCTTTTCAATAATTATTCTCTATAATCTATATCTTCTCTATAATAAATCTAGATTTCGACCAGACTGGCATAATTGTGTTAACCGATATGTAAAATTGGGTATTCTGTATATAGCATTGGACTTGAAAACTGGAACATTGCCTTTCCGTCACGCTAGTATAAAAATCATATAACTTATCAAACATTCTTAAACATGATTATTATAGCATTTTTCTTTAGTTTTTTTTTATGGGAACTATTTGTTAATTGATAGTAAAATATTAAAATATTTGTCTCAGTATAAAATAATACATACATACATAAACTCACGCCTTTATCCCCGAAGGGGTAGGCAGAGGCGCCACCAGGACACCCACATTTCGCCTTGTATGTTCCGTCCCATGATGTGAAACGAGGGCGAACCTATCGCCATATCGGGCACAAATTCCTGACTCCGGGCTGATAATGAATAGAAAAATCCAATATCACTTTGCCCGACCCGGGACTCGAACCCGAGACCTCAGCTTTGTAACCGTACCGTAATACAACTACGCCACCGAGGCAGTCAGTAAGGCAGTATAAAATAATAACATGATTATTGTTATTGACAGCCTCCGTGGCGCAGTTGGTTAGACGCCGGCTGTGAAACGAGAGGCCGCGGGTTCGATCCCCGCACCGAGACAAATGTTTGTGTGAACCACAAGTATTTGTTTCGGGTCTGGGTGTTTGTGAGACCGAAAAGTCTCTCGTAGTTCCTGACACCCACAACACAAGACTCAATCTAAGTGTGGGGTCAGGACTATGTATGTGACTGTTGGGTGTATTTATTTATTTATTATTGTATATTGAGACATCTCCCAGTATCCCCCAAGCCTAACAGACCTCTCCATCTCCACTTAATGCCGATGGATAGATACCAAATGTTATAGTTTGAGTCATCATGACGGCACTTTATCTGCGGGGGTGAGCAGTCATAAATGATGCACATACCTATATTTAGACACACACCCCGTGCATGATTGATAAAGGAAATGAAACGAATAACCAGAGTTTGATCTGTTGATGTTTATGTGGTATGTTTATATTAAAAAGAAATATCATGTTACTGGAAGAGAGAGAGAGATTCACGAGTAAGGTGATGATTGTTTTGTTCCGTGCTTGTAATTTATTTAAGATGATTTATACTTTTTCTTTTTTATATTCTAACTTTAAAAGTGATATCGCGATTGGGATTTTATGAAGGTTGCGGGTAGTTGCATCGCAATTAACGTTGATTCAACGGCGAGAGATGGTTTTTTATCGTCAGTCGATACCATTAGGCCTGACGGCTGTAGATCCATCTTATGTCTCAGGATATCGAGCGCAGTGGAATGCCAAGCATTGCTTTGTAATTTATGGTGTTTTTTGGTTTTGCTACTGTCCATGAGCGGTACCGCTTACTATCAGGCGAATGGCATGCTCGTCTCGCCATTCATCGCAATAAAAAAAATCTCACAAACATAAAATACTCCTATCACTGCCTGCCCCTCAATTACACAGGGAATATAACCAGTAATACTAACGCCTTCATTCCATCTGATTCGATTACGTGCAAAGCATTAGCAACTAGCAAAGTCACCGAGTGAACAATTTTTCTTCCGCGTTCTGATGGCACCCCAAAATTCACTTTTAGCGAATTAGTCTTCATAATCTCGGAGCCAATTCATCACTAGTGGGGAGTGATGAGGCGAAATAAATGCTTTTATATAACATTTATACATTTCATTTGGTAAATTTATGTGAAATATTTTCCACTGATCTGTTAAGACTAAAGCCATGAATAAACAAGTAGCGCATAATTCTTATTGGGGCAAAATATTTGGGCTATAAAAGTAAAAAGATAGAGACAAAATTGTTTATATGTGTATAACTTTTTTATGTCCTTGAGGTAGAGAAAGCCCACAAATTTACTTTATCCTAGTTTGATTAGCAAATAATACATTTTCAGTAATCTCTCAGTGAATTTGTGTCAATTCAAAGTAAACTTCCCTATTCTTTTTGTAAAAACTCATGTGAAATGTCCTTAAGCTGTACTATAATATAATTAATATTGTAAAACTACCAATGCCGACGGCCAGACAATCGAAGAAACAACTATGAGTCCCATAACACCGACACCCGTGGCAAATATTATTTGTAAATGTTCCAATTTTGAATTCAGTAAAAGCTAACAAGCGTCAACTTTTTTAATTTCTCACTCCAAGGTGGTCTTTATCAGCCTTTCAAATCACAAAGTAGCAAATTAAAAAAAGGTCACTATTTTCAACTATTTGCAAAAGAAGCCACCCAAACACCAATAAATAAAGCAATCACAAAACTCAACCCTCAATTAGGCACGGCCTATTAGACCCCACAGTGAGCGCGATTGGTCTTTCATACCCCCGATGAGTTTTTACGCGAAAATCGGTGCTTGTCAAAGAGTGACCAATAAAGTTATAAAATATCACGGTGTGTACAATGGGCCATCGTAAATTTCAATATTGACTGTGACTTGGCTCGACGCGTGGACAATGTTGCAAAGAAAGCGTTCCATAATAGCCGCAGTTAAGGATTTTTTATGGTAATTCTGTTTTAGGAACAATAGCAATTGGTAGTTATACAATTGTTGGTAAAGACGTTATTAGTGTCAATAAGTAAATTCAGGTAGTCAGTTTGGACTTATTGTTTTTGATTGTCGAACCAACTTCTGTTTATTACAGAATTGTAAGTAACATTACCAGCGTTTATTACAGGCTCTATTGAATTTAAAGTTTACTGAATTAGTACAGATTAGTGAAGCATAAATAAAGGTGCAATGGTTATTCTAGTAGTAATTTTAAGTCAGTTGTGACATTTTTCTCAAATACTTGTTCCACTATTAGGCAAAAACCGTGAACGAATACTTCATGAGTTCGCTATGGTGTTGCAAATAAAGAAACAGCTCCCTTGGAAGATGGTAACGAACACCTGTTAATATTCGCAGTAATGATCTTAGTGATTGTAAATGCTGTGCTTGCGATTGAATTGAGGATGTTTCCAAATTAAATAGCAGGAAAGATAGTGATTGTTAGATAATTATAAAGCAATAGATTGGAGGTAAGATTTATAGTATGTTTTTTGACACGACGGCTTTAAATGACAGTCTTTTTTCAAGAGCTGTTCCATTCATAATGTACACAAATCTGGCTACTATAATGTTCAATTTAGAATTTTATAAAATGACTTAAGTAAATAAATATTCGTTAAATTATACAACCTATGTAGAAGGGCCTGGTGTCCGCGCTGACAATGTTTGCCCGAGGTGACGTTTTCAAATTAACTCAATGAAATTAAACTCTAATATACGAGCGTATAAATTACACACGACTTTATTGACATTCGCCATTGTAACGTTTAATAGCTATGGATTTGATATTGTGAGTTGTGATAAGAGATAATTTTGACGACTTAGCAAAGTGACTGAAGTGTATTATGATCATACAATTGTCTGAATGCACAGCAAAATTTAAATAAGACTGTGGTGATAGTTTATAAATTGGAATTCTAGATGAATATCCATCTAGAGTCAATTCGAGCCTCAGGCAAACCAAAGTCAAGATAGATGAATCTTTTGAGTGTTTGTTTTCTAAATTCAAGTGAGCTTTCTTCGGTTATTCTTATTCATATCCTGGCATATTTTAGGATCCCTGTAAGTACTAAAATATCACACCAAAAATTACCACTGAATTTTAGCGACCTAAACAAATCAATGATTACTTATTTACATTTTTGTGCATGTTAATCGTGGAAAAAGTACCACTTGCACTTATGGGTTAATTTGCATAACGTTGCGTTTTACGAATTACACACGTGTGCGTTCACATATTTTTTGTTGACACTCTTTCTGGATAGCATATTAATTGTATAGAATTCGCTTTGACATTCAAAAATTTAAAAAAATCACGAATCTTAATAATCCGCTTTTGAGTCTGTTCCTGTGCCTGAGGATGTTCTTCGGAACAACGTGCAAATTTCAACTGGACTTTTGTTTGCTAACATATAAGTTGTCAATGTCCCTTTTCCGTATCTTAAGTAATACGTAAAAAGAAAGCGATAAATTTAAAACACACGTAACTTCTAAAAGGCAATGGTATCCATGTATTGAAATCTTTGACCACCGAATTGGCCATCCTGTCTTCTAACTAGGCTATCCCTCACCGGTACACTTGTGTTTAATTCATAATGTATTATAATTTTATTCACCTCCCAAATTATGTATCGGTAACGTAGATCGGCGCACGCGACGAACAAATGTTACCTTTCCACTGATATATGGACACATCACCTAATGCGTTCCGTTTCACGCTCAATTTGTATTTTTATTACAGTAATAAAATCAGGTGTTATAGTTTACGCCAGTTTTATTATTTTTAATTTCCTTCCAATTCTTTTTGGTAAAGGATATAAATTAGTTTAGACGTTTATGCCAATTAAGAACCCTTTTCAAAATTGGAACAGTTTTAAGACAGATGTATTGTCCTTAAAATAGGTGCAACAAAAAAGGTTATCAATTTTGAATTTATGATACTTTTTCTAATTATTATTAGAAGACCGAGAAATGTACGTATTAATTATTATTTAGAAAATATTAAACATTTACACAAAATCCCCATGATCGGTAGCAAATTGAGTGATCAAATTATGTTGATGTAGTTGTTTATCCAATACAACGTAGATAATTTGACAATTTATGGGGTAAAGTTAAGTTTCTGACACTCTACAATTCTACACTCCAAGATTAAGCAAGACTCATCGCTAAACTTAAGTCTCATCAACTTGAAAGACATTCGTAAGTATCCATACATAATAATTAGTGTAGGAGCATTATTCAACGTCTGTTAAACCAGCAGTTCCCCATATGGCGCCGACAGTAGCGAAATGATGACATATCCATCAAAAATTAACTCCCATCTTGGTACAAGTATTAGGGAATTTTACATTCGTTGTGTTGACAGGGCACATTTGTATCGTCTTTAAGGGTCGTCTTTATATAGATTTTTACTGCCCCTTATTTTTCTACATACTATTCATAAACTTACGCCATTATCCCAGAAGGGGTAGGCAGAGGCGCCACCAGGACACCCACATTTCGCCTTTTATATTCCGTCCCATGATGTGATAGGGGGCGAGCCTATCGCCATATCGGGCACAAATACCTGACTCCGGGCTGATAATTAATAGAAAAAACCCAATATCACTTTGTCCGACGTATCGTAGTACAACTATGCCACCGAGGCAGTCAAAGGCTCGAAATGCACATGCAATTTTGTATATTTTCTTGCACGACTTCGATTCTAAACTAAATCCTCGACCAAATTCCCAGGTAACAATTAACTTTCACGGATGTCGCAATGCCTAATAATTATGAAAAAGGTCCTTTGTCTGATGACATACTAACTTTCATGGCTACCGGTGCGTGGGATTTGGCGAAATCGCAACAATACCCGATGCAAATATAGTCAATTATACATTTGCACTCATCATTTCTCGGAATCGTGTCGTTAAAAGTAATATAATTATGAGTCACCTAAAAAAAAATCAGAATCCATTGTAGATTTAAGAAGCTAGGTGTATCAGAAATCGTGTTGGTTTTTTGATACAAATTTTATTTTTACTTGTACTCATAGTGATTGCTATTTAATGGTAAGTGTGGTATATTGACATTGAGTATTGAATAAGGTCGACGCAATTATAGTAGCCTAGTCAAAAACGCCAGGAAGTCGCTGGATGCCAGCCGCTTCCAACAGGTCGATATGGGGATCGTTGGGGAGGCCTATGTTCCGCAGTGGACTTCCTGTGACTGAAGAGAGAGAGAGAGAGAGAGGCAGTCAAAACATATCTATGTGTGTGACCATGACGGGATTTCTACAAAATTTCAAAATAGATAAAAAAATAAAATAAAATTTAAAAACATGAACACGGATTCATACAAGGAATATTTGAATGAACTAAAGTATAATTGTATTATAATCATTCTAATTTCTACCACTACGTTATAAAAATATCTCGAACTTCACCTAACAATTTTAACACAAAATTCTTTACTATTTATAAAAACAATTAAACATTAAGCAGGAATGTCTGTAACAACAAACGCCAGCCAATTACAATACAAAATATCTCAGTCGAACATTATTTAAACACAAGGAATCCCCTAATACGACGCGGATTGATGCAAATGACACCTCCTTACGCTCCGTGCTTCGACAAAGTTATATTTACCGTTCAGGAAATATTTAAATGTATTTAAAAGAAAGAGATATTAGGTGTTGTACATGTATAAATGAAACGTTTATTTTGTTATGTTTTAAACGAAATAATTTAAACATATTTTTGAAATTTCGTCATCATCATCATCAGTCCGTTGCAGTCCACTGCTGGACATACATAGGCCTCTCCCAAGGTACACCACAGAGCTCGGTCTGCTGTTTGATGCATTCAATCGCTGCCAGCCTTCTTGTACTGTTAAATATAGAATATATTGCATACTACAATTAGGTTTAGGAGATTTACTTCCTTATCTAAGTAACTGAATTGTTTGAAAATAATCAACAGGAAATAAGGAGTTCTAAAATTTTAATTACTCCGAAATAAATTCGATAACACTAACGATATCGTTGTTGGAAATATGGCGCAATTTATAAATTCTTATTAAAAGCAAATCAAGTACTAAATATTTAACTTAAAAACAATGATATCAAGCAAGTACTTCTTATCGTATAAAGATATTTATTTCTAGTTAATTTCCTAAAGAATAAAACCGTATTTCAACAACAGCAAAAATAACTTTGTAAGCGGTTCAGGGCGACATGTCACTGTTGATTCAGAAGTATTTATTTAAGGGGTGGTTCACAGTAATTTTCTTTTACGTTAATGTCGCGCCACGATTTAGTGTTTATGTTCAGTTGTTTTTGATAATTGGGGGTGATCAAAGGAAATTTTGGAATAATGTTATTGTTACAGATAGTCAAAACTCTTGCAAAGCGTAGAGTCGTAGACCATGATGTAAATTACAGATAACAATATTGTGCATTTAACTACATACATAATAAACATATTTTTCTATTATTTCTACTCTATTAACGTAATATTTCAGTTTTAGTTTAAGGAAATAAGTTCTTGTAAACAAAATTTTCATCGGTCAAGAGCTAAGCTAGTAAATTAAAAAAGGAACATTTTTTTTACTGCTCGATTTATATAATATTATTTCAATTTTTTTGGAACAAACACCAAGTAAATAAAAGGCCGAATTAGATTCGTGCGTTCACAGCTCAATATTTCCCAGCAAGGGCTTCGATTAAGTGAATTTCGGACGATTATCCGTAATTTGTCGAGTTCAAATATTGAACACCATTTATGTGAATTACAGTTGGTGTAATCGCTTTATAATGATTGTACGGAAGGATCGAAAAATCCACAGGGATTATCAATTGTTTGTTTTTGATACCCTGAAGTACTTTGAAAATAATAAGAGAGTCTGAGTTCAGACGGGCAAAGAGCAACCAAGATAAATTTATTTTGTAGCAGAGGTCCAATATACAAGCAAGCCAGCTATTTGATGATAAGCTTCACTGCATGAAAGCTTCGTATCAGATTATCTTAGAAAGTCTACTAACTACCAAATAATTACTGGATTAGTAGAGACGGATTCATAATTTTTATCGTATTGTTATTGAATATTGTATTATTAATTCGGCTCTACTAGAATACACTGTTATTTCTAAAAGTAACTAACTTTGTTGTCGTTTTTCACTGTGACAACCAGAGATTTAGATCTAATTACCGTTCCCATAGCTTGCTTCTAAGTTCTCTAAAACCAAAATAGTATCTGAAATTCCCAAATGAATAAGTAAATTGAAGCAGCAATAATCCCATCAGTAATCCTCTTCATTTACTGTATAAAATATAAATCACATTATATAAACCAGGAGCACGATATATACCTAAACACTTCTCCCTCCGAAAAATCCCGTACGCATTCGTGCGCAGGTGATCATTATCGTCTAAACAATACCAATATTACACTGTCCGTTGTAAAACAACGGGACAGCGGCGTCCAAATCATGCGGGTAGATTGCCGGCTTGCTGCGGCGAATTTCAGATTATTAATTTTTATAGGAGTAGAATTGGTTCGGTGGACGAACGATCTGGTCAAGTTTACAGGAAGTGCTGGATGCAGGCCCCTTAACAAGTCTATGCGGTGATCCATGGGAGAAGCCTATGTTCAGCAGTGGACTGTGGCTGAAGATAGAGAGAGAGAGAGAGAATTGGGTTCGTCGGTGGATAGAACTTCGTCTGGTGCATAACAGGATGTAAAGAGAGAAGTTGATGTTAGCTTCAACATAAAAAGGTTGAAGATAGAATCGCTCAATAGCGTCGTGGGCTTATTCTGAGAATCATATTATGTATTAGGTAACATTAAAATAAATTATTAAGAAATATTTTATGCTGTAATAAGCAATAGCTGAGTTGTTGAGAAAGGAAAAGCAGAAACAAAGTTCTACGTGAGAATTAGGCTATAAATATGGGCGTATTAAATTACGGCATTCAAGAGTTAAATAAATTGGTTCCTTTGGTAAACTATAAAAACATTGCATTACCTTCGAACTGATATTCGTCATTCACAAGCCGCATCGAACAGGGAAGTGTTTTATTATATATTTTATCGTTGAGAATCTCCTTTTTTTTGTTCCCTTCCATGGCTCGTCATTAATATAGAACGCGATATCAATTAATTAAATTAACGCAATAGCATTACTCGACAAGTTTGCTGCTTATTTTCAATGCTCATTTATAACAGGTTGTTTGTTGAAAGCATTATTCCAGTAAATTAGAGGAAAAATGTTTTTTTCTGTTTTAATGTATATTTGTACTAAGTGATTTGAGAGATTTTGGATACAATTTTGAATTAAGAATGTTAATAAACTTAAAAGCCGTCGGAAATTTTCAACATTAGAGCAGTATCTGCTGGCATTATTTTACAAAATGAATGGACCAGGTTAATCATTGAACGCAGAATCATAGACAAAACTTCCTACAAATTCTACTAAGTCATTAGGGCCCTTAGTCTAAACTTAGAACCATTGCATATAATTTCCGAAATATACTCAGGCATTTAAACATGTATAGCCATATGGAAAAGTGAGGAACAGGAGTAGTACGAGTGGTTCGGCATAAAAAAACACTAATTAAAAAAAACTCAATGTCGGTTTCAGATCGGCAATATCGTCCAATTTATACTATAGTCCTAGCTAGCAGCGAGATTCTACAACTCCAAAATAAATTGAGTCGAAAAATTAATAAATTGACAGTCACTTTCTCCTATACCGTTGCGTGCTTATCCATATAATAGACGTTTAAGATTATCATACCCTTCATGTTTTGGTGAATCATCAATTTAGTTTTTTCGTGGGAATGTATTTGGGGTGAAAAATGTTTGCGGTCGATTGTAATATTATGATGCCCTTTAAAGCTTTCGCCAATTAAATTGGTTTTATCACAATTATGTTTCGTACTTTTTAATAGGTAATATTTATTGAATGTTTACATTGAAATGTCAGAGGTTACTGATTCATTTCATTCTGTATATTAAGGTTAAATTGTGTAGCCGAATTTAATGGGGCTATAACCGTTAGGTCTTTGGTTCAATTTCTTAGTAGGCCAGTGACGTAGAGGTATGAACGTTGAGTTCTCCAGTACAATTAATTTTCTATGAGTTGCCTTGGTTTGGAAATTGTTCTCGAAATCTTGAGAAATAACTTTATTGCACTATGGCAAGGTGGTACTGGTGATATTGGCACCTACCAATATCACCTCTTCGGAAACAAAGGGGTAACCTGAATTTATGTAAGTTTAAGCAAATAATTGTTTGACAGAGCGTTTCACCTAAAGTTAGCCAAGTTAAGAAGACAAGGTGGAATTTTGTTGTTACTTACTTCTACGAGTGTGATTGATATTTAGATTCAGATTGGAAACAAAATGTATTTGATGTATTTGAAACATTTTTTTTTTTGCTATTTCCTCAAAAGATAAATTGTCCGTACTGCCTACTAAAATGATGTTGTTGTTGTATGTTATTAATAATAATCAGACTGACAAATGTAATAATATTATGACAACGATTGTCTATTTAAACACAAGTGATACGCGGATGTCCATAATAATAGCAATTGATATATCTATCACCTATCATTATGACGTCAATATGTTACCAATAATTTGCACTAAAGCGTACGGCGGCTAACCACCAATTTGGAAATCACAGTAAAATTAGTTGGAATTAAAACACCCTATCACAGCGTTGACCATTCAAACAAAATGACATTAGAAGTAAAGACTACCCACGACCACTGTCAACGTTTAATTAAATATATCAAAACGTATCATTTTGAACTCGAATCAAAATCAACAATAGAAAACCTTATTTTACACCCTAATTTTGTTACTCGATGACCAAATTAATTGAAAATTTTGCCAGAAATTTTCGACTTTATGTCATCGCACAGTGGGTCAATTTCGTCAGTCAGTTGGACAAAATGCGAGTTATTCACACAATACTAAATGCTCAGGTGCGTAACGAACTAATTAATTTGAATGCCCGCATTTGATTACACAAATCAAATGTATTGTTCGGAGGGTGGAATGAGAAATCGCTAAGAAATTTCGTTCGTCACGTTCCGAGCTTGTTTCCGGCGCATTTTGTTTGTGACGCCTCATTATATTATAATGTAAAGTGAATTTAATACTTTAGAACTGACTGGAGCGATAAAATCGTGATTTAATTACAAATTTTGGTTATTCAAAACATTTTGTGTTCGAAAATTTAGGTTTTGATTACACTGTTGATTATTTTTAAAATGTTTAGGACTAAAATAATTAAAATTTACGTATGTACTTGATTGTAAGTATTTCACTAAATAAGAAGTATTGGAATTCACGAAATTCATTGAATTAAAATAGTTCATTCAGTCGTTCAGTTATAAAGGACTGTCGAAATTAAGCATTAAAATATATTAATAAAGTTTGTATTTCATATATCATACAAATACATCCTTAGAACACAAATAATACTTACACTTCCGACCGATTCCAAGCTTTAACTCAAATTAATTCTATAACAAAAAAGAAACTCAAACTCATTCTATACCCTGCTAACTCTATGTTTGTCCTCAATCACCCCACGCACAGGTGTCGTCGTTTCACACGGCATCGCCTGCTTTATGACATCTCGTCTATTATATTGTCCGGTAATTGTACGATGCTTGCCCACTGGGCGTCGCGACTTTGTCCATTTCCTACTTCAATGAGTACACTTTCAACTGTCAGTGTTAAGTAGATTTGGTTCTTACTGCCTATAATCCACGACAAAGGGAAAATAGTTTTTTTTTAATTCAAAAATATGATACGTTTGGTTTTTACTGAATATAGTAACTCCATGGCAAAGTAAAAATAGTTTTTTTTTTGGATTCTAAATACTTGAAGTGCATTTTTATATTTTGGCCAAACTGGGAGGTAAAACCAGGTGGGTGATACAATAAATAAAGACCACTAAATACAGACTACTTGTTACAGATTCATCTAGAAGTATTTGTAGAAGACCTATTTTCAGTGGGAACTAGAGTACTCATAATATGCGCGGAGAGAAAAAAACATATATTTACAAGCCCAAGCAAAATTCTAAGTGTTCCAATAATTAGAAACATAAAACGAAACACTACAAACCAGGCTTAAAACTAGCTCCACCAGATCACAATCCATAAAATTAGCGTCTCGTAAAATCAACCGTGCGACATTATCTCGCAAATCCTCCAACAATGGCGACATCGTAAACGTCGTGTCAATCTCGCATCCCTTGCCGCTAAGCTCGGTTTATGATCGAATTTTTAATCCCGTCCACATAAACGAGTTTATCTTACATCAGTTTTATTAGTTTGGCTCGTACTCGGAATTAGAACAATGTTGTGTTACGCAAATTGTCTGAACAGAGTGAAGGGTTGGAGTATCTTCGACGATAGTATCTAGTTGTAGATGCGTCTATATGCGTTTCAGGGCAAAAGTCTTTTCTACGTTAAGGAAAAATATTTGAGCGCATGCCGTCGTTTTGATATTACCGTCTTATTTGGTAGAATAATGATACTTGTAAATAATATTGATCAAAGTATGATTCTGTTATAAAGCTCTCCAAGTGGTTGCGCCACGATATAGGAACGTCTTGAATGATCGGGTTCCACCGCGGTAGTAGTTCTGTTTTACATAAAAGTGATCTATTTCTATCTTTAAAGCTTGCAATGCGTTATCTCTATGCGTTAATTGTAGGTTTGCAGCGCTTATAACATCAAATAACTGGCTTAAAGGCGTACCAAATGTTCCACAATACTAAAATACATATCTGCATTCAAAATAAACCGTGTTTTACCAAACTCAGCGTATTTGTCAGATTTTTATGCCTCCAAAACGCAACCTGTCTTGATCTGGCAATCAGCACGCCTACGACCAAGCTTAGATTTTACTGTCCAATTCCCTTCGACATTTGCATAGCCGTAAAATTTACTACGTATGCATTTCGCCTGTTTAATCTCGCAATCAGTATTTTGGTGCAGACGTGCCTGGCTTGCGAGTTACGATGTTTTTGGCTCGATTTTTTTTTGTTACGTATTTATTAGGGGCATTTGATCTGATTTTATTCAATTTATGCGCTGTATGGGAGTTTGGAGATTTAAGTGATTGGTTTTTATTGCTGTATGGCGTCATTTCTAAAAACTGTTTTAATTTGGATTTTTCCCAATTTGTTACAAATTGCAGGTGCTACAAATTTTGCACCAAATAAGTGGATGTATATTTTAAGCGTGATGAAGAAAAAAATACACTTTCACACCTTATACTTTATCTTAAACAGTAGGATTCAAATGGGCTAATCTACAATCAACATTTAAAATGGCACTACCAAACAATCGACGGTAATCTATATTTTTTAATTGAGGACACTGATCACAACACTCGGTCGTCAGACCCCCATACACACTTGCACAGTGCTCGAAACGCAGTATGCACACGCCAATAAAGTACGTACGGAATGGCACTGTGTCGTAAATTCTCTCTAGATGAAATTCATGCAAATGTCATGTGCTTGTAAAATTTTAACTACTTTACAGTCTCGCTGATGAATCGTTTGATCCCTAACTTTAATGTTATTGAACCTTTTCGAGGGTTTATTGTATGGGATAAATTTTCCTTTATTGTGCTCTATGTGGTGTACTATTAAATGATTTATAATACGTTTTGTTTTACTGATGACATTAGGATGACATTCGAAAAATTTAATTGCACATAGTTTGCTATCAATGGTAAGGTTTTTGTTCTGCCAACGTTCAAATCATCAAAGTCGGTATTTAATGTTAAAAATAAATCAGATTCACTATCTTGATCGTCTTCAAGAAGTAAAACATATTCTGATGTTTCAGCTACATCACTATTGACAACTAAATCATTTATCTCTTCAAGATTCCTATACTCCTTCAGTTCCTTGCAGCGTAACAACCCTGTAAACAAAGTATCCAAAACAGGTCCTCACAAAATTCTATATGAAAATTGCAACATTTATCAGATCGTTCGGCATTCGACGTCGGCTTACGAATACCCTCATCTACTTTACGATTTGTCGAGCTGCAACGTTTTATAGTTGCCTTAATTTTACGAGCTCTGATTAGCTCCGCGGGTGATTCCGTTTGATTTAGTAAATGAATTCACGGATTTAGAGACGGTTTTAGTATGATTTGTAAGCTAAAAGCTTTATTGGAGGAAGAGATTTTTGGGATTGGTGATTTTTTGTAGTTTAGCCGGTCTTTCTATATAGGCAGCCATCACTGACTACTAGGTAAGCTGTTTGTTTGTTTTCCGGAATTACGTTATAAAAATGGTACTGAGCGATTTGCGACGGTTCATAAATTACTTCACTTAAATCAGGTTTTTGTGGCACCTACGTGATATCGACGCTCACATTTTGACTTGTGTTTAATTTAAGACTCTACTTGCAGATGGAATCCTCTCCATTTCCCTCACATCATAACCAATGTTGCTACTGTCTATACATATGTACATCGTTTCCACGTCAAAATGTCGCCAAATTAACTCACAACGTCAATACCATTGGACATTTGGGTCTAATGAGAAAAGATTGCCACGCACAACAATTATTCTCTCCCATCTCCATTGTCACGTGTTCACAATCACACGGTACGTTGAATTCCACGCCGACGCAAATGCGATTTCAACAAAGGTTAAATTAAGACGTTGGACACAAAAATGGAATGATTAATTGCATTTTCGCACAACCGCCCACTGTGGTTAATTTAGACTTCAAACTCGATTTAACATCTTAAGAGAATTTTTGAATACCTTTAAAAGGGGTGAATTTATTTTTGAATTGCTTAAACAAAGGGGATTTGTTATTAAAATGTTTGAAAGGACAAAAATATGGTTAGTTTTTTAACTTGTGAACACGTTCCGTCGGCACTTTGAGACGGAATCTCGGGTTCGACCCCGTATGCGAATAAATAAATAAAGTAAACCTTAATATTACAAGTTATGTATGGGTTTATTCAGAGGTAATTATTTAAATTGTGATTTTTGTTTTCATGTTTACAAATTCAATGACATCTTTAATATATCTTAGTATTCTAGTTGTATATGTTCACATGAAAAATAGCAAATACATCAAATAAATAAAATCATTTTTCTATTCATCATTATAGTTCCCAAAGTTCTAAACGCATCACAGGTCTCATAAAAAAAAATAGAAATGTACTAACATAGAATAAGTACTATTGTAACTAACATATATTGGACTACAATTGTCTTAAGAAATAAATAAAATAAAAATAAAATAATAAGTCTTTTCTTTTATCGAGTGATGGTAATGAGACCCTAACGTTGTAAATATCAACATATTTAATAATAATATAAATAAATAAAACCCCCATCAATAGATTACCTCCAACCCTCTTGATCAGAAAACAAAATAATTCACTAATAAATTCCTGTACCCACTTTGACGAAGCTTTGCCTAAGGGCAGTCGCTTTAGAGCTTTCAATGAATCTTCAAACGCTTAATATATTTTGTTAAACAGCTTCCGGCATTAATTGCCATTAGTGAAATTACACATTCAAAATAGCATTTGCATAATTCTCAAAGATAACATTATAGAGGACCTTCTGGTTTTAAATATCAATTTCATAAATACTATTTAAATTAAGATACTGTTTATGGGCTTTGCTCAGTTAATCCGGATTAAGAAATTATTAATACGAGACTTTTGTGAAATTATATCTTTAAGGGTCTACCCTTGTTGTAGATAAATATAAATACAGTACAAAGTTAACTTGGCTGAAATAGTTTCAATGTGTTGTGACAGCAATAAAATATATTATAGATTGTTAACGTAAAAATTATGGAATAATTATTATGAAAGCTATATCGTTTTTTATTGGGACGTGTTGGTTTTTCACCCTCCAGGCTGGCTTGATGCGTTTTAAACTTCAAAAACGTTCTAAATTCTTATGGAGAATAATACTATTGGAGATAATATATTCTTAGATATTGAAGCAGTAAATCTAAGTTATCATTTATATCATGTGGGCTGTACATGACGTCATGTCGAATTACAATATCAACCTCTATACAAACATGAACAAACCCTGAGACTTACGCCCGAATACTGGAACGACATTCAAATAATAAGTTGCTCTTAACAGCGCACGGCTCACTTAGCCAGTACATTTAATCGGGATTAACGTAGTTAAGCGCAAGTTATATTTAAGTTGCGTTCCAGTATTTGGGCGTTAGACCTCTATACCATTATGACGTCACTTTGTATAACACATGAGGTCTCTTGAGGCTCAGGTCTACAGGTTTCGGCAGCCCTACAAAGGCTAATGCATAGCCACTCTCTTAGAACGTAGCGCCTAAAACAATCCGACAGCCAGTCATATGTCATTCTGTCTTCACTTGGAACGCACCTCAGGTTCCAATCAAGGTTGTCAATTTCCGTTCATTACGCGGAAACCGCTTTGATAAGACATGTAGATAGGATTATGGACGGTGGCATCCCTGGCGCCTGGGGCGGATTGACCGGGGGTCCTGTGTGGGTCTCTGTTGGCTTTTGACAAAGGTCCCTTTGAACGTTGTGTAAATAATTGTTTCAATTTCGTGTTGGTTAAATCTGCTTGATATGTTACTGATGCATTACTTGTAAGTAGCGTTGGGATCAACATAAACGAAGATTGAGGTAATGACAAGTTTCATGAAAGTAAAACTTGGGACACTATTTATACTCTGTTGATTTGTCGCGTTATATTTAATAACTTATATTTAAAATATTGTCAAAAAGAAGACCTAAGTTTAGTTTTGGCTTTACTGTAACATAAAATACTATATTAAATCTTTATTGATTTTTTTAAAATTAAATTATTTTTTAAATAATCCTTTATGCTTGTAAAAAAATAAAAAAAAATTAGTTCACCAGAACAATACTAAAACTAAAATATTCACACCGTCGTGAATACCTGGATTCGTCCCCGGGCGCAATGATTAGGCTCGCAGCTTGTTTAGTGCAAATCCTTTGTCTATTACTGGTTTAGACTAGTTTAAACCGGATCAATTATGTGTGATTTGCTCTAAATTGAACGTGCTCTGTTTGCCGATTGGCTGTTTAGCAAACTGCATTAGTGAGTACATTTTGTTCAAACAATGTATTTTGGATATTTACCTGAATTATTCAGTGGTAGTTTCTTGGTCTTGAAATGTTATGACGACATTTTATTATATAAATATTTTAATGTCTTATAATTTTATTATTTGAAATGTTGCCAATATAGGATATAGCCATAAAAAATGTGCAGAAACATAGGTCTCTCCTCAAGAATATCTTCAGTGACTTGGAAGTATTATGTATCAATAATTTTCTGAAGCTTTTACTAAATCTTCTGTTTACTGATTTCGCCATCTCTATTTGGTTTCAAACAAGTCATCATATTCTACGTTAAATAAGTCTGGAGCAATTATTGAAGCCGGAATATGAAGAAAATGATGGTTTTAATAAAAATCTAGCGTAAGCATACTCGTATAGTGATATAATTTTCTAAATTATGTTAAGTCCGGCAACCTAGTTAACCTAGTGAACTATGGCTATTGATCAGCTGTGAGCGATAATGGACCGGTATATTATATTCATTACATACATACATAAACTCACGCCTTTATCCGAGAAGGGATAGGCAGAGGCGCCACCAGGACATCCACATTTCGCCTTGTATAGTATGTTCCGTCCCATGACGTGATAGGGGAGCCTATCGCCGTATCGGGCACAAAATCTTGACTCCAGGCTAATAATGAATAGAAAAACCCAATATCACTTTGCCCGACCCAGGATTCGAACCCGAGACCTCAGCTTTGTAATCCTACCGTAGTACAACTACGCCACCAAGGCAGCCTATATTCATTGGTTATAGTATACCAATATTATATTCATAGGTTGAGGTAAACATTGCAATTTAGAGAATCATGATATCTAGTATCACTGCGATTAAATTCAACCCCTTAGTGCTTACGCGGAAATCCGACGCTCATGTGCTAATTATGTTATAAGAGCTATTTGTAACTGGAGAGGTTAGTGAGTGTTCATTGGAAGAATATATTATATACCAAGATTATATTACTGTTATAGCTTGCACACAACGTCAGTGATAAAATAATAATTGATTTAATTTAAACACATTTGACGGTTGTACGATACAATTTGGGTGCAAGTATACGAATGTTTGTTAGATAAATAAATTGAGGACATTAATTAGTGATGCCATATTATATACTAGTATATGTTCTGCACTATTCTGTATTAATACACATCCGGTACATACCCGGATTCAACCCCCTACCTTGACTGACGAAAGAACACAATAATTGTTAGTCACAATTATAGAGAGAAGATGAACGATATGAAGTTCGTTAATGTATTTCTAAATAATACCACAGAAGTTAAGCGCCTTACAGAATCTTTGGTGCAAGATACAGAATCTTCAGACTAAGCAAAATAAAACAACAGGCGTATTCTTAAGCTTCCGAGTCATAATTTCATATTAAGCGTTGTTAATGAAATTAAAACGTTATAGAAAATCTTATTTGTAAGGAAACGGGTGACACAAAAAATCCCCTAAACAGGCAATTGTTTCTTGAAAATGTCATTAGTAAAGTTTTTTTCTTTTTTCATAATAATAACAATATGGATTTACACTGCACTATTCAGACTTCTACCAAGTATGGCTGACACACAGGTGAGAAATTGTCTGCGTCTTTTTTTAAATCTTTAGTATTGTTGGAATTTAAAATTCAATTACATAATTATTCATGCGTAATTTTCAAAATAAATTACCTTATTACAAGTCTTATACACATTTATTGACCTAAACAATTACCCAAATCACATGAATCAAATCAGCATTAGTGTTTGATTGAAATCATAATTGGGCGCATTAATTGTGTTCCGGGGATTAACGCAGATCCGCTTTATCCACGGACCCTGAAAGGGATTATTAGTAGTACATTGACTGACATAATCAAACATTATTAGGTACCGGAAAGGTGACTGACTGTGTATTGGTAAACTATCTCAATTTGCGTAGGTAATGTGGATGAAAGAAAGAAAGAAAACACATTTATTAACTCAGAATACGACGAACAAACATACATTAAAATACAGAAAATAAGAAGAAAAAATATCTAATTAGCCTAGCAGTTTGCGCGTCGCATCGATGTGACACTTAGATAACCACTCAGCAGAATGTTGCACTGCGGCGCGAGCCATAGCGCAACGCTGATTTTCAGTGGGCATCTAGAGTGACATGCGAACGTCGGCCAACATGTTTACTTATAATAAGGCAATGAAGGCGTGTCTTGTGTTATGGGTATCAGAAACTGCTATTGTTGGTGATGGGGTATTCGTGTCTGTCTGGACTCTGGATAGTGACTATAATACACGATAAAAAAAACCCTTCATTTCTTTCCACCAGGCTGGCAAAATACCATCAGTCGCTTGATGCAGGCCGCTGCCAACAGCTCGATGTGGAGGTCCTTGGGGAGTATGTTCAGCAGTGGACTTCCTGTGACTGAATAGATAGATAGACTAGTAGGTGCACGACAGTCGCTTTATCGTGCGAATATTAAAAAGAGAGTTTGTAGTACTACTAACACCTTTCGGTGGCTAGCTAATCTACGTGAAATTATCCAAACCACTAGTTCAGACGCGGATGTCCCTCATGAAATTATGTCTTCCGCTATTACGCCATAAAGAAGGAAACTGTACGATCACTGTTTCACAAAAAAGTTAAATATAAATACCTCTTTACTCCTATTCGATAAACAATTAAAAAACGAACTGGCATACAAAATATTTTTCACGATGACACACGTCGCCGACATGTCCAGAGTGCGTACAAAATTTGTTTTGTAATACGTGTTTTTTGTTAAACTTTGTATTTTATATTATAAATATTTTCTAGCATCTGCAATGTTTTTATTTCAAGTCGAAAGACAGTTTGTGACGTAACGACCAGTTGAGACATGAGTAAACCCGACAAAAGAGACTTTGACGAGAGATACTCGGCTTGCTTCATTGATTTCGCTTTGAAAACTGGTAATGCATTTCTGATATCTATGTATCTTAGTGATAATTGAAGTCAATATTACGAGTGTAATCTTAGAACAAAAGGACTAAAAGTTAAATCTAGACTGTCCAAGATTTACCTTTGTGTCAAAATCATTCGGTATATTTTCATTAAATTAAAACCAGTCTATATCTATACCTAGTGCCTCAAACTAAATATAATAATGAACATACCAATAATTTATATGTAATAAATGACTTGCTTCTTAGATATTTTAGAATCATATTGGAAATAGCCTGAAAACCGATCATGTAACTTAATTAAATTAACCTATTTTTTAATTAATATGGCTTATGAGCGAATTTCATTTATATTTCTCTTCGTAGACGAGGCTCGCGCTGAGCAGTATTTATGCCAAATTGGGCTCTAACATTCCTCCCAATATGTACTAATGAATGTGTTTTCCTTCTTACAGTCACCGGACTTCTAATCGGCAGCATGATGGGTGGTTTCTTCATGAGGGGCTACAAGAAGTGGCCGATGTACATCGGCGGTGGGTTAGGCTTCGGCATGGCCTACACCAACTGCGAGAATAGCCTCAACAACTTCCTGCTGTCGATGGACCCGAAGATCTGTATGATAAAGTAAGATATCTTGAACTAGCTGGTTATCTCGTCTGTGAGTGGATAGTGGCGATATTGGTATAATGTGTAAAGACATTTTGAAAAATATATCAAATAGATGCGACGTAGAGCAAGTAGACGGCAGCAGCCCCAAACCACCAGGCGGCCATTAACCCTTAATTTTTTATGATAAATCTACGTTAAAAGAAGTTGTCCCTAATTCGACTCGTTTCTATAGATACACCGATTGCAAACTCATTTGAATATTTTTTATTAAGAGCAAAAACCTTGAACATTTCAACACTAGCTTCACAATAACAAAACACAATTGGCTTTCTACGCTATTACTTATTTACCGTCGACAATTTCCATTGAAAGCAATTAGCGACAGTCTGCGATCGATCCTGTACCTTCACAAAACTGTCTGGAACTAATTACGTGTTAAATATCAAAGGACACCGGTAAATAGATCGTTATTTGCGACTAGTACTGGTGGACATTGTGAAAGATTGTAAATATGTATTATCATTGTAATAATAACGGATGTACTCCGCTGTGCAAATGAGTTGTAATAAATATCGGTTGGTATTTTTAAATGTAGGGTTGTCAAGATTTTGATATCTTACGGTTGTGTGAGTTGTACTTATGTACACTGCTTTGGAAAATTCATTAATATTTAGACTATACTTGAATAACGAAATAAGCCATTTCTTTATCAGTATTTCAGCAATTACAGCAAGCAGCAGTGACAGGCATTTGTTATTTCACTTAGCTTGAGACCTTCTTGGTAGCTATAATATTTTAACAATTTATTTTTATTTCAGTTTTGCATCAAATACTCATGGATTAAAATTTCATTAATGTTTATGAAAATTTTGACATGTTGAGATTATTTTTGTTATTATGTTTAATTCAGCTTCGCATCTTCTGAATTCAGACAAAATTAATAACTTCCTAAACGAATTCTGCCTAATTTACTTGATGAAACCAAATGGGAGATCTTAAAAATATTCCATATAATTTACGTCATGAAGTTGCGACAGCCCTCGCTAAAATCTTTACAAAGCACAGCGCACAGACGGTGACCGGTGAAGACGTTATACTTCCTTTATATCAACACAGCGGGACATTTCCCCTGCGTCTCTTTGTCCGGCCCGAAAAGGTCACCACTTGCCTATTCAATATTTTATAGTTTTTGCTTCTATATTTGTGTGGTGTTTGCACCGCCTCCATTCTATTATTATACGAAATCGTCGCGTTGTTTGCCGACTTACCGCCTTCCACTACCACCCACAGACACGACAATTCTCCCTTTACCGTTTGAATTTCTTCGTCTACATCATTCTGCGTTTCTTTATTACGTAATTTTGTTTTGTGTGCCAGTATTTCAACATTTGTAGATTGGGAATCGTCACTTATTTCGTTCCGTACGTTTTTATTTGTCGCTGCGTTTTCAATCGTTTGTGAGTCAGTCCGCGCCATTGCTTTGAGGTTTACCGATTGTTTCTGTTCTTTTTTTCTTTTAGAACGTACGTCAGTTACATTGCGTTTGGAGTCCCAGTTCGATTGGAGGACAATTTGGCCGCTGGCTGTGTGGGCCATGTTGATTGCGTTTGCAAATAGATTGTTACCGAGATATGCCTTTTTTTTTAGATTATTAGATTCCGTTTGTATTGTTCTGTGTGCAATTTTCTCGACTGGGCTTTTGTTTGAAAGTGATTTAGGTGGAGCTGCATTGAAAATTTCTTTGATTGGTTAATTTCATTATTTTGTAGACTGTTAGATATCCAGGCTTAATTTGAAAATGATCACATTTATTTTGTTAAGCTTGGCAATATTGCTTTATTTAAATTCTTAATTGATGTTATTTCTTTTATTTCAGAAAACAACCATGAAGCACTGTCGACGTTGGTACCAAACTTTAGTAATGTAAAAATGTAATTTTGTATGTTACAATAAAATATTCCAGTTAATGGTTACATTTTTCTTTCATTGTACCCATAATATTATTGATCGAGTGTAACCTAGAATTATGTTACAATACATACAGATATATTTTTTGTTTTAACAGTCAAAGCTAAGTTGCAGTGGTCAGAGTTTTATTATAAAAGATAAAAATAATACCATAATTGGTTATTTCTGAGCGCATCGTTGATTAACTGAAAAATGTCAAACTAAGCTAGCAATCACTAAAAAACAAAGTACTTATTCTTATTGATTGATGAATCATCAAATAATATTACTACCGCTTCGTAACCAGTTACTCCATTAAAGAGGAATCACCTCTTCAGAAAAAATTACACTAGTAAATTAAAATACACTAGTAAAATTTTACAAAACTCATCCGTTTGTCTCTCAAAAACGCCTGCTTCACTTTTAATCCTGAAGGAAATGACAAATCGCGATGACTGATGAGTAAGGTCATCGGCCACATGGCAGCGCAGCCGTAACCGCTACTCACTAGTCGGAATGTGGTGACTCACTGCATGATTCACGCCTGAAGTGGACTCCACAGGTGTGTGGAGAGGGCTTTAGACAAAAGATTTTTAATTGCAGCTCAAGTTAAATACTCTTTACGGGTGTTCTGTACGGCATGACGGGATTGTGATTTACGCAATGGTAGAATGCAGTCTATATTATTAATTGGAATGATGATTAGGTAGGAGAGGAGTAGGAAGAAGCAATTGAACAGATCATAATTGTTTTGAATTGCGAAAAGTAGTTTTCAATCACTTCGCCAAACAAAAAGTAATTGTTTCATATAATGAGATATTATCGTTAATCTTTACGTTGTTTTGCTAAGCCTCAATAGAAAATTCTTCAAGATAATTTTGCAAGCCTGTGTAAATTGTTCTTTGATTACGATTGCATAGTGGAAACCGACGAAAAAACGAAATTCCAAAGAGTCATTAGGATGATATTTAAAAACTCAGAGTTTTTACCCAAATCATTACTAAATTATGTAAGCAATTAAATAATTATTTGCCAATAAAAAAAAATTATACGTCTCCACATCTTTTTGACGAAAAAATAATTGTAAAGTATGTTAAACTCGCAGCCGGTGTCGTAAAATAGGCCAACGCGACGTCTGTGACTTACGAATAATATAGTAATGCAAACATTTATTTTACTACAAGATTGTTTAACTTTTGTAACTTTTGTATATTTTGTTTAAATGATGAATCATTGGATGTGATGCAAAATTTTGAGCAATTTGCAAGTTGATTTTCTACTGTGTTGTTTCTATGTACCAGCTTGGAAAAGCGACCACATTGTACATGCCAAATGGTAACAGTAATGCCACGTCATCTCTATAGTAACAGACAATTATCTCTTGGCAACACAATTAAGTCAACCTGCATAACTGCTATACTACAGTAGAAATGCCAAGGACTTCAAGCATCAGACAGGTTATCTTTGAACATAATATGGCCAACAGAACCAAAAAGTCCTCAAGTAGGCCTCGTACCGGCAAGCGTGGCATCGGACGTCTAGCCACTAGTTATACAGTATGATAAAAGTCATAGGGAGACGATGGATAAGGCTAATGCCCTCAAATTGCTGTGAAAAAATTTGGCAAAGGTATACATAATATATAATAAATAAATAAATAAATACACGCAACAGTCACATACATAGTCCCGACCCCACATTAAGATCAATTAAGTCTTGTGTTGCAGGTATCAGAACTACGAGAAACTTTTCGGTCTCACAAACACC
Source organism: Deilephila elpenor (assembly GCA_949752805.1). Lineage (NCBI taxonomy): Eukaryota > Metazoa > Arthropoda > Insecta > Lepidoptera > Sphingidae > Deilephila > Deilephila elpenor. The sequence goes on from OX457116.1 coordinate 2,204,494, forward strand.
CAGACCCGAAAGAGATATTTGTGGGCCGCACAAACATTTCTCTCGGTGCGGGGATCGAACCCGCGGCCTCTCGTTTTACAGTCGGCGCGGCGTCTAACCAACTGCGCCACGGAGGCTGTCAAATAGGTATATAAACAGAGGTACTACCAGGACACCCACGTTTCGCCTTGTATGTTCCGTCCACGCTGTGACAGAGGCGAGCCTATCGCCATATCGGGCACAAAATTCTAACCCAGGGTACTAATGAATAGAAAACTCCAATATCGCTTTGCCTGACCTAGGACTCGAACCCGAGACCTTAAAGGTGTACTCATACCGTAGTACCTTAGACCATTAGACTTTCTTTGGCTAAAGATGATGAATCATCATAATTACATTTAATGGTTGGCATAAATCAATTCCATCAAAATATAATCTGGTCATTATTTGCAGAAAGCGATTGAAAGGCTGATAAACGTAATAGTAAAAGTTAGGGCCAATTTATCTAATATCAGTCAGAAATGATAAGCGCCCATACAGCACTTAGTGAGAGGCGTGGACAAATGTTGGTGGCTACGGCAAAGGTTTGAGTCAAGTATTGGACCGCGCAAGCATCATTATTATCGTCAGTATACAGTCGCTGTCAAATAAACGTATTTAACTAGATAGCCACGTTGAAACGAATGCAAGTTTAGGGATTTTATCGCGCTTTTTGATGTACATTAACATCCTGATAATTCCATTTTCAGAAGCCGACAATGCTCCTACGATCTAATTTGTGTAGAAGTCCATTAGTGGTGATAGTTACTTACCATGTGATAAGAACCTATACATAAAAAAACTTTAACAGAGCTCACTTATTATGAAGTTGAATACGTTCTACAAACTTTCCAATTCAATTGGTTCGAAAAGTTTGATCAAACACGCCAAATATTGCTTTTGCTTACTGATGAGGCTTTTCCATGCGTTTTTAATGTATGGGCGTGACCATCACGGTGTTACTGATTGAGGGAGGACAGTGAAGGCAATTTTACCATCCACGCGATTCTCGTATTAAGGTAATGGCGGATTTCATGATATAAAATATATATGCATAATGTATAACATCACGTTTGCGTCTCTGAGGTGTAGATACTATGAATCATCATTTTGCTTAATTCCATCATATAACTTTCACTGTATCCAGTTTTTAGTATCTTCGAGCTTTTCCGCCGATTTAGATTACTAACCTTTTAGTATATGAGACCAAATCTTAAAAAACATGATTTCCAAACATTGAGTTTAAGCTGACACAGCGGTCAGACCCCCAACATGACTGACTTAATTAGTTGTATTATATACTTATCATATTGTATGTAGTTATTCCCATCTGTATATTTACGGTAGTGAAACTAAAGGGTGTCCCAAAATTAACGCAAGATTTGAATTTGCCGCCATTTATGCAGTACAGTCTTGCCAACCCTAAAAACAAAATAAATCGACAGTTGACAGTTTAGGGTTAGTAAAAATGGAGCGTTACGCAATAGAACAACGTGTCTTCATTGTTGAGCAATATTTCAAAAATAATGAATGCTTGGCGGCCGTAGTTCGAAAATTTCATACAAAATATGGTCGGAATAGTGTTTTAACTTCGTCAACTGTGAAGCGATTAATTGAAAAATTCCGAGAGACAGGATCCGTGGGAGACGCCAAACACACTGGTCGTCCAAAAACAAGCCGTTCAAATGTCAATATAGAGGCAGTGCGTGCGAGTGTCGGTGACAATCCAGGAACCTCAATTCGGCGTCGTGGACAAGAATTGCAAATTTCAAGAAGCTCTCTACAGCGTATACTCACTAAAGATCTGTGTCTCCATGCTTACAAAATTCAATTAACACAACTACTGAAGCCCAATGACCATGCACAGCGAAGAGAGTTTGTTGAATGGATTATTGAGCAACAACAAATGAATGCTGATTTTTCGAGCAAACTCATCCTAAGCGACGAAGCACATTTTCACCTTGATGGCTTTGTTAATCGCCAAAATTGCCGCTTTTGGGGTTCTGAAAATCCACATGTGATTGTCGAAAAACAAATGCATCCACAACGTGTCACAGTTTGGTGTGCATTTTGGGCTGGAGGCATAATTGGACCATACTTTTTTGAAAATGAGGCTGGTCAAGCAGTGACTGTTACTTCTGCTCGATATCGCGATATGATAACACGGTTCTTTTTGCCGAAATTGGATGATATTGATGTGGCTAATATGTGGTTTCAACAAGACGGTGCCACATGCCATACAGCCCGTGAAACACTTCAATTATTGCATGAGACATTTCCAGGTCGTGTACTCTCTCGTTTCGGTGATCAGAATTGGCCCCCTAGATCGTGTGATTTAACACCATTAGATTTCTTTTTATGGGGATATCTAAAATCACAGGTCTACGTCAACAAGCCCACAACTACGCGTGCATTAAAGGAGGAGATTCAACGTTGCATCAACGAAATTCAGCCACATTTATGCAGAACGGTCATGGAAAATTTCGACAAACGAGTGCGTATGTGTATGCAAAGCCGCGGAGGCCATTTGCCCGATGTGTTATTCCATAAATAACCCTATCCTATGTACTTTATGAATCAATAAAAAAATTACAATCAAAAGACTAAAAACTGTGTTTTCTATTTAATTCAAATCTTGCGTTAATTTTGGGACACCCTTTATATTTTAGGTGAGTCAATTTCCTTATATACACAGCTTTTAAATACTAACGGCCTTATTAATAGACAGATTTAAAACCTATTTTAGTTATCGAATGTGTTGTCCCTTTCGAACGACTTTAGAATTCAGTTCAAGCTAAGAAGACAAAACATACGGTAACTAAAATGGATTTTAAATCTGTCTATGAATAAGGCCGATATAATTTTGCGATCACATATCCTTTATATCATGGTCTAGTCAACTCTTCCGTCAAAGTAAACCCATTACCAAAACACGAAGCCAATAAAACCCACGCAAATAGATAATAAACCTGTGCATCAAGGCAACATTGTCCCATCCATGCCCGATATTAAAAAGTTAGCCAACGATGTTTAGTCCAACATTTTAACTATGTGATGTCCTGCGAGGGTAATGAAAATATTTTCCATCTCCTTTACTGCTTGAGATATTAAATCCAAGTTGTGTAAACATATGGCTCTTACTAAGTATTTACGATTGGAAGTGTTTAAGAAGTAATTGAAATTATAGAATTTTATTTCGAGATCGAATTATCTGTATCTGTATCAGCCCATATACGTCCCACTGGGCTGGGCACGGGCCTACTCTACAATCGAGAGAATCGATTGAGGGTGGTTAGGCCATACAGTCCACCACGCTGGCCTAGTGCGGGTTGGCGGACTTACATACCGTAGAAATTCTTTAAAACGCTACGGTATGCAGGTTTCCTCACGATGTTTTCCTTCACCGTTAAAGTGCGTGGTGATTGACTATCAATACACAAAACATTTTTACATATTTTATGTTAGATAATTAAGTTTGAATAAGCGTGATATTTTATTTGTAAAAAAAATATATGTGTGAATGAAATATTTACAATGAGTAATAAATTGACTACGACATTTTATTAATACCTTGTGGGCGCGAATTTAAGTTTAAAATTATATTAATGATTAATTAGGATAGCTACAGTTTCACAATAATATAGTTTTCGTAGTTTTAGTTTAATTTTAATTGTATCGTAAATATAATTCAGCGGAGGGTATTTTGAAGTCGCTCACCACTTTGAGTACGTAATTTTGTAAGTTTTGTGTGCGTTTCTATATCTATCTATATCAGCCCATATACGTCCCACTGCAGGGCACGGGCCTACTCTACAATCGAGAGAATCGATTAAGAGTGGTTAGGCCATATAGTCCACCACGCTGGCCTAGTGCGGGGTGGCGGACTTACATACCGTAGAAATTCTTTAAAATCGCTACGGTATGCAGGTTTCCTCACAATGTTTTCCTTCACCGTTAAAGTGCGTGGTGATTGACTATTAATACACACATAACTCCGAAAAGTCAGAGGTATGCCCTGGGATTTGAACCCGCGACCACCGTGAACATGTAGGCAGCCGCGTCTGGTCCGTTACCAACAGGCCACCACGTCACTCGCGTTTGCGTGTGCGTTTCGCATAGCGCGTACTCCGCCACCAAGCTGGATATTCGTCTAATTATTTGACAGCCTCCGTAGAGCAGTTGGTTAGACGCGTGTGATCTTAGTGTGGGGTTAGGATTATGTATATGACTGTTGGGTGTATTTATTTATTTCGTGTATCGTGGACTATCTGGTGCAAAGCGGTGTTTGGTTGATCTATTGCCACCACCGTCGTCGGCGCTGACCGTCCAGCTTCGGGATCAGGACACTGGTGAGTAAGCATGACGTATTTTATCTTTCAGCTGGATAACCGTTTTGTGCGCTCTTGTATTGTTCATCTGTGCGTATATCAATTCGAGAAGTGTGTATAGAACTATTTAAATTATGCATCCCATGCAACAGAACATAATCGTGTCAACCAAAATTATCTTTGTCAAAATTAACATCAAACCTTGTAAAATCTATTTTCTCCGCCTCCGTGACCCAGTTGGTTAGACGCCGGGTGTGAAACAAGAGGCCGTGGGTTCGATCCCCTTACCAAAACAACTATTTGTGTGATTCACAGGTATTTCTTTCGGGTCTGGGTGTATGTGAGAACGAAAAGTCTCTCGTAGTTCCTGATACCCACGACACAAGACTCGATCATAGTGTGGGGTCAAGACTATGTATGTAAATGTTGGGTATATTTATTGTTTTTTACTTCAACCCACTTGCATTAATCTTGCAAATAAAAATACGGAATATTCCCTTAACACAAAAGCACTTGAACTTTTCACAAAATCCTGCATTATTAGCAGCATAAACAAATTCTCGTAGACAGTGTGATTTGACTCACAAAAGCTAACCACAATAAAGATATGTTAACACTCACATAACTCGAACGCAACTCGCACAGATGACGTCGTGTCGAGACGCTATTAATTAGGCAAATGGTAATGGATATGATTTTTCACAAGACGTGACAATATTGTCGCGTTGCGGGAAATTACAAAATCCGTTGGCGTGGATAATGTCTTGGTGGATAGCTGTATTTTAGAAGCAATTTTCACGATTTTCGAGTTTTACTTCTGGTTTGGCGCAGACAGGTTTAATAATTATTGTGTCGATTGGAACATAATCATCTCTCAATAATACCTGGTACCTACATTTATTTAATCACCAGCTTATAATGGATTAAACTTCATAATAATATCGTGGTAGAATTCATTTTACCAACAGCGTAATATAATCTTTTACTAAGTTTTTTTTTGCACGCTGACAACTCCTTGCTATCGATGTATATTTTGTAATATTTGAAAATAGAAAATAAATAGTATTATGTATTGCAAAAACTTTTTCTTAAACAGATTATAGCTTACAATTGAAGACTAACTTAAGAATAAAATCCAGTTTCATATATCTAGTCATTTTCCAAAACAACTAATCAAAACTTCATCCGCAACACACACAAAGTCCATACAATCCGGCTACTGCGCGTAACTCCAATGGATTAACGACGTAAGTCAAATTGCGATATTTTATTACTGGCACCGTTAAAAGTGCAGTGCGTTGTCACTGGCGGACTCGTGGCAGACGCGTTGTCGTAGGTCAGTAACTCGTACGTTTTTATGTTGTGTCTGTTTTAGAGTTTATTGCTGGCTGTATAGAACTTATGTGTTATATTTGTTGTAGCTGAAATTTTTCATTTTATTTTTAAAAAAGGTTTTTTTATTGACGAGACTGATAGGACGATGATTGCCACATAACCACTGTTTGCACTCTGAATTCTTGAATGCACACCTCATCGCGATCACTGACTTTAACAACCTCCAAATCTGAACAAACCAGTGCTTATATACTGCTCAGTGTCTGATGAAAAGCGGTGGTATGTAACCAAACGGCTTGCATATGAGGGACCGAAAGCTTTGATAGTTGAAGTATTATCATAATCAGCTTAGAGTCAAATATAAATAGTTGCTTGCGCCACAGTAACTCAAAAGAAAAGAACAGAGTGGTATTACGTTTCATTTAGCAACTGAGATTGCAGAATTATGGTATTTCTAAAATCAACGACCTCCCCCAGTAGGTCATTGAACGTGTTTATCAAATTTAGTCAGCATTCGCTGCGTATCCTATATCTAAAATTTATGTGTAATTTCGTCTGGGTTTCACGAGCCAGAAAGGCTCTCCAATAGGCCCATAGTTACTGATACCCACAACACCAGACTTATATATGTATATCTTACTTAGAGAGTAGTAATCCCGGGTAAGGCAAAGTTATATTGGATTTTTCTATTTATTATCAGCCCGGAGTCAGGAACTTGTGCCCGATATGGCGATAGGCTCGCCCCCATCAGATCGTGGGACGGAACATACAAGGCGAAATGTGGGTGTCCTGGTGGCACCTCTACCCACCCCTTCTAGGAAAAAGGCGTGAGTTCATGTATGTATGTACTTATAGAATACGTATATGTGTTTGGCTGTTGTTCACTAAATTATTTAAATTACATGGAAGTAATAATCATTCGGAGTCAGCATTACGTCGAAATGAAACAGCGAGGAGAGCAGTCGGCCAGTGCGTCGAACCTGTTAACTTTGTTTATGGTCACGTGCGCCGTTTATTGCTCGTGCCATAGACAATTTGCAGGCTGGAAACGATATACAAAACTGCAATGTGTTGACTAAATCTTAAAAGAAAATTCTTTTGTTGGCGGTGGTGAAAACCTTATAAGTTATTCTGATTTTTACGTCATTTAGAAAAAGTATGCTTTACTGACTTACATATATTTTATGATGCAGTTGCGTGTTATATTGTTAAACATAGTCAGGCGTTTCTAGGATAGCAAAAAAGTAGCGGTCACCTTTATCTCTAGTACCTTTAGTAACCTCACACAAAGATAGAATATCCGAACTGACAACTGCATACAGGATCTCACGGTAGACGCCCTATATACGCTGCTATTAGCCCAACGACAGGCCACTGAGGTCACTGACAAACCATCACAAGATTACAATTTCTACCATGCCACATTCCGTCTACACACATCAGTGTCCCGGTTAATTTAATTTTTGCCCGGCGCCGCACGCAGCGCCGACGCGGATATGTGTCCAAATGTGTGGTTTCGCGCATTACTGCGGCATCAGATTTTATAGCTAACTGCACTCTAGTTTTAATCAGGCCCGCGTTATTAATTTTGGCGATGATCTGATTTGAATTAACGTTGAGCCTGTCTAATTAGTGGGTAGGGTAGGTTGCTGGTTGGTGAGCATTTGAAAGCTTGCTCTATTAATACTTGCTTCCTTTACTAAAACGTCGATAGGTGAACTTATCGTTTAATATGCCTTATCGTTTCTTATTAGCCTATTAATTATGCATAAAGCAGCAGACTGGGCTCTGTGGCGTACCTTGGGACAGATCTATGTCCAGCAATGGAGTGCAACGGGCTGATGATGATGATTATATTAGCCTTATAGTAAGTGTAGCCGTGTATTATTGAAAACACCTACGTGCGGTAGTGTACAGTAGATTATTATTTGTCTTAATATTAGCAGAAGCTTCTGAGTTATGTTTTTATACACCACGTTAGTCTACTGCGAGTAAGCGGAAAATTATCCAAACTTTAAGATATCCAAGTTTCCTTCCGATGTTCTCCTTCACTTACCAAGTAATGATTAAAAATTTAATATGAATGCGTCTCTTATATAAATATAAAGGATATGCCTCAAAAAGATAACCTCCAATTCTATTTATAAAATCCACGGCATATTTCCACACTAAATCATATTTTTATTGCAAGACGTTTCTTCTACAATACAGCTATTTGGTCGTTTTTGGCTCTAGCAAAAAGATTTCCAAGATATACATGTAATATCAAATGCCATTAGCGATCTTTTGCACGAGGGAAATTTATTGCTACAACACAACGCACGACGTAGAAATTTTTACACTCATACCCACCATAGAACAAGAGGCAGAGCAGTCGTTATGTATTTCGTATAATTGAGTATTGACTGCCTCGGTGGCGTAGTTGTATTACGGTACGGCTACAAAGCTGAGGTCTCGGGTTCGAGTCTCGGGTCGGGCAAAGTGGTATTGGATTTTTCTATTCATTATCAGCCCGGAGTCAGGAATTTGTGCCCGATATGGCGATAGGCTCGCCCACTATCACATCATGGGACGGAACATACAAGGCGAAATGTGGGTGTCCTGGTGGCGCCTCTGCCTACCCCTTCGGGGATAAAGGCGTGAGATTATGTATGTATGAGTATTATTTATTATTATTAGCCCTAAGAGATACGCTGGACAGAAGCCGGTGGAGGTAGATCACCCGCTCCAGATGCAACATGATGGTGACCACGATCCTCAGACATGAGGGACCGACCAAACAGAGAGAGAGAGGGTATTAGTGACTTCGAAATCTTTCGTAGTTGTCCGCAGTTTTTCGCCTTAAATTATGTACTTTTATGTGAAGTGTTGTATAAATAATAATTTAGTTACGAATGAAACAAACTGCCGGCGTATGTTTCGGTATCGTAAAATAAACCTCATTTTAACGGTGGAGGAAAGCTTAGTGAGAATACCCCTCGGCAAATCCAGGAATTTGCGGAAAAATAAATAATTTGTGGAAAAGGTCATTTATGGATCGGGTTGGTATCAGTAACAAAAATTAAATATTCAAAATACTAAAAAATATCCTAATAAGTCGCAAGTACTCAATGCAAAATTATTAAAATCAATTCGTAAACCTTCAAACCACTTCACCCTCTGCAAACCACTCTATGGCAGTATTACCTTCTTCTTTGGCTCGTAAATAATATTCTTTTCAGAGGACCTTATTGCGCTTCCTCGTGGGGATGAAACAAATAGTCCCGCATGTAAGAAACGTAAAGAACGGGAGTGCCGTGTTCGGAACATTGTCCGGTACGCTTTGTTGGACACAAAAATTGCAGCCCAGGAAGATGTTTTTGTGGATCTAGGAGTATTAAAGTTGGAGAATGTGAAATGACTGTCTTTGCTGGTCCTTGGGAAATTTTAAAATGCATAAAGGATTTAGCTCATACTATCCTAAGGTTTTTGAATGTGTCTTTATAAGGGAGTTTTATGTTTGAGTTCGTTTTAAATATATTATTTTGTTTATTAGAGCCTTCTCAAATAAGAAAAAGAAATTGACAAAGAAATATTATTTGCATGTATTTTATTGTAATTGCTATAAAAATGTAATGTGTTATACAGAAATTGAATATAACAAATTAATTTACAGTACTTTTAGAAGTAAAAATGCATGTCTTTGATATTAGAATAGTTGAATCCTAGCCAATAATTTAATTAATTAAAAATCTAAATCTATACAAATTCTACCTATCAAACACAGGACAACTATAAACTGCTACCTTATACAAGAAGTTATATAAACACACTTATAGCTCAAGTACTGCCATTTGCAAAAGCAACAAAAACTTTAATTCGTCATCAAATCAATAACAAAAGAGAACTATGAGAACCCGTGTCACCCCATATTAATACAAAAAATAATTACACCTTCAAAGATCTTATCAAAAATTTAATGATCCATATAAAAATTATTGTCAAACAAAACGACACTCGTCTACCAATAGCTTTGTCTATTTTTTGTACCATTTCTAAAAGATCGGAATCTTCATCAGAATGTCATTGTTTAATCAGAACTGGAGCTGTACAATATATTTTGAATACATTACGGTCTGTGAACTGGAGGTCCTTTTGTCGCGGTTAGAATGGTTGCCCTAGGGTCATGTACGCAGGATTAATGTCTTTTTAAAATACAGATGACTCACAATGGAGTGTCAATCATAATGTTAAATGCTGTGATTGTTTTTTTGTTCTTTTTGTGTGGGATAAATATGGTAGTTTGGACGATATGTGGAGGAATGTACTTTCGAATATGTAGCTAGAAGTCTATCTATATCAAATTAAATTGCTAGCAGATTTTTTTTAACTGTTAATTATTTACGAATCAGTTCATCTATTGCGAACCACTTATGAACTACCACTAAAACACATAATATAATATTATATTGCCAACTTAGTCGAATGTTTATCATTAATATTGTTTAATACACCTACAACTCTAAAAGAATTTTGGTTCACAGAGTCCATAATATAATATCTAATTGGGGTGTTGCGAATTTACATTCACAATTTTAGGTGGTATTATACTTAAATGTCCATACATCGTTATATCCATCCATTCATAAACAATACATTCTATCAAAACATTACTCACGACTCATCTAATTGAAACGTTACACCGTCAGTCTCTTTTATTCCATTTGTTTCTTTGAAGACCACTTTACAATCATTCACTGAATTGTCCGGTGACATAAATGTCGTGTGATCTACCAAAAAAATCTCATCATTAAATCTGCACCCTACTTCAAAACTTATTAATATCAAATGGAGCATTCTTGAGTCTCGACCCGGTGAACTATTAACACATTCGTAACTTTGTCACACGTAATTAATAATAGAACATCTTTGGAATAAGACCCTTGGGGTCCTATTGTTGGCTCGTATTCATGGTCATTATTTGGCCATTTTAGTTTAATGATTGTGTATTGTTCCTCTGTATCTTGGTAGGGAAGATGCTCTAAATTGTCTGACTTGAATGCTTCTGATAAATTAGTGGTAGTTTGAAGTTTCATGATTATTATTGTAGTGGATTTGGAATGGTGTGAAACTAACTTAATATTTATGAAAATCGTGAGGACGATTATCATTGCATGGCTATTAAGCTTTGATAATGCTATTATTATTACTGGTATTTTAATGGTGTGAAAACCTAGTGATAATGAAACAAACTTACATGGCAATACATATAAAATAAACCAAATGATGAAATTAAGTACATGTCGACAGCAAGATAAAACCCAGCTAATAACAATAACATCGAAACTTTTTATATTTTCTGCATTCATATTTATATCGATAATTTCAAATAGAATACTAGTTAAGCTATAAAATGTAATTTATCTGTTATGTCATTACAACTGGGTTAAATAATAAAATTGGAATAGATTTCTAACCTATGTATTTCTCACCGATATAAGAGTTTCTATATAGTCTATTAAAATTTACTTAAACCTGCAAATTTTATGACTTTTTTTCACACCTAAAACTGGATGTTGTCATACAAACAAATTGCCAAATTTCACACAGTAAACATTTATTTTTTTTTTTTTTTTTTTTTTTAGTTTATTTATTTATTTATTTATTTATTTTATTTCCACAGTACAATATCTTACAGGTAAACCCTAATGCAATATTGACGCTTTAACTTATTTTGCTATTTAATACTAAGTATCAATATAATATTATATCAAAAAAATAATAATAATAATAATAATAAAAATAAAAATAAAAAAACTTATATATTACACTTATTAACTAATCACTTATAGCTAATTATACATAACAGAACCTTTGTGATTTCACTCAAAGCACCAGAGAATATGTCTACTCTGTCATGAGTTTCATTAACGATTTTAATTATCTGCGTGACGGGTGTTTTCGCCAGTAGATTGGTTCTGGCAACTGGTACCGCGAGTAGTTGCGGGAGCCGTCGCTTCCACACGTATCGGTCTGGGACGCACAGGTTCAGATGCCGCAGTACCCCTGGGTTATGTGCTACCCCACGGAGTAATTTTATTATATACGCCGCAAGTGTGAAGTCCCGTCGTACCCTGAGCTCATTGTATCCCACCATGGTTCACTCTATAAAATTTGCTCAAATTAACAACTATTAATGAATAGATTTTTATCGAGCATTTAAAAGAGCTGAAAGGCCACTTGTGTAGGGATATTAAATTGCACTTCCTTCATTGTTACTTTTACGCATTCAGTTAGGGGAGCATAGGGATCGTTTAATGGTCCAAAAACAGGTTTTGGGTAATAATCAACTTTGTTGCAATGTTTATTAAACAAGGTAATAACCGTGTTCTTTTCTATGCGTGTTATGTTTGCAACCAGTTTGAGATTTGCAATTGGTCTTTCCGATAGTATTGTATGTTTAATTGTGTTTGGTTCTTGCAATGGTTCGTTTTATTTCTTTGTCTTTTTATTCCAATTATATTTTTTTCTGCGGATATTCCATTCAATACGTCAGTACGTCTTCTTTATGATCTAATTTTACTTTAAAACTCAACTTATGATTCGATGAGATTAGATGAAGTAAATTTTAATTATGTTATAGGTAGCATTAAAAGTATTTGAAAGCCTTTTTCGATCTAAAGTTGTACATTCTACTTTTCATCTATCAACGTGTTGATACATAACATAAATCCCATAACCCCATGTCTTTCACCTTCTAATTGTAACATCCATTGAACTACACAAAGAACCAGACACGTCAAAAAAACTGGGCACCCTTCGTCAACCCTCTCCCAATAATTCTTCCTTGACCCATAAACAAACACCCCATGAAGAAAGGCCGGTAATGAGCAAAAGCATTAATTCTAGGTCATAAACTAGACAATTTATGTTGCACAAGCAAGTCCTATTAAATATGACACGGTTTCTTTCTGGTTTCGTGTGACATCTTCGTGAATGTTGGAACAGCAATTGACGCTGTGAATTTTGTCTTAGGTGGGATAGAGTGGAATGACAAATTTATTTTTTGTTTTAAATTGCTATGTGAAGAGCTTGTCCTTAAATTAGTATACAATTCTGGTGCAATAGATTTTTATTTACATTAAAATTTTTAGTGTCAAGAATACTAAAGTTACTACATATTTTTTAGAATTCTTTAAGCTGTAATTTCATAATGACAGTATTTATAAAACTTTATACAAATCGTATGTGTGGTTTGGACATAACATTGAACCTATTCGTGATTTGTAGCTAATTAAACTTTTCTTTGTAACAATATTAGATAATACGGACTCTATTTCAAAATTACCTCCTTTTAAAGGGTCTTATAAGTTACCAAAAATTTTTAATACAAAAGACGACTCCACTAGTCTAAAACAGCCAAGACAGCTAAATCCAAATGTCCATTCATAGAAACGGTAATATCTCTAATGGCCTTTATCATAAAGTCCGCTTGATATAATTGACCATATATAATTCGGATTACATGTGTCTTGTACCCTAGTGTTAGAAAAAGGGTCAGATATTTTTTAAAATCGCAACTTCAAAATGATGTGCCAGTTTTGTAAGACAAGTTTAATAAACAGTGTTACATTGTTAGTTTTATTTTTAATGGGTATTAAAATACATGTTTTTCATTGTAACGAAATAATTATTTGTAATTTTAGGGTTAGAGTACATGAGAAATATTTTTAACGTAATGGCTTGGGTATTCTCGGTTTTTATCGGATTTTCTGGTTCCTAACTATAGTCTTATAAAAAATTGAAATTAGTTAGTATCAAATTAGGTACAGTAGTAACTACGAGATTGCAGAGTTGAAATGAAATTTAAAGAAGCAGGAATTTGTGGCCGATACGGCGGCAGGCTAGCCCTCAACACATCGTGTGACGGAATTTACAAGAGAAAAAGTGGGTGTCCTGATAGAACCCTCTACCTACTCCTACGAAAAAGGCGCGAAGTTATGTACGTATGTAAAGAACCAAATGATAATGTTTAGGTTAGTAGTATTCTGTGCAGCCTATCCTTAAGGGACAGGTCGTGAGTGTATATAATTTCCTCAGAAAATGTATAAGAAAATAACTCTGCCGTGCATGTGCCTAGAAAATGATTTTACAACTAATTATTATGATTTATTGCAAATAATTTGATTTAGATATTTTCTCAATTAATATTTGTGCATTAATACAATTAATTTGTAGCTCGATCCGGATTCCGGAAAATGTGATCGGATAATACTCGTACATATTTTCCGCGATTTTTGAGCTTGCATTAGACAATGTAAACAGAAACACGTTGTGTTTTATGGAAGGATATTTTGCAAGTAAAGTGAATTATGTCAAACATTACGTTCTTAAATTGGTAGTCTTACATTGAAAATAAAAATCATGATAAATTTATAATACAATACAAGCGTACACATTTAATATCGCTCCCAAAACAATCAAACGTTAATTATAAAAACACAAAACTCCAATTTTATCAACGCAAAAGATCTCACACACCTGTGTTATCTTCACAAAATAAATTAATTCTGAATTGGGTAGAATCTAAAATATCACGGACATCGAGGCCAATAGGTGATCAGATAAATGTATTCACAGAGTGTCAGAGTTCAATTTAGGGTAAGCCGGGAGGGGTCGGTGACCTTTATTCGTATAGTGTTGATTTGGTAACTGTGTATTGTTGGTTTACAACGGTTTCTATTTACTGTACTAATTTACTTGTACTTATTATTACATACATACATACATAAACTCACGCCTTTATCCCTGAAGGGGTAGGCAGAGGCGCCACCAGGACACCCACATTTCGCCTTGCATGTTCCGTCCCATGATGTGATAGCGAGCCCATCGCCATATCGGGCACAAATTCCTGACTCCGGGCTGATAATGAATAGAAAAATCCAATACCACTTTGCCCGACCCGGGACTCGAACTCGAGACCTCAGCTTTGTAGCCGTACCGTAATACAACTACGCCACCGAGGCAGTCACTTTACTTACAGTACTTATTATTAACTAATGTAAATTATCATATTTGAGAAGTTTTTTTACGATTTAATTTATTCTAATCATCCTCTCCATTCTCAGCAGGAAGAAGTTCAGAACTGAGCATAGGCATCAAGGATTTTTGAAACAACTAGTTAGATGCATATCCTCAGCTTCAAATATATGTTTTGGGTCTGTGAGTTTGTGAGACCAAAAAGTCTCCCGCAGTTCCTGATACTCACGACACGAGACTTAATTAATCTGAATGTCGGGTCAGGACTATGTACTATGTGACTGTTGGGTGTATTTACTTATTTTTTGTTTACTTTGGAAAATATTGTTGGCTATGGGTAATTCTTGTTGGACCTACTGAGCGAGATCCTCGATTTTTCTCATCTATCTCTTCAATTGGTACATGTCCTTGTGGTGAGACAAACGTTTCGTCCAATTGCAGCATTTTCATGTTGTAGTTTATCGTAGCTCCACTCCTTATACTAACCATCACGACGACATTACCATTAAAAATATAGTACTTTTTATTGCGGTGAATAGCGAGACAAGCATGCCATTCACCTGATTGCAATACGACCGCTCATGGGAACTTGAGTACTGCTATCTTTTTGTAGCTACAACCTTATTAATAAACTACATCATCATCATTGTCTATCAAATACCTCAGAATGTACGTCTACGAAACTATATGTGGCCCCTTTTAATTCCTGCTGATTGTAGCCACAACACGGTCGTGTAAACTTAGGCTTTAGTTGAATTCGACTGGCTTAACTTTATCCAAAGCCGTATTCACTATAAATTAACTTATACTTTTCCATCCCATATCATCTTCGTCATGACCTCTAACACGTTTCGCCCATTTGATAATGCAGAAATGATTCCCAATAAATGCTAGATGGATGCCCCGTCGGTATGCTCGGTGATATATCGCTCTCAAGCCGTGGACAATAGTCGCCCCTGTTCTGCGCGAGTGTTCCCCGACCACCCCTCGTGTAGGGTTGGTGGGTTTGGAATTTGTGGAGATTTAAATTTTGAAGTTAATTTTCAATACTACTGTAGGTTGTTAAATGTTTGTTACTACTGTTGATCTCGATTGATGTTTAACGTCAAGCTATTCAGGAAACAATAGAGACAAAAGCTGCATAATCTATACTAAGATATAAAGCTGAAGACTTTGTTTCTTTGTTCCCGCTAATCTAAGGAACTACTGATTTCAATTGGAGTTTCTTTTTGTGTTGGATAGATCATTTATCGATTAATATAATACGCTATATAAAGTCACGCTATGAGTAGGAGACTGTCCCGCCCTCACACCCGCCACTGCAACTCCTGTAAGCCAGGATCAACAGTGGCACGCATATTAATGACACTGAGCATTGAAGCTCAGCGCGTCTCCGGGAATGTCTAACTTGTCTTTAACCCGCAACGAAATCAATCAAAAAGTTAAATTAATAGGAGGAGTTGGAAATAAATTATTGTCCACTTCCCTCCCTAATAAAGCGGGTGACAAAACAATGAACTAAAGAGGCAAACAACCTCGCATAAAGACATTTACAGCCAGAGAAGCCAGCTGTAAAGCACCACGGAATAGTGATTACTACATTTAAATGGGACCTAATATGTAAGCTGTTATACTTGATTCCAATAATAGGTATGGCAAAATCGCCGGAAAGCACGGAAATTCTTCCTAGTCTCCACAAGGTCCATGTAGTATACAACACCAGATGTTATTTGCATACTATCTAGCATGGTTTTACGCTCATTCTGCCAAAGACTACACTCCCAAAGTACATGATGCGCGGATCACGCTATGAGTAATAGGAGCAGAGCAGTAGTGAAAAATGTTGCAAAAACAAGAACATTTTATTACCTTTGAGAGTTTCCTTTGCATGCGTTGTGTGAACGGTTGAAGTTACGCAACAATCATGTATAATGGGATTATTCCTCTTAAAAAGGACTAAGAAAGTTCGTAATAGCGTATGCATGTCTATATTTTTAGGTTGGTTCACTATAATATTTTTAATGGTAATGAGATATGTTTTAAAATATGTAATGCATTTTTTAAAATTGGTTTTTAATGATGTGTCATTAATCCTTATCCAAAAAAATAAGTAATTTTTTTTATTATAAGGAATGGATAAAACGGAACAGAATGGGATGTAACGGGATGGGACGGGAAAAGCAGTAAGTATATTTTTTCTACCTGATATTTTCTCGAAAATATGGGACAAGCGCCACACGTTTTATTCGTATGTTGAAAATGATACTCTTAATATGACTTTACAGAAGCCCTCTTCACCTCTTAAACTCTTACTAAATATATAGGCTGCCTTTATTCCACAATTCACACCTAACACGTCACATTCCAAAAAAATTCACAATTAAAAAAAATCAATTAAAATTAAAACATAACATCAGTACGTGGCAACCCTAAATCATAGCAACGCCCCCGTCACCGCGGAGACGGCCACCCTTTACCGAACGCTGACGCGGCGCTCGCATATCGATAAACATTAATACTAGCATTATTATGCAAGCTGAATTGTTTGAGCTAAAGAGATAGAGAATTTCGTGAAGAATATTTTGGATTGAAATAAATAAATAAATAAATAAAATAAATACACCCAACAGTCACATACATAGTCCTGACCCCACACTAAGATCGAGTCTTGTGTCGTGGGTATCAGGAACTACGAGAGACTTTTCGGTCTCACAAACAGCCAGACCCGAAACAAATACTTGTGGTTCTCACAAACATTTGTCTCGGTGCAGGGATCGAACCCGCGGCCTCTCGATTCACAGGCGGTGACTAACCAACTGCGCCACGGAGGCTGTCAAATTTAAGCATAGTTCTCGGGTTACAATCCCAGGTCGGGTAAAATGATATTAGATTATATTATATGTATGTATTTTTGATTATGCTTATTTTCGTGTTAATAGTCTCTAGTCAACAGCGGCATGTGATAAATGGGTACATCTTAAAATCGGTCTTAGAAACAAATTAGGTTTCAGTATTAGGTTATTTTATATGACTTTACTTTGAATCTGTGAAAAACCTCTGTGAAATGAAATATTGCGGTTTCAATCCCTTAATTGACTTTAAATGAAGAATAAATATTTATTTTATTTCTTGTTGTGGAACCAAAGATTTCTTCCAGTTTTTAGTTACTGATAATATTTACGGCACAAATCCTGCATCTTAATTAAAATCAATACAACGGCTTATTCCCGTTCAGTGTTCGTTAAACAAATACCCAGATTCATATATTTAGAAAATAAAATTTGAAGCCATATTTTTCAAAAAGTTTCAGATAAGAAACTAATACATATATTTTCTTCAATCCTGAAAATATTGTAAAAACAGAATGACTTTTAAAAGCAAAGAAATGATTGCCCCTATTGCGTCAGAAAACATACGCTGAAAAACAAAACACCAATTTTCTTGTTAGCGGAAACTCTAATAAGGAAATTGAAAAATGACTTTTCTAATTGTCCAATTATCTTACTGTATTGTTTTCTAACAATGCATTTCCCCCTAGAATTCTATCGCAAATAAACAATAGGCGACGTAATTTTACGTCAGACAATACGTATTAAGCCGCAGACGTGTTATTTTTCATGTGCTAATTATTCTGACGCCTTATGTCACCCTCTAGTTAAACGCTTGTCAACCCCTGGCAAAAATTGCCCGTGTCCAGTTATCCATGTTAAATAATATTTAGATGTAGAGTTTAGGTTTATTTTGATCGATAATTGTAATAAATCAAAAATAATTTCTCCGTTTAATTGTTTTATCCTTGAAGAAGGCCTGAAAACTCTGTTTTCGCATTTTAAAGATATAAATGGTACATTAATCAAACTTTGTTTTCATTCTAATACCTTTTGATTCCATTAGTCAACGTTTGGGCAACGAATACAGATGGCCTACTGGCACTGACTCATAGATGTCAGTCGTGTTAGATCTTCATTGGATTATGATACTACAACACACAGATACATAACACTTTAATGAACACCACAAAGTATAGAGACAATAAAACATAGATAACTTTAAAAAATAACATTTTATTTATTAGCGGGTTTCTAACAAAGTTGATTCAGATAAGACACAAATTTACATCTCTTCCAAACTTGACATTAATAAACTCAACTTTAATAAAGCTTCGTTCTATTTACAAGCACAATTTTCCGTTAAAAATATTGTAAGAAACCATACAAAAATATGGCGCAATAAGATCGAATATACAAATAAATGTTATCGACAACGTCCCAACACTAGTTTAGTGCTACGATGAGTCACCTTAAACGGGCTATGGTTAGTGCATGCATTTGTTTCTTTATTACAGTACTTTTTTTTTCTTTTACCGTGTTTATTTGTTCTGAGAATACGTAATCGCTTCACATGCCTTTGCTACGAACTTTTGCTGTACTAAAGTTGGAGTTAGCTAGTTGATTTTGGACTGTGGTATTGTAATATCATTGTCGTTTTTGTATCGTGGTATTCATAGTATTTTTCTATAATTAAGGCACAAGTTATGTACGTAATAGTCGTATTCGGATTTAACTGAATTAAGTTGCATGTGTTCATTAGGTGGCAATTCAAAATTAAACTTAAAAAAGATTAAGATTTTAGTCAAAGTACTTTTAGACGAACTAAGTGCACTAAACCTAGAACTATTTTTATTGGGGGAATACAAATCCCCTACTTGTTAAAAAAATGACTCGAGAAGATTTAGTTGTTGAAACCGTTAAATTACTCATATATCTGAATATTCAAACAAGAACATTGTTTTACGTCTTATCGTAATATTTATAATAATGCCCATTTGATGTGATAAACTTGGTGTCATAATTGATTGATATCTATACAAATTACGCGGCTTAGAAGTGATTTTTACTCATTTCATAAAAACCGGAGCTTATCATTGTTTACTTTTGTTTTGCTTCTGAACAAAATAAAACTCAATGGGCTAAATAGCGATGCAATAAATATTAAATATCAATAATTATCTTGTGGTTATTATTTTTGAAGTATTACTTTAAAGGAGTACGCTATATTTTATCTATTTTAACTTGCAAGTTAAAATTACTCGAACTCAAGAAACATACATAGATCTCTCCCAGAAGGGGTTGGCAGAGGTGCTTCCAGGAAACCGACCTCTTATAAAACTGGTGCTAAATAACGTTCGCGTCAATATTCTAAGCTGATTTTTCCACACAAGCCCAACATATTCTCACCAATATGCATCCCAGGAGCCCGGTATGTCTATTGTTTTAATTAAAGCCATGCGTCCGTTTCAGAGACAGATGTATCTAATTGAAATACCAGTATCTGCCCGCACGTCTCAGGGGAATTCCTCGCTTCAAGTTTGTTCTTGCAAGAATTTATTCCGGTATATGTTGGACTTTGTTCCTATTGGTGTGTTCTTTTCTGGCTAATATGGGTTTTTCGTTTTTATGATTCTTTGTTTAAAGATTAAGAAAGATAAGGATTAAAACTTTTGTTTAATCAGATCTTTTTATTGATTAATTGCTTGGTTAATTTGGGTTTTATTGTTTTTAGATGTTATTGATTAAGGCTAAAGAGATTGGTCCTTAATCCTGCAACGTTAGACCAGAGAAGGGTTTAAGAATGGATTTTGATAGAGTAACGTTAATTAAAAAGTCATTTCTTTCAATCAATAGGGCTTTCGACGAATGTTTGCAATTGCTTTAACAAATATATTATGTCATAAATATATAGGTACATTATTATTTCTAATCGATAGAAACGGTTATACTGTTCATGCGTCATCAAGTAGATTTGATGATAATTTTGTCGTAGCAATACATATCCAAAGTGAGCAACAAAAACTTTTAACTTAATTATAAAATATTACTATTAAGTGCGTGGTGGCCTTTTGGTAACTGTCCAGAAGCGCCTGCCTACATGTTCACGGTGGTCGCGGGTTCAAATTCCAGGGCACACCTCTGACATTTCGGAGTCATGTGTGTATTGAAAGTCAATCACCACGCACTTTAACGGCGAAGGAAAACATCGTAAGGAAACTTGCATACTATAGCGGTTTGTAAGAATTTCTATGGTATGTAAATTCCGCCAACCCGCACTAGGCCAGCGTGGTGGACTATATTGCCTAACCACTCTCAATCCTATCTTCGATTGTAGAGTAGGCCTGTGACTTGCAGTGGGATGTATATGGGCTGATACAATACAATACAATATTACGCAACGATGATATTACGTTGATCTATCTACATACTCTACAATTTATAACACAAGGAAGCTACTCTCGCATCCAAAGATGTATCGAACAAAACAGAAGATTTTAATCACTACCCAATCCATTACTTATTCAAACAGCGAAACCGCCTCCATTGTTCCTATTGATAAAACGGTGTAATCGTGAACTTACCAAATAAATCAGGGAGTTAAAGCGAATAAATCACGCGGATTATGTCAATAAAAATAATGCGCTAGTGTTTTGTGAATGGAGAAAAACGTTTCTTATCTCGGTTTGCGTTTGGTCAGTTGATTTGTTAGTTTTTTTTCTTTGTTTTTGTTTAAATGAAAAAAGTCATATAGATTACTGAATTGCGTTCAATATATAAAAGTGTACAACATACTAATAACAGAAACATGTCTCTACTTTCGAAATGTGTTAATTTTTATTTACTTAAAACATCAAGTTTATTTATAAATAAAATCTTGTCACACCAATTAACAATTTTATTAATAGTATATAGTGGTAAGTCCGATTGAATTGGTTAATGAGAAGTCTTATTAGATACTAGTTTAATAACTCGCAAACGGCAGCCTCATTTCATCTATTCGGCCAGTGTGGGAGAATATTTCCTAAATACAAACTGTGGTATGATCTATACAATTATTATGTTCCCAATATTGTATTAATGGCACGAAAAAGTGAATACAGACTACAGTCTAATGGTACTCAGTGCTTTCCAGACATCATAACTAAATAAATAAATACACCCAACAGTCACATACATAGTCCTGACCCAGCACTAAGATCGAGTCTTGTGTCGTGGTGTATCGGGAACTACGAGAGACTTCTCGGTTTTACTCAGACACTCAGACTCGAAACAAATACCAGTGGATCACACAAATATTTGTCTCGGTGCGGGGATCGAACCCGCGGCCTCATGTTTCACAGGCGGCGTCTAACCAACTGCGCCACGGAAGCATCAGAATTCTAATTTTTAACATAAACGACATACAACTCCTATAAAATCTATCTGAATCATATGCAGCTGAATCATTCAAGTTTAAATGACATAAAATGTCTGCAAGTCACATGAAGTAAGGGACAATTTCACCCGAACTACATTGCCAAATTACCAAACACCTTTATCGAACCAATACAGAACCATCTCATAAATCATTCACATCAGATTTCCGTGTTGTGTATGTAAATCCTGAGATGAATCCTGGTTCCGGATGGCAGGATTAGTTTGACATAGGTAGATAGTTGTACAAACATCTTAATGTTATGACATATTGGTAAAGTGGACGGTGTGTTGTATAATCTCTAAGCCTTTCTCTCATTCCACGTAAGTTGTATTTGTTTATGGAACAATTGTTGAAATAAAAGAACAAAAAAAATGATTATTGCTAAGGGAGTTTCTTACTCGGTTTTCTCTTTACTGTTGGAACGCATTACGATAAAAAACGAAACAAAAAATGATCAAAAATAAAATTATGAAGAGTATGATTTGTCACTTACTAATTGGAATTTCTATGTAGTTTATTACTAAAGATTAATAAAATACTAATTGTATTTGTATTATACGAGTATAAATATTCATAACACAGATTTAATTCGGTAAAAATGATACCATATTAATAATAATAAATAATAATACATCATATTGTTGTCTGATCACTTATCGCCTAACTGCACGTAGTTTCCGCTATCTTAATTGAAATATTTATGGCCAATCTCTGCTAAAGCAACAATGTTAAGCCAAATAAACGTTTTTGTAGAGGTCCAATTAAAAAAATTGGAACGCTGCAAAATCTTCAAAATAATATTGTAATAATTTGTGATATAAAATGACTGTCATGCTATCATAATTCAGGAAATTTCTCTGTGCTGAATAAACTAGACTAGACTAGTCTGTATACTCGTTAGTGGGTTTTTGGATAAAAATAAACGAATTCCTGAATTATCACAAGTACCAATTGCATAAGGAAGCACAAAGACAAATCCATATCAAAGAGTAAACAGTGCGTCAATTCATACGACATGTTAAATACAAACAACAATGTAGACGGACAAAGGAGCCGGCGATATCTTACGCGATCAAGTTACGGCGAGATTTAACAGTCAACGGGGTGCACTTAACAGAAATTCAATTATAAGTTCACTACTTTAGGTATGAAGAGTAACGTGCAGAGATGATACTGCGGTTAGACGGATTCTGTATTTCCTGTACTAGCTTTGTTTTGTTATACTACTATCTGATTTCTAATTTAATAAATAAATACACCCAACAGTCACATACATAGTCCTGACCCCACACTAAGATCAAGTCTTGTGTCGTGGGTATTAGGAACTTTGAGAGACTTTTCGGTCTCACAAACACCCAAACCCGAAACAAATATCTTTGGTTCACACAAATATTTGTTTCGGTACGGGGATCGAACCCGCAGCCTCTCGTTTCACAACGCGCTAAACCAACTGCTAATATTAATGCTTAATATTTTCTCCGTCAGATTATCTTTCTAGTTTTTATGTATGAACGATGCGATTTTTTTGGCAATCAGGGACCTCTTTTCATAGAATCTTATACTGGATGGATAAATAAATACATCTTTGTCTAACGAACTATGAAATTGTAAAATAACATTGTCATTGTTCCAAGAGGAACTACAACTGTGGGAAAACGGTGCAGAGGATTAATTTAACATAATTAACAGTCTCTTTTTCTATTTGCACTTTTGCTATGACTTTGCACACAAAGGAGATCGGTCGTTTTCCTATGAATATTGGGCCTAGTAGTGGAAACATGGTGGAGACAAATGAGACATAGAATTAAATAATAAGGATTTTTTATCCTTCAAATATAACATAGTCTTCTTGAGCTAGGATACGGGGTTTTTAAGATTTATCCTCTTAAAGTTTTACAAAATCTACTATTTTCTGCTATCTGAATACGTAATGTCATAGTTGGCTTATATTTTAAGTTTGGGATGAGTATGAATATACATTATTATAAAGTACGTAAGCTTATCAAGGAAGACAGAAAAACACGTTTGAATATTTAAAAGTATATTATTTTGATATCAGGTTTATTGTATGTAGTTAGTCACTTTGTCATGCGCTAGTTTAAAAAATATCTGAAGCTACCGTACACAATAATGAAAAAATAAAACAATGATTGAGGATGAATCCATTCAGACATTACAGATCATGTAAGCCTTTGCGCCTTTACGATCGGTGTCTCGTAGTTGTTGGCTTCAGGCGCGCATCAATGATTTCCCGTAGTTTTTGCTTACATGACGATTATAAACATTTTAACTTATTTATATGCTATAGTATTGTTGAATCGAGGTAAGCAATTGACTGCAAGGGACGCCGTCGAGAATAAACACAACACCCAGCCACAAAACGAAAATATATGATTTTCAAATTAATTCAATTTTAAATACACATTAGTACGCGACGAAATAAACAATGCAATTTGACAGTTAATAGTCTCGTGACAGATGTCAACTCTATTAATGTTGCTGACAAATACAAAAATGGTAGAAATATTTCATGATATCCTAATTTTTTTGTAAATCTAATTCCAATGGTGTAGGATAAAAGTAAATAGAGAAATAAATCTAAAAAAATACGCCAAATTTTTTGGTGGTAATGAATTTCTTGTCCACAGTTGGACCAAATCGACCGATCTCCTTTACGCGTGTTTTGTGACGTATCAGAAACTACAAGCAAATATTCTGTGACAAAAGAATTGAACCTTAACCACACAAACATTTTTCATCTTCTAATTCAAAGGTAAAATACTTCTCGTCCACTCCAAACGAGACTATTAAATCGAGTATATTTATATTCTTATTTACTGTGCGTATAGATTATTCTGATTTGACTAACGATATTTGCTAGCTAACATCATCATCAACTCGCATCTCATTCCTATTAAAACCAAGGCAAAGGCTTTCAAACACCACACTCGACGCATGCTTAATCTTTGCACGTCAAGTTGAGCATCGCCCAGTTGACTCATAACCCGAGGTTCGAGATCACTTCCAGTTAACTTGGCGGTGCGGTCGCCTTTTCACTGCATGTGTTGTGGTACAAGTTGGAGGGTATTGGCGAGAAATGTTGGGTGATATTTAGAATGAGTATTGTGGATGGAGGAAATTTGTATTAAATAATGGACTTATAAGAAACTGTCATAGAAAAGTCTTTAATTGGAAATGGTGGATTGGATAAAGACTTAAAAGATCTTGTGGAAGATTATTGAAATGCAGATTATTTTGATTGATTTTAAGTCTAAATCTGTTTTTATATTTCTTATTTAAACCTAATTAATGATTGCAAATAATACATCGAAAGTGATTTGGTTACTAAACGTGGTGAACCAAAAGTATAGACCGACATAATATTGTCATACTTAACCAATATATAACATTGAATTACTTTTCCAGATAAAACATTTGTAATCAATTTATTATCAATAACTCATCGTCAGTTATCAGATCTGTAGTCATTCACTCAATTATTCTTGAAGCAAGTTGTATAATTTGCACTATCTTGAGTTTTATGCTATTATCTTTAAGCTACTCAATAAATATTGCTTCCATTTTTTGTCAACGAAAGGAGATCAGCGACACATTAGATCTAACATTACCGCAGTTCATTTACTTTGGTCCTAGGCAATACCAAATGGACATCTCAACTGCTGTTTTTATGAGGTTATAAATCTTTAAGAAAATATCTAGGTTAGGAATAATTTCAAAAATTTGCGGGTGCCGAAAAAGTACTACTCCACTTTCCAACTAGTAAATCCCAAATGGATTCTAAACAGATTCTTAAAGCCTTCTTTCAAAACCACTACATGAATAATACAATGGTTGTTAAAGAGTACACGGATATATCCCTGAGTGCGATACAATAGGGATCGACCGTAACACCAGGACAGACAAAAAAAAAAACAAATAAAAAAAAAAACAAACCGAATTTTTAAATCGGATTTCCCAATTATTTAGAAGCAGTAAATTATTAATACAAATTATTCACGCAAAATTTATTCATTTAATCAATCTACTACCCGGTTCATCTTATTATTTAAGCCACCCATCAAATTCCCAACTTAATTACTCATAAGACGCGAATCCGTCGATTGATTCGTATGAAAACGATCGTAAACATGTGATAAATAATGACGTTTGACTTTATGACGTCATTGTCGTGTATAGTAAGGATAAAAAGACGATGCATTTAAATATTTTACGACGCACGACCATTTCGGTTAATTGGGATGGTATTTTGCAATTAAATATATCAGGAAACTGTTGAGATACATATTTTTTGTCACTTTCATTTCTGTTAATAAATTTCAGGAATCTACACATTATCGGCTTTATTCGTAGATAGTTTTAAGATCGAATTTAGTTTTCGAATATTTTGTCTTCTTCACTCAAACTTAATTCATCAGTCGTTCGAAAGGAACAAACATTCGGTAATTAAAATGGGTTTGAAAATTGTGTCTAAGGCAGTATGTCTACCCTATATTTGCCGGCAACGATCAAAGTCTAATAATGCATTTCAACGAATTCTTCAAATCTGGTAACTGTCCGTGTCTTTACCGGAAAAACCCAGCGCAAATTCTGCTTTACGTGCTTAATGATTGACGACCGCTTTAGCATGCGGGTTTTATCCTCGCATAGATAAATATTTATTTAATCTACAGATCATATTTATTTTAAAAAATCGAGCTAGTAAATTCAAAGTGCGTTGTGGCATGTTGGTAAACGGATCAGACGCGACTGCCAACATATTCACGGTGGTCGCGGGTTTAAATCCCAGGGCCCACCTCTGGCTTTTCAGAGTCGTATGTGTATTGATATTAAATACACATGCACTACAACGGTGAAGGAAAACAACGTAAGAAAACCTGCATACCATAGCTATTTGTAAAAATCTCTGGTATGTAAAATCCGCCAACCCGCACTAGGCCAGCATGGTTGACTATATGGCCTAATCCCTCTCAATCGTACTCTCGTATGTAAAGAAGGCTCGTATCTTGCAGTGGGACGGACATATATGGGCTGATACAGTAGGTACAGTACAAATTAGCCACTGTAAAAGGGAAAACCAAGTGCAAATTGTAACACTATTCTTTTTTATATCTCAACGGACTACTATACTCGTAGATTGTCAAATTACTCCACTTATACAATAAAACGCCATTATTTGAACACCAAAAGCAATTGGCTATTACAAAATGATAGAAATAAAATACACCCCATTTCAATCTCGCTGATATATTTTTTAGTTACCACAAGTGTTAGTCAATCAACACCTCCATTGTAGAAATTATTTGAGGCGAAAATATTGCTCATTGCTACACTATGCTTCACTTGTGTCGGCTGCAAGCGCTTTAAAGCTATTTAATGAACATTTTATTTTATGTGCCTTGAAAAAGCCAAGGCTGATAGAGGGATCAAAGCGAGCTGACGTTTCTGTTAATTTATGTAGATTTTATACAATTGAGTCTATTATAGATTCATATCTAGAAATAGCAGGTAATTATATATGTACACATTTAATTACAGACGTTATAGGTGTTGTTAAAAAAATTAAATATTAAAAAATACAAATTTTAAGTGTATCGTTACATAAACTATTAAAAACTTTTAAACAATAATTTATTAATAATACCAACTTAGATATAAATCAATCATTTTTTATATTGCTACTTAAAATGTATATTTTTATAACGCTAAAATCTTTCTTCCTTAACATATAACTCGCTTATAACAGAAATATAATAATCCACACCCAAATAATAATGTTTTAACCTATATAAAGCGACAAAAGCGCTGCAACATCCAATCGATGTCCACCCACTTGCGCATGAGCGGTTTCTGGTGACAAGTGATCCAGAGGGATCGTACAAGTGTATCCCGGATTAATTTTCGGGAACATGTCAGCACATCTGTTCTAATAAGTCATTTCGAAAGGACAGTTGACAGAAATATTTAAACTGTATTGTTTTTTTATTTCGAAGTGATAAACAATTAAACGAGACCGAATTACGGGCAACATAACTGTCGATACTATTATAAATGGTGAAAGAAATTAATTTAAAATCATTTGAATTTGTTTAAACAAGGACGTATTACCTACTAAGCTGTAAGCACGTATTAAAATAAAATCGAAGACAAAGATACAAGATCTATCTCTAACATTACATAACACCTATGATATCTCTGACTGCTAGGCCCATATCTTACATACATACATACATACATAAACTCACGCTTTTATCCCAGTAGGGGTAGGCAGATGCGCTACTATGACACCCACATTTCGCCTTGTATGTTCTGTCCCACAATGTGATAGGGGCGAGCCTATCGCCATACCGGGCACAAATTCCTGACTCCGGGCTGATAATAATGAATACAAAAATATCTTATTCAAAATTTTGTACAAATCTTTTCATGCTGGTACGTAGTGTAGGACGCCCTCCAACCAGGTGGAGCGACGATATTTGTAGTGTGGCTGGTAGCGGTTGGAGACGATGGACTGAAGATCAAGCCCAGTGGCGTGCTATAGCAGAGGCCTATGTTCAGCAGTGGACACGGAAGGGCTGATGATGATGATGATGAACCTATCAAATGAAATCCTACCTACACATTCCAGATTAGTTTAACATTCAGCATTAACAGCCATTTAAAACAAAACACCAACCTTCCAAGACCCAATAAGAAGATAATTCTCCTGTAACAATATTATTTCAGCGCCCCGGAGCTCGTTAGTGGGTGGGCAGAGATCACGCGCTATTTGATCAGTAAACAAAGAACTGACATTATCTGTACGATTGTATGGAGACGTCGCCTAATTGTGTTTGTATTACGTGCCTTTCGATGCGAAAAAACGTAAAGCTTGTAATGTTGGCATAACATTTTGAAAATTCATGTTAAGTAGATAGTATAGATGCAACTGTGCACAGAGACAGCCTAGGTCCGATTCTCAGTTTGATACACTTGTTGTGAGTACTTCGGTTTGGGAAAATATGGGTTCTTTGTGATTGGAATTTTCGACCGGTGTAGCGACTGAACTGCCCCATTGAAGATTAGTGGCACTATTGTCTCTCATTCGTACCCTTTCTGGCATATACGTATAGATGTCGCCATAAATATGAGCATAATTGTTGTTACATAGACTAATTTTTATCTGATAAAAATACCAAGTGCCAGGAAGGTAGATTGTAAAATTGATGAAACATTTAGGTTAAAAAAAGACGCGAGTAAAACCCAATTTATGAAAATTAAACATCATTGATAAGAAATCATGGTTGATGGCAAAGAGTGAATTCAAAAAATTGTCACATATCTAATTACCAAAATGATTTCTAACAATTGTTTATATGAAACATCAAACAATTATTGCCATCAACAGCAATAAAAAAATAATTCCACTCATTAATCAAACAATTACATCGAAATATTACAATCAGAAACATGAAAACAAGGCACAATTTAATGTCCATTACCATTCTATTTGTACGAATACATTTTTAATTCAATAATTGCTCGACCAAATTACCAACTGTCAGTGTCAAATTAAACGTCATCACGTGACAAATGTCAATGTGACAGATGCTGCGCGAGAAGCGTAGGGTAATGTAACAGGGGACTGTTAAAATATCCGTCTGTATGTTTTTTTTGAAGTGAAACTTCTTTATCGGGGTTGGAAAAAATTTTTCGTTACGCGTCACATTCTTCCGTTACGCGCCATCTTTTTTGATTTAGTAAATTAGTACCCACTTCAGTAAGCCACACCCCCAACCGTTTCCAAGCCCCACCCAAAATTTTAAGTCTCACCCACTTTTTTGTAATTTGATCCTTACCCCCCCTCTGGCCTTCCCCCACCCTAAATCCAAAACAGTGCCCAATAGCCTCCCCACGAAACTTCGCCCCCCCCGCTTACCCCCACCCTAAAAATTTTACCTCACCCCCCCTACTCATATCTCCGGCATTATCCATCGTAGACCCACCGACCTTGGGTTCATTGGAACCGGCTCGGTGAGGGCTACAATCCTGCCCCAACAGAATTCCCGAATTCCCCCTCCACAACTTTCCCCACCCAAAAATATTTTAAGGTGCCCAATAGCCTCCCCACGAAACCTAACCACCCCCCCGCCCCTACCCCCACCTAAAATTTTTACCTCACCCCCCTATTCCTATCTCCGCCAATATCCATCGTAGACCCACCGACCTTGGGTTCATTGGAACCGGCTCGGTGAGGCCTACAATCCTGCCCCAACAGAATTCCCGAATTCCCCCTCCACAACTTTCCCCACCCAAAAATATTTTAAGGTGCCCAATAGCCCCCCCACGAAACCTAACCCCCCCCGCCCCTACCCCCACCTAAAATTTTTACCTCACCCCCCCTAAACCTATCTCGGCCAATAAAGGTCGTGGACCAACCGAGCTTGGTATCCTCGGAACCGTCTCGGTGAGGGCTACAAATTGGCCCCGATAGAAATCCCAAATTCCCTCAAAAATTTCCCCCCTCCTAAACTTAAACTTTATTTAATTTAGCTTTATTTTACCAATTCTGTAAATTTGTAAATAGTAGATCATTTTTCGAAAAATGATGTCATAAAGAAGTTTCACTTCTTACGTGTGTACACTAATACACACACACATTTTTTTATTTTAATATTCCTTTTGCTTCTTTTGTATTGAAACATTTTTAGGAATGTTTTATACATACATACATAAACTAACGCCTTTATCCCAGAAGGGGTAGGCAGAGGCGCCATCAGGATACCCACATTTCGGCTTGTATGCTCCGTCACACAAGGGGCGAATCTATCGCCATATCGGGCACTAATTTCTGACTCTGGGCTGATAATTAATAGAAAAATCCAATATCACTTTGCCCGACCTGGGATTCGAACCCGAGACCTCTGCTTTGTAATCGTACCGTAGTACAACTACGCCATCAACGCAGTCAGTGTTTGATGGAATGTTTTTAATTGGTGTTTAGTCTCATATTATGACTTTGTAATTGGAAATTTCAAATTCGTTTCTCATCTTTTTTTGTATCTTGTATAATGACACAATTGGCGCTGATGTGCAAAATATTTTTAAGGTGATTTTGAAATATTTTCTCATTTTATTTCCTCCTAAACATAAAAATAAAAGTTGTTTGTCCAGTTGTTGTTTGACTATAACATGACAATGTGTCACAGCTACAAATTAGCATAATTTTCGTCGTCAACATTGCACAAATTAATTATAATTTAATATAATTATACAGAGGATATCAAATTCCGAAAGTAATAATTGTCATTGCGATGTAAACACTATTTTGTATTACGCATCTGGCATGGGGGTAAGAGCAATATGTCATTAACTTATTAGCTGATTGTTTCTGAATTGATGTTCCGTAATGATACACCGGGATTGATGCTCCGTCAATAAGAGGGTGCGATATTATATTAATATTTTCTAGCATCTGGTGATTCCGTGACACTCTTGCAGTTAAATATTATAGCAAATTTATTTCTATACAAAAATAAGAAATTAAAACAAAAACGCAAGTTTTCATTGTGTAATTATCTACTGGTTAAGATTTTATAATATCTGATTATCAAAATAAATTATTTAATTAGGTGTCTTGTCGTCGTCTTAGCTTTTAATCATATTATGACCTTATTTCTTATTCGTTTCATTTTTCACCACATCTTCTTGTCACTCTTACATATATAGTCTGTCATCTCCAGTGGAAATTAGATCTATAACTGAACTACAAGTTTTATAGGATCTTTAGATTTTTGTTGCATAATATTTTTTCTGTAGCAAAAACTTAATGTTTAAACTCACTTCTATAAAGTTATTTAAGTGATGACTAAACACAAGTTCTTGCAAACACAAATTATACGTTTGCAAAAGCATAAAATTATGTTCACACATCGCGTGACTCCAGCGGAATAAATAGCGTTTGTAACAGCAATGTAATTTGCCTCCATCGTATTATTAATGCGAGTAATTGTTTGGTGATGAAACTGTTCATCATTGGTCCTTTATTTATAAGTATGTTATTGAATAATATTAATTAGTTAACAACTTCAGCTAGGTGTAAATTGGTTGTTTATATAGCTATTTCAGGGTCTGTTGATTTCGATACTTCCATTACTTTAGACCTACCATCTCCTTTAAGGATTTTCGTATTTTTTTAGCATCATACCCTACCGTACCCCTACTTATTCAGACTACCCCTAAGACTGCTTTCTATTTTTTTTACAGCTCATAGCCTAACCCAGCGTAGTACTCTTTCCTACTTAATCTTTTACTTTACGTGCGGTCTTTTACATCTTCGAATTTATGTCGATTGGTACGTACATCTTCTTCATCGATATCAATCTAAGCTCTTTGTTTTGGATGCGTCATTTTGATCACATTGCACTTACAATCAGGTGCTCCGTAGCCAATATTCCTAAACTATATAAAAACAAACCTCTTAAGACAATAAGAAAGTCAAATTAGTCCCGAAACAATAACATAATTGATTCTCATTGTCATTTGTCTTCTGCGATCCCGATAAATTCCCAGAGGAATGGACTATGTAAGCAATTAATATAATGACTATCGTTTTAATAAGTCACATTGACCCTTGTCCGGTCTGTCGTAGTTAAATCGGACGCGAATATGACCTCTTTCGTGTTACCTCCCATCTGGTATCGTTTGGTGAAAGTGATGAGTAGCCAGCGGAAATGGTTTTACCATTATTGCTGGATACTATTGCAAACTAATAAGGCTGGAATTTTTCGTCATCATACGAATGTGGTCTTTTGCAAATAAGTTGCTAGCCTACGTTATTAAGTCATTATAAAACTAAAAAAAAAATTGTTTACTACAGTAAATATAATACTAAACTACAAAAATGGAAATTATCTTAAATATAATGTTTATTAAACCGCTAGAACGCATTTACGTACTTCTCATATTCATAAATCAATTAAAATTGTCAGGTAATTAACTTTAAAATTATAACATAAGACAATCTAAATATAAGCATTATTTTTGTACCACATTCTCAATGCTTACAGCATAAGCGAATAAAACGCAGCACTTAGAGTAATTACATTGCGGAAAAGGTTAGAGCGATACTGAGGTTCGTCCTGCACAGGGTGATGTTTAAAATAATAGATTTAACTGGCCCACCTTTGGATCTCCATGTACATCACTAGGTAGATAAATATATATTTATTTATTTATTTACTGTTGGGTGTATTTACACCCAACAGTCACATACATAGTCCCGACCCCACACTAAGATCAAGTCTTGTGTCGTGGGTATCAGGAAATACGAGAGACTTTTTCGGTCTCACAAACACACAGACCCGAATAATAATAAATAAATAATAAATACACCCAACAGTCACATACATAGTCCTGACCCCACACTAAGATCGAGTCTTGTGTAGTGGGTATCAGGAACTACGAGAGACTTTTCGGTCTCACAAACACCCAGACCCGAAACAAATACTTGTGGTTCACACAAACATTTGTCTCGGTGCGGGGATCGAACCCGCAGCCTCTTGTTTCACAGCCGGCGTCTAACCAACTGCGCTACGGAGGCTGTCAAATGTCAGATGGAGGACTTAAAGAAACTTACAGGATGTCGCTGATTGTAGGCCGCTAACAAGTTGCTATGGAATCCCTTGTTGGAAACCTATGACCAACAGTAAAATTCCTGTGGTTGAAGACGATAATTATGACAATGAATTTTAAATTTTTCTGGTTACTGTTTTCTTTCATCATATTGGAAAGATCGATCAAATAATCTGATGAGCTTAGCCATTGAAGAGCCCGTCAACATTAATAATGATAGGGTCCTTCATCAAGTTTTTCTACAACTGCCTTGAATAAATGATTGCAATACCAATATAATTCGGGACCCAGCTCGTTCACAACATCCGCATTGTTCCGAGCTCGAAGGCCAGTGACACTGACATACCCCTTTCGACCCCCCCGGGGTACCGAAAGGGGAGCTTAATAGCTTTTCCTCTCGAAACAAAAAAAAAATAAAAAATACCAATATAATACTCCAAACCGAATTTTAATCCACACCAACTAAAATAACAAAACGTTGCCATAACAATTCTAAATAAGGCTTCGTGTTCACAATATTAAATTCCCCGTTTACTAATACTGAAAGTTGTCTGAGCGTTTTCTAAAACTTTAACTGGTTAATTAAACGCCACTCGGCAGCTTCGTATTTATTTTGTTCTCGTTCCGTACAATTTTCACATGTGCTCGTTGAAATTAAATAAATTGGATATGTGTACGGTTCTGTTGTTTTACATGGGAATATTGTTTAGCGAAATGCGCGGGTAATTTAATGCTTTTGTGGAAATGTTTGGTTATTTTTCGTATGGAAGATGGGAGAGCTTTGCGTAATTCGAGAAGTTCATGTTTTGGTTGTTTTAGTTTTTTTTGAGAAGAGTGTCATGAACTTTAATAAAAATAAGATAATCGTCTTTAATTGATCGTTACTTTGTCCGTCGGCATTGTATGCCTACAAGTCCAGTACATATTGCATAAATAAATGTCGTTGTAGGAGCCGTAAATGTGTACTTATTTATTAGGTTAAAATTTGATATCGATGCTTAACTATAGAAAATTGAACGTGCGTTTCCAATCTTTCAGAATTGAGAGTAAAAAGACAGAGGGAACCACATAATAACTCTTAACGTTAACTGGAAGAAATTGCTTAGTGTGATAAGACCGCCTTTTGTACTATTATTATTATTATGTTATTTCTTTAATGTAATTGTTTTCTATGTAGCGCAAAAAAGAATAAAATAAATAAATATAAATACAACGATTGGCGTTACCTCTGTGTGCTTTACAATTATTTTTTCTATGACACAGTGGAAGCTAGTAATGACTGGTAAAAATTGGGTTTTAAGCTTTACCCAACATGTATAAAAGTAAAACGCCAACACCAACTAAATGTGGGATAAGTATTGGTAGGATTCATTAACAATACAACATCCCACAATAATATCACATTATCCCACTCCTATAAACGAACAGCCCGTATAAAACCATCATTCTCCCGGGAGGTATTACCGCGAGCGTCCGATCGCGATTTTTTTGCCGTAAATCTAATTTATTTGTATTAGTTAATGACTTATACACGTATTCGTTTCCTGCAGTAACTCTTTCCGTCAGATTTTGTGGGATTGGGTGGTTTTGATACTTGAATATTTTTTTAAATTATCAATGTGACTAAAATAGACCTGTGCCCGTAGCCGGAACATTTTGAAGTATCGTATATATAGGCGATCTTAAGCCTATATCAGAATCGGCCATAGCGTCTCGCGTGGGTATTTGGGCGATTGAAATGATTTCACAGACAGATTACAAACAAAGTTATTTTAATTCGGAAGTATTGTTATGTTGCAAGGAACTATAGCGGTTCGTCTGAGTCGTGGTGCACAGCTTTTCACAATCCCAATTTCACTTCTCCAGAATCATCTTAACGCTCCGTGACAACGCTCCATCGATCAGACGCTCCGCTAGACTGACAACTGCCAATCTGGTTCCTTTACAACTCAACAGATGGCGCCAAGGATGCCAGCGCCGTCATATAGTAATACTCGTATAGTATCGTTTCCCGCTGTCAAATTTTAGTTCCAAATACGCTCACAATGGCGCTGTTTAAATTCCCATACAAAATTTTACTATTACTATTCTATTACGATACTGCAAAATGTTCCGGCTAGGGGCACTGATGGCAAATGCAGTAACTACAAGGTAAATTGAGTATCAACCAGCAAGAGATGGTCGGCTATATCGGCTTGATTGAAACATAAAATTAATTTGAAACGCGGCACACTTCTGTGGGCCACTAAGACAGGTTTTCCACAATCGTGGATATCAATAAACCAATCAATAAATTAGCTTAAATTGTATTTTTTTGTAATTGGGTTAATATATGGGGTATTTTTTTATGTTAAATGTTTTTATTATGTTAAAAAAACTAACAGTAAACTCATTTGATTTCTAAGCTGATAGTTCCTCAACTGAGATCTGTTGCCCTGGCAGTAATTTTATACAGTCGGTGTCTCTATATGTTGAAGTCTACAGACCTACTCAACTTTTTGACGAAACTAATTTTCCCCCAGAAATTATTTGAAAGCAAGTATCAAAACCACTCCATCCGTTTATTCCACTAAGTGTCAGTAGAAGCGTATTGCGGACCAATTATTTTAAGTTTTGTTCCGTGTCCGGACGTTTCGCGGTTTGGCCGGTGTCCATTAAACAAATGCCGCGACCGACCGTCCGTTCGGAATTTTAAAAGCTATTAAACCCGATTGAACTTTTATACGCTTTAGTAAACGCAGATTTATTTCGATTTGTCTTGTGTTCAGTTGTTTTGAAATTTTGTGGTAATATGGATCTTTATGTTTTCAATGGTTGTTTTATACCGGGTATATCAAGACTGCGACCGAAAACGAAGCCAGGTGGTAGTTTTAGTGGTTAAAAACACGATGCAAATAAAAATTATATATTAGTTTAAATATACTTTTATTTCCATTTTTTAAGTGATAACGAGTATAGGTCACGAAATATGCGTTTATATTTCTGTGGCTCTTGTGATGAGTGATACAAGTCGAAAATCATCATTTTACAGGAGAGCAAAAACAAGATTTAAAAAATTCTCGGTCGTAAACTAAATGTGCTAGATTAAACTTGAATACCTTATTTTGTGGGGAAAAATGTTTTCTTTCATTGTGCGTTTTAGTTTTTTTGATAAATATTATGTTTAATAAGTAATTCACGAAAAACCTGTGAGATATACCTCGGCTTATGAGTAACATGTGCAAAAATGTTGTGATAAATGATATAAGTGTAATAATTATATTACGTCGCACCTAAATACTGTGTTTAAAGTGCTTTCGTGTAAACTGATATACAAAAGTTTACAAAATGTAATAAACAATTTGTATGAGTTCCTACGATAATGTTGCTCAAACAAAAGATAAAGGTATACTCCGTAAGATTATGTTTTTTTAATCAGCAACCCCCTATTTTCATAAATTACTTGAATAGTATCTGTTTGCTAATATTCAAGTCTATTAAAAATATGTGTTAAATGATACAAGTCAAGTTATATCTCTCGTTAAAATTATATGTATTTGTGTAAATAGGTACAAGTTTAATATTATTAAATAATCAAGTTTGTTGTTGCGATGTTTATAATAATAAATAAAAGGTACGATGGGTCTGCCATGTATTATTGGATAGTATAAAAATCCCTTAACTGTTAATGAATAAAATAATAATAATAAATAAAATTTTGTCAAAAATAACTGAATGATTTAGCAACCCAATCAATATGGAGTTTGATGTAGATAAAGGTGCGGTTATCCATGTCAAGCGAGGCGAGGTTGCGGTCTCTGATGACATAAATGTCTCAGAGACTGTAAGACTCAGATCCCTTTCGCAGACGGAAACCTACAAGTATCTGGGTATGCCTGAGGGTCTAGATATTATGAGTGCAGACGTAAAACAATCGATGGAGGAGCGTTTCTTTAACCGCCTGACAAAAGTTCTGAACTGTTTTTTATCAGGTGGAAACAAGATTCGCGCGTTTAACGGTTGGGTTATGCCTGTACTTATGTACTCTTTTGACAAACTCAGATAGACTCAGGCGGAATTGGACGCCCTGGATCGTAAGGTCCGGACTCTACCAAATGCACATCGTATGCATCATCCAAGTTCGTCAGTGATGAGTTTGTGCATCCCGCGGAGATGGGAGGGCCGAGGCATTCTTAATGCTAATGATCTGCATAATCGCGAGGTATTTCCATCCGTATTTTCCAAGGGAGTATTTCCATCACAGTGACGTAGATATGCATAGGGTTGTAGTTATAGTGTGTAAAGGATTTACCCAGCTCTCATTGGCGAATGAGAACTGGCGGAAGCCTTTCGTGATGAGCGTTTAAGATCGGGAGAAAGTATGGAAGAGCAAAGAGCTGCATGGTCCGTTCTATCGGGCCCTACACGGGCCTGAAGTGGACCGGCCTGCATCTGTAACTTGACAACGTTTTGGTAACCTCTGGGGAAACTGAGTGTTTTTGTCTTTGCAATTGTAGACGAAGTTATTAAGACGAACGACTATAGAAAATACATCCTGAAGGACGGTACGGTCGACATTTGTAGGGCATGCCAACGTCCTGGCGAGTCGATTAGGCATGTAACTTCCGGTTATTCGTATCTTGCTAACGGCGAGTACTTGCATAGATACAATCTTGTAGTCAAGATCATACATCATCAAATTGCTCTTTGATATGAACTATTGTGACTCTTGAAGTGCCATATTACCGGTATGTTTCCCAACCAGTTCTTGAAAATGGTCATTCAACGCTGTATTGGGATAGGTCTGTTATCACAGATAGGACTATTGCTGCCAATAAGCCTGATGTTGTGATAATAGATCGATTGACGCGCTGAGCAATACTTGTTGATGTTACCATACCGCATGACGATAACCTCTAAAGCTGAAAAAAAAAAATATTGTCTAAATACTTCGATTTGGACTACGAGGTTACTGACATTTGGGATGTAGACTCAACGATTGTTGTTTCTGCACATAGACTGATACCAAAGAGCTTAGAAAACCACCTCCAAAAGCTCTTAATTGGTTGCAGGGTCAAGAATCAGATCCAAAAGGCAGTATCGCTGGACATGGCAAGCATAGTTAGGATGTTCCTCACTTTGTATCCCTAACCACCGGTGGCTTGGGTCTTCGTCACCGAAGGGTTAACTATTTGTTTTATACTTTTGTATGTAATTTTTTAAAATGTAATGTAAATGTACAAAAATGTAAAAAATCTTACATAATAAACACAATTACAATAAATCATCTTCAATGAAATTTAGATTCAAAACTAATTTAATTAAATTACAAATTCTTAAGGCACAGTTTTAACACAATTATTAAAATCTTAGACTGCCTCGGTGGCTCTCGGGTTCGAGTCCGGGTCGGGCAAAGTGATATTGAATTTTTCTATTCATTATCAGTCCGGAATCAGGAAATTGTGCCCGATATGGCGATTGGCTCGCCCCCTATCACATTGTGGGACCGAACATACAAGGCGAAATGTGGGTGTCCTGGTGGCGCCTCTGCCTCTCCCTTCGGGGATAAAGGCGCGAGTTTGTGTTTGTGTAAAAAATTAACCACTAACATGGCTTGTTCTAAGTTGATCAGAGTTTCTATTCACAAAAAAGTCACGTAAAGTAGTGGCTGTAGGTATTAAAATCTTACAACGTACTTTTACAATATGAATGGTAAAGGTCTCTAATCTCAATAGTATAGTGTCATATACTCAAAAGTTCGAAAACGATGCAAATAATTTTTAAACTAAGAAATAACACAGATGAGTATTATACAAATACTACAATAAGAAAACATGTAACAATCATTCCAGAACAGTTAGAAAAGAATAAGGAGTTTATTTCCATATGTAAATCAAAGATAATTTGAGTAAAGTAGCAGTAATATTGATAAATAAGATTTTTTTTTTTGTATGTGGTGTTCAATAAAGAATTTATAAATAAATAAATAAATTATGTCTATCTATCTATCTATATCAGCCCATATACGTCCCACTGCAGGGCACGGGCCTACTCTACAATCGAAAGAATTGATTGAGAGTGGTTAGGCCATATAGTCCACCACGCTGGCCTAGTGCGGGTTGGCGGACTTACATACCGTAGAAATTCTTTAAAATCGCTACGGTATGCAGGTTTCCTCACGATGTTTTCCTTCACCGTTAAAGTGCGTGGTGATTGACTATCAATTCACACATAACTCCGAAAAGTCAGATGTGTGCCCTGGGATTTGAACCCGCGACCACCGTGAACATGTAGGCAGCCGCGTCTGGTCCGTTACCAACAGGCCACCACGCACTTATGTACCAATACCGTTTTGACAACTGCCATTTTTCAATAAAATATAGAATAATAATATTATAATGTTTCTGACAGCTACTTAAAAATTTTAGTTTTCATATATTGCCTTGGATACTGTATCTGATGATGGAACATAATATTATAAAAAATCATATGTATAGTACAAAAGTATTATATATTTGGACATTTGAATTATTGGTTCTGTTGTATTTAAATCAATATACTCCTAATAATGTATTGCCGCGCACAATTGTCTCACTTAGCACATCTTATTCGATATAAAATATTTTTGTAATTTGTTTGAGTTTTAGATACTACTTGATTTGTATTCATATGCACATAAAATAAAAAAATCTGTAGATTGATATATGTCGAGATGTATCACTTAGCACATCAAAAACAAAAATTCACATTTGAATTGGTAGGTACATGTAGAGTTGTACCCTAGTCAATGTTGGAAAAAAATGGTTCATAGTGATATAACTCTCGATATATCAATTTTCACGTTGAATGCACCGAAAAAGATATATGTGAAAATAGTTATAATTGTACTTATACCAGTAGCCACAAAAACTGCGTTTTAATCGATTACAAAAACGAGTTATAACTCGAAATATATCAATATTCACGCAATTTTCGCCAAAATAGCAGCACTTGTATCACTTTACACAAAATTATCTCCGTAACTATAGCAGATAGAAAGTCGTGAGTTAGACCAAAAAAAGGTAATTTTTTTCTTATCATTTCTATATAAAAAACTCAAAAAGGGTACAACTCGAGTTATATCACTTGTAACAAGAGCCACAGATTTAAAAGATGAATCACTTTCTATAAATTGCTCGATTTGATAAACATCGCGAGAGATGCTGTGATAATAAACACTTTAACTATTAGTTATACGATAGTTAACAATTTTGCTTAACATAATATATCGTCTAACTGATCTCACGGTTTGTGATAAGGACAACTATAGGAAATATGTATGAACTACAATGGACGCAATTAAAAATAAAATCGGTCACTTTAATACCTACAATAACAGCACCCATAATTCAAACAATAAAACGACTTCTGACCTCAAAAAACTAACAATAATTAGCTAATGTTAATTTCACATCAAAAACATACTCCACCCTATTAGGCAAAGTGGTTAGAATAAAAAATCGCGAACCCATTGACGTAAAGAACAATAACATCAAAAGCCCTTTAGGCGACATGTGGCCCTTAAGTGGCGGTGACAATAATACAAATAAAGTTACGTTTCATAAGTACAAAAATTTCATTAATTTCCTCTCATGTCTACCCTTAACCAAATCTACCAACAGACGAAACTCAACTTTGCTTAACCAAAATAGAGTTGAAAATCCAATGGCGGTGTAGCAGCACTCTCGGTACAGTCAATGAAATAAACCCATATTCAAAAGAGGGTGGCTATCGGTTAAAACGTATGTAATTATTGAATCGTGGCACGCTTTAAAACAGTCCAAGCGTGTAGAGTTTAATGAATTTAGGCGAGTGAACGAATACAATCAAGTATTAGATCAGGCGAAAACTTTACAGATGAGGTTGCTGTGTTTTGTTAATGCCAAATGGATTTCTAATTGGATTTGATGATCTTTATTCATTAGTATTTTTTTATTTATAATTTTTAATAATTAATCACACAGTACAGCATTAAAAAATCTACGAAGATTTGTCAACAATGCTAGTTGTGTGATAGTTTTGAAATGTCTCTAGAGGTTGTTTTTGAACTTCGTGGTCAATGATTTTTTAAAGTTTGGTGGAAAATTGCCGTGTATATTTAACTCCAGTATATTTATAATATGGTACGCAGGTTTGTACATTGTGGGTTAAATTCATCAGCGTTGTAACCTGTCTCAGAAAATGGACGTGAAGTAGCTATGCTGTCATGTTTTGTGTGAGCAGTTGGATTATTAAAAGTCGTGTTACCTTTACTTCACAAGATTGTAGGATTTTAAATTAATAATTAAATATTTTTTTTATTTAGTAAAAAATATGCTGGGCTTTTGGATACTTTCAACATACGTAAGTATTAAGAAATACAACTAATACCCACACTTTAGAAAATAAACCAAAATCGTTCTATTCCCCAATGCATTACTATTAATCCACACAACACCAATAAAATAATTGAATGAAAACATTCTCACGACTTCCAAAACCCGTCGCATTATAATGTAAATTTGACAGACAATCAAAACTATGCCACGCTCCGACACCAGAAAAACAGATAACAACAAAATATAAGAAAATAACAACAAAAGTGTCAGTCGCACATCAAACACATAAAAAATCACACACACAAACACACACACAGTGGGTAAATGAGTGAATAAAGTGCGTTAAGAGTGAATTGTGTAAAAACAAACGCATGCCCCGACTACTGTTTCGCGATGGCTTTGACAAAATCGGTTACGAATCTAATGTACCTACCTAAATGAAAGACGTAGGAGCGTAGACTAGGGCAGCTGTGGAGCTGTTATTAATTATTTAATTTTTATATTAGGTGTGATTATTATGCTATATGTGATGTTATGGTACTTGAACGATTACTCAGTTGCACAACGACCCGGCTTCTAAATCGAATGTTACGAATCAAACCCATAGCACTCCATTAGTTTAAACTCTTTCTGAAGTTATGTCGGGTATTTTTTATAAAAAATCACTTTTTTTAACGGGAAAAGAAATAACGGTGATGAAATATACATACATGCTTAAAAATTATTCACAAGTATTTCGGAGATGTAATATGTGAAGTCTAATAAGTGTTGTAGACTTACATCGTTTCTGCCTAGAAGATAAATGCCAGGCGCCCCGCTGACCTTAAAATGATAAAGCAAATTATTCTTCACCATGGCTGAAAACTCACTGATATACCACAATAGCATTTTTTCCAAAAAAAATGTAGCTTAAAGTGTCAAAGTCGACTCCACATATTTTTATTAAAGCAGCACATCAATTTTCCGGTGCCCATCACGCTACGTCCACGTGTCGGTCGCGTGTCGTGTCCGTCGGCCCGCGCTCGTCTCGTTCCTTTGTTTTTTGATGGGGTGTCACCCGCGGTGGGATTTGTACGGGTTTGATAATTTTATTATTTTTTGTTTTTGATTTTTTGCGACTTATATTGTAATTAGTAGTGGAATGCATTGTGGATTGGATTAACTTTATGTTTTAAATAAATATTTTTTTATGCATTAGCTTTAAAATTAACTGGTTGCTGGTTTAATATTCACAAATTATGGGGTTGGAGTGACGTTGGACATTTGACTCCATGGTTGAGCAAGTTAAGTTTTTTAAAATTTAAAAGCGCATCGTCTAACCAAAAATTGGTTTTAATACTTTCTGAAACCGATAACATATTCACAGGCACCATTAAAGTGCAACCTGTTTGAGCATAATATTGGTTCCATTTGCCTCATAGTAAGAACACACATGACTATGAGGAGCCACTATAATTCATCAATTAATGAACGGATTTTAGAAGACCGATGCCTAAATTTGCAAGCCATTAGGGCTATAAGCCTTCCCAGCTTCCGTAATAACGTAGATCGATGGCTATACGTGTGATGTATGGCTGCTTGGTTTAATAAATACATTCACTTATATTTGACGTTATTTTTGTAATCATAAAATAATATTTTAAGACATTGTGTTCGAAAATATAAAACATTAGAAATCTTTTGTAAATTAGTTTTTGGTTTTCCATAAATTACTTTGTGGTGTAGTTTTTGGAACTATTTAGTTTTTTTGTTTTTCAGAATATAGATTGATGGATCTATGGATAACTTAGGGGCAAAAAATGTATACATTTTGCATTCCTTATCCGATTCCTTATTGGTCAGCAACTGCCATGCTACCTAGGTAGTCTACTAAGATACTATCTTATATAACTAGCACCCAGACTAATTCTAGAATCAGCCCCACTGTAACCGAGATCAATTTCTCTACGTTTTTTCTTCTGTAGTTCTTTCTTTTCATTTTCATTTCATTTCAGTTCAAAAGTAGTTACGACTTTCTTCCCAAATGTATGTATTGCATATAATTTCTCGATATAAGTCGTATTTTTATTTTAAAATATATTTATTTTATGTGATTTCAATTTATTTCCGCAAACCTTGTCGCACATCGCCGCAGGTTACGTCCCACATAAACGACTCTCCCATAACTAATAGAATAACAATTCAAAACATCAATACGCAAACACGCCTTTCGGATTTGGTGAATACGCAATGGGTTCCTTACAATATTATTAAAATAAACCTAAACAGAGGATGGTAGAAATATTATAAGGTTATAGGAACAATAGCAAATTTCATGTAATTTGTAATTTATTGTGAAAAATCTCCGAAAAATACAATGTAACACATTCACATTTTACAATTATTTTCTTTACATCAAGTATGTGGGTCCCAACGTAGGCAAGCCCGTGTCTTGGGCACCCATCCTGATTTAAGTACTGCCAGTGTAAACAATTTTACTAAAACAATAAAAAGCGAAACATTTAAACAAAACAAAAGTTAACGAAATAAACTCAAACTAACTCCAACACAATAATATCGAAATATATAATAAAGAAGGTTTTAAGTCTGAGATTACGTTTTTGTTCTAGTTAGGATTGCTGGACTTCAACTTTTAACGTAGTTTTTGGGTTATAGAAATACATTGCTTAGGTATACTTGTTTTTTTTTATTCAAAATAAGTGTTGCGTCTATTCAAATGTTTATTTTCACGTGGTTTCCAGATGACTTTTATTACAAG
The DNA here is from genome assembly GCA_949752805.1 of Deilephila elpenor. Classification (NCBI taxonomy): domain Eukaryota; kingdom Metazoa; phylum Arthropoda; class Insecta; order Lepidoptera; family Sphingidae; genus Deilephila; species Deilephila elpenor. Next base: position 2,249,166 of record OX457116.1, read on the forward strand.
TGTCTCAGTTCTCATAATTGATTCTCTTACATCCTGGGTTTTCTAAAGGGTTTTCCATTCGCAAAATTCTGTACAGACCTCCAAAAAAATTCAAAACTCTTCCCGCGCCCCGCTGAACAATGTTTTATTCATTACTCACTTCCAAATAATTGTTATTGTTAACATTTTGTTCGAAACGACCCGCGGCGATCGCGTGGCGATGCGTTTAACACAACTCCAGTTAATATTTGTAAATTAGCGCATTAGGGGTCGCTAAATTGCTCGTGGGAAATTTGCAGTATTTTTGTAAAGCTTTTTTGTTTATTCCTAACCTATTCTATCGCACTGCAGGCCAAACGCCTCCTTTTTAAGTCTATCTATGTATTTTTCCCAGATCTGGAATATTTTGTAAAACATTCGTACATAAACTCACGCCTTTATCCCCGAAGGGGTAGGCAGAGGCGTCACCAGGACACCCACATTTCGCCGTGTATGTTCCGTCCCATTATGTGATAGGGGGCTAGCCTATCGCCAAATCGGGCACAAATTCCTGACTCCGGGCTGATAATGAATAGAAAAATCCAATATCACTTTGCCCGACCCGGGACTCGAACCCGAGACCACAGCTTTGTAACCGTACCGTAATACAACTACGCCACTGAGGCAGGTATTTTGTAAAACATAGAAAATATTCTAATATGGGACAATGTATAAAACAATTCTACAGTACATGACAATAAACTAACATATCAATTTTAACAACGAGGATTTCCAATACCATCAATAATACCTATGGAGTGGTTTTAGAATCAACCCTCAAACGCAAGCGTTCGGTCCGCAAGGCCCCTGGACATCAAAACAAACATCGCCGGTCACGTGGCCATAGAACAAACACCGACAAATTGCCGCTGAAGTACGGAATATGTCAATTATAATTAATAGGGAGAGCGAGCGAGATTATTGGTATCGTATTGTCCAGATTCTGTATAGTGGACGTTAACAAGAATCTTTGCCGTTTACGAGGGCTTAAGCATTGTTGTGTGTTTGGGGGTATTTTGTACCATTACAAGATGTTTTGTTGTTCCATGCATGGTTGGATCTGAAGAGAGATATACGAATATTTCCCCAAATTAGTATTTGGTGAGGATATTAATGTGACGAAACATTTTGCTTCGATGTTTTTTTAGGAATTAAATATTAAGATGTATATAACAAATATCATATATTATAATAATATTGTTATTCTGTAACTAAACCAACTCTATCCATACCCTTCCTTCAGGTAGAAACACACACCAGCAAGTGTTATAGTAATAAAATATCAGATTTATAGGTTTTTCTCAATAACTTTATTCCATCATTGCTAATGGTAGGTTTCTTATATGTGAGAAGCTGCCTGGGTAGGTATCACCGCAATGACTATTTCTCCCGCCAAGCACCAGTATGAATGCACTGTTGTGTTCCGGTTTAAAGGACATTGTTGCCGGAGTTACTCTTGGACATAATGAGACTTAACATCTTATGTCTCAGGATGGCGTACGCAGTGGAATGTAATTCATTGTGTTGTTTGGTTTTTGCTACTGTCCATGAGCGGTCGTATCGCTTATCACCAGGTGAAGTAAAAGCTAGTCTCGCCATTAATCGCTATTAAAAAAAGACACAAATTGTATGCTCGATGGATTGTGTCATCTGCAACAATTAAAACGGTGAAATGATAACTTGCATATTATTAATTCTTAATTTTATTAATAGATACAAATTTGAATTACCTATTAAAAGCATTCTTTATGCGCGTTCTCGTATGCGATCCAACAACTAATGAAAAACTTCATGGATGTGAACCCAACAGCTTAGGTATTCCATATCTGCCTCAAAATTTTATCTAAGTACATATGCGACAAAATAAAACGTACATATTCCACCCATTCATTTGTTAATTTCTATTCTATCGATAATATCGTAACACAATCACAATACTCGGTCCATTGTCACCAAACACACAACCCTTGAGCAGTCAAGCACCTCATCAAAGACAATATTTGTTGAGGACAGCGGCGTCCCTCTCACAACCGTCGCAACACGTGTCTAATTCGTGGGAAATTACGTTCCAATATTTCGAGAACACTTGAAAACTTTGACGTGTGAATCGTGAATTGGAACAAGAATGCGACGGGTATAATTGACCCCACTAACCGTTTTAGTGTTAAGTTTATATTAGTGATAATTGATCCGAGAAATTTGAAGAAGTTTTGAGGAATATTTAGTGATATATAATTGTACGTAGGGTTACTTTCCAGACCACTTTGACCCTTGTGTTAAGGCTATTGTGCTAAACAAAACCAACGTTACAGCTAAGTTACCGCAATTTGTTGGCCAATTAAAATTGCTGAAGGTCTGATAAACCATATCATTGCCTTCATTCTTCAACTTCTAACGTTTTTTGGCCGACAACGCAACTATCATTTCATTTCATTTCATTTCATTGACAGCCTCCGTGGCGCAGTTGGCTAGACGCCGGCTGTGAAACGAGAGGCCGCGGGTTCGATCCCCGCACCGAAATAAATATTTGTGTGATCCACAGGTATTTGTTTCGGGGTCTGGGTGTTTGTGAGACCGAAAAGTTTCTCGTAGTTCCTGATACCCACGACACAAGACTCGATCTTAGTGTGGGGTCAGGACTATGTATGTGACTGTTGGGTGTATTTATTTATTTATTTTTTTATTTATTTATTTATTTATTTTCAACCTGGTTATTTTTTATATAATTATTTGATATTTTACTTAGCTACAAATATTTGCGTGGATATTGGATTACCGAAGAAATGGTATTTCTAATAACTACTGCCATTTACATTAAACACAACAACAATTAATACAAAATACCAGTCATCGCAACAAAAACGCCAGACCACGTAAACAGCAAGACAGTTTCCAAATAATTTATTCTGCAAACGTTTATCTTAGTACAAACTCGCATGCCTTAATAAGCCGTGCACACCGCTGCAAACGGAAGCCCTCGGGCTGTGACGTTGATCTGCAAGATACTAATCCGGCTCTGACGCGTATATGCTAATAATAACACGGATGCAGAGCAAAACTAAATCAGAATTGTAATTATAGTTTGTAACTTTCCTAACCTTTCTTTCACTACCGATTTCAACTCCTCCTATTAATCAACTCCTCCTATTAATTTAACTTTTTTGATTGATTTCGTTGCGGGTTAAAGACAAGTTAGACATTCCCGGAGACGCGCTGAGCTTCAATGCTCAGTGTCATTAAAATGCGTGCCACTGTTGATCCTGGCTTACAGGAGTTGCAGTGGTGGGTGTGAGGGCGGCACAGTCTCCTACCGATGCTTGGTTGAAAGCATCGTTATGGGTCGAAAGCTGGCAAAAAGTTGGCATATTTATGACCTGCGGGAGATAGCCATTTCCAATCGAAAGATACTAAATTCAGATCGGAATCACCATCAGATGCATTGTACTCAGTTTATCGTGTCAGTCATAGATTTATTACCAACTTCAGGCCCGCCTTACTCAACGAATGTAACAGTGCTATATTTCATTTCAGTTTCTTCGAGACAGTACTATCTATCGAACCACTCAAACCAACCCATTTGTGCTGTAGCTTTGACGATTTCCAGCAAGACTTCACCTCTAAAGGTCATCCTTACTTTAAAGCCAAACAACCAATATTTCTTTCCCAAAATAAAATCGAAAATTGAATAAATCAAAAGCCTCTTCAATATACTCAACATCTGAGTCAGTATTCTAACAGAAGCTACGGTCAATTTCTGAGTGAAGTTATCTCTAATATCGTCGGCTTATCTGTTCTGGCTATTTGTGCCTCGGTGCGTATTGTAGCAAATTTAGTTTCGGTTATAATTCTGTGTTTGCTGTATCTTGTCAATTTTATTTCGTGTTATGAATCTGGTTTGATAACTTTATTTGTCGTTTAGTTGTGTTGGGCAGCCTCCGTGGCGCCGTTGGTTAAACGTCGGCTGTGAAACGAAAGGCCGTGGGTTCGATCCCCGCACCGAAACAAATATTTGTGTGATCCACAAGTATTTGTTTCGGGTCTGGGTGTTTGTGAGACCGAAAAGTCTCTCGTAGCTTCTGATACCCACGACACAAGACTCTATCTTGGTGTGGGGTCAGGACTATGTATCTGACTGTTGGGTGTAAAAACAAAACAAAAACAAACGAGAGGCCGCGGGTTCGATCCCCACAACGAAACAAATATTTGTGAGACCGAAAATTCTCTCATAGTTTCTGATACCCACGATACAAGAATCGACTTTTTTTTCTGATTTACTTTCCAAATATATGGCACCACTTTTTTATCCCCTATATACGCGATGAAAAGAACTGCAATCTATCTTAACAAAGTAAAATCTCAAAACACCAACCCCAGTATTGGAATATCTGCAAAACCAAGCAATACGATATTTCCCGCCGATATCTTCAACCCTTCCCTGCAGCGGTAATTGCGAGCGACATAGAGTTGTAAAAATTTACAACTCGCTTCCGCAGAACTAACGGGTATTGTGATGTTGATGTACAGCCGCGATCGGTCCTGGGAGGTGATATGGTTCTCAATGTTGGATTTTTAAGCCGTAAATGTGATTTTTAAGGTATGTGAGATTTGGCAACACGCAAAAAGTTAGAGTGATGGGTAAATAAATAAAATGCAAACTTCATCGACTATAGGCGAAACATGATTACATTTTAGGGATAAATAAAAACGTAAAAAAAGTATTTTTAAGTGGACTTAACAATTAATATAAAAGGTAAAAAAAAACTTTAAAATCAGAGAGAACGCCTATGCTTAGCTTAGTCAACTGACGTGTAGGAAATAACCGTTTCCTATCACCAAGAAATACATATTTTTGAATATGAAGAGAATAGACTTTAATTATAAGTACCAAACATTCTAACAAGCGAACTATAGCTTATTCTTTAACTTAGTCACTAAAAAACTTCAAAAAATATTCGAAATATCAGTAAAAGTGGGTACCCCAACTTTGAGAACCACTGACGTCACAAACCTAAAACAGTTTAAGCTCACGTTAACGACATCGATAAATGCAGACTAATGCGGTTTTTAACGAACCACCGACCAGCATCGGAAATTTTATAGTATTTGTCTACGGGTATAAAATGTACCCCGTTCGAACGGGTTAAATATAATTGTCACGACAATATTACGTGCGTATATTTTTTTACTGCCTGACTGCCTCGGTGGCGTAGTTGTATTACGGTACGGTTACAAAACTAAGGTCTCGGGTTCGAGTCCCGGGTCGGGCAAAGTGATATTGGATTTTTCTATTCAATATCAGCCCGGAGTCAGGAATTTGTGCCCGATTTTTTTTTTTTTTTTTATATTATAGGGGGCAAACGAGCATGCGGTTCACCTGATGGTAAGTGAACACCGCTGCCCATGGACATCTGCAACACCATAGGGCATTGAGATGCGTTGCCGGCCTTTGAGGTGGGAATACGCTCGTTTTTTGAAGGTCGCCAGGTCGTATCTGTCCGGGAATGAACGAATCATGGGACGAAACATACAAGGCGAAATGTGAGTATCCTGGTGGCGCCTCTGCCTACCCCCTCGGGGATAAAGGCGTGAGTTTATGTATGTATGTATGTATTTTTTACGCGTCTTTACTTAGAAGCAAAGGTTGGATGAATGTGCTCTTTCCTTTCATTTATAAAACTTCCTGAAACTTCGATAGCAGAAGTGATATTGACTTTCAACCGTCTGTGGGGCGAGTTACGCAGTTTTGGATATTTCTACGAAAACCCTGCCGTCAGAATAGCCTATGGTAACATCATAATTTATAATAAAATTGTTAGCAAAAACTATAAAAATCATGTGTTATTGATATAAGGGTAAGAGATTGAAACAAGTAGAGATTACGTACGTTTTGTAAAAAAATTTGGCCACTTTCGATCCTAGCTTATTAGAGTGGCAAACATAAGGAGAGAAATTGAGATTACTTTATATTATGGTTGAAAATACTCAGCAGCTCATAAACAAGTAGTAAATGAATCCATGTACTGAACCCTTCACTTTCCTACATTCGGAAGTCAATTGGCGATATCGTAAAAGTTTACGAGTGACTTCCTTATAGTTTATGCTGTGCAGACATATTGTATGCTAGAAATTTATCGACCTATGTTCCTGCTGAATTATTTCACTCTATTTTTTACTGATTTGCAAGACTGTGACTATGTTCAGACTACAAAAGTGTGGCGGGTCATTAACTTTACTTTTGCTATTCAATACAATTATGTCGACTTACAAAAGTTGTCGATTTCAAAAAGGAAAAACAAAAAAAATTAAATAAGGAATTCTGGTGTATTTTGTGTTCCGTTGCACTTAGAAGGAAGAATTGAATGCTTGTAAGATACCATAAAATGTCCTAACAAAAAAAAATCTGAAAGAAAACATTATTAAGTTAAGTAATATTTAATGGTTTCTTAGATTTACATGACCACGAAAGCTGTAAAGTAATCAAAACGTCGTGAAGTACAAAATGTAAAAGTTAAACCAAATCCGCAATAATCCCGTTAAATTAGTTTCATTTCAATTAGTAACCTCTATTGACACCACATTGTTATAGCACTAATTTAGAGAGTATATATATATTTTTCAATTTTTTCAATGTAGCGGTGGGAATTGATCCAAGAGACGTAGGAAGTGCTTCTAGAGAAGACAGCGGAGTGTCCTGCTTGACAATCGTCTCAATGACCGAACAAAGTGATACCAATGTGTGAAAGAATTATTTAATGTTATATTTCATCTATATCTATATTCTATCTATCTATATCAGCCTATATTCGTCCCACTGCAGGGCACGGGCCTACTCTACAATCGAGAGAATCGATTGAGAGTGGTTAGGCCATATAGTCCACCACGCTGGCCTAGTGCGGGTTGGCGGACTTACATACCGTAGAAATTCTTTAAAATCGCTACGGTATGCAGGTTTCCTCACGATGTTTTCCTTCACCGTTAAAGTGCGTGGTGATTGACTATCAATACACACATAACTCCGAAAAGTCAGAGGTGTGCCCTGGGATTTGAACCCGCGACCACCGTGAACATGTAGGCAGCCGCGTCTGGTCCGTTACCAACAGGCCACCACGAACTTTTATATTTCATGCATGTGGAAAATACTTTACGATTCTAACTAACAATTGGATACAAGAATAGCATATTTTCATTCCACTTCGGTAGGAGTTAAATTCTATTTTATATTTATTTTTCCACGAGTATGTCCCTTTTGTTTTTACAACCAACGTAAAATTACTATCACACTCCATTGGATACGCTAAAGTATCAGAACAAAATATCATCAGGTTTATTCAATTCACTTTATAATGTCACTCTAGAAAAATTAATCACTGTCATCCAGTCCATCAGAAAAGTAATACAAGATTCATCTGAGACAGTTTTTGGCTGTTGAGATTAGGTATTTCCAGAAAGGAGAGATAAAAAATTCGAATAAAGCAAAAATTCATAAATTGATATAACAATTGCACCTAAAATGTCGTTGAACCCATCAAATAACAAATCAAAACAACACGTGTCACTAATAAAATGGTAATATTTAAAAAACATATTTTATTAACAAATATTTTTGAAAATCATCCTTATTCCCTCGACTTACGGTGGATGTGATTTTAAAATTAGGTTTTTTAATATAAAGTAGGCGTCGACGTAATAAATTTTAAATCCATTAGCAGTCGCGAGTACACATGTTAAGGGTCTCACACACTCCATTTAACTTTACGAGGTTTAAATTCGGTGAATTGTTACCTCTATGATTTGAAATGGTCGGCCTCCCTCGTATCATTCTATTCGTAATTGATTTGGAAACAAAAAAGTTGAATTTAAAGAATTTCACACTTAATTCATTGCTTCGGTTGACGCTAACTAGATGAGTGATATACAGCCCTAAAAAGGTGCCATTTTTCGTACCTTAGTTTATAATCGTCTTTACGACTGTAAATATTTTCACTTGAAGAAAAATAATTAGTTAATGCAAGTATAAAAAATCATTTCTAAGTTAAATATTATAATACAGTGCAAAATTAAATAATAGGCACATTTATAGTGTTCTCTCTGGATTAATGCATTATTCCCAAATCACCCACAAAAACGAGAAAATAACCCATCAAAAACACGCAAACGGAATCACTTTGCGATGGTAATTCAATAAACACATTTAACGGTCCAACACTCAATGTTCGTCCCTACGGTCGACGCGATTCCGGTAATATCCTACAAAATTAGATTTACGTAAAAAATGTTTTTCCCCACAAGCTCTTTCAAGCGAAACATTCGATAACCCCTTTCTTTTAGCAATATTAACAAATTTTTTTTGCCGTTGACGTTTTTTGACGTCAGTGGCGCAGTTATTTTTTTCGGGTCTGCGTGTTTGTGAGACCAAAGTCTCTCGTAGCCTCTGATACTAACTACACAAGACTCGATCTTATTTATTTATCTTATTTTTTTTTGTACACTAAATAAAACTGAATTACTAAACGAATTTAATATTAAAGTACAAATGGCGGTCGCATCGCTCGAGGCAATCTCTTACCGACTACCATGGGAGCTTAGTATGGGGTCAGGACTATCAATGTGACTGTTGGGTGTTTTTTTTTTTCTATGATTAATAGATACTGCTTCAATGTATGTTTGCGGTGAGAATACGATATATTACTGTATTGAAAGACAGTCATTAATTTAAAATGGTTACACCCTTTGAATTAAATCTTTGTTTACCTTTGTATGAATGGTTAAGTATTTTTTATATTGTTCTCTTTTTACATTTAATGTTGTGTTAATTTCCCTAACCCTTTATATTGTTATTGTATCAATGATCGTTTTTATTTGTTGATGATGTATACCGTATTTTGTGGACTTTTTTTAATGGAATAGTCGTTAATGAAAATGGTAATAGAACTGTTTAAAATACAATTTGAGGAGTGCTGTTAAACATATATTTTTCGACTCGACTTATAGTTGTATGTCAATTTGAAGCAATGTATAAAAAATATAGAGAATGTATATAAATGTGCTCTTTATTTTATTTATTTCATACCACCATTACAATCTATGACGAAATCACGAATATATCATATTTAAATAACATCTATTTTATCTACACATTTTTACAGCAGACAATAAATAATTTACGACCAACAAATCTATACACGGCTATTGGGAGAGTCACATAAATACGTCAAATCGGTGTAGTGAAAAACAAAATGGCGAATTTTGTAAAGTTGACCCCTCGTTAGCGGTGGCGGAACGAATTTTACGACACTTACACTTGAACCGGCGTGGGTGCCCTTTAAAACACATTGCGCGTGAAAGTCAGGGTCTATTGGGCCCGGTCACACCTAATTTTAGTGTTAACTCTCATATTTGGACAATGTATTTGGATAATAATAATTTTTGTGACAGTCCATGCACTGCTGGGTACAGTTTTTCATATATTGGCAGTAACTACAATGCAACTAATGCCATGCGCAGTTTAAATATGACGGCTTTCGTCTATCGCGATTTGGTTTAATTTTTACATTTTTAACTTCCCGACGTTTCGATTGCTTTTCAGCTTTCACTTGACCACGAAAGCTCGGGAAATTAAAAAAATGTAAAAATTAAACCCAATCGCGATAAAATCCGTAAAAATTAGTTTTATTTCAATGTGTAACATTCGCGTAAATCTAAGAAAACATTAGGCTTTCCTCTAGTTTAGCTAGTCGAGAATATAGCCTTGTATGAATAGGAAATACTGTCTACAGCGGTACCACTATCCAACAAAACCTTTATTAGTCCTAGAAAACAGCCATGTCTGATATTGGCAACAATTTGTGCTTAAATTAGTTTACAACTCAATTTAAACTACAATAAAAAATATCTTAATCAAAACATAAGCTCATATGAACCCTCCAAATTATCGTATATTCCAACGCCATAATTAATGTCGTCACGGACACCCAGACAATGTTGCAGACGTAAATCTGTAAACCACGTGCGGTCACTTCGGCCCCCGTGGACAATGTACTGAAATTAATGCAACCGCATACTTTATAGGGTTAATTCGTTTGGCTAACTTTGTAACGTCTTCATTATAATAATGGCCTTTGGTTACAATATTATGATGGTTTTGTGACACGTTTTGTAGTTCATACATATTTACATGCATGTAACCATCGATATCAATGTTACACTACATAAGACATTCAGTACAAAAAATGTGTCCCGCCTACTTGCGGTGCATGCACCACACATGAATCAGTTTGCTTCGTGACAGTACAGTACGCCTTATCGCATACGTTTAAAAGTAATAAATGAATGTTTCGCCGTCAAACCGAAAGCAAATCGTCTGAAGTTACAATATTTTAATAAAATACCAGGTAAGTGATGTAATATTGCAGTGTGCTTTTGAAATACGGGGGCAATTTATTTCTTTGACGTGTCTCGTCTATCGGTAGAATATAAGTCAATGTATGTAACATTGTAAGATATAATGATCTGTTAATTAGTATACACAAACAACCGAGATTGTGGATTGTGAGTGGTTCGATTTCCAGGGCAAACCTCTGACTTTTTGAAGTTAAGTCAGAATTGATAGTCAATTACCACGCAGTTTATCGTACATACAAAAATAAACTCACACCTTTTTCCCAGAAGGGGTAGTAGGCAGAAGTGCTACCAGGACACCCACATTTCACCTTATGTATTCCGTCCCATGATGTGATAGGGGGCGAGCCTATCGCTATATCGGGTACAAATTCCTGACTCCGGGCTGATAATGAATAGAAAAATCCAATATCACTTTGCCCGACCCGGGACTCGAACCCGAGACCTCAGCATTGTACAACTACGCCACCGACGCCGTTTATCGTTGAAGAAAAAATGTGTGGAAACCTGATTACGATAGAGATATGTACAAGATATGAGAATTTGCCCTTTAGTAATACGTAGCGCGCATATTTATTATATTGAAGTTAGCAACTGATAAAGTAATAATAGTTAGGATCAAACTCTCCTTCTGTGTCGCAGAAGGAGATCGCCGAGCGGGATCGGGAGCAGACCGATCCCGCTCGTCGCCACAGGAGACGTAGGAGGCGCCGGGACGCCAACTAACCCGGCGCCGCAGAGGCCACGCGGGGCCGCCGTCCCTACCTTGGCGGCCCCCGAGACGTGACGCAACACGCGTCTGTTGCCGCGTCGCTAAGCGACGGTGCACAAAGAGGCGGTCCTGGCGCGTCTGTTAAACGGTATCCCGGGGCCGTCTCTCAAGTGCACCGATGGTGGCCGACGCGGGGTTTTTAGTCGGTATTTCGGCGCGTAGGTTTATGGTAGGGACCCGACCCAGCGGCCGCCCGTCCACATCCACGGGCGGCACAACATCTCGCTGGGCTCGGAAGGCGCCGGTGAGTCCGACACACCCTCGCCCCTTCGGGGGTGGGATGGTCCGTAAAGGGATTTTCCCCGCGGGGAAAAAAAAAAAAAAAAAAAAAAAACCCCTACATGCACGAGAAAAGGGTTAAGTAATTAAAACGAATTAATTAGTATGGCGTAATCTCTCAACTCAGGGTGACAGTTACATGACGTTTGACATGATGTGGGCTGCTCCGATATCAGAGGACATCTTTTTAATTGAGACAATTTTGATATTAAAAATGAATTAATTAAGTGCGGTTAGATTGTGGTTTTATTAACCAGTGAGCAACATTTTATGATAACTTCGTATAGTGACAGTAAATTGATATAGCCTAATAAGTAAAAAAAAATATTATTTATTTAAAATTATGTTAATCTTTAGTATCTAAAGTGCGTGGTGGCCTGTTGATAACGGACCAGACGCAGCTGCCTACATGTTCACGGTGGTCGCGGGTTCAAATCCCAGGGCACACCTCTGACTTTTCGGAGCTATGTGTGTATTGATAGACAATCACCACGGACTTTAATGGTGAAGGAAAACATCGTGAGGAAACCTGCATACCGTATCGATTTTAAAGAATTTCTACGGTATGTAAAGTCCGCCGACCCGCACTAGGCCAGCGTGGTGGACTATATGGCCTAACCACTCTCAATCGATTCTCTCGATTGTAGAGTAGGCCCGTGCCCTGCAGTGGGACGTATATGGGCTGATATAGATATAGATATAGAAATCTTTAGTACTGGAGCGGAGGCCACGTACAGACAAGCGGAGTATCAGACCCCCATCCACAAGGTAGACGGACGACCTGGTTAAGGTTGCAGGTAGTCACTGGATGCAGGCTGCTTCCAACGGGTTGATGTGGTGGTCCTTGAGGGAGGCCTATGTTCAGCAGTGGACTTCCTGTGGCTGAAGTGATGATGATGATGAAGCATCTCGGTTTTTTTATTTGTATGTAGCAGATTAAATAAATGGGTCACATTCGTTTTAACGCAAATTAGTTTTAATATTTTTTTTTATTTGTGTGTAGGAGATGATGTGTAAAAAGAAATAGGTCACAGTCATTTTAATGCAAATTAGTTTTAATAATTTTTAATCGTATGAGATAGTAAATACATATATTGCAATTAAAGTACGCGGAAGGCATCTAAGTTTAGGCCATGTAATTGATCGTAAGTAGAGCATAGCTAAGAATAAGGATTGATTATCCAATTGCGAGAAATAGTTATTTTTCGCCAAATATCTGTTCGCTTAACCCGAAACGCGGCCTAATTACGTATATCTATTTAACTAGATTTATATCTTTAATTCTTTACAAAGCTTCAGATTTGGTTTGAGATAAACTTCATAAACTTGACGACACCGAATTAACACATACAAATGATTGAAATCAATAATAATGTCAAATACAGCCTAAAATAATCTTTTAGTCAGGCAAAACTTTATTATTGAAAATCATAAGTATCAAAACACTATTAACCGTCACTTTTGACAGGGGAGTGACACGAAGTGTAAAATGTCAAAATCGATTGATTGTGAACTGTCAAGAGTGCATTGAACGGTGCTTAATGGTTTGTCAAAACATATAACTTAATGTTATTTGGTGTTCATTGATTTTGAGTGCAATTGATGTATGGTGTGACGTAAGCAGTTTGACGTTTCGCATACCTACTGCATTTAAACTGACTGTTCAGGGGATTTTAGGATGTAATAATTACGTTATTAAGTGATATAATAAAGATATTCCACTTATGCTACTTTCCATGTGCGGTTGAATCGCTTGCTATCAGGCGAATGGTAAGCTCGTCCCGCCAATCATCACAATTTTTTGTTTTATGTATTGAACCATAGTGAGAAAACACAGATATGTTCACAAAACACTAAATTCTGTTAAAACCGATCCAATACCGTTCCATCCAATTAAATAGAAAAATAAAGAAACTTTACGACATCCAATAAAATCCACGAACATTATTGAAGTAGAAAATGGATGATATAAAAATTTAAGTAGTTTGGACTCACTCAAAAATATGAGCGACACATGATCGTAAACGCGGGTAAATAATACAAAATACAATAAGTGGCGATATCGAAGATGGGCTGCGTCTTCTGTTCGCTTAAGGTTTGACTTACACTTAGAACTGACGTTGAAAGTGAAATCTTTATGCTGGCAATGAAAGATGGTAAAGTTTTAAAACTAAATCGCGTCTTACTCTGTGTGGTGTTGAGTTGTGTGTGTATAACACCAATATATCAAAACATGAGCAGATAATATTTTGTAATGTAACATGTGGTACCGCTACACAACTTTGAATGATAGGCTAGGCCAGGGTAGTACCAATATCGCACCATACATTGCTGATCTTTATTTCCTATTCCAACCATTTTCATGTTTATCACTCAGCTTGTCAAGAGCCCCTTTGGTTTACTTACCACACTAATATTAATTATCCAACCAGTCATGCAAAACAAATTAAGAAAATAATTTAAAAATCTATAGACGTGTCCTACTTTCAAGAAGTCTGCGAGAATTTAAAGCAAGGGACTCAGGAATCTAATATGCTCCCTACAAGAATCATATGTATGTCCTCCTTTTAAACAATATGTTTACTATTTTTTTTAGTTTATTTTATTCTTTCTATGCTTCACTCTCTACACCCCTGTCCTAAGAGCTAGTTGACACAGGCGTCACACGGCCGCGTTCACACCGCATCCCGCTCGTAAACATTTACGATTGGCGAGGGATTAAACGCCCCGCGTCGACTTGTCGTGGTTTTATTAAAAATACTGCTCTTTTTACAGCTAAGTATTGTGAAAGATGCTTTCACAGTGAAGGAAAATGTTGTGAGGGAACTTACCTGAATTAAATAAAACGAATACAATAAATCTCTATTATATTTACCTACGCTAAACAGGCAATAGGTAGCCTAATTATCGATCAAGTTATACGTCAATAATCATACAATATCAACGCATAATAATTATGTTCGACTGAATTAGTGTAATTATAGAGTATGGTATCATAGACAATTATTAAAAAAGAGATGTATGAAAAGATACAGTATAGCACAAGAATTTCGAAGGTACGTGAAGTCTAGCCGGCGCGGCGTGGCGAATTAAAACACTATCTTTCGAAAACGTAGTCAACGGGTCGAAATTATAACTGTAATTTACTATAAAAAGTGTTTGCAATGAAGCTCCCAGTTTTCAACATCAACAATGACAGATAAAGGTACATCCAAATTAATATGAGAAACAGGAATAATCCACATTCACACAAAATTCTCTCGCCAATGTTTGCGCCAATCCGATTATTGACCACTGGTCATCCTTACAATGGGATTAGCTGTTTCGTTGAGACGCATGAAATGGATTTATTGGTGATACGCTGACCAACGCATTGACAGCTTACTACCAATATTGGTGAAAAGGTTGCTAAATCTTATTTGGATGTTGTTTTCAAGGTTTAGGTAGCGTGAGAAAATTTATTGGTATTATTTTGCGGTGAGAACTGGACTTTAAGAGATAGTATTATGTATAAAGGAACTGAAAATACGCATTTGTAAAAGTGCACTGAACCAATGTGAACTTGAAAAAAGGATAGGAACATGACGCAATATAAAGTATACTGCTAAAAATGTTGAGTCAATTTTGGCCGAAGGTTAGGCTTTGGCAAGTATGTAATTTTGAGACTTAGAAGACCCAGATAACATGAAATGTAGAACTGAAAGTTTTGAACAACAATTTATCTCAAGAAATACATCATCCATGCACAAAAATATTTTTTTTTCATATACTCATTTTAAAAGATCAACCTTGTCTAATATACCCAAATAAATTAAAGTCATAAATAATACTATCAAAGGACTCAACAACAGAATACACAAATGGATAATACGAAGTTTTCCTCAAAAATAATCCACGACAATAAATTGAGCCTAAAACGGACGTTATCAAAAGCATACTTGAGGCACGCAATAACTCCGTGAAAGGGAGCCCTAAAAAGTGTGTTAACAAACAAAAAGATTTATTTTGCAGGGCAGATAAGTTCTTTCACGTTTCCGCAACAAACGGTGGTACGTTAAATAAATAAAGTGGAAAAATCCAATAAAAGTATATGGCCTAATCTCTATCCAATATTTTCTTAGAGTTTCGATGAAGATTTTCCTTTTGGGGTCGTTGGGAATTGTAAGGATGCGCCTGTCAGCTAATAATATATTTTTACTTTTAGTTAATTTTAGTTATTTTCTGTTTTCAATGTATTTAAAAAATTCTTAAAATGTGCCATTATTGATAAAAATTATAAAAGAACATTATAAGTGGAACAGCCAGTGCAGGCAATTATAAAGTCTCAGTACAACTGTGTCGGCTCTATCAATAAAAACTAGGACAATTATTGTGTCAACTGGCGATAGCTAACCATCTATTGCCGGTGAATATTCGACTTACTTTGCACTGCAGTCATCACAAGGTGCATAGTTAATTTTTCATGTCACTATAAAAAAATCCAAAGCCACTCTATTCTATCCTCTCTCACCGACGAAAGCTCCCACCTAGAGCTTTTATCGCTTCCACGAGCGTTATTGTTAGTGATACCAGCGCGGTTATCTCACATTATTTAGGAGACGTTCTGTTGCCAATGAAATAAACACACGAAGATGCTTTCACCATTTCAATATTTTCCTAAGTTTATTATTTGTAGAGACGTTTGTATTAAATTAGTGAAATAGAATGGGAGAGTATTTTGCAGTTTTCGGGTTCCATTTTGAGTTCATTTTTGAGAGTAGTGTTTGCTAATTTTAGTATATTAATACTCTAGCAAAGTTTAGTTTTGTAGTTTTTTACTTTTAATAATAGCTGAAAATTATCCTGTTTATTTTTTAAGTTTATTTTTTTAACCATTATAACACGGTTCTGTTATAATTGTATTTCTTTAAAATGTATACTAATATAACACTCAATGCCTTTGATATACACACAAATTAATCAAAAATTGCTATTCCTACACATACGTATATTAATTCTATCTAAGCTAAATAATCTTTAGCTTACGCTGTATATTGGATATAATCATGAAATATATTCATATTTAATTTTCTACCCAATTTCATCAAACTCCACAAAATTAAAATACATAATAATACACACCGGAAATGCATAGTAAATATGAATGTTGTATTATTACCGCAATAATATTGATATATAAACGGAAGCTCGGCCGCGGCGATCTAGTGATGTGCCTCGTAAAATTTTACGATAACGTGACACGCGCGTGTAACGTCAGTCGCGTCCCTCTCTGATGGCACATCATATTTATGTTGTCCGAATATTTATTGCATGCCCTTGAGTGGTGCTGAGCTATGTACATCAATATCGATATAAAGGATTAAATTCCTCATCTATTTATCTATTTATCTACAGGAAGCCCACTGCTGAACATTGGCCTTAAATTCTAGTTTTATTCCTCATACTAGGCATGTATATATTATACGAGCATATTTTGTGAATAATACTTGGCTGCCGAGTTTCATCACAGATTCCTAACTAAATGGACGCACTAAGGAAAATTCTGAAGACTAAAGAAATAACGCGTTATTTTGTGTTGGATAAGCGGAATAGTAGTTCCACTCTAGTTAAGCATGGTAATTAAGCGACTATCGGCGTCAGGTCTTATAGTCAAATTGTAAATATTTATAAACAGCAGAAATGTTTCAAACTTATAAATATTTTACAAGATATCGATAAATATAAAGCCCCTCACTAAAACCAAAGTGACGATAGCCGATCACAATGAGGTTGTAAACGTGCACTTATTGTTTATTGCTAATAAATTGCGGAGTTTCTACGTCCGCGAATTAATTCATACGTGTGTCACTAATGAATGCCTGAATTTTATCGCTTTTTCCGATTATGTCCTTAATGGAACCGTCAATGAACTCAAAATTACATACATTATCGAACGACTGTGTCCAGTTGGGGTAGATAGAGACTGCAGACCACCAAGTGCTGTGGTTGATGTATTGTATCTTATTCGGATACAAATTACATACGCGCTTTATTTTTTTTTACTTGAAATTTATTCGATTATAAGAAAACTATCTCGTGTATGTTATTTTCTACTTCTCTCGCCATGGCGCAACATGTTGCAAAAAATATCAAAATTTTCATTCTATAAAATTTATTTTTGTGAATGCTCTTATATTCATCGGCTGTGTTAGCTTAACAACATTTTTATGATTATCACAAACCAAAAAATATAGTTGAAAGCACTGTTAATCCTCAATTCTCGTCCACCAAGAAAGAGATAAATATTTCCGTAACACTTACAAACTTTGCAGATTTTTTGCAATCTACTTCCTTATCACATAGAGCACCCACTTTCCCATAGCCTGTCCCTTCAAACGACTTAATCCAATTTGGCAGTGAGTGTGGCAAATTGAAACACCCTGTGCACCATCTAATGGGTTAAGCTGGTAGAGTCGGACCTTATAATTTGATTATAGAGACGTCTCTACCGTGAAATGTGTATGTAGAGTTAGGTTATGGTGACATATAGAGCCAATGTGGGTGTATTAGCTATCGTTGTGAATAAATTAGATAAATTAAATCTAAGTAAATATGGGTTTTTGGATTTGGTTGCGGTTGCAGGTTTAATTTAACCTTCCAGACGTTTCGAAGTTGTGCCTAGTTTTTAATGCGGTATCTTAGGGCATGCTGTAACCATAAAGGCTGTAACTAATTCAGCTAAAACTAGTCCTTAGGTTGAATCGATCAATTCATACTGCGTTCTAACTGACTACTATAGACTCTACCACTAATTTTATTCTTAATCGAGAAAATTTTATCCTGACACGTTCATCGGAACATCATAGTCACATTTTAGTGGCCAGAGACTATAACGCTACGAAGTAGAGTATAAAGAAACTCCAAATAGCTTTACGTCATACTCAATATTTTATAAAGCCATTTATCATAATTTTCTTTGTAACATATGCGCTGGACATTATCAGGTGCGATTCAAATTAAGCGTTACATACGGTGCGTTTTGTCACGAAATTATCTCATAATTGCCGGGTTACGTGGCAATTTGAAGGGTCAGTAACCTTAGGTTCTAACACGGTAAAATTTCTTCAAATAAATAAATATTAAATGCTACATAAAGCTGTAGCAAAAGAGGAAAAAGAATAAAATCAATGTTATAATTTCTAGTACTTTTTAATTCTGTTCTAATACGGATACATATAATTTGATATCTCCTTGGATTAATCATCACCGTGGGTCATAGGAAAACCACTCCTTATCATAAGCTTCTTTGGGAGTTGCAGGCAAACGCAGCCATTTGTGTTTTTTTTTTATTGCAAGAATGGCGATACGAGCATGCCATTCGCCTGATGGTAAGCGATACGACCGCTCACGGACAATAGCAAAACCAAACAATACTATGGTGCAAATGCATGGCATTCCACTGCGCTCGCCATCCTGAGACATAAGATTTTAAGTCTCAATATGTCTAGTAGTTACTCTGGCTACAATGTCCTTCAAACCGGAACACAACAGTGCATTTATACTGCTGTTTAAACTGCTGCTGCTGTTGTGTTTTTTATTCTTAGCTTCTCAGCTTTGCGATGAAGTATAATAAAATAAACACACTCAAAATTGTGGAAAACGTAAACAAAAAACCAACCCATCATTACGAAAATATTCAAAAATAAAATTAGTTAAATTAAAAGTAACAAAATCCATTCCGTACTGAGGGTTGGGTAATTGATATAATTGCGATTTCCTCAAGTTGATTGGCGAGATAAAAAAATCACCCAATTTTTGGGGTCCTCTTATCTTTCACATCAAACGAGGGGTGTCAATGTGTCAGTCGGCGACAAATATCTAATTAATTTACACTTTATTTATTTCCCATTTTTTCATATTTTTCAACATAATTAGGTGTCAATCATGGAGCTTTGATGTACGAAAAATATTTTTTATTTGCGCCGATGTTGAATTAAATAATATTATTTTAAAATACTATATCTATTTATATGAATCTGTATCAAATGAAAGTCCACATTGAGACAAAAATTTGAGTCATCATAATCTTCAGCCATAAGTAAGCCACGCTGAACACAAGATTTATGGCGCGTTTTCCACAGGGACCTACTGAAACTTGCCTGCATCTAGCGACTAAGCGTGATCTACATCAGGTCATCTGTTTATTTAGAGAGTGATCTATATACTTTTCGGCCCAATTAACCATCAGTGTGTTATAAATTCGAGATCGAAATAATCAACAAAATATTTTTCCGGGTCTCAGTAATTATAGGATTGACATAATTATTAACAGTAATATCGTGATTTCTGAAACAATGAAACAGTGTTACACTTCGCAAAAATCGGTTAAATTAAACACACTTCTAGAACTCGTCTAATAATTTACATTTAGAAAATATTATGCGCGCAGTAAAAAGCGGGTCTAAAATACCGTCCCCAAAAAAAGGTAGTAGATACAAATAAATAGCAGGAAAGAAATGAATTTAACCCGCAAATGTTCGTCGGGCCACTTGTACCACTCGAACGCAACACCCCAGTTATTACGCCACCCTTAATTGTGATCCCAAGATGTTGAGGATAATCAAGCCAGATACCCTCAGATACCGACGTCACGTTATAATTCTACGTAATCCTCTTTTTGTATTTGTACTGAATTCTTTTAGGGCCTTTTAGACCCTTTTATTGTTTTTCTTGGTGATTTAATGAGATTGTTATATTAGGCGCTGTACTGTAGAAAAGGATAATAAGTTATTGCAGTATAAAATTAGTAGTCAGTAAAGCGCCTTTTTAAATAGCAAATTAGTTAAGTAGTACAACATATTACGCCTGAATTACTCTGAATAGCAAGAAATTGTAGGTCAATTGCTAATTAATATGCACAGTGTTTATGGGAGAAAAAAAAGGACTGGAAAATCCAAATTTCAGTGCAAACGTAAAATTTATACAAGAAAATAAATAGTAACTCGGTAGCGATTGTTTGTATCGCTGTGCTGTACAAACTACTCATCTATCCTATTGCCTGTTGAATTTCGTTCACAATCCAACTGAGTTTTAGCAAAATATTTGAAGATTGCCAGTGTATGCCAGAATCTTATACAAAACAATATTCACTTTTAGAAATATTGTATTTTGATATTGCATCCAACATACCACAACAACACCAAAACATAATATAACAACTGTTAAATAAATAAAAATAAAATGTACAGATGTGATGGGGTAGACAATTCGATTTGACACAATGCAATAGTGTAAAATTTTAAAGGGTTCGCGTTTTAAGATAACCCTATCGACATATTGTCGATCGACACAATAGGACAGACGTTAATTTGACATACCATTAAAAATTATTGCGTTCGAAGTATCGCGTAAGTCACTCGCGTGGAAACTCACAATTTTTAGTGTCGTGAGTGTACCCCAACTTAAATCAATTCCTATAAAATATTGGCGAATAAAAAAAAATCGAGAACCCTAATGAATTAATTAATTTGGGGCATTTACATACGGGTATTAAAGGCCCCATCGATCAGCGAAATAAATCGTCACATTTTTACAACTTCGAGGTGACACGCGTTTTTATATTATGCAAATGTTAGTAAACATTAATTTGTAACGGTTGATTTGGTAACACAATATGATTTGCATAATCACCAGATGAAAGGAAAAGAGTTTAATAATGACTCGGATGACTTTTACTAGTATTTTGATGAATCGATCATAAAACTAAATGTCTGTCATAAAATCCGACAATATCATTATGAATAAGACGCATCTGCTTATATCTGCTGTATTTTTATTATTTTTAATCTGTGGAAATAAAATTAAAAAAATAAAAGCCGCAGGAGATTGAAAATAATGTTTTATTCCCACGATAATGGAAGGGCTAGTTCAAAGGGTTTTGACGTGACAGTTTAAAAATCACGTCGTAATTAGTCACGGTAGGTACCGGGTAGTGTTCACTTTCAAATTGCATCAAATGAGTGACATTTGACGGGTGTGAAGAATTGAAACTCGTGCGAATATCCTCTCTTGAAAATGCACCAACTTTTGGCTGGTAATAAAACATTCCGGTTAATTTAATTTTCTATTATATGAATTGCGTCTCTGTAGGGCCCAAATCTTATATGTTAAAAAGGATGTTCCGATTAGATAGTACTAATTAACAAAATCCACAAAATTCGTTAAATGGTTAAATTCTACGCCAGTGATTTGCGATTTGCTTATTTCACAATGCAAGAAGCAAATTACATATTTTAATTAATTTTTTGCCGCCCTTGTACTATATTTTGCATCCTATATCCTGTTACTCAGTTCTTAGAAACTAGCAACGCATGTACAAATATACTAGGCTTCAAAAGTGATTCTATAAAAATCTTTAGGCACGAAAATTACTTAACAAAAGTAAATAAACTTCTTACATCGGACATGATAATAAAAACTTGCAAAAATAATGTATAATTGACTTAAAAATATTCCTTTGTGCGATTAAATTGTTGTTTGTAATAAACCAGGGGAAACTCGTAAAAAACCAGCTGACTCTAAATTCGAGGAAATGTCAACTATAGAAAGGGTTTTATTTTTGTTTTGTTGGAATTTGCGTGTAATTTAATTACGTTTTATTTCATAATAAACTTGGCATTATCCAAGACTTTATGTTGTAATGCCTTCTTAGAAAAGTAATTCAGTTATTATTATTGTACCGTCCAACGGTACTTTGCGCTCTTAGCATTTTACGCGATTAGTGCTAATATCAGTAATCGCACTAGTTCCCGTATAGCTGAGCACCTGGCCGCGCGTGCTCCACGCAAATAAATCAATCACTAACCAATCAAGCAATTATGAAACAAGCAAGCAAGAAACGAGAGGCCGCAGGTTCGATCCCCGCACCAAAAGAAATGTTTGTGCGGCCCACAAATATTTCTTTCGGGTCTGGGTGTTTGTGAGATCGAAAAGTCTCTCATAGTTCTGATATCTGCGACACAAGACTTAATTGATCTTAATGTGGGGTCTGGACTATGTATGTGACTGTTGGGTGTATTTATTATTATTTATTAATTATTATCAGTCGTATCTAAATCATTCTCATTTAGAGTGTTGAGTTGGACAATAAATAGTTGGACGATATATGCGTGTTATCCTTTATCATCATAAAACTGAACTATAAGGTGTGGTGCTGAACCTAGACCGTACAATAATAAACTTTGATTATTTTGCAAATGACCATGCGCCATACACAAGGCAGTACTGCAATATAAAAGTTACTTCCATAATTCCTTGGATTTCTGAAATATTGATCAACTGCGTAAAGCTTCTAAATCAGTCGGTACTTGTCTCAAACCTCAATATAAGACCACACTTCGGCTACCATAAAGAAGGATGTAGGCCATTGGCTATCACAATGGGACAAAGAGCCCGAATCTTTGAAATTCTCGTAAATAACTCTCTACGAATGCCAACGAAATTTCTAAATATCTGAAACCTGTCCCCTTTTTACCTTCGCTGTTTGCTAATTAGAATAGAATTTACTGGTGGTAGTACTATGTGAGAGGCCGCCGAGGTAGGTACCACCACAATGTCTATTTCTCCCTCAAAACAACAGTGTAAATGCACTGTTGTGTTCCGGTTTGAAGGACATTGCAGCCAGAGTAACTACTGGACATAATGAGACTAAACATCTTACGTCTCAGGATGGCGAGCGTAGTGGAATGCCAAGCATTGCTTTGTAATTAATGGTGTTGTTTGGTTTTGCTACTGTCCATGAGAGGTCGTGTCGTTTACCTTCAGGCGAATGGCATGCTCGTGTCGTCATCCATCGCAATAAACAAAAGGCCTACCTCCAAAACAATCTATCTATATCAGCCCATATACGTCCCACTGCAGGGCACGGGCCTACTCTACAATCGAGAGAATCGATTGAGAGTGGTTAGGCCATATAGTCCACCACGCTGGTTTAGTGCGGGTTGGCGGACTTACATACCGTAGAAATTCTTTAAAATCGCTACGGTATGTAGGTTTCCTCACGATATTCTCCTTCATCGTTAAAGTGCGTGGTGATTGACTATCAATACACACATAACTCCGAAAAGTCAGAGGTGTGCCCTGGGATTTGAACCCGAGACATTGGGATTTGAAAACAATACTATTTAAATATTAAAAGAAACTACGTACATCCGAATACCTCATTAATCAGTGCTTTACAAACTAATCTACAGCTTAATTATCCGCATTACATCAAATCAATAAGAATTAAGGAGACAACAGTGTCTTGTAGGGTCGTAACTCCTTTTTATTTTGTTTTATTACGGGCCGACATCTGCGCCACTGGGTCGGTAATTAACTTCACTATACTGATGTTTTATTATTGTTGCCGAGTAATTGGGCAAGATATTGTCTCCTGTGTTTGTGTTTTGGGTATCTTAGTATAACATTTTGCTGAAACATGTAGTCGAAGACAGTAAGCTGATATATTTAACTTCGTATTGTAAATATTTTAATCTGACTCACCAACAGGTCTATGTATGAACCATGGGGGAGGCCTTTGTTAAGGCCAGTGGACTTCCTGTAGCTGAAGAGAGAGAGAAAGAGACAGAAAGAGAGAGAAAGAGATTCACCAACTCGTGTTGTATATCTGCCTATACATATCATATACGAACACAGGACTTTTTAATTACCTAAACCTACGCTGGAAGGTCTTAGGAAGTAGTCCACCGCTGACCTCAGTGAACTATTTATTTATTTATTGATACTTTATTGCACCATAAAAAAAGAAATAATATAAAAAAAGTATATAAGACGGCCTTATCGCACTGGGCAATTTCGTCCAGTTAATCTTGACCTATTGCATACATATTATAGCTTACATTTATAATTTAAGGTTAAAAAACCTTTTGATTAATTTAAAAAAAAAAACTGCCATCAGTCTCAATATAATAACTATTACTAAAACACTCCGTTCCTTATTCCGTCAGTCTGATATCTATCTATAACATTACAATCTTACAAAGGCAACACACTTGTACCTACATCGTACCCAATATTTCTTATCCCTTTAACAACACCGCGAATAAATAAAATAAAGCATATTATAACAGAAACATGCTGCAAATAACGTAAACACTCCATTCTATGGGAGACAAACATCACAGATGAAACACAAATATCTGTGGAACGATGTTATTGGAACAGCAAATAAAAGGTTTCCTGGAAAAGCTCGACACTTATCGGAATTGTTTTAATATTGTACTGTTTTCGTATCTATTGAGAGGCCTAGGAAGAAGGTTGTTTATTTACTTCCGCGATGTGAAAGGGCTTTAAAAAAATATACTACAAATTTATAAAAACATTTATAAAAAATATTTTAATACATTTTAAAATAAAAATGTTAATTGGTAGAGTATTTGCTCGAATCACGGCGAACTACATTTTTAATTGTATCATGAATTATTTTTAAAGAAAACTGACAAAAGTGTGGCATATTGTGACATTGTGATTCTTTCTTCCTATTAGTAGGTAAGTTAACTTATGTAAAACTTATTTCCTTTATCACAGAGCACAGTGTTCAATAATTTATCAAAAAAAGTTTTCTTTCGTTATTCCAATTTACCAACAAAAATTCGCAACAAGCTGCCGAGTAACGTTCTCTTTTCGATAAATTACTAAAACAACACAAAATATCTCAATACAACGTATTAAAGCTAAGCACTTTATAAAAAATATGCAAAACAGCACCGTTAAGATCACTCGAAGCCACAGATCGCCCGCATACTCGTCGCCTCCACGCCCATCTAATGCATTACTTCTTAGACTATGCAAATCATGTCGAGTGCCCCTTCAGTTCCTCTCATACGGGATTCACTGGTGCTTGACTGTTGTTTTATGTTCTTTTTAAATATTATTTACCGTAGTAGAGGAAAGCGACATGAATGAACAGTTCACCAGAAAAACAAAACTCAAAAAAATAGAACGCAACGAAATCCAATACAAAACAAAATTGGTTTTGTTATAAGTTTTCTTGCATAGAAATGTTTTTTTTTTTAATAGTCAGACAAAGCTCTATTGGATCACGTGGAGAAGAGACAGCGCCAAAAATTACTCGGCGTACAAATTAATAGATTTATTCATAAAGCAGGTGAGCATTAGAATCTTTAACTAATGATTAACAAATTGTGTTTATTAGTTAAGTGCAAATACAAAGATATAAAAAAGTAATTTTATGACAAATTACTAAAATAGAGGTATTTCAGCTGGTAGAATATGATTTTTCAGACACAAATTGTCCCAATCCTGAAAAATATTTACTAAAAGAAACCTGCATCGAAATAAAAGTTATTTCTTTAAGTCAATAATAATAAAATCAATTTATATTTTACCGCCTTGAGATCAACACTTTCGAACACAATGGAAGGGGACGAATCAATAAGATTGTATGGGGGATATTTGACCTTAAAACGTGAAAACACACAGGGGTCTATTGATTCCTTACAAAGCTTGACGTTTATTGAGTATACACTTATTGAAGCTTTTATATCAACTTGGTTTGGTGGCTTATTTTTTAACCCTAGGGGTACGGGTTTGATTTTCTGGTTAAGAAATTAAATCTAAAAATATTCGGGTCACTAAAAGACGATTACTTGCATTGGATTGGACTATAGACTCATTCAATTACAAAAATAATAAATTTCTGTGATGCAAGTGTACTTGTAACACGTCTACCTTCCCTTCAGGGATATTGGCGTTAGCGTGTATGTTTATAAAGCATTCTTATCCGTCCTAACGGAAACCAGCATAAAAGATGCTAAAAAAATTGACATAGTGACCCACACAAGGACCTCGTATTTCGCATTCAGTCTGTTTATACCAGATTTCGAGCAGTATAACAAATGAACCCAGTATAAAAATAAAACCGTATCTAATCAGTGGACATATTTATATTTTACATCACTTACAATCAGGTGCATTCACTTTGCCAGCATAAAAAATCTCTCAGTTATTCTATCAAAGCAAATTGACACAGAAACACTGTAAAATCCAATTGTACACTCGTCAATGTTTCGGACGGTGTGTACAAACGCGCCACTTGTGCATACATTACATATTCACAAAGCACCCGTGTCAGTTCCGTCTCCGCCTTTTCAGCTTCGATTACTGGGGTTTTGATCAAAGAGTGTGTTACAGATGAGACATCGCAGATCATCTGAAAAACAATTAAAAACAAGTTTACTGTTCTGTTTTCTGAAAAAAGTTCGTCATATTTTTACGTGATGACGAAATACTAAATGCAAATTCTAGTAAGATCTAGTCGTTACAAATACAGCCATCAAGTACAAAAATTAAATCCTTATGCGAAATACATGATATTCTTCTTTAACTGACCTGTTTATAGGACAATAACTCGTCTAAATACACAATATATCAAAAATATTTATTTTTCAAAGAGCATTACACAGTGAATCAAGGCCATAAAATATAATATTAAAGATAATATTAAGCCATATATTGAGTTTTTATATTCATTATCAGCCCAGAGTTAGTCCAATTTGTCCCTATCACATCATGGGACGGAACACACAAGGCAAAATGTGGGTGTCCTGGTGACTCCTCTGCCTGTCCTTTCTGGGATAAAGGCGTGAGTTTATGTATTTATGTATATTTAAGAAACAATTATCATCTACAGAAGACACAATTCGTCAAATACTTTTGAAATCAGAGACGAGCCGCATCTCCAACCTTAATCTATGACCGCCCAAACCAATTCACACGTCCTTTTGCAAGCTAGGAGCAATATTATCAACCGTCAACCGCTGCGGGGTGTTGGAGCGTCAAAACCAATCTCACTCGGTACTTGTGACCCTTGCTACAGCCCTTTGGCGTGATTCGCCTCTTACGCGACGTCATTGGGTCTGAAGGGCCCCTGGTCAGATGAGTGGACAAAGGCGGCCATTTTGGTAGCGTTTGATTGGGTTATGTGCTATTGATAGCTGTGAGGAATTAGTGTTTTTAAATCGTATTTTGAAGTGACATTACAATAAAAATAAAAATTGGTAAAAAAGTGAAACGACATAGTTTATTTCGTTTGGTATACTTTGGAATATTCTTTCTTACTTAATTTTCATAGGTACAATAATAAAATGGAAATTAAAGCGTACTTAAAATATTTTTATTTTAGGAAAAATAAGTTTGTACGAGTCCATCATATGAAGCGTTCTTAAACACAGTAATCATTACAAAAAATAAAGAGAGTACTCTCCTTAAGGTAGGCAGCGACTTTGTTGTGCTGGACCCCTGGCACTGCGAAGTGCTCTGGGCAGCGGTAGCCGCTTACCATCAGGCGGACCGCTAGCTCGTCTACATATAAAGGCAATAAAAAAAATGTTAGCAGTGGAAACAAACATGACATAACGTCAATAAACTCAATAAAACAATAAAAATAATTGTACATACATACATACATAAACTCACGCCTTTATCCCCGAAGGGGTAGGCAGAGGTGCCACCAGGACACCCCCATTTCGCCTTGTATGTTCCGTCCCACGATGTGATAGGGGGCGAGCCTATCGCCATATCGGGCACAAATTCCTGACTCCGGACTGATAATGAATAGAAAAATCCAATATCACTTTGCCCGACCCGGGACTCGAACCCTAGACCTCGGCTTTGTAACCGTACCGTAATACAACTACGCCACCAAGGCAGTCATTAGGCAAAATAATTGTAATTTTATTAATAAACGCTATCTCTATCAAACATTTAATTTTCGATCTTGCCCACACACAAATATCTTAAAATCCAGCTATTTAGGTATCTCCAACCGTAGAATTAATTGCCGGAGAGTAAAGGGGTGAACTAATACCCGGGCAGCAACTAATAATTGTGATAGGGTATCGCAAGCCGGCAAAATCCGGCCGTCTGCGTGGCGTGTCTTAATTAGTTTCGGATTAGCTTGATATTTGATTAATGATGTTGCATTTAGTGAATAATTTGTCTTCTGTAAATAAGTAAATGTTAGAAAATTGGGAAATTAAAATAGGGTATTTTTACAAAAAAAAAATTTAGTTTTAAAAAAAAATATTTTGTTAAATTAAAAACTAAATATACTAATTTAAATGTAGATAATATGTTTAAGGGTTGAAAAATACGTTGTAGATTGTTATTGCATGACAAATACACGATTATTCTATTGTGCTGCCTCGGTGACGTAGTAGTACTACGGTACGATTACAAAGCTGTGGTCTCGGGTTCCAGTCCCGGGTTGGGCAACGTTATATTGGATTTTTCTATCCATTATCAGCCCGGAGTCAATAATTTGTGACCAATTTGGCCATAGGCTCACCCCCATCACATCGTTGGACGGAACATACAATGCGAAAGGTGGGTCTCCTGGTAGCACCTCTGCCTACCCCTTCTGGGCAAAAGGCGTGAGTTTATGTATGTTATTCTATTGTATGATGACATATTTTTGTATGACGCTTGGTTAATGACAAATATTGAGATATAGTATTATAAAGTACGAATACCAGGCACTAAACTAGCCAGATTATACTATGTGCTAAAATGATCGTTCTATGCGGGTTGGTAAATGAAATATACTTTAAAAACTTCATACAACATGCTGTAATCTGAGAGTTATCTCTGTTAATTGGCCGACATCGGATACGATTTAACCCTATAATCCACATTGTACGGCAATTAATTTCTTGTTAATTAAACTTTTGTTAAGTCGACTTAAAATTGGCAGGGTGAAATTACTTGTAAAGTAATTAATCTTGAAACACCAACTAGGTATGGTAAATTATTAATACATAAAATATCTTCATATTTTAATACACACACACCTAGCTTTGCTACTTTTTACGTAAGAAGTGCACATTATTAATAAGATAGTCTTTGTGTAGTAGGAATCGGAAATCACGAAGAACTCGGTGAGCAACGAAACACAGTCCCGAACAAAAAAAATTGTAGTCCACACCAAGATTTGTATTTGTATCGAGATTGAACCCTCAGACTCTGTTGAAGTTTCACAGCCGGCTCTCACTCAACTATGCCACAGAGGCTGTTATGTATGAATTCCTTATTCTGCGCTATTCATTACTTCCTCTCGAGGTTTTTTCCATAGAACACCATTTCCGTAATTAACCAAATTTTTATTATTATCCGTATTTGAGTCATTTAAATCTCCCGATAAAACAATGACTAATACCCCACACACAACTAACGCGCATATCCAAGCTTTCCATATGATATTTGCTATTTCACTGTCCAAAATGCAAGGAGTTTCGTTGAAGCGGGTTCCGTGTAACATAAACTAGCGAGATACATAAAGTTTATTCTGTAAATATTCTCCAGAGAGCGGTCTCGTCGCGAATGCTAAGGCGGCGCCGCTACTATTTGTTTTAATAACGTTAGGATTTATGATTTTAAATTTATTTTTTACCGAGTAGTATTTTATAAATACTCCTGCTTTTATCCCGCATATTTGTAGGTTTAGAGTAAGGTGACTTTCTAATCATTTAACAGCTGGCAAAATTATACATTACAATATCTTCAAATTTCAATAAAATTTAGGTAAGGTAGGCTCTAGGCCTAAAAGTAAGTTTACATGTGTAACTTCAAGTAGTCCATTGCGTATGCCTTAGGGTTTCGAACCAAACTCAAAGTCGAAATATGTGTTTGCACAAAAATTTATTTCCAATCGCGGTGTTGAGAGAATAAAAAGGTCCTCGTAGTTTCCGATACCCACGATGAGACTTGATCTTACTATTCAATTAGAGACTGTTGGTTGTATTTATTATCACTTGGTTACATTATTAATCTTATTGAAGTCATAACTTTTTTGTGCGTTCTACAATAGTATAGTGCTGTCGAAATTGTATAAACTTATTTCTTGTATACTTGTGTGATTGTCTATGTAACGTGAGATATTTTATGGCTAACAAATTTTGCTTTGTATCAAGTTGTCTTATTAATTAAACAAATTACTTCTGAAATCTCTTCTTTTACAACACACCTCGAAGTAAACTCGAAAGACACATAGTAGGAGCAATAAAAGCAACCCTATTATCATACGTCCGTACCGGCACTCGGTAGCAACAAAACGTTTGTCTTTTTAGCACATTTGTTTAAGCGATAGTTGTATTTCGTCGCGTACATTACTGAGAGCGCAAAAAGGAGGTGATTTTAAAGAATTGGCCCGGCTCTTCGCTTCATATTCCTGAGAATTCCATGTTTGTTTTGCCGGTCTGTGTTTTGTATTATGATATTTAGTAATATTGTGGCTGTACTAGAAGGCTTTTTTGTGGCTTATTCTAGTTATATTGTATGGTAGAATCCACATTTTCAGCCAATGTTCGCTGAAAGCATTGCATCCAATGTGACAATCAAACATTCAAGTTATCACTTTAATCCTTTCTGAGAAATCAAACAATGTTACCGTTCTTCTGTAAGTGAGTTCTCAAAGATAAGAAACTTATTTACAATATCTCATATTATAGACTAAACGGAATGCTGTACTTAGGTTGTTTTAAATCCTGACCATCCTTTGCTTTGGATCCTTTTTCATACTACATTATTATTTTTAACTAACCTCTAAATTCAGTTAACCAAAAAAAAATACCCACGGCACTTTATCCCATCTCTCCGCGCGAAATTAAAAATCCCCACGAATCAGCATCAATTACACTCGTGCCGATTTGCGTCATAACATCTCAACGCAATAAAATATGTCCGGGAATGTCCGGATTGTGTCCGGGACTGCCCGGGACTCGCCGGTGATGTCCGGGTATTTACGAGCCGTGCCGGACACCCGGGCAGTCGGTTTATGATTATGCTCCGATTGATTGAACGGCCGCGGACGCCCCGCTGACTCGTAATTGCTTTGCATTGTAATTGTACTATTGTACCTTTTTTAGGCTTCAATGTGTTACAAGTTGTTTTATTCTTAATTGCTGTGATTATATCTAGATAATAACTCAATACATATATTTAATTGAATACTTTCAATGGTCACACTGAATCCTGACTCCGGGTCACGTCATATTTTGTTTCGTGCGCCTCAGAAATTATGAGCTCTTCGGGAATGTTTTCAAGAAAAGAATAAGTTCTCGATATTGTCTCGTTTCTTTTCTTATTATTGTAACAGTTTATTAGAGTATGTCATCAAAGACCAAATACACAATTAATTCTAACAATTGTACACATTTTATATAACTACATACATTTAATATCCACGCATTTGATGTGAGCAATAAACGGGGAGCGTGGATAATGACGTCACGTGTCCGTTTCCGAAATATTTTTACGAATGCACAGTGCAACACTCGTAAACCGGTTTACGACTGACAAAGCCGGGGACTAGTTTATTAGCGATTTTCTATATAACAATATATTTGGATGGCCTAATGGGCAGATAAAGGTAGGAAATTAATGATTGTGTCTTAATTATAAGGAAAGATGGTAAAGTTGTTTCACTTTGGTTGCAAGACGCAGACTGGTCCTATGAGCTCTAAGTTTCTATTTATTTATTATATTCTTAACATAGAGAAATTAGATAACGTCTACTAATGATTGAGGTAAGGCGGCACGATATAAAGTCGATCAAAGTTCATAAAAATCATTTTGAGAAAACTAGGTACGCAATAAGAGCTTTCATAATAATTTTCATTGTTTTACTGTGCATAAATCTCACATCGATTTTTATTAAAATCAAAGTGAAGAACTACACGCACTATAATGTATACACAGTAATACTAAAACTAAATTGTCATTTGTACATAATACTAAATTGTCTTATCTCAATGAAATTCAAACTTACTGAGTAGACAATTTACACAAAGCCGACACATACCTTTATTTCACGCCATAATTTCTATAAAGAGACAAAAGCCGGACGGATAATAACCGTAATCCTAATTAAATACCTTCTAATTCAATTACAAGCTAATTGAAGATAGCCGGCAAATTCTCTCTATTATAATCTATATCATTGACAGCGAAATTGGCGTCATATTTGCCGGTATTGTGCCAGATATATGCGATTAATGAGAGGGCAAACAAATATGGACAGAGGTCTGTTCATATTACACGTTGTTTGTAAGCCTACGTATATTAAATTGAATTAATTATTTGACGAAAATGATCCTAAATTTATTTTGTGTGAGCAGTTCGTTATAGTAGACTTAATAGTGTAGTCATAAATGATAGCATTCATGGTCTGTGGATCGTTCGATCCTGGGTTAAATTTACTGTTATGCCCTGTACCTTTCCTAAGTTTTTCGATATGGGAATTTCATATTACTGACACTGGAATTTGGAACTAACATGGACATAAACATTGAACAATAATCAGGCTTGTCGCTAAAACAAAATCAATTTTTCTAATATTTCGTCATCATCATCAGCCCTTCTGCGTCCACTGCTGGACATAGGCCTCTCCTATAGCACGCCACTGGGCTCGATCTTCAGCCCATCGTCTCCAACCGCTACCAGCCACCCCACGAATACCGTCGCTCCACCTGGTTGGAAGGCGTCCTACACTACGTTTATAAATTGCTAATAATCTATGCAAATATTTTTTTAAATAACTCCACGAATACCCTTAAAGTGTGAACTGACCACGCGATCGCCTTCTAGCTTAATTAACTGTAATTCAAAATGGTTGTATTCAAATTCGGTCGCAAATCAAAGTGCCCGTATCTCGCCATGGGAAACTCCGGTCAATAGGCGATGATTACTATTTGGGGTCATTTGTGTCGGACAAAAGGTCGCTGGACCCCGCTACCCCTTTATTGGGGTCTATGCGTGGTGTTTGTGTGATCCGCAATGATTTTATGGCAAATACACAAGTAAAATTATGAGTGAAATTACAACTTTGACATGGAAATAGAAGTCGATTATATTGAAAAAAAAAAAAACTTCATACGTCATCATACTACAAGTAAACAAAATAAAAGTAATTGTAGGCGTAATTAACAATCTAATTTATACACGAATGAAACGAGTGACTATAACAAAATTGCGAACGATTTTACTTTTTGGCACAAAAAAACAGCACTTTCGACCGTCTACGGAAGTAACATAAAAAAAAAGAAAAAAATATTATTTGCTCATAAAATAATATTATCTTAAAAAATAAAAGCAATTATAAATATAGGTATACAAAAAATAAAAAAACATCATCCACGGAATAATACCAAATAATATAATACCTCCAAGTTTGTAATGTTGGAAAATAAGGAAAATTATAGATCTACTATACCCCCTACTACTATACTATACACCCTTTTAAAATTCCGAAAAAGCATTCCTCTCATCCAATCGAGTGGACAATTTTTGTTCGCAATTGATATTCACCGAGCAGCAATTAAGGGACCGCGTCCACGCCGTACTTCTTTTATTATGTAGATTAACGTATTGACTCTTTCACCAAACATTAAATTCACTGGACTTCCATATACAAACTTATTTTTACCATCCATACTCTTTGAACATCTACCAACATGTATTTCATTTAAAGTTTGTTATCGGTAAAAATAAATTTGTCGCGCCTGATAAAATTTTGGAGCACCAATTTTGATCCTTGCGTCTTTGCTAATAGGATTCTATCAGGCGCTTTGTTTAAGACTGCTTCCGTTAGGGTGTGAAGGAGATGAGATAACATTGTACCGATTCAGAGCACGTTTTTGTTAATGACTCGGACATGCGCCGTATGAGGGCGGATTGTTTGACTGACCGGCGAATTTATGGGAAGTTTTTTAATTATCTGATCCAAATATTGTGTGTCACCCCTTTTATTAAAAGGTTTTAGCGTGAGCTTTTTATAAATGAATGCCTTGTTTACTGAAATGTATTGTATGTTACAATTGTGAGGTACCTTTCATTCCAGCTATAGAAACGAAATCAAAACGATGATGACGAATGATGATGGTATCTTCTGTATCTGACTTCCTTCCGAACACACATGTTTTTCAGACCTTTCATTTTTAGCGCATAAGTCGTTACAAGTTACAATTAAAGTCCAAACGAAGTTTTCATTTGAGACATAGTGTTTTTAATTTCCTGCAGCCCTAATAGATTATTACGAATATAAAAATATGATCAAATATATTTGGTACTAAAGTGGCAAAATCATCTCGTAATAGATATTTTTTAATACTTATAGAAGGACTAAAAATGCTTATCCCTAGTAGTACACGTGGCTACAAGCATTTCACCCAATTGACAAAAACCTGAACATTCAACAGCCACACAAACGTAGGTACTCATATATTACATTAATATATTCATCACCTGTCCACATTACTCGAACCTCTAACCGTTATTCCAAGTGACATAAGGCTCAAGATGTTTTAGTCTAGTGCCCAGGTGCATTCACGGTCGGTATACCACGATGACTCATCGGCACGTGGTTTGTGACCTATAACGATTGCAACGGTTCCAGTTTTTGTCTAGACCGTTGGTATGCGCATAGTATGAAAATTAAATAATTGTATCGGTGTTTTAATTAGTTTTTGTTGCAAGATGCAACGGCAATTAGTGTATTACTAATATGGGCTGTAAAGCGTGAATTACTGGATGTGAAATTCCTCGCAATTGATAGTATACTTTATTACACAAAACATACGAATAACACAAATAAGGAAGTTAATTCTAAATATGAGTACAAACGGCGGTCTGCGTTAATTTTTTAAAAAGTAATTATTCCATCAAAAGTTGTATATTTCCCAGAAGAATTGACATGAAGTAAAATCAGAATATCATCATCAATTTAATCACGACACTACGGCGTATATAAAAAAAAAAAACCGACTGATAGGTATGGGACTTTTTAAAATGGTAACAAAAGTTGTAAGATTTTCACATAGTTGTACATTCTGTGGTTTTTGGGGACAGACAATTTACCAGGAGCGGTAAAATTATAAAAACAAAAAAATAGGATAACAGAAAACAAATTAATTACAATCCTCAATGGATTAAACACCGTACGTCGTTTGAGACATTCTCCATTCATATGACTTAAAAAAAAAATATTTTCACAACTATATTAACACCGTTAACGGACAAACCACATTACTTTTCTTTAATAAAGCACGTATAAAAAGTAAATATGTTTCCTTCGAGTAGTTTACCGTATTGCAAACATCTGCTCGACATTTAGCCACGCGCCGCACCTTGAAGGGTGGACAGTAATTATAAATAGCTCAAGTATGCGGGCGCAAAAACTTACCAGCGGGTGGTCATACTTGTGTAGTATATGGAAAATTGCTGATAATTTAATAGTTAAAAGCGGTAACTCCGATAATGGTGCCCTAAAACCACGGTGACTCAAGTAATGACTATTCTAATATATTATGTATGTTTGTACATATTATGTATAGGCGTTGCCTATTGCTTAGTTTGGGTACCTTCGTAAGTACTAACAATAAGAATATTCGTTTAATATCTTTTTTATTTGTATTTTATATCAGACGCTATTGCAATTTTATAAGTTACGGCGAAGCACAATTTACTTTTTAAAATACTGTAATTTTTGCACAAGCATGTGTTATACTAAGGACATTTTATTGATGTTTTATATATTTAACTAAAACATAAGTAATAAGTACATACTATTTAATATATTATAAAACACAACACAACTATCTAAATGTGGAACAGAATTGAGTGCTCTATTTAGGTATTTTTTGTTAAAATTTAACGATAGAACAAAAACCTAACTAATTCCGTGTATTTTATTGGAAGAATCCACGTTGCATGTTAGAATACAGTAGGAGATGAAATTGGCTGTAATCCAAGAACGTATATTTCCACTTCATCATTGTGAATTTGTGAAAGAAATCGTCTACAGAATGAAAATGTTTTACTGCCATATTAAATGTTAGTTATTAAATCTTTTGTCTCTTTCGAAAGACTTAAGAATTCAGTTTAAGCAAAGAAGACAAAACATTCGATAGCTAAAATAGGTTTTAAATCTGTTTATGAATAAGGCCGTTAATATATAATATAAGTAGCAATATTATACTAATAGAACACTTAGTTTATAGAAGGTGTGTGTTTGGTAGAAAAATCCAATAACACAAAAAGAATGAATTCTTGGTCCCCTTAACATTATCTCGAAATAACATTTTTATCATACTCAGTGTCAAAAGCAGTAGTCAAACTATATTTTTGATGTAGGTATTAATTTTGTGCCTGATAAAGGGCACGGGGAGTCGTGGATCTAGGCCATTTCCAACAAATTGCTGTGCAAATCTATGAGGAAGTTCTCCAATAGTGGCCTTAATGTGACTGAAAATGGTCCTGATTGTATTTAATGAATAAGTATCACAGAAATAATCATTAAAATCTATTATATAAAACTCGACAAACGCGTATGAAATCCAATGTAGACTATTATTGCACAATTCAATAAATATAACAATGAACATGAAGATAACCCGCCGATTGTTACACATAATTATGCGCTTTAGGTTTTGTTTGTGATAATTTGTGTGGTGTGCAATAAAGTATTTTTATGTAAGGAAATAAATACACCCAACAGGCACATACATAGTCCTGACCCCACACTAAGATCGAGTCTTGTGTCGTGAGTATCAGTAGCTACGAGAGACTTTTCGATCTCACAAACACCCAGACCCGAAACAAATACCTGTAGATAACACAAATATTTGTTTCGGTGCGGGGATCGAACCCGCGGCCTCGTTTCACAGCCGGCGTCAAACCAACTGCGCCACGGAGGCTGTCGTAACTAAATATTTTTTTTTTTTTATTAGTCAAAAACACCCATGTTACGTGGTATAATATTGCATATACTATAACCCTAGTGCTTCCTAGTTATTAAATGTGGCACGCTTGCGCCAGATGCGCCTTGCTCGTGACCATGAGATTTATGTGCACTGGACGTAGTCAATGAACAACAATTATCATTTGTAATTAGCTAAGTAAACAACAAAATGTTAATGCGCGAAAAATAATTCTGTATCTGTAACAGCCCATATAAAAAAAAATACAAAAGACAAATTAAAGTGTCCGCCCCGTGACCACGAAAGCTGTAAAGTAATCGCAAAGTCGCGTCGCGTCGGGAAGTTAAAAAATGTAAAAATCAAATTAAAGTGGCATAGTATGAGGGAGGCCTATACCCAGCAGTGGGACCCTACAGGCTGTGAATGATGATGATGATGATGATGAACAGCCCTTATAATAAGTAATAAGGATGTTCACTGCAGGGCACGGGCCTCAAACTTTACATACTAATTTCTACAAATCGCTATAATGGTATGCAGGTTTCCTCGTAATGTTTTCCTTCATGCGTGGTAATTGACAATTGATACACACGAGTCCGAAAATTCAGAGGTGTGAATTGGGAAACAAACCCGTGGCCACCAATACAGCAACCACATCCAGTCTGTTACCAATAGGCCACTACGGTTAATTTACTGAAAAAAAAATGGCATAGAACGTAAATGTTCATAATATTTAAAAATAATGTTACCAAAAAATAAACTGCTAACTAATTTACATAACACAAACCTCATTTCGAATGTTCATGTTCCACATTCAAACTTTTACGCCAGTTTAAAAAAAAACATCAAGCCCTCCATTCAAACCCACCCAAGTATTCGCGCAATCAGCGTCTCTGATCCCCAGAGCGTTAGATTACTCGCCCTGCCTACCCCCAAATTAAATCCATCCGCGAAAATTGTGACAAACGCCATCCGTCATCCTACCCCTCATTTGCATGAGAAAAACTGTTGAAGAACAACTATTTATCAAATGGCAGAGGACTTCCGGCGGCCATGACAGTAGGCGCGACGCGTTTCCGCCCGCCATCTTTGGCTGAATGTTGAGCATCCGGCTGCGGGTGTTTTGTGATTTTTGGTTGCTGGATGTGACAGAACACATGACAGTAATCTTCAGGTTACAATAACTATGTAAGTAATTTTGAATTGTAAGACTGTTTCACCAGGCAGGATAGTCTAATATTTTAGTTCTTATCTCATCCAGTAAGTTATAGAATATTTCTATTCGATGTCTTTAGAGGCCGACGACATATTTGCGACACACGAGTATCCGAAGTATTTATAACCTAAGGACTTACTAGCAGTAGCATACTTACTTAACGGACCTATATAAAATAAGGTAATTATAAAAATACAAACCTGATTTTTGAGTATCTCAGTACCTTCTCCATAAATTCTCGGTTAAAATTTACTAAACTGATAGTCTGACATAAAGAGTAATATTTACTACCTTTTGACAGCCTCCGTGGCGCAGTTGGTTAGACGCCAGCTGTGAAATGAGAGGCCGCGGGTTCGATCCCCGCACCGAGACAAATGTTTGTGAGGCCCACAAATATCTGTCGGGTCTGGTTGTTTGTGAGACCGAAAAGTCTCTTGCTTCTGATACCCACGACACAAGACTTAATTAATCTTTATGTCGAGACTATCTATGTGACTGTTGGGTGTATATCTATATATCAGCCCATACACGTCCCAATGCAGGGCACGGGCCTACTCTACAATCGAGAGAATCGATTGAGAGTGGTTAGGCCATATAGTCCACCACGCTGGCCTAGTGCGGGTTGGCGGACTTACATACCGTAGAAATTCTTTGAAATCGCTACGGTATGCAGGTTTCCTCACGATGTTTTACTTCGCCGTTAAAGTGGGTGTATATATTTTTTTTTAACTTACAAAAATAACTGCCCCATCTTTTCCTCCAACATCCGTGTAAAACTCACGTTGATTGCGACTGATCTCCATTTAGATTATTTAGTGGTTCGTCCGAGATGAAATATTCGCGGCATTCCGTCGACCCGTCGGTAGACGCTGATTGTCCCTGATTTAGTTATCTTGATGCACGCCATTCGTCGCTTGTTTATTGCTACATTACTCTAATGCTGGTTATAAATGGCTGCTCTATTGGTAATGTGGTCTGTATAACTTTGTATCTTTTTAACAATATTTAATTAAAGTGCTTATGCTAATAATGCCATCAACACCATTTACCACAAATTGAAATAATTACAAAATAGTGAGAAATAGGTAGATAGTAAGTTATAACAAGAAATAATGTATTAATGTAACAATCAGTTAGTGTGATTTTAAAACTATGATTAGTATAATAATTATTATTTGAACAAAAACTAAGATATTTCAATTTTATTAATTCTAGGTTAACAGTTGAATAACATTACAAACACTAGTATACAATGTTTGGCAGACAATAAGTTACCGTCTATTATTTCAACAAGTGTGTGTGTAAGTCACCTTTCCGTGTAATATTTCCAATAGTTTATCTTAGTACTTTTCTCTCACCAGCTAGATATACAATAGATTTATTTATTAATAACAAGCTTACACTGCCTCGGTGGCGTAGTTGTATTACGGTACGGTTACAAAGCTAAGGTCTCGGTTTCGAGTCCCGGATCGGGCAAAGTGATATTGGATTTTTCTATTCATTATCAGCCCGGACTCAGAAATTTGTGCTCGATATGGCGATAGGCTCGGCCCCTATCACATTGTGGGACGGAACATGCAAGGCGAAATGTGGGTGTCCTAGTGGCGCCTCTGCCTACCCCTTCGGGGATAAAGGCGTGAGTTTATGTATGTATGTATGCAAGTTTACAGACTTAACCCAAAGTACTTATATTCTTAATATAAGTACTTTGGGTACTAATATAATATTATAGACTAATATTTTAAGAGAATAACAAAACATACAATCTTAAATAAAATCACAAAATTGTAAAACTAGTAACATTATATTCTAGGCTATTTGTATCTTTGTACATATTTTTGTATATATATTTTACAAAAATATACCTATTATTATGGTCATTTTACAACAATATATTTTGTACCCCAATATCCAAGTTTCTTTTGATTTTTTACTATATTCTATTTAATAACATTGAAACGCAAAACAGAAATGCAACATCGTCCAATTTCATATTCAATTATTTAAATTCAATACACACGTTGCCCTACTGAATGAATTCGTGTTTGCGTAATCGGGTTATATTGATTCCACCATAAAATGTCGTAACAACCATTACACTTCACACTAAAATAGACCTTATGACATTAACCATAAATACCATAATCTCGTAACGCGCGACTTGGATTACGTTTCGTAACATTTTTGTCGTATACGTAACTAATCTTGGCACGGTGAATGTGGTGCGTAATTTCGCCATCCTACTCATACCTTCGATAGCTCAGTTGGTAGAGCGGTGGACTGTAGAGGTGAAAACATGGCTATCCATAGGTCGCTGGTTCAAATCCGGCTCGAAGGATTACTTTTTGTATTTATTTTTGTAATATTTTACTGTTTGCGGCGTATTTTTTTGGTATTGGTTCTTAGCAAAATAAAATAAATTAACTATGAGATTTAAATATTTTTATCTGAAAATACTTGATTTGTGTGAGAATAAATTATTATTTTCCTGTTACTTGACGCCCAGTAAAAAAATAAAACAAAAGTAATGCTTGATCTGATATAAATTATCTGATATAATCGAAATTGGGTCATTACTCGTACTTATACTATAGACGCGCAGAACACACAAGTAAATAAACTATGTGAATCAAAATATTTACTTCAGACTCTGTAACACCCTGATCGTCAAATACCAAGTAATAATAAGATTTGTACCCATAACTTTATGTTTAATAAACATATTTAAAACAGTTTATACCTCTTTGCCTTTCAAAATTAAAAATAAACCCACCAGACCATAAAAGCCTCAACAAACGACAGTAGAACTTGACAAATTTTATTAACATCAAAAAATTCGCTCAAAAACCACAATCAAATTACAAAATTCAATTATGTCTCATTACAATGAAACTCGAGTTAACCCTTAACCAGTAATGTGACTTGGAAGCGCGTTGAACCAATTAACTTAGACCCCTTATTGTGCTTCAACTTCTTTCAGAAATTTTAATTTTAAAAAGGTTAAACATGAACAGCGTAGGGTTGAACGTTTATTAACAAGCGTTTTGTTTTTTATTAATATCGATATGTTATACCGGGTATATCAAGACTGCGACCGAAAACGAAGCCAGGTGGTAGTTTTAGTGGTTACAGACAGGATGCAAATAAATTTTCACCAAAAAAGCGACAGATATATTTTAGATTTTTTTTAAAATCATCTTGTTTGGGTCGTAAATACCTAGTTGATGCGAAAATAATAATTTAAACCCTTAATTACCATTGAGTGTTTAAAAATAAAGAGGTCTAAGTCATTATTTTAGGAAAAAATATGTATTTATCATCCAAATACGACGACAAGTAAAAAATTACAAAAAAAGTTGTCGATTTTTTTTGCAAATTTTTTACTTTGTTGTGTCTGAAGTCACTAATACTACCTCTCAGTCAGTCTCAGACTTGATATACCCTGTATAATATTGCACTTTAAAGACTGTAGTATGAACGGGCTAACTTGATGCGAGTGGCATTACTGTGTCACAGTAAAACTACGGATTTACTAGTAAACAATTATCAATTTTACAATGATATTTTTGGTAGTGACTAATATTGTTAGACGATTCCCGTCTCCCGTCAATAGAATTTTCATGCTGAAAGATGACATGCAAGGAATATTTATTACCTGTTTTCCCTTTAGAAATAATAGCAATCACTAAAGTGAACACTGGTGTGAACACCAGGAAAGCTACTTGTGAAAATAAAATTCAGCCTTATCTCATAATCGAACTATCTTTTACTAAAAATTCTGTAAAGGAATTATTTGTGTTTTTTTTTAACACGAAATGACACTAAATTAAAAAGCTATCGAATACAAAGCCCAAATAACTCCATTCCAAAACAGATTCCCACAATACTATCAGTCCAAATAAACGCAAATGAAGTTTAACCCTTGCTTTGTGGAACTTTTTAATTGCTGTAAAATCGGAACGGGTACAAAACGGCTTAGTCCATTGTTGTGACCATCGATCTATGTGGGTGGGTATTTCATGCCGTCGCACTATTGTGGCCTTTTTGATCCGCGTCTCTTTTGGAGGGTTAGAAAAAAAATGAATGGAGTACGATGCGGTGGAGTGTTGTTAAGTTGATAGGAATTGGTTTGACGTGTAAAAAATATTAAGGTATTTGGTATTCCGAATTATTTTGTTTCACATATTTTAGTTCATAAAGTGGTGATTTTACATAAATAATATGTCATTGGATTGATATCCTTGTCGCCTAAAGGATTGTTTTCTAAAGGCAAATTGTATATTTACATTTTAAAAGATAATTCAGACGGATTTTAGCAGAGCCAAGGAATATTCAGTCATGACTTGTCTGGGACGGTACCACTGTATCACAGGAAAACGGAGTGAAAAGACACCTTCGCTGCCCAATAACTATTTCCTCTTCTCACCTTTTTTCCTTCCCGCTCTCCTTCCATATCGATAGGAGACTGTCCCGCCCTCACACCCGCCACTGCAACTCCTGTAAGCCATGATCAACAGTGGCACGCATTTTAATGACACTGAGCATTGAAGCTCAGCGAGTCTGGGAATGTCTAACTTGTCTT
The DNA here is from genome assembly GCA_949752805.1 of Deilephila elpenor. NCBI lineage: Eukaryota > Metazoa > Arthropoda > Insecta > Lepidoptera > Sphingidae > Deilephila > Deilephila elpenor. The sequence goes on from OX457116.1 coordinate 2,292,182, forward strand.
TAACCCGCAACGAAATCAATCAAAAAGTTAAATTAATAGGAGGAGTTGGAAATAAATAATATCGATAGGTCGGCCACACATCCATGATCCAGCGTTGTGGATGTTCATGGGCGGCACTGATCACATGCCATCAGGTGAGCTGTTTGCTCGTTTGCCGGATTGATGCAATAGAAAAATGCTCGTTTGCCCCCTATAATATTATAAAAAAAAAAAAAGAGACGCTTCTGAATGCTATCATTATTTTTTGTCTATATTCTGTGTTGAATTCTCAATGATCAAAGAATTTTATTTTCTAAAAATGCCAATAACGTCTATTTTACGCCAGATATTCTCAAACATAAATAATTGCCCCCATGTGTAGGTATTGTATTTCAGTACGATCACAAAATACCCTTCTTTTGTCCAGTTCGCGAATATATCTCGTTAATTAATGGCAACTTAACCCTTTGTCTGTGACGGCGAATAAATCCCCGCGTCATTATGGTTGCCAAAGATTTTCAAAATATTTTTTAAAATATTTTTTTTTGGGATATAATATTAGCGAGACAGTTTTGGTGTAAAACTTATGTTTTTAAATAAATAAAATGCATATTTTTGGTATACTTATTTCATAAAGGATGTGTGTCTATCAAAATATTTCATTATTGCTATGCTTCTGAAATGTACATAGACTTTTCTAAAGTCTGTACCATTCTCAAATAGTTGGATTCATAATTAAAGCACGCCTACATTAATTTTACCTCAATAACATCTTCCTTTAAGTCACAAAACAATTTACCCAAACCTTTGAGAACCACTCAACCCTTTCTGGCACTGATTCATCTCCCCGTCAACGGTTGATGGATCAAGATATTAATACCGGCAGCGTGGCGAATCTGACCAAACGATAACCCTTCTATGCATATTTAATTCTACCCGGTCGCTGTGACCGATGGGCGTGAACTATACAAAATCCTGTAGTTGAAGGGTTAGAGACTATTGCGTTTTGTAATTGTGTCTTAGAGTTGGACGGATCGATCATCTTGAGTGATTAACCCTTACAATATTTCTTAATAGTGATTTAATGACGTCACAAATGTATTCAGTCTTTTTTGTACAGGATATGGGATACGGTTAATGTAAATAAAGTAAATTTAAAAATGGATGACAAAAGGGAACTAAAAATAAGGCAGACAGAGGCGAATTTTATTAGGCCTCTAGAAAACTTATTGAAAAAAAAATAAAGTAACAGCTATGTTGAGTGTTAAAGTGTATATTCTAGTCAATGTTTAATAATAATAATATAATCGATAGTTTTATTAGTTAACAAATCTCAGCATCTCAGCGGGCCGGCAAAATTGTGTCGAATGGTCAACTCTGTCTGGACGGCATTAGCACTTACCACCAGGTGCAAAGCAGCCATTATGCCGAGCCAGAATAAAAAATACTCAATTGCAACATTGTGTATGTCACAACGCCTGATAAATTTATCTTAGCAAAAAAATTCTCGTCAACCATTTTATTTGCTACGACGACTTTTATTACTATATAATTATTAATAATAAAGCATTTTAAAAACTTATGATCCATAATTAAATATTAATTAAAATTACTTACACGCCCTCCTATAGAATTTAAACGTAATCATTAAAGTATAATATTTTCATAGTTACTTAATAATCTACTATTTTTAAATGAGTATGCACTTGAGCTAATAAAGTAGTTAACTGTTTATGAATATTGTAATTTCGCATATTGACCATGTCGCCTATTAAACATAATAAATTGCCCGCATGGCTAAATTTGTATGGATTAGCTACCTACCTTGGGTACAGTCGCGGTTAAATTTGTATTAGAAAAAAAAATGGCTAAAACATGCATTCATTTCTATGGTATGTAAAGTCCACTAACTCGCACTAGTCCAGCACTGTGGACTATATGGCCTAACCACTTTCAATTGTACCCTCGGTTGTGGATTTAGCCCGTGCCCTGCAGTGGGACGTATAATATGCTCTGATACATACATAATATTGACGAGAGATTGAAACTGATGAACTTTGTCGCACTAACAAAATGAAACGCACTAACCAAACTGGTGCTTTAAGCCGGTTTTCTCGTAGTATAGTACCATAGTCTTGTCAGCTCGTGAATCGGAACAACTGTATGATTCTAGCACTTAACATATTATAAGCGTTGTAATTACAAGAAATTAAAGCTTAATAACAAATACAATACTTAAATCCAACTTGATAGTTATCGCATCAAAAGTTGAAACAAAGAACCTTTTTAAAATAATTATGATGTCTACAAAAATTAAACATATTTTTGAAAATATATTTTTTGCTAGCGACTGTACAACAAACTCCGTGCATAGATTAAATAACCCTTGCTTATTAACCGTAGCAGCGAATTAACATGCAGATGAGTTGAATTAGAGCATTGATCGATTAGACGCTTCGGTACAATGGACCCGCATGTCGCGAGAGTGTTGGATGTCCACTTAATGATACCAAGTAACTTGGTGATTATTTGCGAGAGATTTCATTTTAGTGGATGTTGTTTGTTACATTTATAGTCTTTAGACTTCAGATTAATGAGCTAGATGGGTCGTATACCTATCTAGCCCTACCTACCTAAGCTCTCCGATTTAAATTGAGTTATGCCTAAGGTGAAGGAATACATAGTGAGGAAACCTGCATACCATAGCGATTTGTAAGATTTTCTATGGTATGTAAAGTCCGCCAACCCGCACTAGGCCAGCGTGGTGGACTATATGGCCTAACCACTCTCAATCATACACTTGATTGTAAAGCAGACCCATGCCCTGCAGTGGAACATATATGGGCTGATACACAATACAACAATACTTAAGGTGCAATTGCAGAAGAAATCCGTGCCAAGCTATAAGAGATATATGAGATGTAAGTAAACTAATATCATACTTATTTTCTTTGTAATTCCTAGGACGATACACAGATCTTGGCCGCTGTAACTCCAAGATCTTAAATATCAGAACATGATGAGTTATCAAAACCAGAGTTTAAAGATTTAGTTCAATTGAAAGTGGTGGAGTCAGGTTGTTGTCTGTCATGGCTCAGAAGGAATGGGCAGGCTTGTCCAGAGCGGTACCACAGTCTCTTAGGAAATGTTCAATACCCTGTTTCTCATCCTATCCTTTCTCCATCCCGTTCTCTTCGCAATATGGTCCGGTAACACATCTATGAGCAAAGCGTTATAAATGTTTATAGGCAACATTGATCACTTAGCATTTGGGGACCTATTTATTACCAGGTGACCCATGAATTCCTAATTTAATTTAGATTAAACTACTTATACAGGGTATATTATGACCGCGACCGAAAACGAAGCCTGGTGGTAGTATTAGTGATATCAAACACAATGCAAGTAAAAATTTCACAAAATAAATCGTCAATTTTTTTTTTGTAATTTTTTACATATCGTCATATTTGAGTGATAAATACATAGTTTTTTGAAAATTATGACGTACACCACTTTATTTTTAAACACGCAATGGTATGTAAGGGTTTATATTACTATTTTTCAGTGGCGTGCCTAGGGTTTTGGAGTAGGGCAAGCCGAATATTTTTTTACGTTTAATTTATATTGTTTTAGAAACACAAAGTTACTAAGAACGAAGAAAATTAATTTATAATACGTCGGCAAACCTACCACACAATCAATATTAAGATTAAAACAATTATTATAGATTACTTGTGAACATGTATCCGTAACTATTCATTACTTTTCTATTGCCGTCACTATTCTGTGGTGCCGTGGTCGACTTCGAGGTTTACCGAAATTGCAAGCAGAAATTATTATTAACGCATTCATGTTTAAATGTTTTTCTGAATTTAAAATAATAGATTGCTTTTGAAAGGACCACCTAATTTAATGAAAATTTAAAGCATTATAATCCAAACAATCTAACACACAAGACGTGTCGTTTAAAAACATATGAATCACGATTGTTTAATAGCTTTAAAGGGAGTATGTAGTAATAAAAGTACGTAGTTTATTAAACTGAACTGAAGAAATTTCTATTGTGATTTATCACGACTTATTAAATGTACAAACACGGCATAGGTTTCGCGCCGGTTTATTTTTCAATATAATTGAATGAATTTACCTTTTTACCGGCAATGAACGCTTTCACAATCGCACTCAAACCATCACAGAAAACAATACAACTCATAATAGTATCAAAAAGTTTAAATAACATAAAAAACTAAACATTAACCTTAAACAAAACAAATTCACAACTCATAAAATATCATAATACAAATGAAGTTAGTAGAAATATGTGCTGTATTGCCAGTAAAAGTGAAATAAACAATACAAAAGATACAATTTATTAAAAGAATTATTAAAACTTCATTAGTTGTTCTAAAAAAAATATTAGATATAATTTCTAAAAGGAACCAACTTAATTTAATAACAATTGATATAACAAATAATCACGTGACGACCATGCAACGCACGATGTTTTTACATCACCAAGGCCGAAGCCGGGCATATCGTCTAGAGTAAACTGCTATATAACATATCTATAGCTATACATTCGTAGCGATCGAGTAATATCATTTCCCCATACAGTTCACGCGTTGTTAGAAGCCCCGTAAAAGCACACGAGAGAGAAAAGGATAGATGTATGTGCTGTGTGCTCCGTCTTTTCAAGTTCAATATAGTTTTAATGAATGAATATTACGCGCATGGAATTACGCGGCGCTTCGGCGCTGGCGTTTCATTGAATCGAAGCGCGGTAAATTCAAAAAAATTAAATGTTAGATGTTTTCTAATAAATGACTGTTGTATTGAATGTAATAGTTTGTATTCAGTATGGAGTATATACGTATTATGTAGGGCAAGCCGGGCTTTTGGGCTTGTATGGAAGTACCGCCACTACTATTTTTACAAAAACTAGGTATTTATCCCCGAAACATTATGATTTTTAAAGTACTGTAAAAAGAAATCCGTAGCTGTTTTTTCAAAATGTTTACTTGCATCGTGTCTGTAACCGCTAAAACTATCACCTGGCTTCGTTTTCGGTCGCGGTCTTGATATACCCTGTATAAGTGCGTGGTGGCCTGTTGGTAACGGACCAGACGCGGCTGCCTGCATGTTCACGGTGGTCGCGGGTCTAAATCCCAGGGCACACCTTTGACTTTTCAGAGTTATCTGTGTATTGATAGTCAAGCACCACGCATTTTAACGGTGAAGGAAAACATCGTGAGGAAACCTGCATACCGTAGCGATTTTAAAGAATTTCTACGGTATGTAAGTCACTAGGCCAGCGTGGTGGACTATATGGCCTAACCACTCTCAATCGATTCTCTCGATTGTAGAATAGGCCCGTGCCCAGCAATGGGACGTATATGGGCTGATATAGATATATATACTTATATCCAACCAATAAAACTGCAGAGTCTGTCAAATATAACTGGATCTTAACATATCGAAGATCTCGATGAAACAGTTATGTAGTAAAGACATAATTAAGCATGAATTATAACAATCAGCACATAATTACGCGGCGATACGAATCAGATAATTAGCTTTAGATAATGTATATGATTGAATACAGCTAAATAGGTTAACGTGATTAGGTTATGTCGAATTGATTGACGTGTTCAAATTACCTGCTTAGTACATATTATTTGGATTTTAAAATCAGAAATAGGAATAATTTCTAACGGAGTCCTAACAGAATTTAAAGGAAGACTATTTCTTTCTTATTCGATAAATTTATTTTCTTTGTAAATTAAAATAAAGTCAAAGTTTCTTCGATGCTAGGTGCCATTTCTGCACGTTAGTTTTTTAGTAATTCTGGCTTATAGAAGTTGTCTTTGAATAAATATTGGAAAAACATAGCAATCGTGTTACATAAATATGAGCCTCTAACTTGGCCATCTAAATTAGAATGATTAGAAACAATAAAATTTATGTACATTAAAATAGTTTGCCATGAAACATCCAGGTTATCTAGTTTTATTGCTTATAGTACCTGTACAACAATCATCGTCTTCGACCCTCGAAAATCTATTCCTTAACCTAGGTATCTTCTAAGGATTTCTACAGTGACCTCTGCTTAATACATCATACTTAGTTTAAACTAAACACAGTACCTAGTTTAAACTTTTTTCCTCGGATAAATAGATACGATGCCTTTTCATCGCATTTTTACACCCGAAATTAAATTAGAATTGGATCCAGAGTTGTCCAAATGTTTATCATATAACTAATAGGAAATAATCACGGTGTAATTCCATTTACTGACAAATTCGATTGTCGCTGCTCACGGTTTATTGGGGTTGACAATTTTCGAATTGGAAACTGTAATATATTCACCCCCGCTGCTGAGGGTGTCAGTTTGTGGGGACGTAGGAAGGTTGGTATAAGGACTGTCCTCATAACAGAATAAGTTGTATAAAATGTTTTATTAGGAATCATTGAGCATTTTTTTATCAAAATAAAGTGTAAAATTATTATCTGTTTGTTATAAATGCCCATCTAGATTGGATACCACCGGTATCAAATAATGATAAAACTTAATATAGCCTAAGTTAAACCACTGGAGAATGACTAACAAATTATCTAATTTTAATAATTAACCGAGTATATTATATTGTTTATACACCAATAAGCCTACCATTTATTTAATCAAATGTTTTGCGGCTATTTTTTCCAAGTTACATCATAGTAATTTTTACAATTTACCAACATTTGTCATATCTCTAAACACTATACTGTATCCAACATCATTGTACCACACGTATGCGTCGTCAGTACACATGGCATTGTTTGCCGACAGATTCACGATAAAACCGATACCTCAAATTTCAGATGGGGATTAGAAAAATTATACCCAATTTCTGTACATTTAATTTGTACGAATTACACAAGTGGCTCGGTGTGTTGTTACAAATTTAATATTTCATTTATTGAATTAGAAATTATTAGTTTCGTAGATGTTAATCAAGTAAGGGGGAAGACTATATGAAATATTCTAAAATAAAAATTGTATGAATGACCATCCTGCTTGTAATCTAGACTTAACATAAATAAAGTATAAGAGTTTGTAAAAAAAATAGTGGAACGTGGATAGGTAACTTGATATAGATTTAATAAAATCGTTATGAGCAGCCGCTTAAAATAGCAGTCGTACTGTTAATGACGATGATGAAATTATCGAAATAGGTTGAATATTTGCTCTTAATTGTGTATTTATTTACCTAGTAGTAAACCTTAATTTGGTATTATAATTTGGAGACTATTCCGCCCCCACAACCGCCACTGCAACTCCTGTAAGCTAGGATCGACAGTGGCACGCATTTTAATGACACTGAGCATTGAAGCTCAGCGAGTCTCCGGGAATATCTAACTTGTCTTTAACCCGCAACGAAATCAATCCTTAGGTTAAATTAATAAGAGGAGTTGGAAATAAATTATTGCCCACTTCATTCACATTGGTATTATAGTTTCATAATCATAATTTATCTTTTTTTTAAGTAGATCACAATACTCGTAATACAACCTCAATCAGTAATTTTGAAATTATATTCCCAACCGGAATCGGTAGTTCAGCCACTTACCTTATCGTAGTATTTATTTTAAGATAACAATAATTTGATTTATTGATAACTAAAATAACAATATTCTCTTCTATACCCTAAATCCTGTAACATGATCTAGATTCCACAGCGAGATATCCAAAATGACCTATTTAAAGTGGCCTAAGTCCTGTGACTTCCTGCAACATCGTAGTATTTTTTTCCCACTTTAAATAATTTTCGTTTCATTGATTATAAAATAAATATTGGTTCATATGTTTTCATTGAAGAATTTTACCAGTATGTTCGATGTAGTTGTTTCGATATTGATAAAATGCTGGTGGATATTTTGTTGTTTCTCAGTGTTTATACAAGTATTTTTTTTTATATTTGGATCTACCTCAACAAGAACACGCACATAATTGTAGCAAGCCCGGTTTAATAAAATAATAGCATTTGCGTCACGATTTGCGTTCAGTCTATATAACTATATACGAGTTTACGGAAACCGATATAAATGTGACAATCGGTGAAGGATACCTTTAACTGGTGAATACTCTTTCTGGTCAGCACTATATTTACCACCAAATGAATATTAGGCATTTTGTAGAAGCAGTATAGAAAGTATACGTGTAAATCCACGCGCGACAAAACAGAAATTGTTAACGCTACTCAGCAAATGTATTCAAAAATATACAAAACAGATCCAAACATATTTACACACATTCATAAGCGATACATTAATCGTCAGAGATTACCCCAGCGATATTAATATTCAGTCAACTAGCTAAAGAAAGGGGTGAATAAATTCGGAGGCAGCGACAAAGTGTCGCGTCGGGTTCAGCTATGCGTTAACAATTCTGTAATTAATACTCTATGCCATCTCAGGCAAAAAATTCTTGTTATACCCTTTCGTATTTGATAAAGCTGCTTGCTTGCATGATGGAGCTTGAATTGTTTGTGGACTTTGCAATTTTGAAGATGTATTATTTTGGGAAAGGGATTTTTAGAAATCATTAATAGCGAACTAAAATTAAAGTTTAAACGCTGTTTAAAACCTAAAATAATGCCAACACCACTTTCAAACATGCTGTAAAGGAGCTAAGATTTCACAGTTTTCAATTATTTATTTACAATATAATTCAGTAAAACTATCTAAAATAACCACACACAGAGATTACCACATCTTATTCCCTAAAAATAAATCAGTCAACAAAAATAAAATAAAACTCGTAAAATATTTATGATCATCACAAGACCATTGTCTGTGATCAAATAAAACCACACCTATCAGATCTTCAATATTCATGAAGGCATAACCGCAAGTTATTGTTGCGTATGTCGCTGCTATATTTTTCTCAATCACCATTAGTCCCGTATCTGCGTACCTACTGGGCTTTTCACTGAGCGATAGGAAGCTGCCCTCTATAATACAAACCCTCTCATCTGTATCTTCAAAGCTTGATGGAATATCATCTTTATACTCTCAACTATAAGGTGCATTAATAAGTTTTGTGACATCGTCGCTTACGTCATTGTGTGTTGTAGTAATTTGGCAGTAGAATTCGGAATATGTCGGCACTTCGCTTTTATTGTATCAAATAATAGGGGCCCTCTTATGGCCATTATCACGTGTTTGATCTAAAATGATACTTGGTACGGAATGCACTTTGAGGGGTGTATTTTCTGTGCATTTATTTGGCAGGTCTGGATTTAACTACAGATAGCAGAAGATAACTTATTAAACTAGAATCTGTATGAAAAGAAAGAGTACATACAAATTCTTATTTATTTTAATAAAATGTTTACAACATATGCAGTATATACAAGTATACAACATATACAAGTGCGTGGTGGCCTGTTGGTAACGGACCAGACGCGGCTGCCTACATGTTCGCGGTGGTCGCGGGTTCAAATCCCAGGGCACACCTCTGACTTTTCGGAGTTATGTGTGTATTGATAGTCAATCACCACGCACTTTAACGGTGAAGGAAAACATCGTGAGGAAACCTGCACACCGTAGCGATTTTAAACAATTTCTACGGTATGTAAGTCCGCCAACCCGCACTAGGCCAGCGTGGTGGACTATATGGCCTAACCACTCATAATCGATTCCCTCGATTGTAGAGTAGGCCCGTGCCCTGCAGTGGGACGTATATGGGCTGATATAGATAGATAGATAGATATGCAGATGTCCGAAAATTCATAACTCATAGTAGCATTTGATGGATTGTGGGTGTTTCAAATTACTGATTTGCCGGTCTTAGTGATTTTTTATTGATCTTTTACTTTTTGATTTGGTCTACTAGACTATCTAGACTTTAGAATGAAATAGATAATGCAGATAATATAGATAGCCAGCATTGAGCCTGCCACCTTTGTCAAGCTATATTTTGTCCACATTAGACATAATAAAGTATTAATAGCATTTCTATCTCTTAACCAATTTTCGTGGGATTCCTCTTCTTTGCATTACCTAATTCTTATACATGTACTTCACATCTACGTTGTTCCCTTATATACACAGTCTACTTATATTTTGCCACATCCACAACCGATATCACGCATGGATACCCACCAAAAACAATGAAGCAGCCAACCGTTTCCATAACTGCCTGCCATTTGGAGACATTCAAAGTCACCAAATCGCTGGCTAGACATAACCATTTCCTATCCATACAACACTCATCCTTCCTCAAGCTATTCTGACGTTTGCAATCAAAACACAATGCGTTATAGATGCCCACATTACACCTTCACCAATACCCATTCACTTCTTACATCAATTGCCAAGGGAAAATAGACTCTATGGCGTTAGAATAAGGTGGTGTTGGTAGTTCTTGAATGGTAAAGTCAATTTTGGCGATTGTTGTTCTTGACTCCTCAACTTCAACGTCCCGCTGCGATAGGTATTGCTTTTGATAAATTTCGCTTCGTTGTTGGTATTGTGTTGGTTTGGAAGTATGAGGTAGGGAGATAAGAATGTTTTAGATCTATTATACAGGGTATATCAAGACTGCGACCGAAAACGAAGCCGGGTGGTAGTTTTAGTGGTTACAGACACAATGCAAATAAAAAATTAGCAAAATAAGCGACAGTTTTTTTTCTTGCAATTTTTTGAAAATCATTGTTTTTGGGTAGTAAATACCTAGTTATTGCGAAAATAGTATTTTAAACCCTATCGTACCATTGCGTCTTAAAAAATAAAAAGATGTACATCATTATTTTAGGAAAACTATGTATTTATCAGCCAAATACGACGATAAATAAAAAATTACCAAAAAAAAGTTGACGATTTTTTTTTGCGAAATTTTTAATTGCATTGTGTCTGAAGTCACTAATACTACCACCTGGCTTCGTTTTCGGTCGCGGTCTTGATATACCCTGTATAACCGTATGGTCTATATGAATAATTTGAAAGCCTAGAATCGGACAAGTAGTGGGCAAGCTGGTCTCGAAGTAGAATGCCAGAGGTCTTGAATTTAACTTCTGTCATATTAATATGTGATCAGATTTTTTATGCATTACTTCGATCAAAAAGTATCATCTTCTAACTTAACAATAAACGAAAGAGATGGAGGGAGAGGGATAAAATTTTACCATTTAGTTTAACTTTAACAAAACTCTACCACATTTGAAACAAGTTTTACCAAGTAAATATTGGAACTTTCCTATATTATAGTGTATTATCTATGATTGGAACCATCAAATAAATAAATGAAAACAAAAGCAATCAATTACTAGGACAAATTCGCCTTGCCCTCAATAATGTACGAACACAATTAGCGGCGCGTGCCTTCTGTCTATTGCGACACGATTACTCGGAAAATTGTCTGTTTAGTAAAGATTTTTATTATTTGATGTCAGTTTGGGAAATTATAGTGTGTTGTAGTTTTTGGTGGGTTTCATTTGAATAATTGATGTTTGTGGACACAACCGATTTATTCAAAGCGGAAGGATATTCGTATACGTCTGGTGGAAAACCTGTCACTGTAACCCATGTTCATTTCAGAATCAGCTTATATGTATCTGGTCTTCACCAGGCATGATTATATAAAGCTGGAAGAGGCAGGGCCACGTTGTTAGTCATGGCTCAGCATGAATGGGCAAGTTCATCCTGGGCGGTAACACTGTCTCACAGGAAAGTCGACAGCTCCGTTGTCGCGTTTCGTTCGGTATAAGAGATTGCCGGATATACAATACCAATCCTCTTCCCACCCTTTTTCCTTCCCGCTCTCCTCGTGATTTGATGGGCCAGGAACACATCCATGATCCAGCGTTGTGGATGTTTATGGACGGCAGTGATCATTTACCATCAGCTGATCTGTTTGCTCGTTTATGGGACCTATACAGGGTGCATTTTTCAAATGGGCTGAAAGGAGTTACAAACCCGATTTTGATGAAAATTAAATCTGCATACTTAGATTTTTGATAAATCAACATGCCTCACTAGGAATCGAACCAGGTGATTTAGAAAAAAAATCACATGCTGTATTATAATTTATAACACCATTCGGTAATGTTGCTAAGAAGGATCAAATTCTGTGTAATAATTATATACATACGCCAAACTAAAGGAATGAGGTCATAAAATATATACTTTAATTGTATGCACTGTATTCACCAAAACTCTAATTATAGTCAGTAGGCCGTGCTAATTTTAAATAATCAGTTGTCTAGAATTCCAACGTTTGACCATACATTTCAGTGTTTTTACGCTTCCACTGATCCAATAAAATAATGTGAATAATTATGAGCAATACCTATAACTTTAAACACCCAAAACAATAACATTAACCGTTTCCGTGCCGCAAGGGTAGAATATACCCAAAATTATCTAAACAAGCTCATTCATTAACAAAAAGCATTGCCGTGTCATACACGCCACTGTTATCATTGCGGTCACAGTAATTGGTGATTTGAATGCTTGGGTGTGAATAAATAAATATGTGGGCTATTTCGACCCCCACGTCTATTAAGCGGTTAAACATAACAAGGATATTAATGTAATTAGAAAATGTAGATAATTGATCAATATTTAAATAACAGGTTGACAATGCAGCAAAGAAATCAGGATTCTGGATTAATGATAAATTATTTTATGACCTATAGATTTTTTGTATTGGTACTTGCATTAATGATAAAGAAAAAATCAAAGTGAAGACACATGTTTAGAAAACTAGATCTAATGTGTAGAATTGTTTTCCAATGACACCAAATAAATCATATGTACATTTTGAATATAAAAAGCGCCTAAACACGCCACGGTATAAAGAAAAAGGAAAAAAAAAACTACCTACGTCTGATACGTATTTACTTTACTGAACAATTAAAAATTTTATAACCGTCGGTCGCATACATATGTCTCATTTAAATATTATGTATAATTATACAGGGTATATCAAGACCGCGACCGAAAACGAAGTCAGGTGGTAGTTTTAGCGGCTGCAGACACAATGCAACTAAAAATTTTGCAAAATAAGCGACAGATTTTTTTTTACAGTTTTTTAAAAATGATAGTTTTTGAGGGGTAAATACCTAGTTTTTGCAAAAATAGTAATTTAAACCGTTACGTGTCATTGCGTATTTAAAAATTAAGCGATGTACGTCATTATTTTAGAAAAACTATGTATTAATCACTCAAATACGACGATAAATAAAAAATAACAAAAAAAAATTGACAATTTTTTTTGTAAAATTTTTAGTTGCATTGTCTTTGATATCACTAATACTACATCCTGGCTTCGTTTTCGGTCGCGGTCTTGATATACCCTGTATTTTAATATCATACAAATATAATTCAAAATAGCTTCTATCAGAGATCACGAAAATACTATAAATAAAAGTAAAAAAATAGATATAAATAAAAACTATGAATCACAAAAACATTTTTGCGCTAAAGAAATCGAACAAATTTCACCTTTCTAAAATAAAACATCGCGTCGACAGTCACGCCAAGAGTACTATAAAATAATACAAAAAAACTATCATAAAAGAGTTATCTTGACCGTAAAATGTATTTAGAACTCCACATATTTTTTCCTGAAATAAATATGAAAAAATGTGTGACGCAATAAGTAATTCATTCGCCTGCATTTGTATCAACAATTCATATTACCTCACAAAAAATATAATATTTTTTCTTCAACTACGTTTTTTGACTTTGTAAACGAACAATAATTTCAGCACGTGAATAAATCATATACAAAACATTTATCCACACAATAAAAAACTTTTCACACGTCATTGTATTCGCAACTATTCATTTTCTTTTCCAAAAATAAAAAAATGGAAACATTACGTCATATATAAAGAGTGCAAGTAAGGTATTACTAATTTCGCCAGATCTTACATCGCTCTGATAGCCGTGATCGTCTAGTGGTTAGGACCCTACGTTGTGGCCGTAGTAACCCAGGTTCGAATCCTGGTCACGGCAGTGTGTCACTGTCGCGGCAGAGCTTATTTTTTATTTTATTATTATTTTTGTAAAAAATATTTCGTACAGAGTTCGATACTTATTAGTTATTTCTTATCGTTAACTTAAATAAATATAAAATTGTTGTTTAGAGTATTTTTTTATTCTTCAGAATATAACAGGTATAATAAATATTTTTTTACGATTACGGGGCATACATACTAAGTCAAGTAAAATGACTTCAATATCGGAGGAAAACGATATGGAGATCTTTAATAAAAAATAAATTATTGTCCATTTTTATCCTGTCATACCACCAGGTCTGTGAAGTCTGCTAACCCGCAATAAGCCAGTGTGGGTGATTATGGCCTAACCCCACTTATTTGAACTCTTAATGAGAGAAGTTCTGTGCTTAGTTGTGTCGATTATAAGCTGGTATACGGCACAAGTAAGATGATCTGATACTTGAAAGTTTTTTACAAGAATTTCGACGATAATATTATGTAGAATTTTAAAAACCGCATTAAACCAGTTGACTGAAATACCTACCCCCGGAAGAAGATAAAGGCAATCGATTATTTATGAAAATAAACTAAATAAATTCATGCAGGAAAAGGTTGACCAAATAGTTTTGGACAAATCCAAACAAAATATTTAAAGATTTTTTAATCTCCATTAGTTAATTAATAATTCAATCACATCAGATACGCGACAAAGTTAGAAATTAACCGATTTATTACCAAAATGCATGTTTGCTATAATGAAACGTCACAACACAATGAAACACAATCAATTAAATTTAAGATACGTCTCTGCCGCCCTATTGTTAGAATTAACGAGCGTCATTATGAAACAAAACTGTTTATGGTTTGTTGTGTTTATTGTGAGACGTGATTTTGCTAAAAAACAATGTTAAGTTATTTATTTGGTGTAAATATTTTCGAATATACATAAAAAATGTTACAATTAATTATTATGAATTATAATAAATTCATCATTGCAAGGATCGGATTAGTAAGTTGAAGTGGCAATGGGCGGGGCACATAGCGCGGAGAACTGATGGCCGATGGGGCCAAAAAGTTCTCGAATGGAGGCCACGTAGCGGAAAGCGCAGCGTAGGACGTCCACTCACAAGATGGTCAGACGACCTGGTAAAGGTGGCGGGACGTCGCTGGATGCAGGCTGCCTCCAACAGGTCACTGTGGAAATCATTGGGAGAGGCCTATGTTCAGCAGTGGACGTCCTTTGGCTGATGGATGGATGATAATAAATTCGTAGACACGCTATTATTATTACTTACTGTTGGATTGATTTGATTACTTGGGTTTTAGGAACAAAAATAATTTTGATTAATCTTTAACCTAGGTATTGTGCATACAAATATCCAGATTGAACATTTTACTTACCACCCCTGAGCCAACTAATAGCAATGATCGGGGCAATATGCCTTTATGAAGCAGAATTTTTTTTTTTCTTACCGGAACAATATGATATGTCTCTTAACTTAAAAATATAATGCAATACCTCAAAATTCACAACCCAAATACGTTGTCAATAATCTCATTAAGCTTCCACGCTATGACCAGCGAGATTAATAAACCAGGGAAATCACACAGCAGAAATCCCATCAAACCGTGACGTCATTAACTCCACTCCATTCCCAATGATTAAACCCATAAACAACTTACCATAAACAATTCTTAATTAACGCGATATCATAATTGCAGAATGGACATCAAAACATCCCTATAAAGGGTCAAGTTTCAATAGCTTGAAACCAGTAATTCAGCCCACAGGAGCTTTTTGCATGAAGAGTTTAGAACATAAAATCTTACGACACCTTACGTCCAGTATAAAATGACCCCTCATATATTTTTGCCACACAATTTTATCCTTTATATAGATTATCATAAGGACTGTTTTACTAAAAGGGGGTGTGAAGGAAACCTGGTAGGGGATAGTAAAATCATTACTGTGTACGGCCGAAATTTCCCGTCGAAATTAAACGCAGGACAGCGGTCAGTGTTCTAAACTGAGTTTAACTGTCTTGATCCTAAGTTATGTGGGGATTAGCCGTATCTTAATATCTTCTAGCATTAACAAGGGTTAGCGCCGGTGGTCGGTATGGATGACTGCGTGTTGTTGGATCTTGGGTGTTTCGGCGTTTCGATAAAAGTCTAAGTATTGACGAAGATATTATTGTGTTTCAGAAGTGGATCCTAAACGTAATTTTCTAGGTTATAGGTAATTATTAAGAGAGTTATTGCACAGGTATAATTTTAAATTACCTACAATTTGATCTAATCTTATATTTCACGATAACCCGGTTTTATCAGCATAAAAGTTTCGATGTGGAGATAATTAGGGGAGAAATATGTCCGAAAGATAGAAAGAGAGAGAAAAAGGTAAAACATTTATTTTTTTATTTATTTAAAACTTTATTGTACACCAGTGATATACAAAATTATAAGGTAGAAAGAGAAAAAAAAACTTACAAAATGCGGTTATAACGCTGAAGGTGATGTCTTACAGACAACCAACATTATTTACACATAAACTCTCACATGTACCATGTACCATTTTTTTTTATTTCCTGCTAGTCCTTTCCCGATTTTCCTTAAAACTACTGGACATAGGCCTCCCCCCTAGATCGTCACATAGACCTGTTGGAAGTGTTCCATGTCTTTAACCCACAATTAATCAAATAGTAAAATAAGGAGTTGGAAATACTTTGTCCCTTACTAGTCTTTTTGCAATTTTCCTTAAAAATTGCATGCTACATATTCATAGGCCGGGTAATGACTGGCCGAGACGCAGTGGCTGCTAGGATTATTGACCATTGACTGTTGAGTGGGTCCGCGTTTGATGTCTGATTGCGTCAATAAATCAGCTTCAGTAATGTCTGTGTTGCCCCTGAATGGGTTGTGTAGCAATGTGTAAGTGGTATTGCTATGATGGTTTTGTCAGGGGTAATTACAACCATAATTGATTGGTATTTTTATATTTGGTTTAGCAAATATTCGCGATTTTAATTTAAATTTACTCCTTTATATTGGATCGGTAAAGTAAACAAAAAAAAAAATAGTGTCGTAGTATTCAAATAAACTTACTAAAATAAATATACGGTTTTACGAAACCCATCGTCCAACATTTTTTTATTATTTAGGGCTGTGAATTCAAAGCTTGACAATATTTTGCTAGTTTAGCTTAATAGTAACCAAGCCATAAAGGATTAGTGGGTGCGTGAGAAATAAAACGTATATTCATTCATATTTCTAATTGAAATTAAAAAAATACTATTTGGATCATGTATTCAGCGGCAGCACATATTAAGCTACAGAAAATCCATTGTTGAGTATAATTCTACATTAATAAATTTCAAAGAGACCTTCTTAAAGCGGCCTACAATTAAATAAAACGTGTCTATTTATGTATGGAAATCATTACACCATTGTGGAACATTTTGCTATAAATATTTTATTAGGCGTTTCAAATTACTTTTAAAATTAACACTAGAGTTTAGACCACATAAAAGCAAATAACCCAACACAACAAAAAAATAATATGGAAATGCTCATTTTAGTCACACAATTACTCCCATACATCACACACTTAAAAAGTACTCGTATTTGAAACATTTTCTTTTAACTGAAGAGCAAAACTTTGCAAATCACAAAGCACTCCTCAAAATTAATGTAAGTAATTTATAACACATTGTGTTTGTAGCGAGATTGTCAACGGGGAAGATAGTGTCCGAATTTAATAGACTTTATAACAAGTTCGCTTTTGATGATTTTCTTTGATTAATCGCCGGCATATTTCCTGTTTGAATTGGGTTAAGGGTGAAATTTGAGGGACTGTGTGATTGTGTGAGTTTTGTATGGCCTGTACAAAATGGCTTTCGGGATCTTGTTGTGAATTACCGTGATATTAATTCAATTTCTAAATAATATGTCGTTGGATATTTTTAAATCTATTTTTCGTGGGGAAGCAATGCCTCTGGAAAATAAGATGCCTCTATCAATATAGTCTTTTGTATTTTATTTCTGTCATTCAGTATTGATTTTTTAACTCCAACTCCATTGGCACAATTTAAAGAATTAAAAATAGAGCAAACCTTACTTCGGTTTTTGTCCTTCATACTGTGGTTTAAATTTTTAATTCTGTGGCTCTTGTGATGAGTGATACAAGTCGAAAATCATCATTTTACAGGAGAGCAAAAACAAGATTTAAAAAATTCTCGGTCGTAAACTAAATGTGCTAGATTAAACTTAAATACCTTATTTTGTGGGGAAAAATGTTTTCTTTCATTGTGCGTTTTAGGTTTTATGATAAATATTATGTTCAAAAAGTAATTCACGAGAAACCTGTGAGATATACCTCGGCTTATGAGTAACATGTGCAAAAATGTTGTGATAAATAATATAAGTGTAATTATATTACGTCGCACCTAAATACTGTGTTTAAAGTGCTTTCGTGTAAACTGATATACAAAAGTTTACAAAATGTAATAACTAATTTGTATGAGTTCCTACGATAATGTTGCTCAAACAAAAGATAAAGGTATAATCCGTAAGATTATGTTTTTTTAATCCGCAACCCTCTACTTTCATAAATTACTTGAATAGTATCTGTTTGCTAATATTCAAGTCTATTGAAAATAAGTGTTAAATGATACAAGTCAAGTTATATCTCTCGTTAAAATGATATTATGTAATGTGTAAATAGATACAAGTTTCACATTATTAAAAAAAACAACTTTGTTGCGATGTTTTTAATAATAAATAAAAGGTACGGTGGGTCTCCCATGTATTACCGGATAGTATAAAAATCCCTTGACTGTTAATGAATAAAATAATAATAATAAATCAACTTTAGTCAAAAATAACTGCTTGATTTAGCAACTCAATCAATATGGAGTTTGGTGTAGATAAAGGTGCGGTTATCCATGTCAAGCGAGGCGAGGTTGCAGTCTCTGATGACATAAATGTCTCAGAGACTGTAAGACTCAGATCTCTTTCGCAGACGAAAACCTACAAGTATCTGGGTATGCCTGAGGGTCTAGATATTATACGTGCAGAGGTAAAACAATCAATGAAGGAGCGTTTCTTTAGCCGCCTGACAAAAGTTCTTAACTGTTTTTTATCAGGTGGAAACAATATTCGTGCGTTTAACGGTTGGATTATGCCTGTACATAAGTACTCTTTTGGCAAACTCACATGGACTCAGACGAAATTGGACGCCCTGGATCGTAAGGTCCGGACTCTACCAAATGCACATCGTATGCATCATACAATTTCGTCAGTGATGAGGTTGTGCATCCCGCAGAGATGTGAGGGCCGAGGCATTCTTAATGCTAAGGATCTGCATAATCGTGAGGTGTGCAATCTAAGGGAGTATTTCCATCACAGCTACGTAGATACGCATATAATGGTTGTAGTTATAGTGTGTAAAGTATTTACCCGGCTCTCATTGGCGAAAGAGAACTGGCGGAAGCCTTTGGTGATGAGCGTTTAAGATCGCGAGGAAGTATGACAGAGCAAAGAGCTGCATGGTCCGTTCTATCGGGCCCTACACGGGCCTGAAGTGGACCGGCCTTCATCTGTAACTTGACTACGTTTTGGTAACCTCTGGGGAAACTGAGTGTTTTGATTTTGCAATCGTGGACGAAGTTATTAAGACTATAGAAAATACATCCTGAAGGACGGTACGGTCGACATATTTTGTAGGGCATGCCAACGTCCCGGCGAGCCAATGAGACATGTAACTTCCGGTTATTCGTATCTTGCTAACGGCGAGGACTTGCATAGACACAACCAAGAAGCCAAGATCATACATCGATGTTACCATACCGCATGACGATAACCTCTTTAAAGCTGAAAAAAAAACAAATTGTCTAAATATTTAGATTTGGAACACGAGGTTACTGACATTTGGGATGTAGACTCAACAATTATTGTCCCGATTGTTGTTTCTGCACATGGACTGATACCAAAGAGCCAAGACCAACATCTCCAAAAGCCGTTATTGGTCGTTGGGTCAAGAATCAGATCCAAAAGGCAGTATTGCTGGACATACCACTCATAGTGAGGATGTTCCTTACTTTGTATCCCTAACCACTGCACCGGTGGCTTGGGACTTGAGCCTCGCCACCAAAGGGTTAACTATTTGTTTTATACTTTTTTAAGTATTTTTTTTTAAATGTAATATGAATGTACAAAAATGTAAAAAAAATCTTACAAAATAAACACAATTACAATAAATTAACTTTAATAAAATTTAGATTCAAAACTAATTTAATTAAATTACAAATTCTTAAGGCACAGTTTTAGCACAATTAATAAAATCTTAGACTGCCACGATGGCATAGTTGTATTACGGTACGGTTACAAAGCTGAGGTCTCTGGTTCGAGTCCCGGGTCGGGCAAAGTGATATTGGATTTTTCTATTCATTATCAGCCCGGAATCAGGAAATTGTGCCCGATATGGCGATAGGCTCGCCCCCTATCACATCGTGGGACCGAACATACAAGGCGAAATGTGGGTGTCCTGGTGGCGCCTCTGCCTCTCCCTTCGGGGATAAAGGCGCGAGTTTATGTATGTATGTATGTATTAAAATTTTATAATGTACTTTTATAATATGAATGGTAAAGGTCTCTAATCTCAAAAGTATAGTGTCATATACTCAAAAGTTCGAAAACGATGCAAATAATTTTTAAACTAAGAAATAACACAGATGAGTATTATACAAATACTACAATAAGAAAACATGTAACAATCATTCCAGAACAGTTTGAAAAGAATAACGAGTTTCTTTCCATTTGTAAATCAAAGATAACTTGAGTAAAGCAGCAGTAATATTGATAAATAAGATTTTTATTTTACATTTTTTGGTATGTGGTATTCAATAAAGAATTTATAAATAAATAAATAAATTATGTACCAATACAGTTTTGACAACTGCCATTTTTAAATAAAATATAGAATAATAATATAATGTTTCTGACAGCTACGTAAAAATTTTAGTTTTCATATATTTACCTTGGATATTGTATCTGATGATGGAATATAATATTATAATAAATCATATTTATAGTACAAAAGTATTATAATATATTTGGACATTTGAATTATTGGTTCTGTTGTATTTAAATCAATATACTCGTAATAATGTATTGCCGCGCATAATTGGCTCACTTAGCACATCTTATACGATATAAAATATTTTTGTAATTTGTTTGAGTTTTAGATACAACTTGATTTGTATTCGTTTGCACATAAAATAATGATATATGTCGAGATGTATCACTAAGCACATCCAAATCAAAAATTCACATTTGAATTGGTAGGTACATGTCGAGTTGTACCCTAGTCCATATTGGAAAAAAATGGTTCAAAGTGATATAACCGTCGATATATCAATATTCACGTTAAATGCACTGAAAAAAATATATGTGAAAATAGTTATAATTGTACTTATACCAGTATCCACAAAAACTGCGTATTAATCGATTACAAAAACGAGTTACAACTCGAAATATATCAATATTCACGCAATTTTCGCCAAAATAGCAGCACTTGTATCACTTTACACAAAATTTTCTCCGTAACTATAGCAGATAGAAAATCGTGAGTTAGACCAAAAAAAAGCTTATTTTTTTCTCATCATTTCTATATAAAAAACTCAAAAAGGGTACAACTCGAGTTGTATCACTTGTAACAAGAGCCACAGAATTGTAATTTTATCTAACGTTATATTTCATGAGAACTCACTTTTATCAGCATAAAAGTTGAAGATGCACGAAAATACTTAATTTTGTTGATAAATAATTCCAGTCATAATAACTTTCAAAAGACATTCTCCAAATCAAATCCATTGACAAAGCGACGAAGTATAATGAAAGAAGTCCCTTGAGAGCCGTTACCCGTATATTAATTATTAAAACTCAAATCCCACAATATGCAGAGAGAGTTTCAATCCTCTAAATACTGGGAATTAGTTCGGGGCATGTTTTAATCTTTGCACCCTCTAAGTTACACAGTTAATATCAAGGGTTGGGTATTTATGGTGATTATTTTCATTTTTTTGTTTATTTGAGAAGGTTATATGTAAGATGAAGGAAAACATCGTGAGGAAACCTGCATACCGTAGCGATTTCAAAGAATTTCTACGGTATGTAAGTCCGCCAACCCGCACTAGGCCAGCGCGGTGGACTATATGGCCTAACCAGTCTCAATCGATTCTCTCGATTGTAGAGTAGGCCCGTGCCCTGCAGTGGGACGTATATGGGCTGATATAGATAGATAGATATATAAGATGCCAATTCGAGTTGATCTTACTGTAATTCTTACACATAAAATTTTACAATTGAAATAAATACATAATATCAGATTAGTTTAGGTATTTATTTCAACATAATACGACGACGGTTTATATCTTTTTTCGGTTTATAATATTAAGCAAGAGGAATTTAAACCCACCAATTTTATTTTTATCTAAGCGAATTTTAACATTCATAATCCATACACTTCTCGCACAATCTCCAATATGACAATATAAATAAATAAATACACCCAACAGTCACATACATAGTCCTGACCCCACACTAAGATCGAGTCTTGTGTCGTGGGTATCAGAAGCTACGAGAGACTTTTCGGTCTCACACACACCCAGGCCCGAAACAAATACCTGTGGATCACACAAATATTTGTTTCCGTGCGCGGATCGATCCCGCGGCTTCGCGTTTCACAGCCGGCGTCTAACCAACTGCGCCACGGAGGCTGTCGTGACAAATCGTTACCCATCTAATTAACCACCGGGACTCACAGCCAAAAGGTCATAAGGGTCATTTTACTAATCTTTGTTTTGATAAATTCTCCACCTTCGTAATCACTGCAACTCAGATCCAAAAGATCATAAGTACATTTTAATAACAAACCACAGTTGTTGATTACTTTTTGTTGATTAAGGTGTTAATCCTGATAGCACAGCGGGTGACAAATGCTGTTAATAAGAAACCTGTCGCGGTACTGTTGTGTTAATTGCTGTTATTATTGTCACTAAGCTGGTGTAGGGATGGGACTGTTATCGATATTATTGGAAATTTGTTGTTGTCGTTGTATTTTTTCATGAATGATTGAAGGCCAGCTGGATTTTTTCCACGTGTAAATCACAGATGTTTGTATACATTGCGCATTTGTGAAACTTTAATCAAATCGGATATTATTGACCGCCGTCAATATGTTACGCGTATATTATAATTTGTTGGCTAATCAAATTAATTAATCATTGTTTACAAGTACAATGTAATAGATATTATTTGTTACTTTTTAGTGCATTTTGTTTGTAGTCGGTTCTTTTTTAATTTATTTTTTGTTGAGTAGTCTTTTGTCTTACCATCTGCCTTAAAACCAGCGTATTAAATAGCATTGCTTCTTTCTAATGTAGGTATCAATATCGTTGGCTACATGAAACCAAGATATTTGCCGTACAATTTTGAAACTTGAAACGTTCAGACCTAAATACATCGATATCGATATTTACAACCACGTCACTAAACTAAGCATCGCCATAAACCAGTAAGCGGATTAGTGTTCAAAATTGAAACTGGCTGGGCGTAATTAAAATGTGCCATCATGCTTAGGGGACTTGAAGATTATGATATTTGATGAAAAAATATTGTCCCGTGTTCAGATGACTGACTCTCGATTTTAGTAGAGACAAATATAGATTTGTTATGTATATATAGATCTGTGTATTAAAAAAAAAACAATGCCAACCCGCTCTAGGCCTGGGCTGGGTATGGACTGATACAGATTCCAAAAAGAGAATTGCCGATATTTGACATTTTGGTGGTCACCAAAAAACCAGAATCAACTTTTGTTCAATGGATTTAGATACCTACTCAAGATTTACCATCGTAATAATTAGCAGGTTAGAAAATTATGGCTCAGGTTTCTATTTATATCAAATTCAATATTACGGGTAAATATAAATGTTTCGATTCTGAGTGTCATGAGTTTGAAGGCTTAGTTAATTATAATCAGGAATTAATGCGGGGTCAATATATTTATTTTAATTCGAGACCCTGTGTCAAAGCTATTTGAAAATACAATCTCGGTGAATAACACTATTCCAAATTACACTAACCCTTCTCGATCTTTTCTAACCCTTCTAAATTAAATCTGGACAAATAGACCACGCCAAATGAAACTTTATTCCCATACCATACCAGCTATATTAGTGTAATAAACTAGATAATATGTATGACAAATTGACATCAATCTGCGGTGGTATGATTGAGTGTGGTCTGGTTAGATAAATGTATGGCATTTGAACTGTATTGCACTCGATTTGTACTGGTCAGTGAGATACAGAGAGCTATTAATTCGGGAATGTATGGTTATGTTGTCTAAATAGTCATAGGAGAGGATCTTGGAAATATAAATAATAATGGTAAAGAAATACACCCAACAGTCACATACATAGTCCTGACCCACACTAAGATCAAATCTTGTGTCGGAACTACGAGAGACTCTTCGGTCTCACAAACACCCAGACCCGAAATAAATATATGTGGTTCACACAAACATTTGTTTCGGTGTAAGGATCGAACCTGCGGCCTCTGGTTTCACAGCCGGCGTCTAACCAACTGCGCCACGGAAGCTGTCATATAATTTAATGTAATATAATACTTACAAAATTAGTTGTTCTCTGCTCATATATTAAATTGACTCTGCGGCGAATACTTCATCTTGTAGTTTTGCCAGCCGTAGGCGTTTATTTTTGGCTTTACTCCTCCATTCTTCCAAGGAGTGTCAAGCACCAACAATACTCGTTGGACCTTATTTGTAGAATTAAAAGTAAGAATAAAAATACAAAATAGTTTTTTAAATATTACAGAATTATAAATATAATTTGGAATCTAAAAGTAAGCCTTTGAATTTAATTTGCTTATGTAGGCTTTTAATATATATCTATATAAGACGATTCAACCGATAAACACCGTGATATTCCGCTATTACCTTTAAAACAAGTAGCAACAACAACGAGGACTTATGTATGATTCTTTACGTAATACATTAGGTGACCTGCTGACACCTTTCCTGCTTCAAAAAAAAACGTATAATATATCTATAAAATAAACACGTCACACCTTTGTAATACTTGTTAATGATCCCAGATCAAGTCCGGAGATTGGGCAGGGTGTAACAAAACAAACTCCCGTTTTCAATACTCTAAGGGACCCGAACAAAACGCTATAAGAATGAAAAATGAAATGAAGTGGACATACGGGTGGGGTGGGTACAGATACTTTGGACTTCTGACAATTTTGTTTGAATATTATATTTGACCATCGATATATTTATGAACCAAGGTATTATTATAGAGGTATGGCATTTATTTATCTGGATGGTGACCATCGTGCTCGAAAACTCGTGGTTGAAAACACGAGGCGGTTACTAGTGCGTTGTATTTCGTGCAGAGATTTTATATATTATAGTAGAATACTTGAACTAATCACACTTAAGGGCTTTTATTGCTTAGCATGATCTGCTAGTAAAAAATATGGTGGACACTGGACAAATAATGATTATTATTTCCTGGAACGATGTGTGAAAATATTACACAAACATAAATCTACGTGTTTCTATATGCAATGTTTATGAGTATTTATATTATTTCTTAAGTTGAGTTTCGGAACTACATATTATAACCGCCGGCACGGATCTTGAGCGCTTGGCGACAGAGTGGGGATAGCTTTGCGCATCGTGAACTTAAGGACAAAATAAATGAATGAATTGAACAAACGCAATGAATGAATTAGGCATAACAACAATATGGCGTTGCGTAGTGAACCAATCACTGGCCGATGCGATAATGCCCCCGCCCGCCTTCTTCATCTACCTCTAAAGAGACCCAAAAATCGACATCTGCGCAAGTAACGGCCAGCGCTCAAGATTCGTGGCGGTAGCTATACATGAGATGGACTTTAAATATTATTTTAATCTCGCACATAATTCACACCTATTTTGTCCCAACTCCACACTCTACGCAAAATCTCCCGTCCACGCTTGACCATCCATTTATCAGCGGCACTTAGCCGAATTTACATAAAACGCCAGTGATTAATGTACATACGTGATACTCTATGCACTACACTGTTTATTTATTGTGAAATTGATAAATTACACTTTATTTGGGACAAGGGTCTGATGTTAAAACTCAGGAAAATATTTCCAGGCCGTATTAAAATTGGAATATGGATTTTTGGTGGTCAGTTGACTGGTCTAATTTGAATAATAACTTGTCTAAATCTAATCAAAATCGTCAATTCATATATCCATCTACTGAAATGCGAAGGTCTTTTTAATATTAAGCTATAAGGTAAGTTTTAATTAGAAACATTTGTCCGTATTCAAACAAGGTTAGTAAGTTGGTCAGTGGTAGAGCCTCTCATTAGTGGCGCTGTTGCCTATCACGGGGCCTTTTTATTTATGGGATAGATTGGTAGATATAGCCATCGAATTGGTCCCAAGTTTGGCGTTCTGTCTGGTGGAAGCTTTTTGTGAATGCGGGCAAGACAGTGAACCACAGTTGAGACTGGCATCGACTCTACCACCTATAAAATGAAATAGTAAGTAATATATAAACCATGCTCAAAATATCCTTTTGTGTTTAGAACTATTTGTGAATATGCAAGAAAAAGAAATTCTCAATGTCAAGAGCCATTTAAGGTTCTCAGTCCAACATGCAGATCTAGAGAATATGAATGCGCGACACAATAAAATGTTCTTTGTTGATAAGCCATTTGAACACCAAACCTCTCTTAAATTTTTAAATCCTAAAGGACGAGCACATAAGCCAAAATTGTAATGAATGACTCAAAGGTGTTTAAAAGAAAAATTAAAAAACAAAACGGGAGCTACTCCGAAAACTCGAATAAATGATGACATCTGCCCGAACGTCGTCGAACGGAAACGGTAAATCTGACTAAGCCTTCCTAAATAATAGATGAGCCCCGTGTAAAAATCCTACAGGAATTATGAAGACACGCCATTATTCATTTCCAATTTGAAATAAAGAGTGCTCACTGCTCACCCAGTATGCTAATGTACGGAAAACAAAGAAAAAGAATTCGTTTCGATACGTTTGTCATTTTATACTTTGAATTATGTATTTTGTCAAATATTTATTTATGTTGTTTTGTATTTGTCGGAACTCGTTTGCATGAACGTACTGTAAGTCCATGACACTTATAATGTTAAAGTACGGCTAAGAAAAAATATAAAATAAAAAAGGCAAATTACTTTAAAAATACTCGTCTTAATTTTTCAGGTTTCGTTTTAATTCGCAGTAATTTTAATTCCATTATGTTATGTCACATCGCAGTATTATATTAAAATAAATGAAAAATAAATTCAATAATACAGAGATAAAAATACACAGACAAAATGTATAATAAAAGCATAAGACGACGTAATTACCATCTCATAAAATACATCAATGCCATATCTATACTCCCAAACCATACCTTATCGGCCAGACGCTACATCTGCAAAACAACAAACAAATGTACCGAAACGTAATAGCCACCTATACATTTGGCACGGAGAAGTCGCCAAACAGATGACGTTCGTTTTTCCCGCATCCGTTCTCTCGTATTCAAATTTGACAATGACAAATCCTCGGCCGTTTCCGGCTGCGGTTCGGCTCGCGTTCGGATGTTCATGTCATTTATATTCATTCGAGATTTGCTCGCTTTTGTTCGAGTCGTGAGTGATAAGTGGTCGAGATGTTGACTGATGGTAGGCGTGTTATTAAAAATTCGCTGCGTATGGGGCCGTTGTTATTTATTTTTAATTTTGAAAAATAATAATTTTAACGCTATGTTGTATAGGTTTCTTAAACAATTGTGACTTGTGAGGCTATAGTCGTTGATATGTGAACTACTGTAATTACTCAGACTGAGGGGTTTTTAGCAGTTTTAACATAAAATTGTCTCAGGTTTTTGTGGAATACTTCAAGATTGCCTTACAGGGTTGTATAAGAAAGAAGGAAAACCGATTTATTAGTCACAGACGCTATTTATACAACATGGTTTATAAAAAAAACAATAATAAATAAAAAATAAAACAGTCTGGTCGCGGCTGTGATCGATAAGTATAAGATGATGCTATTGTCAACTGTCTACCACCGCTCCATTCGTCATAGTAGTAGATTTTGTAGTTATCCAAGTTGTGATAGCCAACAGCCCATCGCCATGCCGGATACAAATATTGCAAGACATTTCATATTAAGATTTTTAGACTGAAAACTCACACATAAAGTTGACTCAGGATTCGAAGCTCAGACCTCACTGTTCGCATCCATGCTGCCACTACACCAAAACGACTACTTCTTGAAACCCATTTAAACACAAGTAAAGCGACAAATACGAATGTCTGACAAGCATTAAGCGTTAAGCGATCCGTTATGAAATCACCCTTACTTAAAGGCCCGTATTCAAATGTTATCGTGAATTTATTGTTATTACACGCCTTTTCTTAAGTGATATTCGAGATTTCCTTTCGAATCTGCTGCGAAATTTTCCTTATTTTATGGAAAACATGACCACTGTAACAAGACCTCCGTGATATATTATATTGGTTGAATGTTAAGTATAAATGAGAGGTCAAGTTTTATTGGATTTTGGAAGTTGATATTTTCAGTGATTGCTATGCCACCCCTTCCAATTTGCAAATTGAAGGTAATATCGATGTTATAAATGGCAAAGGTACTGAAGAAAACTTAATTGTTTGACAACTATAAGTTCTTTGATTAAAACACTAATAAAATATATGATAATAATAGATATATTATGTAGTACAAAATACACGTAGTGTTAAGATTTCGATACCTACTAGAAACCATATATTCGCGAATTACAAACCAATTAGTATTTTACCGGGAAAGATAAAACATTCTCAAAATTGATAAGATATTTATAAGAACTTATAATATAGACTACGCGAGGATAAAAAACAGCTAATGATTGATCAAGTTATATTGAGTTCTGACGTCTTAATAGTACAAACTATAAAGTACATAACATCTGAAAATCTATATGTTCAAAAAATGTGGAACGCTTCACGATTTTGCGTGTCATCCTTGCGCAGGGGCCATGCTAATCTTCTCTGTATCGTTCCAATTTTAGTATATGTACTGCCGAAGCAAGTACACTTAGCTTGCCTCACCGGCGCTATATATACTCAATCGCCGCGAAAATGTTGATAGCGCGATTCAGGTTTCCACGTTATAATTTAATTTACATCATATTTAGAACTTTATTTGTGTAAGGAGTTGCATAAAACGTAAGTAAAAAGCTGTTATTTATTTATTACATAGTTTTAATAACTATATTTGCATTAGAAATACGGATACTAAACATTTATGTTCCTAATAACTTGTATTTCGATCAGCGCCATCTATTGGACTCGAACTTAAACTATGTATCAACCCTAAAATAGCTGTCTGTCTGATTATATGTTACATTACAATCAGCCTTCCTATCACCAGTACCCTATCATCATATTTAAAAAAATATTTAAGTATTAAATTAAATTAAATAATAATAATCTAGCCCATATACGCCCTCCTGCGGGGTATGGGACTCTACTATAGAAAAGGGTTAAGTCATATTCCTCCACACTGGCCTAGCTTTGGTTAATATTATATAAAAATATTTTTAATATTATTATCTATCAAACACATCCATCCTTGCAACTCATGTTAGTCAGTACTTTGCCATATAATTAATTGTCAAGCAAAGAATTAATACTAAGCAGTGAAGCTCGTTGAGTCTTTTAGGGACACCAGCTTTTTTAACACGGAAAAAAAGAAAAGAAATAGAGAAATAGCAAACAATTAATTATCTTCATACCAAAGCGTGTGATAAAATATTAAATGTTTATTATTTCTAATTACTAAACAAACGCACAGTAAATAAATTATCTGGTATATCGTTATTTTGTTTAATGCCTTTTAATTATATTAGAAAAGGTTTTTCGTATAAATGTCGATTAAACACAGTCACAGCTGAAATATATATTTTTCTTATTAGGAAATAAAATTTTATTTCATCGGCAGCACACCAATGAAATTAGTAAAAAAAAAGGAACTGCTGTTAACACTCACTTTAAATACTCAATAACATGTCGAAAAATTGTCGTCACAAAATTGCCAATAAAACGTTTCTCTATCAAAATGCAGGCACCAATAAATTAAAGGCAATATGCATGATAATGTTCTTAGAAAACATTTGCCTCCCCTTGCTTTCGGGACTTGAGTTTACACAGAGCTACGAAATTATGTGATTTTTGGATGTGACGTGAAAATCACGATATTTTATATTCACTAAATAGTAGTCACTTAGATGGAACACTAATTTTGGGTATTTTGGTCTCTATTGGGATGTATTTTAAAACGAATATCCACTCCAATGGGGATACAAAAGGAGCGTTATGTATGTGTGTGAAAAAAAATGCGATGTATTTTTAATCTTTTACCTTAAAGATACGGAAAGAGTTTCTCATCAGATTTTAGGGGAGAATCGTATGCCATTGTAGCATGCGATAATTGCTATAAGATTATCCTATTCTAGCAAACGTTTTTATACGGCAACTTTTGTGTCCCCTAAGACCCATTTACACTGGGAGAGTTTCTCGCCTCGAAAATACGATTATCGTGAGGATATAAAAAGTTGCATCGTGTGAACGTTTGTCAAAACACAATAATCTATGGTGGTTATGTCATGCGATAATAGCATACGATTCTTACCGCGAGAAACTCTCAATACAGATGGGGTTTAATGCTTACATTTACTTGACTTTATCTATTTTCCAATCTGCAATCTCAGTCAGTCGTAACATTACAAACGATATTTTTCTCCTCTACCCACTTACCGTATCCATCACTTCCAACATTCAAGCTATAAACAGATTTGGTACAAGCGTGAAGGAGCGGTCGTCCACTGGCGTGGGACTAAAAGCATTGTAAATTCTCTACAATCGACATTATGTACGAGGTGTAATGTTACGTAGTGTTATTTATATTATGGAGCTTTTTGCATTGATGTTTAGAGTGGCAATAAAATGGAAATTTAAAATATTGAAATTGTAACACGGGAACTGGAAACCCGATTTGATTAAAAAAACACAATACTTTTATTCAATTTGTGCTAGTCTTCTAGCAGTGTAGTTATACGATAGCCTATAACAACAAGATTTAAATAACGAATCTGTTGATTTATCAAAATGGCACCGAAGGTTTTTAAATAACTACCATTCCTTTAGCTTGTTGACGTTGTCAAAAAAAAAACAGACGTCAATTAGCTTTACTCTTAATTTAGATATTGAGATTTTAAGGTATTAAAAATCTCTTAACATAACCATAGAATATACTCGTTAATTTCACTCTCTATTTTTGGCAACAACTTGAGAAGACGACACCTTATAAATCGGTTGGGTTATTTCTATGGTTTATCTAAATCCAAAGGTATTTTAAGTCCATTACAATAAACTTCCGGTTAGTGTCTAATGACAGTTAAAGCGTTAACTTTAAATTTGAACCGTGGTTTAACAACGCCTCCATTAGCGTTAAGTTTTGATTGACGCGTCATTTTCAGTAATGCACTCTAATGTTTTGCTATAACTGTTTTGTTTACGGACAATTTGTTAAGGCATTAAAATGTATATCTTTTTGTAAATGTTGTTTTTGAAATAAGAACATTCAAGATGCATACAAGTGAATTCGTCACTAATATTACATGTACAAGCTTTTCGTAGTAGGTCTCAGAAACTAAGGGCCAATTGCACAAACTAATTTTGCCCATAACTTTGACTTCGAAAATGTCAATACATTAGAAATGTCAAATACGTCACAAATGTATGGCGATGACATTGTCAAATTTAAAGTTATGGTAAAAGTTATATTATATAACTGAGCCTTAGAGTCAATTTTTGGTTCCAAAAAAATAAGCGTCTTACACATGGTATCTAGCTACCCCAGGATACTGAGAACGAAAAGTCTTTCCTAGTTTCTAATACAGGATTATATGTGTAGAAAAATGAATATCGGGTGACTGAAAATTAGTACTACTAGAAACCGTCGCAAGACCAGCGCAACATAAGCTATTTTTTCACTAAATATTTACATACATACATAAACTCACGCCTTTATCCCCGAAGGGGTAGGCAGAGGCGCCACTGGGACACCCACATTTCGCCTTGTATGTTCCGTCCCATGATGTGATAGGGGGCGAGCCTATCGCCATATCGGGCATATATTATCCATATATTGAATCCATAAATAGTGGTAAGCACAACAGCAATCGTTAATTTCTATAAATAAAACGACAGGTAGAGCTACTATGTTACATATTCTCGATTCAATCACACTCCAGTTTAGCAGATGAGTTTAATCGCGCTAAGTGAGTGCGTATTTATCACCTAAACCGACCAAATCAGCTAATGGCGCGTGCTTAGTATCCCACTGGAAATGACGACACGTGGTTACCAACTCCAATATTAGATTATTTTTAGTGCTGTGACGATTGGAGAGGTGAGTGATCGATTTATCGATGTTGTTTAGATGAGTTTGATTCATAAAACTGCATGATAGTGATTTGTATTACATTGTGTTTGCCTAATAATCATCTCAGAAAAACAATGGTAAACTGTAGAACAATCAGACAAAAATTATAGTAATATTTGAATCAGTCAAGTATCGTATAGTCAAAGGACGGAATGTTTTAATATAGGAATATTAAGAGGACTTATGGATATTGAATAACAATTTAACAGAGCTACAAGATTACAGCTAATATTTAGTCATTAGTCAATATTCTCCTATATTTTTAGTTCATCGGCACATCTCTAATAATTTTGAACGCACTGTCCAGTCAGTGTGTACCATGATTGAGTTATGGGATAATTAAAATTGGTATTTGAAATTAGTTTTGCAGTTTCATATTGCGTAATTGAAATATCCATTATTAGCGAGGAATATTACCATTGATAAATTTTGACATGAAAATAAGCCAGCTGAAAATAGCTTAATTTGATACCGTAAAGTGACGTCATTGGCAAATTAACATAATATTCTTGTTTGAGGGTTGAGAAATCTGTATTGGCCCCAATACATCCCACTGCAGGGCACGGGCCTCCTCTACAATCGAGAGTACGATTGAGAGGGGTTAGCTCATGTAGAGAAGTTACAGTTGAGAATGTATACTTTTGAATTGAGTAACTTGTTTACAATATTTATAGTCAAAAACCCATAGCAGGACATGGTAGTAGACTATGGCCTTAAACTTTCCTAAATCGTAGAGGAATTCATATACTGATAATTATTCATAAGTGATAATAATATACTGGGTTTTACATACACAACCTCACGCCTTTATCCCCGAAGGGGTAGGCAGAGGCACCACCAGGACGCCCACATTTCGCCTTGTATGTTCAGTCCCACGATGTGATAGGGGGCGAGCCTATCGCCATATCGGGCACAAATTCCTGACTCCGGGCTGATAATGAATAGAAAAATCCAATATCACTTTGCCCGACCCGGGACTCGAACCCGAGACCTCAGCTTTGTAACCGTACCGTAATACAACTACGCCACCGAGGCAGTCACATACTGGGTTTTAATTACATATTATTTCGTATTGTTGCAAAATTCTTCTTTGTTTTGCATGTATATTTTATAAAAGGTCTCCCCTATTTTAACGATGCTTGTAATTACATACTTCACTAATTCAAATAGACATAACATAAAACCGTATCATGAACAATTACATCTCAGGCCAAAAAATCCTCAGACAGTGTAAACGCAATTAATTGCACCTTTCTACGTCACCGATGCGTTCTGCGCGCAGATGTCGTCACTAATTAGACGGGCCGTGCGCGTGACGTCACAACGCATTCCGATCAAATTGAACGCCAGTGTACATCGCGCCGGCCTAATGTATTTAATTAGTATAATCTATAGGGTGATTTGTGTGGCCCGCGGTGGTATGAGGTGTAATTGTGTTTTAATATATCGATTTGGAATGATGCGATTCGTAATTCGATATTATGTAAACCTAGAAATGATTAAACTATTGATACTTAATTTTTCTAGGAAGGAAATTCTGCCGTAGCATAATTTTTCATACAAGGAAAATGCTGCTTAACATTATGGAACATAACACGGATCAACAAAATCTGAATTTGAAAAATCTGTAGATTTTAAAAGTGATGTCTTTTTCTTTCTAGTCAATTTTTTTTTCTCCATTGATTTTGCATGAAGCTAAAACCGTCTATTGTCACCAATATCAGTCAGTATCACACTTATGAGCTTTCGAAGGCCTCTTACTCTAACTCTTTTTCTCAAAATGTTATCGCAATGCTTATACTCATTAATTTTATATCATTATAATATTTTTCTTAATTCAT
The DNA here is from genome assembly GCA_949752805.1 of Deilephila elpenor. Lineage (NCBI taxonomy): Eukaryota > Metazoa > Arthropoda > Insecta > Lepidoptera > Sphingidae > Deilephila > Deilephila elpenor. The sequence goes on from OX457116.1 coordinate 2,326,619, forward strand.
AATTTAAATGGAAAATCATTTGTTGGAAAAACTATCCACTGGAACAAATAATCACTTGAAGCAACGGTATGCGACCTACAAGTTTTTCAATATTGAAAGTCCTGCAGCTAATGAGTATACAATAACATTACAGTACATATGCATATCGATTGTAATGAGACGGGCCAGCCGCGCACGTGTCACACACTACTAATGAGATCAATGTAATTGCATGTCTACCCTCATATTGTAAATTGGAAACGATGTACATACTCTGCTATCCTTGTCGATAAAGGTTTAATGAAATATACATGTTTCCGCTAGAATTCTATAGGAGGAAATAGCTGGTTTACGGAAAATGATATTTGAATATATCAGAAATTGTCGGTTGCTCTATTTATTTATTTATTTTATTTATTTATTTAATACTTTTTTTCACTAAATGGACATATACAAATGCAAACTTATACAATACAAATAATAGTACAAGTGGCGGCCTTATCACACTAGGTAATTTCTTACAGGCAACCATGGGATGGATATATAAATAGGAGAAAGAAAGGGCAGTCTAAAGCGTAAAATAAATAATAATAATGTATTACTCTAAATATATATAAATATAAACATAAACACATACTTACAATACATACATACATACAAACATACAATACATACATATACGTAAACATATTATATACTTATCCTAACATTCATTAAAGGAATAGTACTCAGCGACAATCTTGTTGAGAGAGGAAATAATTCTTGATCATTTTTTTAAATGATGGCAGTGTTCATGCCCGTCTTACCTCAACTGGAAGTGAGTTCCACAGTCGGACAGCTTGGACAGTAAATGATTTGTCCATGAATACTGTGGAGTGCATAGGCATTCTCAATTTCAGGTTCTCCGACGACCTCAAAGATCTCGAATGTGAATCATGGAGAAAGTTGAATCGATCTTTAAGATAAGAGGGCGTGAGAGGATTATACAAAATATTGTACAGAAGTGAGAGAATATGAGTATTCCGACGAAACCGGATGGGTAACCACTTGAGCTTAGCACGAAATTCAGAAACATGGTCATATTTGCTGAGACCAAATATGAATCTGATACAAAAATTTTGGAGACGCTCAAGCTTATTAAGTTGGTCCTCGGTGAGATCTAGATAGCTAACATCGGCATAATCAAGGATGGGGAGAAGGAGAGTTTGTGCAAGTGAAATCTTCGTTGTGATGGGTAGAAGATTGCTCAACCTTCGCAGGGACCTTGCCGAGGCAAACAGCTTCCGACTAAGCTCACGAAGCTGCGGACCCCAAGTTAGTGATCTATCAAGAATTAGGCCTAAATTCTTGACAGTTTCACTATATGGTATAATGGTGCCATAACAGGTGACGGGTGGTAGTATATCCCAATTTATTTTAGAAATCATCTTGGGGCTGCCGACTACGATGATTTGGGTTTTAGATGGATTAACCATCAATCCATAAGTCTTGCTCCAGTCACAAATCTGTTGAATATCGGAGTTTATAATTGCAATAGCGTCAGCCATCTTATCCAAGGGCGCCTGGGAGTAAATTTGGAGATCATCTGCGTAGAGGTGGTAGGAGGAACAAAGATGATTGGTTATGGAATTTATAAAAACTGCAAAAAGTAAAGGAGATAACACGCCGCCCTGTGGAACGCCAGCAGATATGGAGCACCAGGAGGAAAAACTTTTCTCGACACAGATGCGCTGCCAGCGTCCAAACAGGTAACTACGAAACCAATCAATTGCCAATGGAGATATGTTAAGAGAACCTAGTACACTAAGCAACACATCAAAATCGACAGAGTTGAAGGCGTTGCTGAAGTCTAGCAGTGCTAAGACTGTCAGCTGACCTTGCTCCATGCCCGATCTGATGTCATCCGTAATATGAGTCAGGGTGGTGGTGGTACTATGGCCAGGACGAAATCCAGACTGGAGAGGATTTAGGAGGTTGTTCTACTTTTAGAAATTACAATAGGTCTCAGTACATTTAAATACGATTACTAGATGTTTTTGGAACGTTCGTTTGATCAATACTGACAAGTGATACAAGTTTCTATTGTGCCAAAGTCAACTGTCAATTTCGTAATATCTCTTTATAGTCATAAAATTTTTGATAGCGAGCCTCATATGAGCTCTTTGGACACCGGAAGGGATATCTTCATCGTCCTCAACTATATTCGACGAAGCTTCTATATCTTCTCCTTTACTACTTCACTTCAGGTGTAAACAAAATTTTCATTCAAGTCAAACTACTTCTTCAAGGTACCTAAAAATTAATTCATAGAAACTCAATACACCAATCACAGCAAAAAGCTTCAGAACCAAAACCTAATTCACTCCAGACGGAATTAATCCCGCAAATCCTCAATAAAAGTAGATTAACACGGCTCCATTTGGTCAAATTGTGTATTAATATTTAACGCGTTGGCCTGGCCCCGCCGTAGCCCCGCAGTGGCCCCGCCGTGGTCCGAGGCCTATAAACCTGTCATCGGGAGAGACAAACTGCCCGCACTTCTTACGGATAATTTAAGACCCGGATTATGGGATAGTGGGAACTGTTTTGTATTATGTGTTGAATGTTGTTGCGTCCTGTTGAGTGTAAGCAAGTAGGTATTAGATGATGGTTAAATATACAGGGTATCTTAAGACCGCGACCGAAAACGAAGCCAGGTGGTATTATTAGTGACTTCAAACACAATGCAACTAAAAATTTCGCAAAAAAATTGTCATCTTTTTTTTTTTAATTATTTACTGATCATCGTATTCGGGTGATAAATACATAATCACACTAAAATAATAATGCACACCTGTTTATTTTTAAAGACGCAATGGTACGCAAAGGTTTAAATTACTATTTTCGCAAAAACTAGGTATTTACCACCTAAACACGATAATGTTTAAAGAATTGTAAAAAAAAACTGTCGCTTTATTTTGCGTAATTTTTCATTGCATTGTATCTGTTACCACTAAAACTACCACCTGGCTTCGTTTTCGGTCGCATTCTTGATATACCCGATATAATTATGATTATAAATTGAAAACAAAAAAAATAGTTTAGGTTCTTTTAAAATCGAATAAATTGGATACTTAGATTGACTTAGTGTCTATCAGTGGCGAAGGGTGACTTTTTTCAAAAGGGAAGCCGATACTTCTGGTGACTAGTTTTATTAAATTAACAAGTACTCATACTTATATTTTTACTCCGTTATGTACGTAAGATATTGAGCGACATATTTGCTTAGTAATACTTACTATATTTTCATACAACACTTGCACGGAATAGCACTGTGCCCGTTAGGTGCTTTTTATAACGTTTTTAAAGTAAATTTCGATTCAATGCAAAAGACAACATTAGCCTGTTTTGAAATTGATCGACAAAAAAAATTCAAACGTTCCTTATATATAAAAAAAAGATGAAGAGATTGATGTAAGTGGACGAAAGTAAAACGATGCCAGTATAGAGCTAACTGGAGGTCTATCGAATCTGGCAACCCTCATGGGATGCAGGCGTGGGTTATGTTTGTATGTCCTATTTTGAATCAACGCTAACAAAAATACGGCATTACAATATTTATTAAATAATTAAAACATGTCAGTTGCCGTTCTTTCTCTGGTACTTAAATGTATTATCAAATTTAATATAATTTCCAGTGCGTTTTTTAATTAAGTAAATGCAGCATTTTTAAAATTACCTCATAATAATGCAATTCATGAGATAAAACGATACATACGACATAATCAAGTTTCATTCATCATTAAAGTTTTGCTAAATAGATAGATCTGTTTGCACTTCGAAACCAGTAAAATTTCATAAATTACCCACTAATTATATACAAACCTAAAAATAGACACCGCATTATACATATACACTGAAACAACACAGTAGTAAATAATAATAATTTTCTAATTATAAACACGAAATAAAAGAGGCGCGAACTGGCAAATTACTTAATAAGCCGTAGGCCCACCGGCATATTCACAAGCGAATACCGTCGTATTTCTACAAATAAATTTAGACCTTAAAAGCTACGGGTTTTAAGGTGCAATTTTGCATGCAGTTCTGAGCAACAAACGTGTAACAGAGATGGCAAATAATGCGTTGGAAATGAGCGCGAGAGCAACGGGAACTCGTGCTGTGTCCTTGTAGCCTGACGTGACGTCATCGGGATCTAGGCGGCCGCGTGTTTCGTATTCATGTACTTACGTTGAACATCGCGCAATGCGTTTGTCGTTGTGTTATTAATTGATCGATAATATTTTGTTTATTAATATCGAATAACATTTGTTTATTGTTTATATTTATTTTAATATTGTTTATTATTTGATTATTTTCTTCATATAACTTGTTTAAAAAAATGTAAATAATTAATAATTTGCTTTAAATTATAAGGCGTGCTGCTAGGAATCGGCTTGTATGAACCCTTCGCCACTGGTGTCTATAAAATATATCTTAAGTTATTCGCCTCTTACACCATATAAAGAATTAAATGAAGCAATAAAGTAACCAATTTACAGTTTTTGTTTTGAATAAAGTTAAATTTAGGATCACATCTCATGTCGGCTGCATGCATTTTAATGTATAATTTTAGATAGAAACTAAATAAAATAATTTTAGATAAAAAAGTGCGTTGTGGCCTGTTGGTAACGAACCAGACGCGGCTGCCTACATGTTCACGGTGGTCGTGGGTTCATATCCCAGAGCACAACTCTGACTTTTCGGAGTTGTGTGTGTATTTTTTCTATATGCACCCAATTCAGACACCTTCAAACTTTTTACACACAGCTACCAATTGAACAGAAACAGACGAACCAAAGGCAGATTCTAAAACCGCCATCTGAAAAGCATCTTACATACATAAACTCACGCCTTTATCCCCGAAGGGGTAGAAAGAGGCGCTACCAAGTCACCCACATTTCGCCTTGTATGTTCCGACCCACTATGTGATACGGGGCGAGCCTATCGCCATATCGGGCACAAATTCCTGACTCCGGGCTAATAAATAGAAAAATCCAATATCACTTTGCCTGTCCTGGGACTCTAACCCGAGACCTCAGCTTTGTAACCGAGGCAGCCAAAAGCATCTTAATTGCTATCAACGCAGTTATAGTAACAGTCTAAGCACATTACACAAATATAGAGCGGACAGACAGGGCGTTTAATTAACCCAATCGCCGATGGCGACCCGGACGCACTTCTGTATCTGTCCGGAGGCATGCATTGTGATTGACGCGCGCAATACCTATTCCACACTTGAGTGTTGCTAGTGTTGTAGCTGTTGATAAATGTATTGCCCAAGTCAGTAAAGATGTCAGTAAGATAGATACGGTAACAGACTTACAAGACATTACTGTGGAGATGTTGTAGGTGATTGATGAATTTTATATTGAATTTTAGTAATAAAACTTCTTTTTTTATACATTGAATTATTTAATAAATTTACATGCCACTATTGAAAACGGAGGAAATAAGATGTAATTATTAAAATTATTCAAACAAAGGTAAAGTCGATAGTTCTTATGATTTAGATTTTCTAGAATTGGTAAATTTATTAAACTGAGATAGAGAGATATAGTTATTCTCGGACAAAGCTAGGTAGGTATGTCCAAGCTTTTAATGTTAAGGAAGCTTGCATATACATTATAACCCCATGACCTTATAACCCCACGTTAATTAAACAATGATAACAAAGCCACAAACCGCGCTAATAAACTTGCAAATTATAATTCAAGCACTAATTTACATAATAAAACTCGATATCTTCACAAAACATCGACAACAACACAACACTAACTAGACTTTAATACGCATACACAACTATCAGATGTCACCATCTCATATACGGAAACCGCATTCTGGTCCTATTCCGGCTATAATATTCCGGCTGATTCCCCTTACATCTGGTTTGAGAGGACCAAAACCAGTGTAATTTGACCTTGCTTATCCTTCCATTATTACACGTGTGGAAGGTCTTCAATGACTGGACTATAATACCAGCCCCAAGCCAAATGGACAATGGCCATCGCAGCATTTCCGAAGGCCAAAGGCCGGTAAAGGCTCATCTTTGTTTCACGGACGGGCAAAGCTTTATTAGATACGTACGGTGCAAATTAGTGGAATCTCTATGCAGATGGAATTTCTCCTTTGTTTATTTGTAATGCGGATTTAATTAAAATTATATTGAAATGTAGGAATTCAGTGTAGGAATGTGTGGTCTGTGTCTTTCCTAATTAGGGAGGCCAGTGTTTATAGAAGTCTGTCTGGCTTATTGCTTTTGGTGACAAATAATAAAATAGCGTTTTGATCTAAAAAATATTACCAGATTTATTTAATACTATTTTGTTATTTGGTATGTTATCAAAGAACCAAGTTCTCCCTCAGATTATTTAATATTTTTGTTAAGTTAATTTCCGTTCGTTGTTGGTGCAATAAGTGAGAAGCTATGAAATGAAAGGCTGCAAGTTCCACTGAGATATTATGACAATTTTATATTTATTTAAGACCTAACTATTTTGGAACAGAAAAAAGTCCAAATTTCTAGTACTCCTGATACAAAACATAAAACTTGAATAATACTGCAAGGTCAACAGACGAATTTGTGAATATTCTTTTACCTTTTTTGAAAACTTTTCATATTAATACTGAATGAACTAAGCCTGTTACATTTAATACCAAAACAAAAAAGATACATATTAAGGAACGTATCACACTGTTCTATTTAACAAAACACATAACATTGAATCCTAAACCCGAACTAATACGGAGTTAAACAACTATTTTCTCAGTACAAAAGTGATAGAGTTCCCGATGGTCCCCGATTTGCATGGAGAGGCAGTTAGCGCCGCCATTATTGAAATTTTATGTGAGTTTGATTATTATTCAGTAGACCGCTATTAGTGGAGTGGACATGGGATTACTGGGACGCTGGGAAAGTGTGGAAACGGTTTTCATGGTTTTCATTTTGAGTTTACATCAAAATACATACTAATAATATGATTGGCTGTGTTATTAAAAGTGGTTAAAAAATGTTTTTAACTTCCCGACTGTTCGATTGCTTTACAGCTCTGGTGGTCACAGGGCGGTCTGTTTCCGTCCGTTTCAGATCTGGGTGTTTGTGAGACCGAAAAGTCTCTCGTAGTTTCTGATACCCAAGACACAAGGCTCGATCTTAGTGTGGGCTCAGGACTCTGTATATGACTGTCGGGTGTATTATTATTTGTTTATTAAACAAATAGGTAGAGTCGCATACAAAATAGAACAATTTTGCTATATTACTAAATAATGTTAAGTGATTAATATTTGATTTCAATCATGGTTTGTACACGAAAGATAAAGATGCCTCCATACTAAGTTACCCCGCCTTAGCCAGTAGACATCGTTGAGTTATGTAATGGAAACCTGGTAATTGCTTTCAAAGTGCCAACATACATAATTTATTCGAATTATGTACCGTTCGACACATATAGCCGCTTACCGTTGCATATTGCATGCTCCAATGATTCCATCTTAGTGTTATGTCAACAAATTATTACTATTGATTTTGGACTAGTATTAGCAAATTCATGTTGATACAAGACTAGTTTGAATTACAAGATTATTAGTTCTATGCAGTTCAATAAAACTAATGAAGGATTAACTGAAACCTCATTTCAAAGAGCTTAAAAAAATCTCGATTCATTGCAAACATACATAAACTCACGCCTTTTTCCAGAAAGGGTAGGCAAAGGTTTGCACCTTTGCCAGGACACCAACGTTTTGCCTTGTATTTTCCGTTCCACGATGTGATAGGGGGCGAGCCTATTGCCATATCGGGCACATATTTCTGAATCCGGGCTGATAATGAATAGAAACATACATCGATTAATTGAGGTATCAGTACCTTTCAGGTAGGTAAGGTTAATAGCTCTAACTAAACTGCATTATTACTTTCTTCTTTTACAATTTTGACGATGACGTATTGTTTGTTTACCACAATTTTTTCTTTTCTTTGGAACGGTCGTTGATTGACGCCAAATTTACATCTGCGATATAAATATCTTTTGCCATGGATTCTTTTAATAGAGCCAATAAGGATTATACCCAAGGATTATATGGAATTCAATAAGATTATTTAGTATGTAGTGTTTAATATCTGATTAATTCAAATAAAAAATATTACCTTTTATCGTATTTTAATTATTGAAGATACCCTTGGGACCTTTGACGGCCTCCGTGGTGCAGTTGGTTAGATGCCGGCTTTGAAACGTGGGGCCGTGTGATCGATCCCCGCACCGAGAGAAATGTTTGTGCAGCCCACAAATATTTCTTTCAGCTCTGGGTGATTGTGAGACCAAAAAGTCGCTCGTAGTTTTTGATACCTACGACACAAGACTTGATCTTAATGTGGGGATGACTGTTGAGTGTATTTATTTGTGTGTATGAATCTAGTGGATAAGTTGAAAGTAATACCTGAGTCTTTAATATTGTATATAAACGCGGTATGCCGTTGATAAGTACGTAAATAAACGATTGTTTTTATTTTTTTTCCAAAGTTTGTAAAGCCTGAATTTCAATGATCATTTGTTTTAATTGGCAGATTACCGTGACATCTGACGTTAGCATTCTAAACAGGGTGTTTTTACCGCGGCACATCGCAAATCCTTCAGATAAGGCCAACGTAATTGCTGTCGTTTTTTACCCATTCTATCTGATTTCTCTTCAACGTCACTGTTCGTTTTTGGATCTGACCAAGCGGGTTGTAGTTTCAAATCAACATTGACCCTTATTTCATTACTGTTAGAGTTGGTACTTGCGTCTTTTATAAGTCCTAGGATAGGTTTGTGGTCATCTGTTAGCACAGACAAGCGTTCTGTAGAACGTGCAATTGGACATTGGTCGGATCTTTTTAAATCGTCACGATTTACGCGAAAATAATAGCTTCAAAGCAATTTGGAGGTACCAAGTTTTATACGGGCTGATATATGGAATGTATTCTATGAATTTAAGATAGAGATGTTATTGTGTATTAAAAATCGGATTTAAAGTTAACGAAAAAGGAATGAATGTAACAAGGATGTTTCCTCTCTGTTAATTTTGTCATTACTCTTTGGATTAATGGAAAGTTGGAATGTTTCGCCGATAGATGGCGCAGTACACAAAATTACTTATTGTATTTTCAAAATATTAAAAAATGTATTGATACTTGATTCATATTTATTTGAATGATTTCATAACACAATATAAAACTAGTTATTTATAAAATATATAAATTGCTCCTTTAGAAGTGCCAAAAACATGGTCCAAATTAAATTATAATGAAAAATCCTGAATCGCGCTATCAACATTTGCGCGGCGACTGTGTATATATAGTGCCGGTGAGGTAAGCCAAGTGTACTTGCTACGGCAGTACATATACTAAAATTGGAACGATACAGAGAAGATTAGCATGGCCCCTGCGCAAGGATGACACGCAAAATCGTGAAGCGTTCCACATTTTTTGAACATATAGGATTTCAGGTATTATGGGTACATACAAAGTATTGCTATTATGACGTCAGAACTCAAAATCAAATAGCTCCAGTCACCACACCACCTAATAAAAAAGTTAAGTGAACACATATTTTTCTACATATTTAGCAGGTAGAGTCAATGTTAAACTCAACTGTGGAGGTACCATCATTGTATCCGTGGGAATGTGTAGACTCGATCTTAGTGTGGGGTCAGGAGTATGTATGTGACTGTTGGGTGTATTTATTTATTTATATAAAAAGCGATAAAGTACCTAAATAGAGTCGATTCGAGCTTTGACTGTTGTACCATTATTTAACTAATTAGAACAGGAAATTTAGTAACGATTCAATGGTGGTATGTTAATGAGCCTAGTGATGGACAACAGCATCACTAGTGACAGGACTCCGGTACAGTCATTAATATTAATTTATACTTAGAGCGGCAGCGTGTGTGATACAAAAATCTGTCTTTATTAAAGTTCCATCACTTAATCTTGAAAATATCCATGTACTGCAGTGGGCAAGACACTAGCTGACGTATTGCTAAATTTGTTATGTCATACATACATACATACATAAACTCACGTCTTTATCCCCGAAGGGGTAGGCAGAGGCGCCACCAAGACACCCACATTTCGCCTTGCATGTTCCGTCCCAAGATGTGATAGGGGGCGAGCCTATCGCCATATCGGGCACGAATTCCTGACTCCGGACTGATAATGAATAGAAAAATCCATTACCACTTTGCCCGACCCGGGATTCGAACCCGAGACCTCAGCTTTGTAACCGTAGGTACTGTAATACAACTACACCACCGAGGCAGTCATTTGTTATGTCTATTCAGATATTTCGATTACTAAGTTGTAAACATTAATAAGGGTGAGGTTGCGAGAAGACGTTGGATAGAGGCCGCTTCCACCTGGTCAATGTGCAGATCCTTGCCTATGTCCAGCAGTGGAATTCTTGGGGCTGAAGACGGAGCGATACATTAAAAAAAACAGCCATAGTGTGAAAACTCCGTCAAGAAACACAAACTAACATGCCAGACCAAACATTCTATACAACATAAAGAGCTGCCAAGCAAAAGATTGATGTCCTAACAAAAACTTCACCTCTCCCCCTCCCCCCACACCTTCACCTCCCCCCTCGGCCACAATCACAGACGGCCGGCCATTAATCTTAGTGTATGTAAATGTGCTGATAAATTGATGGTCAAGTTTGCAATACATGCAGTTGGGTAGAAGGTCTGGTTCGAATTTCGGGGTTAGCTTCAATATTCTTTGACTCGCTTTTTTGTGGTTACGTTATAGGAGAGTTGTAGAAAAAAGGCGTCAATAAAAGGGGGCTGTGACCAAATTGGGAATAATATTCATTGATGAAATAAAGGTACAAAAATTGTGAACTAAAAATAAATGTTGTTTTTTAAAAATTAAACGTATATTGCAAAAATATGGCAATTATAATATGATATCCAATAATAAATCAAATGTCCCAAGCTTGACTGTCGTGAACCAACTCATTTATAGAAAAAAATTAAGAGCTAAAGGACAAAAAAAGTATTTCAAGGACAACTTAATGTTTTTGAAATATCGAATGAATACAATAGTATCACAATCGAATTCAAACACATCTATTACTACACTACAAACTAATACGTTTCATATCACCCTATACACTGCCGAGGGCGCAGTGCGACCCCGCTTGTCCTAAACACAGGTCACTGTACTTTGACACAGGATTGTCCATAACTGGGTATAGTGCAATTACTAAAGGTATTTCCAGACTCCTTTGATGTAATGGAATTGTCTGGTATGGATTTGATGTAATAATTATTTGTTGCATTTAGGCTAAATGTTATGTTATGGTTGTGAATTTCCAATTATGTTCGTTAATATTCGTAAATAAATCAGTAAAAGCAGATTAACCAATCTTCGGATTGATTCTAATCGAAACCATAAAAGCTTTTCTGTACTGTAAAAGTATTGAAGTTAATTTCTATAGCAGTTATCTGACTGATTATAAAATCAGAGCTAAGGAAACTGGCGTATAAGAGTAAGAGAGATAATAATATTGATAATATTTAAACAGATTTGTATCTTAAAAGCAAAGGTGGCGCTACATAATAATTATTGTGGGCGAATATTTTATAGTTCAAGAAATTCGCTCTTATACTGCAAAAAAAAAACAATTATTTAAGAAACAGAAGGAATTAAAATAAAAACAGGACCCTAATTCAAACAGTCAACATTCAATAAATCAAGACATAATGTTCCTATTTTTTGCAACCGACACGTGCGAACCAAGAATTAAAATAATATAAATCAACAAAAAGTGAAGACGTTTTCTCACGCCCCTAACATTAAGCAATAATTACTTGTATTTTAAATATGACAAACGATTTAAATCCACTCGTGTGTGAAGGCACGTGTTGTTAATTCTTTATTTTATTGTTAAGCAAATATCACTTTTGTTACAATGTATTAAGGATCTGTATTTAATTATATTCCCATTCATTCTCAGTATTGACAAGTTATGATTTAAATTAAATTCATAAATACTAGGAAAAATATGTTTATCAAATGAAATACGGTTATCGCATCTTTTTTTTACTTTGTTGATTGTTTTTAATTAACTACTATGTTTGTGAAAACAAAATATACTAATCATTATATAGGTATAGTTATATTATGTCTTCTGACGATATTATGAAATTTATCTTAGTTACAAAATGTGTTAAAAATGATCATCGGTTTTTTCATCTAGGTGAATCAACTAAACTCTTTTCATTTCAGCATATTTGCTGTTGCCAAAAAAACAATCGCTACTTTATCTTTACCTATTATCAGACGATTACCTAAACTCGACAGCCAAAACCCACCCCTCGATATTTTAAACCGGGACCAAGATTTATAGTGAAATAAACACATGTATTTGTGTACATTTGGTTCCATAACACTCAATTGATTACGCATCGGAACACTCTGACTCGGAACATTAATTCACGCCCTTGGGAAATATGCGTTGATTTTTAAAGTGTTGTTTAATTTAAAGTTTTGAACTGCGTGGGAAGATTTGCTGGTGAAAGAAAAACATTCATATTGTTAGGAAATAAATGATATTATTTTCGGGAATGCGACGATATTCAACGTCTTTTACAGCTCTCTTACCGTCTAAGACAATTATGCCGGCAGTATAAACCGAATTTACACAGGTGGAACTTTGTAAAACTTCCCCGCTGACAACTAACAACAAAAAAAAATTAATAAAGGGGAAACAAACATTAAACTTCTTCAATACCATAATGGTTTTTTAGATGTACGCGAATGATGCATATTGAAATAAAACTATTTTTTACGGATTTTATCGCGATTTGGTTTAATTTTTACATTTTTTATTTCAATCTCCAATATCATAACACAAAAGTCAACAATTGTCAATTTCTTAATTTATCTTGAATATCAAATATAATGATCAATTCTTAAACAAGATTTTAACACTCAATTTAACCCCACTTTTTAAATTCAATTACTTTTTCAAACCATTCAATTGAATCCCAACACTTACTCACCTCATACTGTGTCCACGGGTACAAAAAGCCCTTATCTAAACAGTGTAGCCTTAACAGGCGAACTATTTGTCCACTCAGAAACAATTGTGCGAGGATAAGGGAAACGCGCGGATCACTCGGCCGGCACGTCCTACGCGTTTAACTTTCTGTGGGAGTGGTACGGAATTGGCGGTTTTTGGGGGGTCTATTAACATATTATTCTATCTATTAATCGACTGATTAGTAAAACATTTAATAGATATTTTTAATTAAGTTATTTCGTTTAAGAATAATGTCTTTTTGGAATACTAAGCTGTATTAATGGAAGTTAATTTGGAATAAAATGCTCACTTGCTGATGTTCTTGACAAAACCGCACTTTACATTTGGTGCAATAAAACAACTTTCCGTTCCGAAAATTCACCCGTTTAGTGTAAACTGCAGTATTCAGAAGCATACATATTTCAAACACTTAAGTAAGTAATATTTCAGTAATAAAGTCATAATACTTAGTGAAAAAACCATCTTATTATATTCCATAACATCAAAGAGCCATCTAGGATCTTTCGTTATACAAAAAATCATAGCTACACAATAACAACCTAACAGTGGGCCCACAGCCCCCACTCAACCCCCCAAATCCGTCCCAACCGATCGGAGTCGGTGTAAGTCGGCAAGGAATTAGAGTGGACAGTGATAGATGCGCGAACGCGGCCGGTCTAAATGACCGCCGGCTAATACTGTATGTTTTATCCGATGAAGTTTTTGTACACAATTCACTTGGATTTTGTTGATTGTTTCGGCTTTGGAATCCATTTAGTGACCGGATGGGGACTTTGGCTCTACCTATTTTCACCCAAGTACGTCCCTTTGAGAGGCTTCTTCTAGTATTAAAGGGGTTAGGACTTAGGGCATCAGGCTTAGTGGGTGTGGTTTAGTAGACGAAACATTCTCCCATTAATTTTTTAAAAAATTCTCCGGTGTGAATTTTTGCCTAAGGATTTAACTCTTTGTCCCCAACGAAATACTTAAGTCAGAAGTGATGATCACCCGATCTCAAACAAACCAATTGTAAATAAATCTAATTGTCATATAAAGAAAAAAATAGACCTATGGAATATCGTTTCCATACTTATATTTGTACAAAGCCTAATTACAACCCTTGTTAAGCCAACAACGTAATGACTCCTTCGTACTTATCTCGCAAATGCAAATCCCGTTCGACGTACGCCTTTCCCCTCCGCGCTTCTCCTCTCCTCTCCTCTCCGCATTTCCCCTCTCCGCATTTCACCGTCCTCCGCGCACCGCATCGTATCGCAATTAGTGTAAACGCTTCGCGCGTTACCGTCCGGACAAAGCTCACTTGATCCGTGTTCCAGCTTTGCGACAGGCAAATCCGATGTATGTTTGTTGATTTGTGTGTTCTGGAAGCGGTTATATTTTAAATTGATATTTAAAAACCTTCGAGTGTTGATATAATGATTTCCTTTTTGTACATCCTCTACTCTCACTATTGCGTGTGAACGGTGAATTATTGTTTCAGTGTAAGTTGTCAAAGGATTTGAGCTATGATTTTACAGCCATTTGCTGCTTAAACATTGTTCTTTTGATCGCTTATTTAATATTTTCTAAAACAAAATATGTGGTTTGCTCTCTACTGAGCATCGGAGAGGACTTCATACTTTTTAAAAGTTGTTACACCAATCAGGTGTTAAATAATTTGTATTTTAACAATTTCATGTTATAACCCGTCTTAAATTGAAACGAGTTCACCAAAATGACTAACGCACATGTGTAGCGAGTAATTTCGATCATAACTGCAACCTTAACCATGTTAATGCTATACATTTCGGATGCAGTTACTTGATGCAACGCTCTCTCTCTCTCTTTCTCTCTCTCTCTCTCTCTCTCTCTCTCTTCAGCCACAGGAAGTCTACTGCTGAACATAGGCCTCCCCCAGGGATCTCTACATAGACCTGTTAGAAGCTGCCTGCATTCAGCTACTTCCTGCGACCTTAACCAGGTCGTTCGTCCACTTTGTAGGTGGGCGTCCGAGTCCTACACTTCACTTACTTGTACTTACTTGATGCAACTGGGCTTCAGCAATTATTTTTAAAACAAAATACTTAATTTCTAACCACATCTAGCACATTCAATACATCAAACCAGCGCTACAGATGTATTTGCAGCATTTGGCGTGTATCTATCAAAATTAAATTTTATAGGATTTCCGGCTTTATGTCGCCGTGGATGCTTTTGTTTTAGTCGGTTCGCGTTAACTTTCGTGTCATTTGTCCGACGAGGACGGGAATTTTTTGCTATAGTTAATTTAGTAAAATAATGGTTTGTATTCATTTGTTTTTGTTTTCGTTGTAGTGTTTTTGTACTTAATGTTTTGTCTACTCTGTGTTTACCTTCGCGGTAACCCATTTTAATTTTCAAATACATATTTATCTTTATCAGTCCATATATGCTTTATTTCTATGCATGTATCTTCTTTATTATTGTGTGGGTATAAGTCTTTGTATACGAAACATGCTTGTCAGAAAATTGCTAGTGAAGGCTTCATTGGTTATAGGTTTTCTTTCATGCTCAAAGTAGCAATTATTAACAAATACATAGTTACGTTATTTTATATTTCAATGAATGGTGTGACGAACATGCCAGTTGCCTGATGGTAAGCATTACGACCGCTCATGAAAAGTAGCAAACCAAACAACACCATGAATTACAAAGCAATGCTTGGCATGTCACTGCGTTCGTAATCCTGCGACATAAGTTTAGTCTCATTATGTCCAGTTAAGAGTAACTGTAGCCAGAGGGCTACAATGTCCTTCAAACCGTAACACAACAGTGCATTTACATTGCTGTTTAGCGGGAGAAATAGACAATTCGGTGGTACATACCCTGGCGGCCTCTCACATATGAGAGACCACTCGAATCTGTGATATCCATATATGAACCTTGAGTAACCCATAATGGTTTCTTAGATTTACGCGAATGTTACAAATAGAAATAAAAATTATCAGAAAAAAAATACCCGTAAAAAATAGTTTTTTTTTTTCAATTGAGCAACCCAGATAAAATTATTGATACAGATAAAAACATTGAAATAAACAAAAAAAATATGCTCGCGCCTGATGTATCACACACACGTGCCTGCACGATGTTTAGTGAGCGATCGGTTCCGTGTAATGACGGATGGATGCGATGGCAAAGATCTCGACACGTGGTCAGGAAGATGTCGTAAATCATCCGCTGTGTATTTATTTAATCGATATAATTAGTGTTGCATTCAATTTTATATTCGGTGGAGTAATATGATGATATCGTCAAACATATTATTTTCTTAAAGGTTTACAAAAACTTAAAAAAATTGCTTATGTAAACAAAAATCAAATACCAAAAACTAAAAACGTTTGCAAGTGTATTGAAAAAAGAAAATATAATATACAAGCTAAAAAAAAGATTCCGACTTATTGAGAACCTCCTCATTTTTTAAGTCCATTATAAATACGATGAAAACTTTTCTAATACACAAAAATCAATAAATACGATATTCCAAGACTACTCACTGCTGATGAGAAATGAACAACATATCTACTTACAAATAGACTAATATTTACTTAAGCCTAAACAATAGAGATCCAAACTACACTATAATCCACGTCAAAAGGACCCCGATACATTCACAAACTGTCAAACATTTGAACTTAAAGCGATGTGTATGTAAATGTTGAGAGGTTTCGAATGGTTTATTGTTATTATAAGATGGCCCAAAATCTCTTAGCGATGCTCAAGTTTGTTTTAATACACACGGGCGGAATGGTTGGTGAACAAAATTACAATTTGTAATGCGTCTACTTGTAGAGTATTGTTTCTGAATTCAATAATTTATACGTAGCTAAAATAATGTAGATTTGTTTTCATTTATTTTCTTCGCTTTAGGTGATTTTGATTAGAATTATTTATCAGTAAGAATAAACTGAATTTCTTGTAAGATATGAAACCCAGAAACATAAATTAATCCGTTTTTAATAATTAAAATCGCAGATGATTTTCTAAAGTAAGGAGACTTATAAATGTCAACTAAATCACTGAATATACTCAATTAAATTTTGATGAAAAATCTATCTTAAATTTTATCTCCTAATTTACATCCAACAGTCACATACATAGTCCTGACCCCACACTAAGATCGAGTCTTGTGTCTTGGGTATCAGAAACTACGAGAGACTTTTCGGTCTCACAAACACCCTGACCCGAAACAAATATTTGTGGTTCACACAAACATTTGTCTCGGTGCGGGGATCGAACCCGCGGCCTCTCGTTTCACAGCCGGTGTCTAACCAACTGCACCACGGAAGCTGTCCTATTTGAACTCATCCTACAATGCGCCCAACCGAATTATTCATCAAAGTTAAAGCCTTTGAGTGTCGTAACTAGCCAACCGTTTCTAAGTGTTTCGGATCTCGATCGGCAATGTTGTGAAATTCAAAACAGTCTGTGAGTCTATCGCCTGTGCGAGTTATTGGAGCGATTTCGGGAACATCACATTTTATGATGTCGCTAAACGCTTTGCAAGGCTTTTATTGCGTGTACTCCTGTTTTGGAAGATATTACTGAAAAGCCATAATGTTGGTTCTATTTTCCGAGTAATACCTTTATTTATTTTGTGATTTTTATGTGTAAATTATAATTGGGGATTAAAAATGCTGATACTGATTTCATAGTTTTTGTCTTTATTTATCCATTTAATATAGTTAGGCCTCTTCTTTGATATAGTTACTCTCTTTTTTACTTTATATGACAAACAAGAATTTAGTAATCGCTTGTGTTAAGCTTTCGTCAACATGATATAGATGGAACAGAATTACAGGCAATCCTACTAATTACATATTTTGTTTCACGAAGCCTGTTTCTTATTCCTTAAATTTATTTTCTATAATTATGAAGAATATTTGCTCCTTTGAACCAGATTCTTCACACAAAGGTATCTTACCTATAACAGCAGACTACACCAAGTTAACAGCATTGTCATTTACCCAAAACATCGACCCAATAACTTAGCAACAATCCTTTACTCTCCGTGACAAATATCAAACGGTTACCTCCAAAACTGTTCCATTAGTCGAATTAATTATTTACCGTCTAGCATTAGTCCATGTCCCTTTGACCAGACTAGGGAGTGACTTATTGCCAATCTTGGTGAAAGTTATCGATTCAGAGCAATTAATTTTGGGATGTTAAGTTTTGACGGGCAGTTTGTAAACTAGATTTGAATTGGAATTAATTGGTTGAGGACATGTGTTTCCAGTAGTGTTAAGATTTTGTTATTGTAATTTAATTGTTAAAATTATCTCCCTTATTGGAACTAGTTTACATTCAGAGCAGTATTTAGTCCATTGCATAAAGCGATGGCATCAAAGGATACAAGTGTCAAATTTTTCATTTGATCGATCTTGGTAGGCCAATTAAAAGTTCGTTCTACTTCAGCACCTCTGAGAGCAGCTGTCTTAGACATTCTTACGATTCAGTCAAAAAGTATAATCAAAAATGAGTTCCTCTTCATAATAGTTTTAATACAACATAAATGGAACATGCAGAAATTAATGAATACATTTCGATAAACCCTCATTTAATAACATCGATAAAATCAGAATCCCTACTGGCAATTTGTTAGAAAATACGTTCTGTAATCCGTCTGTCTGTTGCAAACAATACTACGGAATACATTAACTTGAAGTCACCGGCAAAACCGCCTTCAGAACAGGACATCCCCTCTCCCCTTTCAGTCCCGGCCTTTGACTGTTTCGTATTACTACAATGCTAAATTATGCTTCAGCGGAATTATTTGCGACCGTCGTTTTGTCTTCAATTTTGAATGGAAGTTGAAGTTTTGATCTTGGTTGAGACATGCTACCTACATATTAAGTATATTTAAGCAGTCCTGGGTTCAAACTAAGGGAAAATACATAAGACTTTTTGAAGTTACGTGTGTATGTTTAGTTAATGTTGACATTAACGGCAATGGAAGACATTGTGAAGAATCCTGCATCCTTTTCGAAGGTATGTAGACTCTACCAGGTGCATTGGGTAAGCGTAGTATCAACTTTAAAAAAGGAATAATACTTGAAGAATTCCAAGATTGTCTCGTCAAGATAGTATAATATGTTTTACGATATTAATTCCGACGTGCATTCTTAGCTACCACCGGCGACAAGCGACATTGATATGCTTTGTTTGTAATAGCAAAAATATTGAAATCTCGTTCTTTGAAATTCAAATGACGTTACTTGACACTCTTTCTTCGGTCACAAGAAGTCCACTACTAAACATAGGTATTTACCAAACGATTATATTTGATTTGACTGACACTATGAATTAATTACAAAAAATACTTAACTTTTAAGTTTTAAATTAATAAATGCATCTGTACGATATGTTTCAATAACACTGTCTTGAAAACAGTTTTCAAAAATCCATTTCTTATTTTGAACATTATAAAAACTACATTTATTATAGATAAGCATCATTATTTACAAAAGCGACGGACTTCGTATGAATTGCGTCGCGAATCATAATTCCAAATTGGTTTCCAAACATGGAACTTTAAAAAGGAATCTATGATTGAATCAACACGCGATAAATCGGAACGCAGTTGGCGAAGGGTCTGTTGTGTATGAATTTGTATATGTTTGCTGGAAGTGACTCGATACGTATTTCAAAGATCGTATTTTTTTTATTTTGTTGATAATAAAAATAACTAAGGCAAAGTTTTCATTATCAGGTTTTCTGATGGAAAGTAGTAGGAATAATATTTAAATTATGACGTAGAATTATTTTTTATTTGTCTAAGTCCTGCTGGATAAATTAATATTTATTTTACAATAAAACAAGTTCAAAAATTCCTTAAACTGTTACCTAATGTTCAAACGCTGTGTAGTGTGTAATATTATATTGCACTGAATGTAATGTACTAGACATATTTAATGAATATATCATTTTCTTAGATGATTTCTTTTTTGCTTTGATTTAGTTTAACTTCTAGTGATCATATAGTTTGATGTCATATTTTACCGCCTTTTAATTTGACTATACCCCAAAACTTTGCAACACCACGCTCAGTCCCCTATCCCTTCACCACTCTCTATATCCGTTACTTATTGTGTTCTCAATACAGTGCGAACGCGAGGCAAGTAATTGTGAAGATGTCCTCGGATTACTGGGGTTCCGTATAAGTGATACATCAGTGTCGACTCGTATCCGATGCTATAGTGTTACTTTTAACGGGATGTGCTTTTGAATTCGGGGTTTTGTGGTATTCGGTTTTTGAGTGATTGAGATGTTTAGAAATGTAGGAATTCAATTTCTTGCGGTCTATTCATTGATAAAAATACAGTTAAAGTTATAGATAAGATTTAAGTTTTAAGTAAGAACCAAACAAAAGTTTATTGGATTATATTATAACTATTCAAAGTGGTAAATTTCAATGAATGATTTGTATACATTTTGCCTAAGTTACTTGTTAATTTCTTGTGATTTTATAGGCAAGCGAAGTTTCGGACACCCGCCCATAAAGTGGACTGACGACCTGGCTATAGTTGCAGGATGTTGCTGGATACAGGACGCTTCCAACAGGTCAAAGTTAAGATCCTTGGGGACCCATGTGTGTTCAGGTGTGGACTTCCTGTGACTGAAGACAGGGAAATAGTTATTTCCATTACATTTTGTTTAAAATATCTAATTATCTGCACAATAAATAGTACAATTTTATGATGCACTCGTCGTCGTCCTCAGAAAAAACGTAAAGCATTTGGTTTTAATCACAACGAAACACAACCAATACAATAAAAAAGGCCAGCAAAATATTTTCACGAACGCTTTCATTTCCAAGAGGAAATAATTATAGAATATTCAAACAAGACACGAAAATACAGGCTGAAGATAATCCGACTGTTTTAACAATGGATAAAACGGAAAGAGGAGCAGAAGAGACGGAAGAATTAGCAATTATAATAAAAAAGTGGATGGAGTGAGTGGCTCGTTTTAAAGCGAGTTTTTGTTTTTGCAACACGATATTCGACTCAATACACGATGCCGAAATTTAATTGGTGTATTATTTTACTTGGTTTGTTTATTGGGGCAGGAAATTATTTTTTAAAATACTGGATAATGGCAGATTATTAATGAAGTAAGAAAATGCCAAGCGAGCCAATTAACTTGCCTGATGTAAAATGAGTAACCATATGAACGCCCGAAAACTTAAGGTGATGACAAATGGAAGAAATAGAAAAGAGATAGAAGTAGTACGACATATTAATCGTTTATAAATATATTAAGGAAATTACGACGGTAAAACTGTTACCACATTTAATTTTTCAATGATACAATGATATTATCCCGATAAAATCATTTATATGATGGTCAAAAATATCCTAAACCCAACCTTATAAATTATATTCACACAAAATAAAATCGACCCCAAGTAAATTCGAAAATGGAACCACATTTAAAATACAGCCAATCTATCATGTTAGATCTTCAGAAAAATAAATATCGCACAGAATTTGTAACAGATTTGTGTAAATCCTCGTAGGGGATAGATCATAAATATTCAAGTGTTGGGCAGTATTCGCTGCTCTCACTTGTCGCTCGATTAAGACAGATGGCGCCACGGCCACTTGTGGGTGAGGTATTATATTTTGACACTATTATTTCAATGGTTTTGGATGTTCAGTTGAGGTTTTGGATTCAGTTTTCAGGTACGGTTATTTATATCCATATTTTTGTCTTTAAAACTAACTGAAAACTTATTTTTATATAAGAGAATTACCAGATTTAGAAACACATTAACTGATGGAACCGTTTAACTCTAAATTTTGCGCATTCGCTTAGGACTACGATTTACATCTTGTTATTATGGTTCTATTGACTGCCTACAATCCCGAACGATTTTACTTAATCGTGATGTCACTTACTGAAACTAAATAAAATCGAATATATTCAAACAGACCCTCTCATAATTCCCAAATAAAATATACATGAAAATCAACAGTTCCATTAAATAAAGTCACGGTTATATTGCGCAGTATTATCTGAATTTGCATACGTGGACGCACGTGTCTTACGCCAGTTCACGGGGATTACATTTATTTTCAATCTTCTGTCGTGATTGCGACGGGGATTCAACATGTTGCACTATTGAGAATTAACTTTTGTATTTTAAATGTCCTTTCATCAGATAAAATGTTTGATGTTACTGTTATGATATTTATAGGTTAGAATAAAATATATAAGCTTACATGAGTCAGCCCTTACAAGGTTAGATTTAGATAATATTAATATTTTATTGAACTTCCGACCCAAAACAAGAGGTGAGGTCATCTGCACATTCAGTCCTTTATAAGACAAGTGACTTTTTTGCAATAAAAATTGGAAATTCCACAAAATTTGGATAATGAAATAATATTCAAAGAAAGCTTTAGCGGAACTGTTTCGAATAACTAATAACAAAAAAAAATCGTAATGTTGAATAACATAAAGCAAATTAAATGGAAACAATAGACAAATTAATTACAATAAAGTTACTGATGTAATCAATGAACGATTTCAAAGATCTATCCCCGAGGGAACCTCACAAACTTTGAAGATTATATAAACTCGCGGTAGAGTTATTAAAACCAGGATACGCTTGACTAATCAAATAGAAGAATTCAAGTACTGATAAACACAATGCAAATTAAGATGTTATTTAAAGCAACAAGCTAAATAAATAAATACACCCAACAGTCACATACTCGTACATAGCTCCTGACCAGAGCTTCTGACCCTACACTAAGATCGAATCTTGTGTCGTGGGTATCAAAAGCTACGAGAGACTTTTCGGTGTTACATACATCCAGACCCGAAACAAATACCTGTGGATAAAAAAATATTTGTATCGATGCGGGATTCAAACTCGCAGCCTCTCATTTCACAATCGGCGTCTAACCAACTGCGCCATAGAAGCTGTAAAAAAATGAAAAAATTATATTGTCTTATAGTATTCCTGCTTTGGTGCCAGTATGCATAAAGACTGAAATGATTGCGACTTTTTTTTCATTTATAACTACTGGCATGACGAAGCACATAACATTAAAAGCATTGCAGTCTTAATAGACTATTCCACAAGGAAATATTGTGGTTAAATCTCATTCAATTATGCCGGCATTATCAAATCAAAAAAGTGCGTGGTGGCCTCTTGGTAACGGACCAGACGCGGCTGCTTACATGTTCATGGTGGTCGCGGGTTCAAATCCCAGAGCACACCTCTGACTTTTAGGAGTTATGTATGTATTGATAGTCAATCACCACGCACTTTAACGGTGAAGGAAAACACCGTGAGGAAACCTGCATACCTTAGCGATTTTAAAGAATTTCTACGGTATGTAAGTCCACCAACCCGCACTAGGCCAGCGTGGTGGACTATATGGCCTAACCACTCTCAATCGAATATCTCGATTTTAGAGTAGGCCCGTACTCTGCAGTGGGACGTATATGGGCTGATATAGATAGATAGATAGATTATCAAATCCGGATGTTTATTTTGTATTGCGATGAATGGTGGGACGAACATGCCATTCACGTCTTTTTCCCAATAGGAATAGGCAGATGTGCTAACAGGACACCCACATTGTATCTTCCGTTCCACGATGTGATAGGGGCCATCCTGTCGCCATATCGGGCACAAATTCATGACTCTAGGCTGATAATGAATAGAAAAATCCAATATCAAATTGCCCAGACCGGGATTCGAACCAGAGACCTCAGGTTTGTAATCATACCGTAGTACAACTACGCCAGCGAGGCAGTCGCTTTTATTTGGGATTCAATGCAGTAACAAATAATAATTATGACAAATTTAACCACAGAACTGCATATTGACCGCATGATAAAAAGAAAATTCCACCACAAATTATTACTAATTTGATTCCACACAAAGAGGGTCAAGCGCGGCGCAAGATGTCCGCGGCAGTGTGTCTTCATATCTGACAGGTTTATGAGGGGGGCGCGGTAAATAATATCAGCGCGAGAAACGTCATGCAACATTCATGGGTATTGCGTGTGTACAGGGTGCTGCCTTATAACTATATTAGGAATTATTCTCATAAAAGTAAATACACCCAGCAGTCACATACATAGTCCTGACCCTACACTAAGATCAAGTCTTGCGTCTTTAGCATCAGAAGGTATGAGAGAATTTTCGGTCTCACAAACACCCAGACCCGAAACAAATACCTGTGGATCACACAAATATTTGTCTCAGACGGCGTATAACCAACTGCGACACGGAGGCTGTTAATTACCAATTAAGGTTACTATTGAGGTACGGAAAAATCTAGATGACTTTACGTAGAAGCCGGGTGTTTATAAATTGACTTAAGTAGGAAGAATGTAAATAATTTCTAAATTACACGACCTGGTATGGGATCGAGAAATGCAAGCCGCATTCGACAAATTGCCATAAAAGTCTTTGGGGGGTGAACTAGGCCTTATAATACACATTTTGTGGCTGATAAATTTATAAGACCATGTATCTTTCGGATGTAAATATTAATCTAATTCGGTCTCTACTAACAAGGAGTATAAAAAAGTCACGTTTTTTTTTTCTCTATTGTTTTGTGAAATTAGGCAAGACAAACTTAAATAGAAGTGACTAAATGCAGCATCCTCTACATTATGCCTATAAGTGGAATCCTGAAATACCTCGGAGTATCATTGTCTGTACTGGCCACACAAAAATTATGGGCTAACAGCTGGCGCCGACGCGAGCGGTCAGGAGGAAGCAATGTGTCCTGCTTTGTGATATATCTATGAATTTCCTGGATATATTACTATTAAGAATATCATTTGTTAAAATATCGACGTTTTAGATATCAAGTCGGCATCATTGCGTCGATACTCTAGCATGTCTACATTTTACTTACCATATGGAATGTAGTCACTTTTTCATGCCATTATAAGAAAATACTTAGTGGCTGTATTAATTGCAGTGGGACAACTAATTCGTATAATATATTATAATTTAAATTCGGCTTGCGTTTTTGATGTGTAAGCTTATCGAGGCCCTTTGTATGATGGTAGTAAATTAATATCCGTTCGATACCCGTATGCGACGTTGAAAACCTCAACATAATGACACATGCAAGCTTTTCGCGTTTC
Source organism: Deilephila elpenor (assembly GCA_949752805.1). Lineage (NCBI taxonomy): Eukaryota > Metazoa > Arthropoda > Insecta > Lepidoptera > Sphingidae > Deilephila > Deilephila elpenor. The sequence goes on from OX457116.1 coordinate 2,351,860, forward strand.
AGGGTCAGCTTGTGTTGACAGCCTCCTTGGCGCAGTTGGTTAAAACGCCGCCTGTGGAACGAGAGGCCGCGGGTTCGATACCGGAACAAATATTTGTGTGAACCACTGGTATTTGTTTCGGGTCTGGGTGTTCGTGAGACCAAAAAGTCGGTCGTAGTTCCTGATACCCACGACACAAGACTCGATCTTAGTGTGGGGTCAGGACTATGTATGTGACTGTTGGGTGTATTTGTGTACCTATCCACTATTCTGCAGGCCGATATAACACCATTATAATATATTTATTACCTTAATCCAAATGCTTACAACTAATTTAGTACCATTAAATCATTCTCAATGTAACACTATAAAACAGTATAACAGATGTGTTCCATCAATCAAGATTCTCCTCAACCGATCAAAAACACCCAAAAATACTTACAGTATTATGATAATGAAATTTGTAAACGGTATAATATTCACCCCAGAATCCGTCATAATCCGCATTTCACCCCAATGCGGGTAAACTATTTTTGGTAAATTAAAGTAACATGGAGATGTAATCTAATCTGCGTGGGGACAGATAGTTCCATATTAAATTATAGTTCGGTTTTTTGCGCAATAAAAGTGGTGAATTATTGGTCGATAAATAGATTTGGAAATGAGATTTAATTAATAATAATATAATAAATTTAAGAGCAATAAGTATAAGTTGTAACTATGGTTGCTTTCGAAGTCTTTAGGTAAGGAAATATTTGGAGGAAAATTTGAGTATGTTCAGCATTTAGCAAATAAACGAATATCATTTCATTTCAGCATTCAAGTCGATTATGATAATGATAGACGAACATGAGCTACACCCAACAGTCGTATGTAATATGCAAGAAATGTATCTAATGCAGTAGATTTTTAAACAGAAAGGACCATCTCGATTTTTTATCATCAGACAGTTAAGAAATATTTACAGGTGTTGGCAATTATAGACACTTTGCCTGTCTGTGGTGGGCTATAGACACTATAATGACAATTACGAAAAATTTCAAAAAATATCTATTATGTACTTTGGTACATAAAATGTTCAATCAAATGGCCTACTCTACAATCGAGAGAATCGATTGAGAGTGGTTAGGCCACATAGTCCACCACGCTGGCCTAGTGCCGGTTGGCGGACTTACATACCGTAGAAATTCTTTAAAATCGCTACGGTATGCAGGTTTCCTCACGATGTTTTCCTTCACCGTTAAAATGGTCAATACCCCTTATTTTTAACAAACACCGATCAATTTCACGAAATCAAAAAATGCCAACAGTATTCTATTCTCGGTCATAAATCATACATTACCTGGAGATTACGATGTAGGGTTCGCGGTGAGACAGGCAATTTGTCATGCGAGCGCTCAACCATCTATGGAACGTACCCTTTCGAACATTTGAATTTTGTTATTGTTACGCCTTTGTGAGTTTTCGCGTGTGGGGTAACCGAGTTCTGACTTTATTTCGGTAATGCGGATTGCGACGTCGGGTTTGGGTGAAAGAATAGCTTGTATTAATAGTGTTTTATTGTCAATTTTTGTGTGTGATTTTTTTACATATTGAATTCCACGTCGCTTTAAAAATACTTCTTTATTATTTGATAGAAACTCAATAATTGATACGGAAGAATTGTCTAATTTGTAACAAAACACCTAAAAGAGTTGTCGGGATCGTCCCACGGCATAAAATAAAATGAACATTCAATTATAGTTTGTTATTATGCTAAAGAATAATATAAGTGAGAAAATCTGCATACCTTGGCGTTCTTTACAACAATTTTAATTTACGCAAACTCTACCCACCTGCTACGTAACGTCTTCCAGACAAATACGACCTAGCGTCCTTCAAAAAACAAGCGTATTCCCACCTTAAAGGCCGGCATCGCATTTCATGCCTATAGTGCTGCAGATGTTCATGGGCGGCGGTAATCACTTACTATCAGGTGAACCGTTTGCTCGTTTGCCCCCTATAATATAAAAAATGTGTTGGATCAACACCTAAACCTTTTCAATCCCAGATTATTAACTGCTGGTTAACAATAATAGCACTGACTTTTTAATCAATTATTTTGAATAAAATTGTAAACGCCTCAGAAAACCCTCATTTATGAACATGTCTAATGATCAATTAACATCAGAAATATTTCTCCAATTAATTAACAATATTCTTCTAAATCATTGGAACGTTACCCCATGTGGATTATATGGTGTACGGTGTACCCCATAGGGTGGAAATAGGTCATGCGGACGTAGCTTCTAATCTGTTTAATTAACATGCCATAGCTTCGATTTTCACCCCTAGGGCAGACGGCTAATGATGTGTTAATTTTTAGGGTTCTGCGGAAAAATGTTTGACTCATCTGTTATGTATAATAATTAATAAGTCTTTTAATAGCTGGAATTTTGTAGGTTTAATGTCAATTATGCATATTTAGTATCAGACTATATAAGCACTTATGGGTTCCTGTAATGCTGGGCTTGAGCCATTCACAAAATTAAACGTATGTACCGTGTTAGTCTGTGGTCTGTACAGCACGCGTTGATTGACAAATTTTCATTCAAGTCCTCTTCGATTTCATTCCATTAATAAATATTTTACTTCATTCATTTTATTTTATTATGTACCTTCAATTAACAAAATAACGTGGCGTTGACATCTCAGTATAATTACCACCAATAATCACAAAAATAAAACAGAATTATTTTCAGTAGTGAACCCTCATTCATCAAATCTTCTCGCACTTTCGCCCATACAAATGACATGGGGTTATAAAAACGTAAAGCCACGTTATATAAGCCTTTATTAACGTTGCTACGTACCGTGACTAACAAGGATATGAAAGCCGAGATCGGTAATTGTGGTGCACGCTAATTTATATTCCATGAATTTATTTTTCATTATTATAATTCCTAATGAGGGTTGGAAAATCCACGGATAATTTTATTTATGTTTTTTGAATTTGAGGTTGTCTGTAAAAAAGGTTCTGTCGGTTACAAGAGAATTTTAGTATCAAATCAAATCGATGTATTAAACGTCGTATATTGTATATGGTACCGACTTCACAGAAGAAAGGTGTTACAGTATGGTCCTTTTCCGTTTCTCAACTACCACTCTTCCAAAAATATTTGCTTAAAAAACACACCTGTGTATATATCGAAACGGCTGTTGAAACCATACAAAACGTATAAAAAAAATTGGATATCCAAATGACAGGTATGTAATTCCGTATATAATTTACGGGGAATAAAATGAGATAGAAATATTCTACGAGAAAAAGAAAATATTCTCATAACTAATTGCACCAAACAACGACTATCTCTTTTAAACACACAATTCGCCTTATTTCTCACCTGAACACAATTCACGAAAATCCAAGCCCAAAATTGATAATTAAATGATTGTCAAATTAAAAATATAGCTTTATGAAGCGGCTTTAAAGTTGCAAACAGATGTGTCCTGTCTTTTGATTACCGGGGACGTTCCCGAACGCAATCCCGGTGCGAATGGGAGCATGCACCTGGGTCGTGTGGTAATCAGAGGTATGAGAGAAAATTGAGTTTCATTTGGAGCGGTGAAGGAATATTCTAGAAATGTAATTCAATATTTACATGAATTGCAACGTGTTGGTTTAAGAGCTTATATTTTTTGTTCTGCAAAAATTAAACTTATAGTTTTGGACCTAATCTCAATTAGTTTTGAGCAGTGATGTCTTTTTCTCTTGAATTATCTATGAAAATGACACTTATTCATAATTTTCTGTAGTAACAATTTTACCGTCCGGTAGTTTAATGAAAATGCGCTAATGTAAACGTAGTAGTATTAATTTTATTTAATATGCAATTCAGTCTTGTAACTCATACACCTACGATTCATTTTAAGAGTCAACATAAACAATAAAATACTGGTATATTTTCGCAAATACACCCCCCAATCCTAACCACCTGGATTACATTACACAAATCACAAAATCTTTAACAAGAAAGATCGTCGGAAAATCGGGAAAAATATAAATGCTCACTTCAACGTACAATATCCCGGGATTTGCAAACCACGAAATCTACCATTTACTATCAACGCAAATTCACCCTTAACTTAGATACATAAAGTCTGATTTCATTTGGCGTCCAATATAAAATCGAGTAACCGTGTAACCCAATAGAATTGCTTTACTAAATTTACCCTGACGACTCTACATTGGAAAATGAACTTTAAAGACTTCCAATAAAGTTGATTTCAGGTTATCAAAGGGGAGAGAGTCCTTAATACAATTTGTACGCATCTCGTCAAAAAACCGCCGAAGCATTAGAGTGTAAATCGTTTCTTAGGAACTCGTTGGAGGTCACTTCAACTGTTCCGAGTGAATTTGGAAGCCGTTCAGGCGTGACAGATTGTGACGAACAAAAATAAGGTGTATAATGTTATGGTTTTGTTGTTCGAGGCAACGAAGAAACTGATTGTGGGGTTGTTATGAAAAAGAGACAAGAAAGTTTCTCCCTTCTTTTATGTGTGATTTTTAAGAGCTGGCATATCTAATGAAAAGTATTCCTCACTCTCACGAACACTTACAAACACCTGGAGATTCTTAAATCCATTTTTAGTTTTGATTACTTGTCGTTTTAGTTAGTACTGTAGCCACTTCAACTCCTGTGATTCAAGATCAAGAGTGGCACGCAATTTAATAACAATGCTTGGTAATTGAAGTTCAGCGAGTCTCATTTTAGTCTTCTTTTACTCTATAAAAGAAGAGAACTTACTATCGAGCCTCCAGCAAAATAGGTGCTAAAACAATAGTTACAATTAAAAACAGCCTTTAAAGACTTACTACAGCTTCATATAAAATCAATCTGAATTTGCTGAGATGATCTTGATCATTGACATGCTTGCATGTCTTCCATTTCTACTTTACCCCAGGTACGGTCTTCAATCGTCAATACAATTAAAACAGTATATAAAGACTTGGTTATGATGGTACAAAAAGCCATAGGCGTAACACTTACATTTCTACATGAATTGTGTATGAATCAAAAATATATATTCAAAGAAACATTTGGAAACAACACAAGCATCACGCATAAAATATGCGTCCATTTCACATTTATCTTCCTCAAAATATAAGACAAAACGAGGATTACCATTCGCCGCATCATTTTCACCCCTATTTCCACGTAATAAAAAACAAATGATTATTGTATCGTTGCGGTAAAGACTCTTTCATATTTGACTTATTTGTCAGGGAATGACTTATATGAGACTTAAAATTATAATTAATTAAAATTTGGGTTTCGGTGATTAGTTTCTTTTAAAAATTGATTGATTTATTGTATCATTGTATTCAATAAATTTTGCCGAATTTTTTTACCGAAAGACAAAGGGCAAATTTTGTCAATAAACAGCAGAAACTATTTTTTAAAGCATATAACAACAAAAGTTAATAATATTGAAATATACAAAGACAATACAGTGGGCAGAAGAGAGATGAAGAAAAAGTGTGATATTTGAAACCATACACAATCCTCTATCTATATAATTTTCTAAACACCAGCACGATTCCACAGCTAATGTGTAGGGCCCATAATGCTGTGTTTTTAGTTCATTAAAGGTGCGTGCAGGCGGAAGCAGTCGCCGCGTCGCCGGATGCCTTTTCTCGGGCGGCTTGTCTTTGGCGGCATGATCAATGGAGCCGTGTAGGGTGTATCAGTTTCATTTTAATTTGGATATTTTTTGTTATTGTTGGTCTCGCTATAGTCGTATGTGAAGCTAAATGTTCAGAGTCCAACACTAGGGATTCACTAAGATGGTTCCAAGGACGATATTTTATCCAGAAGTGCGTGAGACGCTGATCTAACGCTTATTGGGTTATGCAGTTGAAATAAAAATGGAGTGAACAAATACGACACAATAATATTGGTATATTATTTTGAATCATTTTCATCTTCTTCTTTGAGTGCCTCTTCAGTGTTCAAGGTTGGCCGTCAACTTCTCCTTCAGTATCACCACTTATAATAAATAGAGAACATTAATATGTGCAGTGTCTCTAAATTAATGTTAAAAAGTGCAATATTGTCATGATTTTATTTGTATATTATTAACTTGAATTATTACATCAAATATTTTTTTTTTTTAATAAACTCATTTATATTCACAATTTCAACTTATTAAAATCCCACCAATCTCGTAAACCATGGCGACAATCTTCTGACGTACGCCGCATAAACAATTACACAGAAAACTGAAAGCCTCGTTTCCTCGGGGATTCTTTTGTCGCGGAGACGAGTCTGCACCTCAAAGGTGGAATTAATGAGAATACTCTGTATTTTTAAGGTAATCTTTGATGGGTTTTTGCATATTGTCGTGGAGCCATTGATGTGAAACTGGATTTGTTTGATGCGCCTTTAATGTCGGCTTGGAGAATTTAATTTGGGGAATGGATTTTGTATTTTTTTTTAATACTATCATATTACAGTACTGAGGTCTAGTAAGTTGTTAAATGTCGTAAATTTTTGAGCATAATTTTACGTTTTAAATTTAAAAAACACTTTTCTCTTCAAAAACAACCGAAAATATAAATTAAAAAAACCTTTATCAAATTTGTTTCTGTGCAACATTTCAAATGTTTATTAATGTGTCTGCCATTTTACAACTGGCTTCTAATAAATTGTTTAGTATCCATAGCACAGCATAGCACTTCCTATTTGGTAAAATATTTATCACAGTAAAAAAATCTATTTTGTGGACCCGTGAAATACTATCCATTGTACAGTAAATAAAAACACTTATGGACCCCAGAAATAAGGAGCAAATCGAATAAAACACAGGCGTTGTGCGGAAATTTTCGTAATATTCTCCTTACCAAAGGGTCGGTGGACCGGAAATCAAATTGGTGGTCAAAATTCAGTTTATCAGCGAAGGTCTTCTTGGGAAAATATGCAATTGGTTATAAAAAATGTGGTCGTAAAATACGCTTTTAAGAAAGGTCTTGGTGATTACTAAATATATGGATCATATTGTAGGGATTTATTGGGTAAAAGCCTTATTTGGAACGCACCGTCTATGCATTCAATTATAACATTATTCTATTTTTATATCAAGTCACATGAATGTATCAAAATGAAGTGCACCATAAATATTTGACAGTAAAAACAACGTCTGACATTATTAAATTAGTTGCGAATTAATGAGCTTCGTAACCTAGCGTAGCATAGCTACGAACAATCTACGAAACCCCGTAGCAAAGTCTACGCAATTTTACAGGAACAAATTCAATAAAATCTTTGTAACAGAAGCTAAAGGCAAGTAAGTCATCGACCCGAGCTCTATGGTAAATAAATAACATTCCCACCTGAAATAAAAGGACAGTAAACGCGGCTAGTCCCCGAAACGTAGTTAATCGCATTGGGAGACCGCCTCCCAGCTAGAATGGCTTCATTTACGATTTTTATTTCCGGATAGTGATGGGTTAAGTTTGTTACATTTATCGATACTTATTAAAATATTTTACAAAATTTATTCCATTATGGTGTTATAGTTTAAATTATTGTTATAAATAATTCCTGAGCGTATTTTGATTAGTTCCAGCAAGCGCAATATCAAGTTTACTTTCTTTGATATTCAACCTTTCAGAAACTTATTCAAAGCTGTATGTAATTTATACTGTATGAATAATAGCCAGCTGTCACTACACTAATTAAATAGAATAATATGTGTCTAAAATTTTACCTTATTTTACACATTTTTTTATTACCTACTTCAATATACATAACTCTCTATTACCCAAAATGCAAAATAATCGAAAGCCTTTGAATGTACACGTTTAACATCTCTTAAATTAAAATGTATAAAAGCTAAACTTGGATGTGTTAATTAAATATATTCATCTAAAATATCGATAAGATGAGCACTCCACATCCCAACACTACAGATAATAAGGTCTATCGGTGTATTGAGATTAAGTTTCGTTTTACTGCGGGAGGTTAGTGTACATTAAATTTAACGTCGCCCCCCCATTGACCGTTGCTCTAAATTGGCAACGACAAAGACGGCGAAGTGCTATTTTAACTATTTATTTTATTCCGCCACGTAGTCGTTTTGATGTTTAATGTGATCAAATTGGATAAAAACTGGACATTGTATTTACCGTGTGTAGAAATTATATTTGTTTGTATTCCCGTTTAAGCGAAATTTTCTGTTCTGAGTCTCATAGTGGCGACTGGATGTAAGCCTCTTGCATTTTCTAGTATTACACAGAACACAGATTTTTTTTTCATTGTGATGAATGGCAAAACGAGCATGCCATTCGCCCGATGGTAAGCGATATGACCGCTCAAGGACAGTAGCAAAACCAAGCTACACCATGAATTACAAAGCAATGTTTAGGATTCCACTGCGCTCACCATATGCTACCGACCCAAGTAGCATCTCACTAATGAGAAACCTACTACACTCATTGTGGAGTTGGGATTGCGTCATATGGGTATGTCTTTTTTTGTACCGGCTCTTTACTTGTTCTTATCTTACACTTATACGGGGTTAGCGCAATATTATTTTCGAGATGTTGAATGATTCAGCTCATTTGACGATGTACTGTCTGCTCAACCTTTTGAAGAGGACACTTTTTAATCCACCACTCTACATATTGGTTTTCTTTTTGAAATTATTCATGAATTATTTTGTTATGCTCCATTTTTATTTTGGATTCTAAAACATTTTTCTAAGTCGCTTAAATCATTTAAAATAAACAATATGTTCCTCTTCGAGTTGCCTAATATGTGTGTAATTGTCCAGCGTATGTACCGTGTATAGAGTATAGGTACGATGTGTATAGGTAGCCAAAACAATGATGAGTGTAATCAAAAGCTTCCCCGCTAAGGGCGACTAATTAATCGCGTGGGCGAATTTCAATAATCGCCTCTGGACGCTCGAGTTAATGAAAAATCGACCGGAAATGTCCGAAAGAATCGCGTTTTGGAGATCGGCTGACCGGAATAATTGGTGTTCGTATGTGTTTTGGATGATAAAGGTTTTAGGTTGTCATACTTTTTTTATAATATTCAAATTTTTGGCCCTTACATTTTAATTGCAAATGTCTGAATTTAAGGTTTTATTTATGCGGGTAAAGATGCAAATACAATTGTCCCTGACAAAAAAAGTTTTTGTTTTAAAAATATACATTGTATTTTCTAGTTCTAAATAATTTATGAATCCAGTAAAAAATATTTGTTCATTAAAAACTATAAACGACGGATTGTATTTGAGCAACGTTTAAAAGTAAAACAAAATCTCAAATATTTTTGATCCAACCAATATGCTACCTTAAACCCTAGACCCAAGGTTCAAAACACCAAATCCTGAAAACTAATTAAACATTCCGACATCGAATATAATCCCATCAACCACTGACCGAAATACCTTTAAACTTTTAATAGACGCCTCGAAATCTCATCATAGACGGAATTACCTAAGTCATCCGACAATAAAACCCCACATAAAGACCATTTTATAATAGGATCGTAAAACGACTGGATAAGGACCCTGGAGGCACTTTTTATAATTTTACGACCTCTTTTGTTTATCGTTAGGATGTAATTGAAGTTTGGGCACCTGAGGTTGAGATTTCTCCTCCTGGGACAAGAAGCTGTTTGTACATAACATAAACTCACGCCTTTATCCCAGAAGGGGTAGGTAGAGGCGCCACCAGGACACCCACATTTCGCCTTGTATATTCCGTCCCACGATGTGATAGGGGGCGAGCCTATCGCCATATCGGGCACAAATTCCTGACTCCGGGCTGGTAATGAATAGAAAAGACCCAATATCACTTTGCCCCACCCGGGATTCGAACCCGAGACCACAGATTTGTAACCATACCGTAGTACAACTAAGCCACCTAGGCAGCCCAAAAAGCTGTTTGAATATAGGAAAAGATTACCGCCAACCAAGAAAATTCAGAAGCGTTGACAATTGTAGATGCTTATAAGGGTTCTCCGGTAATTTTATTGAGCCATCGATACGAACAGCAAAGCTCCTGCATCATTTAGTTTCTTTGTGAGTTTTTTGTACCATATTGTTTTAATTGTACATTTATGTTGAAAATAAAAATATAAATAATTTAACAGACAGCCTCTGTGGCGCAGTTGGTTAGACGCCGGCTGTAAAACGAGAGGCCGCGGGTTCGATCCCCGCACTGAAACAAATATTTGTGTGAACTACATAACAGGTATTCGTTTCGGGTCTGGATGTTTGTGAGACCGAAAAGTCTCTCGTAGTTTCTGATACCCACGATACAAGACTTGAATATTAGTGTGCGGTCAGGTCTATGTATATGACTGTTGGGTTTATTTATTTATAAATATAAATAATTTAACTCAATAAATACTTAATTTTTCCCAACCTCGCTTTATTGATCGCATAGAAAACAATTGTCATAATTTATTTTTTGCCCTTCTAGCTTCACATTGGTCTTCTCATTGCCTCCGCCTTGGAGGGTGTCTGTTTAAATAAACATCTTCAACGAAATCCAAATCAAACTTTGCATTACCGTATTCCATTTTATTGACATCGCATAAGGCGTGTATTTCATCAAGCCCCGCATAAACAATAAATATAAAACGAGCCAAGTGGAACACCCCTTCATCGCGACTCAGCGTTGGACGCATGAAATGTTTCGATACAGGGGGAATTTGATTCTAACGTGGTGCTTCCGTTGTGTATGATGTATGTATATGTGGTTTGTATAGGAATATGACTTGCATATCTGAATGTTCTCTACCAGATTTACACAAGTATTAAAAGTCTCTTAATCCGCTTCAGGTTAGTGTGATTAACTGAAAATGCCTGTTTTCAGAACGGTTGAAGTCAGGCAGGTAAAATTATAGTTTATAAAAAATATTTTGCATCATTAATAAACAAATGATGCGTGATTCTTACAGAGGATAAGGATAAAAGTAAAAATAAGATTTACATGACAGTATAGGAGGCGTACGATCGGTCGTATACTTAATACATCCAATAATAATTATTATTAAAATCCATCTGGAATTATGAAAAAAATAAACATTTTGTTCTAAAATCACAGAAGATAACTTCGAACTGCCTGTATAAGAGAAACGTTTTATCATCCATTGTATTTGAGCGATGCAAGTGAAATCAATCACGGACTTCACTACAACACCTGATGTTTGTCCCTCTTATTGTGGACGCCAAAACATATGTATCTATTTTACACGCACGCAAGGCCAGAGTGGTAGAGTATTTTCTTAAAATATTTTCTAACGTGATTATAACTTTCTTTTTACTTTGAATGCTGTTGGTCCGTTATAAAATCCTTAGTAGACTACAGCAGACGTGCTTATAACAAAAGCAGGATAGAACAATAACGCTGTAAAACTTATCTTCATCTTTAGCTTCAAGAAGTACACTGTTGAACCTACATCAAAGACGAGAACCCAAATATTTTCAAACATAAAACTATAATATAATAAAATAAAATTGTCTAAAAATATTTGAAAACATACGTTACATTATAATTTACTATTGTAAGGTTTTTCAACAGTAACAGACCACATAATTTCAAAAGATCATAATTCACATCATTCGCAATTTCTAGAACCGCTCAAAATACATTAAAAATTAACAGCGTGTTTTCCAAGCATTATATTATCAATTTAAAAAGCGGTATGTGTGGTTATTGATGCGCCGCGCTGGTCAGAGGTAACAAATTGTTTCGAGACACGAATAGCACGCTCGCCAACGCAAGGATACGCCAATAAAGGAAAAATAAACTGATGTCAAAGATTAATGATGGAGATAGGATGCTTCTTAGCTTGGGTAGGTATAAACTAGCACATTTTTATCAATACAATAGGCAAACCATTAAGATCAAAAATGGGTAAAGATTTTCATCAGAAATTACCATAGATCTTTAGTACGTTAATTACACTCATATTTTATGTGAGCGCTGATACCACTACCTAATGCAGTGTAAACCTGTTTTATTATCACAATTAAAAAGTTAACATTTCTAATATTGTTGTATGTGTGTATAAAAACTTTAGGAATATGTTGGTGAATCGATAGGTTAGAATTTATATATTTTTTTGAGCGTTTCATTTAAACGTGATAATGAAATTATGGTCATATTAATGCTGATGGTGAATGATGGTTAATAGAGTTATTGGAATTATGTGCTTCAATGTACCAGTCTACACAAGTATTTACCAGTTCTGTAAACCGCAATATTTATTAGTCTATGTCAAAATGTAGTGTATGGTCATTCGTGATACCGCCTTATTAACCGCTTTTCTTTATTGCTCGCCATTATGAAAGATAATTTCGTGTCCCCCGACGTTGTGGTTATTGAAATGCATTGCATATATCACGAGAAATATTCGATTATTCACATAAAAACTGCGCAACTGTGTACAATTAGTTATATGTAATGTTTTGACGAAATGGCTTCATTGAAACTAATGTAATTTTAGCGATGTTTTATTCAAAGCGTATTAAGTGTAAAAACATGTGAATAATTAATTTAATTTTCCACGAAACTGAGTTTATGCGCAATTAAAAAGTACATAGATTAATGTATACGTCCATAGACTCACGCCTTTTTCCCAGAAGGGGTAGGCAGAGGTTCTCCTAGTAGTAACCAAGACACCCACATTTTGCATTGTCTGTTCCGTCCCACGATGGGATAGGGGGTGAGCCTATCGCCATATCGGGCACAAATTCCTGACTCCGGGCTGAGGATGAATAGAAAAATCCGTGATATTGAATGATACCTATCACTTTGCCCGACCCGGGATTCGAACACGAGACACCAGCGTTGTTACCGTACCGTAGTACAACTACGCCACCGAGGAAGTATAGGCATCGAGGCAGATTAACGCGGTTTCGTCATATTGCAGGGCACAGGCTTCTTCTAGGATAAGGAGGGTCTAGACTATATCCACCGGGATGGCAAATTGCTTGCTAGCGAAAACCACATCAACTGTCCAACCCTGGGACATTATTATTATAATATTTTCAGACTTACCATGGAAAAAAAAATATCTGGGCTTATATTATGCACTTGGAACAGCCTCCGTGGCGCAGTTGATTAGACGCCGCTCATGAAACAAGAGGCCACTGGTTCGATCCCCGGACCGAGGAAATGTTTGTGTGAACCATAAGTATTTGTATCGGGTCTGGGTGTTTGTGAGACCGAAAAGTCTCATAGTTACCCACCACACAAGACTCGATCTTAGTGTGGGACTGTATGTGACTGTTGGGTGTATTTATTTATTTAATTATATTAAACACATCGCACATATAAAATTATATCAATAATTAAGTAATAACAACAAAAACACAAATTAATTTCAATATCATTTAATGTCTAAAGTAATAAATAAAAGACCAATTATTAATTAGTTTACGGATTTGCTAAATGTCGGTCTATGGTAACAATATATCTTGAAGCATATTCTCGCATATCTTTGGTAATCTTTGTGGTCCACGCAGTTTGCTCACAAACTCAAAAACTGGCTTCAATTGATGCTGAGTTACGCCCTAAAAAATAAGTTATTATTACGTTAAGGCCATATTTACACGGGAAAAGTTTCTCGCCTCGAAGATCTACGATATAAAATGTATAAGGATATAAAAAAGGATATAAAATATATATGTCGCAGAATCATACAGATTGCGATTTATATGGCCGTCGTTGCCGTCCGACATGATGATTCTTATTAATCAGTCAGTGCGCACGTTTGGCGCTGTTCCGAGCAAGATTACAATAGAAACAATTAAATATTGTTAAAACGATCACAGACTCTACTGACAGACCATTCAGCGTTACCATAGGCAACCGATAACTTACAAGACTTCAATCATGTCGGACTGTGTTGCAATTCCAATAAAATAAGTAACATCAATGCGTATGGCATTCATCCTGCGTGGATCAAACTTGTGTAATCTCTAACACGGCCATTCTGCGCCTCAACGCGCTCTCGCGTTGCTTATTGACATCAGAGCCAAGCTAGATGGAACAGCGCATAGCATACAAGCATAGTATTTACACAAACAGCTTTCAACCTCACACACAAAGCAAAGCGTATCAGCTTTCAGCACGTGACTTCTAACGTTTAGCAATGCGTCGTAGCTTTCAGCATCGACCTTCAGTCAAAATAAATCAGACCCCAATCTCACTGCAAAGCGTGGTAGCTTTCAACAGACAACAAGGACAAAGCGTTAATGCTTTCAATCTATCCTGCAAAGCGTGGTAGCTTTCAACAAATCATAAGGACAAAGCGCTCATGCTTTCAATCCACCCTGTAAAGCGTGATGGCTTTCAACCGATCACTAGGACAAAGCGCTCATGCTTTCAATCCACCCTGCAAAGCGTGATGGCTTTCAACAGATCACAAGGACAAAGCGCTCATGCTTTCAATCCACCCTGCAAAGCGTGATGGCTTTCAACAGATCACAAGGACAAAGCGCTCATGCTTTCAATCCACCCTGCAAAGCGTAATGGCTTTCAACAGATCACAAGGACAAAGCGCTCATGCTTTCAATCCACCCTGCAAAGCGTAATGGCTTTCAACAGATCACAAGGACAAAGCGCTCATGCTTTCAATCCACCCTGCAAAGCGTGATGGCTTTCAACAGATCACAAGGACAAAGCGCTCATGCTTTCAATCCACCCTGCAAAGCGTGATGGCTTTCAACAGATCACAAGGACAAAGCGCTCATGCTTTCAATCCACCCTGCAAAGCGTCATGGCTTTCAACAGATCATAAGGACAAAGCGCTCATGCTTTCAATCCACCCTGCAAAGCGTCATGGCTTTCAACAGATCACAAGGATAAAGTGATAATACTTTCAATCCATCTTTCAATAAAGCATAGCAGCTGTGAGTTTCAATAGAACATTTTATCAATCACCAACACACACACCACAAGCTTCCAATATAAGATTATTATTTTTCAGCACAGAATTAATACAGAATTATCACTAAAATTCAAACAATGATTGGCATTTTTACACAACAGTGGCTTTATTAGTCATAACGATTTTTATCTTCCGTCGCCTGCTCGTCCATCCTATTCTTATCTTATTCCTGATATTAAAACTCGTATATCCTAGTTGCATCATTCCTTAGTATTCCCTGACTGGGATTGGCAATTACCTCTTCAATATCTTTGTGTTACTAAGTTTGCTAGAGGCCTGATCTACCAGATAATTAATTCTGCTTGTCATCTATTTTTATGTCAGGAGTTATAAATTCAGTACAACGAAATCAGCATGTGCCTACACATATCATCTATTATTCTTCTTCTTCTACTTCTACTTAGGCGTTATCCCGGCTGGTGCTAGGGTCCGCCTTCCGGCTTAGTCTCCTCCATTTCGCCCGGTCTTCGGTATCCTCAATAGTAAGGCCATTGACTCTCATATCTTCCTTGACGACATCAAGCCAGCGCTTCTTCGGTCTACCCCTCGGTCGAGGTCCTGGAATGTTGAGGCTCAGGCACACATTGCCGACGTACTCCTGCGGCTTTCTCAGGACATGACCTTACCATCTCAAGCAACACTCTTGGAGTTTATCTGTCACATCGCGGGCACCAAGGCTGCCGCGGATGTGCTCGTTACGGATGTATTAATGTTAAAATCAAAGGTTTGGAGACTGTTTTACTTGATTCCAGAACTCCAGAACGCCGCAAAGCACGAAATTTCGTCCTAGTCTGCACTAGGTCCATGTAGCAAACAATTCCAGATAATGTTTGCATACTAACCAACACTATGCTCTTTTTGTTAAAGACTAGACTCCCAAAGTAAATGATGCGCGGACTGTCTATATTCGCCATTAAGTGCTGAACATGTTCATGTTGCGTTTTCACGCATGCGAATCAACGAGCTTAAATTTATAGTACAGTTTAAGACTTTAAGTTACCTTGGCCAGTAAGAAAGTGTAAAACGCAATAATCAATATTAATCCACCCATTCTACCTTATAAAATGATGAATTCAAAAGAGTTAGTCATAATCGTAAATGTCCGGCCACGGAAGTATTGTCTGAAGTGACCAACTGCTTTTACCATGGCAAGAGTTCCAGTTTTATTATTTATAACGGCACGACTGTTAGTGACAGAGTTATAAAAACTCCTTAGCGGAGATTACGGGGGTGCCACGTTGGGCATCGGCGCCACTCGACACAGGGTGCAATGCGGAGGTACCCGCAGGGTCCGCGGCGCCGGGCTGGCCACACTCCGGGCAATTAAGATAGTCGACAGCGTTCTACAACAGAAAGTTCATTCATATGTATCGATTATTGTAATTTGTAACCGCTACTTTATTCATTCAAGAAATCCCTTAAAAGTCGTTGGTACTTACTTTCACACTTTACAACAGCAAAGTGACCATAACCCGCACGATGGCAAGCGCGGTGTAGACCAGATGGAATATCAACTGGCACTATATGTTTCACTCTCGCCGATCCACACAACTATGCCGGTCCAATTACACACGGATATACACGGGATGGTCTCGATACGCTAACGTAAGTAACCATAATGGGTATCTATCCACTATTCACTGTCGTAGCCATCCGGGCAAAATGAAAATCCTACCACTAGCAAAATGGCCTTCGACCATCTCACTCACATAATAATAATAATAATATTTCTACACGTCACGCCGGCCTTCTATAAGAAAATGGCAAAACACCATTCGATCCAGCCCTCATACTACAGACCTGGCTGCAACGTGGCTTGCTTATGTCACAACACGATTCTGCTAACATCGTAGTTTTGCTAAAGTATGCGATAGGCCTTAGTTTCATTCTTACAGGTTGGAATAAAATAGCACCATAGCCATTGGCACTGGCATCTGCATGAAACTTAGTATAGATACTGTGGCTTAAATATCATTGGTTCATTGGCTAAGATATGAGCTGTCTACTGCCGTGTCTTGTAGCAATTATTCGTTAATTCAATTAGGCATTTACCGAACGCCAATTTATAATGCTGGATCCATAAGAATTGATGAATTATGGACAAATTGTTTCATCTGTGTAACAGTATTAAACGTGCTATGTGTTAAGACTTTGTTTACAGACGCCAACCTTGTCAGATACAATTAATGTGCGGACATGCTTATTTGAAAACTATAATTCAAAATGTCGCAACCCAATATTTTATTTTTGCGACTGTTCTTTACCAGCCAAAAGTGAAATACAATTTCGATGCTTGAATCATTAATTTCTACCAAATATAACAATTACACAGTAAGTATTGTATCCCTGTTTAGCATAGGACTTCTCCATAATCGAGAGTTCGATTGAAAAGAGCTAGACCACAGACCACTACGCTCAGGCAGCGTACGTTGATTTGTTTAACACATCACAGCAATGTATGCTGGTTTCCTCTCTATACTTTCCCTCACCATCAACGCGTTTGACAATTCACATCAAGAAAAGCACCTGGCCAAACAATATCAATTCGCTTACCTCTTAACTTGCGGCAGACTCTTTTGCAAAGATATACTCAGCGCCAAGGTAAAACCAAATTTAAAACAATTATAAAGAGTTTTAGTGTTTCGGGGAGCAGCTCGGCCACACATAATATGTCAACACGTTCTACGACAGATGTCGATGCTGCGGCGTTAGACCCGTGAGGACAGCGACTCACTATATGAACTGACGAACCACACCTGTAACATACTGGCAAGCAAAATTGTTGGCGATAGCCAAAACTCCTTATTAGAGCAATTAATGATATCTTAGCCTATTTTCTATACATGCCAAATCTTACGTCCAAGCTTATCGCAGGCATGATAATTGATTTACGACTGCGTAGTAGATTTTGGACGCTTCTCGTTTTGACCACAATAGTAACGTTACCAAAAGCGTCATAACCTTTAGGTACAATTCGTACGACAAAGTTATTTAAATGTTCACGTCGTACCTGGACAATTTATCCGCAAAAACCACATGGCTCCTCTCAATACTTTACCAATCGTTATAACAAGATGATACCTTTAAATAATTACTTCCAAAAATGTTGATGAAAGCGCATTTTCTTTTTCAACGTCAATTTGATCTATCAATCTTCTTTTCAATGCCAATGGAGTTTTAAATGCCAGAATCAACGCTTGCTTTTGCTGATTTTGAATCTTAATCAATATTCGCCATTGTAAGCGTATATTTCCTGGCGTATTCTCCACATCCGTAGTTCTTTGCCTAGACGTCTGTGATTCTAGAAATCTCGATATCGTTAGAGCTGTCAGGATCTAGCCCATCTATCAGCGCTGCTTTATTGGTAGAATACTCGATGTACGTGGCCGCACTACTGAGTCTTACGTTCCGACCGAAAATATTCTTCAGTTTGGGTAGCAGGCAATGCGGTAGGCACAAGGGATGATTATGAGATCGATCCCACCGCTGCTGTCGCAGAATCATACAGATTGCGATTTATATGGCCGTCGTTGCCGTCCGACATGATGATTCTTATTAATCAGTCAGTGCGCACGTTTGGCGCTGTTCCGAGCAAGATTACAATAGAAACAATTAAATATTGTTAAAACGATCACAGACTCTACTGACAGACCATTCAGCGTTACCATAGGCAACCGATAACTTACAAGACTTCAATCATGTCGGACTGTGTTGCAATTCCAATAAAATAAGTAACATCAATGCGTATGGCATTCATCCTGCGTGGATCAAACTTGTGTAATCTCTAACATATATAAGGATATAAAAAAGTTGCATCGTGTAAACATTTATAAGAACACGATAATGTATGGCGGTTATGTCATGCGATAAACATACGATTTTCGCCGCGAGAAACTCTCGGTGTATGGCGCTTAACAATTTTACAAACTGTTTCTAAAATTCAAATGTTATAATTGAATATTACCTGAGTCTTCCGGTACACTACTGCAGAAATCAGCCTGCCCCATAATACTTGGACCAAAAATGGATCAGATCCATCAGCCGCGTCCATCAAATGGAGTTGCATCATAGCGTCGTTGGTTAGAGATTTATCTGGAAAATATTATACGTGTATATTACTAGGGATATTTTATTAGAATGTATGCTGTAGGTAAAATTACCTCTTAAATTGTGCAGCTCAATTAATTGTTTAATCACCCCATTAGATTGTTATGAAGTTTTTATTGTATAAAAATTCTTTACGACCTTTTGTTAAGCGTGACGAGCAGGATTGGAAACACTTCCCATTATCAAATTTGAAATCCTTGGAGGAGACGTATAATTGTCAAAATTGGACTAACTGTTACTGAAGATGATCATTACGAATGGGTTATAAATAAGTAATTTTTGGAACCTAATAAAGGCGTTTTTGCCATTCCTATTTCTGTAAGTTTAACAGCTCACATAATAGGTCCCATTTAAATATTTAAATATTAATAATAATTTGATCTGAGGTGCTTAACAGCTGTCTTCTCTGGCTGTAAAAGTCTTTATTCGAAGTTATTTACCCCTTTAGCTCATTGTTTCGTCACCCGTTTTGTTCCGGAGGGAAGTGGACAAAATATTTCCAACTTCTATTCATTTAACTTATTGATTCACTTGCGGCATAAAGATATTTTAGACGTTCCCGGAGACTCACTGACCTTCAATGCTGGGTGTTATTAAAATGCGTGCCACTGTTGATCCTGGATTACAGGAGTTGCAGTGGCGGGTGTGGGGGCGGAGTCTCCGTAAATAAAGCCTGAAATGTATACTCACGAATGTCATGGTTATGAAGATCCAATGAAATAACTTGCTGGAAGCATCCGTTGATTCCTTTCACGGACTTGGACCACAAGTCGAACGGGTGCTCCGTGTGATACCGCTGCCTTAAAATAGTCCCTTTGATGGTCTCTGATAGTGGCGTTTTAGGAGGAGTGTGTAATGTTTTGTTGACCAACCATCGGAGACTTGCCTGTAAAGCGATGTGAAGCATAAATAAGAGCGAAGATGATGTTCTTTTTAATCCAAATTTTATATTATAAAAACGGGTGACAAACGTGTTGATTTTACAATGAGTACACATCAAGTATTTTGTAACAATTGTAACCCAACTATTTTATTTAATTAACTAGTATACATACATAAACTCACGCCTTTATCCCAGAAGGGGTAGGCAGAGGCGCCACCAGGACACCCACATTTCGCCTTGTATGTTCTGCCCCATGGTGTGATAGGGGGCGAGCCCATCGCCATATCGGGCACAAATTCCTGACTTCAGGCTGATAATGAATAGAAAAACCTAATATCACTTTTCCCGACCCGGGATTCGAACCCGAGCCCTCAGCTTTGTAGTCGTACCGTAGTTACAACTATGACAAAACAATATGAAATCTTAACATTTTGCCAACAATGTCAAGTCCTGAAGCACTAAATTTAATAATAAGACTATTTGCACAAGCGCCATAAGCCAAAAGCCTGCCACATTCCCACACATATTTCAAAGTTGAAAAGGCA
The DNA here is from genome assembly GCA_949752805.1 of Deilephila elpenor. NCBI lineage: Eukaryota > Metazoa > Arthropoda > Insecta > Lepidoptera > Sphingidae > Deilephila > Deilephila elpenor. Next base: position 2,372,331 of record OX457116.1, read on the forward strand.
TATCTCCAAATATTACCTTTCCAATATTCACTCTTATAACTTCGATATAAAAACTAATTATAACTAAAATACATACCTCGTCAGTCTCACTGATTTCAACCCGATAGCAAACGATATCCTTATCCGGGAACAGTTTATCCGGAATTATAGCCACTACGTGCCAACTGCCGATAACTGTCTTCATATTAAAGTTGGCAGTGAAGCCTTCGCAAGGACTACTGGTTTTCACAACTCCTGCATTTGTCAGGGTTATAATTGTGAAGAGAAGAAGCAAGCGGTACATTTTGACTGGTTGATGTGAATGCTTGAGCGAGACTGGGTTTAGTGAGGTGTTAATGGTCTAATTGAATGTAGAGTGATTTGGAGGCAGACTTGGCTAATACGAAAATATAATGAAATATATTATGATTAAAAACACTTTGTCTACAAAAAAGAATATTATAATTTAATATTAATATTTGCATACCTAACATATAACTGCATTGATTTAAAAATCGAGCTTCCAAATTACTCAAAACTAAGAATGAGGTAGTGGGTGCTACATTATAGTCTCCCAATTCTCGTACAAGTTTGGAAAGTTTGCAGAACTTACACTGAATTTACCAATTTTTAAAAATATTCATGATAAACTAAGACAAAAGTTACTTAATGCTTTGCAATACTCACATACCTATCTCGTAATGTACTCATATATGGGCTCTCAAACAATTCTACAACTTCTTAAGTCTACGTCCTTGAAATGAAAATGAGCGTGAGAAACGTGTGGGATGTAAATTCATCCCACAACGAGATAATGGCGGGATCGGCGCGTGCATCGTCTGGCCCAGAAATGGCCCAATTAGCAAGATGAATGACCGCCGTTTCATTGACCCAGTTTAATGCGGCTAGCTGTATGCGACGGAAGCAGGAATATGTGTCAGAAGCGGATGTGTGTTGTTTTGTGGCGTCTTTTTTTAATAGAAGCAATAGAGATGCATATTTATACATACATACCTGTGGTTATGATCCTATAGAGATAGGCAGAGAATAATATGGATCTCTATTTTGTTTAATAAATTATGAAAAGTTAGATTTTTTATTGTTTACACTATATTTATTTTGGAATGCGATAAGTTCGCCCCTTATCACATCGTGGGACGGAACATACAAGGCGAAATGTAGGTGTCCTGGTGGCACCTCTCCCTACCCCTTCTAGGATAATAGCGTGAGTTTATATAGACGTACTATGAGAAGAATTGTTTTATTAGCGTCAGAAGAAAACTAGCAGTTTAAATCTAGTAGTTTTGGGTACAAATATCACTTTGACTACTGTATTATGAAAACGCTTGCTATTAATTTACGTCTTGAACATCAAAGATGTTTGTATTACGTAATTCTGGCTCACATTTAGCTCCTTTAAAAGATCTTCAATCGAAATCGCAGAATTCTTACACCCAAAAGAAAATTCAAATAGCTGTGACGGTAACTTTCCTTTATTATCTCGGAAAGCAGCGGACAACGCATTCGAACCGCTATTTTCTTCCGCTAGACCATTCAAAAACATCTCAGGAATTATACTTGGTCCCATACAAAAATACGGTCATTGTTTAAAAAGTCAAAACCTACATACATTTAGTTGAACAAAGGCAGTAAAAGCGGTTTATGGTCTTGTTATTGCCGTTGCGACGGACTTTTAGTTTGGCGCAAAGTAAAAGATTTTGGAGATTTTTTTTTCCTTAGAATAATATAAAAGTTATTATATTTCACCAATATAAATAGAGTTTATAAAACCAAGCGTTTAATTTTTTTTCCTAAATTGGATAAACTTATATTTAAGGTTTAGGATAATTAAATAAAATTGCGTAAGATTTCTAGACCGTTTTTATATGAGACACATAGCAATCGACAACGATTAACATGGCTTTAATTTTAAATATTACATTGGTTAAATATAACATTAATTGATTATTATTCTTCAACGACTTAAAATAATCATCAAGATTGTTTTAGAGAGTATATATTTTAACAAGCCTAATTATTAATCGAAATTGGGAAATATATGTTTTATTGAATAGGCCAAGTTACCGTCGGCAAAAATAAAAGTAAAAAATTACTAATTATTTCATTTAATTCTCGTATCTCGTCTGGTTATTGCTTTTGACCATGTTTGTCCCTAAGCCTAATTTACTAGTCTTGGGAGCAATTTTAAAAGTGAACCACATATCTTATGACTTGAACCACACGCAAACACGAACGGTGGAAACAGATTTTAATGTATCCTATGAAAATCTTCATTCAGAACTTTCTTCCCTTTGAATTTTAATATAAATCTGAAATCGGGACTTTATTAGCGTCGGATGAAATTATACCGGAGATAGAATGGGAAATTGTTATTTAGATCAGGTAAAAGCATTTTGGATTTATTTTCGAATTTAAATATTTTGTTAGTGAGTTAAAAACACTCAATTAGAGTGACTTTCAGCTTAGTGAGTAAGACTTTTGTGCCTTGGCGTTTAGGAATATATTAAGATACGAAATTAGGTGGTAAGTTTATGTCAATCCTTATTTCGAAAAGGACTTTTTTCTATCGGGTCTTGTAAGCAATTGCAGCATTAATTAAGCTAAACCAAAACCAAAGAAAGAACCTTTATTTTGACATCACGCTGGCATAAGACCGAATTGACTATTTTGATAGGTGTACAAATCCGCATTAGCTGTGCATCTAGAGTGGTAAACTAATCCTGAAAACTCCTGATGTAATGAATGAAGATCCCCAAATCCAAGTAGAGAAACAATATGAGCTACTATAGCTTGAACTAACCCAACATTAGAACTTTTATAATTATTATTGTTATTATTGTATCAGCCCATATACGTCCCACTGCTAGGCACGGGCCTATTCTACAATCGAGAGAATCGATGAGTAGTTAGAATGTATTACTTTTGTAATATGCTGACATAAGATTAAGAAATGTCTATAGTCATTTTGAGACCCAAAATCTTGCTATGAATCTCCATGTAATTAGAACAATGACTTTATAAAATATGATATTAAAATCGGCGCTCTATCCAGAACAAAAATGCCAGTAATTAATCTTACCCTTTCACGAGTTGTTAGCTACGCATCAAAAATATCACTAAAAGGATTTAAAATTTGAGCCTCATTAACCTCGAATATAACGGGCAGTGCGCTGCAGTACCCTTTGTATCAAAAAGTAAAATTAAAAGAGCTGTTAATAAAATTATGGACTAATTAAGTCCATTGCAATTTTGTATAAACGGATAATTCATCAGTATGGTTGGAATTTTCACAGAATTTATTAAGTAGGGAATATAGGTAGTTTTTTTATTGCATAGGTTCGGCAAACGAGCAACCAGGTCATCTGATGGTAAAAGATCACAGCCGCCCATGAAGATCCACAACAAATTGGGAGGAGAGTGGGAAGAAAAAAGGATGAGAAGGAAAAGGATTATTGGGCATCCTATTAATTTTAAAATTATCAATGGGGCTATTATAGTGACTCACGAAAGTATGTCGGTTTCAGCCTTTATGGCGGCCCCTAGATCTACAATAACATTATACAATAAGATTGAAACGCGCTTTGAATCCAAACGATTAATCATTGCGCAAGCTTCAATAATAACCCAACACGTTCAATAATATTGCACAATCGTAATATTGGGCAATATAATTCGTCATTAAGGCCCGCCTTACATCCGATTCTAATCTGGTCACTGTAATTGTGCCAACAGTCATTATTTTAATACGTGGGTACTGTATTTGAATTGCTCTACACGAATTATTGCTTGTTTAATTACCTAAAATATATCTAACGATTTCAAGGGTTCCTTTTCTGAAGTCGGTCTAATTGCCTCCAAACTGAACTACAAGCCCTCCCAATTGAGTGGTAGAACAACATAATACCGTTGCTCTCTATCGAACCGAGCCGTGACGAAACGTCTGTCACATTTAACGACGATATGTAGAACGTCTCGGGTCTTAAGATGCAATCACGTCGATGCCGTTTATTGAAATCTCAGCGTTTGTCGCAGAGTAGGGAGTGACAGAGGTATTGGTATTTTTATACTGACAGAATGAAGTGTTTATAATGTGCTTGATGGTAATATATACCGAGCATATCAAGACTGCGACCGAAAATAAAGCCAGGTGGTAGTTCCAGTGGTTACAGACACAAAGCGCCTAAATTTTTTGTAGAAAATGCGTCAGTTTTTTTTTGCTATATTTTAATATCATCATGTTTCATCATACATACCTAGATTCAATTGCACTTGAAGCAAAATAGAGTATACACCGGCAAAAGACGGTTATCAAATTTACAACGGTAACAATACACAACCAAATATGATGTTTTGACGGGTTTGTCATAAACGTGTACGGTGGTTGCTATTCACGGGGATCCGAATATCCTTTCGTTGTTGTTTGGGTTTTTGAGCGTCAATAATTTTCTATTAGGCCACTGCAATTGAGCCGCCAGCGGTCCCTATTTAGATAGCATTATATTTACATTTAAGTACAGTGTTTCGCTTCCATTTCATAGTACAATAGAAAGCGCATATAGCCACTCTGTCGTCCAAGTAAATAAAATTCTAATTTCCACAAATATCTATTTCTAGAACATTCTACTCTGCGCACGAAGATGATTGTCACCGATAGTACAGAAAGGGCGGCAGTTCGTAAAGTTTTACGACTCGCATCCGACACGAGAGCGCCTCGCACTAATCCGTGGGGGACAGACCTAACGCTGTTGCGGCGTGTATGCGATATGTACGCTGATTGAAACTTAAATGTGTTCTATTAAATTGGGTTTGGTACTTATAAAACTTATTATTGGAGTGTGCTATAGTCTTTTCACTTATATTTGAAGTGTATACTAACCTAGTTGATAGCGGTCGAAGATATGAGCCCAGAGCAAGCGATTCTTAGTATTCTAAGTCACGTGTTTCTTTCTCTGCCTACCCTTATCACACACTTACTTAGGGTAGCCACTTTATTTTTAACCATGTTGGAATAGTAACAAACACACGCCTACCCCACATTCAAATCAGCCTAACGTGTTGTGGATATCAGAAACTATGAAAAAACAATCTGTCTCACAAAACTTATCCCAAGCAAAATACATTTTATTAAGTCCTCAAACGTTTATCCCGTCGACTTCGAACTCGTGGCCTCTTATTTCACAGTATCTAAAATGCTACGGAGGATGTCAAGATCCAACAGTATCAGGGTCTAAAATAAACAACCAGACGCAATATCTGTCACCACTGAAAAAAACTTAAACAAAACCTGCCAATTCGTGCCATTATCTACAATAATGTTCTGACAAGTCCGCCATTACAGCTGGTGTAGAAGGAGCGGCGCCGCGCCTTGCAAATTGTGTTTAAATTCCCCGCTGTAATGCAACGTCACTTGTTACAATAAACAGGGCATTTGTATTGCGCGTCCGCTGTTATTCAAAACTATGGGGACCATGGTTTGTGGTTTTTTTAGAGATAGTTGATTTTAATAGCAAGAATTATGAGATGCTTGAATATAGCGTCACGGCTTCCATAAACAGAAACAACATAGAGTCACAGAACTCGTAACTCATAAACACTAGAACTCATAAGTGTTCGTGATCTCATAATTACTGAGCAATACATGATACTTCTATAAAATATTATTAACTATATTATAAGGAGCCGTCCTTCAAACCGAAATACAAACGTGCTTGGACAATACAAAATGCATTTGCAAAACTTTTACTCCTTGTAAATTCTTAATTCTTATTGAAAAAATGACAAAATCACTATAATTTTGGAAAAAACAATAATTGAGTAATGCATGGTCACCACTCGCATATCACAGTGATGAATGCTATTACCACGCGAAGGCGCGCTTCAGGCTTAGTCATTTTATAGCGATAGCGCTAAAATGCTTTCACATCGCTAAAAGATTAAACGATTTACATACAAACATAAATTTACGATTGCATATCCCATAGGGGATAGGCAGCGGACTCATATTATCCATAGTTCATATATCATCGTCCTAAGGTAATTTATTTATTTATTAATTTAAACTTTTTATACATGCTGTATAAAAAGTGCCAACCCGCACTAGGCCAGCGTGGTGGACTATATGGCCTAACCACTCTCAATCGATTCTCTCGATTGTAGAGTAGGCTCGTGCCCTGCAGTGGGACGTATATGGGCTGAAATAGATACATGCTGTATAAAGGCGGACTGAATGCCTTGAATAAAAATAAAATAGGGTAAAATACTTATTTACGAATATAAGTACAAATAAAAATACATACACATATACCCTGTATATCTAAATACATTTTGATACAGGGTCAGTTAAAATACTGTAAATTTCATTTGTTTTAACTAAACACCATACTTAGGTGCAGTTCCCAACCTGGACATAAATACACAGCCCGTTGCCATTACTAATTAAAAATAAATAAATAAATACACCCAACAGTCACATACATAGTCCTTACCCCACATTAAGATCAATTAAGTATTGTGTCGCAGGTATCAGAACTACGAGAGACTTTTCGGTCTCACAAACACCCAGACCCGAAAGAAATATTTGTGGGCCCCACAAACATTTCCCTTGGTGCGGGGATCAAACCCGCGGCCTCTCGTTTCACAGCCGGCGTCTAACCAAATGCGCCACGGAGGCCAAATATTTAGTACGTTGCGAGAACCGAAACAATGATCCCATATTTCACATCTAATTTTGCCCTCACTAAAATATCAATTAACTAATTACCATATTAATTATATCTGTTACTCCCATTACACGTATAAAAGCCTAAGGTAAAACGTGTAACAAACATCCCCCAAAGTAAAAGACGCGATTAAAAATGCACCACTTCACCCTTTGCCGCAAAGGGGGTAGTCAGGTGTAAAATTAGTTAAGAGCCTGCATCTGCCAGTTGTAATTACAGGATTAATTCTACTATCTGCGAAGATGCGAATTACCGTTGGCTTTGAGAATAGTCTTAGTTCGTTGATTTTTTTAATTCTTTAAGTGCTGTTGAGATTGGGGTTAGAAACGGTAATGTTATGGTACTTGTATTTTACTAGATTACAGTTAAGATGGTAGGAATACTATTAACAGTTTGCAACTTTTCTCTCATTTCTATAGCCGTAGATGCTCTTTGCCCGGTATTATTATGATGAGTGATGAGGTTGAAATCGTTTTTGGTATGTTGACAGTCAATTTGGACGTTTCTGCATTAAGAATCAACATCAGTGTCCATTGCAAGAACTAAATTGTTCAATTGTTTGGGAGTAGCCTTCTTCCATCCACTTTCTTTTACCTTTATATTAATTTCTTTTTACCCTAAATATAATCGAATAATACGTGGCAATAACCAGCCAATATTTATCAATAAATATTGAAAGCTTTCGGAAACTAATACAAACTATAAATATTACGTACAAAGACAAACGCCTAATGTTCGCTAGCAAAATGTCACACTTTCCAATTCTCAGGACAATTTATAAAACAGATTGAGCGTACAATTTTTATTAAGATAAAATGTCTCCATAATGAAATTGCGATTCGGTTTGAAATTTAAATGTGAACCCGACGTTTCCAATTAAGTCGGTGTCGTGCATGACGGATGATCGCCGTCTCTCGGGAACTCTTCTTAGCGTGGTAACAATAAGGAAATGTCTGGAGGATTTTGTTGTTTGAATAGCTATGTTAATAATATTATCCGTTATGGTACACACCGAAATAGGAAAACGATTGTAAATAACGGGAGCAATATTTTCCAAACAACCGAAAACGAAAAGAAAACTAACTTAAAATTGGTTATTAGGTTTTAAGTTAAACTGTTAAAAACGCTTTTTCCTGTAAAATTCGCTTTTTAATTTCATCAATGTATTTACCTTTCAATTCCACATTTTTTTTATTTTCTACGCCTTCCTTACACAGTGATTTACCTCTGGCTTTATTAATAAGGAACTTATGCGCTATGGCGATAAGCTCGCTATCACATCGTGGAACGGAACATACAAGGCGAAATGTGGGTGTCCCGGTAGCACCTCTGCCTACCCTTTCTGGGAAAAAGGCGTGACTTTCTGTATATTTTAGTGGTGATCTACATAAAATATAGGTGTTGTCGAAATAATATACAGGAACGTGATACAAGTACAGTAAAATTAATTCTACTAATAGAAATGCAGAGGACATTCCTTTGGTTTACGAGCGCTCGGCTAAATATAAAACCCGCTTGTAGAATTGTTAATTTCGCCAAACTGCATTTTTGATTATATCCTAGTGTTTCTACCTGGTGGCACACCGAGTACAGATATTCTATATCAGCCCATATACGTCCCACTGCAGGGCACGGGCCTACTCTACAATCGAGAGAATCGCTTGAGAGTGGTTAGGCCATATAGTCCACCACGCTGGCCAAGTGCGGGTTGGCGGTTCAATAATAACCCTGTATAATAATTCAGATATAATGAGCGTAAAATAATTATTTTAAAAGGAGGAGTTAGCAGACACTTCGTGAAAAGTGTTATTATGAAGCTTACGAGATAGATTTATGAAGGACGAACACAACATAATTTATTCTTATAAAAGTATTATATCCTTTTTTAAAGATTATCTGAAGTCACTAGACTCTTTTTCAATTTAATAGGTTAAGATACATCGGAATTCCGTCGAGGTGTTTAGAATTTCGTAAACTAATATATTAAAATGTAAACTACAATCTTCCTACGAGACGGATCCAGGAAACCTAGGAGGCAGTTTATACAAACTATTTTAACAATATTATAATAACGGGAGACTTGTTAACTGGTAAAAATGTGCACCATTGTGCATCAAACCTAAGACCGCGCCTTCACAGGCGACTCAACCCGTAAAGCAGATACACACAGAGCCGTATAAAATATTTTAATTATATTTTATCGCCACTAAAACCGTGTAAATGAAAAACCGTTTTTGTTGCTTTTATGAAAATCGTAAAAACTTGTCTTTTCACAGCGCCGCGTCGAGATTCAAAATGGACTCCGACTTTTGATAGCTTTGCATTGTTGAAGTTTCATTGAGATTTTTTTATTACAACGCTCTTTATGAAGAATGAGATTTTATTAGTATTCGTCTTCGAGGAATTATCTTTTGAGTTAATTAGTTGCTATCAGGAATCCATTCCTTTATTTAGAGATTTTTTCTTTTTTACAATTTTATCTTTTTTACATTTTTTTTGTGTCACCCCTAAGTTGTTTTGTAAAAATATAATAATGAATTTCACCTTAATAAATACGCAAACCCGGAACAAATATCTATTATCATTGCCGTGATAATAGGGCAAGAAAAAGAAAGTGATCACTGTTGTCTATATACATCCAAACTTATTATAAGGAAATGAAAATACGTTGGCGGACATAATTGTGCAAGTCTGGCTTTGCGTCAGTATACTGGGACGTGTGTGGGCAAATAAATACACCCAATAAATAAACACACCCAACAGTCCCATACATAGTCCAGACCCCACACTAAGATCAGAAATTAAAAAAAAAAAAAAAAAAGATCGAGTCTTGTGTCGTGGGTATTGAACTACGAGAGACTTTTCGGACTCACAAACACCCAGACCCAAAACAAATATTTGTGGTTCACACAAACATTTGTCTCGGTGCGGGGATCGAACCCGCGGCCTCTCGTTTCACAGCCGGCGTCTAACCAACTGCGCCGTCAATAACTGTGCAAACTTCGTACCAATTTTTGATTAGAGACTGGTACAAACTCGCGTTTGCGCAAACGCACTCGAACGTATGTGGTGGTCATTAGGAATGTAGGAGGACAGGAGTCTAGGAAAAATTAACATAATCGGATTACGAGAAATTCGACTCATCGTCTAACATTTTTTTTTATTATGGTGAATGGCGAGACGAGCATGCCGTCCGCCTGATGGTATACGATACGACCGCTCATGGACACTAGCAAAACCAAACAACACCATGATTTACAAAGTAATCCTTGGCATTGCCCTGAGCTCGGCATCCTGAGACATAAGATGTTAAGTCTCAATATGTCCAGTAGTAACTCTGGCTACAATGCCCTTCAAACCGGAACACAACAGCGCATTTACACTGCTGTTCGGCGGGAGAAATAAAAATTGCGGTGGTACCTACCCAGGCGGCCTCTTACAAATGAGAGACGTAGCACCAGTAAAACATGTGTTAGCAGTGCTTGTTATTTTGTTTTTCTAAGACAAATAATTATTCCTGAACTACGTAACTTATAGCTATTTGTAACAACAAACAATAAATATTAAAACATTAGTTAAAGTATTCAGAAATTATATTATTTTTAATTAGTCCGTGAACTGTCCTCTCGGGAGTCGAAACAATTAGTCTGCGTCAATTCATTCCCACGGCGATTCCTGTTTACTTTTTGTCTAAGTTTTAGTAGATTATTTTCAATTCATTAAATAGTTTATAATATGTTTTTTTTGTCACGAAGGAGATTGAAGACAAAAGCAAAATTTGTTTTATAATTAACCTTCAAAATAGATTGTTGTACTTGTTCACATCACAGAGGTTGCTTCTACATACGAATTCTAAATACACCCAAAAATCTCACACATAGTCTGACCTAACAACAAAATTAAACAAGTTACGTTGTGGGTGTCAGAAACTACAAGAGGATCACCCAAACATTAATATCGGTGCGAGAATGAAACGCGTGGACTCGGGTTTGCAGACGGCGTCTAACCAATTGCTCTAGGGAGGCTGTAAGGTATGCCAGGAGACTTAACATTTTGTAATCCACAATATCCTCAAAAGATACAAATATTTGATGTTTCCAGTCAAAATAAAAAAAATAACCAAATCCGCGCTAAATTTGATAAAAATTGTTGTATTTCAATGTGTAACATTCGCGTAAAATAAAAAAATATATATTCAAAATTATTAGAAGTCGCATATTAATTTTCCTTTTCTATAAATTCATAGCGTCACTCTTAATAAGTCAAACCAACATCCAGTTTACTTTGACCCCTAAGTGGTTAAGTTGAAAAATGCTGAGTCAGCGTTTTTTCACACAGCGACCTGTTCGTAATAAATAAAGTGAAATAAAGACAATGAGGGCAAAGAGTAACGATCCCGAACAGCTCCGATGAATGTTTTACTTCACTAATATATCTATAGAGATGTTAATATACATACTATTACAATAATATTTTTATTTGAAAAATCAAAATCATTCTGTTTAAATAGTTAATTAAGTATGATGTAATTTACGCTGAAATATTTAAATTATTTCGATATTTAGAGTCACAAAACTCATAAATTTAGTGTGGGTTTCAGTGTTTTAATTGGAAAACAAATAATTGCGAAAAGTATACGTCAAACTACATAGTTGTCTATTTAATATGACTTCACTGGACATAGTCAGCTTAGGTTTGTTATAAATAGACGTTGTTGCGCATAACACAATTGACTTTTTCTTCTATTCCTTGGATAATTTTGTTGTCACAACTTCAAAACATTTATCATATTATCAGCTCTATATAGATCCAGTGTTCAGCTCGGCTGTCTCCATCGATCCGCTCTGATGAGGCCAGATAAGGCACAGACGGGATTGGCCGGCAGTTTCTCTTCCCTTATTTATTGGGCTGACAGACAGACAAATGTGGGCAACTGGACAAATGGTATCACCGCTTTTTTTCGTCTATTTACGTTTGATTAGAGGAAGTGTATTGATGCCTTGTTTTTTTCAGTAACGAGATTATTAGGGTCAATTTAATTTTTAGTTTTTTAACAGTATTTTTGAAACCGTTTAAAACAGTCAGATATAAAACAGGTATATTGTTTTCATAGGTTCAATCCCAGCACCGAACTGAAATATTAATGTGTGAACCCTACATCATTTTTGCTCGTGAAACCGATAAATTCCTTGTAGATTTTGATACTCAGAACATAATAATAATAATAAATAATAATAAATACACCCAACAGTCACATACATAGTCCTGACCCCACACTAAGATCGAGTCTTGTGTCGTGGGTACCAGAAGCTACGAGAGACTTTTCGGTCTAACAAACACCCAGACCCGAAACAAATACCTGTGGATCACACAAATATTTGTTTCAGTGCGGGGATCGAACCCGCGGCCTCTCGTTTCACAGGCGGCGTCTAACCAACTGCGCCACGGAGGCTGTCCGCCGATAATATCCGCAATCCGCATTATATTTTAAATAGAGAAAAACAACGCGTGTGATTCGATAACTAAATAGTTATTTGACGTACACTTAGTAAATCATAAATACTCTTAAACAAATGTAATAACAAATTTATATTTCAAAAATAAAAACAAAAAATAGCTGATCTAAAATCGCCACCAAAACGCAACTAAAACAAGCAAACCATTATAACTTGAGCTCATGAGAAATGTACCAGAGCCGTAAACATCGCAAAGGGTTCTCCGCCGTGAGGTCCATTTAAGTGTGCGCCTGACCGCTCATCGTGTTTAGGGCCTGTGTTTTGGACAGGGCATGCATAATTCAAGGGCCTGTTGTGTTTTGTTGTTGTATTTACTGTTATTTTTTATTTTTATTTTTAGAGGTATGTATATTTTGAAACTTTGTGGATTAAACGAATAACTCAATTAGTTTAATTTTGTTATACTGGTGACAATAAATGATACGTTGCACTTAATTTGTTTATATATACTGTAATATTGTACAATTCAATAAACTCCAAAAGATTCTTAAGGTACCGTACTGATATAAAAAAATGTGTGTGTGTATTAGTGTACACACGTAAGAAGTGAAACTTCTTTATGACATCATTTTTCGAAAAATGATCTACTATTTACAAATTTACAGAATTGGTAAAATAAAGCTAAATTAAATAAAGTTTAAGTTTAGGAGGGGGGAAATTTTTGAGGCAATTTGGGATTTCTATCGGGGCCAATTTGTAGCCCTCACCGAGACGGTTCCGAGGATACCAAGCTCGGTGGGTCCACGACCTTTATTGGCCGAGATAGGTTTAGGGGGGGTGAGGTAAAAATTTTAGGTGGGGGTAGGGGCGGGGGGGGGGTTAGGTTTCGTGGGCGGGCTATTGGGCACCTTAAAATATTTTTGGGTGGGGAAAGTTGTGGAGGGGAATTCGGGAATTCTGCTGGGGCAGGATTGTAGGCCTCACCGAGCCGGTTCTAATGAACCCAGGGTCGATGGGTCTACGATGGATATTGGCGGCGATAGGAAAAGGGGGGGTGAGATAAAAATTTTGAGGTGGGGGTAGGGGCGGGGGGAGGTTAGGTTTCGTGGGGAGGCTATTGGGCACCTTAAAATATTTTTGGGTGGGGAAAGTTGTGGAGGGGGAATTCGGGAATTCTGTTGGGGCAGGATTGTAGCCCTCACCGAGCCGGTTCCAATGAACCCAAGGTCGGTGGGTCTACGATGGATAATGCCGGAGATATGAGTAGGGGGGGTGAGGTAAAATTTTTAGGGTGGGGGAAGGCCAGAGGGGGGTAAGGATCAAATTACAAAAAAGTGGGTGGGACTTAAAATTTTGGGTGGGGCTTGGAAACGGTTGGGGGTGTGGCTTACTGAAGTGGGTACTAATTTACTAAATAAAAAAAGATGGCGCGTAACGGAAGAATGTGACGCGTAACGAAAAATTTTTTCCAACCCCGATAAAGAAGTTTCACTTCAATAAAATTTAATCCTTTTTTACCTTCTATTAATGTTTTCATAATATCTTAGGCTAGCTTTTTTTACATGTTGAGTTCTGTAATTGTATTTTTATTAATTACACTTGTAAGTAGTATTAAAATGCTCATTGGTTCGAGTAAGTTAGATCCTAGCTGGATTTTCGTATTTGTTCGTCCAAATACGTATGTTAAATTCAAGACGATGGAAATCCCTCGTTTCACTGCTCGTCAATATTCCCAGAATCATTACCTATTGTCTCATAATCCATGCCTTGCTGAATATTTTACATTTACGACTATACGTCACGTGCTCTCATTCTGCCAATAAAATCTTTATGGGTATTGCCTCACATCCTCCTTTATGCTTCTACTGATCCCGTTCGGTAAGGTTCAGAGGTTTTCCAACTACCGACACTGTGCTCGACGGTATTCATTCTAGAACTAAATTATTTCAATTTCGTTTGCGCGGTGTTTCGTCATCAATGACAAATTTGATGTTTAAATTAATTGTTTCATTGAAACCAATGTGATATTCAAGAATAACGTGATAAGTTCGAGTGTAAAATAATCAGTAAATACAGATGATATCATTTTTGTTTCTACTTAGTTTGGTTAAGACGATAATTTACTCACTTGTACTGTAAATTTCGAGAATCAACATAAAATAAATTTATACGTTTATAGTGACGGTAAAACAGTAAACGAAATTACGAAATTTAATTGAAATGTAATTGCAGTTTACGAATTCCTAATATCAGTGTGTCGAATCTGCGTTGAGATTTTCAAATCTGTGCAAATCCCATTCATCGCACGGATCTTGTGTGATCGCTTCACGATCCAGCTTTATACTTTACGAGGCGTGTCGGAGAATGGATCGCTTATTCAAAACGTGCTGTATGTTGGCAGCACCTTTATGAGGAATTCTATGACGAGAATAATGGTGTTGGAATCTCATTTGAGAATTGATAAGTTGGTTAAATTTTGTCGTTTTTATTATAGGTAAAGAGCTATCGATAGCATGTTATTTTTCTTCAAGACAGTCGTAGATATATTATATAGATCTATGGGTCTATACCCAAAGTGTATCTAAGAGTTCTTCTTTTTCTTTTTAAATGCGAAATATTAGTCCAAATTCCATAATTTTACAACTTAGTCGACTGTGAAAGGAGCTGCAATGGAGTCAGTCTAAACGCTGTCGTTATGAGCAGTATCTGCATACATAAAATAGATAATAACATAAAGATATAATAAAATAAAACAACAACGTAAAAATGAAGACAATATTATTGTATGTTAATTTTCATAAACTTGAAAATAGCAGACTTCAACCAAAGGGTGAAATAAAAAAATCTAAATAGACGTAAGCACTAAAGGAATTCCTTAACATTTGCGATCCACTCACAACCAGACTTTTCATTAAATAAAAGGAAGGAAAGATAAAATATCCCAAAACATTACTGTCACATCTTGAAAGAACAATGGGGGTAATTTGGTCCGGAGCGGCCTCTTGAATTAGCCGATGTCTTGGGGCATTTTATACCCTCAATCAAAAGTCACAAGTGGCACGGAGTGGGTCCAAACGACCTAATGAATTCTCCACTTGTGCGTCACTAGAGGTTTCTGATAGCGTCGTACGTGACTTTTGTCTAATTTTTATTCATTTGACTGGGAGAGCAGGGTTAATTATGTATCTAAAATTAAATGTGTGAGGTTGCGTTATTTTGAACTGATTTTTTATATCTAATTACTAAATTAATAAGTAATTAAGCAGAGTGTTATTGTACTTATTAATTATTTAACTGTATTTATGAAATCGTTCGATATCTACTTCAAGACTTGTATAAAATATTGTTCATGTAATATATAGGCAATTGAGCTCCATTTTATAAGGTTGTCCTACCACTTTTGCCACACCCATGTTCGTCATTTTCTTCATACAATTTTATCGGTTTACGGTATTTTTGACCTGTCACTTGTGCATGATATCATCAGTAACTAAGTATCCGTATAAATAAAATTAATCTTACAGCTTTCGTGGTCATAGGTCGGGCTACACGAAAGCTGTAAAGTAATCGAAACGTCAGGAAGTTACAAAATGTAAACATTCACCTAAATTTGACATTAATTTGACAGCCTTCGTGGCGCAGTTGGTTAGACGCCGGCTGTGAAACGAGAGGCCACGGGTTCGATCCGACCAAGAGAAATGTTTGTGTGGCCCACATGTTTGTGAGACCGACAAGTCTCTCATAGTTCTAATACCTGCGTCACAAGACTTATTTGATCTTAATGTGGGGTCATGACATGTGACTGTTGGGGTGTATTTATTTATTATTAAACCAAATCCGCGATAAGCCCCGAAAAAAATGTTCGCGTCAATCTAAAAAACCATTAAGCGTTTAAACAGTCGACCACTACCAACTCTTCCATAGCCGCCTCGTGCATAAGTTTTGTTAGACTTCTATAATTCATATATTGTGCTCGTATATTACCATTTTTTTCAAATCCTACATAGTTGTACGTTGGGGTTTTGTGCGTACAGGGCGAAAGTCAAGAATGGCAAGTGTATTACATCGAGGGTCGCATTCCACAGATTATAGCGATGTTGCGTTCTTCTAAGACGTTTACTTTCTGTAAAACTGCTGGATACGTCTAAGCATATATTTTTATACTGCGTAATTTTGTTATAGATCATGATGATTATTTTGGAAAATTATGTTTTTGGGTTATAAAAGTTACCTTAATAAACCACAATATAATTTTATGACATCTCTCTTGATATTTATTTATGTATTTATTAATATGTATCCCATAACAATGGATAGAGGCTTGCATTCGCAGCGATTTCCTTGGGTATTTTTAATGGATTTTTAAATTGCATTAGTGCGGCAAACGAGCGAGTGATTTACCCGATGGTAAGTGATAACCTGTATCCAGCGACTTCCTGCGACTTGGATACAGGCCGCTTCCATCAGGTCAATGTGGATATCCTTGGGGAAGGCTTATGTTCAGCAGTGGACTTCCTGTCACTGAATAGATAGATAGATAGATAGAAATGCTAACCTCCACCCATGAACTAAATATGGATAACAAATGAATAATTCATTTTTATTTATTTATTTTATTATATTTGTGTGGCTCACAGCTATCAATAGCAAATGAACATAATATATATTACAAATTTTATACAAAAGATAGCCAATTACGAGCTACCGCAGATAGGTATTGAAAGTAAAAGTAAAGTAATGTGGTTTTGAATAAATATTTAAGTGTATTGCCTCTCAAAATGGGCGGAGAAACAGAAAGTCTTAAGCCTCTGGCAATAACCATCTCTAACCGACTAGTGACTCATGTCTCTGTATTACATATTATGTATTTATTTAAATCTTTATTGTACACAAATAAAACCAAAAAACAATACAGAAACAATAACAAAAAAAAGTACAAATGGCGGTCTTATCGCTCAGACAATGTCTTACAGACAACCATGGGATGGATTTAATAAAAGGAAAGAGAGAGACAGGAACACTCCTAAAGCATAATCCTCGCGTCACACTGGTGAAAGGTCTCTCATATGTGAGAGGCCGCCTGGGTAGGTACCACCACAATGTCTATTTCTCCCGCCAAACAGCAGTGTTAATGCGCTGTTGTGTTCCGGTTTGAAGGACATTGTAGCCAGAGTAACTACGGGACATATTGAGACTTAACATCTTATGTCTCAGGATGGCGAGCGCAGTGGAATTCCAAGCATTGCCTTGTAATTCATGGTGTTGTTTGGTTTTGCTACTGTCCATGAGCGGTCATATCGCTTACCATCAGGCGAATGGCAGGCTCGTCTCGCCATTCATTGCAATAAAAAAAACACAGACCCTATCCAGTCAACCTACACCCACGTACACCCACACCGAGTATTGCAAGTGGCAGGGTTCACAATTTGCTCCGATAATGCGCGGCTTGTCTCGCACACTCATCGGCCTCAAGGATTTTATTGAGTTTTTTCGTCTCAATATGTTTTGTCCTTATGTTTTGAGATTTCTTTATGAATGTTATATGAAACGTGTTAATCAGTTTTAAAATTCGTTCTGTTTTACTTGTTAAATTGTATGCATTTGAACTGCCGCCTGCCTGGATGCAAACTTATTTAAATATTCTGGTGTAGAAATTGTTTGTTGTATCAGACCATATACGTCCCACTGCTGGGCACTTGCCTACTCTACCATCGAGAGCATCAATTGAGAGTGGTTAGGCCATATAGTCCACCACGCTAGCCTAGTGTAGAAATTATTAAGGCTTTTATTCAGCGCTAAATTTCCTGTAACTGAAGATAATTATAATGATGGTTAATCCAATTTTAGTGACCAATGCAAACGGCAGGTTCCGGATTGGACTAATGTCAAATCGATTTGAACAAGTTGAAGAAAATGAATTTGAAAGAAATTTGAAGAAAATGATCTCTCCAATATAGAAAAAAAAATCACAATATTAAAACACGAATATCCAATTTAACAATTGAAACAATCATAAATTAAAGTGCCGAATCCTCCCTATTATTACAATTTAAAATTATAGAGGGCGTTGAATTTGTAACACGGCATACTGTCGTTATTTCTACACCTAATAAGCTGGATTGAGTCGTACAACTTTTAGTTTAATGACTTCGTTATCAAATTATCTGTAAAGTTGATTGTAATGATAGATTTTTAAGTGGCATTTTTGGACAATTGGATGTATGATTGACTCTTTGGTTTAATGAGTGTGCGGCGTTAGGGTGAAGTTATTCACTTTAAGTATTTTTGCATTTCGGAAATATTATTTGACAACCTTTTTATTTTCCATAAGTATCCATTGGGAGTATTTATTATTCACAATTTCAGTTTACTTTGCAATGTTCAGCGACCCCAACTGTAAAATTATTGAGACTCATAATAACCTTCTTTTATGACATCAAGCCAGCCCGTTTTTGTTCAACATTTATGCTTTGACTGCTATGACTGGCGCATATGTTTTCTAAGAACCTATTTCAAATTTAAAAACCTGCACACCAAGTTATACAAAACATATATACATATAAACATGAACACCATCAGCGTCATCAGCGCAAACTAAAAAGATTACTGACGCAATATTCTCCCGAGTCATCATCGTCCAATCATTCGCCGATGACTAACTTAAACGGATTACTCTTCCATTACAGCCAACCATTGTTCCACCCTCGCCGTTTTAATTGAAAGTAGTGAAACTATTGGCTTATTCCACACATAGCACCGTCAAGCGCTGCAGCGCTGGAAATGTAATTTTTTTAGCAAGTAATACAAATAACTCTACAGTATTGTGTTATAAAAAATATTCTGAAATGCATGCTAAATGTAAATGCAGGGTAAATGTTACTGACGGAAATGTTTTATTTATTTTATTTTTATTTTATTTTATCATTTACGAAAAACTTACAGCTAGTTTACATAATAATAGGGGAACGACAATATGAAAAGGCATTTTAAATTTTTTTTAAATGTTGAATAACAAATGCTATCAAAGAATTCAATTTGAATAAATCAAATATTTATCTTATTGGTTGTTCGTAATAATTTAATAACAAAACACACTGGCCAGAAAAATACAGCTAATTAAAAACAAAAAGACAATCATTTAAATTTAGAATGCAAAAAAAAGAAAACACATGTACCATACAGCGCTGCAGCGACATAAAGCGATTGTAAACTAGATTGAAAATAATATAAGATTTTTTAAACATCAGCTCCAGCGAACGGTGTTTCCGCTTTAATCTAATTAGTACACGTTTAACACACGTCTGCTGCAAATGGGTTTAATTAAAATCTGAATAGTTTGAGTCGATCGTCATCAACATCCCTACAGTGTACTCACCACTACAATGGCGGGAAATGCGCTGTTTTATTTCCGCCATGTTTTGTTTCGAGCGGAATAAATTAAATTGAAGATATTTTGTATGATTTAGATATTTCTGATTTAGTAACTGTATGAGAATGATGCAATTATGACGCAATTTAAGTGATTATTTCATAGTCTAAATTATGATTGATAGAACTATGGCAAAAATAAATTAGTATGTAAATTGAGCTTTTTCAAGTTGGAACGAAGTTCCTTATTTTATACCTTGAGCGTTATAGTTTTCTCTAGATTTGACCCAACGATGACAGTCTTATTATCCAAGGCAATAATTAATTACGCAAAATATTGTGCACCTTATACACAAACTCTCAAATATTAAGATAAAAACAATAACAAAATTATAAACAATGAGGAATTAATAAGATAAAATCAGTAACAAAATTGCTCTAATTATAAACAATGAGGAATCAGAGAGACTGTTTCTATATGTGCATCTGTAATCGTTTAATTTTGCTACAAACACTTATGAGCTGGCATTATACTACTTCCTTCTTCTAAAACAACCACTTAAAAGCAACTTTAGTTATGACTACATTTGACGTATAATACTGCTACTTCGTTCGCTCTACCTGGCGTTATCCCAGATAGTACCAAGGTCCGCCGGCCTACTAATTACTAAATTATATGTCTCATTTCAAAATAAGAACAATGGTTTGTAATTGCTGGCCACTAAGACTATATTACAAAGTTGTCTACTTATTTTTTATGCGATGTTCCAGTAATAAAAAAAAAGTATATTCGTTTTTCAAATGTACCAAAAATTCAAATATCGAACATGTAAACACCGCCCAATCCCCGGGGCTAGTATATTGTAATTTATTGCACTTAATTGACTCGCGCATCAAACTGAAAGGTCATTACTAGCCCCTGTGTACACTGGCGTGCAATAGTTGTAAGGTAAGGCATAGTGCACACAATGGACGCGCACTAATGGATTATCAGTGATTTGCATTTAGCTAGCTTTGCTGGACGGCTTGGGGCGAGAGGGCGCCGGTGCTGATTTAATTAATCATCTTAGATTAATCGGCTCATTGGGTTATAGGTATGTGTGGTCAGTAAGCCCTGAGGCCCTGGGTTCGCTTTCCAGATCAAGAAATGCATTTTGTGTGAGTTTTTCAATTACTATAACAGCCGGGTAAAACATTTTCCAAAAGGTAAATATCAAAAGAGTTATTACGACTGCCCAGAATATTTATTTGTCAACTTAGATGTCACTGGGATGAGAAAATGTAGGTAGACTATCTAAGAGCCTAGCGTCAATTATGATTAAATGATTTTGGTAAAAAATAATTGGAAGTTTACGAACTCACTCAGATGTATAAAACGTCATATTTTTCTCTGAAATACCGGTACCAACCAGGTCAAACCGGCTCATTCCTACAGTAGTCCAAGGTATGTACTACGATGTATCTTTATCACATTTAATTGAATTGCATTAATAAACGTACTTACTATGTAAACTTGTCTGGTATTTATCAACTAACCTGCGTACATCTAAATCAATCCGACCCAACGTTGCATAAAAACTTCAAAAATAGAACAAAAAGCACACCCATCACCCCATTACACTTTCAACCGAGAGTAAAAAAAAAGGAAAAAAAAGAAAAAAACCGCTCCATGTTGCATGAAACGATCCCCCGGCAACAATGATGCGTGTCGACACAGGCTCCCCTCACACGGTCCAGTTGAAAATAATTGTCTCATTGATAGGCGCGCCGCAAACTAATTCCGTTGTATGCAGTTTGCGCTCTATCATTATTAACATTGAAAAATATGTACATTGAAATGCACTGAAGGTTATGTTTGATAGATTAAACGGGTATGAGTATAATTAAGTCGTGGCTCAATTTTTTTTAGAGCTACAATAAGGCACCATACGTCCCATTTTAATGGCAAGGACATTGATATGTAATAAATATTATAAGTACACTCAACGGTCAGCATCCGTGGCATAGTTGGTTAGACGCCGGCTGAGAAACGAGAGACCGCGGGTTCGATCACCGCGCCGAGTGATCCACAGGGATTTGTTTCGGGTCTGAGTGTTTGTGAGACCGAAAAGTCTCTGGTAGTGTCTGATACCTACGATACAAGACTCAATCTTAGTGTGGGGTAAGGGCTATGTATGTATGTGACTGCTGGGTGTATTTATTTATTATTATAATTACATCTATAATCTATCCTACGAAACCATCTACTACTGGTGGTAGGTCTCTTATATTATGTAAGAGGCCGCCTTGGTAGGTACTACCGCAGTGTCTATTTCTCCCGCCAAACAGCTGTGTAAATACACTGTTGTGTTCCGGTTTGAAGGACACTGTAGCCAGAGTAACTAGAAATAATGAGACTTAAAATCTCATGTCTCAGGATAGCGAGCGAAGTGGAATGACAAGCATTGCTTTGTAATTCATGGTGTCGTTTGTTTTTCTACTGTCCATAAGCGGAAGTATCGCTTACCATCAGGCGAAAGGCATGCTCGTCTCACCATTCATCGCATCAAAAAAAACTTGTAAAACTGATTAATTACAGGTGCAAAAGTATTACCTATTAGTACCTAGTGTAAACTGTGGTAGTGTAAATTGGTCAAAGTCCACAAATCTGTGTAGGTGTTTATGTAAGAAGAGTTATTACTATTCCACCCCATTACACCGCAATACGACTGTTTGCGCCGACACACTGGCTTTACGAGCGAAGCAAAAATCTGATGCTGACAGCGTCCACCCCGCGGTATTCGCGTTAAGGTGGTCTAATTTTATACAATATAATTTAAAATTTATTGACTGCCTCGGTGGCCTAGTTGTATTACGGTACGGTTATAAAGCTGAGGTCTCGGATTCGAGTCCCGGGTCGGGCAAAGTGATATTGGATTTTTCTATTCATTATCAACCCGGTGTCAGGAATTTGTGCCCGATATGGCGATAGGCTCGCCCCCTATCACATCGTGGGACGGAACATACAAGGCGAAATGTGGGTGTCCTAGTGGCGCCTCTGCCTACCCCTTCGGGATAAAGGCGTGAGTTTATGAATGTATGTATAATTTAAAAGTATTGTTATTTTAATAATCGTCCGGACCAGCTTTGCCTCGGTGCATATGTGTTTTGAGCACACTCCACATCAGAAAAAACTTATTCCAATTCAAACTTTTGTATAATGGTTTCTTAGATTGACTAACTAATAACCTCAGTACGCCCCGTGACCACGAAAGCTGTAAAGTAATCGAAACGTCGAGATGTTAAAAATGAAAAAAATAAACCAAACCCACGATAAAATCCGTAAAAAATTGTTTTATTTTAAACTTTTGTATTTTTGTATTGCTCAATTCCTCAATTCCTCTTCTCATTTCTCTCCGTCCCATCTTTTAATTTTTTTTTTTTTTTGATAAAATAAAATGTAATAATCGTTAGTGTAATAGTTTAATAACCCAGAACGTTCAGAGATACATAGTTGCAAGGTAATGATTTAACTCTCTTATCACACTGACTGTACGAAATAAAATAACAAATATATTTTTTAAAAACAGTCTCTTTCGTTTCAACTGCCATATTTTAGGTCTTCTTGTTTTGATAAAACATATTTTATAATAGAGGGTAGTTATTATAGATATCAATATTTTAATTTGTTATGAATGCACCATCGATTACCCTTAAACACTAACTTTAAATTTCTGATATTTACAGAGATCATGAATGAGAACAAAAGCTTAGTAAACGTAAGCCACACAGTATTCCACATTAGAAATGCACCAAAAAGCAAAAACAAACTATATGGTTGACATTTTTAGCACTAGTCTTTATCTGGCTGTAGTTCCTTTATTAATAATAAGAATGCCAAATTTCGAGGTAATCCGACGTTTTGAAGGGGATCAAATCATGTTCAAAGATTCCGTTACATCATCATCATCATCATCATCATCATCAGCCCGTTGCAGTCCACTGCTGGACATAGGCCTCTCCCAAGGTACGCCACAGTTACATACTAACATACTAACATACATACGTCTGAAGCTAATAAAATGCGTATAAAAAGAGGTTGAATACCACCGTCAGTAACGATAGTTCTCGTCAGTTGTCTCAGCGCGGCGATTTAAGAAGACAAAGAGCAGTAAAATGGCTGATTGCTCACAACACTACCGCGACCGTAGCAAGCATAGACATACAAATCACATAGAAAGACAAGTCACAACTTATTACGGAAATCCCTTAATAATTATAATATCATCGCTTTAACGCAAACAAATCAGTCGCTAAATTTCCGAAATTTTGGTTGCTTTGTTTCTGAAGTCACTAATACTACCACCTGGCTTCGTTTTCGGCCGCAGTCTTGATATACCCGGTATATTGCCACACGTCGGAATCGGAATTTTATGAATATAAAGTCGGCAGGGCCACTGATCACGTGAAAGGTTTTTAGTTAAAAAAGCCATTTGTTTTGGAGCGATACACTTATAAAATAGTGTTTCAAATTGTCTATTCTAGATTTTATTAACTCTTCAGGCTAGCTTTTTACATCACAACAAACTTTGCAAGTTTTTATAATAGCACAACATGTACCGTGATGTGAAAACTTAGATTAATGACTTTAAGTGTACAAGTTTTATACGTTTTTGTATAATGAATAATGACAAGACACGCTATAATTTTGAATCTAATTATGAGGCAATATGAAAATAACCGAAGACAGGGTGAAATGGCGCAATTTTGAGGAGGCCTATGTCCAGCAGTGGACTAGTATAGGCTGATGATGATGATGATGATGATGAAAATAACTCGTCTCGTTTTTTTGTACACTGACGATTTGATAATGCTTGATGTAGAAAAAAGATAACTTATAGGTTGACAAGGCGTTCTCGGCAACCTTAGAAAATTTCATTAAATCAATATAATAAAATATCTACACCTTGCCATACTTTGAAAATAAATATCAGAAGTATGGTTTGTAGAATTAATAAATTGTTTACATAGATTTTTCGAGAACATGACTGGTGGGAGGCCTAGTTGGTGTGAACACCCACTTCCGCATGTACTTATGTGTATTAACATCTGTATAATCGAGAGGACGACGTGTTTTGTAAGGGGCCTCTTCCATTAGATGGTGAACAGCAGCGGTAGTCAAATAGCAAGACTAGCTTTAAAATTATCTAATAAATTGCAACAAATGAGTACCTTAACGATTTTTTCATACTTTTGTAATTGGTGGATTTGTTACTAACTTCAATAAATAAAAACAATTTAAAAACACTGTCCTTAGGATTGAAAGTAAATGATATCCCCTTAACTGTCCAATAAATAAAATGGCGGATTTGTAAGTAACAAAATCTAATCTATCCAGGCTACATGGAAAAGATTGCCCATAGAAACAGATAAGGTTCTTTCTATTTTTGTTGTTTTCAATCAAATATAAGTACCGATTTCGAAGTTATGTGTGTAATAACAGTGAAGGAAAACATCGCAAGGAAACCTGCGTACCGTAGCGACTTTAAAAGAATTTCTACGGTATGTAAGTCCGCTAACCCGCACTAGGCCAGCGTGGTGGACTATATGGCTCTCGATCGAGTCTCTCGATTGTAGAGTAGCCCAGCAGTGGGCCGTATATGGACTGATAAAATAAGTACAGATAGTGAAGTTACACATACGTAAGTCAAAAACGCCGCGATAATTACAGCTATAGAACCACACCTCACCAGTAGGCGTGCGACAATGATTTACGCTCTCTTGTTCAATGCTAATCGTGTGCTAAGGAGCTTGCTTGATTTATAGCGGGAGGATTTAAGTATAATTATTTTGCCGCCCCCGTTGTCGCATTTATCAGGCGGTGCTAATTGCAGATGTCGTGTCGACTCTTATCGTGTTTTTGATTAATCTTTTGTGAATGCGTGGTGTGAGTCTAATTTGAAAGCATTGTTTTTGTTTCTATCTGAAGAGTTTCTGCAACGATCTACAGTTAGAATTAATCTACGAGTAAAATAGAACAATTGATTTTTGTTATACAATTATGATGTTTTCAATGTATGTAAATTAAGATATATATTTGTCTATTATATAGCTTCATGGTATTGTATAGTTTTGCTACAGTCAATGAGCAGTCGTATCGCTTACCATCAGGCAAATGACATGCGCGTCTCGCCATTCATGGCAATAAAAAAATACACAAGAGAACCCGAATCGCAACGCAATGACGAATTCTCGACCACTGTATTTGGTCGCTATCCTGACAGATACGAATATAATTATGACGTATGTTCTTCTTGTTAATTACCCCAATCCATACTGTGTACATTAACTCAATTTCCCAGAAAGGCTAGGCAGAGGTGCTACATCCACGTCACGTCATTTCCCCAATCAATATTCAATATTTATAAAGAAATTACATTGTCTGATTAATTTATTATTTAAATAATAAATAAATAATAAATAAATACACCCAACAGTCACATACATAGTCCTGACCCCACTCTAAGATCGAGTCTTGTGTCGTGGGTATCAGAAACTACGAGAGACTTTTCGGTCTCACAAACACCCAGACCCGAAACAAATACCAGTGGATCACACAAATATTTGTTTCGGTGCGGGCAGCGTCTAACCAACTGCACCGCGGAGGAATATAATGAGACGTCACAAAAAGTACAAGATTTAACTACAAGATCAAATTGAAAAACAAATAACATTGAACACTTGCCAAGAGGAAGCATCTTACCCTCCGGCTCATTAACCCCGTCTCGATGAGAACATCACTCTTCAACTCGGCTTTATTGGGATAGACTGATATGTACTGGAATTTATTCACTATTTCATATTTATAAGCACGTTGTTTACTGATGTAGGATTTTATAATTAATTATAACTATTGCAGCGTTTTTAGTCTAGTGGTAGCAGGTATAGTTCGTGTACTCTGAGGTTCTGGATTCTATTCCTGGGTCAGTCAATAAATAATTGACTTTTGCCCTGCAGTGGACACGTATACGGACTAATACAGAACAGTACAGTACATATATCATTCCTCATTAAAAAATCTTTGAACTACATTTTAACATTACAATATTATTATGCTTTTCGAGAAAGTTTTCTTTACCGTAGTCCCCAAAATCCTCCCACCCGACAGTTTATTTACTCACAAATGTCCGGCACCGACACGACTAAGATGTATGGTGTAAACACTTAACACAACATTAGCACCAACAGAGGGCGTTATTCACGTTTAGTGAAAAATGAATCTGTATCGCGGGCCGATCCGACACCATTTCCTGTTCCGCTCACGGCATCCATCTTAGTCGGATGTGCGTCACACTCTTTTAAATTATGGCGGGCTAATGATACTATATAGCAGTGGCGAAGGGTTCATACAAGCCGATTCCCAGCAGCACGCCTTATAATTTAAAGGAAATTATTAATTATTTACATTTTTTTAAACAAGTTATATGAAGAAAATAATCAAATAAAATAATAAACAATATTAAAATAAATATAAACAATAAACAAATGTTATTCGATAATAATAAACAAAATATTATCGATCAATTAATAACACAACGACAAACGCATTGCGCGATGTTCAACGTAAGTACATGCATACGAAACACGCGGCCGCCTAGATTCCGATGACGTCACGTCAGGCTACAAGGACACAGCACGAGTTCCCGTTGCTCTTGCGCTCATTTCCAACGCATTATTTGCCATCTCTGTTACACGTTTGTTGCTCAGAACTGCATGCAAAATTGCACCTTAAAACCCTTAGCTTTTAAGGTCTAAATTTATTTGTAGAAATACGACGGTATTCGCTTGTGAATATGCCGGTGGGCCTACGGCTTATAAAGTAATTTGCCAGTTCGCGCCTCTTTTATTTCGTGTTTATAATAAGAAAATATTATTTACTACTGTGTTGTTTCAGTGTATATGTATAATGCGGTGTCTATTTTTAGGTTTGTATATAATTAGTGGGTAATTTATGAAATTTTACTGGTTTCGAAGTGCAAACAGATCTATCTATTTAGCAAAACTTTAATGATGAATGAAACTTGATAATGCCGTATGTATCGTTTTATCTCATGAATTGCAGTATTATGAGGTAATTTTAAAAATGCTGCATTTACGTAATTAAAAAACGCACTGGAAATTATATAAAATTTGATAATACATTTAAGTACCAGAGAAAGAACGGCAACTGACAAGTTTTAATTATTTAATAAATATTGTAATGCCGTATTTTTGTTAGCGTTGATTCAAAATAGGACATACAAACATAACCCACGCCTGCATCCCATGAGGGTTGGCAGATTCGATAGATCTCCAGTAAGCTCTATACTGGCATCGTTTTACTTTCGTCCACTTACATCAATCTCTTCATCTTTTTTTTATATATAAGGAACGTTTGACATTTTTTTGTCGATCAATTTCAAAGCTAATGTTGTCTTTTGCATTGAATCGAAATTTACTTTAAAAACGTTAAAAAAAGCACCTAACGGGCACAGTGCTATTCCGTGCAAGTGTTGTATGAAAATATAGTAAGTATTACTAAGCAAATATGTCGCTCAATATCTTACGTACATAACGGAGTAAAAATATAAGTATGAGTACTTGTTAATTTAATAAAACTAGTCACCAGAAGTATCGGCTTCCCTTTTGAAAAAAGTCACCCTTCGCCACTGCTATATAGATTGTTTGGATATTGTTTTGGTGTTCACAATACCCTTCTCTCAATAAAAGTCACGATTGTAGACGAGTCTAGTTATTATGGGCCGATATAACACAATACAAATGTTTATTTCCAACTCCTCCTATTAATTTAACTTTTCGATTGATTTCGTTGCGGGTTAAAGACAAGTTAGACATTCCCGGAGACGCGCTGAGCTTCAATGCTCAGTGTCATTAAAATGCGTGCCCCTGTTGATCCTGGCTTATAGGAGCTGCAGTGGCGGGTGTGAGGGCGGGACAGTCTCCAGTACAAATGTTTAGAATGATTTTTTTGCATTGAATGTCGAGACGAGCATGCTATTGGTAAATGGACGAGCATGCTAACAGGCTGATGGTAAGCGATACGACCACTCATTGGGAAATGCTGGTTTAGAATATTATAATAATTCTTTACCTCAAAGAATGTATTAGGAAAAATATAATAGTTCACGTAGGTTCATTCTAGCTCAATCTCGTATCTAAGGCAAAGGACAGAGATATCATTCGAGAGATCAAAGCTTGCCAAAATCAAAACTTATTTAACTCCCAGAATGAATATAGGATGCGGGGCTATTGCCATGCCGGTACTAATTTACAGGCTGACATATATGTGTCAAATAATAAAAGCCTATTGTCTGTTTCCGTTCGTGACTATATCTGTGCCCCTAGCCGGAACATTTTGAAGTATCGTATAGTAATTCTCGTATAGTAAAGTAAACGTTTCCCGCTGTGAAATTTTAGTTCAAAATACACTCACAATGGCGCTGATTAAATTCCCATACAAAATTTTACTATTACTATTCTGTTACGATACTGCAAAATGTTCCGGCTAGGGGCACTGGACAGTATTACTTTCAGATTCAATGCAGTCAACTTGCTGAATGAAAAACAAAAATATTATGTTCAATGTCCGAAAATCAACTGATATCAAAATTAATCATTGTTAATATTTCTTCCACACAATACAACCATAAAGACAGTAGCGATCATTAAGTCCTTCCCTAATCCCCAATTACAGTAACAGTACAATCGATACTATCGTATTGTGTTGTCGAGTGGTCGGCAGAGGATAATAGCACTGTTATATGGACACCCGGCTTTTGTCCGGCGAGCCATGGCAACGCCAGGTAATTGGGCATTTTTCTCAGATAATGATTGTATGCTATATAAATGGTATATTAATAACAGCGAGTTTATCTTGATTTTTATATGGCAAAGCTACCTCAGCAAGTTATTAGTTCTTTTGCGAAGTAATGAGGCTAAAGGATGAGAACCTTGAGGCTGTGGAATTGATTTTTAGGTTGGGCATAGGGTATTGTGTGATTTATTTGGTGGGTAAATTTCGTGTGACTGGATTTAAAATCCGGGATGGCGTTACATATTTAATACCTACCACATCTCGAATGTAAACTACAGCGAACTATATTTATATGATGCTGCTGTATGTGATGTAGTTATTGATAAATTTCCGAACGCTAGAGTTTAAATTACCATACAACCAACGAGACGATAGACTAAAATTCAAATATCAAAGCAAATAATGCAAGGATTGTTCTCGAATGCTACATTTGCAAAACACAAGCAGTAAGATAACTCCTTCCACTTCAGACAATCCCATACTCAGCCCGTGAAAAAGAGATACCCGTTTTTATTCTCAATTCCAACAAAATAATGCAGAGCTCTACCTACGAAGACTTTGAGAAAATTTAGGGGTCTAGTGAAATTAGCCACGCGGCAGTACAAAATTACGGCGGTATCACAAGGTAAATACCTATGGCAGCTCTATTCAGTGAATTTTATAGTAAAAAATCCACCACTAGCGGTCAGCGGACAAAGAAAGTTGGTCGGAACAATTTTCTACTTGAAAAAGAAGTGCGGGATTATTGTGGGGGAACTGGGAAATTAATTTGCTTTGTTGGATGCGGTATTCGTCGAGAATTTTTTTTTATTTTTTTACACTCAACAGTCACGTACATAGTCCTTACCCCACACTAAGATCGAGTCTTGTGTCTTGGGTATCAGAAACTACGAGAGACTTTTCGGTCTCACAAACACCCAGACCCGAAACAAATACCTGTGGATCACACAAATATTTGTTTCGGTGCGGGGATCGAACCCGCGGCCTCTCGTTTCACAGGCGGCGTCTAACCGACTGCGCCACGGAGGCTGTCAAATGGATTATCACTTATTACCAACGTAGTAGTAGTTTTTACAACTTCGTCGCTGGATGCAGCCCGCTTCCAACAGGTCGATGTGAAGATCCTTGAAGATTAAAAATGACGAATGAAGATGTGAAGGTCTATGTTTAGCAGTGCATGGGAGTGGCAATGAAGAAGCACATAGCGTAGAAAACTAATGGCTCATAGGTTAGAAAAGTGGAGCCTCCTAGAACCATCGATGAAGAGGTTACAGCCTACTTCCAAATATATTTTTTATACTGGAACGGCAAAATTACTGTATTAATATAATTAATAAATACACCCAACAGTCACATACATAGTCCTGATCCCACATTAAGATCAATTAAGTCTTGTGTCGCAGGTATCAGAACTACGAGAGACTTTTCGGTCTCACAAACACCCAGACCCGGAACAAATATTTGTGGGCCACACAAACATTTCTCTCGGTGCGGGGATCGAACCCGCGGCCTCTCGTTTCACAGCCGGCGTCTAACCAACTGCGCCATGGAGGCTGTCATTCCATCTAAATATAAGTGTATTGTAATCGAAATAGTCTATATGCGATAGTATGCGATTTACTTGAAATTTTATACACACTGGTTGATCCTGGGAGGTGATAGACAATATTACTCGCAATGATGCTCTAGAAATTAATGAAATTATAGATTTTTTTTAAGCCTTAACATGCCGTATCAACCGCATCACCGATCCACGGCATTTCCCTGGCCGGCCATTGACAGTAAAATGTTCCGAGAGTGCTTTAAACTTCAGCGCCACACAAAGCGTTCAATAGTAAACAAAAAAGGAAAGGAAACGGACTAATCTGACTGAAACTGACGTGCATAATCCTTTTGATAACCAGTTCCGTTTGACTTGCAGAATATCTGACTGTTACAGAGAGATTGTTGCTGTACCGGGATTAATGACACAGAATTTTTTTTTGTCTAGTATCTAGTGATTTTTTTTAAATTGTTCTTTTTGTTATAATTACATATTATTTTAACACTGGCATCTATATTGTCTATTACGTAACTCTTTACCTCCTTTAAGTAAAGCGTCAAGTCAGTTAAAGTCACCCGTAACATTACGTGTCAATTTCACGACGCTCCAGTAACACTAATCTAATGATTACACTAATCAGTACCTTAATGGCCACATCGTCCACTAATTAGCGTATTTATTTGATGGTTAAAATAAGGTCCAAAATACAACCTCCTTTCTTATTTTAAAGAAAGAATACATGGCCACTTCAGCGGGAGAAAGGAAAGTTGAAGTAATATTGAACGATTGATTTGTTAAATTTCTTATGTCGTTCAAATAAAAAGTTGGTTACTCGACACTATATTTCCACTTGTGAAATCGACGGATGATATTCGGCACTTTTACTTCCCAATTTACGTTAATCAAAAAGTAACTAATCAACGGTTTAATTAAAGATGTTGAACGAGGTCCTTAGTCTCAAAGGGGTTATTAATTTTAGACTGAGCCTATTTATAATACATGCTGTTTCCAACTATGAAGATCATTGGCCTATGTTCAGCAGTTCCCTTATCTGAAAATTATAACTTTTATTTCTCCCCTTACATCCATTATCAACAGAAACAATCCGAACTCTCAACTATATAATCGATACTTATCACTCACTAAAATGATAATACAAAAACAAGTCAACAGTAAAAGAATAATCAGTTACACAAAGCTGGCATCAAACGAGTGACTAAGCCGTGTGTAATTGTATAAAGTAAATAACACTCCGCTATATTATTTAGAGTGACGGCCCGGTTTGCCCCATTGAACAATACGACCTGCGATTTTCTTTCAACTACTTCCTTCTTATACAGGGTGCTGTGTATTTTTGAAACTTAGTTTTTTTATTTCTTAATTTGTAAATATTATGGGGACTGGTATTGAAGTACAAATATAGGCTTTTAATAGCTGTATGGTCGTGTTGCTTTAAGGGAGATGTTTTGAAATAACAAATTTTATAATACCTCTACCTTTAAAATTTATTAACACTGAGTACGGGTTACCCAAAGTAAAGTTGGATACAATAATACATAGAATACTAACAATCAGTTATAACTAATACTAGAAAAATATCTAACGCATTTTGATTGAAAATGAATCCTTTTAGTAAAAAAATCAAATTGGAGTAAATATGACGTGCTTATTTTTCCAACCAGATTTTTTTGTTTCCTTTCTAAATTACTATAAAAACATTCAACATAGTCGTACATGGTACTTCCTATCGGAGTTAAAAAAAAAACATTGAAACACCCTGTACTTGAGACAAATTGGAAGCAATGAAGTCGAAAGCGTAAGTTCTCAATCATGCAACTTAACGACAACCGAGACGAGGGTGCGTTCCCTAGAGCTACAAAGACACCGATTAAAATCAATGTTGGAGTTGGTATATAAATGATTTTACAAAGTGCGTAATTTACACAATATTTTATTCGAAACGAAACTGTTCGTTTTTTGTAGAAAATGAATATAATTAAGACAGTGACGTGTTTTAAACACTTTTATATAAATAACTATAAAGCGTAAGAATCATTGTGTTTGAGTCGTTAATACGAGTACGTACTTTCTGCTAAAATAATAATTTAAACCCTTGCGTACCATTGCGTCTTTAAACATAAAGTTAAAAAAAAAAAACAGTTTTAATAAGATAGCCTATATACGTCCCATGCTAAATACGAGGCTCTACTACAATCAAGAATACAATTGCAAGGACATAGGCAAAAACTGCCTTATCCATTCTATATTGTTGTTGCATAAATCCGGGCAGGTTCACGAAGCTATAACAACTTAATAGTGTAAGAGCATGTTGATTGTCGTGTAGGCCGACTAATGGCGGCCCTAAACAATTCACAACTGTTTTTACATCGCTACGTTTTTCCTCTATTGTTATTTTTATTTGTTTAGAAGGAAAAAGTGGAGGAAATAGGTAGCGATACAGATGTTGTGAAGAACTTGGATTATGTTATCTGTTGCAGATGAAATGCTATATATTAAAAAGATTAGAAGTCTGTATTAATTTGAGTAATGGTAAAAAAAAATGTATTTTGTAACTAAGAATAAATATTTTTAAAATGTTGACTTAGTAAAGCTACTTCGCTGCATTTTAGTAAGGGCAATACCTTATAGAGAGTATCTCTCATCATCATCATATCATCTCCTGCTTTTGCCAAAATGTCATGCCGACTCACTTATATCTTTTTGCACACTATGTTTTAAGGTTCATAATATTTCCAGAATTTCTTCATCCTATAATTTAGAGATTCAAAATATTCAACATTTCCATTGTCTTTCTTCTTTTTTTCTTTTCACTTAAAAGACTAAAAATATCTGCAAATATAATCAACTAGTCATTTAACAATAGCTGTAAACCACATTTTGACGGCACTCAAATGAACAGGCTTTGTGTGAACATTGTCACGTTCAGTTATTATAAACAAGGCCTTTGTGAGCGCGTGGTCAGATTACGTCATTTTCATGTGACATTCGATAAGCTTTTGACAGTTTTTGAATACTCCTGCTACTGGCTCTGATTAGCACCAGTTTTTTATTAAGGTAATTTTTTTGTAATAGTAGTTCTATTTATATAGACGAAGTACTGGTATGCCAGAGACTATCATCTTTCGCGAAGTGATACAGTTACTCAGATCAATGTTAAGCAATTTTCACATTTATTTTTACACCTGAGACGAAATTGTTCTTCTTTATATGTGTATAACAACTCTCGAAAAAATATGACGAATCCAATGCTATATACGAATGCAATCTTTTTTATAGGAAGAGTAATAAAATTAATAATATTATTTAAAAGATAGATAAAAATCTTTGTAATGGTATTATGATTATAATCTTTGTTTGTTATTTTTTAAACTTTGAAAAATATATAAGTCGTTAAAAATTAGAATTGTATCAAGTCCACCTACATTAACGCAACAAAACATGTCGTTAGCTTTGTCCGCCCAGTCAAAATTACTGTCGACAAACGAACTCCGAAACGGCCGGCGCATTGACGCTACTTTGTGTGAATTTCCAATTAACACGTCCGCGATGCCGCCCAGAATAATTAATATAAGCACCAAAACCAGATGCAGATTCTACAGATTGATTCTCTTCATACTATTGCTCTGTGGCTACAACTATAACTGCTTCGATAAAAACTTACTCATCAAGATCATTGCTAAAATATACTGCATTGGTCTAATAATTGTTGCTATCTATACCACTTTTGCCTGTCGACAGGTATACAACTGGCCTGGGACGTGGCATTTGCTCGAATACGTCACTTCAACCGTTCTAATCCTATGCATCCAAACTCAAATGAAAATGTTCTTCGAAAAGGTCGATAACATCGATATGTACCTCAGAATAAGTAGGAAGCACTACAGCATGGAGTTGTACAAAATCATCGCGTTTACTATCTTTTTGTGGATCATTAGAGTCATCTATGTCTTTCTTTTTTGTTCTAATTACTCCTGCTACGATGTACTTAGCTTGTTCATTATCAGCCAGATTCCTCTGGTCTCTCTCGACTTGAATGGTGTTTGGAGGTGCGTGATCTTTGACGTCATAAGATATAGATTAAAGATATTGAGGATTCGGTTGGAAGAAACTCCGGAACATAACTATTACTTGTACGTGAATAACAGGAAAACGTTGAAGGAGAATAAGATAAAGATTCTGATGTATATTTATAAAAATATTGCTGATGCGTTAGCTGTTGTTTCTCCGGAGTTGAGTGCTACTGTAAGTATTATTTTATTTAACTTAGAGAGCCTTATGGTTTAAAATATATTTGCTATGGTAATTGAGTTTAAGTTATGGCGATATTGTTGAAATAGTTTATTACCTAGATGTAGATTGGCTGTGTGTCAGTGTGATTTGTTCTGAAGGCCAAATTCTGAGATTCGATGCTAGTACTTTAACGGTGGGTTGAAGTACCAGCATCTTCTTTGCAAATAATTACAAACCAGTTTAAAATCCAGTTGCCTGCACTAACCCTCTATAGTAGTTTAAATCTGAAATGGTAGATACGGACTTAACTGGTAATTTTTCAGATGTTCCTGAGCGTCTTGTTCAATGTGCCCACGTTGATAGCCCAGGTATATCAAGTACTTCTTATAATTGAAGCTCATGTGAGTAATTTTCAATATACATATATAAACTCACGCCTTTTTTACAAACGGTTTAGGCAGAGGTGCTACCAGGACACCCACATTTTACCTTTTATGTTCCTTCCCACGATACCTAAAATAAAAAATAACCATGCATTAATTTTTTTACAGCAGCCCTACGTAACGTGCCTCTTTCTTCTTATACATACCATTCAAGTAATATATTTTCTCTTCACTCCGTTTTTCATAGTAGAGTTCTACTCGATTGAAATAGAAAGAATGAGATTGGTTTTAATACATATTTTAATGGAGGAAACCGGTGAGTTTAACTTCTATTTTCCTTTTATTCAATGAGAAAATCATAATGATGTTCATATTTTTCTATGCTTGCTTTGATTCCAATCCATGTTTACATGATACAATTATGAAGACGATATTTCAGCAAATGTCCTAATGATTCTCGTGTATTCTTTATTCGAATTAAAATTAAGCCCTATTTAATTTAAATTACATAATTATTTACGTTTATCATTGTTCACAGATCCAAAAACAAAAGAAAGTGTGGAACTATTCATAAAGTATACAGAGATGAGACCATTCACCTACAGAATATGGCGGATCATTCCGGTGAACGCGACCCTGCCGCTGGAGCTCGTCAACTTATGCATCAACTTTGTACTAGTTTTACGTAATTTCACGCATTTGTATGGTTAAACACAGCAATTATTTAGAATAACAGAAACCTTTTTATACCTAATTATTATATTGAGAATTGGGTATTTGAATCCATTTTTTTATTGTATTAATCAATATCCAAAATCTAGAAACAAAGAATTTTGTAAATCTATTCAGAGTTTGAAATCTTGTAGTGGGAGTCAAAGAAAAGGGAGTAAAAACAAAACTAGTGACGTCATTTGTCTTAATATGCATTACAGTGCCCGCGTGTAAAAGCGATGGTAATATGTCCCAACTACGCTCCCACTCTTTTTTAAAATACTTATTACCTCATTTTACAAGCTACTGTTTTCACAGAAATGTTTTCATAGAGTTTTTTAAACATAGAAAAATAAATTTGATTATATATTTTGACAATTACGTTATAGCCTTGATACCACAAAGAAAACACCGTTCTTTGAAGTGTATGATTGATTGGATGCACATTGACTTAACGAGAAAAAAGTTTGTAAAATCCTTATGAAATTCACTCAACGAAATAAAATAACTGTAATTTATCTATTTTGTAATAATTGTGTAGTAAAAAGATTTCTTTCTTTTCGTGTAAATTGTTTAATTTTGCGACATTCAGAGCTAGTAACTTTTAATATATATACTTATCCGTCGGGTGCGTCTCAGATCTGATACCAGATTTTGTGGGCATCAGTGTGATTTTATTATTAATTATCCGTTGGTTTTGAACTGGTAGTCATTTAGCTCGCAAATTGTGCGTATCTCACCATATGACATGGTATCATCAATGATATGACTGATAAAAATAATAATTTGTCTATCTTTGCTCATTTATTATTACTCCTACCCACTTTATTGTTGTTTTGTATTCAATACACGGTTTCATATTTTAGATAATGACGCTTCAATATGAAAAAAGTAATTATTTATAACTTTACCGATTTTTAGGTAGTATCGACCACAACCACTAAAGCCCAAATAGCAAGAAGCATTAGTATCGGACTTCTCCTCTTATTAATTTTACCATTACAACCTATATTTTAACATAAAAAATCAAAAAGATTTATTAATTTACTAGGATCTTCGTACCTCGCACTACCATACCTTTGATGCTTTTCAATATATTGCTGAATCATTACACTATTTAGCAAAATTAGCTCGCGATTCCCGTAACATCGTCTAGACTGATAGTTCCTGATGTTATTAATCACCGGTTTTTGTTCCTCGATCTATCGAGCGCAGCACTTTGCATAATTGCTTGCAAAATAGCTACAAGTATTTATTTCAGAAAATCATGTTCTGTTTTAGACGGATGCTTTAATGCTGCATCTAGGGTTAATGAGTTTATGGACTGTGTATTTTATGTCTGGTTACTATTTTTATATAAAATAAAATTAAAAAAAAAATTACTATATGGGTCAACTTATTAGTCTTTTGACAGCCTCCGTGGCGCAGTTTGTTAGATGCCGGCTTTGAAGCGAGAGGCCGCGGGTTCGATCCCGCAACAAATATTTGTGCGAACCACAAAATTGAAAGGTGAAAAGTCTCTCGTAGTTTCTGATAGCCACGACACAAGACTCGATCTTAGTGTGGGGTCAGCACTATGTATGTGACTGTTGGATATATTTATTTTCGTACCTAAATAATATGAACTGTGAACTAGGGAAATGTGGTTCCCTGGATTCTGAATTAGATTCCCAGACTTCCTACTGTACTGCATTAGCCCATATTCACCCACTGCCGAGCCTTGAACTCATTTACAATCAAGAGTTTTATTGAGAGGATTTAAGGCTTAGGCCATAGCCCATCACATTGGCCTAATAGGGGTTGACTTCACATACCGTAGAATAGTTTCTAAGACCTCTGTGGTATGCATTCTCATTATATGTGTAGACCATTCACCCAGATTTTTTAAATTTGCCTTTCCCGTTGAGTAAGCGAAAATTAAGTAAAAATACACACGTTCGAAAAGTCGGCATTGTGTGCTTTGGATTTGAAACGATGAAAAGAACCAACACACCATCCACTTATATTAGGTGATCAAAACAATCTACAATCTTTTTAAATAGGAATTCTGAGACAATATGGAACTGCTCGCCTTTATCTCGGACGATATTAAGGAAGTAAGGTTTTCATAGTGCAATATCCGGGGTTCAATGTACTTTAGTTTCATTATATACTCGTATAATAGCTTCCTTATCGCGCCTCACTTTCTTTTCATGTTTGTTTTATAAAGTTCTCTCGGATATTGTCCGCCTTTATTACTTTTGTGGAAATTTCAAGTCATACAGTAACAATGGCTGTATTGTATCAATTTTTTTTTGTATGAATATATACGCTGAAGTTGTTATTGAATGTTGGGTGGACTTGGAATGAAACTTAACAATTCAAATTCTTAGTTAACCTGTCACTGACATAGGAGCAAACTATATCTAATATCTTGAGCACTACTGGTCATGATTATTTTTAAGTGGTAGGGCCGTTGTATACAAAAGATATATGTATTTATCCGTGATTAAAATTCACTTCTAATGACTGTATTGTCTATTACTTGATTTGTTTACCTTCTGTTTTGACAAAGAGCCTTTCAATAACCCTGATGGTAATATAATAACACACACCTATTGTCTAATTACTTGAAATACGGAGACAAGAACAATTCCACACCATCCATTCCGCTAAAGCAATCCAATCCATTTGCAAATAGAAGTTGAATTCGTCGGGTTAATTGTCATTGTGCAACTTTATCACTTCGATTACTGAATCAATTGCTATTGTATTTTGATCTTTGCTGTCTTAGTGATAAGATTCAGGGTTAGTTTTTTGGTTGGCAATTATAAGGTGGGTTTTGTTCGGCGGTGTTGGGCTGCGAAATACGAGTATTGTTCATTCGCGCCGTGAGTGTATTGGTAGTGAAATGTGAAGGGTTGTAGACTCCATGGACGTCGCAATTCTTGTTTAGATTTTATTGGATGTGAATAAAGTTGGGATGTTTACGGTGTTTACCTCAGACGGGGATTGCCTTTTCATGTTCTATTATTCTTGCTAGTTATTATTAGGTCTTTACTTAAGGATGATCGGTTGCTCCGGATATTATTAGGAATGTTATTTGATTAAGGCTAAGAGATTATCCCAAACTCAGATCCGCTACTACAAATTGTGCAAGCCAAGATGAACAGTGGTATGGGTTTGAATGACACCGAGCACTAAAGCTGAGCGCGTATCCGGAAATTTCTTACTTATCTTTATCATCATCCATCCATCAGCCGAAGGAAGTCCACTGTTGAACATAGGCCTTCCCCAATGATTTCCACGGTTACCTGTTCGAGGCAGCCCGCATCTAGCGACGTCTCGCGACCTTATCTTTATGGCGCATTGAAATTCATCAAATAGACGAATGGATGTAGATGAGAATAGCAATAGCTTAGCTATGGTTAAAAGAATAGATGTAAGATTCGTTTATGTCATAGTAATGTTTAAAATGTAAAATCACTCCACAAGTTTCAAAAATCAATCCATACAAGTAAACAAACATTAAAATGCAGTGCGTTTACCCCAAAAAAGAATTCAAAAAAGAACCAATCTCCCCCAAATTCTAAGGTTTCCCAATTACGTGCGCATGAAAGCAATAAAAAATAATAAGACAAACACACGCCGGTCCGGTCTGAAACGCGATATTTTAAAAAGAGAAAAAATGGACATGTGAAGACCTTAAAACGATATTCCCCTTGGGATTCGCAATTTAATTTTCCAAAGGACAGCATTGAGTGAAATCCTAAACATATTGGACAAAATATAAAAAGCTTTGATGTAATACCATCCCTGTTTTTTATTGATATTAGCTTAGTTTTGTCGCCGGATTCCCGTTGTTTACTGAATTTTGAGCATGTTTTAAAAAATACAGTGACGTACAGTCAAGGCAGATTTTATCTAAGTGTTTTAATAATTTTACTCATTTTTGTTTTTGGTTGAGATGTAATTCCGCAAATGGTTAATCTGATGGTTAATCATTGTCCTATAAAAATAATTCAGTATTTTTAAAAGTTATCCGTTCTTAAAGGTCAATATGAAAAGATTCTAGACATATTTAATGAGCACACAAAATTCGATAGCAAATGTATTATTTTTATGAAACACTTAGTCAAGCAGGTGATTCCTGCTATCGCCGATGTAACAAGTACTGACCATTTTTAAAGCTTTGTACTCCACAACATATTTATTTATATAAATTAATTACATTAAGTGCGTGGTGGCCTGTTGGTAACGGACCAGACGCGGCTGCCTACATGTTCACGGTGGTCGCGGGTTCAAATCCCAGGGCACACCTCTGACTTTTCGGAGTTATGTGTGTATTGATAGTCAATCACCACGCACTTTAACGGTGAAGGAAAACATCGTGAGGAAACCTGCATACCGTAGCGATTTTCAAGAATTTCTACGGTATGTAAGTCCGCCAACCCGCACTAGGCCAGCGTGGTGGACTATATGGCCTAACCACTCTCAATCGATTCTCTCGATTGTAGAGTAGGCCCGTGCCCTGCAGTGGGACGTATATGGGCTGATATAGATAGATAGAGAATTACATTAAATTGTGCATTATATTCAAAAATGTTAATATTAAAAGCTAAAACGATCATCGAATGACACCGCTCAACAAAAGAACATTTTAAAGAACATTAATTCACAATTTCAAACGGGAATAATGTTACGCGAAATATTTCCACTAAAAAGATCAAAAAGCTGGGTCATTACGGAAATTAACGCGCATACGTTTGTCAAAGAGAATGGGGAATTATTAAAATTTAATAGGCGGTGTGCGACGCGTGACTCACACAAAGAGATCGCTGCTTTTGACCCGACGGTACTGTCAGTTTATTTTTCATCTGTGGAATAGACTTTGGTATTGTTTTAATTATTTTTTTGATTGATTAAATGCTTGTAATTCAGTCATGTGATATTTAAATAGTGTTTTTTATCATCTTTTTCCTGACCTAATTTCACACTGATGCAGTGGCAAAATATTTTTCAGTGAAGAGAATATTCATTGCTTATGAAATCATGGACGATTACATACACTAACTTAAGTTCATGTGCTTTTAAAATCCTTACGGAAAAGTATCAGGTTCATCTTGATAAAAGAAATGTGGGGTTTTGAGACAGCCTCCGTGGCGCCGTTGATAAGACGCCGGCTGTAAAATGAGAGACCACGGGTTCGATTTCCGCACTGAGACAAATGTTTGCGTGAATCACAGGTATTTTTTTTGCGTCTGGGTGTTTGTGAGACCGAAAAGTCTCTTGTTGTTTCTGATACGATACAAGGCTCAATCTTTGTGTGGGGTCAGGACTACCTATGTGACTGTTGGGTGTATTTATTTATTTACCGATATAATGCATTACAGATTCACTAAGCCATAAATTAGCTATAAAACCAAACTTAGCTTTGGTAAGCCACAGCTATGCCCTAGAATCAAATCCGTGACTTTTAACTTGGCCGTCATTCACATACTTCAAAATGTGGCTTAAGCAACCTCAACCAAGCTCCCTCGCAACAATATCACTCTCACTCAAAAATCGACATCATAACTTGAGTCGTCAAACAACAAACTCATTAGCACTTACGCTTGCGAGCGTTAACTTTACGCGAGCGTAAACGGCGCGCTAATCCCGTGCGAGCGTAAAAAGCGCTTTAAGCGAACGTCAAAAGCGCTTTAAGTGAACGTTAAAGTTGCGTTAACGTTATCAGCGAGATGCGTGCAGCGTTACTACAAATTATTGTGTATGTAATTATCAGATGTGTCATGGGGAGACGAGTATAATACAGGTGGTTTGACATGTATACATACATACATAAACTCACGCCTTTTTCCCAGAAGGGGTAGGCAGAGGTGCAACCAGTACACCCACGTTTCGCTTCGTATTTTTCGTCCCACGATGTGATAGGGGCGAGCCTATCGCCATATCGGGCACAAATTCCTGACTCCAGGCTGATAATGAATTGAATAATCCAATTTTCCTGACCTGGAACTCCAACCCGAGACCCCAACTTTGCAATCATACTGTAGTACAACTACGCCAGCGAGGCAGGTCGTATAAATTAGTTATATGAAATTGATCCAACTCCCCCGAACAAATTACATTATGGAGAATCTTTACTATATATGTCCCATAGATGAGAATGGGCCTAATGCAAATTTTGAAAGAAATCTTTTTAACTAATAAGAATAATATCAGGCCTTTATTTACTCTTGGATTTTCTATGCTAATTGACGTCCACCACGTCGGATTATTTTAAGTTAGTTGATTCGTTCGAATTCCAATTAAAGAAGAATGCTTACGATTCCAAGAAATGCTGCTATGCACATGATTGTGAATTAAATTCTTCTAGCATTTTATTTATTTAAAACATAGAATAAACAAATACAACCCCAACGTAATTCCTCAAAGTTAATCTTTAATTACTCGTAAACGTTAAGTCTGAGATGAAAATTTAATCGTCCCGCAGTGCTCATTAACACAGCATCCCAAGATTTGAACAGTCATGATGAGTAAAGTGACGCGCTGCGTTTTATCTCCCAGTCAAAACAAGTTTTAATGATTATTAAGGAGTGCGTATAGTCGCCTTGTAAGTGGGTTTGTTTACTCTTGGTATTGTAGGCTTTACAAGAGAAATTATTTGTACGATTTTGGCAAAGCAATATTTTGAAAATATTCGTCAAGTTTTTAGCGAACTTAAAAAATATTTATCTTGAAGTTTAAATAAAGTCACATGTCATTCTATACTCATCAACCACAGGACACTTGCTACAAATAGGCTCAATTTTAACTACTCTGTTTGAAAATGTAGTATCCTACTGTTCAATTC
Organism: Deilephila elpenor; assembly: GCA_949752805.1. NCBI lineage: Eukaryota > Metazoa > Arthropoda > Insecta > Lepidoptera > Sphingidae > Deilephila > Deilephila elpenor. The sequence continues at coordinate 2,415,450 of OX457116.1, forward strand.
TTTAACCTCTTTAAGAATACCTATTCGTAACGTGATCATGCAACAAAATATTCCAACACGTAATTTCTGTTGATAATATTACTATACATGTTGATATCATCATATGCCGTATATATCTGCCTCGGTGCTGGTCTCAGGTTCGAATCACAGGTCGGGTATAGTGATGTTGGATTTTTCTATTAATAAATAATCCGCCTGGAGTAAGAAATTTATGCACGATATAGCGATAGGCTCGCACCGTATCACGGAAAATACAAGGCGAAAGGATGTCCTGGTAGCACCTCTGCCTACCTCTTCTGGAAAAAAGGCGTGAGTTTATGTATGTACCTACTGATCTAACCGATACCCACTACCTAAGTGAGTCAAACACTAACCCACAATTATAAAATATCATTCAAACTTTGAAAACAAGGATCGCTAACCCGTACACAAAAATGTTATTAACAATAATAAATCACGGGAAATAAGACCAACACTACCCACTACTCGCGCCAGGGACGTAATTTGTCACAATGACGGGGCCCGTCGGGACACGCGCTGGTAGCGCCTCGTACATGAATCACGCGGTTGCCCTCGCCGAGAATTTCTGGAAGAAATACACTGTCGTATGCTGCGATATTTTCTATTAATTTTTATCATGCTGAGGTTCGCGGTTGTTTTGACAGTTTAAACTTGTGAAGGTTGCATGCACTCAGTGCATCGTTGTGTTTGCGTTCCACATAGATAAACACTATGAAAGTGTAATCTCTCATAAAGGATGATTGGTAAAAGATTAAACAGCTCATTTAGTAAATAAATCATAGATCCTTTGTTGGTTTTACAAGAAAAAAAAACCAAGATGATGAAGTATAAAGTTACATGTATTAGAATGGGAAGGAAGTTTATTTATTCCAACTTATGATTTGACCTACTTGATTCTCTAACGGCCAAGTTACACCAAAAAACCACAGAGATTAACTTAAATCCCAACCAGAACCTCCCTAACAAACAACTACTCGAAATAAGCGCATCAACGCGGCGGCAATAAACTGTCCGATTCACCATTTAAACTGAGTTTAATGTTCACGTCGTTAACTCTCGTTCAATCTGCTTAATTGGGAACTGTGCTACCCGCCCTTAATGGCCCATACGTTACGTCATGAGATGCCTGGATTCAGTTTCTTATTAGTGAAATTGCAAATACCTTGGTTTATTAGTTGGTGTTTGAGGGGTTCTTGTTGACAACTGGTAAAATTAATTTAATTCAACCTGAGGTGGGAGTAAACCGGAATACATGAAAACCTCACATTTTGAAGTCAAGGACACAATTCTGTCTTTCTCCGGGTAAATGAAATAATCTATATAAATTAGAATTCTTAAAAAGAATTTCGAAAGTAGGTTAGTTTACTTAGCCCGCATTGAGGTGTAAAGTCTAAGGCCCGATTTCGCCAAAGAATTCGAATCAGACAGACAACCTTCTCAAATCTCTGCCTTGTCAAAAAAACTTTGCACCAGCAAATCAAACAAGTCATTGTATTGTGTTAATTGCGTTTGCCACAGACGTAGAGTCGAACAAACTGAAATAAATTTATAAAACTAAATTTAATTATAAAATTAAAATTACAATTAATTTACCCTATTAATAATCATTCCACTTCGAAGTAGGAATATGGAATGCCTACTCTTACAAATAAAAACTGGCATGTGTCTTCAATTGACGTCATAGCTGCATCAGCGATTTTATGTATAAATAATTATTTATTATAGTGTCGCTGAACGTCAGCGATTGTCCTTGCTACGTAACTTGTTTCTTTCAATTTATTGCCCTTCATCTGTATATTATATCTAGCATGGACAGAATACAGTGACATGTTATACAATCTTAAACATTATTGAGGTTACCATATTCTCCAATACACACTAAAACACAAAAAAATCAAGTCAATGACCTGTACATTCGATAAACCGTTTCAATACACATAAGAATACCACACTCGCGTGTCCATTCGCCGTAGAATAAAAAACTTATTTTTTATGACTGCGGTGACCGGGTGCAATTTACCGCCGTGAATTTATGCCCTGATGCGTCTTCTGTTGTGGCACTTATTACGTGTGCAGTGTTCAGATTAGATGACTGTATTTGGAGCAAATATTTGAGGATTTTCCTGTAGTAAATCTTTTATAAGATTTTTAAGTCATTATCTGCCTCGTTGGCGTAGTTGTAGTACGGTACAGCTACAAAGCTGAGGTATGGGGTTCGAATCCCGGGTCGGGCAAAGTGATATTGGGTTTTTCTATTCATTATTATTATTTATTTATTATTTATTTAAATCTTTATTGTACACAATTAAGAACAAAAATACACAATACAGAAACAATAACAAAAAAAAAAGTACAAATGGCGGTCTTATCAGCCCGGAGTCAGGAAAAGGAATTGAAAAAATTTAAATCATGGAACGGAACATACAAGGCGAAATGTGGGTGACCTGGTGTCGCCTCTGCCTACCCCTTCAGGGATAAAGGCGTGAGTTTATGTATGTATGTATGTATCGGGGAATTTGCCAATACTCGTCACTCTTAGTGTCTACCGACCTGTAGAAAGTCTAGGGCTCAGCTACTTATGTTGATATAGCTCTTGCTGTTACAATATACAATTGAATTGCAATACACTTTCTCTTGCATTGTAGTCAGAGTTTTATAAAAAATCAAGTATTGTAATATGAACACGCATCCCGCTCTTATTTCGATAGGCGGGTTGCCGCGCGACCATCGGATTTCTTTGTCCATTATTGTGTAAGCCGATATTATTGGGGCACAAATTGAATTGTCATGCATTCTCCCTTCGGCGCGTTTTAATGGTGGACGCGCACGAGCGATGACAGCGTTCTGTTTATTGTTGTATTGTAAATATGATTGTAGACCCTAAGTATTTTTATAGGTAAATATTTTAAGCAATGTGTGTTTTTTATTTAATCAATAAAAAACACAGAGACACATCCGACTATTTTACAGCGAATTTTCAATAGTAAACCTTCAGGAACGTACATTTGGAAAAAAATTATAAAAGATCAGGTTTGAAGGAATGTCTTGAAAATTGGCGGCCAAATTAATTATGGTCGAGTATTGAGTAATATTTCAATGTAAATCATGATGATGATGATGAATATTTCAATAGCAGCACTACAGTAGCAGGTGTGATGCCGTGGCAGAAATCTTTTTGATAGATAGATAAAAGAAATTAGATTGATAAAAATCTTGAAAATAATAATAAAAATAATAAATAATAAATACACCCAACAGTCACATACATAGTCCTGACCCCACACTAAGATCGCGTCTTGTGTCGTGGGTATCAGAAACTACGAGAGACTTTTCGGTCTCACAAACACCCAGACCCGGAACAAACTCCTGTGGATCACACAAACATTTGTTTCGGTGCGGGGATCGAACCCGCGGCCTCTCGTTTCACAGGCGGCGTCTAACCAACTGCGCCACGGAGGCTGTCAATAGATCAGTGGTTAATCTAGTGAATCGGATAATATATTCATCTGTTAAATTACGTTTTTCGACGTGGCTTGAAATCTAAAATATAAAAGATTTTAGCATCAACCTACACTATTTTCTCCAATCGCATTTCACCAGACTAACAAAGACAATCGCAAACACTAATATTTCCAGTGAATATTTACAAAGCGTATGAATAAATTGGAGAGCAACATTCTCTCCTGATTGAGCTCACTCAGGGAAAACGTACGAATAAGAAATGTTAAAAGATATTGCGACATCGGGCCACTTGATATTACGTTCGGCAAGTCGACTGGGATATTGTCGTACTCCATTGAGATTTTATCCGAGTGATTTTATATTGTCCTTACCATTGGACTCGATGGAGAAAACCAAAAGACGGGAGACAAAAAACTTGCACAACCTGAATTCTTCTTTTAGCTTTATCGAACCCAAAAGCTCATACATTCATGCTGCCAATAGACCAACGGATTCTTTTCCAATGCTTAACTGTTTTTTCTCATCACTTATCGTCAACATTTTGTTTTAAACTAGTTATCACCCATCCGCCCCTCTCAACACCGTTATTTTATTACCATAGTTTCTATGACACAAGACTCAATTGATCTTAATGTGGGGTCAGGACTATTTGTGTGATTGTTGGGTGTGTTTATTTATTAATTTATTTCATCTAGTCTACTGAAAACTCTTTCTTTCAACCTTTACCGTACTTTACTACACACCTCATAGTAAACTACACGTAACAATAGTACGGGTCACAATATGCAACCTCTTTGCAAGTTCTCAATATTTCACAGACGTATAAGAAAGTTTGGCGCGATGGATTTACCTGCATTAAGTGATTAGTCCCATTTGAGAATGGCACAGCTTGGAAACGTTCAAGTTTACTGCTATGCAAAGTTTCGCCAATGCTTTTGTTAGTAATTTACATACGAATGAGTTATTTGTTTATTGTAATGAAATTTTAAAGCCAGTGTAAAATTGTCTTATTCAATAATTGGAGAAGAAAGTTAAGTTGTATTAAAAAAATAAAAAAACATAATTATGTCTGGTCAGTCACATAAAGAGGTTAGTAAAGAACTAATGAGGAATTTGCTACGACCACTTCTACAGCTACGTACCGCCGTAGCACCCAGTGGTGTGCTACGACGAAATAAACTGCTACAAGCTACAAAATTGTAATACAAAATATTTTTATACCGAGGACTGCAGCTATATTATGTAAACGAATAACTCGGTGTGTTCCTATAAAAGAGTAATACAGTTAAGCTAAGAAGCTAAAAAGTTGTTTATGTACAGTCTCATACTTTGCACTAAAAAATCCGCTGAATAATTCCAAACAACATCTTATCATAACTACACTCACTCCATTGCTTATTTGCGCTCCGCGGAAGCGCATAAACCAAGCCATAACGAGTAATGGATTCTTAAACATTCATTACTCACTGACAGTCTTTGTGAGACGGAAGCAAGGAGGCGACCGACCGAGAAGTCTTAATGTCGCGGCTAATGATACATTTACACGTACATTCCCTTGGAAATGAGGGGAAATCGATATCTTGCTCTGCTTGTATTGTTTTTATTTTGATGGTTAACACTCTTGATTGCGTCGGTGGCGCAGTTGTACTACGGTTGGCAAAGCTGAGGTCTCAGGTTCGAATCCCGGGTCGGGCAGAGTGATATTGGATTTTTCTATTCATTAGTATTACGATGTAAAAGTTGCAGGTGTTAAAAAGTTGTGATTAACAATAAACACATTTCGTCCTCTTATGTACTTAATAATCACACCATGTTATATTCTTTTACATATAAATTTATTTTTATGTAATTCTTGTTGTAATATATTATTCTTATTATCAGCCTGGAGTCAGAAATGTGTGCCTGATATGGCGATAGGTTCGCCTCCTATCACATCGTGGGACGGAAAATACAAGGCGAAACTTGGGTGTCATGGTCGCCACCAGGGGAACCTCTGCCTACCCTTTCCGGTAAAAAGGCGTGAGTTTATGTATGTAAGTTGACATTCTGTTAGAGGTGAAACAGACGAAAGATCAAGTAACCAATACTAGTAAGCAACAAGCGTGCATGAAGAGTATGACAGCTGATGATGCGAATAAAGTATTATGTATGAACCATAGCACTTTACGCTGTATAGTCTGTGCCTACTCCAGTGAGCGTGAATAGCGTGCGCGAGTTTGTGTATGAAAATGACTGACGACCCTGTTTGTAGTAGATATTGAGCATAACTTGAACACTGATTAAGATATTTTGAAATGGAAATAAATGATATGATGTGTAAAGAACATTTTCTTCCATGTGCTAATCATTATTATTCTCTTAGTTTCTATAAAAATAATCTAGTCTTTCAAAAATATCTATATCAGCCCATATATGTCCCACTACAGGGCACGGGCCTACTCTACAATCGAGAGAATCGATTAAGAGTGGTTAGGCCATATAGTCCACCACGCTGGCCTAGTGCGTGTTGGCGGTTCAAAAATAACCCTGTATAATAATTCCGGTACGACTACCACTATTCTTCCGGTATTAAGCTGTCTATTTCGGTCGCATCACCACACTAATAAATAAATAAATAAATAAATACACCCAACAGTCACATACATAGTCCTGACCCCACATTAAGATCAATTAATTCTTGTGTCGCAGGTATCAGAAACTACGAGAGACTTTTCGGTCTCACAAACACCCAGACCCGAAACAAATATTTGTGGGCCTCACAAACATTTGTCTCGGTGCGGGGATCGAACCTGCGGCCTCTCGTTTCACAACCGGCGTCTAACCAACGCCGCCACGGAGGCTGACAATATATAAAAACCTTTCTTTTATCTAGCTAGTGGCATATCTTCGTCCCTTTACAATTAAGAAAAACAATGACAAATAGAATGTGTATGACAGAGTCCCGTTGGAACAAAGTGCTCCCGTGCAATATACTGGAGTATGGCAATTGAATATCGTGCATTTTTGCTCGTCTCTCTGTAAACAGTATGTAAACGACGCGACTACAATCGAGTCAGTCTATCTGTTTGCTTTTGGCAGAGGATTGCTTTGGCGACATATGGATTGTTCGTGCGGCGAGCTTGTTGGGTGATTTATTAGTTGTAAAAAAATATTTTGTTGTTGTTTTTCTTCTGCTACTATATCAAGACTGCTAGGTGGTAGTATTAGTGACTTCAGACGCAATGCAACTAAAAATTTCGCAATTTAAATTTACTAATTTTTTTGTAATTTTTTACCTATAGTTGTATTTGTGTGATAAATATATTTTTTTCTTATAATAAAAATGTACACGTTCTTATTTTTAAAGACGCAATGGTACGTAAGGGGTTAAATTACTATTTTCGCAAAACCTGTCGTAAAAAAAATTGACGCTATTTTCCCCAAATTTTTTGCTGCTTTGTGTCTGTAACCACTAAAACTATCACCTGGCTTCATTTTCGGTCGCAATCTTGATATACCCGGTATGTTGTCACCATCATACTGCTGGATGCACAGCATCCTCCTATGTCACGATTAATAGATTCATCTGTATTCAGCTAAGTTTTTTCCGTTACTTCCTCTATGCGATTGGAATAAAATCGTTTGCAGCGTGCAATTGTTTCGTACCGCCTTGATTTTGAATTTCATTAGTGCATGTACCTTACTGCAGCGACGTTTCAATGCATGTTTAGCTCGCGTTGGAATTAGTTAATTTTTGCCTGATTCTACAATATTTGTTGAATTAAATAAACATTTTTGTACTAGGAATATAGAGGGCTTTTGGAGTTTTCTTATTTGATTAACGTTTTTTGTATATTGGACGTCTAATGGGATTGATAATTGCTTTACAGTCTATGTAAAATTTTGATTATGCTGAAATTGTCACTATTCAGATACCACAAAAGTTCGCCAGTCAATAAAATTATTAGGGCCAGTTGCACAAACTAATTTTGCCCATAGCTTTGAAAACGTCAATCCCATACATTAGCAATGACAAATACGTCACAAAAGTATGGCGACGACATTGTCAAAATAAAGATAGTCAAATTATCTCGAGCGTATTTTAAAATATAAAAAATATATTTTAATAAGTTCACAAATGATAAATTAATTCTAACAAAGACAAAGACTTGTGTTAGTTCTGATGGTTTGAAGCAAAGACAACTGACGTTGCGATGTCCATGGCTTATATAGTATTCTTTGTGAGAACCGTCTATTCGATACTCTTGGTATTTGCCACTGGTACATCGAATACATTAAGTCAGTTCAGATGAAGCAGCTATACAACTCCTTATTGACCCATTAACCTTGAGGGTTTAATATAGGGTATAAGGTGGCAGGTCGCATAACTAGATATTGTGAAAGTTAGTTTATGCAACTGAGCCTTGATACAACAATCTTACATCAGTCACTTGTTTGTCTCATTTCGGCGACTCTTACTTCGTCCATATACGAATAAGTAACTACAACAGATGTATAACCAACATAAGTCAACGTCATATCAATATTCTAAATCCGTACAATATACATAACACAAAGTCAGTGTAATTAAGCGTGGTAATCCACGCACGTGGCCGATATAATATTTACCAAGCGTGTGTGATGCAATTACACAATCATTATATATTATGCACATCTCGTAATGAGACGCTCGCTAATAGATTCCGTTCCACTGATTTCCATCATTAGCAAGTGCCAATTAGTATCGGCTAATTATTGTATTAATATTATCTTCGAGGGTCATGTTGATAAGCTTTGGTTGTTCAGAGAGTGTATTGTCTGGTCTGGTTAATGATGCATCCTTGATAGTTACTGTATTATGCTGATATACTGCATTGATTTAGAAAATCAACTAAGATAAACCAAACTCTAGAGTATAGCTGGAATTGACAGCCTTCGTGGTGCAGTTGGTAAGACGCCTGTAAAACGAGAGGCTGCGTGTTCGATCCCCGCACCGAGACAAATGTTTGTGCGAACCAGAAGTATTTGTTTCGGGTCTGGGTGTTTATGGGACAGTCGCTCGTAGTTCCTGATACCCACGACACAAGACTCGATCTTAGTGTGGGGTCAAGAGTATATCAGTGACTGTTGGGTGTATTTATAATTATTATATATAATTAGCCGTGACCAAAGCGCCGGTGTCCGGAAGGATACTAATACTCGTTTTTTTTACTTTCCCAATCCATTAAATTACCAATAATTCACCAATATTTTTACCAATATTATTTATAATTAATTGTTAATAATTCAAGTGGAAATGAATTATTTTCAGATACAAACTATTTACTAACTAACATTGGCCTACTTGATTACTGTTCGATAATTGTATTATGAACTTTCATTTCAAATTCTGAATTTGCATAAAAAATGTTTTGAAGTAGAAATATATCCCTTCCCTTTATTAATCAAAATAAAAATATTATTCATTCAAATAGTCATTCACAAGATCTTTTGAATTAATTACTGCTGCCACCGCTTCGGAACGTGTTGTAGCTGTGAAGAAGAAACGGCGCAAGAAACTTCCAGAAAATTTTTGAGTTTCCCTTTCATCGCCCTTTGGCACACCAAAATCATTTCTGATGCTTAGAATGCTGGCCAAATAAACAAAGCCTGTTATATGTTATCTGTTATCTCTTACCTGTGTGTTGTAATGTTTACGAGTACTGGTTGTTTGGTAATCCATTCCTTTGACTTGCCTTGCGATCCTTGTTGTCAATACGATTTTGTTTGCCAAGACAGCTTCAATGTTCTTAGATGCTTGTGATGTCTGGGCAGTAGCTTGGGGTCAGTAAATGCAAATATGTGGTTTCGATTCCTGATCGGGAGTAAACATGGATTTGATAGGTTCCCAGACGGATTGATTAAGAGGGCGAATGCAACAAGAAGACGTGAGTTATATCACACTGAGAGAATTGTTTGAGTAATCAACAAATATTGGTCGTCGTGGTCGTTGTTTGCACTTAAAAGCTTTTTGTTAGTCGTAAGGCGCTTTGCACAAAGAGCAACATCAGTTGAAGAAAGCCGTCAACATTTTAGTAGTTGTCGTAAAAATTGCTAGGTGCAGCAACAGTTTTCAGTTGCCGCGATTGTAAATTTCATAGAATTTATCAGGTTTCTTCAACTAAAGTTGTTCTGTATGCACAGCGCCTAGGAGAAACAATGCATTGCCTAAAGATAAAAATAACACTACATGCACTACATATTATTAAGTTTGCAGTCATCCGTCAAAAATAGTCCGCGGTCGTTTATCGTGAGGGCAACACACCGTCACATGTAGACTTCTTTAACAACAATATGTGCAAAGGTTCTGTACAACTTTTCTTGATTTATAAGCTCTTACAGGTTAAAAACCTCTTTAATTACATTTTTATAATGTGTGACATCCAGTTTTATCATAAAGTTATCTTTTTGCTGTCAACCGTAGTACATACTATAATTATTACATTATGTAATGATGACTATAAACCTTTTTCGGGGATTTCTATACTGAGTAATAAATGACTTTGATATGTTACAAATAGCCTACATACTGCGCCTTCCCGCTATCTTTCCAAGATTTTGAACCATTTGAGTTTAAATACCATGACGAAACAAATAGCATTACTAAAGGTACCCAAACTAGGCAACGCCTGTATCTTGGGATACCAAATACAATTAAGAAATTTCAATTATAAAATTAGTGGGCCCATTTAAAGGACTAAATCTAAATCTATAATAACATAAAAAAGTTATTAACATTTTTTTTGTTATTATTGTCCAATTGCACAAAAAGAAAAAGAAACCATAGCTCACGCATCCAAATTTTAAAAGAAATACAAAAAATCGAAATACAGGAATACAATGAAACCCCACTGAACCCCAAACCTGCACCACCGTTATGATAATGTTTAAAACATTAGACACGGGCTTGTATCGGAAAACGTTTTATTTCGCTGACATGATGAATTGATACGCGGTTCGGTTCCCCGGTTAGATATATCACCGGCGTCAACGTTTTTTGTTATAAATGTGATTAAATTTTGTGTAGCATGGCTTAGAGAGTAAACTTGTGTATTGAGAGGTATGGGTTCCATATTTAGTATAAGTTTGAATTCATATCAATTTGGCGAGACGAGCATGCTATTCCTCTGATGGTAAACGTTTGACTGCTCATGGACAGTAGAAAACCAAACAACACCATGAATTACAAAGCATTACTTGGCATTCCACTGCGCTCGCCATCCTGAGGCATAAGATGTTAAGTCACATCTTGTCCAGTAGTTACTCTGGCGACAATGTCCTTCAAACTGGAACACAACAATGAATTTACACTACTTCTCTGCGGGATACTCATTTATAATTATCACAACGATATAGAAAACCGTCCAATATAATTTACCTACATCAAAGACCAAAAATATTACACAGCCCGTATAAGTTTGTCCATTCAGTCCGATAACAATTTATATAAGCTGCTTACCCTCAATCTTTTTCACTGAATATTTACCAATCATACAAAAGCGGCTACTTCCGATTTGACAACAAATCGGCTTCAATCCCTTGGTAATACAAAAATCCTTAGCCAATAGAACCTTCCGTTTAAATTTAAATCTTATGTCATAGCCCACAAAGTGTTTAATGCAATATCAATTACCCGAATAATATTTTTACATTATTTGTCAACATGTCAAAATAGCCCTTTGATTTCTATACACGGTGTCCCTTCATAATAAAGGTAGAAGGGGAAATGGAAAAATATCAATTCTGTTAAATTGATACATCAAAAAGCTTTAGGTTTGTTTGTAGAATTAATTTGAATGCTTTTATGTGTGGTTTCCTCTAAAGTTTTGTATCGACCTTAATAATACTAAACTGGTATTTGGAAGTGGTCACTGCTGCATAAAGCGGTGTATGGCACATTATTAGCTTAACTGGTTAAAACTAGTTAAGACGAGAATCTTTACAGTGTCGTGTTTCTAAACGACTGGTATTACACCAAGTCAATAGTGTCGCTTCATGTGACTGCCTCGGTGGCGTAGTTGTACTACGGTACGACTACAAAGCTGAGGTCTCGGGTTTGAATCCTGGGTCGGGCAAAGTGATTTTGGGTTTTTCTATTCATTATTAGCCCGTAGTTAGAAATTTGTGCCCGATATGGCGATAGGCTCGCCCCCTATCACATCGTGGGACGTAACATACAGAGTGAAATGTGGGTGACCTGGCGGCGCCTCTGCCTACCCCTTCGGGGATGAAGACGTGAGTTCATGGTATGTATTATTCTAAATTATTTATGAGCTGCTCTGAATTTAACTGCGCTGCAACCTCTGTTTAATTACTGTATTGGAAACTTGTTTTGAAAAGAGCAACGCTAGAGTTTCTTGCCCGTTTTTCTCTGGTGCAACAGCCTTGTGAACCGGGTGGTAGAAGAAAAAAGTGACTAATCTAAATAATGTATGACATTTCATGGGTTCAATAAATATTTTCATTTCATTTTATTTCATTTCTTTAGGCACTGAGGAATGTCTGACGAGAAGATGTGATGTAGTTTTCCAAAGGTTACTTCAAATAATAATGTCTTTAACATAAATTTAGAATCCAGAACTGATTGGCGTTACATACGAGTATAAGTCCATTTCCCGGCAATCGACTCCCTGAATTTTAACTCGAATGCAGCAATACGAGTAGGCTTCATCTGAAATCTTAATTTCTAACATTAATAAAATAATTGGAGTATTTTTTATTCGCTCCATTAGTCTAGTGGTAGGGTGATTTGAACCGTGAGGTCCTTGATTCGGTTTCCAGATCGTTCATTCCATTGCGAATTTTTCGGTTCGGAAACCATTATTTCCTAAACACTTGATTTATTTCCAGCGATATGGTGCTCAAAATTCCGTAGCTTAAATTAAAATTCAGGAGCAGAGTTAAAAAACTGGTAAGAGGAAATTAATAAATATTATTACTGAAAAATTATAACTATATCTTAATTAGTAAAGCATCCGGATATTCAATTTAGATTTAATTACACCTAGGTAGTGTACTAGTATCGTAATAAAATAATATGTTGTTTTTTTTTATACATCTAAATAAATAAATACACCCAACAGTCACATACATAGTCCTGGTCCCACATTAAGGTCTATTAAGTCTTTTGTCGCGGGCATCAGAAGCTATTAGAGCCTTTTCGGTCCCACAAATACCCAGACCCGAGACAAATACTTGTGGGCCTCACAAAAAATTCTCTTGGTGCGGAGATCGAACCCGCGGCCTCTAGTTTCACAGCCGGTGTCTAACCAACTACGCCACAGGGGCTGTCTAATAGAAAAAAACATTTTGTTCATGTGATTTTCATAAATCCTTTGGTCTGTAAGGAATTACTTACATAAGACACTGCTACGACCGCCATTTTTATGTTACATACTTGTTAATTTGCCGAGTAAGGAATAAATAAATAAATTTCATTTTTTACCAACGACGCAGCGCTCATACATCAAATCGTCTCTCGACAGGAGATATATCAGAATGATATGTGAGGCGATACGCGTAAATAGATTTGTATTCAATTTATCGTATTCATATTTAAAACGAAACTTTAATTTATAAACAATGACATTATTAATCTAAAATTACCACTTATATTTAGAACCAACAAAACACGACAAATTCATTGATTCTTTATTTAAAAAAATACAGCATTTCACCAGGAAAAAAAAACAGAGGTTATAACCAAATTTTAAATAAATACTATCGGAGGCCTTATTACACAAGGCAATCTATTTTTATAAACCTTAGGGTAGACATAAAAGAAAGGAGGGAGCATTTTTCGATATTGATACGACAAAGTGACTAAAATGAACCTGGTGTTCGCAATGCCATTATTATAGAGCATCCAACTAAGAGGGAGGATTATCAATCGCTAATCAACACAATAATGCCGGCCACCTGAAAATCCAATATAGGTAAAATATCTTAATATTCGCTTTCACACTTCTAAATATCTGTCTTAAATATCTAATAAAATAATTCCCAATACCAGTCCAGCAAAACTGAAAATTTAAACAATTATTATTTATCAAATATAAAAACAAACATCCAGAATACAAATCCTAGATGTTAAACGAAACAAGACAATGTTTATTAAGCTCGGTATAAATTTGGATCACGTAATACAAAGTGAAAGAGACGTGGACATTACCCCTCTACGTGGGTTCTGTTGTCTCACTTTAAAATTGACAAAATAATTGAATTGCTTTTAGTTAGCACATAAATGTTCGGTGTACTTCCTGTGGTTGAAGATATAGAGAAATATAGATATTAAATAAATTCACGCCTGTATCTGCGAAAGGGTAGGCAAAAATGGTTATGTCATGTGTAATTTTCTAAGATTTTTTCCCCCTGATAATGTACTGTATTGTCATATCTTACTCTGGTTCTGACAACTCATATGGCATTTTTCAAACCGAAAACTTACATTAAGAGGATTTGCCTCTTTTAAATCTCACCCAGAACACACCGTTTCCTACCTTCTCTTTTCTTGGTGATTTTTGTAGCTATCTAGGTTTAAAGCGAAATGATTCGCATTTCAGCAAAGAGCAAAAAATTTATCCCTTCGTCATAAAAAAATACTAATCACTTTCTGACACTTTTCTCGTTCAAAGCGATTTATATTGATTTCTGTTAATAACTCAACCCTCAATTCTTAATTTTAACACTTCAACTGCAAAAAAGGAAATAACAGAGACGGCGCCTGGCAAACATCAAAAGCTAATATTGCAATATTTCACCGTCCCTTTTTTCTAAGGAAACAATAACTTTAAAAGAATTTCCGAGTGCATGAAAATGACTCGGGGGTATTTTGTGCCCGATGAAAGGGTTAAACTCTTAACCCTCCGGCGTCGAGAGTAATTAATGACAGGTTTTACTTTTCGAAATACATTCCTTTGATGTAACTCTTTTTGTAATGAAGTTTTCTATTTGATTTTTAAAATCAAAGATGATTGGTACGAAAATGTCCCTCTATACTTCCCTCGTCTTGATATATCTCCCCTCTTACTCAGCGGAGACCTAAGCTTAGTAGAGGGTTATAAGCAGAAATACCTATATGAAAATTATAAGTCACAATATTTATCGCTAAAATTTTTGAAATAGCTTTAGACTAGTGTTACTGGTGCTTGGTCTCTCATAATATGTGAGAGTCCACCTGGGTAGGTACCACCGCAATATCTATTTCTCCCGCTAAACAGCAGTTAATGCATTGTGTTGCGGTTTGTAGGACATTGTATCCAGAGTAACTACTGGTCTTAATGAGGCTTAATATGTTATGTCTCTGCATGGCGAGCGCAGTGAAATGCCAAGCATTGCTTTGTAATTCATAGAGATGCTTGGTTTTGCTACTGTCCATGAGCAGTCTCATTCCTTACCATCTGGCGGATGGAATGCTCGTCTCGCCATTCATTGGAATAATAAAAATATACGTCAAATATTTCTGCTACAAATCATACATTAAATGTTAAACGGGGAAACCAAATCCTAAAATTAACCGTGGATGTTTCATTACAATATCAACGGTGTCCGCGTGATTAAAACGCCTTTACGGTCATAAAGCCGTTTTGATACATGCAGTACAATTTGATTATTAATCAGGGTTGTCACATGACCAATGGGTCAATTTTTATATTTTTAGCAATATCTCTGGGAATTGCTTGACGATTCACAAATTACCTATTCTTGTTGTGTGTCCATTGTGGCAACTAAACTTATGTTTTGCAATGAAATTATAATTTAATCTTTTTATTGGCGTACCATAGGAATGAAAATGGATCCTACTAAAAATTCAATGCAAACCGTATACAATAGTGATTATGGGATAATTGTACCCATCGTTTTGGGTTTAGCATGTGTAAATCCGGATATAATTAGGGTGGTATGATTGTTTTTACTAACTAGAGCAGCCATCTTGCGTCAGTGGATACTCTATCTGAACACTGTATTGACCCATAAGTGCATTTAAGTAAAAACACCCATAAAAACTATTTTACAAACAATCAAAAAGTGACATTAAAACTTTCTTACAGTTTAAGTATTAACCAAAAGTTAGCTTTTATACAACTGGGTCCTTCCGCCGTAGCGTGAAGAAGCATCTCAGCGGGCCGGCACGATTGTACCGAATGGTATGAGACTACCGTCTGATACCATGCGATACTCTATCTAGACGGCATTAGCACTTACTACCAGGTGCAATGCAGTCACTGAAACAGTGCACTGATTTCGCGTTCTGGGCGACTTTACTAACCTAACTCAACCCTACAAAATCACTTGACCAATAACACTATTCATCATTATTATTCTAAATTATCTATGAACTGTTCTGAATTTAACTGCGCTGCAACCTCTGTATAATTACTGTATTGTAAACTTGTTTTGAAAAGAGCAACGCTAGAGTTTCTTGCCCGTTCTTCTCTGGCGAAAACAGCCTTGTGAACCGGTTGGTAGTGGAAAAAAGTGACTGAATCTAAATAATGTATGACATTTCATGGGTTCAATAAATATTTTCATTTCATTTCATTTCATTTTACTATGCCGTGCCAGATTAAAAAAAATTAAAAATCTCAGTGACAACCCTAGCGGCGCGAGCTATTACCCGTCGATCTGTTAATCGTGTGTTGTATCGCGCGGCGATATATCTGCGTGCGATTGTTATTTATAGCTTTATTGCGCCCACCGAGCCCGCGATCAGCTTTTTGATTAAGTACATATAACCTGGTGTGATTTGTTTGTTTAATAGTCAAATTCTCTCTAATACCGCAGTCCGTAATTATGAAGAACTGGTTCTAGCGACTCGCTTAAGTATGTGGGAAACGGATGTCTATAATTAATCTACAACCTAAGGACGAGAGAAAAAAAAAATAGATTTTTAACTGTGTTTTGCAGCTATCAACAAATAGTTTTAATAGTTTTTGGCCCCTTCCAACAGTTTTCTGTAGAAATGCTTAGGATGTTTTACATTTAGCAAAAGTCTGTCCTTGACCGAAGAAGTAATTTTACAATAACAATAAGAAATCTATCTCCATCTTTGAACTAAATTTGACCCTACAAACATCGTGTACCACCTCAAACAATTCCAAACTAAATTTCAAATTCCTACACTGCGATATAAATCGGAGCCTCGTGTTAACTGTAACGTGAACTCGTCAATCATCGCTTCTCAATATCTTCTAATTGACAGTTCAAGTGCCGCACCCCCCCTCTAACCCCTGCACCCCCCACCGCGCCCGTGTAGACATGCCAACTCATCTAAGATATACCTCTTGTATACGGGGTGTTGGTAATATTGCTAGTGCAGTGGGAAGAAAGTATGACTTAATTTTTTATGTTTTGGGTCGGTAAAGGTACTATAATGTGCCTTATTGTAAGCGCACTGAAATATAATATATAGACTATTCAGGGATGCGAGATGGCTATCTCTCGTTGGTCG
The DNA here is from genome assembly GCA_949752805.1 of Deilephila elpenor. NCBI lineage: Eukaryota > Metazoa > Arthropoda > Insecta > Lepidoptera > Sphingidae > Deilephila > Deilephila elpenor. The sequence goes on from OX457116.1 coordinate 2,432,401, forward strand.
ACACAATTATGCCGGCCTGATTATATCTAAATACTATATGTACATAATTATGCTAAGACCACAGAAAGACTTGCCTGGGTGCTGGGATCACATTAACGGCTTCTCGCTGCCCACCCAGCCCTCAAGTGTCCTTCAGAGGCTTTCAAAGAACTAAATGTATTCATAGTTTATTTTAAATCACATAAATCCACAAAATACACACGGTAATTAAATGAAAAACACCTAATAAAATTTCCATCATTAGTTTCCATCAAGCAATTTTAATAAAGATCGTTACAGAGCACCCTGTATACCTTTACCTTCCGCCGGGCTGTCATCGGCAGCACGTCGTTAATCACCGGCTGTGTAGCCAGACTTAGTATCAAACGTAATACCTAACATAGGACCTAACCGCCAAACCATACACACTGAAACACACTTAGTGCTTGCAATAAATCATATTTGATTTATAACAATTGTTCACAATTTTCTACACATTTTTTTACAAGACGATAATTATTGCATTGCTTTCCGTAAATCAATCACTGCAACTTCAGTAGGCCAGGATTGAAAGTGGTAAGCATTTTAATGATTCCAAGCATTGAAGCTCCTATTATACACATTCCTATTTTATTAAAAACATAAAAAAAATATTGACAAATAGTTCCGAGTCAAGTTCCATTGGTTATCAAGTATTGAATCGCAGAAATATGCATAATTTTCTTCAAATATATCTAACTTATAACTTCTCTGTTCCTACAAAGAATAAAGATCATTTAATAGAATTACGGAAGAAAGGATCATACTCATAAAATCCTTGAGTTATAGAAAGCATTATTATTTCAGCATGTTCCATGAATGTTTCGAGTCACGCGTTTCTTAAATTCGGGAAATAGCCAGGTCGTATGGCACAGCAGGGGCCAATATTCCCAGCTTCAATATGTACCAAAATGGACATTAGCAATGTTTCCACAGTATATTAATGTGGGTTTTAAAAGATAAAGAATGCGCGTAATGTCTTATTTATTAGACGATTAATACTTTTGATGTGTGTGTTAATATTATTATTCTTTTATTTTATAAAGTCGCGTTTAGTTACTGTGTAGAATAATTTTATACATTTTGAAAATCTATAAAAAACATATTTGCTCTCTCGTAGCTAGGCTCAAAATAATTTTAATATGATTATTAAATTATCTTTAACTGGCTTTTATTATCCTAAACAAAGAGTGGATCGGCGTAATATGCTCTTTCATCCACATTGCGGAATCATTTGGTATTAAGTTAGTGGCAAGACTTTCGACTTTCAAGAATTGGTTCATCACAATATTTCTATATGTAATTCTTGTACGTAGGTTTTCAGGTCAAAGTAAATAGTAGCCAAAAATGTATAACATATACACGTAACTTCGAAAACTTACAAGTGTGTACGCTAGCTATGAATCCACGAATTTAAATTTTAGCAGTTTTGTTTGCATAATAAGTTCTCGATCTGAAAGGTAAAATATGGTGCTACTGCTAAAAGACCCATATCAGTATTTAAAAGCACTATCCTTCAAATGATAAATAACCAAAAAAATAAAAAATAATCTTAGACAGAGTTGCCTGTTCTGAACATAACTTACTTTATCTATAAAATATAAATTATGTTTTTCTTATCTAACATCATAACAAAACGCATGGTTCGCATTTTTCTGAGGTAGTCATAAAAATTATCAATTTAGAGGAATGTTTTTAAATACCGCATGCCAATTCCATGGCAATTAAAGTAAAATATATAAATAGTGTTTTCAAAAAAGGACCGTCACTTCACAGTCACAATGTTTCGTTTGTTGCTGCTGTTAGTCGTGGCGGGGCTATCAGCAAGCACATTCGACCCCGAGCTACACGCCAAGTACCTGGAACTGCCGTACGACCAGTTCATGCAGCACTTCAACGCGCAGAACTACTCCTGGAAGATAACGCAATATCCTCATCTGAATAACAGACAACTATTCGGCGCGCAACTATCTAATGGTTCAATTGAAGGTATTGAAGTCATACACCACGACTCAGAAACAATCGCACAACTGCCAAAACAATTTGATGCGAGAGAGAAATGGCCGCATTGTCAAACCATTAAAGAAATTTATGATCAAGGACATTGTGGGTCGTGCTGGGCTTTCGGGACGACCACAGTGGCGTCCGACAGGACATGCATTCATAAAGGATTGAACGTCCGTCTGTCGGAACAAGATTTTAACTGTTTCATGGATTGTATTTGCGAAGGAGGAAGCCAATTTCTTGCTTTTATGTATTGGATTGCAGACGGAATCGTAACACAAGAATGTAAGCCTTACAACATAACTGAGTCGAAACAAGAAATTTGTTGTTCGAAGGCGTGTAATGATCGCAGCATGAGTTATTACGAGGATAAACATTTCGGCGAAAAGTTCTATGTTGTACCCGAAAACAATGACGATATCATGGCAGAGCTAGTCAACAACGGTCCGATAGTCACTGGGTTTACTGTATTTGCAGATTTCATAAATTATACCTCTGGTATTTATGAACACATGTATGGAGATAAACGTGGAGGCCATGCTGTCAGAGTGATAGGTTATGGAGAAGAAGGTGGCATCGGATACTGGTTAGTAGCTAACAGCTGGGGTGAAGGCTGGGGTGAGGGTGGATTTTTCAAAATCAAACGCAATCAACCCCTCTTGGGCTTTGAGACAGACATGTCGTCAGGTCTTCCGAAATGAGACATTGTTATATAGAACATGACATCAACATATTATAATTACAATGAACACCTCTGTACTACTATACTTCTTACTTCAACTTTCTTTGAATTTGATGTAATCTTATACAAGGTTAATAATTTTGGAGAGACAATTCTAACTTGAGGTCTAAATAATAGTTATAGAACGCGATGGGATTATTTCTAAAAATCTAATCATCTATGGTCTGTTTATTAATTAATGGCTTATAAAATGTATAAATATATTAAATAAATTTTTCAGCAAACTTTTATTACATTTTACTAACGAAAACCTATACAAAGGATTTAATCTTTCCTAATCAAATTCTACAATAATGATTCGACTTAATTCGGGTTTTTTCCGCGCTCCGATGCTCCCTAGCGTGGCTTATATTATATACAGCATTATAGCGAAAAGAGTTTTAATGACAAATACGCTGATCTACCGTTGTAGATCTTTATTGTTAGTTTTATTATTCAGATATAGAATGTTCCTTTGAAATTAGGAGTAAAGGTAAAGGTCATGTCTTGGTAGTTGTATGTTATCTCGATGGGAAAGACTTAGGCCTTAGATCAGCAGTCAGAAATACTAGTAAGTTAAAACATGACTGGATGAGATAGTCACATAATTTTTAAATTAAATTTATAATTTGTCTTTTTTAATATGTTTAATGTATTTTATCCGACACATACATATTTAAATAAAAATAAAAATAATAATAATACATATTTTACAGCAGCTTAGCTAAACTTCGGTTCGATTCAGAAACTTACCTCAGCGGTTAAATTCCCGTACCTTACTATCAGGTAAATTTTAGTCACTGATGTGCCACTAAAATGTTTAATGTGCTTGATACAAGCTATTTTATACCATATTTGAAATACATGTCGATACTGTACAAGTTACTTAAATAGTTTGGTACCAAATGAAACAACATAGCCAATCTAAGATAGCCAATATTCAGTCTCGGTTGACGTCCGGGAGCAGAATGGGTAGCACAAACCCTAGCGCCCTCTACCGTTCGCCAGCCAGAACGTATATTAACCAAAGAGTATGAAACACTACAGATGCTACATTAATAGCTGAACTATGCATTGTTCTAACCCTTTTTGATAAAATATTTACAACCGAAATAAGACTGATTTCCTCAATTTAAGACGTCTCGATGCTTATTGACTTATATCAAAAAATAATGGAAAAATACAGATATCTTATACATAATTTTTAATGAATGGCCTAACTAATAAAATCCTTGAGTTACCGAATGGATTATTTTTTCAGCAAGCTCCTTGAATGTTTGCAGTCACGCGTTTCTTACATTCGGGAAATGGCTAGGTCGATACGACACAGTAGGGGCTAATATTCCCATCTTTTAGTAGCCAGAGGGTATTAACAAGATGTTTACGTAAAATATGTAGCTTTTAATCGAAGAAAAATATATAATCTTATAATTAGCGGCTCGATTCGGCTTTGCCTGGGTACTAATTAAATTTTTACTGAATTCCTCAACGGATAATCTTATTTCCCAGATAACTATTTTTTTACATTACTAAATCATCCACTGTCGAGAATATTATGACTCGTCTACAGCCATTTGTTCGATTTAGAGGGAACAAACATTAAATAAATCTATACATTATAATTAATTTGTAACCGATCGATGTTTGTACATGGAAGATAAATGAGAAAAGCTAACATGACGGGTCTGTATTAACGTAATAGAATTCAAAACAATAATTTTTAGAATTTTGGCCAGTTTATCTATGCGGTTGTGCGCGATGAACTCAGAAACGGCTAAAAGGATTTCGATAAAATTTGGTATTGAGGTAGCTGACACCCTGGATTAACACTAATGCTCCTTTTTATCCCGAAAAGTTTAGTGTTCCCGTGGGATGACGCAGGAATTCCTATATATTTGTTACATTTTTATACTCAAGGGGGTGTGATGGGGTTGGATTACATGCCTTGAGTGAGAATGAGACGGGACGGGATATAAAGGGACGGGATAGGAAATTCCAAATAAAGTTAATCACGCAGATGAAGTTTGAGGGCAGAAGCTAGTGAGTAATAAAACGTAAAATTATATTGTTCTTTTTTATCTGTTTGTTCGTTCATATACGCAATACATAAAATATTTGAAATCGAATTATTGCAATCTATGGAGCTTTAGCTCTAACTAAACTAAAATCTAAATGCTCCGTGGCGCAGTTGGTAAGACACCGGCTGTGAAACGTGAGACCGCGGGTTCGAACCCCGCACCGTGATAAATATTTGGGTGATCCACATGTATTTGTTTCTGGTCTGAGTATTTTTGTGGCTTCTGATACCCAAAAAACAAGCCTGTTTGGTGTAGGTATATTTTATATTTAAACGTGTCGGTATTTAGCTATATCTATCATTTTTATTTTCTCTTTTTATGATAGTATTTAAATAAATGATTTCTGTTCCTATCTTAATTTTGATTTTGATTTTTGATTTTATTTCGATAGTTTATAAGTAAGAATATATGATGATACTTATTTCCTGTTGTTACATGTACTATCGCGATACCGATTTAAAATGTAACATTTTTTTTAGAATACATGATAATAGCGTCCTTATCTAATAAAAAATATCAAAACATAGCAGTTCGTAACACACTCATATGAAATGAAATGAAAATAATTTATTGAATCCATTAAAATGTTCAACATTGTTTAGATTCAGTCATTTTTTGAACTACCACCCGGTTCGGAACAACCAAAGAAGAACATCATTGCAGTAAACTTGCAGCATTAATTTAAATTCATGCCTGTGGTTATAGATGACAATAACTATTAATTAAAGCTTCGTTCAAAAGACTCAAGATGAAATTAACGACCTCCTGGTTCGGGTCGAGATGATAGCCTATACAAACCTGAAGTTTAGTAGCAAAAGAAGAAAGATTTATTTCAAATCAAATTAATTAGGTTGAAGTGGAGTGGTGAAATGAAGATAAATATTTGTAACCAGACGAAGCCGGGCCGTGTCGCTAGTTCATTACATGGGTATAATATAAACGATGTATTTTTTATCTTACATCATAAGAAAAGGCATTGTTCAAATTGTATAAAGGACATAAAAATTATCAATAAAAAGAATGTGTTTAAATACCGCACAAATCCTTTTTGTTGTGAAGTATTTAAAGTGTGGCGAAGGCAGAACGGTCACACTTCAACGTCATAATGTTTAGTCTTTTGCTGCTTTTAGCGGTGGCGAGACTTTCAGTAAGCACCTTTGATCCCGAGCTACACGCCAAGTACTTGGAACTACCGTACAACCAGTTCATGCAGCACTTCAACGCGCAGAACTACTCCTGGAAGATAACGCAATATCCTCATCTGAATAACAGAGAACTATTCGGCGCGCAACTACCTAGTGGTGAAATCAAAGGTATCAAAGGTATTGAAGTCATACGTCACGACCCAGAAACAATCGCACAACTGCCAAAACAATTCGATGCAAGAGAAAAATGGCCCAATTGTCAATCTATTAAAGAAGTTTATGATAAAGGAACCGAATGTGAATCTGGTTGTGCCTTTGGAATAGCGACAGTGGCATCCGATAGGACCTGTATTCATAAAGGGTTGAACATCTTGCTTTCGGAACAAGATTTAAACTGTTTTAATTTATACCCTAATATTTGCCTCGGAGGCGAACCGTTTTTTGGTTTTTTGTTTTGGATTGTAGAGGGACTTGTAACACAGGAATGTAAACCTTACAATATAACCGAGTCAAAACTAGATAACTGTGTGGAGGCGTGTAAAGATCCCAGTATAAATTACGCTAGTGACAAACATTACGGTGACAGAATGTATTTTGTGCCCGAAAACGATAATGATCAAATAATGACAGAGTTGGTTGAAAACGGGCCAGTAATGGCTCTTTTTAATAAATATGACGATTTCAATGATTATACCACTGGAATTTACGAACACAAATATGGAAAAGATTCTAAACCCTGTGTTATTAGAGTGATCGGTTATGGAGAGGAAGATGGTGTCGGATACTGGTTGGCTACTAACGTTCTTGGAAAGAACTGGGGTGAGAGCGGATTAATTAGAATCAAACGCAACCAGCCGGCATTGACTTTCGAATCAAACATGATATCAGGTTTTCCAAAATAATGCACTTTAAAATTCAACATGATATTAACATACCATAAATCATAACAAGAAACATTTTCTGTACTTATTATTCCATAATTTCACTTCCTCTATACTTAGTACGACCTTACAAAAAGCTAATGTAAGTCTGTAGAAATAATTCGAACTTAAGGTCTTCAAATAATAGTTTTAGAATACGATGGGATTATTTGTAAAAATGGTAATTATCTGAAGTTTTGTTCAATAAATATAGTGCTGAATAAAATATATTCACACTTATTTTTTATTTTACCAAGCTAATGTTAATCATATTAAAAAATTACGACTGAGGAGCTTGACTTAATTTTGGTGTTTTTATTCCACGCACCGATGCGTTCTCGAATGGCGTATGCACCCAATAGAACTATCATAATACAACATGTTAGCGCAAAGAATATAAATGACTTATACGCCGACTTAAAACTTAATTATTTAGCTATTGCCGATCCATCTGAATTTGGTCGCAAAGCTGAAGAGGTGAATCTATTCCTCACACCCAACCCTCATTTAGTTTACAAACACGACAATAGAATAACAGAATTCAATCTGCATGTATAATGCTCATTTAACAAGGTTTTTGTTAGTGGACATCGTTGTAAAGGGCTATTGTTAGCTTCCATGTCCGAGGCGATTAACACATCGAATGAATAATTAATCAGGCTTTTAGACTAAATGAATCAATAGGATTTATGTCAATTTCACTTTAGTGAATTTATTTTGGATCTTCAACAATACGTTTATTTGCATATCTGATACGTTTAAAATGTCTGAAATTTAAGTAATAATTTAGTACTGGACTGAACTAATAACTCAGAAGTTGGAGATTTGGTCCCAAGGCACATACCTCGGAATTTGACGTTACGTGTTTTATCTAATTAAAGGACGAATTTTCAGCTACCAACTGATGGCGAAATAACATTCGGATTATTACATCCCGTATTTGCTGATCTTTTTGAATCCAATAATCTGGAATAGGAATTGGATTACATTCGTGACAAACATCCTTCCATGGCAAAGATAGTGGCATTAGATCATTATACAGGCCGCTTTCAGTAGGTCGATGGGGATTGATGTACTTATGTTTAGCAGTGGACTACCTGTGGCTGAAGAGATAGTTAGAGAGGGGAGAGATAGATTAATTATGGTGAAAATAACAATGAATCTTACCATTTATGGTGCAATAGTTTGTTAATGTTTAATTTTGTAATTGTATTAGTGGATCAACGCAAAATATCCTTTAAAACAAACTATAATTTAAAACAGCATCAAAATTGGTCGTAACATACAGTGAGGACACTAGCTTTCACTTTGGCACCCACACTACTTATGAAAGATGACGTTAATGCACTATAGTTGCATTCTTCTCTGTTCTTCCTACGACCAAATTTGAAATAAATCTTACTTTCTTATTATTTAACGACTGCCTCGGTGGCACAGTTGTACTACGGATTGATTATAATTCTGAGGTCTCGGGTTCGAATACCAGATCGGGAAAAGTGATACTGGATTTTTCTGTTCACTATCAGCCCGGATTCAGGAATTTGTGCTCGATGTTGCGATAGGCTCGCCATTGTGGGATGGAACACAGAAGACGAAACATAGGTGTCCTGATAGCACTTCTGCTTACCCCTTCTATCAAAAAGGCATGAGTTTATGTATCATCATCATCATCATCAGCCCGTTGCAGTCCACTGCTGGACATAGGCCTCTCACAAGGTACGCCACAGAGCCCGGTCTGCTGCTTTACGCATCCAGTCGCTGCCGGCTCTTTTATACAAGTCGTCCCGCCATCTGGCCAGAGGACGTCCCACGCTACGTTTTCCAAGACGTGAGTATGTTGAAGTGGCAATGGGCTGGCCACATATGTCGCAGAACGGATAACCGCTGGAGTAAGCGTGTTCTGGAGTGGAGACCACGTCTTGGAAAAGAGTTTATGTATGCTTGTTGCTTATTATTAAGCGGATTTTAAAAATGTTTTTTATTTACCATTTTGTAATTTTTACTCAATAATAATAATTAATTATTATTAATTTTTACTCAATAATGAAAATTTAGTCAACATCCCTATTATATGAAAGTCTTGCTTCACAATGGTATCACGGACAATAAAAAATAAAACTTAAAATAATAATCGCACCTGGAAAACATGGAGCTCTTCGGAGCGTCAATCGACGACGAGCCCGTCGGTCTTAAAATTAAACACCACAATCCAGCAATATACCCACAGCTACCAGAAAACTTTGACGCAAGACAACAATGGCACAATTGTGAAACTATCAATGATATATACAACCAAGGAAATTGTGGATCTTGTTGGGCATTTGCAACAGCCACTGTCGCTTCAGATAGGACCTGCATTGCTTTAGGTTTGAACGTGCGTTTATCAGAACAAGACCTTTCATGTGTGAGACCAATTTGCAATGGCGGTCGCGCAAATATCTCCTTCCCATTTTGGCGAGATCACGGTTTGGTTACTCAAAAATGTAAACCTTACAATATAGATGAGGCTAAATATTGTAAGGAAGAATGTAAAGACCCGGCTATTAATTATAAAAACGATAAGCACTTTGCCAAAGAAGTTTATGGTATATCGAGTAGTGAAGATGATATCAAAGCTGAGCTGTTCACCAATGGTCCCGTGTACGCTTCATTTGTAGTTTTCAGCGACTTAAGAGATTATACTTCTGGGGTTTACAAGCATCAGTATGGTACAGGAGAGGGTCACCACGCCGTAAGAGTTTTAGGTTATGGCGTAGAAAATGGTGATAACTACTGGTTAGTGGCGAACAGTTGGGGTCCAACTTTTGGCGAAAACGGATTTTTTAAAATACTAAGATACCAAGAGTCATTGAAATTTGAGGACCATATGTACGCTGGGTTAGCAAAAAATTAGCTTTGCTAACCAAGAATCACTGTTACATAATTAATAACAAATCAATAAATAATTGCATTGTAATTGTTTTCTTATTCAGAACCTCCGACACAATATCTAATTATTTGAGTCGCGAGTGAATCGCCTACTCCGCCGCTAGTTCGACGTGAACACACACAAATAATTACTAATGCGTTTGATATTGCCGCGAGCGCGCCGCACGCGTTTGTCGCGAGCTTGCCCGTTGCTTACATCGCACGTGCGTTTCCTACGTGAACACTTGGTCAACATCAATATGTTGGATATTTCGTGACCGCGCCTGCTACCACGCCCGCGCATTAACGTGAACAAGCACCTAGTCACAAAACGTCCACTGCTGAACATAGTCTTCGTCAAAGACTTCCCCACCGATCTGTTAGAAACCTACTCTATGCAGCGACATCCTTCCATGTTCATATGGTACGTCCTTGTGGGTGATTAGAATGCTTACCTTAAAGCTATGAACTATAGATGATATTTATAAACTCGTGGAAAAAAGTAGGATCTACTTCGTCATATAAGTCTATATCTATATATCTGAAGTCATATATCTCTAAAGTCAAGCCTATATCTTCGAGCATGAAGGCAGATTGAACAATAACACCTCTTTAGTACAGTGTACAGTCAATGTACAGTGTCATAGTTCGCTGAACTTATATCCATTCCAAAGTATGATAGGTTTGTAAATCAGATAAGAACCTTGGGGTACAGTTTGTTAGACGATACTGTGAAACGAGAGGCGGTAGGCCAATCCCCACACAGAAGCAAATTCTGTGAAGGGCGCCCTCTGTACCTAGCCCGCATCGGCGAGAAGAGCTGCGACTGGCTAGCAGTGCGTCATATAAACGCGGGACTTTTTTTGAATTATGCTTGTTAAAACAATATTTAGATTTGGACCTAACTTGTATCATTTTAATCCCATAGCAACGAATGTTGATATACGAGCCACGTACTTACTGAGAATGTTTTATATACGCTATTTTTATGTTACTAATAATATTTCATACCTAACACATTCTTTCAGATCCAAGTATTAGCTGTAAAATATGAACTATTCGTTGGCTATAAAATTTATCACATTATGACACAATAATGAGCAAGGTTAAAGAATATCTAAAGCGATTCGAATTCCGAGTATAATGCATAAATAGTGTTGATAGATGGCAGAAACATATTCACGATAATGATGTGGCGTGTAGCAGTACTGTTAGCGCTGGCAAGGCTCTCAGCGAGCACCTTCGACCCCGAGCTGCACGCCAAGTTCCTGCAGATGCCACGCCACCAGTTCATTCAGCACTTCAACGCGCAGAACTACTCCTGGAAGATCGCACACCATCCACACCTGGAAAACAGAAAACACCTTTGTGGCACAATATTACACAAGAAACATTCCTCTGATATAGAAGTCAAACACCACGATTCGGCCATATTCGCAGATTTGCCAGAAAATTTCGATGCCAGACAAAAGTGGCCCAATTGTCCAACAATCAATGAAATATACGATCAAGGAAATTGTGGATCTTGCTGGGCGTTCGGAACTGCTACTGTAGCATCGGATAGATATTGTATTTATTGGCAACGCATCTTGCGCCTCTCAGAACAAGATTTTAATTGCTTGACACCACTTTGCGAAGGAGGGTGGCCAACAGATTCTTTTTCATTTTGGGAAAATTATGGTTTAGTCACTCAGGAATGCAAACCATATGATGTAACTGACACAAGACTTAACGTTACAGAATGTAAAGACCCAAATATGGATTATCAAAATGATAAACATAAAGCAGTTCGTGTTTATTCTTTATCATCGAACAACGAAGACATGAAAGCAGAACTGTTCAAAAATGGACCAATATTCGCTGCATTTGAAGTATATGATGATTTCGTAGACTACCATGGTGGAATTTATGAGTATAAATATGGTTATCTTTTAGGAGGACACGCCGTGAAGGTCATAGGTTATGGAGTAGAAAATGGTACTGAGTACTGGCTGGCTGCAAATAGTTGGGGGAATAAATGGGGTGACAAGGGATTCTTCAAGATAAAAAAATATCAGCCAGCCATTAAGTTTGAAAACCTGAACTACGCAGGCAATCCGGGCGTGTAATTTTATTTTTACTTATTGTTCCTAGTATTTTAATATATTAAACATACTTAACATGTTCACATGACATTGACATTTGAAAAAGTTCGTGTTCAAACTTTGGTACATCAAAACAAAATAATATGTAAATTATATTATAATTATTATTCAAAGAATTTTGGATGTAAATATTGAAATATAAGATATGATAATAGGTTTTATTGTTATATCATTGTTTGTCCTTTAATAAAACTATAAATTAGGCGGCTTCTCACATATGAGAAACCTGCCACCAGTAGGACTGCACGGTTGTGTGTTTTATTTTAATGCAAAAATTTAAATTAAAAACTCGTTAGTTTCCTCTGGCTGGCCTCCTCAGTTTTTTATAATTCTTAGTTCGAATGGCTGCATGACATTGCCCGTCGCTTCGGCTCTATTACTTTCAAGTAAATATTTATTTTATTAACAAAGTGAAGAAATATTTAATTTCTAAGTAATATTTCAATACACTTACCGCCAGGTAAATTATAATCACATATTCGTACCGTAAGGAAACGAAAACCGGTAAAAACATCGCGCCGTCTTTTACAAACCCTTCAATGCAGTTGCCGGTAAATTTAACATTCCGCGGGGTCGAATCGACCCTTCCGCTTGTCCATTGAATAATGTTCCGCACTCTCGCCATTATGTTAAGTAGGCGTTTGACCCTTTCGATTTTTGTTATTTGTGGGTAATAGTGACCATAAATTATTTATATGCTACATTAGTTGCATTTTCGTGATTTTTATTGCTCCATTTATAAAACAGAATGCGTGGGAGTTCCTTGTATGCTTGTATGAATTTCTTTGCGTAAAATATTTATAAAAATATGAAATTATGATGAAGTTTTGGAATTTACTAAATCTGCTTGTTATAATTAATCTTAAAGTAGAGAAATTTATTTTGCGGTTATATTCATTGTAAAATCACCGGAGTGATCCTTGCGTATATCCGGTACATTGTCGACTAGAGTCAATTCTTGATATAGTTGAAGATGTCCATCACATATTGTTGGAATGTGCCAAGACAAAATAGTACAGACATTCTTTTAAATTCTTTAGGTATAAACCTTATGGGTGTCGGTATTGTTCAGAGGTGTTTGTCGAAACCTCCTTCTGACTCAGCTATCCTACTATATAACTTACCATTTAAGGTCTAGTTTTAATTACTCGCTATATAAGAACCGTTGTTTGAAGGAAGAAATCCTGGTTGCGAAACATCCGGGAATGGACGAGGATCGTGGGTGCCTCGGAGCTCTTCCACCTGGCAAAAGACAGAGTGAAATATGCGGAGCTGACTGCCAACCTTCACTAGTTGGAGGGCACTGGAAAAAAGAAGTAATATTAGGATATTATGTCTATATCAGTCCCATGACATACATTGTTTTGTCTAAAAGCCTTAAAAATATACTAATTAAAGGGTTAATTCTGTTGCTGAGTTATTCACAGTTTTTCGTATCAGATATTGTGTCGTACGAAACTAAATCTACATGTAAATAGCTTTATGCTGATACAGAATTGTTGTATGGAATATCTCCCAAAGTTCTAACACATAAATCACGTGCTGACGTGAATAAAATGTAATTAATACGTTGGTGCAGTCTAGCGCTTAGAACAACTTAGTTTCTCATTAAGACTCCATTAGCCTTAAAACGTGACATTTTATGACTATGTATATTTTTTTGTACTAGCATGATTTACTTAACTGATGCTGAAATAGCGAATAGATCAGCGTGAGATGTTTATTTATTATATTGCTACCTTGTTATAATTTATGTAACGATTAAGTATGAGTAGGCAACATTTGAACATTGTTGTACTACGGTACGATTACAAACCTGAGGTCTTGAGTTCGAATCCCGGGCCGGGCAAAGTGATATTGGATTTTTTTATTCATAAACAGCCTGGAGTCAGAAATTTGTGCCGATATGGCTATAAGTACGCCCTCTATCACCTCGTTGTAAGGAAGATACAAGGTGAAGTTTAGGTGTCCTGGTAGCACCTCTGCCTACTCCTTCTGAGCAAAAGGCGTGGGTTTATGCATGTATGCATGTTTTATCCTGAGGTGACAACAGCCGTAAAGGTTTTCAATAGTGGCAATGTATCGCTAAGGAAAGCATTTGACGTTCTCCTATAAGGTATGCAGACTGGCTGGTAAAGATCATTGGAAGTTGCGGAATTCAGGTTGTTATCCACAGGTCCCTATGAATATTCTTGGGGTAAGGGTAAATTCGGTGTTGTAGTATACTTTATAGCTCATATAATTTAAAATTGTTACGCTGAACGGTTGTTAGTACTTCTAAAAATTAAATTGCATCTGATACCAAGTGTAGTATCGAGATACACAGATACTTAAGACAAATAAGTACAGTTAACTGAACTTCATAAATATGCCGGAACCCTCAATTTAGATCCATAATATTCTCCCGAAAACCGAGAAAATTTTCAATTCAATAAATTTATATTACCAGCTATACAGCGCAGAACACTTGAACATTTGCACAACAAAGCCCCACCATTCATATCCCGCCGTAATGAAACCGAACCTGGGTATACCAGGCCTATTTGCAAATTCTCGTCAACCCTTAATCTGCCCGTGCATTTTACGAGACCAGAGCCAATATCTGTCAATGTCCTTATCAATAAATTGTGGACGTTTATACCCAACGACGTCGTTTGACGGTTAGAGGCGGGCGGTTGTAATCCGCGGTCTATGGGACCCCATCTGCGCGCAAGGGTTAAGTCGCGACAAATAGACCATTTGCAAATAATAAGACGCAATGAAAGAATAAATTAAGGGCCCACGGGGTCTGCTGAGCTTTTGAGGGTTGTAATTTTGAAGGGTTTATTTAGAATTCGGGATTTGCGCTGTTTTCAATACGGTTACATGTGCTTACGCTATCGTAACATTTTATGTAATTATGTAGATGGGTATAGTTGTATTGAATGTTGAGAGGAAATCTTCAACCGCTAGTTGATAATTTATCTGGGCGCTATTTCAGCTATCAGATACTATTTTGTTAGGTAATCACGACAATTTTTTTGGTAAAAAATGAACATCCACATACTAAAATTTGCTTATTTAATATTCATTACCAAAAAATATTTTTTTTTTTTAACGAATTTCTACGGTATGTAAGTCCGCCAACCCGCACTAGGCCAGCGTGGTGGACTATATGGCCTAACCACTCTTAATCGATTCTCTCGATTGTAGAGTAGGCCCGTGCCCTGCAGTGGGACGTATATGGGCTGATATAGATAGATATTCATTACCAGATGACGTCAGTCAGATGCCATTGCAAACCAGCGCTATAGAGAACAGAATGTTGTTTCTCTTGGGTATGCTATGACTATGAGTACCTAGATATTTTTAGGGACGTAGTACTTATGTATTCTACTTTAAATCCCTGTTAAATGTAAATCCGAAAATATAAAATATTTCCCTCTTTCTCTTCTCCATATTTTTGCCCCTTACATCTTC
Organism: Deilephila elpenor; assembly: GCA_949752805.1. NCBI lineage: Eukaryota > Metazoa > Arthropoda > Insecta > Lepidoptera > Sphingidae > Deilephila > Deilephila elpenor. The sequence continues at coordinate 2,447,797 of OX457116.1, forward strand.
AAAATCACAAACAATTTAATTGACAAAATTCATAAACATTATCCCCGAATTGCTTTGCCGGCCGGCGCCCCGTCGCGTCTTAAGATTCCGTGTGTCGTCTTGCGAAATGGTAATTAATAATTATTGCACCTAGTTCCGGCGACTTCCGGCGAGGCGGCACTTCCGGCCCGGAGGGACCCGCACAAAGGGCGTCAATAAATATTATTTACATCTCAGGAAATCTGAAATTGTCTTGGAGAATAGCTTTAGTGAAAAAAATTAATGCTAATATAATTCCTTGTGAATATGATAAATATAATGCTTCAATGGTTTTCTGTATTTTTTATTAACAACCTCCGTCACGCAGTTTGTTGAGACCTGGCTGTGAAACGAAAAGCCGCGGGTTCGATCCTCGCACCGAGAGAAATGTAGTTTTGAGACCGAAAAGTCTCTCGTCGTTTCTGATACTCGCTACAAGACTCGTACGGGAGTTCGGAGTCAGGTCTATGTGTATAACTGTTCGGTATATAAGTGCTATATAATATTATGTTGTAGGGTATATATTGTGTCTATTGTTATTTACTTGACAGAGTCAAACAAACCATTCATACATACATACATACATAAACTCACGCCTTTATCCCCGAAGGGGTAGGCAGAGGCGCCACCAGGACACCCACATTTCGCCTTGTATGTTCCGTCCCACGATGTGATAGGGGGCGAGCCTATCGCCATATCGGGCACAAATTCCTGACTCCGGGCTGATAATGAATAGAAAAATCCAATATCACTTTGCCCGACCCGGGACTCGAACCCGAGACCTCAGCTTTGTAACCGTACCGTAATACAACTACGCCACCGAGGCAGTCAAACTATTCCTTTCCTGAATATACTTCGAAGCTGTAAGGTATTTATAGTAATTTATCAATAGATTAAGATCATTTGAGGCAGATACCACAAAAGTGAATAAACAAAAATCCACCCAAAAAGCATTTCAACCGGATAGCTCATAGTTAATACCCAGTTTTAATTACAGAGATACCCGCGCTGCGTTTATTACGGCAGTAACCGATGCACAGTTTATGGCCCATGCGGAACGCTACCGATAAACACTGCACATTCCGCGAATTTTGATTATTTGCACGTTCCAATTTACAAACGGTAGGAACACATTATATATTTGTGTTTGGTTTGCGTAAATAAAATTTCATATTTGACACTGGATACCGGGTATATCAAGACTGCGTCCGAAATCGGAGCCAGGTGGTAGTTGGAAACACCCTGGATACCTTGTATAAGTATGTAGTTGTACTACGGTACGATTACAACGTAGAGGTCTCGAGTTCGAATCCCGGGTCGGGCAAAGTAATATTGGATCTATCTATTCATTATCAGGCTCAGCCCTATCACATCGTGGGACGGAACATACAAGGCGAAACGTGGGTGTCCTGGTAGCATGCCTACTTCTACTGGGAAAATGGCGTGAGTTTATGCATGTATGTATCTCAACCACCGAACAATACATGAAATCAAAGCCGTCATCATTTCACGGCGGAATTCTGTGAATTAGTACGTCTCCGGTCAAGTTAGCTCACTACTATTGTAGTCCAATGCAAGCACATAGAGACTCTTCCTCTATTGTGATTCCCTATTAGGTGTTTACATATTCACTTCTCTCTTTCTCTCTCTTCTCTTTTCAGCCATAAGAAGTTGACTGCTGAACATAAACCTCTACAAGGATCTCTACATTGACCTGTTGAAGTGCCCTGCATCCAGTGACTTCCTATACATTACATTTTCACTTCTAATAAAAACAAAAAGGTATAACACTCTGAGTATTTCAATTCCCCATTCACCCAAATTCCAGCCAATGATAAGACACGGACCACATCGTAACACATCATTAATCTCTGATGTATGTGACATTTAATTACCTAAAACACCATATATTACCCGGACTTCCGTCCCTTGCCCTATGGACTTTATCTCCTGGTTCACATAAAAATTTGAACCTTATCTCGTTGGAATAAGAGCCACGGATAGTTGTGTTTGAAATTGTCAGTAGTAATTAATGTTGTCCCTTATTGCTTCACGCCTTAGATTTTATTATTTGTGTTAGAATGATTTCCACTGCTAAGGCAATTATGAATCGTCTTAGAATAATTTTCAAGGATTAACTAAGGCTCTACGATTGAGTGACAATACTGGTAAAATTCAAGTTAGGTCATCCTAGCAACCTCACCCTGAATTTGGACTCGATACACTGGGTTTTAGGAACAACAAGAGACTTTTCTGTCTCACGAAAACTAGATCCAGAACATAGGTACTTGGGTACTTGCGGATCACACAAATATTTTTGACGGTCATTGGCGTGAATCCGCGGCCTCTCGCTTAAGAGCCAGCTTGTTCGACAACGGGCGGCGCTTCGAAGCCTGGCGGGTATATGACATTACGACGAAACAATTAATTGGAATTGAATTGAAACCCGTGACGTCATCAAATAGCCTTAAGGAATACAATCACTGACATCATTCCTAACAGATACTGATTTAATAAGGCCGTTTTTTTATGAGTACAAAACACTATAGCTTCAAATTCATGGTGTACACTTTACAAGGTCCTATAACAAATAAAGAACAAGTTTAAAAAGTAAACAAAAAATATGCATTTCGAAACATTTCACCAACTTCTAACTTATATACTAATGCGCATATCCATTTGAAAATTACAGCACACCGCGACGCTTGACAAATACTAGGACATTTTACAGTCTGGCGATCACCTTTGTGCCGATGAAAGCATTCACAATGGATGCACTATTTTAAGCACAGTGTAATGTGGCTATTTGTTCTGTTGTATAGTTAAAACAATATACCAGTATGCAAATTAGCATGTGTAAATTTTGATAATTAGTAAAACTTGTAGTAAATTTGTTAGTCGGTATCTGGAATTAGATATTTGAGAGAAATATTTTTTAAGTTTTGTCTAATGTTTAACCATAATAATTATCGTCAGTCCACTGCTGGACGTAAGCGCCAACCATCCTGGTCTTAATCAGCCCACATCCATCCACTATCCACCGCCCTTATCAAGACGCCGGTCGTCGAAATTACATTTTTTTTTTGTATTTATTCCCTTACCCTCAATATCAATTCCAATAGTTAAATCAAAAAACAATACGTTAAAATACTTCAATACCTACACAGGCAATGAGACGTCCATAAATCTTGGAATGAAAAATATCATCGCGTTAGACATTTATTTGATGTCCACGGAGCGTTGGTGACAAATGTGCTTGTGCACACTGGTTCCACACGTACGTAAGGCTAGATCTGCACTCTAGGAAGGTTAGAGATTTAGCACGATTTGAGTGGTTTGGCTTCTTGGAATAAAAAAGGTACCACTTATCTTGTGTTATAGTATCTTTGGTTATGTTAACAGCGAAGTTTTTGTGCCTGAAGAGAGTTGGTTAGAGTCTTAATAATGGCAATTGTGTATTATTTACTTAAAATTATAAATTAATATTTATAAATACTAATTGATTGCATGATAAACACTGATTTTAGTATAGTGAGGTTAAAAGTAACAATTCGAATTTTCAAAACCCGCAGAGAATTTTTTTTGTGATCCAAAAGTCAGTGCTGTTTTTTGGAAATATCCTCGCAGTTTTCCATATTTACAATCCAACAAACGAAGCATATGAAGTTAACAACACAATCGGGTGTAAGTACATTTATAAAGTCTAATTTGTTCGCTGTAACTACCATTGTTCCGTTTCATTAATTATTTAAGTATCGGAAACAAGTAGAACACGGGAAATGGTTGCAAGTATTCTGTTCGACAGAAACAACCCTTTTCACCGTCGATCGTGCGCCAATCGTAAATTTATCTCCAAAGCTATTAGTTCGATAAAATTCAACTAAAACGATAAATAAAACCGACTTTGACGGATGGCCAGTTTCCCCCGCAAAGAATATGTGGACCAACTTATTTTTACCACCACCAGCCAATATTATACAAACTGAACCTTAAGACAACGGAATAAAGTTGAAAATGAATGAAATTGTTTGAGAAGTGAAAGAATAAATTGGTGAAATAGTTGTATCTGTGTCACATGGGAACGTTTTGTCCGAAACAGAACTTATTTACCGTCGTCGAGTGAATAAAACATTAGCGAAAGAAACATACAAATCGAATTGGGAACGGATGATTCATTTTGTTTATATTGATTATCATTATCAATGGATGAGCATGGAAATTGCGAATTATATAGGTATATATTTCTAACGGAAGCAGCATCTTGCTGCCAGTGAAATCGAGAAAATGAGAGCTAATCCTATACCAAATTTATAATCCCACTTGAGATTTTACGGGCATGATAAATAAAATATACACAACCTTCTAATAACGATAAAATATTTGGGCAGAAATGGAGGTTATGGTTCTGGACAAAGACAACAATTTCTGACATTTCTTAGTTACTTAATTAAATTGTTACTTAATAATTGTCTCTTGCTATTTTATATGATAGATGAGCAAATATTACATATAGCGACGAATAAAGACCAGAATATATATTTTAAATTACACAATAGCCCAATGCACATAATTTAAAATATAATATCATGACATTTACCACTATTACTAGACTACAATAATTGGCCTATACAACGATCTAGAAAATACATCAATTTATCAAAAATCACAGCACCCAAGCATTTTTTTAATTACAACACAATACGTGACGCGTTAAATTAATCCCGTGCAAACATTTGTCTCTGACCGAAGGCGGAATTGTATTACGGTTTTATTTTTGATCTGTCGTGACATCAGCCTTCGGCAAAGAACGCTGTTTATTTAGGGTTGAGTGGGAGTTAGTGTTGTTTTATACTGATTAATTGTGTGTGATTGATTTGCAATTGTTTTTCAAAGTGTAAGGTCAAAAGAGGTTCATTGTATCATTATTTATTTATAAATAAAAATATTTCTCTATCATTGTTGGTAAGTCGCCGGCTGTGAAACAAGAGGCCGTGGGTTCGATCCCCGCACTAAGACAAATGTTTGTGTGAACCACAAGTATTTGTTTCGGGTCTGGGTGTTTGTGAGACCCTTAAGTCTCGCGTAGTTCCTGATACCCACGACACAAGACTCGATTTTAGTTTGGGGCAGGACTATGTATGTGACTGTTGGGTGTATTTTTAGAGTAATAACAACTTAGGACAAAATTATGTTGTAATTGATTATTTCCCAAGTCAAGTGATTTGGTTTTTAACTCTTTATCAATTTTAATATTATGACTTGTTTCAAATTGAATAAATAATACAACGATATAAATTACGAACTACCGCCTCCCATAAACTGAAATACTTAAAATGAAAAATGAGGAGTAATACAGCTAATGTTATGATTAAAGACAGACACATGCAAGCTTGCTACAGTAGTATCAAAGTAACCCTCAAAACCATACAACATAACTCTATTTTAAATAAAAATCAAACACACATACATATTTTAAATTTCGTGAAATATACTTTCCAACTCATAAGCTTCCCATATACATTCCAGCTAAAATACGGTTATATAAGAATATCCAAATGCGTTCGCAAACTTCGGAATAAACAGGAATGTAAAGCAAACGTGTCATAAACAATATTAAATTCTGGAAGTTGTGAAAACTACTCCCAGGTATATTAGTGTCGTAAGTTCCATTCGACGTACGGAACCCGACTTGTGCATTTCCTTAAAGAAGGCACGTGGAGTTACAAATGGTATGGAGTAGGTTTTAATTCTATAGCTAAGTTGGGATAGGAATGTAGCATACATTTTATTGCAATGAATGGCGAGACGAGCATGCCATTCGTCTGATGGTAAGCGATACGACCGCTCATGGACAGTAGAAAACCAAACAACACCATGAATTACAAAGCATTGCTTAGCATTCCATTGCGCTCGCCATCCTGAGACATAAGGTGTTAAGTCTCATTATGCTTTTACACTGCAGTTTCAAGGGAGAAATAAACATTGCAGTGGTACCTACCCAGCCGGCCTCTCACATATGAGAGACCTACCACCAGTAAAGTAGATCAAATCGTGTTTTTTGAAACTCAAGTACATATCGTCATCATCAGCATCAATGCATTGAATTTATTTGAGTTTATAATTTGTTAAATCTTTGATTAAAAATATATGTCAAGCTAAACGCATCTGTCGAGGTTCATTTGGTCAGTTAAGCATAAAAACATTTGCCCTTAGCCCTACATCCTGAGTGTCGTCCTGAGAAGCTAATAACATATCTATGAAGTTTCCAGTGTGTGGGTATATTTGTAGTTTGCCGCAGCTGTGTAATAAGTCAATGGCCATGCTACGAAAATAAAATTGTAGAGCGTAGCACTAAACGCTACGTCGTAGCAAAGTCGTAGCATATTATATCGCCGTAGTACGTAGAGTTCCCTACAGTGTTTTTCTTCACTGTTTAATAACTTTAATGAAATAAGATTTTATTTTTAGTTTAACGAAAAATAAATACCTCCATTCTGTAATATTACCATTCCATGTAACTTCTAAAGTTAGTAAGAACCAGACCGGCGAATCCGATGAACTCTCTGTATTTCTCTATGCAAAATATATGATTTATGGACGTCTGTGTCGATATGCGGAGTCGTCGACAGGTATGCATTACGTGTCATATTATTACTGTATTTTAGGTTTACGAAAGTTCGATATCGGTATAACAGATGGATATGGTTTTATTTTTGGATTTGTTTGAGAAATTTGATGCCAGATAATTTAAAAGATTTTAGTCGGTTGTTCTATATTTATGGAACAAATTGTGTCGATTTTAAGATAGCTATTATATTAGTGGCGATAAAACATACTTTTCAACATTTTAATCATCTGGCAGGGATAACGTTAGATTTATGAGGTACAAAGATTCCTCTACCAAAATTGAGCCGAAATAAATTACTAATAATCGTTTGTGTTGGCATCCTATTAAATAATAAGGTTTGCAAGTAATTCTTTGATATATAAAAGCTTCGTTTTCTTTAATTTAGATTCTGAAATAACTTTGTTTCCTCAGTTGGAAAAAAATTCTAAATATCTGCGTTCCATGATTTCACCCAAAATTAAAACCATGACGTAAATATACAAGGAGACTAAAAGCACATAGGCCGCATGACGAAATCAAAACCTTACCACCAAAACTATTAAATTTATTCACGTGTAGTAAATTTGTACATAAACGCCGACAAACGTGACGCACAGTCAAACAGTTATAGCGTCGTATAACCGGCGTCCCTAACTACACCGCGTAACTGCCACTAACCGTTTACGGTTAAAATTTAACCGCGACACGTGAATGTTTTTTGATGTCTCTCTATAACGTTATTACGTGAACCTTAAAGTTATCTTTATATTTCGCTTTGATATTTTTATTGGTTTAACATGAATAGACATAAAGTTATTTGATCTACTGTCGTGTTATTTTTAACTAATTTTTTTAACTGTCAAGTTCGGATGACACCAAAGCGGTGTAGCAGTGAGCAGATATAATATTATTCGCCGCTGGTCATCACAATTACGTTGGCCTATCAAAACCACGTGTGCTTAGGCTGTACTCGAAACTTGATATAGTGCCATGGATCGTAATAAGAGATTACCCATCTTATTGACGTCAGAATACAATATGTATTGAAGTATGTATACGTTTGTATACTTCGGTCTGTGACCAAAAACTTATAAACTCAATTAAAGTCCGTTACAAAAGCATTTTTATATTATGAAGTACGAAATGAACAAACTTTTTACGACACATTTTAATAAGATTCCAGAAGCGCTTTATAAGCTGTTCAGATAACACAAAAGGCAAAAGTTTGGAAGCTCCATAAACGTTTTGGGATCGCTTGAATTTTCCAGGCCTTTAGGGCTTGTGCACACTGACACAACTGCGGGGGATGACTCAAAAGTTAGTATATAAATATTTGCGTCGTGTTTTTGGACGCCCCATTAAGAATAAACCTATCATATCATATTTTTCTAGTATTCGATGTATTTTTTTATGCTGGAATTTTGATTTTGTCTAAATATTTTCCAAACGCCTAAAGCTGATAATTAGTTAAGCCATACATTGGAAAATTATCAGTCTACTAAATTCTTAAATAACATTTTTTTACACTAAGGCTGTATGTAATGAAGTTTACTTAATTTTGAGAAATCTTTTTCTTTATATATTTTATATGCTTGAAGATTAGAATCCGTGAATTAATAATCGGATTTAAATATATTTGAAACCTCGAAAAACTAAGCCGGGTGTGCTCCGACCTCACAAAACTCAAAGCGTGTTTATCGTCTAATTTCATCACCGAATCTCTTTGGTTAATCTCTATTTACCAACTCAATAACCGTGTGGAATATGTATTTCTGATGTCAGTTTACCAAACAATCCAGGTTAGGTTGATCTAAGAGTTTGCTCAGGTCTATTGATATCACATACGAGGCAGGGGTCTATGTAAATTGGATGCTCTGGGGCTAAATCCCTTTGACGAAATGTCCGCGTTTGATGCGAGTATTCACGATGTGTTGTAATTTTGATATGTATGGAATGTGTTTGTGTGATACACTAAAAAGTTGGGTTTAAAAAACGAGTCAAATGCAGGGTTTCTAATTTTTAGGTATAGAAATGACGGAAGAATTTTGTGTTTTTAATGGTAAGGGTCTTGATTTTAGCGGAAAAGGTTACAAGAGTTTGTTTTTGATGAAATAAATAAATATTAATTTTTTCCTTTCTCCTCCTCCTCTCCTCTCTTTAACAGAACCACGCGTGCTAGCTTGACGGTTCAATCTATCTCGGCGCGAACCAAAAGGCTCTCCAATTCATTTTTCCGCCGCACAGTCAAGCTATGGAACGATTGTCGGCACACATGTTCCGTCCTTCTTATAATTCTGGGTCCTTCCGCCGTAGCGCCAATCGGGCAATCGATTACGCCGCAATCTTAGCGGGCCACCAAGATTGTATCGAATGGTATGGGACTGCCGTCTGAAGCCATTCTATACTCTGTCTGGACGGCATTACCACTTACCAGCAGATGCAATGCACTATGCCGCGCCTGAATAAAAAATATAGCCTCCTATACAACTCCCCAAACATCGATTCATACACCGCCCAACAAACGTAGCACGATCATTTTTCTCCAATAGGTTTTTTCTTATGTTTTATTCAGACGAGAACAAATGAGTTGAAGAAATAAAACGGTATTGCTCCCTATCGGCTATTGTTGCCAACATTTAGTTACAGCTAAAACGCACCTTATATTCCAAGTAATAAAGTTGAATTTGGCGTGTTAAATAGCAAGGCTAAGATGGTAATGGTAGCCTGCAAGGGTAACTGGTCACACGCACGATCAATCAAAGTCGAAATTATTTATTGAGTTAGAATATACATTTATGACTATTATTATGACATTGGGACATCCGTAACGATTGTCATTTTTTATTTTGGTCAGAAAATATACAGAGGTTTTATTTTCTTTGGTCAATTCAGAATGAGGATTTTTATTACTTGTAGTGACTGATAATACGCTAATTACAAGTGGGTTATTTGTATGAGAGTCGTGAATTTAAATTTGGTGTGTACAGCTGAATTTTTTTTCAAGATATTGTCTGGTCTATTAGTTTTCTCGTAATTGAAAAAAAATACTATAAAAATTACAGACTGAAGATTCTCCACGATTTCCTTTTAGGCGCGATAAAGTGAATACATTGCACCTGCTGTTAAACACAATATAGTCCAACTAGAGTACACATTAATGAAATATTTACCTATGGACAGCGTATATTTTATCCAAATCAAAGCTTTCGCTGTACATTAGTTTTCTACCGTTATAGAGCACCACACTCAAACCAGGCCATTCCTACTACAGTGAACAGTCCAAGATAACTAGCTTTCAAATTCATACATACATAAATTCACGCCTTTATCCCAGAAGGGGTAGGCAGAGGTGGCCACCAAGAGACCCACATTTCGCCTTGTATATTCCATCCCATGATTTGATAGGGGGCGAGCCTATCGCCATATCGGGCACTAATTCCTGACTCCGGGCTGATAATGAATAGAAAAATCCAATATCACTTTGCCCGACCCGGGATTCAAACCCGAGACCTCAGCTTTGTAGTCGTACCGTAGTACAACTACGCCACCGAGGCAGTCATTAAAATTTTCAGCTTTCAGCTTTCAAATTCGACATAATATAACACGCAATCAATATTAGATCATAATTTATAATAAATTATGAAGCTAGTGTATCTCAAGCTGTAATCAAGCGATGCACAAACAGAGCTCACACGGTATAGCCTGCGGCAACAATCCACTAAGTGCTTCTGTTTGTACATTAACTTCGCCATAAACATTACTTGTCTGAGTGCCAGTTAATGAAAATATTAGGAGGATGAAGCTTCAATTTTGGTTATTATTTTGACTATTAGATCAAGTTCTAGGATCAGTGGTTTTGAAAATAAAGAGTAGGAGTTGAGAAATATACTATAGGCTATCTATGAGATCAAAGTGGGCTAGTTTGACTATTGTACTAAATCTCCAAAAAAGCCACGTTAATACGACAAATTTGTTTACTTGGGAAATACCAACATAATTTTATGAGCGTTATAAACACATACAATTGGGATTATCATTACTATCGACTATTCCAGCAATAATGCATTAGCATAAATTTCTGTAAAATATCAAATATCGTCTCTACGAACAGAGCTGTTCACTCCAAACTCGCATCACTGAGATTTCCATAATAGGATAGCATTTTAACGAACCAACAGACATTACTATTGGAATAATCGCCAAACGTTCGATTCCCCGGTACATTACCAGCAGGTGATGGCCAATATTCGCGCTAAACTCCAAACTTAATGCTCAAGGTAAGATTAAAAGTAACTTAGAAGATTCTTATGAACTGAAGTTAGAATGTTATGGCTTAAGAATTATCTTCTATACAGAGTTTAACCAAACTGCGATCGAAAACGAAGCCAGGTGGTAGTTTAAGTGACTTCAGACGCAATGAAACTAAATTTCGCAATAAAAATAGCGACATTTTTTTATAATTTTTACTTATTACAGTGTTCGGGTGGTTTGTCTAAAATAATAATGCACCTTTTATTTTTTAAGACTTATTGTTACGCAAGATATTTGATTAGTATTTTAGCAATAACTAAGTACTTACCACCCAAAAACGATGATTTAAAAAAAGTGAAAAACATAATCATCCCTGTTTTTTTTCGAAAATTTGTTGCATTGTGTCAAAATCTACTTTTTGGAATTAAAAAAGAAACACAAAACATTTCATAATTATATGACTATAATTATATTTCGACTCCTACCAATTAAATTCATTATACTGCTCCCTGAAAATATAACTCATATCACTAATACCTCTGGCTTTACAATACACATCGTTTTAGTATCTATAAAGACCAGTAATTTGAAACATCCAAGTCTGCTAATTCCACCATCGTTCATATCCTTAATAATTTCGCCGAGCCCTCCTTATGATCTGTCGTCTTCCATTTTATTGCAACCTCAGTCATTACGACATCTAATAATATTATAATGTATGTCTGGTTTATTAGTCATTGGGTATTAAGGTTTAAGGCTGATATTTGGCTTCGGATTTTCTTGATAAGGAAGGCCTGGTCGTAACCACATACACACAGAATCCGGTACAGAACACACTTTTTTGGGTCTCTGTAACGTATTTTCTAATGGTCATTATGTAGACAAATACGATTATCCATCCACCAGTTTTTGGGTCTCTGACAATTGCCTAATTGAAAGAAACGTATCAACAAAACTAATATTACTCTTCATCTGCCATATACATGACATTTTATCCTTTGGGGAATATTTTTTCCACGTTAGCCTAATCATACTGGAGTTCATATACCTTTGAAGTCCAACAAACACCGATACGCTTCCAATAAATAGAAATATCTATACTTCCTTATTCATTCACAGTTTTAAAACCTATTTTAGCTATCGAATGATTTGTTTCTTTCGAACGTCTTGAATTCAGTTTGAGCGAAAAAGACAAAGCAATATCTAAAATTAGTTTTAAATCTATCTATGAATAAGGCAGTAAATGTATGGATATGTCCGGGGTTATTAGTTAATGTCTGCCTATTATGTTACGGGATCTGGTACATTTTATGAGTACGGTTTATAGG